>LR999456.1:3448795-4694649 GCA_905216605.1 Arabidopsis arenosa
TCTTTTACGCTCGAGATCTCTCTGATTCTTCTTTAGCAGATCGCATTCTTTGTTTTCTTGCAATCCAAGTTATGGCAGATGATAATGGCGAAAACCCTATGCCCAACGATAGGGACTACAATCATCTTCTCACCGCGTTCGCAAATCTTAATGGCAACAGTAACATCAACACCAACAACAACTACCCCAATCTCAACGTTTATAACGTTAGTCATATCTCCACCGCTAGCTTCAACGCTTCTCCGGCGTGGATGACCCAATCTCAATCTGGTGCTTCTTCCTCCAGATACTCCGGCCAACCCTTCCCTCCTACTCCAAGTTTTGTGAGCCCCGGCGTCGAAAAGGATCATAACTTGCTATCAAGACTGTTGGACATGATGACTTGTGCAGGACGTTTCACTGAGTTCCAAAAGTTCCTCCAAGATCTCGATACTAATCCAACGGCTGAGAGGGAGAGCCATCTGTTCAAGATCGGATCATTGTTAACCACAAACAAGCGCACTTTCCTTCACTTGGCTACGAACCAATACGGCTCACAATCTTTACATATCCTCTTTAGACGCAGCCCTAGCTTAGACCATCTCTTATTCCACGCCGTTGGCATAAACTTCTTCTTGCTCATGACCGATAAGTACGCTCGTGGCTTGATCATATCCGCTATACGAGCAGTCGATAAAACCAAGAAGGAGGTTCTCTACAAGCTCACGTACGAATACACTCTGCAACTTGCCAGGCTAGAAACTGGATGCCTTGCCCTAAACAATGTGTTTCAAGAAATCAGAGGCAAATACAGAGACCTAATCTTCGAGTGCGTCGCCAAGAACGCGGACGGATGGTTAGCTTTTGACCCCTACTGGAACACACTGTTGTACAGAACTTTCTGACACTTCAGAACCCGGTTGCAACAACCGCAATTGCCGAGAGACTTCGTGGAAATTTCTTCAGTTTAGCGATGGAGAGACAAGGAAGCTATGTGGTGGAGAAGTGTTTGAAATCGGATTTTGCTAGAGGGAATGGTATTGGAGGAGTTTAGAGGGAGTGATAAAGAATGGGTAAGAATGACAACTGATAAGTTTGGCAACTTTGTAGGTACAGTGTGCGTTGAGAGTGATGAAGGAGAAAGAGATGAGACCAATGATGAGAGAGTTTGTGGAGAAGCTAAGGCCTCACTTTTGGAGGATGGAGATTGGGCATGGGAGGCACACACTGAGACTGATTCAAGAAGAAATTGTGGGTTGGATTAATCAGTTACCAGATAAATCTGGATATATGAACTGATGAGTGCTTTTGGTGTTTTCTTTTTTGTTTTTTTTAGTTAGTTGGTTTTCTGATGGTTTTTCATTGGTCTAGTCGATCGTAGTGGTGTTATGGTGTTTTTGGTATGCGTCTAATTGACAGTGTTAATTATGCAAACACTTTAAAAGTGTGCTTATTTTTAGAAACTTTCTTGCGTTTATAATATGCGAAGATATCTAGTTAACAAATTTTGTATACCGACTCTAGTATAAAAAAAAATCCGGAACCAATTTGATTGACATACATTCATGATGTAAAGACAAGAAAAAAGAATTGATAAAGACAAATTTGGGAACAAGGGGAAGAATGATATCAATTTGAATCCTCCTAATGACAAAGACAAGATAGCATTTACATGGACACCTGTTTTTGGATTGAGACATGTAATTAATTTGGCAACAAAATAATATGGACAAAGACTTGAGATGATCAAAATGATGATGACAATATAATGATTGTCGCTTAAGACAAGAATGTGTCACGTTGATTAGTTTGTTATTAGTGTGAGAGCAAGTCTCTTTTAACATCCAATGCTTTGTCACCTAACACCTTTTTTCTCCACAACACGTGTCCATACTATTCAGATTGTGGACCACTTTTTTACTCTGCAATGAACTTGATACAAAATTAGTCTTAACTAATTCTCATAATCTTGTTTCAGTGTGAGTGAATTAAAGATATATAAACATAACTATTAATGAATATGTAAATTGGATAATAATCTTTATTCACCACTAAATGGATGCACAAGAGGCAGGAGACGAAAAGGTCCAAAAGCCTACTTAAAAAGAACTCTCAAAGAAAGTTACCAGAATAAAATAAAAACATCAAAAGTGCTTCAATTGATTCATCAGAAATCCAGATTCCAATTTGATCTAAAAAACCACTTTTACACATATATCATAAAGTTTTTATAAATGGATAATCATAATCTTTATCATAACATTAACCTCAATCTCACTCACACCGCATCTGAACTTTGTGAAACTTTTGGTGCAGCCATGTTAACCACCACTTTCCCATCCGGTCCGGTTCTGAGATCGGTCATGCCACTAACCGGTTGACCCATTCCCTGGTACTGCTGCTGAGGCTGAGGCTGAGACGGTGGCGGTTGAACCATCATGCCTTCTCCAGCAACCGTATAGTACACAGGGTTCCCCATCTGTGAATACGGTTCCTGTAACCCCATTGGAGGACCAACACTACTCATAACTTGCGGACCAACACTAGTCATAACTTGTGGACCACCTGAATACTGTGGCTGTTGTTGAACCACGTTGTAACCTGGCTGATTCTGCTGCTCCATGTATGCATCAGGATGATGAAGTCGCTGAACAGGTGGGTAATAGCCTTGGTTTCCTTGCACCGTTGGTCTCATGACGCTTTGGTATACTGTCCCTGGAGCTTGAGATTGAGCTGGAATCATGTATACTTGTTGTTGTTGCTCCGGTAGATTCTGTGACGTTGTTGTGTAGATATTCCCCGGAATGTTGTTATTGATGTTGTTTCCTTGCCAGTAGCCAACCGGAGGTTGTGGATTCGTAGTCGGCGCCGGATTTTGAGTGTATGTTGGAGGAAAGTATCGTCCGGCTTCATCTTCGCTTTTTCTTCGGTACATAGCCTCTTGTTGTTGTTGTTGTTGTTGAAGCAGCTGATTCTGATGTATAGCCTCTTGGTGTTGGTGTTGTTGATGAAGCTGATTCTGATGTATAGCCTCTTGTTGTTGATGTTGTTGATGAAGCTGATTCTGATTTATAGCTTCTTGTTGTTGATGTTGTTGTTGGAGTTGATTCTGATGAAGCATTTGTTGTTGCTCTTGATCTCTGATTTGAATCATCTGAAATTCCTGGATTTGTCTTTGAATCTCCGCCGGATTTACGCCGTGTTCCGGTTGTAACATCCGTTGATCTACGAACATCGGCGGTGGTTCAAGCACCACTGGTTCCGGTAACGGTTGAGGCACCTTCACAGGCGACGGCGGAATTGGAGCTACTTTCTCCGATCCAAACAAAAAATCAGCATTATTCGGAGGAGCGGTTACAGATTTCTCCGATTCAGGTCGACTAGGGATCGGATGAAACGTATCCCGATCCGATTTAGTCGAACCTTCAGAGCCAAATCCGCTGGAAATCGGAGAAGACGGGAAGAGAAACAAACGCATCCTAGCTGGTTTAGTAGACATACGAAGCAACCGATCGTACTCATGCATCATGTGCTCCAGATCGTCATCGTTAGTCACCGAAATCAACGCATCGAGATCTTCACCTGGAAGCTGATACTTGAACGAGATTTCTCCTCCATCACCGCCGCTGCAGACGGCGGAGAGCTTCGATACAAGAGCAGGAAATCTGATGGCGCGGTCGACCGACATGATTTTGGTATCGCCGTTTACATAAGTAAGCTGATTATCGTGTGGACGCGGCTGGATCTTGCCGCCATAGCTGCACATGAGCTTCACTTTGTAGCTCTGCTGCTGGTGGTCCTCCCATGGCGGCGGATTTTCAAACTCGACATCGCGAGATCTTGGCGATGATTCAGCTGAATCTGGATACGAGTTGTACGAGAATTTGTCCATTTGTATCACGATATTTTGGAAATTATCTTCCTCTTCTTTGCTCAATCCATGAAAAAAAAAAATCTTTGAGTTTGGTTTGGTTGTTGAGTAGAGAGAAATGGAGAGGACTAGGAAGGATAGTTGTTTTATCACGGTGGTGGTTTTTGGGGAATGCTAACGTGACATGATAGTGTTTTGTGGTTTTGGCGTGAACTCTTTGGTTTATTACACGTGGAAGTAAAGTATTGGTTGTAAGTGATAAGATTGAGCTGACGGGGGTGTGAGGTTAGCTAAAAGTCATGGTTTTGATATTTTGATGGACTTTTGCGGCAGTTTTGTGGGGACCACTTAGTGTTTTAATAGCGTGTTTAAATAACATTATTGATACTATGTGAGAGAAGGCCATGGTTTTGACTAATTGACTAATTAATTACCATTTAAATCATGTACTATAATGTCTGAATAAATCCATATTTTTTTCCTGAAAGATACCAAATATAGGAGAATTCACGTGATCTTTGCTTCAACTTTCCTTCTCCAATTTTCTAATCATTTTAAAATCACTGAAATTCACTTGTTATTTCTCTGGTTCAAGAGATATAAAAAGTAACAGTATAACAACTAATTGCAACATATTAGTTGTTCCAACTTAGAGAAGAAGATCAAATCAAGATCTAGTAAAAAAGAGTTTTTTTAATGATGAAAGAACAAATGAAATGCTTTGTTCACTTATTGAGCTGAAACAATCAAATTAACTAAATTACCAAACCTTTCAAAAGTATAATTGCCTGCATGCTGAAGCTGAAGTCTCTGCAGGACAATAAGGGCATTTGAATATGCGGTGAGCGCAGTTCTTGCTGAGTCTCATCATTGACTGCTTGCTAATAACATGACCACAAGACAACAGCATTGGCGGGTTTTCTTCGCTGCTCTGATCTCTACTCACAGGACAAACAAAAGCCGAGTGAAACTGAAACTCGTTCCCTAACTCCAGAGGAACCGGAAGATGTTTCATACCTTGCCATTCTTGTTTCGTCAAAGTCATTAAATGAACCAGCTTTAAAAGTGACGGTAAGCTCTCATAACCCGCGGATAAAGCGACTTTCAATGGGGAGTTAATTGGCTGATCAAGAAGATGGTGATATTCCATGATTACCTCTTTGGTCACCTTGTCCCAACATGATGGAGAAACCATCTCTGCATAAGGACTTTTCTCAAAATTTCCAATCCATAGCAGACAAGTGATAAGCTTTTGTATCTCTTTAAAGTGTAGTGGATATTGGTGAAAATGGGTTTTTGCATACTCCAAAGCATCAACACGGTTTCCTTCTCTTAAAATATCACAGTACTTCAAACTTATGAGTTTAAACTCCAGCTTTGAACCCTTTTGCTTCAGTTTTCCGCGGTTCGCAAAGATCCATCTCATAGCAGGCTCGATGTTTCTGAGCTTCAATGAGTCCAATATCTGGTGGAACTCTAAGAACTGAGATCTAACCTCGGTTTCTTCCTCTCTTCCAGACTCCTTAACCAGACAATCACCAACGTCGAACAACCCTTCTCGGTAACAATGGTGGATAAGTATCTTATTCACTAAGTTGATATCGAAATCAACGCTAAAGCAGGCTAGAGATATATCAGGATGGTAAGAAACCTCAAACAATTTCACCAACTTGCTAAGACTCCATTTAGTTTCCTTGTGTGATTTCTGAAGCTGGATAATCGGTAAAAGTGCATCAAGCTTGCGCCTCAACTCGGTTAGAACCGATTCGGGTTCGACTCCGTCGTTATTATCTGATTGGATTCGAGTCAATGTATCTTGGATTCCATCACAAACAAGATCAATAACATCTTGAGTAACTGAGTGATACAGCTTCTGTTTCTTAGAAACTCGATCAAATGCATCTCTCACAGTACCAGTCACATCCATTTTTCTTCTGATTAGTCAGCTTAAAGTGTACTAGCAATTATAACGCATCAACAACTGCAACAAGACAGATAATAGTTGATCAAACATATAAATTTTGCATTTTTAGGAAACAACTTTGCTCGAGAAGATCCTGCGATTCTCGATTCATTAATATGCCCTAATAAAACCCCAAAATTCACAGAACTACTAAACCCAGAAATAGAAAACAAAAGCGATCACTCACCAAATCTTAATTTTGCACCAATATTGGAAAAGTGAGACTCTTTTTAGCCCAAAATTTATCTATTGATCAATCGAAACAGAACTAAATAAGAAATCAATTGGGATTAAGATAGAAGAAAGGGAGAGATGAGCACTAGTACCGGTAAGGCGACTGAGAATCTCTGATATCGGCGTCAGAAACGAACCAAAAGCCATTGAGAGAGGAAGCAAATTTGGGGGAGATTATAGTATTATATATAGAGATGATGATTGGCATGACGTTTTCAAAGAAGCTCTAACGCGAATCACTGAGTATCAAAATTGTTAAGATTGGTTGGTTTCTGGAAACATGGAACCACTTTTTCAATTATCTAAAAAAAATGTTTTTAATCCAAATTCTAATGCATAATATCTTAACGAAATTTACCCAATTATTTTCCAAAAGGAATCTTATCAATTACAGCATCTTCGCATTGTTATAATTTTTAAATTGTAGAAGTGAATAAAAAAAAAAAATCTTTATTTTTTTCAATTTTCTATTTCAAAATTTTCAATATTCCTTTCATATTTTATAATATCAGTTTGTGTAAGCTAATACAATTTATATTTATCTTTATGAATTCTGGTAAACGTATAAAAAAAAAAAAACTTTTCGACAGCAGGTAGAATAGAATCAATCACAAACTATTTGTCGTTTTCCGTTTATACAACAGTGAAAAGTCAAAAAGCTGATAGGTTGAAGATACACCCTTGGCCTTCATGAAGAAAAAGATGAGAACAAGTGGAAGAAAGGCTCGTCTGTGGGAAGAAAGGAACAAGGTGAAAAGTGGCTGAGAGCAAAGAAGAAGGAAAAGGAGACTCTAAACCATATAGAGTCTTTGAGCTTTTGTTTAATATGCAGAACGTTGTGGTTTATTAAACTATGGTTGTATTTATTGGATCCCATTTCTAGGGCTTCCTTATCTTATGAAAAATCACATTATCATCTCTTTCCCTAAGTTCCTCTCCGCCTCCTTCCTTATTCTTTTCTCATCTCACTCTCTTTCTTCTTTTCACGACAAGTTAGGCTTCTGTCTTAACAGAAGCTAACTAAAATTAAATTATCGACAGTATCTAAGTTTAAGGTAATAGATTTAAGTTGACAGATCAACTGAGTTACGTTGACTTTCACTGGTGTGTAAATAATCTGATACTTAGTTTGGTGATGGAGTCATAAAGTTCTTCTATTGAACCGGTTGGTCTGATCCGGTCAATAAAACGCTGTAAAAGCCCGTAACACGTTTATTAGGTTAACGATAGCCACGTTCTGATCACTGCGTTTGCTATATTGTCTTTACTTACTTCATTTGCATTTTTCTTTTGGTTTTATCCTCGTAATTACTTTGCTTTCTTCTTTCTTTGAATGTGAATTAAGGTTCTTCGTTGACGTACGATTCTCTGTTCAAGTGACACTAAGAAACAGAGAAAATGAGAAACCTTAGCTTCATCGTCTTATTTCTATTGAACATCTTCTCTATGCATCATTTTGTTGATGCTTCTTTGCTTGTGAAGTATCTTCCTGGTTTTGAAGGTCCCCTTCCTTTTGAGCTCGAGACTGGGTACAAAAAAAGTCCATATCTTTCTCTCTAATTTGTCAAAATCAGAAGCGAAAACACATATTAAGAATCCTTGAGTTCTAACATGTCGTTTTCTTCTTTTGCATGTGGGTTTATTACTAAGATATGTGAGTATTGGTGAATCTGGAGATGTTGAACTCTTTTACTACTTTGTGAAATCAGAGAGAAATCCAGAAAATGATCCTCTCATGATTTGGCTCACTGGTGGACCTGGCTGCAGCTCCATCTGTGGATTGCTCTTCGCAAACGGTAACAAATAGTTTAATGACTAATGATGTGTCTTAATAAAATAGCTTTAATTGATGCATGTGGTTTAATGAAAGTGTAATACTATGTTCATGTTTCTTGATTGGACACACATTCGGAGGATTAAGACAAGTCTTCAAGTAATAATTTGATTGTTTGTCTTAGGTCCTTTAGCTTTTAAAGGGGATGAGTATAATGGAACAGTTCCTCCTTTAGAGCTAACATCTTTTTCATGGACAAAGGTTTGAGAGAGATTGCACCAATTTTTGTGATTCTATTTCTCTCTCTGTAACAACAACATATTGAATTTGTATATACTCAATTGTTTTTCAGGTGGCTAACATTCTATATGTGGAATCTCCTGCTGGCTCTGGATTTTCTTATGCTAGAACTCGGCGTGCTTCTGAGACGAGCGACACCAAACAAATGCACCAAATTGATCAGTTTCTTAGGAGTGTTAAGTGTTGTTTTTGCTTTGTTGCAGTTTTTGATGATTTTTCTTGCATGTATGTTTATCTTAAGTGTTTTGATTCTGATTACTTGCAGTGGTTTGTGGATCACCCGGAGTTTATATCGAATCCTTTTTACGTTGGTGGAGATTCATATTCCGGGAAAATTATTCCAGGAGTTGTGCAACAAATTTCACTTGGTAGCCTTTTTATTCACCTGTTTCCACAGTTTTGGTATCTTTTAGTTCATAGCTTTTAATCACATTCTACAATATGAAAACAGGAAATGAGAAAGGCCTCACACCACTCATAAATCTTCAGGTGTTAAAAGAGTCTCTTCATTCCCGCAATGATATGAATACCGATAATTCGGTTGAGAAAAGAAAACGTTTTGTATTAACACATTCCTATATAATTGAGCAGGGTTATGTTCTTGGAAACCCTTTGACAGATATAAACCTGGAATCTAACCATAGAATTTCATTTGCTCATGGGATGGGACTTATTTCAGATGAGCTCTTTGAGGTAATCTTTATCTTAATCAATCATATCTTATGATTGTTTAGACATTAATTTGGTTACAATATATTTTTTCACTACTTATTATTGCAGTCACTTGAAAGAAGTTGTGGAGGCAAATTCTTTAACGTAGACCCAAGTAATGCAAGATGCTTAAATAAACTTCAATCTTATGATCATGTAAAGACTTTATACGGTTAACATCATTTGAGTATTTATCTGATTGCATTTTTCATAGACTAACTAGTCTCTTTGTTTCTGACTTTATAGTGTATGTCAGAGATTTACTCAGAGCATATTCTGTTACGAAACTGCGAAGTAGATTATGTCTTGGTAGACACACCAAACATCAGAACCGATGGAAGAAGAGAACTGAAGGAGTTTTCAGGAAATGATTCATCATCATTGCCACCTCCTAGCTGCTTTGTAACAATTTTCTCTTTTACTTTCTTCATTATTTTCTATATTCATGGGTTTGAAAAGTTCTGATACGTCTTACATTTCGTCGTTTTCTCAGACTTACAAGTATTTTCTGTCTGCCTTTTGGGCAAACGATGAAAAAGTACGCAGAGCTCTAGGTGTGAAGAAGGTACCTATGTGAATCCTTCTTCTTCTTTGTTTTGGTTGGTTCTATACAAAACATTACAAACACAAAATCACCAATACAATGTTAATGTGATGCAGGAATTAGGAAAATGGAATCGATGCAACACCCAAAACATACCATATACATTTGAGATTGTCAATGTATTTCCATATCACGTAAACAATAGTCTTAAAGGCTTCCGCTCTCTCATCTACAGGCAAGATGTGTCATTGTTTGATTTTAGCTAGTAGTTTATTTTTTCTTCTTTGAAATGGTAAGTACAAGAACTAGTAGTTTTGTATCTTTATAATTTGACAAAACTCATGTACTTGAAACAGTGGTGATCATGATTCTATGGTACCGTTCACTTCAACTGAAGCATGGATCAGAGCTCTCAACTATTCCATTGTTGATGACTGGAGACCTTGGATGATGAGTAGCAATCAAGTTGCAGGGTATTAAAAAAACAGTGCTTCTAACTCCATTCTCATCAATTTCATTATCTTTAACGACACTCCTTGTTATCGGTGTTTGTAGATATACAAGGACCTACGCGAACAAGATGACATTTGCAACCATCAAGGCAATCATTTCTAAACCCTTCTTTCTTGTCTTGTCCAAAGTTTCTGCAGGAAAAAAACAAAAAGTGATACAGAGTGTTTCGATTGTGTGGTTTGCAGGGAGGAGGACACACAGCAGAGTATAATCCAGATCAATGCTCACTTATGTTCAAAAGATGGATTGATGGAAAACCTCTCTAAAGATTCTCACTCACTTCTCTCTCTTTCTCTCTTTGTTGTTTGTTCCAGTTAAAACTAATATCCGGTGAATTGTAAATTTACCACATGTTACCTACATTTTTGCTTTCGACTCTATAGGTATTACCACATTTTACCTTCATAAATCTTCAGTCATTGCTGCCTAAATCTTCTATGACTTTGTGTTGTTGCACTTCGAAACAGAGCAATGGCAAGTCACAGACCCTGTTTCATGTGTCCATTTGAATATTTTCAAAGCAAAATGTCAATTTATTACTTCTCAGTCATCAATGGTGAAAAACAAATCCCAATGTTTACATCTCAAATGAAAGAAAAACAAGAATGATATAGGACTCTCCAGTCTGTTCATTATTCGAACTCATAATTGGAGATAGCAAGATATGTTCAGTAAAGTGAAAGGTCTCCAGCATCAACTGATCTCTTCACAAGTTTAGCCCATGATTCATTTGTTTCATGGATGATCTTCAAAGCATATTCCTGTAAAGATAGCTCCTCTCAGGTATAGTACCAAACATAAAGAACCACCACTAGAGAAGATAAAATGAAGAACTTACTTTGTTTGCTGGTTTGTCTCCAAGACCAAATCTGTTAGCAGGCTTTCCGTCTGGGATCTTGTAGTCTCTAAACCAGTCTCTAATGGCTGTTAGTGTACCCTGATCACCAGATTTAGAGTCAATAACAGAATCCATATAGTTTGTTTTTGCATGAACGTATAGGGATTGGTTTCTACTACTAGATTCACTCGTACCGGGAAATGTTTCTCAACATCTTCAACATCATTCACAAGATGAGCTTTTGGGTCATCCAAAGAAATAGCAACAATCTTCCAGTCTAGCTCTCCTTCATCAATCATAGCTAAAGCAGCTAAAGGCTTGATTTTTAGAACATCTCCTATCTTCCTTTGAGTTTCACCAATCTCAACAACATCAACTACAAACCCAAACCCAAACCAAGAATAAGAACATTCTTTTTGTTCCAAAGAGATATCATTTTCCATTAGATAAAAGGAGTATCACAGATTCACCTGGATCATTATCCCCAAAACATCCTTCAACTTCAGAATTTGCGTGAGATGGATCTTCCCATGTCTGTGGAAGCAACCCATAGTTCCAGTTTATGTTATACCTGGATAAAATCTAGTAGTCTTAATCATCTAGAAGATAAGACTGATTGTCACCAATGGATGCTGAAGCCTCTAAAAATTAGCTTAGAACAAAGCAAAACTCAAGAAAGTGAAAGCTATATACTTACGGATAATATCTGAGCTTGCCCTTCTTAGTATCTTGCTTAATAGGAGTGAAATCTTCATCAGTAGCAACCTCCATTTTTGCTTTTGACTCTTTAGGTATTTCAACTATAAAGTTGAAGACTCCATCTCCTAAGGTCAAGGGTATATCATGCCATGGAGAAACCTATACACAAATGCATATAAATCCTTACTCAGCCTTAACAAAACAAAGAACAGAGTAATGAACCAAAACCATTTCAATTAAACATTCAAAATGTAGATCTTTCAAAACATAGGTAGCAATCCCAGATAAGATTTCTTCATTACATAGCCAAATAACAATGTGATATATACCCAAAAACTCAGAATTTAGGTGTAACAGAGAATCCATTTCCTCAATACTTCTCCAGTAAGACCAAGCTTTGATATTGAAGACAGAGAGACACAAAACGGAGAAGTCAGAAACAAAAGGTACCTTCTTTCCAGAACCATCGAGGAAGAAAACCCGATAATCTAGGGATTCGGGTGGACCCTCTTCTTGAACCTTAACCTGAGGATTGTAAATAGCACTGCAGGAGAAGGGTCTCTTAGATTTCAACACCAAAGCTCTTCTGTTGAAGCAGAGACCGCCAAATCCGCCGCAGGATTTCTTCGCCGGTAGAACAAAAGCTCGTTTGGCGAGGAAACACGATGTGGTTTGGGTTACGGCCGTCGCTGCAGTTAACACTCTAGTAGCCGCCATTATTGTGGAAAGATTGAAAATGGTGGCCTTTCGTTTTACCCTCACTGGCTCTCTTTATTCTTTATCACCGAGAAGACAGAACACAAAAACCAAAAAACCAAAGATTTATTTTATGTTATAGATCACGTGGGGTTCTGTTGAGTAGGTATTACCAACTTTGGTAATAATCATATCATATAAATATTTATAAGTTGGATTTACTAGCACAAAGGTTTCGTGGTGTAGTTGGTTATCACGTCAGTCTAACACACTGAAGGTCTCCGGTTCGAACCCGGGCGAAGCCATTTGTTTTTTCTATTTTAATTTTTGCGAAGATGATCTCTGTTTTAAGTCCCAAGACTAAGAAAGACCCTCTCTCAAACGTTTCTAAAGATTGGTTTTGGATCATTGAAAACCATAGATAAGTACGTTGAAAAGGTTACATAGTACACAAACTGATAAGGAATTTACAAAGTTGAAGAAGCAGCAGCAGAGGGAGACATAGGCATGATGAGTACCAACATGATTAATTATATATGATTGAGGAAAGATCTTATTGTATCTCTCTGATTATCTCTCAGTTTCATTTTCTGATGAATTCAACACCTTTCTGAATACTTCCGGCTAGTTCTTCTTTTGCTTTCTCCAGACCAATCCTGCAGAAGAATAAGGAAATCAAGATACAAATTGAGAACTCTCTTTCTTTCTGAGACAAGTATTTTGAAAGAGATGAGTTATGTTTTTCAGACCTTTCGTATTGGTTTAAGGGTCCAAGCTGATACACTTCCTCTGCTCCTGTACGGCCAAGGCGCACTTTTGTTGCAAAGAAAGCTAATTCTGTCACCTGTGGTGAATTGCCATTACAAGTTAAAAGTGTTGAAAGAATGATAGAGAGTGAAGAGTTTTCCATTAAAAAGATGGAAAAAAAAACTGAAAAGTCTTTTCAAGATTCACCTGTGAAGCAACAAAAGAGCATTCTACGACATTCGCATCTCCTCTTAACCCGCGAAGGCAAGCATCTGCAAACTTGGCTGCAGCATATGCCTGTAGTTGTATCACATGGATTCAGTTCACTGTTCCAGAGAAATAAACAAGTGTTATGATGTATTAAAGTGATTTGGTTTGGTTTTACCATTGAAAGTGTTGCAGATCCAGCTCCAGCTTTTGCCTCCACAACTTCAGTTCCACCATTTTGAATCCTGTTTGTGAGGTACTCAATTTCTTGAGGTGTGAAGCTGCTAGGAGGTTTAACCTGAGGAAAAATATTATGCAAAATCCATCAATTAGCAGAGAAGCTTATGTTATGGAATTGAACCTCTCGTTCTATTCATATGATACCTGTGACAGTAGTGGCAAGATTGTGACTCCCGCGTGTCCCCCAACGACTGGTACATCGACTTCTCTTGGATCAAGGCCAAGAACTTCTGCCTACACAAGATTGGAAAAATATCAAATCTTGGTGTTTAAAAGTCAACAAAACCAAATGGAGTGAGAAATCATTAGGAATTATTACCACAAATGTGTTGGCACGAGCAACATCAAGTGTAGTAACTCCAAGGAGCTTCTTAGGATCATAAGTTCCAGCTTTCTTAAAAACCTCAGCGGCAATGGGGACAGTAGAGTTCACAGGGTTGCTGATCAAGTTGACAATAGCATTAGGACAACATTTTGCTACACCTTCACATAGTGTCTTAACAATCCCAGCATTGATTTTAAACAGATCATCGCGGGTCATCCCTGGTTTCCTCGGTACACCAGCTGGTATGATCACAAGATCCATACCCGTTAGCGCGTCCTCAAGCTGCTTCGCTCCCAAGAATCCGCGGACCTAATAATAATCTCAAATAAATCAACAGGGTTCATTACTCATTCATTGGCAAGAAGAAGTAATCTTATCTCGAGAGGTTCTTACAACAGCTCCAGTGTCCATATGACTGACGTCAGCTGTGACGCCGGGTGCATTGACAACATCGTAGAGATGAAGTAAAGAGACAAGAGGGTTCATCTTCATCAGCAAAGATAAAGATTGTCCAATTCCACCTGCAGCTCCAAGAATTGCTACTTTGAATCCTGGATTCCCACCTTTCGCTCTGCAGTTTTCCCGTCCAATTACCGAGTTCTTCGCCTCCATCTAATGGTCGATCAATCATGAAGAAGAAGAAGAAATTTTACTTTCAGTCCTAGAAGGCTTCAATAGAGGCAAAACCAGATTGGTCTTTCTACATCAAAATATTCAGTTAACTAGAAACTAATTCTTGATTTTAAGTTTGAGTCTTGATGAAAATACTAAGAATGTTGCTAAATCTGAGACAATATCAGTTTTGTTTGAGAGTGAATACAAACTAATATGGTTTAGAACAACCCACTTGACTTAAGCATCAAAGAAGATAACTTGAGTTAGAAGCAAAGGTAAAGAGCACCTGAGGAGTGAAAGAAGGTTGAAGATGAGCTGAAATCCTAGCAATCCTCTGGTTGGCATCTCCACGAAACTCCATTGTTGTGTTCCTCTGTTTGCTCTCTCGTTAGAAAGCTGTTAAAGAGTTTTTTAATTTGTATGTTAGAGAGGAGAGAGGACTTTAAAACATGGGGACTAGATTGAAAGATTATGACGTAACTAAATTTTTTGCATTATATGATTTTTATTATGAGAATTTGTGTGGAAAGAAATGTTGTTCAATTCATAGGAAGTCTTCCTTATCCCTTTATCTTCAAGTTGTTTTTGTCTCTTGACCGTTGTGGCTCTCAAATTTTCCGTAGAAAAAGAGGTTTTACATGAACCTATAAAATGGTGCGACAAGTGTATTGGTGCCTGTAAAGTAGCCCACTAAAGGCCCATACTGCCGTTTAGTGAAAAAGATTATAAAACAAAACATTTATTTATTTATGTATCAACCGGGAAGTGGTTTCACCACTAATCCAGCATAATATCCAACAAATAACCAAGAAACAAGACTTGGGTTTTGAGTCATCGGTTTAGATGACAAAGAGCAACATAACCGGCTACAAACAGAAAAACCAACAAAACCAAAACGACCCATGTACAAAGGATACCACACTATACTTGACACTTTTTACAGCATTACACAGGTTTTTGCTGAGAAGGTGACCATAAATGGCTTTCAGTTTCGATCAATGGAGCCACCAAGTAAAGACATTATTAGCCCTCCGCCGTGAACTCTCTCCTCCGGAATCATGAAGTCATAGATGTTTGTTTCTCCTTCATGTGAAGTACTTGGAGATTTCATTGATGAAGGTACTAGAACCTGCATCGGTATCATCATCTCCTTCTTCTTCTGCCTATTCTCAAACTGTATTCGATCAACAGAATCAGTACAATCAGAGACAGCACTAACTCCAGACTGAGAATGTTCAGAAGTTGAGCCAAAAACAAGGCCACTGAAGAGTCCCGGTCCAATCAAACCGCTCTTGCTTCCACCTTCGTTCTCCCGAGACATAATAGTGTTATGCGCAGCACATAAACCGCTCTTTCCTCTAGCGAACTTCTCACATTTACCATCTCCCCAAGAACATCGTTTCCCACCGCCGTGAGCTTTACAGAAATCAGTACTACCTTGAGCACTCTTCTCACAATCAATAATCTTGCAACGTTTTCCACCACCGTGTTTAACACAACAGTCAGTGCGACCACGCGCACTCTTTGTACACCCCGCCACAACACATCTTTTCCCACCACCATGAGCAACACAGAAGTTAGTCCCACCATGTACGCTTTTAGAGCAAATCCCGCCTCCATCAGCCAGACAGCGTTTCCCACCACCGTGTGCTTTACACAGAGGAGTACTACCTTCTGCTCCTTTGCTACATCCTGAAAATATGCAGCGTTTTCCGCCTCCATGGGCTTTGCAGTAGTTTGTACTTCCTTGAGCTCCTTTCTCACAACCTGAAAAAAACTGACAACGTTTCCCACCACCATGGGAAATACAAAGACCAGCTTGTCCTTCAGCACTTCGTGTACAGTTTTCAATATTACATCTTTTGCCACCACCATGTTTAATGCAGAGGCCCGATTTGCCACGGGCTGCTTTGTCACATCCTTCGAGGAACTCACAACGTCTTCCACCACCATGAGATATGCAGAAGTCTGTTTTTCCTTCAGCGCTCTTCGTGCATCCCAAGTGCTCACATCTCTTCCCTCCACCATGAGTTTTGCAAAAGGTAGTTCTACTCTCTGCACCTTTGTTGCAGCCTGGTTTTTGGCATCTCTGGCCTCCTCCATGGCTAATGCAGAGCCCTGATGAGCCTCGAGCTCCTTTCACACATCCCATAAATTTACACTTCCTCGGATTGCTAGTCCTCTGCTGTACAGATAATGCTGTGTACGGTGATGTTTCTAGGCTCACTTGCGAATGGATGCCGGTTCCAAAATCTTTAAGTTGTTGCATCTGTGAAGGGTTGCTAACATTTGGGTCTAACAGAAGTGATGGCATGTATCCACCTGATCTCTTTGCAGAAGAAGAACCTTCATCAACAACAGGGATCACACGTTGTCCACCATTATTGATAGCAACTCGGGGATCTGTATATGCCGACAATGAACAATCAAGTCCGCTGAAAGTGTCTATGCTTACAGCAGGACGACCAAGTTGCAGAACTGAATCACCAAATTCTTGACTGAATCCAGAAGCAGAATCTTTGTTGCTGTTATTAACGCCGACACTAAAACAGTATGAAGCGGACGTTGGACCCAATCCGAGGACTAACCGGCAGCCATCATCAGTGATATTAGAAACATCAGACAAATATTGGTTTTCAGAGCCCCCAAGGCACTTCAGGCTAAGAGCGGTGTCTCCCATATTAACGGCATTAGAGAGATGAACTACACCGTCGTTCAAATTCATATGAAAATGAAAAGAATAGATAGATGAACTCCGAAAAAACTACCACTTAGCACATCATAATTGTAGCTATAAGCATATATTGGAGAAACTTGAGAGATAAACAACTTCCGCCACTTACAAAGCCCGATGTATCTGCCCTGTCCATCTTCAAGAATGGGAAATCAGACCTATCCTGCTGGTGTAATACTGTAAACCGAAGAATTTTTGTTGGAGATAATCAGGTTCAGCAGAAAAGCAATGATCTTTGTTGAAGTATGCTACTGTTGAGAACTGTCCACAGAACCTGAAAATAAATCCAGAAAGGATGCAACTTGAGAGTTAACGAGATGAATGAAAAAACTGAAATGTGGCAAAGAACAATCAAGGGCATTATATTCATAAAAGCAAGCATTTGAAGTAAGGAGCACAAGATTGGAAGCTAAGTACTCTGCCTGAGACAGGGGACCAAGAACTAACCAAATAAGTATTGCAGCATTAAGATGAGATATAATTATACATCTTTACTCAAATATAATTCACAAAAGAACAGAATTGAGCAATGGTAATCAATAATATCATCACAAATTCCAAAGTCAGCATTTATTCTTTTGTAATACAATATGTCATTAGAATTATGATTGAAGATCCAAACACAAGATCCCAAAATCTGAGAAATTATTTGTTTTCAGAAGTTTTGACTAGGAAGATTGAATATTGCAAGCAGGATAAGAAAACACCAGAAAAGATAATCTCATCCTAGTATCAGAAGAAAGCTTATGAACAAACCAATAAACAAAAAAAGAACATAAAGCACTTTGGAGGGTTCACAAAAAAAAAAAAAAAAAAAAAAAAAAAAAAAAAAAAAAAAAAGCACTTTGGAGAAGAAGAAGATCTAAAAAAAACAAGATTCATCATGTAATTCTAATTCTATTAGTACTCCACATAAGAATGATTTCATAGACAAAACTGAAAGACAAAACAAAGTCTAAAGATAGAAACAGTCATGCATTATTAGTCATGAACTCCGATTAAGCAAATTTAATGAAAAATCCAGAAGAAAATTGGATGTACGGTGAGTGAGAGCAAGAAAGAATCAAGAAGAGAATTCAAAACCTGGTGGATCTGAAACTCCGGCTCCAGATAGAATTCCAAGGAGAAAACAAGAAGAAAATTTCAGAAACAGGTGTCGAAGAAACAAGACAAACGACTATTGGCAAAATGATAGTGTAATTATTTATAAGCGTCGACGAGTCAGGTTTTGTCTTCGCCTTGAAATACCTAAACTACCCTCGGTCTTTGTCCGGCTCTGATTGGGGAGAAAAAAAAGCGGTTTTCTTGAATAGTCCGGTTTAGCCCTCACTCTGATTGGGTATATTGATACTACTAGTTTGCTACAAACAAAACTTAAAAAAATGGGTTTTTAAGACATTAACCTTGTTCTGGTTTTTACCATTTGGTTCTATGGTATACAGTTTAAAAATTGTAGTGGAAGCTGTCACAGAAGCCAACTTGGGTTTGTATAGATTCAATTTAATCATCTATAGTTTGTCATTCTTATTGTTGTCAAAAGAGTACATGATATCATTGAAGTGGAAACTTTGAATATATTGACATCAATGAGTTGTGTAAAAGTCTAATACACATTACATATTGTGATCAGCGTTTTCATCTGAAGAATCAGACAGAATGTGAACACTAAAATAATTCTTATTGACTTATGAATCCTCTACGCGAGTATATGAATATCTCAACCCCTTAGCAATAGCAATTAGGGTTCTTGCTTCTTTACTTTGGTAACATCCAAAACTCCAACAAGGCATTTCTCAAGTAACATATCAACATTGACCCAAGCATGGTATTTGTTGAATAAGAGCGTACCGTCTCTTCCAACAGCTTTCATCAGCATATCGACACCTCCAGGATGAAAATTCATATAAGGTGATATGTTGTACACACGACCTTTCAAAACAGTCCACATTGAATCTCCTGATCGGTGCTTCTTCACTTCATCCATTGGAATAAGCCTCTTATTTGACTCTCCTTTCAGGCCTGTAAAACAAATTGCCTCTTTCATGTAACACATCAAAATGTAATTTAGGAAAAGACGATCAACAAAGAAAGCTTTGCTTACCTGCAAGATCGGGATGTGTTCGTGTAAGTTTCAACCAATCCATTTGGCTGTAACCCTTCTCAAACGGAACTTTGGTACGAGTGACAGGCTTTCTAGCAGGAGTTTTGAAAGTCTCAGATGATTCATTGGACTGCTTTTTCAAAGATGAAGAATCAATCACATTGAAAGACAAAGAACCTATTGTTTCTTCCTTAGGAGGAAGAGACTTGTCTTTCCAAATAAGACCATTGCTTTGTTGATCTAATCCATCTTTAAGGGTAATACTACCCACATCTGATGCAAGAGCTTTTGCCTCAAGAACAGCTTCACTATCTGGTGGCGCAACCTTCAAAACGAAAACAAACCAAGAATCAATCATAAAGTCTAAGACTTTCACGTTTTTTCATAAACTATGAAATCCAGAAGAAATGAGTGGGAAACTAACTTTTGAGAATGTGAAATCATCATCATATTTAGTAGAATCCATATTGAGCTTAAACTGAGCTTCGAGCAATAATCTGCACCCAGTTTTCAGATCAATTCGTATCGGTTAGTAACAAAACCTAAAGTCTCTGTAAAGCACTCTGAGGAAGAAGAAGGCGAAGATCTAAACAAAGTCTAAAGGTGCTGATTTAGGTATTATTGGGTGGGAATTCTTAAAGTTGGAAACTTTAATTTAACAAAAATAGATATGCAATTTCTGATTTCATGAATCCATATCAAGCAAACAATAACAACCCAACAAGGGAAATCAGATGTAGTAGAAGAAAATTGAATACCTGGTGGATCTTAGACTGCTCCAGACAGAAGATCGAAGGAGAAACAAAGACCAGTGAAGAAAACAAAGAGCGACGAAAGAGGGAGAGATCTATTTGAGAATGGACGAGTCGTGTTCTTCTCTGGAGGCTGGAATCAAATTACCAAATTCGAATTGGTCTAATTCGGGTTTTGTTTTGGGGTTGTTGGAGATCCGAAATAATTTTGGTTCGGTTCAGGTCAGAGAATATTTAATTCGAACTGAAAACCGAACTTGTAATTTGGTTCCGGTTTTGTATAACAAATTAGTATTTTTTGGTTTGGGTTTGGTATCAAGTTACATATTCAATACAAAAATGAAAATGTAGTCACACAGTACAAATTACGATCCCATCACTAGTAACGAAATTGCTGGCGAGAAGAAGACCCCCAAAAACAAGATCTGCTCTCACATTCTCTGCTATAAATCTGTACCAATTGTCCTCTCTTGTCATTAAGATCCGATGAGGCCTCTAAACCGAGCGTACGACAGTATAATCACGAACAAGATTGCGCAAAATGTTCCCGTGAGACTTACGACCTTCATCAACAACAACAAACAAACACACACCAAAGGATATCAGGTTGAGACTTTTCTTTCTCCTGGAAACTGAAATGTGACTCGTACCCATTTGAAGATGTATCCATGGTCCTGGTTCCATGTGTATGGAATGTTCATGCCGAATATTCCGGCGATCATAGAGTACATTGATACACAGACGGTTCCAGAGCTTAACATTAGCTCTAACTGCACATTTGAGTGTTTTTTCATACTCATCAAAATATAAACATAACATTTATTAATCTTGGACCTTTCTTTTATAATTCACTCACCTGAATCAGCTGATTTCGATGATTGTCTAACTGCAAATAAACATTGACTATAGCCTGTAAGAGAGATTACATTTTCATAACATTCTTAACACTTAAGAAGTCTTGAGTTTTCATTTTGGTTACCTGGATGTTAATGTAATCCTCTGTGTCATCAATATACTCACGTAGCTGCGTTCAATTATACTTTCTAAGTCAGAGATATCACAAAGATTCACTAGCAAAATATCACAGGAACAAGGAGATACAATACCTCGGTTAATTTGTTCAAAGTGCTGTCGATTTGCATGAAGTATGCCTGTTAAACAAAATTCAAATTAATGGTTGTTTATACTTCATATGTAGCTGAAAAACAGATATAATGGTCTGCAACAAAGCACCTCGAGCAACATTTCAAGCTCTTCAACATCATCTTCGTCGTCCCCACGAACCGTGGCTAAACTCACTCTACTTGCTCTGGAAATCTTAGATCCTATTGTTGGGGACGTAGGATACCAAATGGGTTCATCTGAAACGCTGATCGACGAAGATGCACCAACAAGCTTCCTTGTAAGGTAGAGATCAGCCATATCACCGTCATCATCCAACAACTGTTCAAGCTCATCCCGTACCTGAAAAAAGCAAGGAGAGAGCTTAATTCTTCTCTATTCCACTATCATATACTCTGATGGTTCTTTTTGAAAGATTAATGCGGAATTGAGTTTGAATTAAAGAGAGAAAATGAAGAACAAGAGAGAGATTTTGAGAGACATTGGGAAAAGTTTCATGTATTCAAAAAGTATATACTCAAAGGTTTGTTTACAACACATTTAAAGCCAACCAAAGAGCATTCTAGCCGTTAGACATGATCCTATGAGGAAGTGACATAAAGAGAGATGGTCTCCTCTGTCTCATACGGTGAAAGCGACCTCTCCGCCCTTTGTCTTCAAGGACACACGTGACTCTTGCTTCCAACGGCTCTATTGGAGATATTTAGGAGACACACTCCTTCTGGAAGCTTTCTCATGGGCTTAGGTCTTTTCTTCTTAAGGCCTTGTACATGTTGAACCATCCTAGGCCTTCTCGCACATATGAGGACTTGACTCGACCGTACAGACTCGATGTACGGTCGAGTGTACGGACATGCTCGACTTCTCCCTTTTATTCGGTCTAGATCAATACTCCCCCTCAAGCTTAGACTTATGAAATAATCTAAGCTTGGAAACTCATGTAACATCACCTCATTAAAAACCTTAGTAAAGAAAACCACATGGGACAAAACTTTACTTAAGGGAAAAAGAGTGTGATGCTCATGAGTTAGAGGACTTGAGATCAAGCGGTGGTAAGGTTCACAAGTCCTAGTTTGCCGTGAATGTGGTTGCAAACTTTGAGACTTGCGGCCTTAGTAAAAATATCCGCCAATTGGTCTTCACTTCTTGTGAAACATGGAAGTGTAACTCCTTGAACTATCTTCTCTCGGACTTTATGGCAATCCACTTCAATGTGCTTGGTTCTTTCATGGAACACCGAGTTAGATGCTATGTAGATAGCGGCCTTGTTGTCACAATGCATGGTGATCGGTGTGTCTTGTTCAATGCTAAGATCTTTGAGGAGAGCTTTGAGCCAAGTGAGTTCATTTGTGAGTTGCTTCATAGCTCGATACTCCGATTCCGCGCTTGAACATGAGACCACCTTTTGCTTCTTTGTCTTCCAAGTGACTAGATTTCCTCCAATGAATGTGCAATAGCCTGTTGTGGATCTTCTATCCATTCTATCCCCCGCATAGTCCGCATCACAATAGCCAACAATCTCGGTGTTCGAGTTCTTTCCCATCCAAATGCCTTGACCGGAGCTTCCCTTGAGATATCTAAGGATCCTTTCTACCATGCTCCAATGATACACCGTGGGAGTTTGCATATGTTGGCTGACCTGATTGACAGCAAAACAAATGTCAGGCCTTGTATTAGTTAAATAGATTAACTTACCAACAAGCTTGCGGTAGAGTGGTGCATCTTGAAACTTCTCATCTTTCTCCCCCTTTCGATCGACCTTGTAGCCGTCTTCAAGAGGTGTCTTGGCCGGTTTAGCGTCCATAGAACCTGTCTCATTCAATAAATCAAGTGTGTACTTCCTTTGAGATAGAAATAGACCCTCGGGTGATCTACAAACCTCTATCCCTAGAAAGTACTTTAGTTCACCAAGATCTTTGATATCAAATGTAGATTTGAGAAAGGACTTGGTTGAATTTATACCTTCCTTGTTGTCTCCGGAGATGATAAGATCATCTACATATATGAGAACAACAACTATACCTTGTGAGCTTTGGAGAGTGAATAGGGTATGATCGGATTCGGATTTCTTGAATCCATGATCTTTGAGAGTTCGGCTGAGCTTATGGTACCATGCTCTCGGAGATTGTTTCAAACCATAGATAGCTTTCCGAAGTCTCCATACCTTTCCCGGATCAATTGAGTCTTCTAGACCCGGTGGTGGTGTCATATACACATCATCCTCTAGTTCACCTTGAAGAAATGCATTCTTCACGTCCATTTGCCACAAATCCCATGATAAATTTGTGGCAAGTGAGAGTACAACTCGCACCGTATGAAGCTTAGCCACCGGAGCAAATGTCTCCTTGTAGTCGGCTCCATATGTTTGTGTGAACCCTCTCGCCACCAATCGAGCCTTATAGCGCTCAATGTCACCATTGCTTTTGTATTTGATTGTGAAGATCCATCTAGAACTAACCGTCCTTTTTCCCGATGGAAGTGTTTCCTCATCCCAAGTGTGGTTCCTTTGCATTGCACCAATTTCTTCTTTCACCGCATCACGCCATTCTTTGGTTTGCATAGCTTCCTCATAAGAATCGGGAATCTTGACCAAAGAGATTTTGCTTAGAAACGCTTGATGATCTTGCGGTACAAGGGCGAGAGAACACATAGCTTGAATAGGGTGAGCTACGGCTTGTTGGTTGAAGTAAATCCTTGGGTTCTTCCAATTGGATGGACGATTTTTTAACCTTTCACTTCTTCTTAGTGGTTGAATAGGTCTTTGTTCAACTTGAGTCATTTCCTCCTCTTCTTCTTCTTCACTAGATTCACTCAACTCATCTCTAGGTTGAGTATCTTGGTCTTGACAAGGAGCTTCTTGGTCTTGTTGAGGACTATTTTGCTCCATGTGACCTCCTTCATCATTCTCTTCTTCATGAGACACGGTATTTTGTTGTGGCTCATGGTTTGGTGGCCTCGGGTCATGACTTGATCGAGTAGAGGCATGACTTGGTCGAGTACTATCCGTTGGTGAAGGTGCTTGATTTCCCAAGTGATCCAATAGAAACCTTAGGCTTGTAGCACGATCGGAAGAAGAGTGAGCTAAGTCTTTTAGGTTTTCCCAATCTTTGGTTGTATGATACCCTTGCTCTTCAAGAAACTTCACATCCCGAGATACATAAATCCGGTTGTTGGCCGGATCAAAGCATTTGTAGCCCTTTTGTGTGGTTGAATATCCAAGGAACATACACTTAGTGCTCTTCGCATCTAGTTTATTCCTTTGTTCTCCGGGTACTAAGACAAAGCACACACAACCAAACACTCGTAAGTGATCAATAGAAGGTTTAGTAGTGTTTAGTACCTCAAATGGAGATATGTCTCCCAAGATTTTTGTTGGTGTCCGGTTGATAAGATAGCATGCGGTCATGACCGCATCACCCCAATATCTCCTTGGAACACTTGTGTGAAACATCATTGATCGAGCAACCTCCATGAGATGTCGATTCTTTCTCTCCGCCACTCCATTTTGTTGTGGTGTGTACGGGCAACTTGTTTGGTGTAGGATTCCATACTTTGTTAGGTGCTCTTTGAACTTGTGGCTTGTATATTCTCCTCCATTGTCGGTCCTAAGTACCTTAATCTTGGCATTAAATTGATTAGTAACATAGTGTTGGAAGTTAGTAAAGGCTTCAAACACTCGATCTTTAGATGGTAATAGAGTCACCCATGTGTATTTTGATTTTTCATCTATAAAGGTAACAAAGTATTTGTTGTTATCTCGAGACACACATGGTGAAGTCCACACATCCGAATGTACTAAATCAAAACATTTCTCATAAATAGTTGAAGATTTAGGAAAAACCGATTTGCAATGTTTACCAAGAATACAAGCTTCACAACTAGTATGATCAAAAGAAATACTTGGTAACATAAGTTTAAGAGCACGAGAATGAGGATGGCCTAGCCTAGCATGCCACATAACATTGAAAGAAACACCTAATTGCGAATTAAAAGAAAACGAGCTAGAAGAGTTTGGTAACACATCTTCAAGAACATAAAGATCTCCCTTTGAACCACCTTCTCCGATTACTTTCCCGGTTTCAATATCCTGAAAGTGTACATCATTAGGACCAAATATAGCATAGCAATTTAAATCCCTAGTAGCCCTTCTTACAGAAACAAGATTTGAAGTAAATTTAGGCATAAAGAAAGCTTTAGAGTTCTTATTGAAGAGTTTCAAATCTCCTACTCCATCTATTGGAACTTTATCACCATTAGCAATCATCACTTCTCCTAATGCCGGTTTTATATCATTTAACAAGTTCGGATTACTAATCATATGATGTGAAGCACCCGAATCTATAATAAGAGAGTTACTCGGCTTATGAGAAAAGAAAGTGATACCGGATTCTTTTAGTGAAGCGATAGACTTGATGAGAGCCTCCAAGTCGGACTTCCTCACATAGTCACCGGAAGCCATCATAGCCGTCTCTCCTCCTACCTTAGATGAACCGGCTTGGCTTTGCTCTTCATTAGTATCTTGAGAGAGATGCGCCCTGGAGTTTTTGAATTTTGCCGGTTTAAGATGGGGATGGAGGATCCAACACTTCTCTTTTATGTGGCCCTTCTTCTTGCAATGTTCACAAACCAAAGACCTCTTTTCTTCGTTCTTGTACATTGCCTTGTTAGCCACCATTTCTCCTTTGTTGGCCGTAGCAAGTTCACCTTTTCCACCAAATAGGCCGGATGAGCCTTGTTCCTTTTGGATCTTAGAGCATACTTCATCGAGACTTGGGAGTTTCTCCGACCTTAGAAGATGCTTGATGAGATCATTGTAAGTTGGATTCAAGGTGAGGAGAAGTCCAAACACCTTGTCTTGCTCACGCCTCTCATGTAGAATCTTGGGATCAAGAGTTCCCGGCCTTAAGCTCTCGAGTTCGGACCATAAAGATCTAAACTTTCCAAAGTGTTTAGTGAACTCTAGGTCTTCTTGGCTCAACTCATTGATGGCCTTCTTCACTTCAAATACCCGAGTCAAGTTAGACTCATTGCCATACACATTTTTGAGTGTATCCCACAACTCTTTTGCCGTCTCGCAATAAGAGTAGCCTTCAAGAATCGATGCTTCAAGAGAGTTTTGGAGGATAGCAAGGACTGCTTGGTCTTCTTGAAACCATTTGTCTTCCTCGGGAAGAGTAACTTCCTTCCCTTCCTCTTCTTCTTCGTCGGTTTCCTTTGGAGCTTGAGATGAGATGACATGGTTCCAAAGTCCCCGACCACATAGCACCGTTCTTGTAGTTCTTGACCAAGTCAAGTAGTTTCTCCCTTGGAGAATCACCGAAGTTACAAGCTTTTGTGGCTTTTCCATGGCTTGAACAATCTTGGACCAAAGGATAAAACTATTACACGTTGGTTAAAAGAGTAGAAATCAAGAAATCGAACTAGAAAGGTGAAGATTAGATAGAGTAGAGTAGAATAGATGGTCTAGAAGCAAGATCTCGCTCTGATACCATGAAAGATTAATGCGGAATTGAGTTTGAATTAAAGAGAGAAAATGAAGAACAAGAGAGAGATTTTGAGAGACATTGGGAAAAGTTTCATGTATTCAAAAAGTATATACTCAAAGGTTTGTTTACAACACATTTAAAGCCAACCAAAGAGCATTCTAGCCGTTAGACATGATCCTATGAGGAAGTGACATAAAGAGAGATGGTCTCCTCTGTCTCATACGGTGAAAGCGACCTCTCCGCCCTTTGTCTTCAAGGACACACGTGACTCTTGCTTCCAACGGCTCTATTGGAGATATTTAGGAGACACACTCCTTCTGGAAGCTTTCTCATGGGCTTAGGTCTTTTCTTCTTAAGGCCTTGTACATGTTGAACCATCCTAGGCCTTCTCGCACATATGAGGACTTGACTCGACCGTACAGACTCGATGTACGGTCGAGTGTACGGACATGCTCGACTTCTCCCTTTTATTCGGTCTAGATCAATACTTTTGATGAGTTTTTTTCCTTGAATGTTCACTTGAAATATGTAAGGAAGCATAATAGTCATAGTCTATGAGGCAACACAAGTTCTAGACATAGACTCTGTTTCCCAGTGAGACATACTCACCTTTTGGACCCGAGCTGTCAATCGGGTCATGGCACTCTTCAATTTACGAACCCTTTCCAAGTTACGGCTGCTAATCTACAAAATGAAATAAAGTTAAATGTAGTTGGAATGGATTAGTGTTGACAATAATTGCTGAGTTAGCTACCTTCAAGGTAAGTTCATCCAAAGCTGGATAAGCAGACTTCTCTAGTTCTGTTGTCCTTGCAGCTAGAAAACTACAAATAGCTTCCAAAGCCACCTCTAGCGCCCGAAATTCAAACGGGGATTCTAAATAGTAAAAGCAAACATTTCAATGCCAAAAGTGACAAGAGTGAATGGTTCTTATGTAGACATCAAAAGATTTAAAACATTCCAGATTTTCAATGCTTAATATGACAAAATTTGAGGGGTACCATCTTCTTCACCCACATCACCATCTCCGTGAGCACCATGTGCCTCGTTCCCTACAGGCAATCTTCTCTGAAACTCCTCCAGGACGGGAATAACATTTTCATCAGACGAATCTCGAATCAAAACCTATAAGCATTTTTCAAATAACCAAACCAAACCATCATCACTTCAAAAGGAGACAAAATGTTTAACAATCACATAAGTATCACAAAATCTAGCCGAGATAGTGAACTTTTTAACAAAGTCTTCACATTTAGCTACAAGCCAGAAAAAAGAACTCTCTCAATCAAAACTTAAACTGACTCTGACCTCTTCGGCAGTGATAATCGCCTTAATATGCTGCATCAGACCAAAAAAAAAACACAAATCAAATCAAAACATGATTAACAAAAAAACAAAAACAGAGGGGAAAACAAAAAAAAGTCCCAACCTCTAAGTTAAGAACAATGGCTCTTTCTCGACCCAGAATAGCAGATGGGTAAAATAGATTTGGGTCAAGGATCCGAAGATCACGAGCGTGGATCTGAACACGGTGCATAATCACGTGTTTGTCAACGTCAAGCACAGTTTTTTGCCCTGTCGCGTCTATGGAAATCCAACTCCTTGATAACTGAGATGTTTTCCTCTTCGCCGTGACTACCGCCGATGAATCCACCGGAATAAGTTCTCCATCAGGTAACATCTCCGATTCTTCACTTCTTAAACCCAATGCCTACAAAAATTCAACGCGAGATAAGAGAAAACATAACTAACAAAAAAAAAAACACCACCCAATTAAAGAGAAGAAAGATCGAAACTTTTTTCCATAAAGTATGAAATTAAAACCCAGTTGGAATAATAAAAAGTGGGTTTTCGTAGTATCTGCTCCTTTTTTCATTATAAAATTCCTCGAAAGTCGTTGTTCTGCTTTTAAAATTGGTTTAATTTTAAAATCTGACGACAGAGACCAGAACCATTTTAAAAAAAGACCAGAACCATTTTTTGTAGGGTTTATCGATTTTTGCCTTTACCAAAGATACGACGGCGACAAAGATAGCGTCGACGGCGACAATCACGACTCGTGAGGCGTGACTTAGAAGAAGAAGACGAAAAGACGACAAATGTTTCAAAATTCGTTAAAAGGGTAATTTAGTCAATTGCATTTTTGAACGTGGTATATATGGAAACAAATCGCCCAGGACGCGATTTGGTACCAAAAAATCTTTATTCCTTTCTTTTTTAAGCCCTCGAAATTTTATTCCTTTTAATTTATGGACCATTAAAAATAAATTCACCGTATCAGTCTATGACACGTTAATGGTCAATGAATGTTTCAAACTACCCACGTGGAGAAGATGATGACCCAACGCGATTTTCCTTTTTCCGATCTCATCAACTACACTCAGATCCTTACACACATCGACGTTAAACCTAACCACCGTCTCTTCGTTTTCTCCTAAACGAATCTTCTCGAACCCTAGAAGATGCTTCCTCGGCGATCCGTGTACTTCCGGCGGCGTCGTGAACAGAAACAAGGTGTGGCTCCCTTCTCTGTCTCCGACGTTCCTTACCTTCAATTGAACCTCGAAATTTGATCCTCCTCCGACGGCGTTAACGCAGTGCGGTCCGATCGCGTCCACCGATTGGCACTCCGACGATCGGCAAGCGTGGCTATCGTCAAGATCGAGAGAGACTAGCTTCGGAGCTTTAAGAATCTGGTGACTGAAATTAGTGTAACTGAGCCCATCTCCGAAGGCGTATACGGTTTCTCCGGTGTAAAATCTGTAAGTCCGACCCGGATACCCGTTTGATTTGTCGGGTCTCATGTTCATATTCGTCATCGGAACTTTCTCCACATATGACTGAGGATACCACGTCATCGGCAATTTCCCACCTAACCAATAAAAAATCACCGGTTACGAAATTTACAATCATAAAACCGAACCGATCGGTTACCACCGGTTCAAACCGGAGAACAGAGCTTTACTTGGATTATGACGACCGAAGATGACGTCAGAAATGGCGAGACCGCCGGCTTCACCAGGATATCCGACCCACATTATGCCTGTGATCTTTTCATCGTTCTTGGCGAATGTAATGTCAAATGCTCCACCGGACATTATGACTAGCACCACCGGTCCTTTCGCGGCCTTAGCCACCTGAGTCACAAGCTCTTGTTGTTTTCCGGGAAGATTCAAGTCTATGCGATCTAATGTCTCCTTCTCAATGGATTGATCGGCTCCCATTACTAACACCGTCGCATCCGCAGATGCAGCTAGAGTCATGGCTGAGTCTAAATCCGCCTCTGTGCACGTCACGTTGGAGCAGCCACGATGATACTTCGTCGTCAACACTGTCGTCACAAGTCCCTGAAGTGGTGTTATATACTTGCAAGCCACGCCTGAAAAATAACAATTAAATTCTCAATTCCGTTTGAGTTTAAAATTCGATTTATATTTGGTTGTGGATTTACCTTCGTAATTTCCGATCATGGTTCTTGTGACATTAGCATTTGGTCCGATCACGGCCAACGTTTTGATGGCGGAAGGAGAGAGCGGTAGCGAACCAGCTGAGTTCTTGAGCAAAACAATGCCTTGCCTTGCGGTTTCTGCGGCTAGTTCTCGGTGTTCAACCGTGCACACGTCCTTGGGACCCAAACCACCATAGGGCTGATTCTTCGGGTTACCATCAAAGAATCCTAAACGCATCAGAGTCGCAAAATTGTTTGAAATTGCTTTGTTAATAGCTGCTTCCTCGATCAGGCCCTCCTTGACCGCATTCTCTGTGTGGTTACCCAAGAAAGAACCACAATTTAGATCCAAACCTGCCAGTATAGATTTAGCTGCTGCTTCCTCTGGAGTCTTGGTATAGTGTTGTGAACCATACAAAATACCTAATGAATCGCAATCCGAAACAATGTACCTAAAACAAACCCGTAAATGAAAAATCGAAACTGCGCCATCATAGAATTAGATATGGTATTCACAGACTATTTTTTCTTACTTACCCGTTTAATTTCCATTGACCCCGGATTAAACCCGAAAGCAAATCAGGATCTGCGCAAGTGGGTTTACCATTAACTTGGTTGTAAGAACACATGACACTAGCCACATTCCCATCAATCACACAGCTCTTAAATGGTGCGTTGTATGTATCATCCAAATCTTGTTGCGTCACCTAACCCAACAAACACAAAAGGTTACGAGAGATCATCCAAATGTACTTTGGTCGGACCAAATATCAAACTGTATAAGTGTTTGAGAGTTTTTACCACGGCGTTGAAAGTGTAACGTGACACTCCTTTCCATTTTTCAAGATCATAGGCGGTTGAGTGTTTGCAGCAAGCAGCGACTTTTAGACGGTTAGGATCCCTACCGTCAGTCTCCTGAAGACCTTTAACATATGCTACCGCGTATTTGCTTGATAGTGTTGGGTCCTCACCGGGAGTTTCTTGTCCTCTTCCCCATCTCGGGTCCCCAAAAATGTTCACATTCGGTGACCAATATGTTAATCCAGCCAATCCCACGTTGTACATTGCCCTCGCCTCCGTCGACACAACCTTAAACCATATCATAGAATGAAAGTTAATTCAAAGAAAGCAAACAGCATCTAACGTATTTTGAAAGGTTTTAAAAATGTTATTTTGTGTTATTCTTGTACTTTGCCAATGGCCTTGAACAAAGAGACATTGAACGAAGCAGCGGTGAGAATAACTTGAGGGAAGCATCTGGCACTAGGGACTAGCTCGGTGAAACGAGTGGCCGGTCCGATGTAAGATACGCCGTGAAGTGCCTCTGCCCACCATTCATATGTTGGAATCCCCAAGCGGCTCGCGCCATTTCCGCTGCTCCCTAAAAACCTTATTTTCTCTTGCAACGTTAGTCTCCCGACGAGATCCGCAACTCGGGTTTCTATGTTTAGTGTGGTGTTGCAAAACCCAAACCCAGCGAGAGAAGGGTTTCCTGCAACGTTGCAGGCAAACGCCGGTAAAGACTGGGCGTTTGTGGGCTCGGAGACAAAAGAGATGAAGAGGAAGAAACAGAGAAGAACAGGGCAAATAGAGGAGGGTGCTCTGTTTCCTCTCCCCATTGTATGCTTTATGAATATTTTGTTTAACCTATTCTGTAAAAAATCATACATAAAATAAGAAAATGGAAGAATCTCTACTCTCTATAGTAGATCATAAGAGCATCTCCAATGGGGAGCTCTCACCATGGGACTCTCTCAAATTGTTTAATATAAATTTTAGAGATTTGTGAGATGAGAACTTTTATTTTTTTTTTTAACTTTTCATAGTCCAATGGTAGGTTCTCTAGTGGGGTTCTCTAAAAAAAACAAAAGTTATTAAATTTTTTATTTCATATAACTTAATAATTATTGCAATTCATAAAAATATTAAACATTTGATCAAATTTATGTGTTTTGGTTTTTAAAATACTTGATCAAATATTGGGAGACGGAGAAAAAGAAGATAAGGATTTAAGTCTTACAAGTCATGGTTTTGTGGTTTGATGTAAACTTAAATCACATATGGAGATATGTTTAAGTCATGGTTTAAGTTTTCATATGGTGTCAAAACAGAGATTCGGATTTTTGTGTATCAAATTTTGATTTGTCAATGAATAAAAGTTTTCAAAGAAAACAGATTAGAGTATAAATCAACAAACCAATTTAGGTTGCTATATTGTCACTATGATGGAATGATGTAGTTGTCACTTTGAGGACTTGAAGCTTCTATACGCAATAAAAAAAAAAGATAAATTTAACCATCAAGAGATAACACATAATCAAATACACAAAGTTATATATATTTCCATCAAATACTTTATATACAACGAATTCATCTGCTTACAAATTTATACATGAAATCAAATATAATTTCAACGAATTCATCGCGTCCCACCCTTTGAGCTCTATGATCCTCAATCTCAATCTCATCACCTTCAGGATGAGCATGAAGAGGTGTGTAGTTTACTACATTCAATCACAACATTAGAGTGGAAATTTATTGGCATAAAAACTAGTCAATGAACCATCATCAAGAGGAGTCATCATTCATAATCCTCCGAAGCTCATTAACGTCATAAACCAGCAACTCCAATTCCAGAAACCAATAGCAATCATCTCCATAGAGGTCTAAGCATCGTATAACAACAGCAAACTAGAAATTCTACCCCTGTCTGTGCTTCTTTAAGCAAACTACCACATAAAGGCCTAAGAAGAAATACCCTTCTTCACCACTGATAAATCTTAACACAAACCAAAAGATTATTTCCAAAGCATTGAAAAATCTGTATTCCCCTAAAGCTAAATCAAGCAGCTTCGTTACTATGTTGATTCACCAATTCTAGAAATTGAAAATCGCCAAATCTAATTCGAAAGCAAAGATTTGCTGAAGCCCTGCAAAAATAGCTTTCACCGTTACATATCACCACCACGCATTCCCAATTCAATCAAATCTTCCCATGCTTTCAAACTTTCTTAGAAACTAGCTATAGTCCGACTAATTAGCTCAAAATTGCGATCTCCACCACAAACTACAACATTTAATCACGATCTACAAAGGAAAAGGGCTTGATTCATACCATAGGCAAGAAATTGGAGCTTCTTTCAACGATTACTCTCCGATTCGGAGTCGCAAATCTCCGATTAGGGTGACCATTAGAGAGACAGACGAGCTTCCTTCCTCGATTCTCCAACGATTCGGAGTCGGCTTTATCGGCTGAGTGAACTTCGGGTCGCCGATGGTGAAGAGCAGATGTGTAGACGACGATTCCGGAAGTAATACCTCTTACCGACAACAATTTCGGAGAGAATTTCAGCCTCTCTCAACGGATTAATCGGAAATCTCTTCATCGATTTAATCGGAGAAAAATCGCCAAACAGAGAGAGAAACACGGGCATTGTGTTGATGGAGAAAACAAAGTTAAAACTTAAAACGACAGACATGCTATTTTTTTTCTTTTGTTTTAATGCTTCACCCAAAGGAGTGCTGACACGTAGTCGCCTCTCTTCATTTCTCAAAACCCTCTGAAGAGAACCAGCTCTCTTCTTTTTATGTCATTTTGATTTATTTTTTCAAATTTTTTTGAAGAGAACCCAATCAATTCTTGAAGAGAACCCTGCATTGGAGATGCTCTAAGTTTCAATGTTTTGCTTTTGTTAATTTTCATCATTAATTATATTTGACTTACAAAGATTTTTTGTATTGAGGTTTGATGGAGTCAAAGCATCCTTCACAATTACCAAAAACTGATTTGTCTAATAAGAAATATGTAATTATTTTCATAAGTTTTGGTCGATAATTTGTCTAATCTTGGGACAATGAAACTTCTCCAATATCCCACATCGGTTTCTCTATGCATAATTTGTCTTGTTTATATATCTCATTAAATCAGCATCTCAACGTCGAGCTATATAACAAGAGCTTGTAACCCAAGTGGGGACTCTAAGATGGTGGAACACTGTTTCGGCCCACGGGTCGGATATGTTGTTGGCATAGTTCTGGATTGCCCAGTTCAAGCTGTGAGTGAACCGTACGAATTAAGCGTAGGTTTGGTTCGAACGGTTTCTAAAGGTTGAGGGTAATGCGTGAGGCTGGCTTCACAGAGCAGCGACTACCTCCCGCTCTCAGCAGTGGACGGACCACGGTCCGTAGCCACTCAGATCCACTATGGTCCGCTGGCTCGTACTCAGCTTGAACCACCATTTTTTTGTAACATTTCCCTTTTAAAATTGCTATCTCATTTTATTACCATCATTAATATTTTAGCTAAAAAGAAAAAAATCCCTCGAATCAAACACTAATGTTCAAGGAGTGTTTCAAGCTTCCCACATGGAGAAGATGATGACCTAACGCGATTTTCCTTTTTCCGATCTCATCAACTACACTCAGATCCTTACACACATCGACGTTAAACCTAACCACCGTTTCTTCGCTCTTTCCCAGACGAACCTTCTCAAACCCTAGAAGATGTTTAATCGGAGATCCGTGTACTTGCGGCGGCGTGAAAAACAGAAACACCGTGTGGCTCCCTTCTCTGTCTCCTACGTTCTTTACCTTCAAATGAACCTCGAAATCTGATACTCCTTCGACGGCGTTCTCGCAGTGCGGTCCGATCGCGTCCAGTGATTGGCACTCCGACGATCGGCAAGGGTGGTTATCGTCGAGACTGAGAGAGACGAGTCTTGGCGCTTTAATTAGCTGATGGTCGAATTTAGTGTAGGTGAGCCCGTCTGCGAAGGCGTATACGGTTTCTCCGGCGTAAAACCGGTAAGTCCGACCCGGATACCCCTTTGATTTGTCGGGTCTCATGTTCATATTTGACATCGGAACCTTCTCCACGTACGATTGCGGATACCACGTCATCGGCAAATTTCCGCCTACGAAAAATAAAATCACCGGTTTCAGAAATTGCAATTTTAAAACCGAACCGGGATATTAAAACCGGTTAATGTGGAGAACAGAGTCTTACTCGGATTATGACGTCCGAAGATGACGTCCGCAATGGCGAGACCACCGGCCTGACCTGGATATCCGACCCACATAATGCTTGTGATCTTTTCATCGTTCTTGGCGAAGGTAATGTCAAATCCTCCACCGGACATTATGACTAGCACCACTGGTCCTTTCGCCGCCTTAGCCACTTGAGTCACAAGCTCTTGCTGCTTTCCGGGCAGATACAGGTCGAGTCGGTCAAGGTCCTCCTGCTCAATTGATTGGTCTGCGCCCATCACGAGCACAACAGCATCCGCAGAAGCCGCCAGAGCCGCGGCTGAGCCTATATCCGGTTCTGGGCAAGCCACGTTAGAACAGCCCGGCTGATACGTCGACGACACCGTTTCTGCCAGTCCCTGAAGGGGTGTTGTGTACTTGCATGGTTTACCTGAAAATAAATACGAAATCGGTTTCTCACATTTAAGCTCGTCGAAACCAATAATCACTTGTGTTTCGTTTGTGTTACTTTCAATTTACCGTGGTAGTTTCCGAGCATTGTTAAGGTGGCATTGGCGTTTGGTCCGATCACGGCTAATGTTTTGATGGCGGAAGGTGAGAGCGGAAGCGAGCCAGCAGAGTTCTTAAGCATGACAATGCCTTGTCTTGCGGCATCTCTAGCGAGTTCTTGGTTATCAGCGGTGCAAACGTCCTTAGGACCAAGACCACCATAGGGCTGCTTCTTAGGGTCCCCATCGAAGAACCCTAAACGCATCAGAGTCGCGAAATTGTTTGAAATCGCTTTGTCAATAGCTGTTTCGTTTACCAAACCAGCCTTGACCGCTTCCATTGCGTGTTCACCCGTGAAATGATCACAATTCAAATCCAAACCTGCCAATATAGATTTGGCCACAGCTTCCCCCTTAGTCTTGACATAGTGTTGATTTGTGTACAACACATCTACCGAATCACAATCCGAAACAATGTATCTAACAAAAAAAACAAACCGATGATTTTTTTAAAAACCAAACCCTTCATCAAATTAAACAATTAGAAACAAACAACCTTACCCGTTTAACTTCCATTGCCCGCGGATCACACCGGAAAGCAGATCAGGATCAGCACATGTCGGTTTACCGTTAACTTGGTTGTAAGAACACATGACACTGGCCACATTTCCATCAACTACACAGCTCTTGAACGGTGGTTGAAACGTATCAGCCATATCTTGTTGGTTCACCTAATCCAACACAACAGACAATAAAACATTGAAATGTATTTAGTGTGACCAATAACAAAAGTTACATAATATTCAAAGAATCCAAAAAAACTCTTTCTTCTTACCACGGCGTTGAAAGTGAAACGATGGACATCTTTCCAATTGTCAACATCATATGCGGTGTAGTGTTTGCAGCAAGCAGCGACTTTGAGACGGTTAGGATCTCCACCGTCAGTCTCCTGAAGACCTCTAACATAAGCCACCGCGTATTTGCTTGAGAGTTCTGGGTCCTCGCCGGGGGTCTCTTGTCCTCTTCCCCATCTCGGGTCCCGGAATATGTTCACATTCGGTGACCAAAACGTTAAACCGGCTGATCCCACATTGTACATTGCCCTCGCCTCCGTCGATACAACCTTACACCAAAACATGGATAAAAAAAAATTTAAAGCTAGAAGCAAGAAAACGCTCCTGTCTCGGAAAAAAATATGATATATCATTACTTGTGTCCTAAGAAACAAAATCTTCCATTTGCATAATGAGTGAGTTTTCAGTGTACTCAAAAATAGGGAAAATGAAGAAGGAGATAGTTCTTTCACCTTGCCAATGGCTTGGAACAAAGACACATTGTAAGAAGCGGCCGTGAGTATAACTTGTGGGAAGCTAGTGGCGCCAGGGACTTGACCGGAGAAACTAGTACCACTCCCCAAGTCAGAGACGCCGTGAAGTGCCTCTGACCACCAATTGTAAGCCGGAATCCCAAGGCGGCTCACGCCGATAGCTTTACTTCCCAAAAAAACGATTTTCTCCTCCAACGTCAATCTTCCAACAAGATCGGTGACTCGGGCTTTGATATTCAACCCCGTGTTGCAGAATCTAAACCCGGCCAGAGAAGGGTTTCCGGTGACGTCACAGGCGAAGACTGGAGAAGACTGAGCGTTCGATTGCTCGGAGATGCAGAGGAGGAAACAGAGGAGAAGAGTAGAAACAGAGAAGAGTGCTCTGTTTCGTCCCGTTAACGAAGAAGAAGCCATTGTATCTTTTGTCTCCTTTGTTTTTTTGGTTTGTGTTTGTTGTTTATTGATCACTGTTATATATACTAATAAAAGCTGTACGCTGGTTGGAAAATTGTTAATTAAGGAATATAATTTTATATATATGTGTATTATTGTGTTTATATAGAAGTTACAAGCCTGAAGATAAAATGTCACACTAAGAATAATAAGACATTTCGTGCTCTTTGTTAGGTAAGGTTATTTGTATGAAATCAAGGAGATTCCTTTACTCGATAAAGAAATTTGATTGTCTAAAAATCAGATAAAATTTTAGACAAAATTATTTCTTAGTTAAAGACAAAATTAAGGATAAAATTATCTGAGTTGTCGAGATGTTTAATTATCTAGATTTCTTCATTTCATGCATCTAGAACATTATCTAATTGGTTATTTGCTAATTATCCATATAATTTATCCTATGTTGTTTAAACCCAATAGTGAAGACGTTTTGCTCCTTTCTACTACTACTACTTCCTAGTGATCCCTATAAACCAAGACTAAAGAGTCTATAATAAATGACAAAATTTGTGTGTAATCCCCTAGCCTAGCCTAGTGTTGGCTCTTATTTATATTTGCATGACACACCTTACCTCTTTCTAACATTGCCCAATGCTCATGACTCACTTTCTTTTAACCAAACCAAATGAATAGTTTATTCCATGATTCATCTATCGACTTATTGCTTTTGGAATTAAGCCATAACTAAACACATTTTATTTAGATACTTTTCTCATAATGATTACTGACCTCATAATCGTTGAATTTGAAAACTTTTATGTATATTATTGTTTCAAAAATGTGTTGGGATCCGACAAAACATTTTGAATTTATAAAGTTCGATTTCAGCTATATATGCAAGTAGTTTATTTTGGACGATTTGGTCTTTCGATTTTTATCTAAACATTTATTTTGGAGATAACTTTGCAATAAACCTAGCTAGTTATCTTTAATAATTTAGTCGAACACTACAAGCCCAGAACGAATCAACAAAACTGATTGTAAAAGAAAATGTTATTTTGGAAAATCTCATATGTCATCTAAAGTTGCTAGTGTATAATTTTTATATATCATCTTTATTTATTTTAAAACAATATATCCAGGTTACATATATAGACATAGTTGCAAGAGCATATAATAATTCGATCTGATTCTGAATAAAAACAAGATGTAAGGTGGTGTTTTCTATTTTGGGTATTATTGAATCGTTAGTAGCTTTGCGGCTTTCAAAGTCATGCGCAGACTTGTTAAGCAACTTTGCGATTGAATGCAGAATACTGCTGTCTCGTGATTGGTCGATGACAAATCTACTTTCGACCTCAACAAAAAAAAGGAGAGTACAGTTGCAATAAAAACAAAAATTACATCTAAAGGGAAGTGAATAAGAAGAAATAAGGTGTCATGTCTTTTTCTCTAATAACTGTGATTCACCAAATTATATTCTGCAATACTACAATTCTACGAAACAGTAAATTACATAGTTGTTCATCATCTCATGGCGTAGAATTGTGTTTCCTAGTACAAAAAAAAAAACAACATTATTCTGAACAAAAATGTGTGTATTTTACGCATATATATACAAGAATTTTCACACAGTTCTTTCCAAAACTTTTTCTTTGTAAACATACTTTATAAAAAAAAAATGAGTGGAGGCACATGCAGCCCATAAAATATGCAGCCATAGAGGTATATCTGCCCTTTTTGAACACGATACTAATACATTCACAAACTCGGAAATTTTTCAAATAGAATAAACTTTTTTCTTGTCGTCTAATGCATCGTATGAGAACATCTTATAACTTACATACTCCATCGAAAACTTTTAAGAACGTATTCTCCATCGACAACACACTTGACCATGGCGTATAAGAACGCATAATATACATTCTTTCACATATTTCTGATGGTAAAAACTTAATTTTGGTGTATAATTAAAAATCTTTTAATCTATTGAGCAACCCCAAGACTAAATTAAACAGGTTTATGTAAGATATTAAATACTGATAACGATTGGTCATCTACTTAAAACTACGAAAATCTGGCGCAAAATCTGATATTGTATGGTTACATATTGTGTATCAAACTTAATTCATAGCCTATATGTAAACAAAAGAAGAAGAATAATCTATTTGGATATGTTAGAGTAAAGAAGAGAAATATATACTTAAATGTTAACTATGGAATATGGACCACATTGGCACCAATAAACCTAATACCAAAAGTGTTGGTTCGGTGGTCATGAATGATATGATGTGGACTGAATAATACAGACATACTTGAGTTGGCTTTTATCGTGGAATATCAACATCATTTTATATTACACTAGAACATATTGTAAAAGAAACAGAATTCTGAACTGATTTTTTTATCAACGTTTCTTATAATCATAAACCAAAAAAACAAATCTGACTCCACTGATATATTTCAGTATTTCACCAACAATGTGGCGTTAGATCCAGAGATTCCACTTTTTACGGTTTCTAAGTTGTAAAACATTTGTTTACTTTACACCATTTATAAAAACATTGAATACAATAACTTTCGACTATTTCTTTTTTCGTCCAACCTTGTTTTTACGTTTGCTATTTTATATCGTTTACTAGTTGAAAATGATGTCTGATACATTTGTCAACAATATGTCTTGTGGTTATGAACATAACATTTTTCACATAAAACCGCAAATGCGAATATATGTATTTGAAACAACTAAGGCTTGTATATATATTGGATACAGTTCTAAATGATCACATATATATACTAGCAAAAGAAAGATGGACCAATGAAGTTGCTTCAAATTCCTAATTATAAGAGTTGTTGATAAACATTATTCCAAGTACGATTCAACATTTACAAGTAAACTACACAGACATTTTAGGAGAATAAGAAAGCCCGTTTTACTTACACACTCAAATTAAATCCAATGGCACAAGAAGAGTGTACCTTACTCTCAACTCTGGTCCCTGTAAGGTGTCCAAATCAGTTTGCTAACATCTACATCAAGACCACCTCGGCCTGCAGCTTTCAGATGTCGGTCCAGAACCTTTGGATCCGCACAGATCACGTGCTGTCCTTTCCTATACTGTATCAGTTCTAGGCTCTGAAGTGTGCTTAGTATATCTTCCGCCTTGATTGCTGTCATGTCGCTCAGCTCCTACATCATCATACATGAAACAGAGACAGATGGGTGGATTCTTAGATCGCAGAAACCAGGATTAGCCTAAGAATTTTTATCAGTTTAAAACACAATCTAACCTTGATAGATATGTTTCCTTTATGTTTTTTCAAGATATCTAATAGAACACGAGTCCAATAACCTCTGTAGCTTAGTAAGCCTAGATCCGACAAGGGTCTTTCCGGTGTCCCAACTTTTCCCTCTTTCTTCGACAGTTCATAGGCTGCAAGTCAGAAGGACAATCTGTTATTATTTTTGTCGACATGGGATTGAGAAGAGCAAAAGAGTCAAAGGGACAAAGAACTCACAAAAGGCTATTAAGAATTTTCCATAGCCTTTTCTTTGATATGGAGGCAGGGTTAGAATGCAAGCTAAGTTGTATGCTTCTTCCGAATGCTTTTCCTGTACCCAGTAGAAGTTACTTTTTATTAACAAACCGGACAATAAACCCAAACATATCTGTAAAATGCTGTGCTGTATTACCTTTGAAAAGTATCCTACCATGTGGCATCCTCGATCATCACATTCGCAAAGAACGTAGAACAGAAACAAATCAACGTCGTAGTAAAGAGTTTTGTGGTCAAGAAATAGCTTTGCCAGGTAACAGAGATTCTGTGCATAAACCTTGTTCTTTTTGCCATCTACCTGTAAGATTAGGCTACAGTGTGAGAAAAGATATAGGAAGATAATTCTTGCTCGGAGCAAATTCACTTGTTAATGTACAACAGAACCAAATGAGAGATGACTAATTAGCATCCATATACAAAAGAGGAGATAAAGCTAACAGTATAAAAATCATTTCCAATGAAAGAAGATTGGACACAGATCTCGGGATATTACCTCAAACATTGACAAGGTACCACTTCGATAAATTTCATCACCAGGGGGGTGCTTCAGGTCACACTTCCTCTGCAGGGAAAAGCAAAACAATTATACAAAGCTAAAATATGCATTTTTTATGAACCCTGAATGTAGACATGCAAGTCGGTAACAAAAATTACACAGAATCTGAAAGATTGGATACTATCTACAGCAATGAAAGTGGAATGCAACAACAGAGAATAAGCTCGCAATGGAAATGAACTAAAAAGCATCATAAGACTTCAAAGATTAAGAAAAACAGTTGCTCACCATATGCCTTTGAAGCTGTTCTTTGCGTTTCATGAAGTTCAGGCAAAACTCACAAAAAAAGAGCTTCACACATTCATTGTATTCTGGCGGAAAAGGGGAGAAGTACCAAGTCTCAATCTCATATTTTCCAAGCTCAATTGTAGCTATGTTCTTCACTTTCGTGAACTCTTCATGTTCACGCAAACTTGCTGCATCCAGCTCTTCATGACCCTAGTATAAACATTTTGAAACACAGAATATCGAATCAGCATAAGCCTTGTGTTTCCAGGACCAGCCTTCAAGTGGCATCAATTACTTACCTCTACATGTGTCTCATCAATCTTCCTCTTCTGGTGGCGTGTCATCTTCAGACTCGTTACCTAGAAACCACAGACATAATTCTCTGCTCAGTGCTACAGGTAGAAGAGAAAACTCATGTAATCCAACAGAGCATTACGCAACTCACAATATAAAACTAAAGAAAGCACCTTGTCTTCCACTTTTTCATCTACAGCGCACTCTACTGAATCAAGGTCCAGTTGGTCCATCTGAGTCCATTCATCGAGCCTCCTATTAACTACAGTTTCAAAGAAAAATTACGAAAATCAAACACTCGAAACATACACATTGATGATCACAAGCTTTCACAACCACCAACTTTATCATCATATTAGTCATCCATCAGCTTAATCAGAATAGTAAAAAGGGTTCAAAATCTTTAGAATCCAAGTATAATGCAGGATTTGATCTTCTTCTCAAAAATCTAAATTGAAGCAAATTCCAATGATCCAATTGATAAAGTCTTGCAAGTTAACTCTTTTATCTTCCTACATTTTAAACCCTTGACCAAAGTTCCACCTTTCTGAAGTTCAACAGTACAAATCAACCAAAATTGAAAACCCTAGATCAAAACGTGATAAGGAATTAAACGACATACACTCAGTGTAATGAACGTAATACTCGTAATCATTTGGGCCACCGTTATGTATCCTCCGGCGCTCAATTACTTTGACCGGATGGTGTTTTCCGTCTCTCCACCGACACATCACACGAGTACCCACTTCTAGAGGAAGCATCCCCATTTTCCTCTTCTTCGACGGATCCGACTCTATAATCGCTTGATCAGGAGCTGAAGAAGGAGGAGGGTGAGACGCATCACCGCCGTTTGTAGCCGGAGGCATTTGATTCGACGACGGTGGCGCTCCGTTGCCGTTGGTTTCTGTATTCGCTGACGATCCCATTTCTCGGTCGGGTCGGAGAATCCCGGGTGGGCTTTTTCTTTCTCAGACGAGTAAGAGAACTAGAGAGATAAAAAAGACACTTGAATTAAATTTGGCCCATTAGTAACTTTTCACGTAATTTGGGCCTCTCTTTATGGGCCGGTAAAATAAAATATTGATATTTAATGCTGTGAAGTACAGTTTCACCGGAATCACAGTTTTAGTCTGATAAGTGATAATCATGTAAGAATTATCTCGAATCATAATTGAAATCTTTCTGTACTAATTCGAAAAATACTAGTCATGCCAATGGCTATTTAGTCTAATGCATATTGTTTGAGCTAATTTAGACGTTAAGTAAGTTCTTGCAATTATCTATAGGCTATGAATGTACAACTATGTGGCAAAAAGAAAGTAAAGATATATTAAATGATTTCGTTAGCAAAATGGATATAGCTAGGTTTCCTTGAATCTCACTGACATTTCGTTGTGTCTTTATTAAAAACCTATGAATGTGAGGAGACACAAAAGTCAGCGGAAGTATCGAAGTGAAGTGAACCAAGAGCATAGGTTTCCTTGAATCTCTCTGCTACTTTTTCTGAGTTTTTCTGACCAACAAGTGTGGAGCTAAGCTCTGGTGGTTTTAATGCTTGTTTGTTGTCAAAGGTTTTCTTTTTATTATTGGGAAGGTAAAAAGAGATCTTGCAACTGTTTTAATTGAACTTCGATTCATTGATTCGAAGACAAAACGAGCAAGTACATTTTCTCTGCACCATCCTCTTTATAAATGTATCTATATATGATCTTTTTTTTTGTGTATGTGTGTATCGACACTAAATCATTTTAGACATGTGGAATTTTGAGATGACTTGATGTTACAAAACATCATTTTATGGGATGATTATCGTAATTTTCAATATGATAAACGTTATTATAGCTAAACATACGTCCTTAATATTTTACAACAAGTATAATCGGATACGTCTAGTAGAGTTTTTAGTTTTGGGTGATGAATATGGATAATCATTTCACAAGAACATTTTTTTTTTTTTTTGATTTTTCGTTACTAGCTATATATAAAATTTCCTCAAAGCTTATTTTAATTTTGTAACATATATATTACAAATTGATTTTCAAATGTAAGAATATGATGTATGTACGTAAACGATGAAAATGAAGCAATAGAGTACATACATTCATATATATGCTCTAAAATATACAATAAAAATATAAACGTTGTGTGTATACAAAGACAAAAGTCCACAGTAATGATAACACTATTTAAATAGGGTTCTTTCATGGCGTCATGGTTCTTATTCCCGAAAAATGCCCGGCCAAAACTTGTATCCAACCAAACTATAAATCAAGAACTTATTATTATATACGAAATGATAACATAATATTAAATATATGGTGGTACACAACTCAAGCTAACCGTTATGATTATTCCACAACCTTTTCTCGGTCAACAACAATATATTATATATCCTAACAAACCCTTATTTCGTATCCATTTTAATATATATAAACACTTTCCATAATTGCACCATTACTCACACTTTATAGCATAATAATTTAGTTACTATTAATGGAAATGTCACCTTGTTTAGACTAATCCTCCTACTCCTCTTCCTCCCCCACCGCCGAAATTTGGTGGTGGTGGTGGTGGCGAAATCCATGACGTCGTTAACGCCTGAGAAGCTTGATCTTGCGGCGGAGGAGAAGGATTTCCCTGATTATTATTGAGTAGGCGGATCTGCCGTTTCAAGAACTTGACATAGCGTATAGCTTCATCGAGCATTGAAGCTGTATCCATTTTAGTGCCACCTGGCACGAGTCTCTGGAGGATTCTGATCCTCTCACTGATTCTCTCACGGCGGTGTCTAGCCGCCACGCTCTGAGGGTCGTCGGAGATCCTGACGTTACGGCGTTTAGGTTTTTTGACGGTTGCTGGATCGATGTCAACCGACTGCATGGCTGCGATCTTGTACATCATTTCCTTCATAGCACCGAGTTCCTCTAGAGGCTCTTCTTCGTCTTCGTCGTCTTCTTGATCTCCGGAGAAAAGAGTGGTGGTTGTGAGGGAAGAAGAGAGAGGAGGGAAATGAGAAGAAGAGAAAGGATTGAAGATATGGAGGTTTGTGTAATGGTCCATGGCCATACCGATTGGATCATTATTATGTTGATGATGATCATCATTCTTGTTGTTGTTGCTGCTGTTGATGATGTTGTTCCAAGTGTAATTTTGGAAGAGAGATGGGTTCATATTATTATTATTCATAATTTTTGTTTGTTTGATTTGTGAAAATTAAATTTAATGCCTGAGGCGAGGCATATGTGTGTGTGTGTGAGCATATATATATTAAAGGAAAAAGAAAGGTGATCATATGATGAGGGGTTAGGTTGGTGATGCAATAAGGATTTTGGTTCGGAGAAAATAAATAATAATTTTATTTATATGTTTCTTTTCAATAAGTGGACGTCACTAGTCGTTACCAAAAAAAAAAAAAAAAAACTAAATTGTTTATAGTTGAATAAGGAGATTTCTTATGCTCGAAAATGTTTACAATCGTCGTATCAATTATGTATATATATAGTTATATACATATGGTTTGCATATTCGCACACACGATTTTTATTTTTTTAAATGAGCAGCTCTAATTAACTAATGAGATCATTTAGAGTTGGCTAGGGTTTCCCTCTCCCACATTGAGACTTGAATTTAAGGTAGATCGAAAAAGTGGCTTTCACCAAAGTAATAAAATAATAACTACTATAAGAATGTGAATTACTTTATATGAACATGAGTTTCTCTTTGATTCACAAAAGATGTCACCACTTGTGTGCTCTTATTCTGACTTCTCAATTTACAATCCCTTTAATTATCTCCTTCGCTCTTTACAAAACCCATTCACCAAAATAGGAAATATTGATAAAATTTCTCTCATTCTACTGTCTCTTCACGAAATAGCACATTTTGTTTTGATCCTATAATCTTATCCCAATCAACGGTCGTGATTTTGTCTCTCCCCCTCGATGGAGTCCAATATTGAATGTAAATTGTGTGTGAAACTCGCAATGTTATAGATTATTATATATAAAACAAATGATCAACTTGCTTTATTCCACGAAGTTATTCTATAATTTGCGACGTGATTAAAGGTTTATAAGGATAACAAACATCAAATCACTCGCATGGGGACACCTTGGCTTCTTCAATATTTGGGTGTTATCCATGATTGTCCTTAATAAGAAGACGTGTATCATCGTCGTGACTCGTGGTATAAGACGGTGGTGAATATATCATTTTCCATGAAGAAAATTCTGCTTTTTATTAACAAAGCTCACATCTACGTAACTACGTTCTTGTATATAAATGTATATAAGAAACATACATCCGTAAAATACACGAAAATTTTATGAGACTTCAAAAGAGGCAAATTTATATCGATCGGTTTTACAAAGTAATCAGACGGTCCTGATTTAATGTGACAAGTTTCTTATGTCATATGTCTCACCGCAAAAGCAATGTATATATACATTATACATCTACTGATCTACATGTACATACATACATATATACATATATATATATATATATGATATAAAATTGTATATTTTGCACATATGTTATGATTTGGTCTGCATTATTATCATACAAATTGCGCATGCAGGCACCAATCATGCATGATAGGGTTCCCTCTTTGGTATTAATCCATTGTTCATTGTATATTATTCTTATTAAATCCACCCAACTGCCAACTACATGTATGTTGTATGAACGTACATCTACTTATACACACAAAAGTTTTGGAAATTTGATTCTATATAAGTATATAATATATAGTTTCGCATTTGTGAAATGTTGTATTTACGTTTTGTGAAATGCGTGTAATAGAGGTTTGAGATGAAAACGGCAATTAAACGAGTAATATTTTGGATTTGATATGATAGCTAGCATTCGATTATATTATGTGAATAACACAGTCAGGACTAATATCTTTTTAAAAAGAACTTTTATTTTTCCTTGTATTATATAATAAAAATTCGGATGGATTGGAGCAAAGAACAATTGTTTTAGGGCTGATCATAAATTTAGAGTTTTTATAGTCTATTTTAAAACATGTGCAAATTATATTATTCATTTCCTAAATTTCCACAGAAACATGTATTGAGACCTAAAAAAATATAATATATACGACATAAATTAATTTACTTATTATCAATCGGTTTTAAATAGAAATCTATGATTTCATATAGACTTGATACATATACTAATTTTTTCTTCTCGTTTTTGGTTATATATAAGTTCATTTCTACAACTGTTATGTGAAATATCATAATGGTTTAAAGTTGATACTATATACCATACGTTTTAAAATGTCCACCGAGTTGTTATAACATTATGGTTGTCTTATATATCTTGTCATCTTCATTTAACATCGGCGAAAATGACCAGGTCACCTAAACAAACAAAAAATTGAATGCAATTGATTTATCACTAATCATGTTTTCTTTGAAGTAAATTACCACTAGCTTAACTTTATGATATGGTTTAAACATGTGACAGCTCAAGCGGCCCCCATTTCGTCTGTATATAAAGTGTGTAACTGTAAACCCTAACTAGATGAATCTAGTGTATATATAGTACATATACACGTGAGTGGGTGAAATAAATATGTAACATTTTCCGATGAAGATTGAATCATAAAATCTGACAATCTCCATTATTTTCATCCAAATTACCGCGTACATAAAAAGCATTGAATAACCATATTTCTTTTTATATACTTATCTTTTTTTTTTCCCAGCAATTGTGCTTCTTCCTGCTTTTATTGATAGCGATACAATCTTTGTGTGTAACGATTCCCAAAGAACCACACTCTCATTTCCTCAGAGTCTGGTCTCTACAGCGACTTCTCTTTTTCTCTCTTTTTTGGATTTCCTCTTTCTGCTTCCACCATGGAGAAGAACAAACAAAGAAAAACTCAGTATTGTTTCTTTCCAAATTTGAACACTTTGTAATTTAGTGCTATCACTTTATCATAATCGAATTTCACCGGTTAAGTTTGGTCATGATCTATAATGATCGAACCATTAAACCAAAAATAAAAACCACCGACTTAGATTCATCCGAAAATAAAAAAATTAAATTACGTAGTTGGTTATCAAGTTAAGAAAAAGAAAAGCTAGACGTAAAAAGGAGAGGATATGCGTTAATCGTTATATAGTATTGATTTCTATAATTACGAGAGTAGATTATGCGTTATAATACTAGTAATGATGCTTAAAATTTTGTAAAATGGAGTAGTAAAAAACTACAAACCAATTATTTTTTCTTTTTGGCGAGAGGATCTAAAAGTCTAAAAAAAGTGATTACAAGGCATGGGCAGATGCTGTGGAGAAAAGTGAAGAAGTCTCTTGTTTGGTCCGAAAGTGTTAGTGATATGGAAAACTCTTTAATGAGTTTTCACTTTTCTTTTCTTTCTCTTTTGTTTTTGAGAACAAACAAATTAAACATATGAATTTTTTTTTTGATAAAAATTAAACGTATGAAATTGACTTCAGTGTTTTCATTTAGATTAGTGGTACCAACGTATTTTCAGTATCCTTCATGCATATACGCATAATGCCGCATTGTATCGACATACACGAGAAGTAGACTCAACTAACAAAAAAAAACAAACCCAAATAGACTCAATTATAAGTAATTTATTTATGTTTGTTAAATTCAACAAGATTAATGTATCCACTAATTAATGGACATTCTTTCTTCCAACATCCACTGATCAACATATTTTTTCGGCGAGAAACGTCTTTCTGTAAACGTTTTTTCGGCGATAAACAACATTCTTATCGGAATCGCTTTAGTTTATTTAGGCCTGATTCATACGTCTATAGTCTATCCCCAGCTTACCTGACAATGTGCTTTGCAGCTTTAGCTTTTGCGTAATAATGGGTTTGCAATCTAAAGCCGTAAGTTGTTATATTGGGTCATTGCCTCATTGGCAAAGGTGCAGCTTCCATATTAGTGGGCTTATACGAGCCCAAACTATGGGCCGCTACAAACATCCGATGATGAAAAAAAAAAAAAAAAAAAAAAAAAAACATCCGATGATGTTTACTCTAAACCCAAAATATGTAAATACCAAATCCGTTGGTTATAAAATCTTATGAAATACTATTGCTTTCAGAGATTTTACATTAACTTATGTATGTGGCATTCATTATGAATCATTTAAATTTAGGTTAGATTTGTTGAAATCATGACACATTTTAACATCCTTCAGATTTCTTTCTAGTTCAACGTTTGATAATTTATGTTGAGATTTAATTGTAACAAACATTAAAATTTGAATCAATTACATATACATATAGTAGAACATAATCTACCAGTGAAATAAAATCATAAAAAATTGTAGGAATATATGATCAAGCTATATTAACTAGCATTCCCGAAATTACCATCAAAAGTCGAATTTTCCAAAACAAACAACAACTATTAGGTTTTGTGTTTGAAATATGTATATAAAGATCTGTAATTTCAGAAAACACATAGAATATTGAAACTGGTGATAGTGTTTGCTAATAGTCTAATACCAATCTAGATAAAACCTAACCAAATCTACATTTATTATAATTTCTAAATAATTATTCTAGATTTACTGCTTGGAACCACTTAGTTACTAAAATTAGAATATTAATCATATATAAAATAAAAATCCAAAAACTAGATCAATAATTCGATATTAGGAAGAAAAAAACCATAAAGAAAACAAATAATTACCAACCGTCCGCAAGTCAAACACATTAAACCAATACATAACCGGAGACCGAACCGGACAATCTAAATTTAATCTCCTTATCTTCCCTAATAGAACCGTAATTAAGAAAAAAAAGACACTCACAAAACTCCAATCTCTTCTCCGTCTCTGCGCGCATGATCCCCATAGTGTTCCACTACGCACCGCCCGTGACTCTCTAATGGTCTGTGACTTGTAATCCATCTCTCCCCTATTTTTATTTCAATTTTATTTTTTTCCATAAAATTTAATTAACTTCCACACACACACACACACACCTATACATATATATACACACATTCGTCTCTAATGGCTTCTTCGAAACTCCATCATCATCCTCACCGCAGAAAATCCCCAATCCGCTGCTTCTGTCTCTTAATCATAACCATGTCCTCCATTCTCATCCTTCTCTTCTCTCTCTTCCTCTTCTCCTCTCCCTCCTCCTCCTCCCGTCACCACCACCACCACAATTCCCGCCAATCACCCTCCGGCGACACTTCTCCGGTCAATCCTTCGCCGTCTCAGATCCGTCTCGCTTGTAACGCAACTCGTTACCCAGACCAATGCGTCTCTTCACTATCCGAACCGGGTCGGGTTCCTCCGGATCCTAAACCAATCCAGATCATCCACTCAGCGATCTCAATCTCATTCCAAAACCTCAAAACCGCCCAATCAAAAATCAAGTCTATCGTAGACTCGTCCGTAGGGAATCTAAACCGTACAAACGCCGCGAACACGTGTCTCCAGCTTCTCACTTACTCCGAGCACCGCACTCAATCGACGGACCAAGCTTTGACACGTGGCAAAATCAAAGATGCTCGAGCTTGGATGAGCGCTGCTCTAGTGTACCAGTACGATTCATGGTCAGCGCTCAAGTACGTCAACGACACGAGCCAAGTCGGTGAAACGATGTCGTTTCTAGACGGACTTATCCACGTCACCAGCAACGCGCTTAGCATGATGGTATCGTACGATAACTTCGGAGACAACGTCGCGTCGTGGACTTCCCCAGCAACGGAACGTGACGGGTTCTGGGAAAAGACTGGGCCGGGTTTGGGCTCGGATCCGAGTACAGGGCTTAATTTGGGTTTTCCTACCGGTTTAAAAGAAGACGTGACGGTGTGTAAAGACGGAAAATGCAGTTACAAGACGGTGCAAGACGCCGTTAACGCCGCGCCGGAGGATAACGGAATGCGGAAGTTCGTTATAAGGATTAGCGAAGGAGTCTACGAAGAGAACGTTATTGTTCCGTTTGAGAAGAAGAACGTTGTGTTTATCGGTGACGGTATGGGTAAAACGGTCATTACAGGTTCGTTAAACGCCGGTATGCCTGGGATCACTACGTACAACACTGCAACTGTCGGTGAGTTTTTCTCGTACTAATTAATGTTGAAGCAACATTACTTTTTATAAAAAAAATAAGAGTTGAAAGTTCATAATTTAATATTTTAGTAGAGTTTGATGTAGATTATGTGGTTTTAAGTCTGGTCACGTGAAAGAATACTTTTTTGATGGATATTTAAGCTAAGCCAAAATGATAAGCATATTAATCAAATTTTTCTTGTTGATTGTAATAGTAATGCCAAAAGTAAATGTATATGGCTAAAATATGATTGCATGATTTGTTTTGATAGGAGTGGTAGGAGATGGATTCATGGCTCGTGATCTATCGTTCCAGAACACGGCGGGACCAGACGCTCATCAAGCGGTGGCGTTTAGATCCGACAGCGATTTTTCTCTGCTCGAGAATTGTGAGTTCCTTGGGAACCAAGACACTCTCTATGCCCATGGTCTTCGTCAGTTCTACAAAAACTGCCGTATCCAAGGAAATGTTGACTTCATCTTTGGCAATTCAGCTGCTGTCTTCCAAGACTGCGAAATCCTAATTGCACCGCGTCAACTTAACCCCGAAAAGGGAGAGAAAAACGCAGTCACTGCCCAAGGAAGAATCGACCCGTCACAGTCCACGGGCTTCGTGTTTTTGAACTGTTTGATTAACGGAACAGAGGAGTACATGAAGCTGTTTAAAGCTAACCCTAAGGTGCATAAGAACTTCTTGGGGAGGCCATGGAAAGATTACTCGAGGACTGTGTTTATAGGCTGTAATTTAGAGGCTTTGATTACTCCTGATGGATGGTTACCGTGGAGCGGGGATTTCGCGCTGAAGACGCTTTATTACGGTGAATCTAAGAACACGGGTCCGGGATCAGATAGGTCACAAAGGGTTTCATGGAGCAGTGAGATACCGGACGAGCATGTTCATGTGTATTCGCTGACTAACTTTATTCAGGCTGATGAGTGGGCTTCCATGTCTGCTTAACTCAATCTTAAGACTATAAAAGGTTTAGGAATGTTTTAAAAGAAGAAATCCTTCTCATTGTACTTTAATCGATAAAGTGTTTTAAACATAAAAGCAAAGATTGCATTCATGTTATATCAATAGAGAGTTCATAGTCTTAGGACTAATTGAAGTAAAACAATAAAGTTTCAAATTTTAAAAGGACGCAACTTTTTTTGCTTATGCCTGCAGGGAATGATTCCATATCTAGCGTGTTGTGCTAAAATCACAAATGAGTATGGAGGAGGATCTCAAGTTGCGTTTTGCTTGACGTTAAAGCAGAATTTGTTGTAAGAAAACGAAATACAAAAGTTTTCAACGAAGTAGACATCATCATCATCATTATCAATATCCACCATCTCAATGGTTTAGAGTTGGCTGTAAAAGTCAGGAGGATGATGGAGGTTGCAGAAACTGGTAAAGGGCAGGTTAAAGAAACATTAAATTCAAAGAAGAGTAGGTTGCAAATGGAAAATCAAATTGGGGGGTTTAGGTTCTGTTAAGTAGTTCACCTAAAGATAGTTAAGTAGGTATGGATCCATGCATTAGGTCATAAATTTTACTGTTTTTGGTCGATCATAGGGCCACACATTAGGAGATTAGCATCTCAAACTCTAACCTAATCTTTGTAGAAGCAAGAAAAAGAGAGTGACTTTTTTTACTAACAGGTTAGTTAATGGGTAAATAGGCAAAGAAAAAGCCTCTCCAAGCCTGTTAATGTAGATTACATTTTAAATATTCAAACAAAATAAAAATGCTAACTTTATTGTTTGCCTCTGTGAAAACATATTCTAGCAAATGATGAATGATCACGAAATACATTTTGAGACAAAAACAAGATATTTGGTGGACAGGGAAATTTATTATGCCACATTACAGCTCAGAATCAGAGCTTTTCTCCTCTTTAGGTGGAGCGAACTGCCTGGTGAGCCGGGATCTTTCCCATGGGTCCAACGGCACTCGTTGTGGTGGTTGAGGTGTTGCTGGTTTCGATTGCCTAAGCTCGTTCTCTCTGTCAATAAACCTATCCAAAGTATCAAGTATCGACCAAATTAGTTCACCAGAAAGCTTCCAAATACATTAATCTTTCAGATCATTAACAATTCTTATTTGATCTAACATGGAAACATGAATGTAGTAGCAGAAGAATTGATAAAGAAAAAGAGAAACTAATTTTACTCGATATAGGCCATTGGAGCAGCATCACCAACTCGTATGCGAGTACGGAGCAGTCTTGTGTATCCACCAGCTCTATCTCTGTAACAAATAATATGAATCCCAATTATATGCAAAGCGCTTAATTAGGTACAGTTAAATGATGCCAAAAGAATATTAAAATTCACTTGTATCTATATGCCAATTCAGTGAAAATCTTGTGAAGGACATCATCTCCTCTCACAAAACCAGCTGCTCTCCTTGCGGCAGCTAGTGTACCCTATAAATATCATCACCAAGATAAAGTTATCATACATAACGAACTAACACCTCGATCAAACCATCTAGTACTGATTAGAAATGAGAAGAACTTAGTATAAGGGACAACCGATAATCGAATAATGTGAAACTTTGAGGTCCACAATAATATCAAAAGACATCAAGGAAACAAAAATACCTCCTTGCCGAGTTGAACCATATTATCAGCAAGACGACGGACTTCTTTAGCCTGCAAAATCCAATGTTTCTTTAGCATATAAATTTGCAATCACTAATCACCACAGTGAGTATAAAAAAAATTAGCTCAAGAATCGAAATTTGTTATAAAAGAGTATCTTTTTTTCCACAAAATCTGATGAAATTGAGTTAGAAGTAGGAAAATGGCAGATTCTATAAACCCTAACTAAACCCGGAAAAATGGTAGAAATAGAATCAGTACAATACCTTAGTGACGGTGGTCTCAATACGCTCGTGCTTCACCAACTGAGAAACCATTGTCCTGAGTGATACCAACAGTTCAAAATCAAGCGATTTATATCGAAAAAGAAAGTGCGAAGTAGTAGCAAAAGGAACTATTGAAGCTGAATATGAAACCTGAGCATGGACATACGGTGACCCGCCGGCCGGCCAAGCTTCCTGAACTTGGTCATTTCTGCGTCGGAGAAGTGATCACTGATCAGAGAGAAGAACCCTAAAGGAGGAGGAGAGACTGTAACTCTGTGAAGCGTCTGATGGGTTTGGGCTTTGGGCCCATATATATCCTCTCTCTCTTTTAGACAAAAGGGCCCATATTTATCCCACAAACCGGTTTTTGACTAATTTTGTTTTAAACTAATTTGGAATCTGCCTCAAAAAAATACCAACAGATTTTGGTTGCTCAATATGATTACTAAGACAAGAGAAAGCAGAGTAAGGTCTCACGGAAACACCAAACAAATTGTAATTGGTCCTAAAGATATGAAAGCTACAGAAAAGTTTACATACCAAACTAAAACTGAACTAAGTCATGACATAACACCATTAAACATAGAAGTAGTTTACTTCAGTTGCTTGTTCTCCAAGACACCTGTGAGTTCTTCTCTCTTATGGCTTCGAGACAACTAGAAGCAGCTCGTGTGGTTTGATGAGTGTGAATTTGCAAGTGTCCCCAAAAACAACAGGATACTCCCTACACAAACGTTTCCATCCACCAGAGAAAATGTGACCCTTCTTTTTTACCACAAAAGCAACATTCCATGACTTCTTCCCATCTGGATGATGGATCTTGACCATTGTTTTCTCCTTCGGCATATAATCATTTGCAAAAGTTGTCGGGATCGCCTGAAAAAAACAAAACAGGTGTGTTCATTAATCATTAACATATCAGTTTTTTTGTTGAAAAACAAAAGCTAATACAGAAACTGTGTGTTAGTGGTCTTATAGTACCAGAGATTTGATGTATGATTTCGAGATAAAGATGTTGAATCCTGCAACAGAAGAGGAAGGTTCGCCTGCATAAACTCTACCAACCACTCTCTCAGTCCTCTTGGAATTTTGGGTTTCCTCAGCTTTCTTCTTCCCAAAGTTGAGCTTCCTTTTGTACATGCCTTCTCCATTACCATTAGATACAGTTGCTGTTGTCGGGCCACAAGAACTCGAGTCAGAAGACACCAACACCTCTTCCCTCTTGACATCTTGTTCTGTTTTAACACGACCTGTTTCATCATCAAAAGTAAAGAATCAATGTCTTTAATCCGGTTCACTGTTTCATAAACAGAGAATCAAATCTTACTAGAAGAAGCCAAAAAGGCTCTGGATTGTGGAGGTTGCATCATCTCCTTGCCATCTTTGTTGAAGATTTTCACAGTGAAGCTCATCTTTCCTGTGTGAGTGAAGGTAAGAAACTCGTAGTCTCCCAAGGCATTGTCTCTCACAAACGTCTCCCATCCAGACTTCTCCATGAAGTAGAACCTCGGGTTCTTGGAGATTTTTACTTCCCAAGAGTTTCCCCATTGCACTCTTATCTTCATGTTTCCGGAGAGCTCATTGTCAGAAAAGTTTCTCACAAAGTCGTAAGGAATTGCTCGCTTTGGTTATACAAAACAAGTTGAAGAGATATAAGATACATGTCTGATATATTAATATAAAACAGTGAAAAATCAGTGAGCTTTTACACATCCTATCAAGAATTTGAGCCCAAACTTTCAAATCTCACCATGAAATTAGTCCCATAACACACAAATGACAAACACAACAAGACGTACGGTGAAAAAGAACAGAGAACAGATCTCATCAAGAAGAAACAAAGTATAGATCTTCACATTCAGATAGAGAACTGAGAGAAACAACAAAACCATGAAGAAAGTTCCTTAAAAAGAGAAAAACAAAAACTTTTTCTAGACCCATAAAAGACAGTTAACGACAAGATTCTACCTTTGAAACGCAGCTATATATCAAGATTCAAACCTTTAAGAAACCAAAAGTTTAAACATTCCAGACTAAGCTAATTCAACAACATAAAGAGTTTAGAACATAGTTTACCGTGTTCTCTGAAGACATGTCGAAATGCTTAAGAAGTTTGACGAAGCTTTCCTGCTTCCTCTCTTCTTTGCACCAAAGAAAATCAGGGTTACTAGCCATTTCTCTCGTTGGAAATTTTCTGATTCAAGCTCTCACACACAAGATTTGCTCCTTCAACTTGCTTGTCTCTCTCACTCTCTATCTCCCTCTCGTACTATTTTTCTCTCTGTCTTGTAGAAGAGTTGAATATGTTATCATCACCACTTTAAATTTCAAAGATATAATTCAGTCAAAGTGGTCAAAGTGAAAAAGCTTTCTTCTCAATACTGAAACGAAAGTACAATTGTGAGATCATCATCTATTTTGAGTTTGTTTCTTTGATTCATAGCATATGCATTTTCTGGTGTTAATACATTTCGGTGAAAGAAGAATTACGTAGGCAAGTACTGTAATTATACTTTTTTTGTAGATAATGACTGTATTTTGATGTAGTTGTTCATTTTATAACCAATATTTCGATAAATTTAGAAGGAAGAAGGGTATCAAAGAAAGTAAAACTTATTTGGCAACCTCTTAAGGTGGTGATTGGTGAAGTTTTCTCCAAGAACATATAAAAAAAGGTTAGGATTTCATTTGATATCAAACAAAAGTTTAGCCATTGACATTTGCCTTAATCTCTGTAATGCCATTCCAAATCCAATTATTCTACTGCTAACTTGATAATTAATAATGCATAACCTTTTTAAAGGCCATATAATTCAGCTCTACATTTCTAATTGACCTGTAATATGGCAACAAAAAGAACATCTGATCTAGAGACTCTGTAGAACTGTTAGAATTGAAAGATCAGAGGAAGTGATGAGTAGGATACTCATGTTCATAACCATTGTAGTCATAATAGAGTCTTTCCCCTTTCGATATATCGCGTGTAGCAACTAGAAGAACTCGACATTCGCCGTTTATGCTATACCTCACGCATTTGCAGTTCTGCTTCTTCTTAGCAAACCTGCAACAATCAGTGATGTGGTGATTCATTGGTAAACTAGTTTTGTGGGAAAAAAGACAAACAGAACAAATGTTTTGAATTTGTTGCTTACGGATTGTGATTGTTGATGCCATTAATGAAGCGAGATATGTTTCCAAACTTGTCGGGACAGATAACAAGAGTCTTTGAAGGATCTTCTGATAAAAGGAGAGTCATGATGCTGTCACAATCGTCTTTTTCTCGGTTTTTTAAGTAATCAACATCCCCTGTATATTCAGCTATGAATGTTAAGTCCTTTATAGGACCATCTGCTTCAACTGTGTAACTGTATAAACGGCATAACAAAAGAACATGTTTACAACTCCACTTTGTCATCAAGGGAAGATTGATCGAATGAATCGAGAGATATACCCTTCAAGCGGATCGAATACCACAACGAGAGGAGGGCATTCTCCTCGTCTATACATAGATTGACATTGTTCCAATGTCTCTAAATCTTCTTTTGATAGCACCTGCGAAAAATAAAAACCGAGTAAAACAATCAATGAAGTAACTTAAATAAGAGAGTTATCGATAAAGGGCTAAAAGATTGTCTTGTTTATACCTGCATCCCACCTTTCTCGAACTTGGATTGATTTGCAGACCGAGGAGCCATTCCGGGAACATAATTTAAGCCGTCGCTGTATTTAATACCCAATGCCGTTAATGCAGTAGCAAGTGTGCCCATTTGTGCAAGCCTACGATCAGGATCTTCTGATGGAACCAAAGGTAAGAGTTTTCTCCTTCTCTTTTTCACTGTCAAAGAGCAAGATCGTCTCCGCTTTCTAGTTTCTTCTTCAAAACAAAGAAATGAAGCCATTAAAAACTGATTCTGCTCAATCTCATACACTTGTTATTAGTTCAATCATGAAACATCTGTGTATATGATATGTAAGTTCTCATCAATGTAATTAACTCTACAATGAGGTGCAACAAATTGAAACAAATTTCAAGTATATTATTGGCCAAAGCTGAGTTCTTTCATATTCATCAAACTGTTTAATCAAGTGACACAACTCGTCAACTTCATCAAGTCAGGAACTTTATGATCATATCATGAAACCCAAAAACAAAAAACATACCTTGACTCAATTCCAATTTGTCTGTTCGATGAGTTTGCTTCTCAATCCGAAAGAAATGCAAAATCTTCTTCTGAGATAACCCTAAACATTTCACCCGGACAAGAAAAAAATCCCAAAATTTTGAAAAAACAAAGAGCATAAGAGAAAGGAGAAAATTAGGAAATTTAACACAAAAATTTAAAAGCGAAGAAATAAAAATCCCTACTTCTTACAGGTCGTTGGTCGGAACAATCGACACAAAGCCAAGGTCCAATGGGGACACGAACAACGATCGGTCTAAGGCATTTCATGTGAAACCCTCTATCGCATTTGTCACAGAGAAGAAGCTCATCGTCTCCTTCTCCGGAGCCGCATTTCTCGCAGGTGACGTCACTGTAGCTGTCTTCGTCTTCTTCTTCTTCTTGTTCAATCACAGGGACAGATTTCGCCATTATCTCAGCCATTGATTTCATCTTCCTCGGTGGTGGAGATTCGGAGGAAGGGCGTCTCGCTGGAGCTTTCGTCCGTCGCCTGGATGAGCAAGGAGACGCCTTAGGGGAGGAAGCGTTCCACGTGGCCATGACTCAGGTGGACGACGAAGAGTCGCCGGAGAACGGGAGAGACGATTTTGATTGGTTGGGGCTAATGTGCACCGCGTATGCGCACGAAAACTGATGTGCGCATCACCTGGAGTGTAATTTGGGATTCTTCCTTTAAGACTCTTCTTTATCGGCTCTTATTTTTCTTTAACCTTTGACAAATTCAAAATTACTGTATGTCTTAAAAGGTTTAAAACATTGTAAGAGATAGTAATAAATTTACAACCATTAAATCCTTTTAATTGTTATTAAATTTCTTAACTAAATTTTACTTCTTTAATTTATTAGGGATTGATATAAAATTAATAACTACTCTATACAAATGTCATTTTGAATATGTATTTCTAAGTAACACCCAAAATCATAAAAGAAAACAGATACTCCCTCCGTTTCACAATATAAATCGTTTTAGGTAAAAGTGCACGTCAATTAAGAAAATTTATTTTTAAAAAGTTCAACCAATCATAAAAGAGACTGCATAATATAAATAATTATAAAATTTTAAAATAATATATAATTTGCATCGAAACTGGAAAACGATTTATATTATAAAACAAAAAAAATTTCCAAAACGTCTTTATATTAGGAAACCGAGAGAATATCGAAAAAATATATGTTGGTGGGCTAATTTATCCGGCCCAACTTTGATTTGCTCGAGCAAGCCCCCTAAAGCTAATTTATCCAGCCCAATCTAAAGACAGTGAACGTCGATTTGCTCGGGTAAGCCACGGCCGACGTCAAGAGTTGTGTTTAGTGTCGCGCCGCTCGAGCAAAAAGGTCAGTTTTTGTTGATTCACCGTCGTTCATGGTCATGGGTGCGAAAAAGGTGGAATATAGCTGTGGAGATGCACTTAGCTCCCTTCCAGATGAGATCCTCGACCAGATCTTGACCTTGCTTCCAATTATACGAGCTGCTTCCACATCAATTCTCTCCAAAAGATGGAGGAACCTCACCAAAGACCTCCTTTCTTTTCCTAAACGTTCCTCCAGATGCCAAATCCACTTCTTGTAGTCTTTTAAATCTAGTTTTGTTTTGACTGCTTAATCAATCAAAAATTCATCAGTTTGTTTTAGATACAGAGACAACATCTCTCTTGATACTTGATAGAGCATATTGATAGATGAAAATGCTTGAATCTATTCACGTTGAGACTTGAGACATTGCAGAAAAAAGTGTATTATTGAAACTACTATTCTAGAGCTCATTTCTCCATGTTACAATTCCATTCATCTTCCAAAAATTCTTTTTTCTTACAACTTGAATTTTTTACCAACAAGTAATCCTTAAAGAAGTTGATAAGGAAGGAAAAAAAATCAATCAAAACGGCATAATGTGTGTCGTTTTGGTTTCGGTATAAAGGCAAGATCTTGAGTTCACCTTCAACATCAACACCTTAAGAAGATCTGTTAGCATATGCCTAACGGTAAGCGAGCAATTACTCTGTAAAAGTAGCAGTATCTTCGTAACGCCGTTAGTTCTAATAACGGCATCTTGCGCCTTCTTTTCCTTGCAAAGATAACAGACGCTCCACAAAACCGTGACGGCGTGTCCAGTCGCCGCCGTCGATACTTTCATCAGCTTCTTAACCACCGTCTCAACGCACGCACCGTTACATATCTCCGATCGACCTTCTTTGCAAGACGAAAAAGCTTCGAGAAGCTTTAGACACTTTTCCGTCACTGAAACGCTCGATTTTGTTTCTGTTAACAAACTCGTGAGCTTCGTGACTAGCTTCTCTCTGATTAATGGGAGTTTCACGCGTTTCGAAGACGCAATCGCGATTAACAAAGATAAACTCGCTTCGATTAAGCTTGAATCGGAATCTGAGCTTATCGAATTCATAATCTCGATTACTAATCCGTCTCTCTCGGCGATTATAAGCTTTGACTCGGCATCGACGGCGATAAACTCAAGCACGGCGGAGCAATCGATCTTCAATTTTGGATTCCCGGTTTTCATCAATAGGAAGATCGCTGTCAAGCAATCACCACCCTTCGATAAGATCAGATTCGATAACCGTCTCTGATCGAAGATTTTCCGGCGAATTATGCTCAGAATTTTCACCGCCTCTCCAACAAGTATCAATTGAGAATCCGAGAAGTGTCTAGAATCGAATTGGCTAATGAGATCCACAAGCATCCCTACGAAATCATCTTTTCCGGCGAGAAACTCTCTGTTCTCATCAGATTCTTTCGCGAACCGAAGAATCATCGAAAGTACGTCGCAATCATCATTCTCGATCCGGATTCTCTCAATAGCAGCGTTGATTTCGTCTCGCGAGGGAGTATTTGATTCCAGAGACTCAGTACCGGCACGACGGTTGATGGAGTCGGACCAGAGATCAATGAGACGGTGGAGTGTTAGGTTAGGTACGAATTCTTTGTTCTGAAGAATCTGCATCGTGGCGGGACAAGTATTGTTACCACCATCGAGCCAACGTTGGATGCTAACTCGGTCGTATGTAACGCCGGTGGATAGACTCACCGGAGATTTCATCACATCAAGTGAAATTGGACACTTGAAGAAACAAGGGACGGTGGTGATGTAAAGATCGTCGCTCTTCATGTTTTGGCTCTTTCTTCTCCGGCGAAAACGTTTAAAAGAGAGTTCCAGAAAGAATAAAGAGCAAAACACTCTGAGAGAGAAAGACTCGTGTGGTTTGGTTTTAAGAAGATGATGTCAAAATATGCTGACGTCAAAATTCTCTTTTTGAATACTTGATACTTTCCCATTTAGAAAAAAATACAATTAGGTTATTTATTTTATGAATCTTAATTTATTTTTAATTATATTCTTTTTTACTAGGTTTTAAATCATATGGAGACACCAGTTTTGTTAAATTCAGATTATTATTTATCGTAGTTAATGAAAGTGAGCAAAATTCAGGTTTTTCAATTTTGTATAACATTGGAATAATATTTTCCTTTGCAAGATGTCCAACAAGTTAAGAATATGAATTCCTAAATCAAGATAATAACTTTTTGACAATTTGTTATATGCCAAACCCATGAAATAAAAATACTTTTTCCGTGTTTCGTTCTCTCACTTTTGGTCAAAGAGTTGAGTCTGGGTATCTTTCGGCGCGCGTAGACTAGGATTTGTATCTGGTTTCATCTGAGCCGTTGATAGAAGTAACCAACGGTGAAGATTTACCGAATGCTCCACCCAATATAACTTAAGTTTCCCAATTGCATTTAAAAAAATGCACCGTTTGATAAAACTCGGGAACCTTTTAATTTCTTTGAAAGAGCCTTTAATCAATTTTGTCCAGTTCATGTATTTCTCGTAAATAAAATACTGATCGTATTGTCCCTTGAAGAATTGTTGTAGTCATTAAAAGAATTTAAAAAGAAATGTGATAAAAGGAACTGAACTTATTGACCAGACAGATTCGACGGCCTTTTGCAACTTTTGTTGCTTCCTTTTCTTTTTCAAAGTCCACTTAAATTAAAGTCTTTATCGATTACCTTAGCGACAAATTGTCAATGCCATCAAGAGTAAACTACTACTACTGGGTTATGTGAATGTGACATTCCAGGCTCGTATTTAGCGTTGCGGTGTTTAGCACATTGATTGATAAATAAATGATGTGGCCATACATAGAATAGAACTTTCAAAAATGGAAAAATAGTATTTTACTACGAGCTTCTGTAGCTACCTTATATGGGCCTCGTACGTAACCCAAACCTTCGTTCGTTAAATGCATAGTCATTATTATTAGTTTGCCAACCAGAAGCCCAATTGCGCTTACTTTTTGGCGAAGGTAAACTTTAGAGAGAAGAGTTTAACCTTTCGGATTACAAAAAAATACTGTGAGAATAAAAATGGACTTCAATGAGAATGGTGCATTAGACCATCAGCAGTGGCAAATGTGTTTGTGTGGGTGTAAGTATTTTTTTAGTATTATAATTTAAAGCAAAAAAGAAAAGAGAAAGAGAAAGAAAGAGAGAGATAGAGAGAAAAAGTGTTACACCCGAGTGTAAACTTACACCCGGGTGTGAAGAGAGAGACAATTTTTTCGTTTTTTTAATACCTACACCCCAAGACTCACACTCACCTGCTTACCCCACTGCCCATGCTCTTAGAGAAAACGTGTGTGAACAAATGGTCGGTAATTAGCACGAACATTGTTTCAGTTTGTACTTTGTAATATTACATTTCAACAGTGTTGATACAGTAACACTAAGGACCTTTGACAAGCTTTTAGATCTTATTTACTGTTGTTCTGACATAACTACTGTTGTTGCCTTTTATGTTCGGTTTCCTTCCTTCTTCTAAATTCGAACATTTTGTACGTACGAAGGGGTCGTAATGTCATTATTCTCTGCCTTCACTATGAATGCCGCAAAAGAGGATACAACTTATTAAGTATCCTCTAAAGCTACGGTCATTAAGTTGATTACGTTGAGGAAGATGTCCAAGAAATAAACAGTTGATGTCTTGATGATGTAGTGACTAAAATTTAGAATCGGTTGATCCGGTCTTGTGGTGCAGTAGTATTGCGTGACCGTTAAGTCATGTTTTAGCTATAACTTGTTTAACGTAAAGGATAAATCTATATATAAATTTTTTCTTCTGTATATGCGTGGTTAGCTCAACCAATTGTAAGGATAGAATGAATACTCTAATATTATCAAACTGATATGAAATTATTATTATTTTGTCGTCAAGTAATATGAATATAGATAAATTTTGACATAACATGAAATGAAAAGGCTTGACCTTGACCCACCACTAATTATTTTTCTTTCGTTTTCTTCTCTTTGTCCCCTCTTTCACTTTCACGTCACAGAGAGGATATAAATTGTAATATTGCTTATAGAAACAAAGGAAAAATGTATTCTAAATAAAAAGTAAACTAAAAATCTTGACAATGTTAATAACCGGTAATCCTAATTGACAATGCTATAAAATCATTATTCTATGATCAAAAACATGGTCAAACCCACATAGTACATGTTATTTCAAAAGCAAAATTAGAAATATCATAAATATGCAATAGTACTTATACGTGAACCTAATTAAAGACAGCTATAAAGGAGTCTTCCTCCAACTTTTCTTGTCTTGTGGGTCATATGAAGAGCTATGAAGAGACGTTATTGTTTTTGCCCAACAACGGTTTTTACCCATTCCAATATGAGATCATGTTCAGAGATAGTTAATTTAAACTCAAGCGTAGGTAGTCTAGGGGTAAAACATCTTGTGTATCAAATTTCTATACGTACGGATGTGTTCGGTTTGAACATTGTTTAGGAGATCAGGAACCTATTTACGCCCCAATGGAGAGACGTTAACGTTTGGGCTTAACCATTACAAAACAATCTTCTTCGTCTTCGGTTTGATATTCTTCACAAATCCATTAGATTAGTATGGTTTGTATAATGTAACGACGTAAAATCCATGATTAATTTAGGTCTACTGCATGGTTTCCTTAATTAAAAAACATATACGAATACGAATAGAACCTTATGTACAAAAAAAAAAAATCATACGAATAGAACCATAAGTCAACATCTTTCCAATCACAGTCTCTCTCTCTTGATGTGCCCATATATCTAGCTGTCAACAATTCACAACCTTCTCTTTTTCATTCCATCACCCATCAACAAAAAAAAACCTTTTAAATATTAAATACTTCCACCCAAAACTCCTTCAAACAAAAATCACTTCCCTCCCTCCCTCCCTCCCTCCCTCCCTCCCTCTTTTCTCTCTCCAATTTTCTCCACCAATGCCTTCTCGAAGCCAAAGATCAAGAACATATCAACTCACGAGAACAATCCCTATTCTTGTTCTTCTTCTTGTCCTTTTGAGTTGCTGCAATGGAGCAAGAACCACGAACGTCTTCAACACGAGCTCGCCACCCAAACAAAAGGACGTCGTTTCGCCACCTCATGATCATGACCATCGTCAAGTACAAGATCACAAAAGTGTACAGTTCTTGGGATCCTTGCCACGTCAGTTTCCGGTTCCAGCTTCTGGTCCTTCCAGAAAACATAACGAAATCGGTTTAACTAGTACTAGGACTCGGTCTTCTCCTTGAAGTTCAGAGGTTTGATCATCAATGAATCATCCTTTTTACTTCTCTAAGTTTTTTTTTTTTTTTTTAGTTTTTGCCCCTTTTGATTTTGGTTCAAACTGATGTAAATAGATTTCAGTTTGATTTATTTATGAGCAATGCTGTGGATACATCATCTTTATCAGTTTAATATGGGAACTTGAAATATTGCAAGTACGTAAAAGTGTACAAGAGCCGAGGAGCGAAGGGTCTTTTTGTAATTAAACAATTATTGTTCTTTTCGATTTTCCGACAAGGAAGGTTCTTTTAATCCTATATGACATTATATACGATTTGTTCACCGTATCCTAATCGTGGATTAATCCGGACTAATGATAATTATTAAGATATACAAGTCCCGATCAATTTAGGCTACAATCGCCAATCTGTTTGGTAGAATATTGATTGGTATAAGCCGAGTAATGATTTAATTATTTTATACTCTTTCTGTTTCACAAAGAGTGTCATTCTAGAGTTTTATTTTTGTTTCACAAAAATTTTGTTTCACAACAAAATGTTATTCTACATTTTCGATGTGATTTTTACACAAAATTTCATGATTTACCCTTAACTTAAAGTTAATTCTCATTAAATTTAAATCATTAATCACTTATTAAATAGGGGCGTATATGTATAATTCAATGTTTTCTTAATTTGTGTGAAATGTGTCAAAATGGCATTCTTTGTGAAACGAAAGGAGTATTCACTTTCTCTTCTTATAAGTTATAATAATAACAAATGGGAGGTAATTCTACATATACTAGCATTTGAGTTGGTGTTTTAATAAGTCGGATTATTCGGACATGCATAGAGAAAATATATGGTATTTTAAAATAAACATTATCCCATAATATATGGACATTGACAAATACAAATAATGTGTGTTCGTGCGTAAAAGAATTGTCATTTCTTTAAAATAAGAAGCAATGAAAGGTATTCTAACTAAAACGTGTGATTAAGATTGGACTTATATACATAGTTGATTACTTTGGATGTATCTTTTTGTTTAATTTTTGTTTCAATAATGTCATTGAGTAGTCGTTGTGAATACGATTGACCAACGGTTGCAGAGATATATTGGAGGATTTGATGTGATATCTCCTAAGAATTTCAGAAGTTCATTGAACGTTTTTTTGGGGTTAGTGAAATAGTATCATTAGTATCTTTTCTGCATAATTTTAAAAAATCATTCATATCCACTTGATTCTCATTCAAACTTTGAATAACTTTATTCGAAATCCATGTGATGATTTATACTTTTCACGAACAAATAGGGTCCCTTGACTCTCTTGTCTCGATTACAACTTTAGTTTACGTCATTAAAAAATAATTAGGTGTGACCTATAGATAAGCTAGTTAAAAGGTAAAACAAGGAGATTCCATAAACGGTAAAAGATATCGTCTGTCAATAAAACCTAAAACTTCCCAAAATGGATTGTATTGTATCTTTTACATCAACGTTAGCTAATGACTCACTGCCCCGTTCTTACTTCTTACAAAAAAATGGATACACTTTTAAACATCAGTACTTACGGGTACATGTCTATTATATGTATAATCCAATACACACACTGACAGACATGAAAGTGAAGGACTCTAATTATCCAAGTAAAGTATATTCTGCTAACTGCAGTAATCTACATTTTGAAGCTTACAGTTTTTGTTTTAGCAACGTTTGACTTCTTAACTTACTATATAAAAACATCTTAATTTATTGATCAACCACTTATGAATAGAATTAAAAGTATTTCCACATATATCTATTCAAATTGTTAAGATGATTAATTTTACCATCCTTTACGTGACACCGCTATTTATTTACAACATATTGATATTTATTGTGCCTGTAAATGATTTATTTTGACGTCTTGTTGCCTTGCTGGTAATGAGTTTATTAGATTCTGAAAATTTGGTCACCGCTGCGATGGTGTATTATATAGAGTCTAAATGGTAACATCAAAAAAACATTCAGCTGGATTCAGCCCGATTCAGCAATTCCGCAGTCACCATTTGCATAAAACTAAATTCAGCTGAATTCAGCCAGATTCAACAGTTTTTTTAATACCAACAGATATGTAGATACAGTCATTTCTGGTAAAAATTTGGATAATAACGTGTACACACATCGAATTGATATATTTTGGATTATCAAAAATTACACATCAAATTTATATTTTAAAATAAATCAGATTATACAGATGCGATATATGAATAATTCAAATACATAAAACCACTAATAAAATAGGCAAGAAGCGAATTCATGTTCGGATAACTATAGATGATTTTGGATAATTTTATTAATTTTTAGATAATTTAAAATAATTTTAAAAATTTCATAAAAACAACTCACACCTATGCTAAAATATTATTTAAAATAGATTTTTTTTAATATTTTTCTTAATTTTCCAGGTCATATTATTGATTAAACTACTAGATAACAATTAAAAAAAAACACAATTATATAATTTTATTATATTATCATGTTAATTTTTAAAATTAATCTTCCAATAATGCTTTGACAAAGCTTCTTTCATTAATTATTTACATATTTTTAAGGGAAATTGTTAAAAATACCCCTTTTGGTGTGCCCCTTTTCAAAAATGTCCCTTTTAGATGTCAATTTTCAAAAATGCCCCTTTTTAAATCTGAAATTTTTATAAAGTTTTATTAGGTTTATAAGGTACTTATGGATTGTAACTACTACTTGAAGACTTGATCCAAGTATTTATAAGGTTTTATAAGGTATTTTAAAAGGTTTTACAAGTTATTTTAAAGGATTTTTAAGGTTTTTCAAAGGTTTTACAAGATATTTTAAAGGTTTTCAAAGGTATTTAAAATGCATTTATAAGGTATTTATAAAGTATTTATAAGATTTTAGATACATAGAAATATAGTTTGTGTATGTTTTAATAATATTACATACATATTTGGGTAAATCTTATATTTTTAAGAGCATTTTTTATAAGGTTTTTAAAAAAGGGTATTTTTGAAAAATGACATTGAAAAAGTGGCATTTTTGCAAAAGCCCCTATTTTTAATAGTTCAAAAATTATTTATATTTGTAATAAGTTTAGATAATTTAGTATTTATTTATTAGTATAACAATTAATTAGACCATTTGATGATTTTATTTATTTTATTTAGATATCTTCTTTGTACTCTATTAATATTCATAATTATTTGATGATATTTTTTCAGTTAAAGTCTTAATTATTTTGACAGATGGTACCAAAAATCACAAAATAATTCAGCTAGATTCAGCAGTTACCATTTAGAAATGTAAAAATTCAGCCAGATTCAGCTGAAAATCACTAAAAATTCAGCCAGATTCAGCAATTCAGCTGAATTCAGCCAGATTCCTCGGTTACCATTTAGACCCATATATATATTAATCATGCATGCGTGTGAGATTGAATAAATTAATAAAAAGCCAAATTGGCTGAAAACGTTGTGACAAATGCTAGAGTGTCTATATATTAGGATTGATATGTGGGCATGTGATGTGTCTAATGCGTACGTGTGCACTTGTGTCCACGTGCATGTACACGTGCGGTGTACCCCGCCTTGATAGGGTCTCGATTATTTCCTATCACATATATATATTTAATTGTTTTGTTTTTGTTTCTGATAAATTTTTCTTTTTGTTACCTCACAATTCACATATGCATCCAAATGCAAATGCAAATGCAAGCGACAAACATATTCGCACGAAAGACTCGAATGTATTGGTTAGTGATAGAACATTATTGATTATATGATTTTTATATACGGATTGAATTATATATTATATCAAATATCATATGTATAGTTAATTCTCATGTTTGAGATTACATGCACTTCGAAAGTTCTCTGATTTTTATTTGATTTAGAACTTATCAGGTTAAAGAGAACACATCATTTAACAGGATATAATTTAACAAGATGTAAAAGATTGTTTTTATAACTTATTTTGATCGAACTTTGATCATGCCAAAAGATCTGTAGGTACATATCCTGACGAATTACCATCAAAACTCTGACAACCTCCGCGAATAAAGACATACCTAGAATCACCTTAAAAACACAAACACAACTACGGTACCGCAATCACACAAACACGTGTGATTCAAAATTATTTTCAGATTTCAACTCAAACCACAAAAATGAGTAAACAAAAGAAGATATATATTAATATATATATGATTCAAGTCTTATTGTATGTAGTCTGAGAAAATGTAAGGCTTTTTTTTGTGTGGATCATACTGGTGCTATCATAAATCAAACCGATTAAAAAAAGAAAGAAAGTTTTAGACAGTTTTAAAGTTGTTATACGAAACTCGCACTGGCCAAAATTGGTGTTTCCAAAATTCTAAAGTATTCAGATTTTAAAATCACGTATAGTGTAGGAAATAATTTATACGTTGGGTAACAACAGGATTTTGAAACCTCTTAACGTGAGAGATTCTTAGGACTCGAAATGGACTCGGAACCAGAAAGATAGGGACTGAAGTGTGGCCGATAGGGACTGAAGTGTGGACTCGAAATGGTGTGCGTTGGCGAGCTTGTTTTGCCTCCCCTACGGAATCTCTATGTCACGTGCTGCACTTGTTGCCTTGCTTGAGGAGTTGTTTTCTTTTTGTAGGTGTTGGCTGCGAGGGTTTGTCATGGTTTCTTGAAACCGTGAAGCTTGTTTCGCTTTGCTCCGGCAAGGATTAGCTCCGCGACAACCTTAGGTGGGGTTCTCCGTGTTGAATAGAGGCAGCGGTTTGGTCTACTAGGATATTTTCTATCCCGTGGGAGATGGTTCTTGTAGCTTCATGCTCGGGAATGGTGGCTGGAGGCGGCTTCTCTGGCTGCCCGTAGATGTTCCCGTGCCGCCGGGTGCGATTTCGTCCTCTTTAGCCTTCCCGTTTTTGTGTGTGTCCTCGAAGAAGCTGTAGGTGATCTTTTCTGAGGTTTGAGGGCTTGCCTAAGGAAGAGGTTGCTCGTGGCAACGATGATGAGGACTCGAGTTCTTAGGAGCTGAGGCAATCACACGAATGTCCGAGCTTCTCAGTTCGGAATTGGTGTTTCTTCTCGGTTCTCTATTAGATGGGTTGTCGCTTGTGTTCTTTCCTTGTTGCTTTTTATTTTGTAGTTGTTCGTTTCTCTCGTTTGGTTTTCGGTCTTTTCTGCTACTAGTTTATCTCTGTAACTTCTGTCAAAAAATTTCAAAATGGTATAAAACTTAACTTTTTACCAAAAAAAAAAAAAAAAAAAGTGTGGCCGATGGCGGAAGAAGAGAAAAGTAAAATTGAGACAAAGCCATGTAAATATTTTCATCTTTTTTTCAACGTGGACATATTCTACCAAAGACTTTGTATATTCTAAAGTTTGAAACCAGCCCAAGTTCAAAAATATAAAAAGTAGACATAAACGATCATCATCCGTGACGATAATTGGACCATTGGGTCTTTAAGTTGCTTATTGGGCCAAATTCGGTATTTCTTTAAGCCCAACTATATTATTTATATTCTTCCAGTCCTCGGTCCGTTTAATTGTTGGCGAACTTAGGGAAAACGACTCATCTAAATTTCCCAAAAAGAAGATTTGATACACACAACATTTTCATGTGTATACCATAAGACGCAAATTCAAAATTTGCAATCAACGTAAAGTGGAAAGAGAAGAATGTTGGCTCAAATCAACTTATCTTTCCTTGGAATACAAACTACAAATGATGACGAATTTGGCTTCCCTTTGAATTTACCTTTTACCTCTCTCTTTTTGGTTTTTGGGTGATATTATTTTGACAAAAATGTTTTAAAAAACAAAATGTGAATAATATTTTATAAAAGTACCCATAACTATTTTGATTATTTAAGTTGCCAACCAAGCTAGACCACTTTCCAACTTTTATTGACAAAGTGTAAGAACTTAGCACATGCTTTCCAACAAGGGATACGAAACTTTATTTCAAAAAGATTATTTTTAAAGCTTTTAATCATTCCAAAAGGTGATTAATATTTGAATTATTGGAAGTAACTTGTTTTGGACATATACCAAATTAATCTATAGTATCAGTGGACATATAACATGTTGTGAGACTATATCAATCTTTGATTCCAAGCCAGTTAAATCAATATACTATCACCATTTATAGATAAACAATACAATGTTCGCACATTAATTTCTCAGAATTGGATCTCATATAGAACACTCACAAGGAAAAACTTATGAAACAGTGCTTCAAAGATCCCGGTCTCTTAGTGTGCCTTCCTTGAAAGCTTTAGTTGATATGTAACTTCCTTCCATTCGGGTTTCGGCCTAAATTTTAGTTTGCGAAATTTTTTAATTCACTCATTAAAATACGTATAATATAAAAAACATCTTACGAAGAACCGATCAATCAATAAATACGATTTTTTTTCGTCTCAATAAAACCTAGACAACCTTACTTAAAAAATTAGCAAAAATTCTATCTTACAATAATTTTTTTATTTATTTCGGTAATAAATTTTAAGTCATACTGTATAAAATATATCATCCGTGTTTTTCTTCCCCATTACAAATAGAATTCATAAAAATTAGAGTTTTGATAAATCTTAAAATGGACTAGTCAACAATTTGCCTATCTTTAATAAACGACTATTTCCGTCAATTTTCCTTGGTTGGCAACAGTCTACCCGTCAAATGTTACTAATTTTTTAGTGTTTGAAGTTTGAATTCTCATAGACGAAATCGTATTAAAAAACACAAGAATAAACAATTCCATAGATTTTCAATAAACAGTCACGAGAAAAAAACCACAAAGTCCGTTTGTCTGCTATAGTTTTTTATTATTTTTCTATTATTAGTTTTTTGTTATTTCGATACTAAAATTTGAACGATGTCCGAACCACAAAAGCCGAGCCGATAAATCCTAAGCCGAGACTTTAGCCGTAACGATCAGTCACGGCTCCCGGGCTAATTTATTTGAAGGGAATCGTAAATCAACGGTTACGATCAATCTTCCAACAATCTAACGGCGCCGAAGAAGCGTCGGTGAGCTAAAAAGAGTGTGAAAGCCAGGTCACCATAGCATTGTCTCTCCCAGATTTTTTTAATTTGCATTTCGAAAATAATAAAGTAAATAGAAAAAAATAAAAGAGTGAGAAAAATTGGGAAAAATCCTCAGGGCTATATATTCGCACATATACTCGTTTCGCTTTCCTCAGTGTTAGCTGCTGCCGCTGTTGTTTCTCCTATCATTTCTCTCTCTTTCTCTCTCGCTGCTTCTCGAATCTTCTGTATCATCTTCTTCAAGGTCAGTCTCTAGATCCATCATCGTTTGATTTTCTTCTGGTTATTGTTGATTCTCCATACCGATTTTGCTAGATCTGTTTAGCATGCGCTGAGTTTTATGAGAAAATCTTTGTTTGGGTTTTTTGCTTGTTCTGTGATTCGATCCGTGCTTGTTGGATCGATCTGAGCTAATTCTTAGGGTTTATGTGTTAGATCTATGGAGTTTGAGGACTTCTCTCGCTCGTATCGATATGTCGCTGTTAATTTTGATTTTTTTTTCAGTGAAGTGAAGTTGTTTAGTTCGAAATGATTTTTTGGTTTGTTTGTTTGCTCGATTGATCTGGTTTTAATCTTCGATCTGTTAAGTGTTGATGTTTACCAGTGAATTCTAGTGTTTTATCTTTGAGATCTGTGAAGTTTGAACCCAGCTCTCTAAATTTTTGTCTGATTCAACTAATCTCTTTGACTGCTGTGATCTGATTCGTGTTTACTTTATGATTTCATCTAATTGCCTTCGTTTCGTTTTGCTTTGTTTAGTGAAAAATGGCCGATGGTGAGGATATTCAGCCACTTGTCTGTGACAATGGAACTGGAATGGTGAAGGTGAGTAAGACTGTTTATTTAGCTACTGTATGGTTTCTGCGTTCTTTGTTGTACATGTGTAGACCTCTGATCATGATTTTTGTATATGCACAGGCTGGTTTTGCTGGTGATGATGCCCCGAGAGCAGTGTTCCCAAGTATTGTTGGGCGTCCCAGACACACTGGTGTCATGGTTGGTATGGGTCAGAAAGATGCTTACGTTGGTGATGAAGCTCAGTCCAAGAGAGGTATTCTCACTCTGAAGTATCCAATCGAACATGGTATTGTTAGCAACTGGGATGACATGGAAAAGATCTGGCATCACACTTTCTACAACGAGCTTCGTGTGGCCCCTGAGGAGCACCCAGTTCTTCTCACAGAGGCACCTCTTAACCCTAAAGCTAACAGGGAGAAGATGACTCAGATCATGTTTGAGACATTTAATGTTCCTGCCATGTATGTTGCCATTCAGGCCGTTCTTTCTCTCTACGCCAGTGGTCGTACGACCGGTTAGTTTTCAACTTATAACTTGCAAATTGGAGTAAACATGCTGTTCTTGCTTGTTTTTGCTTAAAGCTGTTCTCTTTTTGTGATAGGTATTGTGCTCGACTCTGGTGATGGTGTGTCTCACACTGTGCCAATCTACGAGGGGTATGCTCTTCCCCATGCTATCCTCCGTCTTGATCTTGCGGGTAGGGATCTCACAGACTCCCTCATGAAGATTCTCACTGAGAGAGGTTACATGTTCACCACAACCGCAGAACGGGAAATTGTCCGTGACATAAAGGAGAAACTTGCCTATGTCGCTCTTGACTACGAGCAAGAGCTGGAGACAGCCAAGAGCAGTTCTTCAGTGGAGAAGAACTACGAGCTACCTGATGGACAAGTCATCACCATCGGAGCTGAGAGATTCCGTTGCCCTGAAGTTCTATTCCAGCCCTCGCTCATCGGAATGGAAGCTCCTGGAATCCATGAAACAACTTACAACTCCATCATGAAATGTGATGTCGATATCAGGAAGGATCTCTATGGAAACATCGTCCTCAGTGGTGGTTCCACCATGTTCCCAGGAATTGCTGACCGTATGAGCAAAGAGATCACTGCGCTTGCACCTAGCAGCATGAAGATCAAGGTGGTTGCACCGCCAGAGAGAAAATACAGTGTCTGGATCGGAGGATCAATCCTTGCATCCCTCAGCACCTTCCAACAGGTAAAAATCCGGATTCCGGCTCTTTGAAACTTTCAGCTCCATTTTGAAACCTGAGTGAAAATATTGATATGTTGTTTTGTTTGTGTGTGTGAATCAGATGTGGATTTCAAAGAGTGAGTACGATGAGTCGGGTCCATCGATTGTTCACAGGAAATGCTTCTAAGGTGTCTTCTTCTCTCTGGTTCGTGGTGGTGAGTTTGTTACAAAATCTATTTTCCCTAGTTGAGATGGGAACTGAACTATCTGTTGTTATGTGGATTTTATTTTCTTTTTTCTCTTTAGAACCTTATGGTTGTCTCAAGAAGTCTTGTGTACTTTAGTTTTATCTCTCTGTTTTCTCTTCTATTTTTCTTTAGGATGCTTGTGATGAGATGCTGGTTTTTTTTTTGTCCTTAAAGCAAAAAAATATCATATTATATTTGGTCCTTGGTTCATTTTTTTGGTTTTTTTTTTGTCTTTCCATATAAATATTGTTTGGATATCTTCAATCTTTTATTTGTATGAGACAATTTTTTAAGTATGGGGTTGCAATACTGTTATCATGAATCGTCGATTGTTACATTGGCCCTCTAAATAAATTTACGCCTAGCCTATGAATTTGATAAGGAAGTGTTTACATGTATGGAGTATAATGGGTTCGATGTTAATGTTTACTTCCACACTTCAAGAAGTGGCGATTAAAGCAAAACCTAATAGCTTCGAATCCACCGTTGCCGTTCCCGGCGGCGGCTTTCTCTCTTTCCGATGGGGAAGTCTCAGCGGTCCCCGCCGAAGAAACCTTCTCCTAAGCTCCCTCCCACCGCTGTTCCAACTTCGATTCCTTCTCGTGTTCCTCCGCCGCCTTCTGTTTCCTCTGCGTCTCCGGTGGCTTCTGGTTCGAATCCTCCGGCTTCGCTTGTGGCTTCTCCGGTGGCCTCTGGTTCGTCTGCGATTCCTCCGGCTTCTCCTGTGGTTTCTACTGCGGCAACGTTGGGTCCTCCAATCACGGGATCTGTGACTGCTCCTGTTTTTGTTGTTGAAACAAATGTTGCTGCGAGCTCGGCTACTAACTCTAAGATCCCTGAACCTGGATCCAAAGCCCAGCTTCTGGATATTGACTCTTCCTCACCGGTTGACTCAGCTTCACCTATTCTCAAAAGTCCCTGGGTTGACGTTGTGAAAGGACCTTCTTCGAGTAAGATGGTAAAGAAAGGGTCTCCGTTTCTGCTTGAATCTGGTGAACTTTGTGTTCAGATCCCTAATGAAGTCATCACTCGTAACCACAAAAGATGGGAATCTTTCATTATTGGTCAATTCAATGGTAACCTTCCCTCTGGTGGTGCTCTTCATGCTATCTTCAACGGAATTTGGAGTAATCGGTACCGTGATATCACTGTTTCCCGTTTAGGTCCAAAGTCAGTCCTTATCAGAATTCCTTGCCCTGCGACTCGAAAACGCGTTCTTAGTCAAGGGATTTGGCACATTGAGGGACAAAGTATGTTTGTTGCTGAATGGGAACCTGGCCTTAATCCTGAAATGCCAGAACTTACAGAAGCTCCTGTTTGGTTGGAATTCCGCGGAGTTCCCCCTCATTTCTTTTCTGAAGAAGGTTTCGAACACGTCGCTGGTATGCTTGGCCATCCCCTCTTCTGCCATCCATCTACTGTCAACATGACTAACTTGGAAGTGGGTAAGGTCTTTACTATTATTGACCCTACTAAGCCTCTCCCTGAAGCTGTGAATGTCCAGTTTGAGTCTGGAAAAATCCATAGGGTGGATGTTTCTTGCCCTTGGCTCCCTCCGATTTGCTCCCATTGCAACCAAGTTGGTCACAACATCCGCCGGTGTCCCACTGCACCCATCACTTGTCTGGATTGTAAGTCTTCTTCCCATTCTTCAGAAAATTGTCCCAGGAAAAAAAAATCCTCTGGACACGCAAAGAGCAAAGGCAAATCTCAGTGGATTACTGATGTAGTAGAACCTAACACCGAGTTTCTCTCCTCTTCAATCCCGAATGAAGGAGCTGCCATTGACTTGGGTTCAGTAGCAGTTATTGATGCAAGTAAGAATGTGGATGTCGTTCATTATTCAGAAGCGAAGGAGCTGCCTTCTTCAGACACGAATGTGATGGCTACTCCCGCAAAGGTTTTTTCAATTATCACTACCTCGGCTTCAGTGGTCCAATCTAGTGCTAATTCTTTTCGCATAGCTTCTAGTTCAAATAAATTTGCAGTGCTGGATTTAGCATCGGATGTGGTACTGCCTGATGATTCAGAAGGAGATTTTTCTTCCGGGTCGGATGATTCGGATGAGGATCTCATTTTGAATCTTAAGTCATCATTTTCAGAAAAATATCTACATGACAGACCGTTGCAATTGCCGATCAAGGCAATAAATATGGGTCGTGGAGGAAGAGGAGGGGGAAGACGCGGTCGAGGGAATCGGGGTCGACGAGGTGGGTTTGGCTGAACCCACTAAATCGATTCATGTTTCTAATCGTTTATTGTCTCGATAGTTGTCATGCTTTGACATCTTTTGTTGTGCTTTGTTACTCATTGCCGCTTTGTTGAATTGTACGATTACTATCGTACTGTCTTGTAACGGTTTTCTTTATATAAAAAAAAAAAAAAAAAAAAAAAAAAAAAAAAAAGAAAACAAGTTTATTAACTAGTTAGAAAACAAATGACCTAATGTTATGGACCTCATCAGGCAAAGTAAAACAGAAATTGTATATTGACAAAAAAAAAAAAAAACGATTATTGGTTCAAAAGAAAGCTGGATTCAATTGCAACAGTTTAGTCGAAACCATTTTGAAAGCTTACAATGGATTGAATGTGAATATTCCATTAAGCCGCTTCTTTCTACACCAAATGTTACGTTTGGAGAGTAGCAATCATTTCCACGTTTATATCTTTTTAGGTGGACATGTATATTATTGGTTACGCCTTTGGAGTTTTTCGGAATTTGTTTCTCTCAAAAACACAAAATGTCTAAACATCACAATCTGTTTATCTTCCAAACTAGTTAATTTTTTGTCCCCACCAACGGAAAGATTTGAAATGGTCGGTCCAGCCAAATCACCCAAACACTTTATGGATACTTTGAAAAAATGATCCATTGGCCAACTCATATACACACACAAAATGTGTAGTTGCCGCACAAATTCACCGACTTCATCTGTCTAAATCCTTTACTTTATTGTATTCATTTTTCATTTTTCAATTGTCTATTGAATCTTCCAAAGAATCTAATGTCTTTTCTTTTTATCGATGAGCTTTCGGTCCAAACAACCAGTGTATGATAAATTGATAATTGATAAAAGTGTTAGTAGATTATTTAATATCCAAATAGATGGTAGCTAAACCAAACCAAATATAAGAAAATTTTGACCAACCTAACTTAATTGATTTTCCCTTTTACGAATTAAAAATCTTTATATTGTTAGAAAATCAAGTCCAAAGCCTAAAAATTGTTTCGGGACCTCCATTTTACATATAGACTTTGAGGCCCCAGAAATTGTCGTCTTCATTTTATTAGTGTTTAAATGTTTTTAACTGGAAACTATAAGTAGGAGGGTTCAATACTTTAGTTCTATTTTTGATTTTTTGTAGTTCCTCTTGTCCCTTTTTGGCTTTTTCACTCCATACTTTAATATCAAAGTTAATGTGAGTAAAAAAGAATTTCTCTCGTTTTCGTCTGAGGGCCGTGTATCATAATACCAATATATCAAGTAATATGTGAAAGCTATTGTATAATCCATGACCATAGTTTTATGGTAAGAGCAAAGTTACTTAAAAATGAGAATGTGATTGAGATTTTGGCACCCACAAATGATTAGGCCATTAGCACCACCAGCCATTAGTTAGTGATATTCCCAATTCTCAAATTAAAGGCCCATTTAAGCCCAAATATGTAGTGAAAAAAACATTTATCACCATTTTTTTTTTTTTTTTTTTTGTCACAACATTTATCACCATTTTCTTATTTCTTTTGTAAGAGGCCAGAGTGTATTACACTGTAATACCAACATTAGGACTTTAGAAGTAAACAAATGGGAGCAAGCTAATAGAAAATTATATTATTGAGCAATCAATTATGTCAATAATGAATGAACTGTTACAAATATTCCAAAGACAAAAAGAAGAGACTAATCTAGATTTTTTTTTTTAAAATCCCACCAAAAAAAAGTTGAAATTTTTCTTGAGAAACAAGCAATTTCTTCTTATGGAAATGAGTTTGAAAAATGAAGTAAACATTTTTTGCGTATAAAGATTTAAGGTTTCTCTGTTTTTTCCAAAACAAAAACATTTCCTTTTCCATCTCTGCCTACTTGTAAATCTTCGTCTAAATATCTGCAAAATTTTCTCAGAATTAAGGAAATCCACTATCCAGAACAAAACAATTAATAACGATTTTGGGATTTTAATAAAAAAGGATACGAAATCTCGAATAGTCCCTCGGGATTGAAGATTCCCAAAAGAAGATCCATGTTCTTCCTAAATATGTTCATCAACTGATTCCACCACATATCAAAAATTTTATCTAAACAGGAATTTGAGTATATATATATATATATATATATATATATATATATATGTCGGAGTCGGAGTAAAAAAAAAACACAGACCTGGTCTGGCTTGATCGTCGAGCTTTCATAAGTAATCTCAACACTCTACAAAGTACAAACGCAATTCCGTCAAAACGCGATTTTTCAAAGAATCTAAAAACCAAAAACGCCAAGAAAACGGTAATGTACCGATTTGGATGAGATCTTGAAGGAAGCGACGATTCTAAACTCGCCGTCGAGTAAATTCAATCCCCGGACATCGAATTTCAATACATGGACCGTTTTACCCTTCGTTAATTGAAAAAAAAAAAACAAATTCAGATCACGCTTAAACGTCAACACTAAATAATAATTTCATTTTGATATACATTTACCTGAGCAATGTCGATATGTTGAAGAAGATCACCAAGAGAGACGAAATCTCGAAGACCCAATTTGGTTCTTTTAGAACCCAATACAGTGATTGTACTGTAAATGAGTTTCCAACAACCTCCGATCTTGTCTAACTCTCCGGTCGGCTCCGGTGTCGGATTCCGACATTCTAAAAGCTTAACCAGTCCCTCGATCTCTGTTTTTTTATCTGACTTAACTCCGAATATACCTCTATTGATCCCTTAAATCCCAAAACAAATCCCCCATCAGATAAAAGAATCAAAGTATTGAAGTTTTGCACCACCTAATGATTTTAAAACTATTAGAGTGAATCTAATCACCTTTGAGAGCTTCGTAGAGCTCTTCTTTAATCTGGGAAACTGTAATTGCTTCTTCTTCTTGTTCTTGTTGTTGTTCATGTGGGGAGGAAGCAGAGCTCTGTTCTGTGACTTTCCCAATGAACATGGGTCTGAGCCTAAATGAGTTATCACTAAAACTCAGCGTTTTGCTATTAGAATTGGTGAACGAGACTAACACTTTCACGTTTCCTGCTCTTCTTGAGATTGCTCCTCGTGAAGCTGCCATTGATGGTGGCTGGATAAGCTTACTTGTCATTGCCAGTTATCACTCAGAATCTCCAAATCCAAATGGAGCTTATTAAGAAGAAGAAGATGGGAGATTTGAGGAAAGAGATAGAGAGAGAGAGAGAGATTTATGGGGAGGAGAATGGACAGTTTTATTGGTTATTTTATCCATCTTTTAGCATCTATCTCTCCCCCACCATACACTGCACTCTAATATAAAATTTAGCAAATCCCATTATCTTTTTTCTTTTTCTTTTTTTGAATGTCATGGTAAAATTCTAAAAAAAAAATCTCCATGTAAAATGAGAAAACTCGATTTCTGATATATTTTGCAACAAATTAAACGGATAAAGTATATGTTTTGAAAAATGTTTACACCTCATCGAAACATAGTAGTAATGCTCTGTTCTTTGTCACAAACGACCTTAAAAACAGAAATTCAGGCATCTTTGGTTAAGGTTGCAGAGTCTTGTGATGGTGGCTTCCATTGTTGTGGAGTCTGAGCTTTCTTAATAGAGAGAGCATGAATCTCTTTCATTTCTTCTTCAAGTGCAGCATTCACCATACGGTGCCTCTCCAGCAATCTCTTCCCTTCGAATTGTTCAGAGACAACCTCGATCTCAAAACTCGCACCACATCTGCATAAACAGTTTAGCTGAGATTAAGAAGCAAGAGATTATAACCTAAGCCGGAAAATTAAGGATGCGTGATATTGGAAAATCCTCTACTTACCCTCCAGATATGTCAATGACTTCCTGGTACACAAAAAACGAACAATGTCAATAAGACCGTCCAAAAGAAGATCAAACCCTTGAACATTTTTCGATAGAAAATCAAAGCTAAAAACAATGAAACAATTGGAACTTATGAATCAAGTGAAAAGGGAAATAGATTGACATTGACACAAGCAAAATTTCCCCATAAGAACACTCACTACTAAGTTGCTATACATCATGAACACTAACATCATCAGATCCTGAGCTCATATCACACTGTATCAAATTACACCTAACTACGCAAACAAACACCTTTTATCTACTGTTTCAGAGCTGAAAGACAACACATATATATATATATATATGCCTAGTGATATATAATTCCTCTAGATGCTGAGATTACAATCATATAGTATACCTCTTATGATCCAAATATTAAAGTTTATGATTTTGATCCAAGTGAGCAGGTAAAAAATCTCAAATTTGGCAATTTTTTCAAATCCATCTTCTCCTAGAAGAAACACAAACATGTCTATCTGTGTGTGCCCTTTTCAAGATACTAACTCAGGCGATTAGGGTTTCTAATTTTTCCCCAAAAACTCAAACCCTAATCAAAACCAATCAAGAGATTGAAATTTAAAGAAGAAAGAAGTAGACGAAAACTCACAAGATGAATAGGCTTAAGTTTCGAAGTCAGTGAAGCTTCGACTTGCTCCTTCGTCACCATCTCTCTCTCTCTCTCTCACAAAAATTGAAATCCCTAACTAATCACTTATCGAATTAGGGATCAGCTGTCTTTGGTTAATAAAAATGTCGGTTTATTTTGGTTCAATTTTCAAATGTGATTCGATTCGGTTATCGACAAAATAAAAATAACAACTAGGGTTTAAGCTCTGCTTTACTTCACTTCGTCTTCCTCACTCCTAAAACCCTCAAAGTCTCTCCATTTCCCTTTTATCTCCGGAGCAAAAATCACCTCTCCGACCATGAAATTTGGATCTATACCATCCAAATCCCTTCTCTTCCGCCTCTCTTCTTCCTCCACAACCCAATCTCCCCGTCGAGCAATTACCTTTCTCGTCACCAACATTCACACCTCTCCATTCTCCACCACCACCAGCTCCGGCTCCAATTTCGTCTCCGGATCCAGCCATTCTCCTTCTCGTCGTCCTCAGCAAGACGAAGAATCTCGATCCGTTAGGGTTTCGGTCTGGTGGGACTTCCTGAGCTGTAACTTACCTGTAGGTGTCAATGTCTTCAAAGTAGCGCAATCAATCACCGCCGCTATAAGAAACAGCGGAATCAAAGGTCCAATCACAATCACTGCCTTCGGTGACGTTTTACAGCTTCCCAGATCAAACCAAGACGCTCTCTCCGCTACTGGAATCAGTCTCACTCATGTTCCTCACGGTGGTAAGAACAGTGCTGATAGATCTTTGATCACAGATCTTATGTGTTGGGTTTCTCAGAATCCACCACCAGCTCATCTTTTGCTAATCTCTAGTGATAAGGAATTCGCAAGTGTGTTGCATAGATTGAGGATGAGCAATTACAACATTTTGCTTGCGAGTAAATCATCAGCTCCTGGTGTTTTGTGTAGTGCTGCTTCGATTATGTGGGATTGGGATGCTTTGATTAAAGGAGAGTGTGTTAGTGGTAAGCATTTTAATCAGCCTCCTGATGGTCCTTATAACTCTTGGTATGGTCACTATAGGATTCCTCTTCTTGATCCATTTGCTATTGCTACCACTGCTGAGCAATCTTCTAGTGTGAAAATCGAAGAACTATCCGAGTCTAGTTCGGAGTCTGTGAATTCGAATGCTGTTAATCTTCGTCCTATTCCAAAAGAAGTTGTTGACAAGATTCGTTTGATATTGAGTTTCTATCCCAAGGGGGTAGCCATAACAGAACTACGTGCTGAGCTGATTAAGTACAATTTGACAATTGATAAAGATTTCTATGGACATAAGAAGTTTTCGAAGTTTCTGTATTCCATGCCAGATATCTTACAGGTTACTACAGCAAGTGACGGCTTGTTTATTATTCGTGCTGTCACCGAAAAGAATCCTCATATGCGACTTGATTCTAGTCTTGGCTTGTCTACTGCTGTTGATCAGAAGATTAAAGATAAGGAAACTGTTAATGCTCCATCTCCAAAACTAATTAGTGATTTAGAACTTGCTGCTGAAAGAAGAAGAGATGGCTCACTTGGAAAGAAGCAGGAAAATGTTATGGGGAGTGACAAAATTGTCAAAGAGGAATCATCAGAGAGTTCCCAAGAGGCAATTCTGGTCGGCCAGAAGGACGTTAAGGCAAATGATAAACCCGTGGAGACGAATCAAGTCGCTCTTGTTGCGTGGAGTGATTCGTCCATGGAAGATGGCTTTTTTCAGAAGCTAAAAAGACTATGGTATGGTTCACCTGAGATGGAATCAGAGCATCTCCCAGAAAATATGGAATCAGAGCATCTCCCAGAAAAGAAAAGTGTTTCTGGAAGTAAAGACAAACATAAAGGGGATAAGGACTTAAAGTCATCGATTCAGGGAACTGATCCCATGTCTCAAACCTCACCTTCCTTCGTTGCTGAGTCTGTCGAGGGGGTAAAAGTAGGAACTGATGAAGTAGATAGTAAAGATAATGATGCAGGTCCAGGCTTTTTAGGTCGCCTTTTGAATACTTTCAAGTTCTGGGGAAAGAACACGGCCTGTAGCAAAGATTCCAATGGGAATCAGGAGCTGGTCAATGTTGATTCTCGAGTACACGACATTTTTGCAGAAGAGTCTTTCTGGCGTGATGTTGAATCTTTCATCAATTCTCCAAGAGGCTTTGCTATAGTATCTCATTCAAAGACAAGGTTCTTACATTCTCTTCCATCTTTGATTTGGCAAGAGTTTGAATAGATATTGATTACTTTGTAAATCTATGTTAGGTTTAGAACTACCACAACTGGCTCTTGCATTAGCCTTTTGTTGTCTTTTAGGGACGAGTATTCAGCTAATGCTATGTTCTTTCTTAATCCTATTCAGGGAGGTGATGGCTAAAAATCTGCAGGAGGAAGGGCCTTTGTGTCTCAGACAGCTCAGTGAATCAAGCATGCTTCATTTAGTTAGCTTACTAATATCGCATAAGAAATGGATTGAAGAAAACCCTTCTTCTTCTCTACCATTCAGAATCATCAAAGGATCTAGCCCTGGCCAGCGCCATGCTTCAAACGGTTTGAGCTCAATCTTCTCGGATTCTTCAAAATCACAGTCGCAGAAACAAAATGGTGATAAAAGGGGCAAAAACGTTGCTCATGCTGGAGTTTCTGTTGGTTCTATGGGCCGGAAAGAGCTGGAAAAATACAAAAGTAATGCAATAGCGGATTGTCAGAAGCTGATAAAGAAGATAACAGAGGAACACCCTGAAGGGTATAGCCTGATCCGTTTCAGGAAAGACTTCTTAGAGGAATATGGGTACCATTTAGCGGTTGACAAGCTCGGTTACGAAAACCTACAGTCTCTAATTCGAGTCATGCATGGAGTGAGAATAGCATCTGGATACATCCTTCCTTCAACTCCTTCACCAAATGCCAAGTCAAAAGAAGATGATTCGGACTTGACATTCGAAGAACTCGGTCCAGTTTCTGATGCAACAACTACGCACCCGACGACCAAAAAGCTTCCAGTATATGAACCATCACTCTCAGAGGATGAAGAAGATTCTGGTTCAGAGAGGGATAGCCCGGAGAAGAAGAAGCAAGAGATGGTTAGTAGAGAAGGTAAAGAGAGCTCGTTATTGCAAATCCTTGATTCTTATTACACAAACAAAGATGGAGAATTTAAGAAGGAGAAACCAGAGGAGAAGCTTGTAAGCAACGGTAGAAAGCAGAAGCCTACAAAGACATATTCTTTTGTTAAAGATTCAGAAGTCTAGTGAGTCGTTGGTTGTTTACGGTTTAGTTAACAATCTCCCGAGAAATTGAGTTGTAATTAGTGGAAGCCGGTTTCGGGTTTGGTCTATGGTAAACCGAATCCGGTTAAGGAGAAATAAGATCAATTATGGTTCAAATACTTTTAAGTAACAAGTCGCATCGCATGCATTTATGATTGGTTTTACTACGCGATTTTCTTAATTAAATATCGCATGGTTTCTTAATTTCAACGTTAATGTATAAAGCATGGAATGAATAAAAAATTTAGAAAAGATATAAAGTATGGAGTTATTTTAACATTTATTCGATTAGATTAATTGAAGAATTTAAAAGCGATGATGACATGCTTTATGGTTATAAGTTAGGTATTAAATAGTTAACAAACCAAAATTAGATTTGGTATATAATTTATTGTTGACTGTTTAATGTTTATAAAGTTCTTTGAAAATAAAAATGAAATCTCGGGGATTTCAATTTGTCCCACTAGTATCATTTTACCAACTCTAGAAAAGTTTTAAATTGTTTTCAGAAAGATGAATTCAAGGTTTAAATAATTAAATAGGAGTAAGAGAAAAGTATTTAATGAAAATGTGGCATACATGTGGAGTTGCTTGGTGGATTATCTTTGTCACTTGAGTCTTCTCAATGGACACTCAATTAAAAACACACACCAATGAAAGTACTTGAGAAATGGATAAAGAAAAGAAAATTGATCTTATTATTTAAGCCTAATCTTGTCTTGTTCCCTTAAAATATACCAATATTAGTTACCATTAAGACCTATGTATACATATTTTAATACAATGATTAAACAAAACAGCTCATGCGTATCCACAATGATTCGGTTAAAAAGATTAAAAAAATTATGTATCTCCTTCATCATCAACCAATGGACCGATGCCTTTACGGGTCTTAAGGCTATACAACTCCAAAGTCAAAAAGAGAAATTGTTGTTCTTTTTTTTTGTTTTCCATCTTCTTTCCTAAATTTCAAAGATAAGCTCGACGTTAATAAAAATGTCACTTAATAATCATTTTAACCTAAAAATTACTTTACAAGGTTGAACCTTTAATTAGAAATTGAATTTACATTGACTGTAACTGATAAAAACTTGATGCAAACCGTCAATCTGCATGAAAAGAAACATTGAAAAAGGTCAAATCTTTCAATAAAATTGGCACTAGAAAGAATCAGTTCCTAAGAAAATCAATCTATTTTCTTTTAAAGAGCTAGATTTATGCACATCATTGTCTAAAAACTAAAATACAAATATGGTAAACTTGATTTTTTTCGAATCTATTATTAATAAAATCCAAGAAAATTATGTTCTTTATCAGAAAAAATTATATAGTAGTAACAACAAAATAGAAAACAAGTGTACCCACCAACTTAATTCCAAATTCTTGAAACATATTTAGAATTCACTGTCTTCTTGTGTCTCAGAAACAGAGCTTTGCTCTCTGTCCTTTTTTCTTTTTCTCTTGTTCAGTTAACTCTCATCTTTCTCAATTTACCAGTGTCTACCACCTTGAGAACTACCGCCTTTTCTTGGGAAAAATCCACCTTTCTTAGGTTTAGGGATCTCATGAATGTCCATCACCTGTATAGTCCTTTGCTTTTTTGCTGGATTCAAAACAAACACATGAAAAACGCAGTCAGAAAATGATCCCACTGAGTAGAGAGTGGTCTGAAAGTAAAAGCAGAAGAAGATCGAATCGAGTTTTAAAAACCATTCTCTGCTTGTCTGTAGTTTTGTTGTAGCCTTTTCCGGGCTGTGTCGAAATCAACTTCTTTATGCTCTTTGTCCCTCTGCAATTTCCAAAACCAAGTTCATCACAATTGACATAGTATAAAGAGTCTTTTAACACCGATATCAGCATCCGGTTTGATAATGTACCGGAATGGTTTGTTGAGAAGGAGACGGGCGAGAAGGTTTAGCTGGAGAAGGAGATTCTCTCCTAGATGGAGGAGCAGCAGCAGCAACAGGTCTTGGTTTTCTCTCTGGCTCGGTAATGTTACTGTTCTTGCTTGAACTGGAATACCCATCTGTTGAAAACCGGAAAAGGAATAAGCTTTCCGGATTCAAAATGGTGAAAATATCGAAATGCTATAGTCCTTGTTCAGCAACTTACTCTGAGGAACCGGTGAATATCCGAAATCAGGAACCTGCCACAGGAGAAACAGATAAACGATTGAAGCTCAATGACTAAGCAAGAATAGAAAAGAGTTTCGGATTTTTTACCTGTTGGCGATTACCGTTATGGAGAGCTTTCTGCACGGGTGAATCCTCATCGGCTACATTGGAAGAGATTGATTGTTCTGAGATTGATAAGAATGATGCTTGTTCTGAGATACAGAGTTTGTTTTCTCTTTACCTATCAAACTCGGAGGTTCAAGATCACCAGGCTGGTTAAATTTGACCCATTCATCTACTGTTTCCTTCCATTTTCTGCAAAGAAACAAAGGGAAGAATTAGAAATCAAGAGTGGTTCTTCATAGTTGAATTATGAGCAGAAAAGTTGTCTGAATGCGATCGTAACTTGACAAGCTGTTTAGCTAATCTTCGAACATTGTTGGATGGATGCTTCCGAACTCTATTCACATGCCTCCCAATATCAGTTTCCTAAGTGATCAAGTAAACCATAAACTTCAAAAACTATCAAACAAATGAAGAGTGTCCTCATTGAATCAGAATCAAGTTACACTACCTGAAGAGCTTGGAATGTTATGTCCATATCTTCCAGATTCTGAAGCAACTCAACCAAAGCTTCTTCAGACTGAAACCACAAACAAAACAATCCTGTCTTCAAAAACCGGAAACAGAAAATCAAGATCCAAGTGGAAAAACTTTTAGCAAACCAGATCAGGATCTTCAAGTTTCTCCTTGATTTCAAGAATACTCTTCTGCTCATCATCAAACAAACCAGCAAAGGGATCGAAATCGTCATCGTCTTCAACATTAACAGATTTCTCTCTTACTTCTTCTGCTGCTGCTGCTGCAGCTTCTTCATCTTCCTCCTCCGTCTCCTCGTGAACCCTCCCATTAACCCTACCAACCGCCGCCTCCGTAACGCTACCACCACCGCCAAAATCGCAGTTTCTACACTTGTTAGCCATGGACGTAGCGTAGAGACGCTCGACGATGTTATCTCTCCGCCGCTTAAGCTCTTGACCATAGTCAAGCGACGCAACGAGAATCGCCGTATCGATAAATGTCCAAACATCAACACCAGCGTTATCCATAACCGATCGGAAATCGTCCAAATCCATTATCACCCTCTTCCCCAAATTTGGTTACTTTATAAAGAATTCAAAACAAAAAACAGAGCAAATCGAATTACGTAACCAGATCTAAAAGATGAATCTTTTGATGAATTTGATTCATCGGGGATTAAAATCGTGAAGAACCAAACAAAGTTTAGATTCAAATAGTTTAAAGATAGAAAATAAAAAAACAAAAACAGAAGAATCAGATTGGTAAAATCAGATTAAAAGGAAGACCCTTTACTGTTACGAGGAAGAGAGAAGAAAACAGAAACAGAGGAGGTCTCTCTCTCACATAAGATCAATAAGGAAATGGCAAAAGAAAAAAGAAGGAAGAAGAAAGGGAATATTCCAAATTTGAGGCTTTAGAATTTGGTTTGGGGGGTTATTGCTTTTTCTTTCATTCTTCTGCAAGTTTTTTTTTTTGGTCCGTTAATAATAATATTTAGACAGAATCAATTACAAGTAAAACGAGTTTTAGGACAAAAGTAAAAGAAGAAAATGGGAATTGCTTTATTGAGGGATGCTCATGCCGTGGACAGAGCAAAGCTAAGCAAGTTGGTTTGTTGTGGTTGGGGAGATGAACAGCTCTAGAGAGAGAGAGGTGAGTGTTTTTCTTTCAATAATGGCGTTTACTTTTTTTGGTTTTTCTTTAATTGGAGAGTAACATTTACATGTTTCGACATTTTTGCTTAATGGGCCTCTAAATTTTGGGCATATAGTAAGTGGACCCATATATCAAATCAATATTTTCATTTTGGTCTCCAAGTGATTCATCTCATGAAGGGGGTTGGACCCAGATATCAAATCTATAATTTTATGTTGAAGGAGGTAATCGATCCGACAAAGTTTAATTTGTTAGGAAGTAGTGTTTATTTGTCACTTGTTGTTTAATCGCGGATTGATGTTAGCTTTTGAAGTTGTGACAATTGTAACTTGTAAGCTTGTGTCCCTTGTTTAATAAAAATGATGGATGTTTTCATCAAGTGTCTCAATTTTTTTTTGTTCACTCTAAACTCTAAAATAGGACTTGGTTTGGACTATCAAGCTTAATTAAGCATGATTAGCATCCGATTCTTCTCTCTGTATTAACGATTATCAAATTGCTGTGTTGTCTTTCAAGAGAATGAATTCAAGGAGACTTAGTAAAACAGAAATAACATCGACCAGAGAAAGGGAAGGAAAAAACTACAAAGGAAAAAAGGAAACTACAATGAATATTCCTAGATTAAGGAATATTTACATTAATCGATATATACTCTAACGTCTATTTACTAATTTCCTTTTTGTTTTAACCGTCGCAATAATTTTCATTTGTTTTCTATTTTTTAGGTCTCTATTGAAATAATAGGAAATGGAAACTACAAAGAAAATGGAAATAGCAAATAGGGTCTCTATTATAAATAAAGACATTAGCTATCTCTCTTTGAATTAACGAATGCTTCTTCTTAACTAGAGGAGTAATAAGTAGTTTTGTGAAGTCCTCTGCTTTTTTTGGTTTAGAAAACGCAGAGTTTGCTTCTTTCCTTTGTAAGGTTTCTGTCTCGTTGTTTCCGTTTTATTATTGATTCTTAGGAACATCCTTGGCACTATGACGTGTCTTAAAGTCCTTTTACCTCCTCCGGCAAAATCAACCGCTACATCGACGTTTTATGATCATTCAAAAGATCCGTGGTTCAAGTATCGTTTCATGGAATCTGAGGCGAAACATTCCTCTAGTCTCATCGTAAAACCAGTACCTGCTTACTTGAAGCGTCAAGGTTCTCGTCCCGAGGATAATGGAGATGGTGGTGCGTTCCCTGAGATTCATGTTCCTCAGTACCCTCTTGGCATGGGTAGGACTAGTTACAACAACAGGACTCTGCCTGATACCGTGGATTCTCAGGGGAACTTGGTCTTTGACGCGGTTGTGAGGCAGAGTGAGAATTCTAAAAAGATTGTTTACTCTCAACATTACGATGTTATTCCCAAGATTCTCAAAAACGATGGAGACTTGGTCGAGGATGAGATACTGGAGAAGCAGATACATGAGACTGCTCAAGAAACAAAAGCTGCCATTGAGAAGATTGTGAATGCGAGACTGAGAATATCACAGCCTAAGAATGTACCCAAGCAGAGTGACTCAACGTACATCAAGTATACGCCATCACAGCAATCTGCAGCTTTCAATTCCGGTGCTAAAGAGAGGATGGTAAGGATGGTGGAGATGCCTGTAGATCCACTTGATCCACCAAAGTTTAAGCACAAGAGAGTTCCAAGAGCTTCTGGTTCTCCGCCTGTTCCAGTCTTGCATTCACCGCCAAGGCCTGTTACTGTCAAGGACCGACAAGACTGGAACATCCCTCCTTGTATCTCCAATTGGAAAAACCAGAAAGGTTATACAATCCCTCTTGACAAACGCCTTGCCGCTGACGGAAGACGCCTGGAAGATGCTCAGGTCAATGATGACTTTGCCAAGTTGTCAGAGGCCCTCTATGTAGCTGAGCAGAAAGCTAGGGAGGCTATTTCAGTGCGGTCAAAGGTGCAGAAGGAGATGGTTATGAAGGAGAAGGAAAGAAAAGAGAAGGAGCTGAGGGATCTTGCCCAAAAGGCTCGGCGCGAGAGGACTCTGGTTACAAGTATACCAAACCAGAGTGTTGTACCAGTAGGCGATTGTGACAATGACCGTGAGAGGAGGGATAAGATTCGAGAAGAGCGTCGTAAGGAAAGAGAGAGGGAGAAAAGGTTGGAAGCAGCGGGTAAGAAGAGTAAGATCACAAGGGACAGAGAGCGTGATATCAGTGAGAAGCTTGCACTTGGAATGGCATCTGTTGGAGGCAGAGGTGGTGAAGTCATGTATGATCAACGACTGTTTAACCAGGAGAAGGGCATGGGCTCAGGTTTTGCCACTGATGACCAATACAATGTATATGACAAAGGATTGTTCAATGTGCAGCCCACTCTCTCGACGCTGTACAAGCCAAAGAAGGATATGGATGATGAAATGTATCATCAGGAGCAGCTCCATAAGCTCAAGAACACTGAGAGGTTTAAACCAGACAAAGCTTTCACGGGTGCGGGTAAGAGAGAACGACCTCTTGAGTTTGAAAAGGATGCTGAGGAAGATCCTTTTGGTCTTGCACAATGGGCGTGTAATGTGAAGAAAAGTAAGAAACTGTTGGGGTCTAGAGGAACTATGGGAGCAAGTGCTGGTGGATGTAGTAATTCTTCCAAGGATGGTTCTGCTCGGGCCAAGATCGACTTCACACCTTTGTCCAGGCAATAGTTATTTGATTGATTGTTCATATTGTTTTACTTGATTTATCTTGTATATATACTTGGCAAGTTTGTTTTGAGGTTTTCGATTTGCAGGACAGTTTATTTTGACTAATCCTGTCAACATATTAGAATATATAACAATCCTGTCAACAGTACTCAAAGATAAGTCAAAGAATCTTGCCAAAAAATAAGAGGCTCTTGTAGTTGTACTCAAGATAAGTCAAAGACTCTTTACCAAAAGATATATAATAATCCTGTCAAGATTAAGATTAGGCCAAGTGTTTCTAGTATAAACAAGAGACTCTTGTTGCATAGGATTAAGAAATGAGAACTGCATTTTGAGGCTTCTTCTTTGTCAAGCTTTCTTCAGCTTTTCAAATCCTTCTCATGACATGTCACGTTTTAAAATTGATGAGAATGTTATGTGCTTGTTCTTTAGTCTGTAGATATTAGACAATATTGGTAAGCTAATGTGAGTTGTTATGAAATCCTCTGCAATAACATATCAGGAACAATTTCGAGCAACTTGAATACAGTATTCAACTTGAATAACAACGAGGATAAACATAAGCTATTAATCCAAATACATACAGGCAAAGGTCTCTTCTTTAAGACTAAAAATAATGTGAAGCCCACCCAACGGATATCATTTTAGTGGGTATTTAATATTAAAGGCCCAATATGAAGATCCAAGCCCGGATATCTGCGGATAGTTTGATTGTTGGGAGGATATCCGCCGGATCCGGATCCAGATAGTCCAAACTTTTCGGGTATCCGGATCCGTTCCACCCTAAATTAAATTGTTCTTCCTCCTCTCTCCGATTTTGTTTCCAGATTTTTGGCCGGCCAATATCCGGTGTTTGGTGTCGTCGGTAAATTCCTCTTCATTGGTCCTTTTCTCCGGTCAGCCACAATTTACCAGTTTTTTTGGTTTGGCTCAAGAGGTTTCCTTTTTTCTCAACTCGCAGTGGAAGCTGGTTCATGTAGAATAATGGTATACTCTACGATCCTTTTGAATTTTGAGATTATGATAAGTGAAGGCTTACTTGTTTTCTTTTGGTTCTTGTTATATCTATCTTTAAAAAATTGTTTTCTGCAAATTTGTGGTTCTTCTCAGGATACATTTAGAGATGCTATATTGCAACGAGCTCCTATTGAAACCTTTGCACTCAAGACTGTTCAACAGTTTATACAACCTCAGGTAACTCTTGGATTCAACTAACAATGTCTTCACACTTCAGTGTATGTGTTACTTTAAGTCTTACTTGTTGTATTTGTCATATAATTTGACAGAAACAAACAAAGTTGGCTCAAGATGAAAACCAAATGCTTGAAAACATGCTCCGGACATTGTTGCAGGAGCTTGTGGTCTGTTGTTTCTCCTCTATATATTTTCGTGGTATGCATATGCTTGTTGATTTAGTCATTTTGATTTATATATGTGTGGATTTGTCTTTGGTTTTGGGGGTTTCAGGCTGCTGCTGCGCAATCAGGAGAGCAAATTATGCAATATGGTCAGTTGATTGATGATGATGATGATGAAAATATTCATGGCCAGATTCCTCATCTTCTAGGTTAGCACTTTATTTCAAACCAATCTGTCTGATTTGCATAGTTCGTTTCAGTAGGTGCAAGTGTTGTGCCCGTAAAACATCTCATTCTCTTGTAGTCTATTGCTTATTGTCTCATGCTTGATGGTTGCTGAGTACGTTAGTTTTGTTTTAATTGGTTTGTTAGATGTTGTGCTTTATCTTTGTGAGAAAGAGCATGTAGAAGGTGGCATGATATTCCAGCTGCTGGAGGATTTGACGGAAATGTCTACTATGAAAAACTGTAAAGATGTTTTTGGTTATATTGAAAGCAAACAAGATATATTGGGCAAGGTATTTCTTAGATGAAATCAAAAGATGTTTCCTGTGTTAGTTGTATGAGTTTCTTGTATTTTGACTTGGATGTTGCAATTATTTGCAGCAAGAGCTTTTTGCACGCGGAAAACTTGTAATGTTGAGGACTTGCAACCAACTTCTCCGGCGACTCTCAAAGGTTTGTTATCTGCACCTGTTCTAGTTCCCTTTGTCGAATATCCACAAGTCATAATCTACTTTTTCTCAGTTATAACACATCCACTCTTTTTAATTCCCTTTTTTTGCTTTCATAATCTGGCATACAGGCCAATGATGTTGTATTCTGTGGAAGGATTCTCATGTTTTTGGCTCACTTTTTTCCCTTATCTGAGCGCTCAGGTAAGAAGGGTTTCTCGTAAGTTTGCATATACAACTCTTTGGTACGTGAATGTCTATAAGTTGTGTAACGTTTACTTGCGTGACTTTTTCTTGCAGCCGTGAATATAAAAGGCGTTTTTAATACATCTAATGAAACCAAATATGAAAAAGATCCTCCAAAAGGCAAGTAATTTTTTTTTCTTATGCTTTTGGTCTTTATATCCATAGGACAATTCTAAAACGTGTTACTTATTCTGTCTATGTCATTGCTTCTCAGGCATTTCTGTAGATTTCAACTTCTATAAGACATTTTGGAGTTTACAGGTGCGTATTAGTTAAAGGAACTTTGTTGGGAACGACTGTTATGCCTCTATCATAAGGATTGTCTCATAGAACCTCTGTTTGCATATCATGCAAAATCTGCATTACTGGAGATAGCATCTCAGTTTTCCTTTTGTTAGTTAGTATATTGAGATAGTTCTTTTCTTACTGAGAAATTTGTTTCGTTTCCAGGAGTATTTCTGTAATCCCGCTTCTCTTACTTCCGCATCTACCAAGTGGCAGAAATTTTCATCCAGTTTGGCGGTATGTGATCTATGGTTTTTGGCTAAAATGCATTACCTTGTCTTATATATATGTATATGCATAGAAAAATCATGCTGACGGTAGTGTGAAATCATCTCAGACTTCGTTTCTTGAACTGCCTATGTAGGTTGTTTTAAACACCTTTGATGCTCAACCACTAAGCGAAGAAGAGGGAGAGGCTAATAGTTTGGAGGAAGAGGCAGCAACTTTTAATATAAAGTACCTAACAAGTAGTAAATTGATGGGTTTAGAGGTAAGTATGCTGTGGTTGCGCACGCACACACACAAAACTTCTGAACTTAGCATTTCACTCACTTTTTTTCCTACCTTTCGTCACAGTTAAAGGATTCGAGTTTCCGACGACATATTCTTCTCCAGTGCCTCATTATGTTTGATTATCTGAGGGTAAATGTCTCTCAAGAATTCTTGCACGGAAATTACTCTCTCTGGTATTCTGGTATAACTGACTCCTGTTTCCTTTTAGGCACCAGGGAAGAACGACAAAGATCTGCCATCTGAAACCATGGTCAGTGTTTTTTCTTGTTTAAGGAGAAAATGTCCTCTTGCTTTCTTTCAAAGGTTCACAAACCTAGTTTATATCTCAGTATTCGGGGTTTTATGCATAATCACTCAAAGGTATTGTTTATCTTTTTCGGTCTAGAAGGAAGAACTTAAGTCATGTGAGGATCGTGTAAAGAAATTGCTTGAGATCACTCCGCCTAAAGGGAAAGAATTCCTCCGTGCAGTTGAGCATATACTGGAGCGCGAAAAGAATTGGGTATGTGTGCTGCTTTCTCTCTTACCTGCTGGATGATTTTTCTGGCTTGTAGTCGAGGGTCGTTAATGAGCTTCTACATACACAAATAACAGGTCTGGTGGAAACGTGATGGATGCCCACCATTTGAAAAGCAACCGATAGATAAGAAATCACCTAATGCAGGGCAAAAGAAACGGTATGGGGAAAAGCTGACCTTGTAATCTAACTGTTTCATTCTCATGTAATCGCCTAACTAGGTGGTGTCAGCCATTAGAATTTTAGAATATGTTACATGCAAGAAACTGATAAGACGTTTTGTCCCTAGTGATCTCTGGTCACTAGTCCATTAGAGTGAGAAACAACTAATAAATCTACATTACGAGTATTAAGCTCCATATGGGTTATGCTTTTACAGGAGACAAAGATGGAGATTGGGCAATAAAGAACTCTCCCAACTTTGGAGGTGGGCTGATCAAAATCCGGTATGCATTATTTTTCTTGCATCTTTGTTCATTGTTCATATTATGCCACATGCTACTCCAGTCTCTCCTCTCAGATCGATCTTCAAATTATGTCTCTAAAATATTTGTATCTCTGATGGCATAACAGAATGCTTTGACTGATTCTCAACGTGTCCGAACCCCTGACATTGCAGACTACTGGAAACCATTAGCAGAAGATGTGAGCTAACATATTGTTTTCTTTATTATTCACAAACGACATTTTCAAAAAAATGGTTGATATCTAATTAGTACAGCTGGTTTTGTTAAAATCTCAGATGGATCCATCAGCTGGCATAGAAGATGAGTATCATCACAAAAACAACAGAGTATATAACTTTCCTCTGATTTACAACTTTACTTTTATGATGCTTTATTGAATCAGTCTCAAGGCAGATTATTGTTACTGTTTTGATAGGTTTACTGCTGGAAAGGTCTTCGGTTTACAGCTCGGCAAGACCTTGAAGGATTTTCTAGGGTAAAATGTTCTTCGATTTCGATTTCGATTTCTCAATGCCTCATATGATTGCTTTTAAAATCATTTTTCTATCTTTTTTTACAGTTTACCGAAATGGGAATCGAAGGAGTTGTCCCAGTTGAACTATTGCCGCCTGAGGTCCGGTCCAAATACCAAGCTAAACCGAACGAAAAAGCCAAACGAGCTAAGAAAGAAGAAGCCAAAGGTGGATCTCAGGAAACAGAGGGAAACCAGATTGGTGTTTCAAATAGTGAAGCTGAGGCTGAAGGAGGAAGGGGTGATGCAGAGACGATGGAGAGTGATGCTATTGCAGACACTCCTACGCCTGAGGAACAACAAAGACTCGGTGGTTCTGACACAGAAAACGGTCAAGAGGCCGGTCAAATTGAAGACGCAGAGACAGAAGAAGCTGGTTTGATGGACACTGATCTTGATCACCCCCCTACGCCTGTCTCATGAGTCTCGACCTTCATGGAACGGTGAATCCTTTGGATATGAAGTTAAAATGTATTGATGTTTAACAAATTATGTTAAAGTATTGTTCTAAATATGTGTGTATGAGTGCAAATCTTGAAGCTTAAAACATTGTTTTCCATTTCTATATACTCAATAAAATCATCATACAATTAAGTTCTTTTAGGTAATTTATCGTCTAAGTGTAACATTAGATACATATTCATAGCTAATAAACATTGGATTCAGTCGCAATCCACTAATAATTACACTTTAACAAACAAACAAAAAATCAATTACTATAGGAATCTATAGCTAGATATGTCACTATTAGCTATCAACACAAACTTTATGTTTTGCCATCAATATTTTTAGAATATAGATGAGTGGTTTTAAGTCATGTCACGATTTTAAGTCCATAAACACCACCGATCTCCATATAATAAGGTTTCATCATGCCAATAATACGTGAAAATATATCAGTTCACGTTGGTGAATCGATTTTAAACTGATTTGATTATATTATTACTACCGCCAATCATTGAAAATGTATATACTTTGTTTAGTCGTTTGTCAATGCAAATCAAATCACCTTATAAATTTACCCCAAACACTATTAAGTTGTTTATGCACTGTCACATAAGATCACAGTTGTCTAATAGTCGTTGCACTCTTATGACAAAAAAAAGTGTCGACTCACATTGAAACAAAAAAAGACTAACAGTGTTGGCACACCGATGCGATAAAGAATCGACCAAGAGACAACAGAGTGATTTGTGTTGTCAACGACAAATGAAAAGTTGCCTATTTGTTACTTATCGTTTCAATACAAAATCGTAGATCGATTTAAACATATATCCGAATATACTTAATGTTAAAAAACAAACAAACTAACAATGGTAAATTATTATCTAATTTTTTGTTTTTAAACATGATTTATTAACAAAGTCATTTAATTATTGTAATACAAAAGGTTTTTGCCGAAACAACAACATGCTACTTTTTTCATCATATTCCCGGAAGAAACTAAAATAAACATGTGGCACCGACACTTTTCTAATTTTCTATAAGAGCATGTGGCCCAAGGATTTGGAAACAAACAGTACCTACAATGCATTCTAATCATAGATATTTATTTTTATAAACATACGTCTTTAGACTAATATTAGCTTAACACTAAAATTGTATATGTTTTTATGTATGAAAAGATGAACTCACAGCTTTATTAGTACTTTACTGGAAAAAAAAACTTTATTACTAGCAGGTTAAAAACATGATATTTTAGTGTTAGGCTATTATTGTCTAAAAATACGTATGTGTTTTTTCTTGACTTAACTTATAATACATATAACTGTATAAGGATATATATATATTGTCGGCAAATGTATACATATGGATGTATGGCATATAAATATGATGTGATATGATAGTCTCAATAATTTGCACATTGTTTTCCAATTGTACATAATATTATGTGGTCAACAGTACATTAAATTTTATATGCAAAACAGGAGAAAAGACAAATGGGAAAAATAATGGTGGGTGGAGCCAAATTTAATTATATCTACACAAGAGTTAGTGAATAGAATTAGAAAATTTAAGTCTGTATCAAGGCAAAGGAATGATATTCCCTGAACATTTCTAATATTATATTTCAGGTAAATATATAAAGTACATTAATAAAGCACACTTAAAAGTTAAAAGTTAAAACAAATGTGGTCAACATCCTCTAAGCAATATAAGTATAGCTTTTATTTTGTGAATCTATTTTATTGTGATTAGTATAGTCATGAGACAGAAGAACAAATATAAAAAAAAAACTAAAAAAAAGAGGAAGACAGAAGAACAAAATACATGTAAATAATAAATGAAAAGGGTGATCCAATGTTTACCAAATTTATATAAAACTTTCGTCCTTTTCCGATAAAAAGACTCAGTGAGTCAAAATTATTCATTAAATTTTTCTTACCTCAATTTAAAGTCAATTTATATATTTTAAAATTTCCGTTTCTACTTTATACGTACTCTGTAAATTTTATTTTGTTTTATAAAGCATTTTACGAAATTACCAATTACAAAATTGGAGTGGAGGACAGAGAGCGCCAAGCGACACACTTTTACGGGGTCCCACTCTTTTAATTCATTTATTATCTTTTTTTTTTTGGTCCGTAGTTTCTGTGGTTTTCTCTAACTTTGGTTTGGTAGTTGATTACTTGAGGAGGTACTTCAATATCTTCCGTCTCTGTGTCTCTCTCTCTTCGTCTTCTTCATTACGCGTCTCCTTCTTCTTCTTCTACATTTTGCCCCTCTCTCTTTAATTAGCTGCAGCTCACCTTTCACTATCTCTCGATTTCTCTTTCTTTTATATTTATTGTCAACTTGTGTGTGTGCATACATTTGGAGGAGAATCAGAAAACAGTTTGGATTCACTCAAATTACCTACCTTTCACCCATCTTCTTCATTGCTTCTTTATAAAAAACTAAGAAATCTTCTGAGATTCGTCTCCAAAGCTTGTTATTACATGTTTTGATGGGAGTTGGAACGACTGGATCTCTCTGGACCCGAGTTGGGTTGACTTGACCCGGTTTGCAGACCTCCGAAGTTACCTCTCTAGAGATTGCGTGTGTGTCTGAATTTGCTATTCTGTGTACTGTTTTGTCGGCAATATGAATACTGGTGGTCGGCTCATCGCTGGTTCTCACAACAGGAATGAGTTCGTCTTAATTAATGCAGACGAGAGTGCCAGAGTAAGAATTTATCAAAAGTGAAGCTTTTTTCACTTCTTTCTCTCTGGTTTTGATTTGCACACATTGTTTCAATTTCGTTGTTCTGTATAAAGGTTTTGCCTTTTTTCTTCTTCTGGATCTGGGTTTTACATTTACTCGTTAAATTATCAATTAGGGTACACGATTCCAATATTCTTACCTACTTTTATCAACATGTACAGTGAAAGTTTGTGTCGGTGGGGATTGAATTCTGAGTTCTAGTGTGTAAAATCCCCAAATCTAATCATTGTGCTTAAAAAGAACAAAATTTTGAGTTATGTTGCTAGTGAATCTCGTGTTCTAATTGAGAGATCCAATCTATGTTTGTTTCTCATGATTCTCTGCTTATGCTGATTCAATACAGATAAGATCAGTGGAAGAACTAAGTGGGCAAACATGTCAAATCTGTGGGGATGAGATAGAGCTGAGTGTTGATGGAGAGTCTTTTGTGGCATGTAATGAATGTGCTTTCCCTGTCTGTAGACCTTGCTATGAGTATGAGAGACGAGAAGGAAACCAATCTTGTCCTCAGTGCAAAACTCGTTACAAGCGTATCAAAGGTGACACTTTAACTGTTTCATTACTTATGGATGTATATTTGAAAGGTGTGTTTATGTCTCTGACAAAGGTTTCTAATTGGTTTCAGGAAGTCCAAGGGTTGAAGGAGATGAGGAGGATGATGGAATTGATGATCTTGATTTTGAGTTTGATTTTAGTAGGAGTGGCCTTGAATCTGAAACTTTCTCTCGCCGCAACTCGGAGTTTGATTTGGCCTCTGCTCCACCTGGCTCACAGATCCCTTTACTGACTTATGGAGAGGAGGTTGGTTCATATTTTCCATAGTTGTTCTGCCTCTTTATTTCCCTTTCTTGGCTCATTTGGTTGCTTTTTGTAGGACGTTGAGATTTCTTCTGATAGTCATGCTCTCATTGTTTCTCCATCACCTGGTCATATCCATAGGGTTCATCAACCTCATTTTGCTGACCCCGCCGGTAAGTTTTGTTTTCTGATTTGGGGAGACGTGTTTGATTTCCTGTTATTGTTGTTTGTGGTTACTAAGCTATTGGTTTGCTATGTCACAGCACATCCAAGACCAATGGTACCTCAGAAAGACCTTGCGGTTTATGGATATGGAAGTGTTGCGTGGAAGGATCGTATGGAAGAGTGGAAGAGAAAGCAGAATGAAAAATATCAGGTGGTTAAACACGATGGAGATTCTAGTCTTGGCGATGGAGATGATGCTGAAATTCCCATGTATGATAGACAAATCTTTCAGAAAAATACTGTCTTTTGTCATGTTTCACAGCTTTGCTCTGATATTTACGAGTTTTTTTTGTTTTTGTATTAGGATGGATGAGGGAAGGCAGCCTCTGTCTAGGAAAGTACCAATAAAGTCGAGCAAAATAAATCCGTACAGAATGCTAATCATTCTCCGTCTTGTGATTCTCGGTCTCTTTTTCCATTACCGTATTCTTCACCCCGTCAATGATGCTTACGCCTTGTGGCTAATATCCGTCATATGCGAAATATGGTTTGCGGTTTCATGGGTTCTTGATCAGTTCCCTAAATGGTATCCTATAGAAAGAGAAACATGCTTGGACCGGCTGTCATTGAGGTACGAGAAAGAAGGGAAACCATCTGAACTAGCCGGTGTGGATGTTTTTGTGAGTACAGTGGACCCCTTGAAAGAGCCTCCACTTATTACAGCAAACACTGTTCTGTCTATTCTTGCGGTTGATTATCCGGTAGACAGGGTTGCTTGTTATGTGTCTGATGATGGTGCTGCTATGCTCACTTTTGAAGCCCTTTCAGAAACAGCAGAATTTGCAAGAAAATGGGTTCCTTTCTGTAAAAAATACAGTATCGAGCCACGAGCTCCCGAATGGTATTTTTGCCACAAGATGGATTATTTAAAGAATAAAGTTCACCCTGCATTTGTTAGGGAACGCCGAGCTATGAAGGTTTGTTCATTCTTGCTCCTTCATACGATAATTTGCTAAGAAAATTTTGTGCTCATTGAAAATAATTGCCTTTTTTTTCCTGGATGCAGAGAGATTATGAAGAATTCAAGGTTAAGATCAATGCTTTAGTTGCGACTGCACAGAAAGTGCCTGAAGAAGGTTGGACTATGCAAGACGGTACTCCTTGGCCTGGTAATAACGTGCGAGATCATCCTGGCATGATCCAGGTGAGATGCTCTGACGCGTTAACTGTATCTTTTTGTTCTATGTGCTGTGTGTATACTTCCAAACTTACCTGTATATTTTCTTGCTATTTCCTGTAAAAGGTCTTCCTTGGAAATAACGGTGTCCGCGATGTAGAAAACAACGAGTTGCCTCGGCTGGTTTATGTTTCTCGTGAGAAGAGACCCGGATTCGACCATCACAAGAAGGCTGGAGCCATGAACTCCCTGGTAAATAATTATGCTCAATTCTTGAATGTATTCTTTGAATGGATTTATGATTCTCTCGCTAACTTCCTGACTCTTTCTTTTTATGTTGCCGTATTTAATTGAAGATACGAGTCTCTGGAGTTCTATCAAATGCTCCTTATCTTCTAAATGTTGATTGTGATCACTACATCAATAATAGCAAAGCTCTTAGAGAAGCAATGTGTTTCATGATGGATCCTCAGTCGGGAAAGAAAATTTGTTATGTTCAATTCCCTCAAAGATTCGATGGGATTGATAAAAGTGACAGATACTCTAATCGTAATGTTGTATTCTTCGATGTAAGTACACCATTCTCTATCACTGCATCCTTTTCTTGAGTTATTCATCCGCTCTTACTTACCAAACTTTTGATCTTGTAATTGTTGAAACAGATTAATATGAAAGGTTTGGATGGATTACAAGGGCCTATATATGTTGGAACCGGGTGTGTTTTTAGGAGACAAGCACTTTATGGATTTGATGCGCCAAAAAAGAAGAAGACTAAGCGTATGACTTGCAATTGCTGGCCTAAATGGTGTTTGTTTTGTTGTGGTCTAAGAAAGAATCGTAAGACAAAGACAACGGATAAGAAAAAGAAGAACAGGGAAGCCTCAAAGCAGATACATGCGCTAGAAAATATCGAAGAGGGCACCAAAGGTAAACAGAAGAAATCCTCTGTATCATTTGGTTTCAACATTTAGTTTCAGTTCATTGCTGAACACTTTTTTCTTTCTTTCTTTTTCTAAGGCACTAATAATGAGGTGAAATCACCAGAGGCTGCACAACTGAAGTTGGAGAAGAAGTTTGGACAGTCTCCTGTTTTTGTTGCGTCTGCTGGTATGGAGAATGGTGGGCTTGCTAGGAATGCGAGTCCAGCTTCTCTGCTTAGAGAAGCCATCCAAGTCATTAGTTGTGGATATGAAGATAAAACCGAATGGGGAAAAGAGGTAATGTAGAGCTCTATGAAACACCTTTTTAGCACTTTATCTTTCATTTTGCAATATGGTTTTTGATTTCTTTCATGGTGTTTGTGAAATTTATTCAAGATTGGGTGGATCTACGGTTCTGTCACTGAGGATATCCTTACGGGTTTCAAGATGCATTCTCATGGCTGGAGATCGGTTTACTGTACACCCAAGATACCGGCTTTTAAAGGATCAGCACCTATCAATCTTTCTGACCGTCTTCATCAAGTTCTTCGGTGGGCGCTCGGGTCTGTTGAGATTTTCTTGAGCAGACATTGTCCTATTTGGTATGGTTACGGAGGTGGATTGAAATGGCTCGAGAGATTGTCTTACATCAACTCTGTGGTTTATCCATGGACCTCTATTCCACTCCTCGTTTACTGTTCTCTCCCTGCTATCTGTCTTCTCACTGGAAAATTCATCGTCCCTGAGGTAAAACAAAACCCAATCTTTGAGTTCTCTAAAGTATGAATCTTTATTCCATGTTTTGTCTAGATTCATTTTTCCTGGGGTAAAATATCATCTTTGTGTTCTCTTAAGTATCAATCTTTATTTTATGTTAATTGTTCCTTTGCTCTTTTTTTGTTTGCAGATTAGCAACTATGCAAGTATCCTCTTCATGGCACTTTTCGGGTCGATTGCTGTAACGGGAATTCTCGAGATGCAATGGGGTAAAGTAGGTATTGATGATTGGTGGAGAAACGAACAGTTTTGGGTGATTGGAGGTGTTTCAGCTCATCTCTTTGCTCTCTTCCAAGGTCTCCTCAAGGTTTTAGCCGGTGTCGACACAAACTTCACAGTTACATCTAAAGCAGCTGATGACGGTGAATTCTCTGAGCTGTACATCTTCAAATGGACATCACTCTTGATCCCTCCAACCACACTCCTAATCATAAACGTAATCGGAGTCATTGTGGGAATCTCTGATGCGATCAGTAACGGATACGACTCTTGGGGACCGCTTTTCGGAAGATTGTTCTTTGCCTTTTGGGTCATCCTCCATCTTTATCCTTTCCTTAAAGGTCTGCTTGGGAAACAGGACAGAATGCCTACAATCATTCTTGTCTGGTCGATCCTTCTCGCCTCTATCCTTACGCTTCTTTGGGTCAGAGTCAATCCGTTTGTGGCGAAAGGCGGTCCTATCCTCGAGATATGTGGTTTGGACTGCCTTTGATTGATCTCGAGTTGATATGATGATGATACATAACAAATTTTCCACAGAGGTAAGTAAAGAGGAAAGAGTCACACATTTGTTTGTTTACTGTGTTAATTATTGTTGGGAACAAAAGATCCTTGTTAGATTGAACACAAAAAGAAGAAGGATTTAGATATATAATGTTATTCTTTTGGAAGGTGTTGTAATGTAGATATAGAAGAAGGTGGCGTCGTCTATTTATTCTTGTTATTTTTTTTGGTGAATGTGAAACAGAAAAGAGAGAGGTGTTATCTTATTAATTCTTTCATTGAAATATTTTGAGAAATCTTCTGCAAATTCTTGGGAAAAAAAAAGAAGAAGAAGGTTACTTTCATGTAAAATTGTTAAGAAGAAGATGTTTGTGATGGCTTCTTCTTGTCTGAAGATAAGGAGAGATGCAATCTATGTGGATCTTCTTGTCTTAATTCTGAATTCTCTTAGGCCTTCTTCTTCTCTATTAATTTATTCTTCTCTCTTGGGAAAGACTTGGGAGCACGAATCAGTCAAAAGTCAAGACGACTGGTTGACTGGAAACTTTTGGAACCAAACCAAAGGCCCCATACATTTTATTTTGTTTCTCACTTCATATTTCGTAAATTCAAGTCAGATAACATGGGTAGAATCACTCAGATTGCTTTAATTTTATAGCTATTTTTAATTAGTTAAATAACTGTAATATAGTCTTTTAAAATTAGTGAAAAAGCAAGTCAGCCATAAGAGAAGCATAATAAGGCTAAGATACGCGTTTTGTGACCAATGGGAAATAATAAGGCAAAATAGGTGGGGCCCAGTGAATTGGATTTTCGTATAAGTTTCATTTTCCTTAATTTAGTTAAGGAATCATCCGTGTTTTTGTAATCGTAGGATTCAGCTCGAAAGAGTCAAAGTAGCCTATATTTTCTCAACATATCCGACGGTTTAGATCTGCGTTGGTCTTTAATAACCAATACAACAGAGTGTACCTGATAACCTTTGCATATCTTGCTGTTTAAGATTTTACCCCCACACATTGTCTAAATTATAGTCATGCCAGAAAGTTTATCAATTTTACATTCTAACCCTCATTAAACTAAGATTGACACACTTGGCTAATTCAGATGTTTGACTCTTCTCATGGAAATGAGTTTGTTATTAGTTGACATATTCAATCTATGATTAGTGGACCAAATATTCAGAATTTGTTTACTATGATTTCAATCATAATTGACCACTGTTAAAATTATAAAATATATATAAAAAAAGAATATGAAAGATTAATTTTGACTTTATCAAAAAAAAGAAGAAGAAGAAGATTAGTTTGGATATCAATGTGGAACCCAAAATAAAATAACAATAATTCATTAATTAGTTATTAGTGACAGATTTGTTGGGAGATAACTGGTATGTACATATAAAATTTCTTTTACTTATAATACGAAAATCCATAGTGAAATTTATAAGCTGAATTAGAAGCAGCTATGTAATGGTTGAAAATGTAACTTCATAAATAAAGAAAATGATTTATTAAACTTGTAAGAATATAGGGACGAGTTTGCAAAAACATAGTTAAAAAAGATGAGGGATAGAGAGAGATTTCGCAGCACCAACGTCGAAGTTTCTCATGCCCTTCAAAAACCCTTCTCAACATTACGTAATCCTCGAAGAAATTTACTACCAACTAAAAACACAAAAATAAATAAATCAAATCAAACACCAGAGAGAATTTCAAGTTTCATAATGGAGAAGATCCAATCAAAAAGAACGAGATGAGTAATAAACGGAGGAGAAGAGAAGAGATGATAACGGAGATGGAGATGGAGGCAGCACAACAGTTGATGCAACTAAGCGACGAAGAGAATAATAATATCAATATCATCAAGAAGAAGAAGACGATCGAGGAAATATTTGGTAAAGATGATATTCATGATCAAGATCATCAATGCACGAAAGAAATGGTGGTGTTGAGAGTAATGTCATCGAAGACGAAGAAGAAGAAGTATAGGACGATTGAGAGCATTTACATGGCGACGAGACCTATCAGGGTCGTGATTAGATGATGAAACATTAACTCTCGTTAGGTTTGGAGTTTAAGGTTTTTTTTAATCTACATTATGGTTTTCAACTTTTGATGAATAGGATATTTAAGCAATTTGTAATTAGTTCGAAGCACTGACGTTGTTTTGAGCGCAACACACTTAGTTGTTTTTATTATCGGAGCTTGCATTATTTTATGATTTGATTATGTTGAGAAGATCGCAAGAATTGATCGAGGATGAAAATATGGTTTGAGGGATTAGATTTATCAACATATTGTAGCTTGCATTATCGTAGCTTACATTATTTTATGATTTGATTATGTTCATCAATATTGATAGATTTGGGCTTTAACATGGGCTTCCAACTCAAAACCAATTGGCAATGAGTGGATTGACCCTAACCCTTTATATATCACTTGATAATTTCTCCAACTTCCGATGTGGGACTTTCTCTCATTAACACCCCCCCTCACGCTCAGGCATCGTTGGCTCTGAAGCATGGGCATATGTGGGAACAACATCCACGGGGTGGCCCGATTTGGGACTTCAATAACAAATATCGTTGAGCGCAACACACTTGGTTGTTTTTATTATCGTAGCTTACATTATTTTATGATTTGATTATGTTGAGAAGATCGCAAGAATTGATCGAGGATGAAAATATGGTTTCAGGGAGCAAAAAGATCAAATGATTATGATCGATGTGTCACGGCTTTCTTGTTTCTTCTGAAACAAAAAAATAATCTTTGGACGCGTGGAAGTCTTTTTCATGTGTTTATACGCGTGTTGGTTTTTTTCTTTCACAATTTAGACTCTTAGTTTTTTATAAAAGAAGAATTATATTCTAGTAACTCTTTGTTAACTGTGTTAGATTTAAGAGAGGTTTTTCATAACTGAAAGTACTGATTCTGGAATGTAGTTGGCGATGTTTTCTACTATTTTCGGGTGAAAATTCGGATTTTTTGAACGGTTGATTCGGAGTGGAGATATCATTTATAGTTTCGAAACTCACGGAAAAATGTTTTGACCTCTAGAGCGGACAAGACCAATGCAGACGAGACATAGAATAAATCCTTGGGGCTAGCGGGCGGAGATGGACATGTGGGATTTCGGGAAGACGGGGGTGTTTGTAATACTTCTGACCCGAGTTAGAGGCAAAAGTAGTGTATATACGGAGGAGGAATGGGAACAAAAGGGGAAAATGGTGATTTGGTTTCATTTGAGTCTCGAAACTGTTAATGGAAATGTGTTGTGATACAACCACTTAGGTGGGTACGTTTAAAGGTGATAAAAGAATGTGACTTGGTTACTGATCGGAATAATAAAAATAGGATTTGACTAACGTGTGAATGTATTCTAGTTAGGGACACTTGCTTGAATTAATGGGTTCATTAAATTTGGTACTCGCATTTCTCTATAGATATTGCAGGTGAAATTGACTGAAACCAAGCACGAGGGTCGTGGTCAGTCGACTAGAGCGTCATGGATTTTGGTGTTGAACTACGTTTTATCTGACTAACTGGTCTATACTTTGGATTACAAGTCGTTGAATTCATTGTCTGATGTTTTGCATGAGTTTTACGAAACTCAACATTAAAACGACATTACGGCAGAAATTATAGGTGGACTGGAATGTAAAAACGAAACGAAATCATGAGACTAAATCGAAGGGTTTTGAATCTGGCTAAGGAATAGTCTGCACTCCAAGCTGCTGCTTCGTGAGCACTTGGTCTTCATTCAGTGAATAATGTTATAAGACAAAAAATGTAAACAGTTTAAATAGACTAAAAAATATTTTTTAAGATCAATAAGATATGGTAAAGTTACAACCAACGAGGACGGAAAAAAGAAGAAGGGAAAGAAGGTCCCCATAATCTTTTGATCTATATAACATATTTCAGACAAGAGATTGAATCTGGATAGCAGTTCAGTTCAGGTTTAAACCAGTCAGAACAAGAAAATCTACGAAAGACAAAAACCCGACTTGCCTTCAATTCAGGCCTTGGCTTTGGCTTCATATTCATGAGGAGGCTGCAATCAAAAAGTATTCATTTAGTAAACAGATGAAAATAAGAAAGAAAGAGATGAACACTACTATTTTACCATGAAAGTTGCAGATATCATCTTTTGTGCAAACCATCTCATGTGCATTGCTCTTTGAGCTGCTTTTGCCGCCTCTACTGATTGAAACCTCAGATACACAAACCCCGCACTGTTCCTGCATTTTACCAGATTCAGACCAATGTCACATATCTATAAACATCAACAGCCAAACATGCAAGACATTTTAATTAAAATACTTACTTGTCTACGTAAATATGATTGACTTCCCCATACTTCGAACATTCATCCGCAACGTCTTCTCTAATTTCAAAGTCAAAGTCTCGTTCCGTCTGCAGCAAAATAAAGGTTTGACGTTAATAGTAATTGTAGAAAAGAGTCAGCAGGCATCCAATTAAATAAGGCTGAGACTTGGTTTTTCACAGTTCTAACAAAACAAAAAAAGAAGAAGCAAGAATTGACCTCGGTTGCAGGATCGAACATGTTCTTCAATAGGAGGCATTCACTTGGCTGACCAACAGGTTCGTTGACAAAAGAAGGGATTGCTGTCGTCGGAAGCACTGGTGTTGGGAAACTAGGATTCATGCCTGGTTGATTAAAGGCTGCTCCATTTAGCCCTGGTACTCCAAGAGACCCCACAATGCTGTGGATAGAATTCCATGTGTTATAAGGAAATACTCGCAAATAAAAGATTTGAGAACTAAATGGCGCAAAGAGATGCAGACAAGTGAGACATACCTCGTCGCGATACCTGAACGATCCAGCTTCTGCATAAGCAGAGCCCTAGATTGTGCATTTAAAGCCTGAGAGGGAGGAGAGAGAGTCGTTAAAAAACAGACCTTTACGAGAAAGAATACAAAGAGTAAAAAGGACAGGTTCTCTAGCTTACCAGTCCACCTCCATCATCATCATCAAAATCAGCAGATTTTGGAGCAGCATCTTGTGTACCAATATGATCAGAGACAGAGGAAACCTAAAAGGAAAATATTAACCCGGATAAAGTAACATTAGATACATGCAAGTCCAAGAACTCATCATATTTCCACAACGAATTCAAAACTCACCTTGATTGTCCTACCAGCAATCTCCAGCTTCCCATTTAAGGAAATTTGTGCTGCCTTTGAATGTTCAAGTTGAGCAAACTATGCAAGAGAAAATAAAACTCAGTGAGGAATAACTAAGAAATTGAGTACCAACTAATTCAAAAACACGTTCCACTGACCTGAATAAATCCAAAACCTTTGCACTGCCCAGTCTCAGGATCAAGTGGTAGCTGAACAAGCTCAACGGGACCAAATGCCTCAAAAATCTGAAAAAGAAAAGGGAACAACTGTGAGAATATGAACGGTATTGAAAAAAACAGTTGCTGGAGTGTCCATATGTAATAAAGCCTGTTAGGAAATCCCTCAAGACATTGACCTAGAAAACTCTAAGGAGAGAGGGGATGTCTAAAACTGACAAAAAAATATCACCTGTCTAAGCTGTAATTCTGTCATGTTGAAATGCAAATTTCCCACATAGAGTTTCCTATCTACAGGGCCAGTACCACCTGGTGTAGTGTTAGATTGAGCCAAATTCTTTTCCGCTTCAGAGGGCTTAACCATCACAGGTTGTCCAAGAAACGGTTGTCCAGACAGAGCTATGGCCATTGGAACTGACATCACATCATAAAACTCAATATACCTGCAAGTACAAAAAAAGGAGATATACTTGACTTCAAGCACACATAGGACGAAAAAATCAGAAAAAAACTTACAAAGCAAGTAGCAAAGAGAAGTTGGAAACAAAAAACTTTAGAGCGGGGGTTCAAGCTGAGTCTCTTTTGGTGGGTTGGAGGCCTAGAGTAATAGAAAATGTTAGCCCATCATGATAAGAGAACAATAATCAAGTCTAAAACAGCAATGACTATAGAAGCAAGCTACTCAATCAGTGAATATCCCAAACAGAGGACTGGGAAGGCACCATCGACTAGGAGGAAGTATAAAACAAAGAATGTGAATAAGATTAATAGGCTAATGGATTTCCTCCTTCCTGAGAGTGCTTGCTTGCAATGGAAAGTAACAACTGAAATAGGATTCAGGTTTTCTGACATCTACCTTGACCACGCAGAATGATTAAACAAGGGTGCAAGGTAATGCCATCATCCTCATCATTATCGCATGGCTAGTGCATCTAAGAATACAGAATCGAATTCTTGAAATTGCAGAGAAAACTGAATATGCAGAATATTACGTACCAAGTGCACATACACAAAACTAAGTTTAATAGAAACCGAAAGCAACATACCCGACTCCCTTTGATCGTCTTGAATTTCTGTCCATGATCAATCGCACGTCCCTCACCTGAAATTATACAGAACGGAGAACAATAAGAACAAAGAAAAAACAAAACCCAAAAGAAAAGACAGCAGACATTTGACGAAAATATTAAGACCAGAAAGGGAAATCAAAGTGCAGAAACTTGATAAATTCAGCTCTGCGCAGTAAGCAAGAGACGTCTAGCCATCCAGATAATAAAATCACACAAATTACTGAACACTGAAGAATAATAAGCGTTTCTATCGAAGCCAAAATAAGAAGTCAATGAAGCACACTAAGGATTAATGTTTATTATATTATAAGAGACACGAACTACAGATCCCAACACATATCATACTTAAGAAAATCTAAATCTTCAGTAAAAGGATTATATGCCATGGTCAAGCACATCGAAACAGCAACCCATCACTTAAACATTTAGAACCTTATAATTGAAAATTGAGAGTCATGGATCAATATTAATACCTTGCTAATTGCTATGGCCTCAAAAACTACAACATACTAGAAAAGGTACAAAGTAACTAACCTTGCCCGCTTTGGAGAAGAACTCATAAACATCTCTCTCGGTAGCTTTAAGAGGCATCTGTTCATTAATAAAACCAGATTAGGTCAACGAAATCAGTAAATCAGTAAAACCAATGTATAAGAACCTACCTGATATGCAAAAACGGTTCTTTGATCTCTCTCTGGATCTGCTTCAGGCTCATCTTTCTTGTCCCTGTGTCTCCTGCAATCGTGAAAATCATTTAAAAACCGTTCTAAAGAAACAACATTGGAGTTTTGCATCATTCATATAACACTTGCACATAACAAGGAACAAGAATTCAACAAACCTGCTTCCTCTTTCCACTACTTCACGTTCCCTCTCCTCCCTCCGAGATCTACTGCTGCTCCTCCTCTCCCTCTCTCTTCTCTCTCTATCTCGGGTTTTTTCCCTATCGCTCCTATCTCTCTCCTTGCTACTCCTCTCCCGATCGCTCTCTTTATCTCTCGATCCTTCTCTAACCTTATCCCTCTCTCGATCCTTATCTCTGCTGCTCCTATGCCTCTCTCTCTTACCGTTCTCTTCACCGTCTCCGCGAGACTTCTTACTCCGACTGCTACCTCGCTCTTCGTCACCGCCTTCTTCGTCATGCCTCTCTCCTCCTTCTCTCTTTCTGTAACTCCTCTCGCTCTTCTCGTTCCCACTCGCTTCCTTGTTCTTATTCGACCCATCTCCTTCCTCCACCGTCTTCTCAAGGTACTCGTATTCGTCAAACTCCATTGTCGTCAACGATTCGGCAAATTTCGTCAATTAGGGCTTTTGTTAGGGTTTCGAATTGGAAGAAGCTAATGAGATAATTGAATTTAGTTGTGCCTGTTAGATCGATATCTAGAAGAAGATGATAGCGGAGGTTATAAACGGTACTTCAAAACATAACATCGGTTACGACAGTGATGAGCCCAATAGTTGTAATAGAAAAGGCCCAGTTCTCTTAATAATTTTTAAAACATCCTAAATTGTTATGTTTTCTCGCTAATTATTGTGTAGAGATGGATAAAGAGTATGGCAGAAAAGCGAGCTTCATTTTGATGTATGGATAACTTGTGGGTAAAAATGTTCAAGAAATTATTCTTCCATGCTTTACAGTTTCTTTTTTAGATTAAAAAAAAACAAATATGTTACAAGAAAAAAGAGAGGGGGAAATAGAAGTTTTTATGAACCCATCATAAGTGATGTGGTTAAAAAACTACCATCGCCTCCATTGCCTCTGCCATATGATCAAAACAACTGCAAACGGATAAAAAATCAATAATATTTGTATTTCTTCTCTATGTCTTGTGGTTTAACTCACCACCTTCACCTTCTTCCATATTGATCCGACCTGAATCATATATACATATTCACATGTCAATCTGTCCTCTACAACCACAAAACTATCACTCGCTTTGCGGGGTTTACAATTTGGTTACATACCTAACAATGATATCAACGACGGGGCTTCCCCTGATCCATTTGATTTCATGTCCGCACCTACTTTTCAATGCCACAACTGAAACTTAGAACTATATCCAACTATTGAACCTTTTCTCTAGAAGACAATTTAGCTTAAGAGCAAGTTCTAATAAGTAAACACATAAGCAGTAGATATGAAGACTACCTGAACTTTCCATTGATCTTGTGATGTCTGACTTCTTAAATGTAAATCCTATGAAGTTGGTGTCCTTGGACGTCAACATCTGCTCAATCAATTTATCAGTTAGCACCAAGTTGTTTCCGTCAATAGAATACTATCCAAACTCGTTGATACTCTCAACCATAACAAAACATAATCTGCTAGCTTTATAGAGTCCAGAGAAATTTTCGCATATGCCAATTTGCAGCACAGATTATATTATAGGAATCAAGTAGAGTGCTTCACCTTTCTCCAAGGACCAACTTGTGGTGCTTCGGATGGTGATCCTTCAACCTACAAGATAATTGATGAGGATATTAGACGGTTTGACTTTCTCATTTTAGCAATGAAATCAAAGGGTTACACTAAGATCCATTAGACAGTTTTGACTTCTCATAACCAGTTTTAAAACAAGTTTTAGGTTCACCAACTAGTCGGTTTCAACAAAATGTCTCATGCCACAAATCATGTCATGACAAGCTTTTTGAGATTCTATCATACTTACCTCAGGAAACTTCTCAAAATTTTGTGTGTCTAGTTCTCCATCGACAATGGGTCTATAAGCTGCCTCCATGTCATACAGTTTGTCCCATGGGGTGCCTTTGAACCATGGATGCGACTGAAGCATGAACAAAATAGATTACAATGATATCAAGGATAATGAAACTAAAACGTATTTCTACATATCCTTTTCAGAAGTCGCACCTTTATCTCCTCAACACCTCTGGTTCCCAACCTTGAATCAACATCACAAAGCAACCGACAAATCAAGTCTCTGGCTTCATCTGATATTTTTGGTTCTTCAGGGAATTTCAAGCATACCCTCCAATTAATTATCTGAGATAAGAAGCACAAGTCTTTAAGCAGGCATGAATATTTCTACTATATATAAAAAATTTGCATGACTAACCAGTTGTATACACCTACCTTGCGGCATGTTATACGGGGGTCATCAGAACAGAACGGGGGATACCCAACTAACATCTCATACAAAATTGCACCGAGAGACCACCAATCACATTCCATTCCATATCCTTTCTTTAGCAGTACTTCTGGAGCCATGTAATCAAGAGTTCCAACGGTTGAATAAGCCTATAAAAAAGAGAGACCTCTTGATTACCCAAGCTATACTGGACGTGGTAATTGATCTCTATAGTGTAGCATAAAATGAGTAGCCCATGTAATTCAATAAGAGAAGCAGTATAAATACCAATGCACGGCGATTGCGCTTCCATTGCAGTAACTGCTCTTTAGGCATTTGCCAGGGTGCTTTGTCAGCGTCTGATTTTCCTGACTGGTTCTCTGAATCCTGAGACAACATTTCATCGTCTTCTAATAGCAGTGAAGAATACTTATCATCTAGTGGCTTACATAAGCCAAAATCCGAAAGCTTCAAATGACCACTTTTGTCTAGTATCAAATTGTCAGGTTTGATGTCCCTACAGGCAAGAAGAAACAAACTCAAATCAAGAAACCAAAGAGCCAAATAGTAAACATGGAGTTTTAATGATGCATAGAGATCTCTCCAACACCCTAAATCACTAGGCATAAAAATGATGTCAAAAGTTATATTATACCTGTGAACATAGTTGTGTTGATGAATTGAATGGATAGCAAGAATGCTCTCCGCAATATAAAAACGGGCAACGTCTTCAGAAAGAATGTCTTCTCTCATGAGTAAAGTCATGATGTCACCCCCAGGTAAATACTCCATGATAAGATACAAACATTCAGAATCTTGAAAAGAGTAAAAAAGCTTTACAATGTAACGGCTGTCAACTTCTGCAAGTAAGTTCCTCTCGGACCTGACATGCTCAACCTAGAGACACAAAACCATTTAAAAGAAAAAAAATGGTCCAATTATTCATTTGTCTCTGCACAAGCACAAAAACTTCCAAAACTGAAGCAACCTAGTGAAGCCAGTCCAATGATAAGCAAAAGGTAGAAAGTTTTTCTCAGCTCATACCAGGCATCAATCTTGCACTTACTAGTAGTACTACGATTCTCAAACATGTTACAACAAAAATAGAGGGGATTTTTGTACCTGTCCACGGCTAAGCATCTCAGTTTTTTTCAATTTCTTCATCGCATAAACCTCAGATGTAGATCTCAAACGGCATAATCTAACCTGAATTACAATTTGAGAGATTAAAAGATATCCTGGAGAGTGAATCCTTAATAGTCAATTTCTAGAGAAACGCATAGATCAAGCTCGATTTGGGAAATAAAATGTGATATTGTACCTCACCAAAGGCACCTTTGCCAATAACGGTCAAAAGCTCAAAGTCATCAATCCCAATTTTACGTCTCTGAAGTCTCATATACTCAGTTTCACGACGTGCCAGATTCCTCATCATCTCATCTTGTTCCTCGACAGGTAACTGAGCTTCTTGCACTTTCCTCTGAAACTCCCTGCGTCTGTAATTTCAAAAATCTCAAGTCAAACACAAGTCATCTCGACCAGATCAGAGAGATTCATCATCATCTATTCACACAAACAAAAATCCGAATCCAAACCTCTCCATTCGTTCGTGCAAGCCTTGCAAGTAATTCTTATAATGATTCTCGATGAATTGCTTAGCTGCAGCAGCTTTCTGACGTGTCACTGGCGACGAAACCGCAACATCCGTCTCCGTTTCAAATCCGCGACCAGGTTTGACGCGAACGGTTCCATCGGCGCCGTCCATAGTCTTCAAGCAGAGATCGTAATACAAGTAAGAGAGAGAGAGAGGGAGAGATTTTAGAGAGCCATAGAAATTAAAAAGGAAGTAATCGAGGAGAGATCTAAGGAGCTGTCACGGTGTTGGTGAAATCCCAAAGACGCCAGAACGTGGACTATTTACCAGAGATGAACTGGCAAAGCTGTCTCCTCTATTAAATTTTAATTAAATTAATTAACAACAAATAGACAATTTTATTAGTTTTTTTTAAGAGTATGGAAGAATATACATGTGCCTGTGCCATCATAATTTTAGCTATTATTAACTTGCAATCTTTGAAGCAATTTTTTTATCGTCCGACTTTCTGTCAGCGCAAGGTTTGGATCTATCTCCTGAAACTTGAGGACACACGAGATTATTCTTCTCGTTACATGAAAATTTAATTCATGTAAAATTCTAACAATTTAACCAAAAATTAATCCACCAACAACAAATACTTGAAATAACCAATAAGTGGCAAAAAACTTCGTTAGTGTACACAATCATAGTACATTTTTAAAAGGAAACACTGGTTCGTGTTTTTACCACATAAAGATGCTAATAACTCAACGAAGAAGATCCTGAAATAAGTTTCATGAAGACACATGTTGTTTTCAAGGTCTGAGAGCGGCTTTGTGAACCATGGTTTCCTTGTGAATTTGGTGGCAACTCTTTTCGACAAGATCTAAAAGCTTCTCCAAATTCCCTGCCCACGAGTTTAGAATCTCGTTGCTGTCCTTTGCGATCTGGAAGCACACAATCCCTGATGGTCTGTCTATCTTTGCAATCAGTGCTTTTGACACTACCATCTCCGACAGATGCTTCTCCGCCTCCTGAAATCACAATTTCCAACAATTATATATCAAGAGCTTAACAAGTAGAAGCATATTTTATATAGCCAGTGAGATTAGATCAAATATACCTCTATGCTCAGGCACAAAAGCTCGGCAAGTCTCTTTAAGGTTATCCTTGCGTAATACTTTGAGACAACCAGGATATTCTGCAGAATATGAACAAGTTCAAATACTAATAACTTTAAGCATCAATCAATTGATGTGATTGATGCAAACAAGCTTTAAGACAAATTGAGAGACTTACATGTTCGATGATTCTCAGTTTCAGATCTTCACCAGCTTTGTCACCCAAAGAACCTCCAACCATGCTTTTCTCTTTCTCGAACTCATCCTTGTATTTGTTCCACAGAGATGTCCATTGAATAACCTCCATTGTCACTACCTGTTTTAGAAGCATCCTGAAACGGATAATATCAAACAAACAAACAAACAAAAAGACTCAGAACCCATTTGAGTACAGAAGAATCAGTAATGAAATAACAAGATTTATCGGGAAAGAAAATCTACTTGAAATCAGGGATTTCTGATAAATTCTTGTCTTCCAGAGTTGCATTGAGCAAGCTTGATTGCATTGGGTCATGAGGTGCCAAGACCAAGAACCAGCAGATCTTCCTCAGGACCTAATGTTTTGAAGATCAAAGAAAGTTACTAAACTAACCCTATAGAATGTATACAAATATAACTTTCAATCAATGGCATGAGCCTACCGGAATCCACTGCTCCGGTGTTTCTTTTACAGAAGGGATATCATATATCGCCTTGTAGCTACGGCAGATTTCAAGGTACTCATTGTTATGAGTATAGTACCTACATAGTTGAATTTTTATATGGTTATTGATAAAAAGATGAGAACACCACAGAAATCAATCATGGTTCATCAGAATTCAGAGGAAAACATAATGCAATTGATGCGTAAATCGTTGGCCAGGAAAAGAAAGATATAAATTTGACACAGCAGGAGATTCATCCAAATTTTGATATAGTCTACCGCGAAAAAGTTGTACTATGCATCTCTGAGAAAACCATAGCAAGCAAAACCCACATAGATTGATAGATTTCAAGAGACTGGGAGAGTGGTCCTTAATTAAACAATCATATACGAATTTAAAATGCCATGACAACTAATGGAAATATAAATCACGAACAATGTGATTGAGAAGCTCAAGAAGGCCTTACCGAATCATAAGCTCGTAGTAAATCCGCTTAAGCTCCAACAAGGTTGGTATATCAGCAGGAGCCTCCTCTACCATGTTATCACCTTCCTTAGGTTTCTTCTTATCTTTCTTTGTGTCTGCGTCAAAAACTCTAGGATTGATCTTCCTAGATAAGATTTGTGCACGAACAAAATCTTGACGATCCAAGCACAAGCGAACCTACAAAGTTTAACCACACTAGTTAGCACCACAAAAGAAAACACCAGAAAAAAAAAAAAAAAATTTGCAACGTAATCACACAAGTCCTTACTTGTTCAAGGATAAATGCAATTTTCTCAGTTTTTGCCATAGCGCCAAATGTCTCCACCTGTGATTCATTATCACATTGCAGGGGTTAAACGGGAAGAAAATTTCCAGTAGATTTAATAGCCAAATGCCAAAATCTTACAGCAACTTCTTGCATAAGATCTGCAGCTTCAGCTATTTGACCCTGTTCTTCCTTAATCTTAGCAAGCTTCTTTGTGAGACGTGCCCTCTCGATTTCAACATATATCTATACATGAAAAATTCAATGCTGAACAATTACACAGAATGATGAAGTTATGATATTGAAGAAAACACCATCAGTTTCTTAGTACCGCACCTTTCCAGCAGATACATTGTTCAACGTCTTAATAAGCTCTATCCGAGTTTCGATGTCTGGTGTCTGATCAATATACTGCATCGCTTGCTGCACCATGGATTGCACAGCCTGCAAGTGGGAGAAGTTCACAAAAAATCACTGATGTTGACTTTCCAGGGTGTATCGTTTACTTTGAACTATAATTCTGTACAAGAAAAAGTTAAGCTAATTCTGTATCAAGAAACTAGACCAAGAAAACACGCAAAGCAAAAGTAAAACCAACGAAATACTGAAAATGAAACTAAGTTAAGTAATAAACTGAACTAAATACAACTATCACTATCTGCAATGACCCAATTTAGTATTAATATTCAAGTCAACAGTGAATCTATCAAAATCATAGAGAGGAATCGTAGAAGCAACCTATTATCACAGGACAAAATCCAAGTAAAAGAAGCTTGTATCCAACACAAAGTCGAATCCTCCTGAATTTGTGCTTATGTCCTGAATCTCTTTCCAAGATTAGGGTTACCAAAAACTAGGCCTATGCAATCCAGAAATCAAATGTGGAAGAAATCACAATAAAAATTCAAACAAAATCTCCAACTTAAACAAATCCTTCCAAATTATCCCAAACCAAAAGTCCATCTTCCTTAAGAGCTTAATACACAAACACTGATAGATTTTAAACAAAATTCCAAGTACCTGTTTGAGCTGACCACGTTTCTTAGACAGATTGAGAATCTGCTCATTCAGAAGCTTCCAATCCTTAGCTTCGAAACAAAGCTGAAGAATCTCAGTGGCGGCTTTCCTTGTACCGGCGACGTTTTCCGCGAGTCTCATCTGCTTCTCTTCATTCAGAAGCCGATCTACCGTTGCCTCAAGCTTCCCGCTGTCTCCCTGAAATCCAATCCAAACAATGACGGAATGAGAAGATGCAAAATTTCGAAACGAGGAAAAAACTTAACATCAGATCTGAGGAATTGAAGACTCGCCATCGTGAAAAATCCAACGAGAATCAAACTCAAAGCACGAGTAGTTGAAATTCTGATGACGGAACAAAGAAGCTTTAGAGTATGGAGAAGGAGGAGACGAGAGAGAGATGAGAGAGCTCGCTTTTGGGAGTAGCTGAGCACAGATAAATCGCAGAGTTCCCAACCCCTTGAACAAGAAATCTCAGATTCTTCGGTCGATGGATCTTCTTAAATGGGCCGCTAATGGGCCATTAACTAATTATTCTCGATCCGGTTTGGTATGTAATCCCGGTTCAGAAGTTTCGAACCGATCCCAACAAACTCATGTCGTTCGTTCTTTCTTTCCGCCCAAATCTCACGAAATCTTGGAATTTTGGTAGCAAAACCAGAGTTTCTGGATCCTTTTATGTCGACGGAGACCTCATTGTCTCGAGATTACTGGAAAGATCTTGTCTGAATTGTTTCCTAGATTCATCGAGAAGAAGAACATTTAAGGAGGAACTTGATTTAGGTAGAAAGATCTTTCTGAGAAAGTCTTATCACGCTCTTCGAATTCTAATTTTGATCCTCGTTTGTATCTCTGTAGATTTTCTGATTTTCGCAATCAATTTTGTAAACTTCGGTGTTGGTTTTGATTTGTGCACTTGAGATTATTTGCACTATGAATGTGAAGGATCTGTAACCGAGACTCTGTTTTGCAATATGCAAAGTGATGGATTAGAATTATCCGCTTACTGAGTCGGAGTTTGAAAATGATAATTTCTGGAAGCTTCTCTTTTGGTCGAAGTGCTTCTGGAGAGTAATCAAAATGCGGTTTTGGAGGGAACGTGACAGGGAAAATAAAGAACATATCGTAGCGCCATTATGCGGCCAAATTCGAGTTTTGGTGGTTGGTGATTCAGGTGATAATAAACTGTGTGTTAGATTTGATAATGGTTATAGATTTTTGAGTAGAGCCATTTTATGGAACAAAAGAAAGTGTATCGTAGTGGCGTAGTGCACAAACTCAATATTTGTCATCCTTAAAGATGGAGCTAATGAGAAGCTTGAAAAGATAGATTTATCATGATTGATTTGGATAGAAGTTTTTAGTTGTGGAACCTAATAAGAGTCAAGTTTCGTAAGTAAACAAGTCCTTTTTCTTTTAAAGTCTACTACATCTTCTCCACTATTGATCAAATTTTCATCTCTGGATATCAAATTAGGTGTGGGAAAATCATCTCTTGTGCATCTCATTGTCAAAGGCTCTTCTATTGTTCGCCCATCTCAAACTATTGGATGTACAGTTGGTGTCAAGGTAACTTAAGCTGTTCTGTAAAAATTTCTCGATATGGTTAAAGAGAGCTTGGGATAAATTCCCTACTTAGTTTCTGGAACTCTCTTTGGTGCAGCACTTAACTTACGCAAGTCCTGCTAGTTCTTCAAGTAGCATTAAAGGTGACTCAGAGAGAGATTTCTTTGTCGAACTTTGGGATGTATCTGGTCATGAACGATACAAAGATTGCCGCTCACTGTTCTATTCACAAGTTAATGGTCTGTCTTCTCAATTCTGTCTCAAATAATGTCATCTCTGTCTCTGTCTTGTCGCATTACAGAAGAGATTGTTTAATTTTGCAGGAGTTATCTTTGTTCATGATCTTTCCCAAAGAAGAACAAAAACAAATTTGCAGAAATGGGCAGGTGAAGTTTCAGTAAATGGGGCGTTTTCAGCTCCCCTTTCTTCTGGTGGGCCTGGTGGTCTTCCCGTCCCATACATCGTAATTGGAAACAAAGCCGATATTGCTGCAAGTTCAAAGGGAGGAACAAGTGGAAGCAGTGGCAATCTTGTTGATGCAGCTCGTCAGTGGGTTGAGAAGCAAGGTCTGCTTCCCCATAGTGATGAACTTCCTCTCTCTGAGAGCATCCCTAGCAATGGTGGTCTCATAATGGTAACCACAGACTAAATTACTAGTTCTTGAATCGGTGTTATACGGTATGTCATATAATTTTGGTGAAACTCTGATATGACAGGCTGCTAAGGAAGCTAGATATGACAAAGAAGCTCTGAACAAATTTTTCCATATGGTTGGTGTTATTTCTGACCTTCCCATGTTTTCCAGTAGCTCTCTCTCTCTCTTTCTCTTCAATCTAATGAATGTGTTTCGTTTCCAGTTGATAAGAAGAAGATATTTCTCAGACGAACTACCGTCGCCTTCTTCAGCATGGTCTCTTTCCCCTGGACCTTCCCAGCGGTTAGACGAGGGCACAAGTGATGAAGATCAGTTCTATAAAAGAACAAGGTACATATATTTATCATCATCGCAAAATTTTGCATTTCTTTTCTTTATCGGGTTTTGGTTTTGAATTTTGCAGCCTAAGGGAAGGAGATCCTTCCAAGTATAACACATTACCGCAACACAAGCTCATGCAGCCTCCTAAACTCTATCCGCAGCAACCACCTGACCGTTACAATTACGCCATTCCGAGATTCTCTCTTTCCAGTGTAGAGGAAACCAACAATGGTAATGGCCGGTCTAAGCGGATGGATGTTAACTTCTGAAGTTAAAACACACATCAAATCTCACATGGTTTTCTGTAATAAAACATAATCTTTTTGACATAATCTTAGTATTCTTATTATTTTAAAAATCTCTTGATAAGTATAATCTTTTTTGTTTTTTTAATAAAGTTGATAAGTATTATCTTTAGAATTTAGAATCCTAAACTAAATTGGATTATAATAAACAACTCAGTTGCTTCTAAATACACTCATAAATCACAATTGTTTATTTTTTTTTTGTTAAACTCATAAATCACAATTGTAAGAAATAGAAAGAAAAAACAAATTGTTGTATCCAAACGATGAAGACAACAAAGACTATGAGCGAAGCCGAATGTAAGCATTGGTTTTTGTATATAGCGAAGTTCATCAAAGAAAGACTAAGTGAGCCGAAACTCAAGCAATACATGGGCTTGATGAAACAATTTAGGTCCCGGCATATACAAGGAGATGAACTCATAAAGTCTCTTAAAAATCTGTTTGAAGAAGACAAGGTTCTTTCTCAAATGTTCAACACACTAATGAAAACAGAGATCCAACAACTGAAAAAGAATGAAATTTCGGAAACAATCACAAGAAAAAGAACAAGGAATGATGATGAGATTGAAGAAGGTGAAATTCGAGAGGATGAGCATTGTCATTGTCCTCGTTGCAAGATTGGTCGGGAAGAAGCAGACAGAGACAGACGTAGGATACCCATTAAGAAAATAATTTATATGGTTTAGTGAAACAAGGATTTCAGAAGATTTTGGTTTTTTTTTCACTGCTTATAATACATGTTATTCAATTTGTGCTCTTGTTATTCAATCTAGGATTTATTTTTGTTTTTTTTTGTGCACAACTCATTCTAGGATTTATAAAAATCATATTATTGCTTTATTTCAATTTTTCATTTATCTAATTAGAGCATCATTATCGGCAGTCTGTTAGGGAAATCTTAGGGAAAAAACTGATTAAATTTAATGCTTTTACTCCTTTTACACTAAGGAACGTTCCTTAACTAAGGAACAAAATTAACCTTAAGAGACGTCCACGTGGCGTGTTGTGTATGGGTAATCCGAAAAAACACACATGCGTTTTATTTTCCTTCTGTTTCTCTCTCTCTCTCTTTCACGAGTGTTGTCGGAGTGTTGTTCTTCTTCCACTGAAATTCACAAGATCTCCGATTTATTTTCAACAAATCGGAGTTAAGCTTTCTCCAATCGATTTTTCATGGTATGAATCTATCTCTGATTGTATGAATTGATATGTGATTAGAGTTTTTAGAATTAGGGTTCATGGAATTGGGGATTTTAAGGTTATTCGTTGTTAGTAAAATTAGGGTAATTAGAATCATTAGGTTAACGAGTGTCTGTTTGTGTTGTAATACATGAGTAAAGCCGATTGTTATGATAGTAAAAGAAACTAGGCATGTGTAAAGCCGATTGTTGTCCGAGAATGTTTTTTTCAGGAGTGTTGATGATTGTTTCGATTAATACTCTGTTGGATCTTTTTATAATTCACGAATTTGATAAGTTTTTGATGCTAGAGGCATGATTGTTAGGTTACTTTGAGATGTTTGTATTGAAACTGTTAAGGATTTGGTATTTTCCTTATGATTGTTATTACAATATAGTTCCGGAGAATTTCCGGTTGTTGGAGGAGCTTGAACGTGGGGAGAAAGGTATTGGGGATGGAACTGTGAGCAATCACATTTGAGAACAATCCTTGCGATTACTTCACTCTAGGGAAAGACAAGCCAATGACTCTATCGCTCTCTGTTTTTGTGGCTATTGAGATGTTTAACTAGTTGAACGCGTTGTCCGAAGACAACAGTCTCTTAACGATGCCACCATGGAGAAACCCTTGGCTACTAGTGCCCATGACTGTCTCCTTCGTGCTTCACTGCTTCATCCTCTACGTTCCTTTCTTAGCTAATGTGTTTGAGATTGTGCCTTTGAGTTTCAGGGAATGGTTTGTGGTTATTCTTGTTTCCTTCCCTGTGATTCTAATCGATGAAGCTCTCAAGTTCATTGGGAGATGGAGAAGGACAAGAATCAAGAAGAAGATCAAGACAATGTAAAAGTCTGATCAACACAATCTTTGGATTAGATATGATCTCTTTTGCAATCTTTTGTATCATCAAAAAACCCAAACAAGTTTTGTTGTGACCAATTCATTACTGATTCTCTCAAATTCCATTAAAACACCGAATGATTGATTACATGATTAGCATCAATGACAACCATTACAAAACTGAGATATCATCAATGATTATTGTTTTGCAAAATATTGATTTTTTTTTGCTTCTTAAGAACCTCATTAGAGATTACCATTGGAAGAGAAAATTGTTAAGAAACAATCATAGGACTCTTAACTTTGAAAAAGCATACTTTAAATTTAAAAAATAGTTAAGAGCTAAAAATAAGAGACCCTCAATAATGATGCTCTTAACCTGTTTCGTTTTTCCTTTTTTCGTATTATATATAACCGGTTGATGTTTCTTTGGTCTATAGTTATATTCACTTTCGTTGTTAGACGGAAAAAAAAACTTTTAGGTTTCGATTTCCCTCATTGGTAATCGCCATGTCCGGAGAAGAAGAAGAGAACGCCGCCGAACTCAAGATCGGAGATGGTAATTTTCTATTCTCTTCTCCATATCCGCCGCTGTGTACCTCAAAATTAGGGTTTTTTGCCTCATCGAATTGATCTTACTGCAATACGATTTAGTTGAATTTACCTTTATTGAAATCACTTAAATCTTTTGAGATTTCGCTGATGGGTTTTATTTATTCTCTTGGCAATAGAGTTTTTGAAGGCAAAGTGCTTAATGAATTGTGAAGTCTCTTTGATTCTTGAGCACAAGTTTGAACAGCTTCAACAAGTCTCAGAGGATCCTATGAATCAAGTTTCTCAGTAAGTATTATTAGTTTTTGTGTTTCATAAAGATTCACTGTTTATTAGCAATCATGAATTGAAGAATTTGGTCAGTTTTATATGTTACTTGTAGATTAGTGAATCAATGTTTTTTTGATGAATATTGTTGAAGAAGTTATGTTTTCTCCTTGCAGAGTGTTTGAGAAGTCCTTGCAATATGTGAAGCGATTCAGCCGGTACAAGAATCCAGACGCTGTTAGACAAGTTCGAGAGTATCCTCTTTCTGAATTACTTTGATTCATAGTTTTTAACCAATCGTTATGTTGGCATGCTTGCATCTTGATTTTGCTTTTCGTAGCACTGAACGATGAATGCATGTTTAGAGTCACTGGTTTTATTCGTTAGTTTACCTTAACTCAACTTTCACAGAATACTGAGCAGACATCAACTCACTGAGTTTGAGGTAAAATGTTAAATCTCTTGAGATTGGATATTTGTTATCAATTAAGTCGTTTCGGCAGACGACTTAAACCATTGCATTGGTCATTATTGAACAGCTATGTGTTCTTGGCAATCTCTGTCCTGAAACTGTTGAAGAAGCAGTGGCAATGGTTCCTTCTCTTAAGGTAAAAAATATTCTACTCTTTCTATTCAGTGGAGATCAGATAACCTCAAAAGGACAAATAGTATTGTTATGTCAGTGGACTTTTGAGATGATATAAGTTTCTCTTTTGTGTAGACAAAAGGAAGAGCTCATGATGATGAAGCAATTGAGAAGATGCTTAATGATCTCTCTCTTGTCAAGAGATTCGAGTAGAGCAGAAGATTCTCAAGATCTTAGACTAAGAACATTTGGCAGGATGCTTTACTTGCCTTCTAGCTGATGTCTGATCAAATATCTCTGGAGTTAGTTTTTCATGTCTGAAATTATTAAGCTTTAATTCCCAGAATCTCTTGAATGATACTTTCATGTTAAATGAAATGTAATTTACAATGGATGATCCATCAGTGAATCTCTAAGCTTTCAATGAATATACCATTTCTTTTTCACTAAATCTGAGTAACGGATAACACTATATTACATACTAGACCTAAAGCTATGTGTGAAGCTTTAATTCCATCTCTTGGCATTTTTGCTGGACTTAGACTTCTTTTTGGAAGCTTGAAACGCTTTCATCTTTTGCTTCTTCCGTGCTTCTCTTTCAGCCTTTGACATCTTTGACTTTGCTTTCACTTTTGGAGCTTTTTCCTCCAATTCTGCTTCCCTCTCCAGCTCCCTTGCTCTAGCTTCAACATTCTTCTCTAGGTAATACTGAGAAACATTTCAAAACACAAACTAGAATGAACAAATTTGGCAAAGGTCTATTTATAAGAGGAAACTAGGTTGAGAGAGATTTCGTTACATTGTAGTTTCCTGCATAGTCCATTAAACCACCATCTCTGACTTCAATTACTCTGTTAACAATCTGTTTAATGAAGTATCTATCGTGTGAGACTGTAATGACCGTGCCTTTGTACTCATTTATCGCTTCCTGATGAAAGAAGAATCAGATCATACTCAACCTCCAAGCACAGTTTGGCCAATTGAAAAGAGGAGAGTATATTTAGAGACCTCAAGCATTTCTTTTGAAGGTATGTCTAAGTGATTGGTGGGCTCGTCCAACACAAGTAGAGTGGATGGTTTCACCATGAATTTGCAGAATGCAAGGCGTGCCTAACACCGCAAGAAAAATGGCTATGATGAACATGAATGAGACAATATGAGTATTATACTGAGAGAAGAAAATTAAGCATTATGTTACCTTCTCACCACCACTCAAAAGAGAGACCCTTCTATCCAACATGTCAGCTTTGAAGTTGCAGCGACCAAGAAGAGCTTTTATATCATCAATTCTCCAATCTACAGCAGCTTCAACAACTGTCTCAATCACAGTCTTATCCAAATCTAGAGACTCTGCCTACAGTTAAAAAGTGAGTAAAACCCATAATTCTGATTCCTCTATTAAGCCCTTTCTTCATGATAGAGCAAACCTGATTCTGCTCGAAGTAGTTTGGCAATACATTGTGCTCCCCAAGAATCACTTCACCTCTCATAGGCTTCTCCAAACCCATAATCAGTTTCAACAATGTACTTTTACCGCACCCGTTTGGACCAATAATAGCGACTTTCTCTCCTCTTTCTATCGCTAGATTCGCCTTGTTAAATAACATCTGCTTGCATCAGACACACAGATCAAAACACAAGGCCACACACAAGCAATAAAACGGACTACCAACAGCATTTTACTAATTATATCATCTCACCTTATCCTCAAAACCAAATCCAAGATTCTTAACAGTGACTACAGATCTTCCGCTTAATCCACATTCCGGAAACCTGATTTTCATTTGTTTCCGCTGAAATGGCTTCTCTATTTGCTCCTCTTCTTGAAGCTTCTCCAGTTTCTGTATATATAAACAGAATTCAAGTAAGTTTCATACATTCTCTGTTTCATAAGTACTAGTTAATAGTTAATACCTTTTCTGCTGAAGAAGCTCGACCAGAATTTGCTCCAGCACTAAGCCTACTAATCAAATCCTTTGTTGCTTCAATCTCTTTCTGTTGCTTCTCCCAAGCAGCATACTGAGCTTCAACCCACTCTGCCTTTGAAATTACATACTGAGAGTAATTACCCTCGAAAGTCCTCGAAACTCCCATTTCGGTTTCAACAATTTTAGTACACAACTGATCAAGAAACGCTCTGTCATGTGATATAATAACCATAGGCACATCTTGCTTATTCAAGTAACCTTCAAGCCACTCAATAGTATCAAGATCCAAATGATTCGTTGGCTCATCCAATAGCAGTAAATCTGGATTCTGTTCACAAAATCACACATTAGCTAGCTTTCAAAGGAATCCCATTCTCAAAGAAAACACATGTCTCATTATTACCTGAAGCAAAATCTTCCCAAGTGACATTCTCATTTGCCATCCACTACTAAAAGAAGCCACAAGCCTATCTGCATCCTCCGACACAAACCCTAATTCCGACATCAGTTTACTGATTTTAGCATCGATAGAATCCAAATCAACCTCTTGAGCTCGTCTCTGCAACAAATCGAATTCATCTAGTAACTTTCCCATTAGTTCCAAATCATCAACAGCTTCTTCAATCGCCTTCTGCAACTTCTCAAGCTTCATTGCTATTCCCATCTCTTCCTTAAACGCACTCATGAACTCTTCCTTCACTGTCTTCCCCATCGAAACCTCGAACTCTTGACTCAAGAAAGCAACTTTCAAATTGGGTTTGGCCCAAATCACGTTTCCTGAATCAGGTTCTTCTTGACCCGTTATGATCCTGAGCTGTGTCGTCTTCCCCGCACCGTTAACGCCGATTAAACCTACTTTTTCTCCTTTCTTCACTTCCCAAGTCACATCCTTTAGCACTGTAACGCCTTCATAGCTCTTGCTAATGTTCTCAAGTCTCACTCCAGACGAAATCGAAGACGCACCATTGTTTGATTGCTTACCGATCAGTTTCCGATCGGTAGAGAAGAGAGATTCGAGCTCTGGATTGGAGCTGGTTGCGGAAGCTTGAGCTCTAATAATGGGGAATTCTCGTCTAGGGTTAGAAACAGAGGAGAGTTTGAAGGTGAATAGTGTAGGTGTATGGCAAGGAAGAGGATTGGTGAAGAAGAAGGTAGAACGAAGGTTTAAGCTATGGAGATTCGTCGTTAATCCCATTTTTGGTATATATTGTAGACATCAAACGATTAAAACGAAGCAATTTGGATTGTTGAGAAAATGAAAATGTTTTTGACAACAAAACTGAATAAACGACTCTTGAGGCTTCTATAGCGTGTGAGCGAAGAAGTGTCAGGAACAAACACGTATGCATGTGAAGCTCAAGGCTCATAAACTGCCACGTGTCAAACCGAATAACCACTATTTAGACTACCACGTCACCGGTTTGACAAATCGGGAACTAATCTCACCGGTTTGTGCACATTTTATGTGTGCTTGCTTTGGTTTATTGGTAATTCGTGCATCTATTCACCGATATCAAATAAGGAAATAAGAACGCAAGGATTAACAATATAGTCACACTTCCTAAATTGAATTAATAATTAACTCCAAATTAAAAAGCCACAAAGTACTATGTCGAAATCGTACAGTATATGTAAGGTGATTAATCTATGTGACTCTTAAGAAAGAACTATCAATCTAATATTATATTTCCCTAATTAGAATGTCTAGTTACCTTATATACCGGTTCGGCTTAAAACAAATCGCCTTATATAGTGCAAGTGAATCAATAAAATCTTCTCCGATAATTACAGACTCGAAAAGAACAATAATAAACTTTCCATTACAGATTACGACATTGAATTAGAACACTAAAGTAAAAGGATAGTTATAAATGCACACACTCTAATTAATTATACATTTTAGCGTCTTATAAATGAAATCCCACATTTCTTAATTCTTCTTCATTGTTCTTGATTTACAATTTTTCCACAACAACAAAAAAAAAAAGAAGAAGATGAAACTCATGGATGGTTTGGCGTGAAAGATCTTAATTTATGAGGTAAATGTTTCGTCTAGTATATCTCCTCCAATTATGAAAATAAATAAACTATTCAATAATATCTGCTAAAAATGTAACTTCTTTTACTTTGGGCAGATCATTTTTCTCAAGAAAATATATAAAAAATGTACCAAGAAACTTATCAGTATTATCATCTATGGAGACTTGCTGTCCAAGAAAGAGACGAAGCAAGAGAACATCTGAAACAATCGCTCGCGGAACTGTCTAGAATACAGGAACACTTCAACACCATTCTTTTGTCAGAACAACAACAAATAATACCTTATTATTACTCAGAAACCACAGACGAAACCGCCGATTATCAAAACTATATTTACAATAACTTCTCTAGCGATTCTCCTTCGCGATTCTCGTCCGCATCGTCGATGGATCTCGTCTCTAACTCAACTGTGTATTCCTCGCCGGAGACCTACGATTCTGATTGTTACAGCCTCCGGTCAAATCAGATGGGTTTTCAGGAAAAGGAAGATTTGGAGACCGTTGTGCTGGAGATTATAGGACTCGGAAGAGTGTTGCCGGAGAATGGTAAGTTCCAGCAAGCTGTCATTGAAGCTGGATCGTTGGTTGAGTCATTGTTCATAACCGGTCCGATTCCAAAATGGAGAAATCCTCCGGTTCAAATGTTGAGTCAAAGACCGGTTCTAAGTCATTCTATCGGAAAATGGAATTATGGTGGTCAGGGGATCCTAAACCGGTCTTTCTCCGGCCAAATGCCACGGTTCAGCTTGATGCCTTAAGTTCCCCTTGAAATTTGATGTTACTGTGATGTTTAACTTTTTTTGTATTTGGTACTAGAGAATTTGATGCAATCAAATAAATCATGTTATCTTGTTTTTTTTTTGGTAAAAATCATGTTATCTTGTTTTTATTTATCATCCATAATTTATACATTACAAAATACTGAAAAACAATAGAATTTAGGAAGAATCCGTCTTTCGAGCCGAAGCCTCAATTCCTATAATAAAGTGCAAAAAGGATAAGAATTCATATTCATAAGAAAAAGAAGAAGCTAAGTGATATTTTACCTCATACCTTGCAGCACTATCTCCTGTTTTCTTGTGTGGTGGTAGCGTCCAGCTGAGACAGAAGCACAACGTGACTCACCATTCAGATTTCAGACCTTTGTAGCACTGAGCAATAGAATCTACAGAGAAAAATAAGTCCTAATTTTATCGTCTAATTCAAGACAAAGAGACTCTTAGAGCCTCATTAACAACATAAGCCATAAACCTCCATCTACATTCAGAATCAAGTGTGATCGTTCAGAGAGCTAAAGATCATTTTATGTAAGACATGAGCACCTCATTATTGTAAACCTTGCGAACAGACAAATCCATCTTTTGGCGGCACTTGCAGCTCTTCAAACGCACAACTCACCTACACAGAATAAGAGAAGATCCATTCAGTTTATAAAGAATAAGCAAACTATATCCAAAGTTTTGTGATTGTTGAACAAGATTTTTGGGGTCTCACTGTTTTTGGAAAAATCCACTGAATATAGTGTTATATGAGCCGTGAGCTTCTTCACACATCTTTTCGAAAATGGAAAAAAGGTTCTTAACTTGCCAGACAAAATTTAAGGTTAATATATAAATGAAATGCACATATTGTATGTAACTCACTGATTTGATGCATCTGAACTTCGCATTCCATATGGGAAAGAACTATGGTTTAAGCCATGAATGCTGAATCCAAGTAAAATCATCTGAAGAAACAACATACATGAATAAAAGATTTAAAAGGAATCTCGATTTGAGGTTGATGGTCTTCATACCTTTGAGACTCATGGTATCACCAGAAATCACTACACGAACATTCACCATCTTGAAAATGATGAAACCTGTTTGAATCCCTTAGGATTATCTGTCTCCCTTCGATCTTTGATATATACTTGAAGGCAGAGTGGCAATCACCGCAAACTCTGAGGTTCTTCATTATTCTGATTGGCAGCGTAGAGCTCCCTGGGCTGCGAGAACAAAAGCTACAGCTAGCTTCTCGCTGTGATAGCTCAGAATCTCTTCCTTGTTCTCTTGCTCTAGATCATACAAGGCAAATCCTGTCTGTGGCACATAACCTGCGTCTCTCATCTTTCTATTGAGCTCCTTGAGCTTCTTGTAGATCACATCCGCGTCTGGGTGTGACTTATCCCCAGCAACAAACATATGGACTCCATCCTTCATGGTGACCCAACTATAACCAGCTTCCTTTTTCACATCTGCATCTTTCATTTTCTTTCTCGCCTTTACTAAATCTTCCCATCTTCCTCCAGCAGCATACATGTTACCAAGTAGCACATAGTTTACAGCATTTTCTGGCTCCAATTGAAAAAGCATTTCTGCTGCTTTCTTTCCTAATTCTGCTTTTCGACCATTTGCTCTGCAACAAGCCCCAAGAACAGTCCTCCAGATGAGAACATTAGGCTTCATTGGCATTTTATTGATGAAATCTTCCAACTTATCGAGTTCACCTGCACGGCCTAGCAAGTCAGCCATACATGAGAAGTGTTCAATCCTAGGAACTAAGCCATAAGAATCACTCATAGATTCGAAATGTTTAAACCCTTCTTCAAGCAGACCCGCGTGGCTACAAGCTGACAAGACTCCCACGAATGTAACATGGTCAGGTGGTGTTTGGCCATCGAGCTTCATATTTGCAAAAAGCTTCAAAGCTTCTTCTCCTTGCCCATGTCGTGCAAAGCCCGAAATCATAGAGTTCCAAGAATATGAATTTCTTACAGGCATTGTGTTAAAAAACCTCAAAGCATAATCTAGTCTTCCACATTTGGAATACATGTCAACAAGTGCACTCCCAACTACCACATCAGAATCTAAACAAGCTCTCACCGAACAAGCATGCACTTCCATGCCACGCTCTAGCGTTGCAACAGAAGCAAACGCGCTAAGAACAGTCGCATACATGAAACTATCCAATCTCTGACCCGTTTGCAACATAAACCAGACCAAATCCAAGGCCTTGGCAAGGAGCTCATTATGTATATATCCGGAGATCATTGAGTTCCAAGTTACATCATCTCTTCTCTCTGACATTCTAGAAAATATCTTCTCACACCCATCCATCTCCCCACACTTCCCATAACAAGCTATAAGCGCATTTTCAGTGGTTGCTTCATCTACAATATTGTACTTTAAAGCTAGCCCGTGTATCTGCTTGCCCAGTTCACCAAATGAAAGGGATGACACGGCTGAAAGAACGCTTGAAAAGGTTATTCTATTAAGTTTCTGTCCTGCTCGTAGCGCATTCAAGAAACATGCCACGGCTTCAGGTAATGACCTTTCTGAACTAGCTAAAGCTCCTATTATGGAATTCCAAGACACCTGATCATGCTCTGGCATGGAGGAAAATATCTTACGGCATTCATTGAGATAGCCGGTCTCTGCATACAGTGTCATAAGCGCATTTGAAACCGAAACATTCAAATCAATCCCCAACTTGAGGCCTTCTCCATGAATCTGTTGTCCTAATTTTGCCCAATTCAGGCTCGCGCATGAGCTTATAGAACTAATCAGTGTGAAAATTCCAGGCAAGATTTCATGTCGTCTCATACTTTGGTAGTGTTCCACTGCTTCTAGGAAATAGCCGTTTTGGTCAAGACCAGTGATCATGGAGTTCCAGGAGACAGAATCTTTCTCCGTCATAAAACAGAAAATACGTCTAGCGTCAGCTATTGAGCCGCATTTAGCATACATATTAACAAGGCCATTTCCAATGCCAACCATGAAGTCAACTAAGCCAGTTGTTATTACATGTCCATGAACCTCTCTGCCTTTTATCAGACCTACTTGCTCAGCTAAAGAATACTCAGGAAATGAGCTCAGGAGAATCACGTATGACTCAGGACTGACATCAATCATGCTATTCATATCCATAAAGAGCTTAGTTGCTTCTTCTCCCCATTTCTGTCGCACCAGACCAACCATTAGACCATTTAAGGTGACCGCATTTCTTGTTTCCATCTGATTAAAAACCTTCCTAGCATAACTCAATGAGCCAGACTTTGCAAATGCACTCACCAGTCCGCTGCCAACAAAAAGATCTGTGAGAAAACCAGATTTCTGGATGGTGCACATGATCTGCTCGAGTAAACGAACATCTGGTTCAGTCAAAGAACAAGCAGTAGTTACAAGACTACCAAAAGTGTATTCAGTTGGTCTAGAACCATCACATTGCATGCTAGAGAACATTTTAAATGCAAATCTCTGATCCCCAGTCTGTGAATAAACCGAAATAATCGAATTCCATGATACAGAATTCTTAACTTGTATGTCATCGAAAGCACGGAGAGCATAACCGAGAGACCCTCCGCATTTCCAATACATTGATATGAGCACATTAGAAACAACTGCATCCACTGCATAAGAAAGTTTGAACAACAGGCCATGAATTTGTCTCCCAAAAAGAATCCCAACAGAATCTAACTCCTGACAAGCTCGAAGCGCACTAACAAAAGCGTACTGATTTGAAAAAACCCCTTCTTTAACCATATCTCTCAAGAACACTAAAGCTTCCTTATGTTCTCCATTACGGCTATATCCAGAAACAACACACGCCCAAGAAACGCAGTTCCTAAGAGGCATTTCGTCAAACACCTTACGTGCAGAAACAGAATCACCCGTTTCAAGATAAGCATTGATGAGATTGTTGCAAAAGTAGACATCTTTTTCTAACCCATTTTTATATAATCGGGAATGGAAGAGTTTAGCAGCTCCTCTATGCCCAATGCAGCTCTGAACAAAAGAAAGAGGAACAACACACTTAGTCATTATCAATCTCTGTACTCTCAAAATAAACAACAGAGTTTCGTTAAATGGAGACGACTTACGTTTAGAAACGACATGAGGGAAGCTAAATCAAATCCAAAACCAAAAAAATAGTTTTCGCGCGAGAACATACAATACAAACAGATCCTCAGCGGACGTTAACTGGCCTAAAACGCCGACGTTTCACTTCACCGAGATTTTTTCCCTTCCCGTAATTTTAATGGGCTTTATTAGTAAGCCCAATACGGACCGGACCAATAATGGGCTCAACATTTATAGTTGTTCTATTCTATAATAGACAATTAGGAATAGTATTGGAAACTACTTTTATGCCCTCGAATCATATCATTTAATTCTGGCCAACACCGAAAGGAGATGATATGAAAAAGTCGTGAATGGCATTCTTGTGATTACTACACACTACCTCGGACTTTCCGTAATTATTCAGTAGTACAGTTTATCATTGCCCTATAAAGAGAAAAATGAAATAAAATTCAATAGTGATTGATATAATTCGAGCTGTTTTTTTGCTGTAATAATTTCACAATTTTCTTTTTTTTTTGCTTTTAAATAATTTGGTCTCTCCATCTTCTCTTTTGCCAAGAATCATATCAGCTTAAAGAAAACAAATCAGAAAAAGGACTAATCTCTCTGTTTCTCTCTATCTGTTGACTCAAAACCATATGGAAGACGATCGAAAAGAGGTATACACATCTTCATCTTCATCTGTTTTATTATCTCTTTGTCTGTGTTGTTAGTTTCCCCAGAAATTTCCCTTAGGAAACTTTGATTTTACTTAGAAATGGAGATCTGCTTTGTTTGGATTTTGTCGGTAATCGAACATTGGTTTTTTAGAGCTGAAACAAGCTCCACGCACTTACTGATACTGTTTATAGTGGAGATTTGATTAAAATCAGCATCTTGGTAATCGGAAACAAAAATTGAGTTAGTTTATCTAAAGTTTCGTCCTTTTCACATCTCGATAGCTGAAATTTTGTCATCACGATGTATATTATTTTCTACTACTTGGTTATTTCGAAACTTTATTGGATTGATAGAAAGATCTTACTTTACCTAGATTTTATCGATCGTTGATTCAATCAAAGCTTGTAAATTGTTCCATAAAGTCAAGAACTTGACTTTGTTTCTTAGGAAAATTCGTACTCTTCTTCTTCTTCACTTGCTCATGATGCATCGTTTTGTAACTAGCTCTGTTTTTTCTTTTTTTTAAGTCTAATGCATCAAAATATGAAACCTTTTAAATTAAGTTAATGTTTGTTTCGAATTGTGTTTTTGGCTTTTTGCAGAAGAACACTCCGTGGCTATCAGTGCCACAGTTTGGTGATTGGGACCAAAAAGGAGGAGGAACAATGCCTGACTACTCAATGGATTTTACTAAGATTAGAGAGATGAGGAAACAAAACAAGAGAGACCCTTCTCGAGCCAGTTTAGGCAATGAGGAAGAGCTCATTAAGCCACCCGAGTCAGCAACATCAACGGCTAATCTCACGACGGTCCAAAGCGAAAACCAACGAGAGTTCTCTCCCAGCCACCATCACCACCAACCACATTCTCCTTCTGTAAGATTTCAATCATTTTTTGGTTCTATGATTAATACAAACATCAGCATTTGCGTTTATATCATATTATTCCTTACTTTATTGATGAGGCACATGGTTTTGTAACAAAATTTATCTATATTTTAGGGTCCAATTTTTCTTGCAATCTATATGTTAAATTTTGAATATAGTTGTATTGAGCTGGTCGTGATTATCACAGTGGAATAAGATGAGAATTTGGTGTGGTTGTTTTTACAGACGAGAAGAAGCATCTTCAGCTGCTTCAACTGCTGCGTTAAAGCTTGAAGATTTCTTCTTGAGCAAAGAAGCAGTTTTATTATTGACTTCTTGTTATTCGAATGTGGAAATGTAATGTCATGACACATTGACACTTTAATATATGTTTCAAATTCAATCCATTTCTCTCTTATTTGTTTTCCTTGGGAACCATATAAGCTCTATTACAAGGAAAATATTAGGGGGGAAATTAAGCTACAATTAGTACTCTGTTTAATCTAAAGAAAAACATGGACAGTGATCCGAATGAAAAGTATTACTGGCCACAAAAACATAATCGTCTCTTTGAAATACACAATATAGGCCATAGACTAACAAAAATAAAAAGGCCTTTCTTTGAATTTTAAAAATGGTTTTAAATTTTTAATATAGCCCAACAAGTATCTTCATGCATAGAGTTGGAGTTAACATGTGAATTAGGATTAAATCTCAAAACTCGGCCCAACCTGGCCTGAAAAATTAGGTTAAGAGTTTTTCTGGGCTTAATTCGACCGAATTCGAAACGGTCCTAAAAGCCCAAAACAAACGAGGTTGTTTGCCAAACTGGAAAAATCTAAATTATCGAACGGTGAACTATTTTTTAGTTTCTTTCTCTGCCACGTCGTCACGATAGTAGGGCCCAAATTTTCATGGTGGTTGTGAATTGGTATACAAATGTTTCACTGTCTTGATTCGAAGTGTGTTTGGTTTTCTTACTTTTGCAGTTGAATTAACTTGGATTTGGAGCAACAAAAATATTGATTGAAAAAAAACACACACATGCTTATCGTATAGTCTTATTTGGACAGAGATCGAAGTAGCCCAATTGACATGTCTATACTCAGCCTAAATTATATGAAAAGTTGGCCCCTACTATCGTGACGACGTGGCAGAGATGACGAAATTGTCGACTGTCAACATCATATGTTTAGTCTTGTTTCAGCCCAACTCCCATGTCCCTACCTGCCTTAGGTTTATTTTTCGGTATATACTTGAAAACCAAATTTTAATCTCAATGATGTAAAAACTATGTCCCAAATGGTAGATATAAAACTTAACCTACACAAAAGTAATTATTGATAGCCGACTAGCTAGTGGGATAGTTGTTTTGGGGTCCAAAGATTTTAGGATAAGCCGATTAGAACACCACCACAAATTGTCCATAGATGTACTTTGTAACAATATGTCAACGTCATTCAAATATATGAAATCTCGGACTTAATATCATGAATTCTACTTGAATTAGGAGTAAAAATATGATTTATTCTTGTTGATCATGTGTCTACATTTTTTCCTTGCGTACACAACACATAACATGTGGACGACCAAAGCCTTTTCCAATTCTTTCTTTCAAGAAAGTCAGAAGGGTTAAAACGTCCTGACCAAATCAGACGGACTCTCGTTCAAAACTGACACGCTTGAGCGGTTGAGCCAACATTGCACAGAGAAACTTGTCGGTGAGGTCAAAGCGTTCATAAGATAGTTTTTTCCTTGGAAAATTTCACGTCACGGTTTTTATGATTCACTTGTCGCATTAATTATACAATCTTAGGCATGTTGAGATAATGTTGCTTATACCTTAGTTATCGTTCCCTTTGAATCATAGCCACCATTTCAATTTAGATTTGTCCCATCACGAATCATTAGATTTTCTTAACAAGCCTGAAGTATCCATAAATACTCTTGCTTAAAATGGTAATTAAGTTAGATTAACGTGAAATTTGTCGCCACGTCGTAGAGTTTATATATACTTAGCTCAATAAAGATGCATACTGTTTTAGTTTTATTGTGTTTTACATATAAAAAATTCTTCATATATAATCAATAGTTGTACCTGAAACTTAAAAGATTGTGAAACAAAGATCGAATTTCTAGGATGCATATAGAAAGGTACAATGTACTTTGAGTACTTGGGGGACATTAGGATGGTTCATGTCTCCTATCATTTACTCTTATTTGTCGACCCGCCCCATTCCCTGCCAAACCTCCCTTCTTCACCATTCACACTTTTTTTCTTTTCATTTGAAAAATTATTTATATACATTAGTTAAAGAAAACAAAATGAGAAACACCAATCCATTAATTTTCCATATAGATGAAGTCTTTTTGTATAGATGTTGAGATTCAAACCTATTACCTAATACGTTAAGCATGAAGAATGGATGATTTGGTGCCTCAGCCTCTAAGATTCAACCCCGGATTCCTCTAACTTTCACCAATTTGTTAGGCTTTTTTATTCAATATATTCTTAAGCATTATCTTCAAAGAAAACGGTAAACGCCGAGCTAGAAATATGCAACATACAAATTGCATGAGACGTTTAGTTAACTGGTTTTCTAATGTGATTTGATTGTCTCTTGTTCTTATTATTAAAGATTATATATTCTCGTAAAGGGAAATTGTTTTATGTGAAACGCCATTTGCTTAGTCTAACGCTTAAGTAAAAATCTGTTGTTCTACATCATGTTTCGAATTAGATTTATGTTCAAAATGTGCGATTTGTTTTTACATATTATGAATGTAACAGTTGGTTGCAATATACGTCCTATAGAATTTTGATTGAGCATTATTGAGCCGTTCTTTTGAGTAATTTGAATGTTGAGATTTAGATTATGTATTTGCAAATTAAATAGTTATATTTGTACGTCGTCGTAAACTATAATCATATAAAATATTTTATAATATGATAAATGATGGTAAAATAGGAAACCAGTTCAGTTACTTAGACCATCTCCGATGTATTTCTTTATTTTTAGCTCTATCTCTATAATAGAGGTGAGTTTTCTCTATTTTTACTCCAATGTATTCCTCTATTTTTTCCTCTAAAAAATTTAACTCTATTTATAGGGGAAAAAATAGAGATTCTCTATATCATCCTCTATATATAGAGGAAAAAATAGAGATCTCTATTTTAGAGGTGAGAATAGAGGTGTGTTGGAGCAAATTTACCTCTAAAATAGAGTTTAGAGGCAAATGTAGAGGTGGGTTGGAGATGCTCTTAATGTCATTGGTACAAAGATTTGAATCTCAGGGTAGATAAATTGGTTGCTTTCTCTTTTTGGTTCTCTATATAAACTTGTGATCAACGAGTTTTAATTAATAATATCGTTACTTTTTGTAAAAAGTAGCGATAAAAATATTAAATTAACCACTGATTAAATATATTGTTGCGATCGCATGAAAATGTTAATTTATTAGTGATCGATCGATAAATTTACTATTTAATAAATCGATTATATAATAAAAGAAAAGCCAAATGATATTGAATATAGATAAATATATACATCGTGTGTTTTTTTCCGTGTTTGGTATACAATCGCTGATTAAATATATTGTGGCGATCAGATTAAAAAAAAAATTATTAGTTATCGATCGATAAATCTTATATTTAATAAATCGCCTATATACGACAAAAAATGTCAAAGGATATTGAATATAGATAAATATATACACACATCTGGAATTGGGATAGACAAAAACCTAGAACATCTATTTATTATTTTGCTATCCTAATTTTTTTTTTATCAACCCTACATGTTAAATCTTAAGTTGTACAAAATGTCTCCTTATCTCTTCCACTTAACTTTAAAATTACGTATTCATCAAATTTTAACTCTAAAACTACATAGTTTTTTAGCAAGAAAAGAAATATATACATAGTTCCTAATTATACTTTTAAAACTACTCTTATTAAAAGTCATAATTCCGTTCTACTGCAAACTCAAGTAATATATGAGATAATTTAATCAGGGCAAGTATCTCGTTGCACGTCACAACTCTCTAAAGCCCACTCTATAACCGACTAATATTCTTTTTTCTATAAAGAACATATTCATTAGTTTGTCCTTTCGTATTCCCTAAGCCGAAATATACGGACTCATTAAATTCTTTTTCGGTTTAACGAACCTCATTGAATTCTCTTCTATACTACTCCCTCTGTCCCAATATATAAGATGTTTTAGGCATTTTCATTTGTTCCATTATATAAGATTTTTTCTACTTTCAATGCATAATTTATATTAGTTTAATAGTTTTAAATTATTTTAATTATGCAGTATCTTCTTCTATTGGTTAAATTTTCATAAATGAGAAAACATTTATTGTTTCTTAATCTATGTGCTTTTACTCCAAACATCTAATAAAATGGGACAGAGGGAGTATATCACATCGATGCAAGGAGAAAAACGGTGCAAACATAATTAAATATAGCTAATTAATTATGAAAAACAAAATAAAAATGCCGAATTCATTGTCATAACGCCCTCTTTCACACATATCTTTCATTTCATCCAACACCAAACCAATTCATGCGACTCACCTCCTCCCTCCACGTGATTCTCTCCCAGTTTTAACCTTACCATTTTCCCAATATACTTACTAATTTTACATCAATATATATACATATATAAATATATAATCATTTCAAAACCGACGTCTCTCTTCCCATGCATTGCGCATTTAATTAACGCTGCCAAAAAAATACATGTGGATATATATATAAGTTTTTATATATAGATGTACATTTACCTTCAACTTCTCCATTGTTCCTTCTCCAAGTACTTCTCTCTTTAACCCAAAAAAAAAAAAGAGTACTTTCATCCTCATAAAATTTTTTTGCTTTCTCTTACAAAAAAAAACACTCTTGTTATTATTATTGGTTCGTACGTTGTTCATTGTTTGACAAGGAAGAAAAAAAGTACATCCACCCAAAAAATGGAGTTGATGAATTTGGCATCAAAAGAAACAAGCTATTGGATGATCGCACTGCCTGCCGTTTTTGGATCGCAAAACCTACATGATGTTTCCATCATCGGCTATCTCTTCCTTGCCGTCGCTTCTCTCTCTATACTCACGTGGGCTCTTGCCGGAGGCGGTGGTGTCGCATGGAAGAACGGCCGTAACCGGTTGGGTCGTGTCCCCATCCCTGGTCCTCGGGGAATACCAGTATTCGGCAGTCTTTTCACTCTCAGCCGTGGCTTGGCCCATCGGACGTTAGCCGCCATGGCTTGGAGCCGAGCCAACACTGAGATTATGGCTTTCAGCCTCGGTTCAACGCCGGTTATCGTAGCTTCTGAGCCAAACACAGCTCGCGAGATTCTGATGTCGCCTCACTTCGCGGACCGGCCGGTTAAGCAGTCTGCTAAGAGCCTCATGTTCAGCCGAGCCATAGGATTCGCTCCAAACGGGGCTTACTGGCGCACGTTAAGAAGGATCGCGTCGACTCACCTATTCGCTCCTCGGCGTATCTTAGCACACGAAGCTGGACGCCAGCTAGACTGCGCTGAAATGGTGAAAGCTGTGTCAGTGGAGCAAAACGGCGCTGGATCAGTCGTTTTAAGGAAACACTTGCAACTAGCCGCCTTGAACAACATCATGGGGAGTGTTTTTGGGAGAAGATACGATCCTCTGGCTCATAAAGAGGATCTTGATGAGCTTACATCAATGGTTAGGGAAGGGTTCGAGCTTTTGGGTGCTTTTAATTGGTCCGATTATCTTCCATGGATCGGTTATTTCTATGACTCTATTCGCTTAAACCAACGTTGCTCAGATCTCGTTCCTCGAATTAGAACCCTCGTCAAGAGAATCATTGACGAGCACCGAGTTAGTAAGTCTGAGAAGAAAAGTGAGATTGGAGATTTCGTTGATGTTTTGTTGTCGTTAGACGGTGATGAGAAGCTTCAAGAGGATGACATGATCGCCGTTTTATGGGTAAGTTCGTATGAAATTGAAATAGTACGAGTCACATTAAATTTAACGGTATATTTGTAACGGTGTAGTTGTAATGTTTTTTTTTTTGCATTTATTGGTGCTAATTTCTTTTTCTTTTTTTTAATGTCAATATAGGAGATGATTTTTCGAGGGACAGATACAACGGCGTTATTAACGGAGTGGACCATGGCTGAGCTAGTACTGAACCCTAACGTGCAAACCAAGTTACGAGACGAGATCGTAACCGCTGTGAGAGACGGAGGCGTGGCAGATGCTGACCTGGCAAAACTCCCGTACCTGAGCGCAGTGGTGAAGGAAACTCTAAGGCTGCATCCTCCTGGACCACTGCTTTCATGGGCTCGTCTTTCCACGTCAGACGTCCAGCTCAGCAATGGCATGGTAGTTCCAAAGGGAACTACGGCGATGGTCAACATGTGGGCTATAACTCACGACCAGACGGTATGGTCCGACCCGCTAAAGTTCGACCCGGAGAGGTTCACTGGGAATGCTGACGTGGATATTCGTGGTGGGGATCTAAGGCTAGCGCCGTTTGGAGCCGGTAGGAGGGTGTGTCCGGGGAAGAACATGGGGTTAGCTACTGTGACTCGGTGGGTGGCTGAGTTGGTGCGACGGTTCGAGTGGGATCAAGATCAGACCGAGCCAGTTGATCTTGGTGAGGTCTTGAAGCTTTCTTGTGAGATGGAGCATCCGTTACGTGCTGTTGTAACGGAATTATTTTAAGTCAAAGAAGGGCTAAGTAGGGTTTTGACCTTTGTCAACGTTTTCTTTTTCTTATATTTCTATTTTAACGCTTTTTTGTTTTTTGGTCGAGAGGTATGAATTGCAGATATATTGCCGTTTTAGTATTTTATCGAGAGAGTGTGTGTTTTTTTTCCAATTATTATTAGTTGATATAGTGATTCGGTTTGATATATGTAGTATCGATCAATGTACCATTATATTTAGCGGGTCTAAAATGAATGGAGTAATGACTAAGAGGAAATTTTGGTCTTTTGTTCTTGCTATGATTTTGTCTACGTACTTTTTTTTTTTTTTTTGTCTACGTACTTTGATTTACATATTTCTAAAAATATCGTAATATTTGCACTTGTTTTCTTGCTAAAATGAGATATTTTAGAACCAATATAGAAACAAATCGGGTGGGACGTGGACAAAACAGTGAGATGGTTATGCTATAATTATAAATTGGACGATCTAAATTCAATTTGGTGCATCTGTTCGGTAATTTCTATCCAAAGATATGTTGTCATTTTGTAATAATTGAGTAGAATGAGGCAATAAAAATAATATCATGAACTCATTGATGTATATATAACATTAGTATATTTTTTTATTAAATTTGTGTTGTCATGTCATATATATTTACAACAATTTTGTTTCTCAAACCCGTTGTTATGGCTAAATTATCATCTCAACCTTTCTTTAAAACCATTGAACACAGCACATAGAACAAGAGCAGTGGCATCATACTCTAACTCAGGGATGGCGCTACACACACACACACACACTATTTTGGAGTGTTTTTTCTGTCGGTAGAAAAATCATTCGGAAGTCAAAATCAGTGAACTGATTTAACTCTGTCATGCTAAGACAAAATCTGTTAACTTCGCTGGACAAAAATAAATAGGCTCTTAGTAAGCTATGATGATGGCGAAGGATTCCAAAGACGGTGACGTTGCGTAGTTTTCTCTAATGAACAGATATTTACATGACATAATATTTTGGTATTAGATTTGTTGTCGAGTAGAATTCAGAAATCAACACAAACATGGCTTAATATCACAATATCAAATTTTCATTTTCATATTTTTTTTTGTGAAATTTTAAATATGTTATTTCAAAATTTTAATTTTTCTTTAAATACATACATATTATATATATCTTGATTTGACAATATTGTATTCTGAGTTAAAATCTAGTTTTTAGATTTCTTATAGTATAAGAAGAACCCACTGATCCAAATGAATATGAAACGAGCTAAAATTAAAAATTTAGACCTAAACAACTTTATCTAAACTATTTCAACCGTCAGTGTCAATTTTTATCTTGTTAGTTACACGATTAAATTAAAATAAATATGATTGCTTAAAAGTATAAGAGGTAAACTTGTCCATAAGCTAAAGAAAAGGCACACCACTTAACAAAAAATTACGACATCCTAATCAAATCTGAACAATCTGTTTTGAAGTCTATACTAATTATCCCTCGGAAAATCATAACGAACATGGCCAGACATATTAATTGACATGATGTCTACAAGTCCTCGGGAGTTAAAGAAAAGAAAAAAAAAAGAGTGAGAGAAAACAGAGAAGTAAAATGGAGGTGGAGAAGTCATAGGTTTCGTCGCAGAGAGTCTGATGAAATACATGTATAAATTAAAAACACCGAAACCTGTGCATGGAGTCGTATCTCTGAAACTTGGCTCGTGTCTTTGTCTCTTCACTATTCATTTTCAGACACTGACTTCTCACTGCTTTTAATTTAGTGGCTGGGGGCAGCCGACAATCCTTCAGGTGACATTGACCCATCCCTCTTATTTAATTATCCTTTCCCTTTATGTTGAATCGTTTATAAATATTAAATACATTATTAGAACAACAAGTTGATATGGCCGAGTTGGTCTAAGGCGCCAGATTAAGGTTCTGGTCCGAAAGGGCGTGGGTTCAAATCCCACTGTCAACATTACATTTTAGTTTTTGTTTTGGGCTCAACGATAAGTTCGGCCCCAATTTAATTGACTCTATTAGGCCCAATAATCCTAAAGTCTACACATGTCCACGAGAAATCAAACAAACCAATTTCAAGAAAATATTGCAGCCTATCCATCAAGAAACCAATGATGTTTTTTTTTTTTTTGAGGAAAAAAAAAAAGTCTCTCCGGATCCAGTCCAGTAGACCAAAAACGGATCTTGTTTCTAATCGGATATATGAATTTCTTTTTAATCATCAAGCCGAGTTGTACGTGTTTTTTAGTCATTCGGCCAACATGATTATTATGTGTGATCTCTTTTTTGCGTTAGTGCGTGAACATTGTTCACTTTTTGGAAGGCTTATCCCCAAAGATTGAATTATTATTAGTAATAGCCATCACACTTGCTTTGCTTGTGCTGAATTAAACTTAGCAATCTATGTATGTGGATGAATTGAAAACTCAAGAAAGTCACCAATAATGCATTGAAAAGGTTTTAGAAATCTGAGAATAGTGAAGAAATGTTCAAAAGCTTATGAAAATAGTAAAATGGACCGACCGACAATTAATACCGAGTTTTAGAGGTGGAAATGGAATATTTCTTGTGACAATGTTATAAAAAGGACATTCGAAGACATTCGAGACAAAAGTATCATCTCACTACTCAAATATAGATTTGATATACGACAATTAGAGTGTGAGATCTCAATGGAGGAAGAGAGACGAAATGAAGAAGAAAGTTCTCATCTTTGTATCCCTTTTCAATTCTTGAACGAAGCTCTCAAGACCTTCCTAAAGTGTATTGGTCTCCATCTCTCCCCTTCTCCTTCGATTTCCTCGGCATCTTCGGTAAGCATTTGTTAGAAAGCCATCGAGAAAGAAAGTTATATAAAGAAGATCTATATTATGTATATATGATATAAATTGCATTCACGTGTATATTAATAAGCATATCTTTATTCTTTCATATGTTCGGTTTCGATATTCAGATATTTCATGTTTAGACTTTTTTGTTAAAAAAATTTAAAACTAACTTTACATCTTCTAATAAAAGAATATCAAAGCAAAACGGATTTGATTTCAAGGTTTTTCCAAAAGACTCTTTTCGTAAGTTGGGTTGGTTTCATATTGATTTGGCCAAACTAGACGTTAATTCCCACTTGGGAAATATTTAATAAGATGAGCTTTTTAACTACAACTACAAGTTTACAAATGCAGGAGGAGGCTACACACGACGTTGTGTCAGCAAGGGGTGGCATGATAGTCAAATCGAAGAAAACGCTACCTAGCTCCGGAAAGCCAGGCCGCCGCAACTAAGGATTTGATTAGTTTTCTAGCAGTCGCCAATATACGATATGGTTGGAGATGATTGTGGTTGCGCGTACTTGACGTTGGTCATTTCATGATAGCATCCCATATTGTTCTAAATAAGAAGTTTATTTTTCAATTGTTTGCGGAAACGAACATTAGTGACACTTTTTTTTGGGTATGTTTTGGTGACAGACGTTTACAAGAATAAAATATTATAAATATATCTTAAATATGAAAATATTTTTTAACATGTTCTCTTTCAACAAGATCTAATCACCTTCTATCAAAAAATTTCATATAAAAAGTAATCTATACTTGATACGTCCAATAATTAAATTTATGTCTAACTGTAACGGTAACTATTTAATTTTACATCCGTTTTTAACTGCTATATTAATCGTATAAATCGTTAATAAACCGTCTAGTAACGTTTATATATATATTCACAACGTAAAACTCTTGCATTTAAACCAGCCGAACTCTAAATATGTATCTGCAGTGATTAACAGCTGGTTTTAGTTTGTTGACATCTATTATTAGAGTATATGTTAGCTTAGCTCGTGGGTCATAAATTAATCAATCATAATTACTTGGCGTTTAACGCATTATTCCCCTTAGCGAGACATTTCTGTCGTATCTTATTGTCATATGCTACGTACTATATATAAACATAAACATCCCTAATTATTGTGTAAATATATAGTCAACGTTTGTATTTTTACATGTGTAATAATATACATTCATACACATGTGTTTGCCTATATATCTACATGCTTCTAAATATCCGTTCCTGTACAAATGATGACTCAGAAAACTGCAAAATCGTTTGATGATTCGACCAAAAACTGAAATCAAATTATGACAATCTAACGTTATTATATCTCTTTTTTTATCAGTATTATGGATTGTTTTCACGTATCAAATTCGGTTTATATATTATTATGATCACCACAGACGAGTATCTATCTAGCATTCAATTTCATTACTTTTTTAATGTTCTAAAAAGCGGCCTAGGCCCCGACTAGGCGCTAGGCTCTCATGCGACGCCTAGATAACCGCTTTAACCGCCTAAAATTACATAAATCTTCTTTAATATATTTTTTTCAATTTCAATTAAGTTTTATTTCTATATATATAGTTATAAATATTCATATATTATTTAATATAAATATAAATAAATGTTTTATCTATTTTTTGTTTATAATTTCATATATTTTAGTTTTGTATAGATATTTAACATAACTTTTATATATAATATCATTTAATAATGTTTTCTGTTATAAACGTCTAAACCGCCTAAAAATCGCCTAGGCCCCGATTAGGCGTTCTAGGCGCTAGGCACTGGATCACCGCCCGCTTAGCGCCTAGCGCTTTCTTGAACATTGCTTTTTTTTATACAAGTACATAAACAAATCGCAAACGGGAAACATGCAATATAGGAATAGATGCGACCGATGAGCTGTTGCGATCAGATTAGTATATTTAATTGTCATATTTTATACCAACTTAATGTAATTGCTGTAAGTTGACTAAGAAGAAATGATGAGTGATTTGAACTGTATTATATAATGACCCAATTCTCTTGTAATTAGAAGAAAGAAGAAAAGAAATGGAGGGAGAAGGAAGAAGAGAAGATGGAGATAATTGCTCTTATCTCTGCATCCCTTTTAACTTCATCGGCGATATCTTCCGATCGTTCTTCTGGAGTCTACCAACTCCTCCTGATAATTCTCCGGTGAGTAATATCTTTATATATGTAATCAACAATTCCTATATGTTAATATGTATTAATACAAACTATATTTATGAAAAGTTTATGATCACTTCTACCAAAAGCAATTGTAGTAATATTAGTTTTTTGTTTTGTTAATAAAAACTATTAGTCAACTCATTAACTTTATTATACTTGAATTGTCTCATTTTCCTTTTAACGTGAAATTTAATTCACAATCCTATAACATATTAAATGATGATCAAATTGTTTAATAGTATTAGTTAGAATTTAGAAAGTATTTCTAATATCTGATTGTAAGTTCGGAGTTTCTCTGAATTTTAATTGTAAAGTTTAAATTTCCGTATTTACAATTTTACATACTTGTGGAATTTTGAATAGTTCTTTGCCAAATGATCATGTTCTTCTTCGTGATTACTCGGATGGATACGATATTAATATATAATAGTTGGTACTTGTAAAATAATATGGTAAATGGTTTCTTGCGCTCATTCCTAGAAAATCAATCATTTAATAAATCAAGTACATGTTTCGACTCCGTGGACTAACTTATGAAACTAGATTAGGAAACTAAGTCTAAACGACATGAATGTTTCTTTTTGTTACTGAATTATTGTCACATCTTTCTTTTCAATATGAAATTTCTAATGGAAAATGTGTATATATGATAATGTTGGTGGTGAAGATATCACAAGAAGAAGAGGAAGAGACAGAGGTTGTGAATGTGACTTCAAGGAGTGTGGTGTCGGGGAACGTTGCAGCGCGAAGGAGTAAGCAGCAAACGAGTTCCGGGAAGAGTGGAGGTACCAACAAGGCACCTTCCTAGTTTTAGCTTCCACAAGTCTTCATTTCAATAAAAAGTCAACTTCAACATTAAGTTAATAATATAAATATGTTCTGAAAAAATCCTTTACATTTCTTCTCAAGCTTAATTAATGTGTTATAAATATATTTTCTTTTGTGTGAATTATGTGATTCTTGACTGTTTGTATCTTCGAGTCATTTCGTTTGTAAAATAAGTAAAGATAAAAGCAAACTCTATGGTATATGAAAAGTTGTAAAATAAAAAATAAAGACGATACTTATGGGCGATTTAAGATTTTGAATTCAGAACTTCAGATCTTTGCGAAGGTGAATAAAAAAATTCACAAATGGGCACAAGGATATGAAAAAGACAACGATTTAGTATTTTATTTAAATAATCAAGATTAATCGTTTTCATTTTCTTCTTCTTCTAATTGTTTTACTGATATGCAACTACAAAAATGTTGAGTGGGTTATTGGTACGCAAACCAAAATATTCCCTTTATCTGTCCCAAAATGTAAGTCAACGCCAATGGCTTTATGGATTTGCAGGTTGCCACTAATCTCTGCATCTGAGTTCAAACTGAAATGATATATTTTATGATAAAAACAATTTAGCTAAGAAAATGAAACTAAACACTATAAAAGCAGCAAAAATGATAATATATTTTACAGAATAATAAGAACAAGATTTTATCCAATACCTTGAAATTTTTTATGTCTTGATTTCTTTTGTAGCTTTTTTATAATTCCCAAAAAGAGAATGTCATCTATACTAGAATATTATTTCAAAATATTTAGACATATTTGATTGAATAATTCGGTAAAACTTCTCACAGCTAGTTAAGAAAGATTGAGATAACAGTAATTAAGATGACACTCCCAAAACAATTAATCTGGTCAACCTTATTGTAAGTAGACCACATGTGTATATAATGTTGAAAAACATAAATAAATAGTACTTTATACGAAACATGCAATAATACGAAAAGACGCGCCAAATGAGCTGTTATTATTTGATTAATATATGTAATTACCTCATTTTATAATACTTAGTGTAAATACTGATGAGCCTATATTAATAAACTAAAGTCACACCTCACTCTCTCACTTAGCTCTCACGAAGCAGATCGAATTGAAGAAAAGATGGAGAGAGAAGAAGGAGTTTCTTATTATCTATGGATCCCTTTTAAGTTCATTCATCAAACTTTCCGATCTCTTTTACTCAAGCTTCTCGGTTTGCGATCTCCTTCTGATCATAGCTTTCCGGTATGTAATTTCTGTGATAAACGACCATTAATATTTCATATTTCTGTTAGCGTTCATGTGATTAGATCTCCTTGTCTCTGAAGACTCGTAGTACAAATATTTACTCAAAAATGATGAGATTTTTACGCATCCAATTTATACCTAATTCATTATTCTATAAAGTGGATTGTGCTTTGGTATAAATTTTCTTTTTTCCAGTAGAGATTGTAACTCTGGACTCTTGAGGCAAAATTAGTTCTCAAGATTTTGATTGTGTTTTTTTTTTTGTTAACTATGAGTTGAACGATTTTATGGTTTTTAACTCAAAATTAATTACTAATAAGTGAATTATAGTCCATATTTCTTAAATATTATTCCAAGCTTTATACTTCATTTGTTTGAAAAAAAAACTAAAAGTTTTATACTTCATATATGATTGCTAACACGCATTCTAAATATGAATATATGATGGATTCTCTAGCCATTCATATCGACATAGCCTAATATAGAGTTAATTTTGGGTTGGTTTGATAAGAACAATTTCGGATCGGATCCGATTAAAACAAGACTGTAGCTAGTGATCTACATGATTTTTTTGGTGGTCTAGAGAAATAAAAACTTTTTAAGTGAAAAATAAAGTTTAACTTTAAGAAGATGCTGACACCTCATGGAGAAATATATCATCTTCAATTCTTGTGCTGACACCTCACTCCATTAACTTTTTATTTATTTGTAACTTCACAAAATTTCCTTTTTTTGTTTGTTAAAAATAAAGTTTCTTTTATAATACAAACTTCATATTTCTCGCAACAGAAGGAAGAGGAGGAGGAAGTTGAGGTTGTGGAAGTGTCGTCGAGGGGACTTCCGGGGAAAAAGAATGTACTGAAGAAGTCGAGAGAAAGTTCCGGCAAGCCGGGAGGCACCAACAAGAAGCCGTTTTAGTTTTTCACTTCAACTAAATAAATATTTGACGGAGAAATTCTTCCTTACATTTTCTTAATTTAATATTTGTATCGTATAATTCCTGAAGATTATGAGTCCTTTATTTTGACATAATAACAAAACACAAACGTGAATCTTACTTACTCCTTGGTTTCAACTTTCTTTTGTGAGAAAGTTTTAAAAGAAATAAAAGATCATATCGTCTTAAAAACACACAAACAGATCAATTCGATCTCTTACCTCGGAAAATGCATAACCAAATAAATACCTTACCATAAACAAAAAAAAGCAAATTAAATAATTATTTGGTTTAAAAAGACTATTTGCATGTATATTTTACATTCATGTGGTGGTGTCTCGTTCTCCGTACGTATATCCAAGAAAGTTGAATGATGAGGTGGGAGTGGGACTAGTATCTATCGTGCAATTTAATAGTGTTACATAAATAAGGAAATCTATTTATTACCTTTCGCTATATACACCTACCTTCGAATATAAACCATTAATTGAAAAATATAAATGGTTGAGATTTAAATGTTCGGAATGTAAAAATTAGAGTTTAGAGATTTAGCTTTACATAATTTGAAGAAAAAAAAAGTGTGAATCGACTAGGGAAAAGTTTAAGTAATTTTAGGACATAACTTATGGAATTGTTGGTTTTCTTATAGCCTCAGCTTTTAACAAAGAAAGAGACGGCCACTCTAAAAGATGTGCAATTTTTTTAAAAAGTTGGTTCTAATTCACCGCTTTATAATCGCAGTTTAAGAAGTATGATTGATCTTTTGGTACCAAAGAAAATTCGAGGATAAAGTCACACATAGAGGAAATTAGAAGGCATAGAAGATGCAGCAAGAGAGAGATAACAAAAGAGATTGTTGCAAGCTCATGCCTCAAGCTGTCAAAGCTTTTTTCAAGTGTCTGAGATTCAGACGTTCTTCTTCTTCTTCCGACATGGTGAAAGCTAAAGCAAGAAATGTAAAAACTGATCATTCCGTCTCTCCTCTGTAAACTCAAGGAATGTTTACTTTTATTTCTGCTAAGCTACTAGTTCTTTATTTTGTGTTGCAGGAGGAGAACGAAGAAGCTTCATCTGTTGAAACTTCAACGAGGAGTCTCAAGCTAATGGGTAAAAGGATAAGGAAACAACCGATAAGCTCGGGAAAGCGAGGTGGAGTTAACTGACTACGAACGGGGCCTTACATGTAGAATTGGATAATCTTATTTGGTAGTAACTCTATAAGAAAATTGCTTTGCGTCTCATGAATCATGATATCAATATCATAACTTCATATCAATTAAACTAGAGTTACTAGACTCCTAAGCTAGTAATACACAGACTCTGAAAAAGGGTAAAGAGAAAAGTGGGATCTGATTGATCACCTTCTACTGCTTAGCTCGCTTTGCAAGATAACTTGTTGCCGTTTTGGAGAAACGAGTGACTGTGAAGAACAATTGCCATAAAGAACGTCCTTTAACTATCCCTTCCTTTAAGCTCCTCGCTTTTCTAGCCACCATTGGTTCTGTTTCCTCTGTCTTGGTTCGATGCATCACCTCCTGCATTGAAGCTATTGAATGAGATAAAAATAGAGTTAACTGTGAAAGTCCATAATTTGAATAGGAGAGTTCAGAAGTGATGACTGAACCTGGATTCATGTTTGTTAACCGTCTTAGTCTATCTTCAGCTACGCGAATAGCCCGTGTTGAGCTTTTAACACCTTGAGTAATACCTTGGCTACACAAATACTGAAAGAGTTACAAAAGAGATATGAAGAATAGGTAATCATGGTGGGATGTGTCATGTGAGACAAACCCTAAATCACTGAGCTCCATAGTTAAGTCACTGATCTCCATTCCTGATAAACGAACAGCAGCCATTGTATCTGGTAGCTCTTCTCTAGTTACATCCAGAAGCTTTTCAAGAGACTCAGCTGCTTTCTTGAAAGCCTATTTTCAACATTCCAAAGTAAACAAATGTATATACAACTCAAACCAACCTTCAAAATTTATCAAAAACTGTAAAAGCAAAATGTTGGAGAACGAACCAGAAGAGTAGGAATCGCAGCAAAGAAGAGCCACGATGCTGAAATTGCTGTCTGCAACAGAACCCATGATGATGATTGTTACAAAGTGACATAAAGTCCAGATCTTTATTGAGCAATTGGAATCAAAACCTAAACCCAAGAGTCAAATCAAGTATAGGGGGATGAAATTGAGGCTTACTACGCAAGCGACGACATTGAGCAAGACGAAGTGCTTCTGAGTGAATGTCCATTGAGAGAGTTGGAGAGGAGACTGTCCCACGGACGACGTGAATTGGGAAGAGATCGATGGCTCCTGCGGATTCGAGTACAATGGCGAGGGAGGAGAAGACGCGATTGAGTCTGAACCCTTTGTGAATCGTGAAATCGGAAAAGCTAGCCGGAGAGTGTCCCGTCGGCGAAAGGAGAGATTTTTATCGATGAATCCGTAATGGAGAATCGGATTCCAGAAGATTATGGGTTTGGGCGGTTGCAATTTTGAAGGTACGAACATTGTGAATGGTTTAGCTCTCTCTATTCGTCAGAAACCCATTGTTAAGCTTCGAGTCGACGATAACAATGAAAGTCATCAATTTCTCGGTGAGAAAATATGCGTCAAGCTGAAAATAAAAACAAAATTGCAAGCCAAGTCCTCTATTTATGCTTTAATTAATAAATTAAGCTCATTACTATTATTTAAACCAATTTGACCTCCTTTTGGCGTTATAAGTAAATCAGAACACCCCCACATTGGTTTGTAGGTCTGTGAGCTAATCAACTATAAGCCTATAACTACACGTAGCACCTCCCTGTGCACGTGTCACACGTACGGTCTTAAAGGTTCCGGCTGGTGTTTGAGCTGTGTAACTACATATACATTTGGTTTGATTCGTTTTTTCTTACATATAGTTTCAACAAAAGCCAAAGCATAATTGATGGATCAAGTACTCTCTAACATCATAAGAATCCCTCTAATATCACCATCACAAGCTCACCTTACGACCAATAACAAAACTTATTATGGCTTGTCATCGTCGAGAGTCAATTTTGTAAAGGTGTTTGCAAAAGCGTCTCGTAAAGTGAAACTGATTAGTCCGGAAGGTGAGGAGCACGAGATAGAAGGAAACGAAGATTGTTGCATACTTGAGTCTGCGGAGAAGGCGGTGTTAAGTTCTATGGGCTTCCAACTCAAAACCAATTGGCAATGAGTGGAGTGGCCCATATCCCTTTATATATTACTTAAGATCCCTTCCAACTTCCGATGTGGGACATTATGTCCTAATACGCCCCCTCGAGATGATGGCTCTTTGGCCATTAATCTCGAAATATTCGGGCTTAGATCGACGGCATCAATTTTGGGCCTTGTCGATGATTGGACCATCTTTGGGTCGGATCGGGTTGGACATGTGTGGATCGGGCTCTGCTACCATGTTAAGTTCTATGGGCTTCCAACTCAAAACCAATTGGCAATGAGTGGAGTGGCCCATATCCCTTAATATATTACTTAGGATCCCTTCCAACTTCCGATGTGGGACATTATGTCCTAATAGGCGGGACTTGAACTGCCTTACTCGTGTAGGTCAAGGACTTGTGGGACATGTTGTGGGAAGATGGTGTCAGGGAAAGTGGATCAGTCACTAGGGTCCTTTCTTGAGGAAGAGCATCTTCAAAAAGGTTATATTCTCACGTGCATCGCACTTCCACTAGAAGATTGCGTCGTTTGCACACACAAACAAACGGATCTTATATGAGTTACGCATGCCAGCCGCAAACTTTTGTAGGCTCAGTATAAAATATATTTAATGTGTTAATTTCTTTCCATTCGAGTCATTAGTAAATACATAATTCAAAATATTTAATCAGATTCGAGTCACAAATCATACCAGTGTATATATGTGCATGTGCATCGACCAACTCTGTTCAGTAAAATTTTTCCACGATGGAGATGTAATTGGTATAAAATATATAGGTCCATGAAAAAAGAGAAATAAGGTTAGGACTTGTCCACTCACCGGTGGTTTTGTTGAAGTAGATTCGTTTTCTATAAAAAAATTCAAGTTAAAAAAAAAATTGAGTTAAAAGAAAATCAAACAACAATTATGATTGAGCAAAACAAAATGATCATGAACAAAATGCATACAAAGAAAAGTGAAAATATTACAATAAGAAATAGTAATTTACTATTTGTTTGTTAGAATTATAACTTTATAAATAGGGTGCTTTTGTTTAAAAATTTAATCATAGAAAATAGAGAATAACAAAGAGATGTTTAAGAGAAGTCCACAAAATGACATGTTTTAGTTACTACTGACTACTGAGTAAGATCGGTTCCAAGTAATATAACAGCACTGGAACTGCAATAACTTGTGTAGCTGTGTAGGTAAGGGACTTGTTGGACATCCGGACATGTCGTAGGAAGATGGTGTCGGGAAAGGTTGATCAGCACCATACTGTAATGTGTTAAATTATTTCTGGTATGAGGTGTGACTTATGACATATTCAAAATATTGCAATCGGATTCCACTCATAAGTCATAAGTCACAAAATCATACCAGTAAGTAAAGTAATGTACTAATGTGCATCGATCATCTTTGTTCTGTTCAGTATAATTGGGCTTTTTTGTTTGCAATCATGGGGATAAATTGGTATAAGAGTATATAGGCCCATTAATGACCCGTAAGACATGGGCAATTACGTTGGGCTTTGTTCCGTCACCACCAGTGGGTTTAGTTATTGGTACAGTTTTTTTCGCATCTGGCTTGATAATGTGGTACAAGTTTTAAGCAAAATAAAAATACTTTCCTTTTAAAATAAATTAAATTTTAAATTATTGTTCAATATATGTAGTTAATTCAATTTTATAAATTTAAAATCATATATTAGTTACAACTTTGTCTAAATAACAAATTTCCCTAAATAGCTTACAAATTTTCTGTAAAAATAATGAAATATTAAATAGATTTGAAGGATCTTATACCTAATTTAGTTTCATAATAATAATCAAATCCTCTACAAGGTTCGTCAAACTTCCTCCAATCCAAATTTCAAAAAATAATTAAATTTACCAAAAAAAATTCATATGAATTTTGGGCCTTACAATAAAATTTTCGCAAACGGCGCCTTAATAATTTGGGGAAAAAAATCAAAAACCCTATTTCCTTTTTCCTGAAGAGCGGTCGTTGAAATCACGCAATAAGTAGAACACATTTGGACAACAACCAAAAAAACAAGATAAAATAAAAAATAAACAAAAACCCCCAAATTTGTGTCTCCTCCGAAAAAAAATTCGAAATTCCGGATCCACCGCCATCAATCCCTAGCTTCCTCTCTTTCTCTCTATCCTCGCCGGCGAAAACCAGTAGGGTTTCTCAATTCGTTCTTTGCTCAATCTTCGTTCTTAGAGTACTGTGGCAATGAGGAAAGGAGCGAAGAGAAAGGGTGTTTCAAAAGCTGGTCGCAAAGGTGCTGTTGCGGAGACTCAGAACGATGAGGTGATAGAGGAGACGACGACGCAAGAGGAGAGTCAACAGCCTAAGGAAGAAGTCGTCGACGAGAAGAAGGAGAATGGGGAAGAGGAGGAGGCTAAGGGAGATCACGAGGACGAAGAGGAGGCGAAACCTGATTCCTTAGAGAAGGAGGAGAATCAGGAAGATGAGGTCAAAGCTGACGAAGTTAAGGAAGAAGATGAGAAGAAACCTGTTGCTCGTCGTGGTGGTAAACGAAAGAGGGCTACGAAGAAGGAAACTGAGGTTAAAGATGAGAAGAAACCGGTTCCGAGTGTTAAGAAACCTCGAGTGGCCAAAGTTAAGGAAGAGCCTGTCTACTTTGAGGAGAAGCGTAATCTGGTATGCTTTTGCTAACCTTAGCTTAGGTTTAAGATTCATCACTTGGATTAGATGCAATTTGGGGTTATTTAAGCTGATTTGATAACTCGAAATACGCTGTGGAAACAACAATGAGATACGTTTTTGGACCTGTATGTTTATCTTATAGCTTAACTTATAATGTGGAGCTGTTTAGAGTTCCTGGTTGCAAGAACAATACAAAAGATATTACTTTGTTGGTGGGTTTATCTGGAGAACTATTGTATGCTATTATAGTTCTTTTGTCAGATATGGTATCTCGTTATCAATATATCTTGAGCACTTGAGTATTTGTAAGTTCAAATAAACGGGCTTGTTTTCTTGTCTTATTGCTGCTGTGTGCGTTGCAAATTAACATGTGCGCTTGTTTTGTGTTTCCAGGAGGATTTGTGGAAGGTTGCATTTCCAGTGGGAACTGAGGTATATTGTTTTGAGGAATTTTGGCTTCAACATCAGAGCTACTGTTTTCATTGATAATCCAATATATTCCTTGCTTATGTTTGTTAATTTGTGATGGCAGTGGGATCAGTTAGATGCACTTTATGAATTCAATTGGGATTTCCAAAATCTTGAAGTAAGTTGTTTGGATTACATTCTCTATTGTTTAGTCAAGGGTTTCCAGGGTTGACGAGAATCTGATATTTATGTTTCTTCATCTGTTCCAGGAAGCATTGGAGGAAGGAGGAAAGCTCTATGGGAAGAAGGTTTATGTTTTTGGCTGTACAGAACGTAAGCTATTTCTCTCGTTTTTTTTCTTAATCTTGTTTTGATTTTAGGTAGTTACTGTCTTCTTATCGTTTGACTTGTTTAAATCATCTTTGGCACTTGTGGTTCTTTTTAATTTACCTAGAAAATCTATCAGGTTGTGCAGTATGCTCTCTACCTTTTTTTGAACATTTGCTTCTAGTTCCTGTTTAAGTTTTTGTTTTCAACGTTACAGCTCAATTAGTACCCTACAAAGGTGCAAACAAGATTGTCCATGTCCCAGCTGTTGTTGTGGTAAGTTCTTGTTTAAATATCTGTTAAAGTTTGCTTGCTATCACTGATCTCTGAATTTAAGATCATATAGTATCTCATTCTCTTTCTAAAATTCGTCAATTTTATATATGCAGATTGAATCACCTTTTCCGCCTTCTGATAAGATAGGAATCACATCTGTTCAGAGAGAAGTGGAGGAAATCATTCCAATGAAGAAGATGAAAATGGATTGGCTTCCTTACATTCCGGTTGAAAAAAGGTACTATGAGTTCCACGTGCATCTGTTAGACATTTGGTGGGATGTCCTAAATCATTGAGAAGAGAAACAGAGATTCTTTCTTGGGCTATTCTTATCTCTGATGTTTACCAGCAGTTGCTAACTACTTTTGCTTTGTTCTTCTTGCAGAGATAGACAAGTGGATAAGATGAACTCTCAAATTTTTACCTTGGTTTGTACGCAGAGGAGGTACGTAGCATGTGTTCTCTTCTCTTCTCAGTGTGAGATGCCTGATAGAGTTAAAAAATTGATTTTGGCTTGCTATAAGGGGTTTTGAGTTACATTACATATGTATTGAAATTAGAACATGAAACATGGCTTCACGTAGCTACTATGTGTGATTAGTCGGGTTGCATTGTTTGTTCCCTCATTCCTGCTTGTAATTTTTCTTTAGAGTGCAGAAATTTGATACATGGGTCTTTTTTGTTGCAAATCTGAGTCTTCTACAGATAGTATTGTTTGAATTCTCTAGTTCTGTTGTACTCAATTTGACTTTGTACATTATCTGCAGATCTGCTCTCAGACATATGAAGGAAGATCAACTTAAGAAATTTGAGTATTGCCTTCCTTGTGAGTTTTATTCATCTACTACCAATACTAGTTAAATTTGCAGAGTGAACCATTTATAACACATGGCAGGCTGTTGGCAGTTGTATATTCGTATGCAACAACAAATTCTAATATCTCTCTCTTTTTTTTCTTTTTTCTTTGCAGATTTCTATCAACCCTTTAAGGAAGATGAACTTGAACAGAGTACTGAGGTCCAAATAATGTTCCCCTCTGAACCCCCGGTAAGTTTTCTGGCATGCAATGAATGCGTTGGAAGTGGCAGGTCTACATGAAATGGTCTGATAGGGGCACATTGTTTTGGGTATTTTCTTTGTAATCAAGCTTTAATTTTCTGTTTGTGCAGGTTGTGTGTGAATTTGACTGGGAGTTTGACGAACTTCAGGTGTGTGTTTGGCTTTTCTGTAACAATAAAATTTGAATTACTTCTTCATTTGAGTCATCTTTGCATTGTTCTTTTCTTGTGTGTTCGAAATCGCATTCGTCGTATGCTGAATCTTGAGATGGCTTTTTTCATCTATCTCAGGAATTTGTCGATAAACTGGTGGAAGAGGAAGCATTACCTGCTGAACAAAAGGATGAATTCAAAGTAAGAGTGAGCTGTAATGCAATTGTCAGTTCTTGACGCTTGAGTATCTTCTCTAATTACCATTGTTCTTTTTCTCAGGAATATGTCAAAGAGCAAGTTCGAGCAGCAAAGAAAGCAAATCGGGAAGCCAAAGATGCTCGAAAGAAAGCAATAGAAGAAATGAGCGAAGATACTAAGCAAGCCTTTCAAAAGATGAAGTTTTACAAATTCTACCCCCAGCCTTCACCAGATACACCAGACGTCTCAGGTGTCAAGGTAAAGAACTAAGAACAAAAACAGAAAACTCAAAAATCCACCTCCAGTTTGTTTAATACTTTATATGATACCGATAGGTTTTGATTATAGTTTGTTACAAAGCTCTGATTATGTGAATGATCTGGTTTTTTGCAGTCCCCGTTCATTAATCGATACTACGGAAAGGCTCATGAAGTCCTTTGAGATCAGACCCTTCAGAATTCAGGATAGCTTTTCTTGGCAGCTTCAGCAGAAATCAAAGTTATTTAATCACAGGTGCTCTCAGAAACTCTTTGAGCTATTATAGTTATAAAGCCAAGTTTGTAGGACAAAATGTCTTTTACTTTTATGAGTTTGTATTCTCCTCCAAAAGTACCTGAGATCTTAGAAGAGTCACGGGAACCAATTCTTTTTGCGGAAAATTGGAGACAACTTTTTATAACTCTACTACCCTTGAAGTTTTTCTTAAATTGCAATGGCATTTCTCAAATTACTTTAGACTAGACGAGTATGCCAATTATAACAAAAGGAGAGTATTTAAATTGGGGTTTCCAACTAGTTGTCAAAGTTTCGACAATAACAAAATGGTATTATTTAGTTGGACCCAATAAAATATTATATGAAAGAGAGATGGACAGACATAGACAAAATATAATAAGTTTGGCATCTTTCATTTTATGGTTAGAGAAAATGACATTCTAAAAGGAGCAAATAAATAGACTAGTCAAGATTTATTGTATGTTCATATATATTTGTATTTTCATTAAAATTGGCGACAAGGATATACATATTCTAAGTGGGAATACAGAAATGAATCAGTCAAACAGTGCCATATATTTTCAAAAAAGCTTTTTTTCCATACCAACATATTACCCTTAGGGTAGTCAAGAATTTCTTTTATTTGGATGAAATGTCAAGAATTTATGTTTTGTCAATAAATTATTAAAATAAAATAACAAATTATGATCATATTTAGCTTATTTACTCACAATAATATGTGATTAGGAAGAAAAAAATAGACAGGTTGGTCCGGAATAGTATGACACACCACGTTCTTCTCTTATTTAGTCACTCCGTCCCGTTTAAGAAGTAGTACAGTGTACGGACAAAGAACTTAACGGCGTTACAGTATCCCCGTCACGTTGTGTTGCATGTGATGTGAGAAAAAAGGTTTGGGTGCGAATTTTCTTCTTCTTGAAAAAAGAGAAAAAAGAAAAGACACAGCGACTCAAAGACATGCCATTGTCCTTTCCAGTCTGTTTTTTTACTTATCTGCAAAACTAATCATATATTATTCCACCACTTCTCTTCCTCTCTTTTCACTTTTTGTTTTAATAATACTTTTTTTATTTTTTGTCAAGTTTTAATAATACTTATTGTCATATCTTTTTTAACAAATATATTGGTATATAATATATTTATGTCCTGGTTTTGATTCTATCGGTTTTGGTATCATTCATTACGTTTAAGTAAATGATGTTTCCTAAACTATGTTGTGATATAACTGATACTACAAAGATGATAAATACTGATAAGTGACTTGACGCAATTAGTGTAATAAAATTAGTTGACACAGCTAACAAATCGTTTTCATTGAAAGTATCTTTTTCACCGTATGATATCCTTTGAACAATAGTCACTGGTCTGGTCAGTCAATAGTATCTACACGCATCTCAAAACCATTATATTTGCACTGATGCTCAAACTCATCTAACTACATTTTGAGTTTCCATATCATATCCACTCAAACATGAAAAAAATTCAACCTTCCCAAAAACACCTTTTTGAGTCCATTTATGTGGTTGGTTACTTATTTTAAATGTCAGAGAATATTCAAAAGATATCACACTATGTAAAAAATAAAGCTTTTTACTTGTCAAGATAATATGTGCATTACACTTACATCACCCCTTAACATGAGGTAAAAAACTGTTGTCAAGTTACCAAAAAAAAGAGAGTAATCAGTAATTAGATTCCATTAACAAAAGTTTTTTTAAAAAATTTGATTCCATTAACGAGTAAAAGTAGGTAAAGAGAAAAATCATAATTCCTAAAATGATAAAAGTTTTTAAAATATCTAAACTTTAAATAGGAAACTATTAATCTCTGATTGATGAAAAACTGTCATACCATAAAGAACTAAGAAAAATAATATAAAAAATCGATTTTTTTTTGGAAAACCTCAAACACAAACATACACACACACTCTCTCTCTTCTTCTTCCCCTCTTTCAATTTCCAGATTCCGAGTAGTACAATCCCTAAATCTCCGTCTCTCTGTTTCTCTCTTCTCTCTCTCAGCTATGAATCCTTACTAGGGTTTTTCCTGTGTGTGTTTCTCAGTTTGCATTTGCTTCTGTGGAGTAGAATCTTCAGGGCTAAATGAGTCATTTTCTCACTTTCTGCTTCATTTCACTCCTCCTCCTCGGTGCCAACGCCGTCACCGAGACCGAGCTCCGATCTCTACTCGAGTTCCGTAAAGGGATCCGTGACGAGACCTCACACCAACGAATCTCATGGTCCGATACAAGCAGCCTCACTGATCCATCTACTTGCCCTAATGACTGGCCTGGTATCTCTTGCGACCCTGAAACCGGTTCAATCATCGCCATTAATCTCGACCGTCGTGGTCTCTCCGGCGAACTCAAATTCAGCACTCTCTCTGGTCTCACTCGTCTTCGTAACCTCTCTTTATCCGGAAACAGCTTCTCGGGTCGGGTCGTTCCTTCCTTGGGTGGAATTTCGTCGCTTCAACACTTAGATCTGTCAGATAATGGTTTCTATGGACCTATACCGGGTCGGATCTCGGAGCTTTGGGGTTTGTTACATCTCAATTTGTCTTCCAACAAGTTCGAAGGTGGGTTTCCGAGTGGGTTTCGGAATCTTCAGCAGCTAAGATCTTTGGATTTGCATAAGAATGAGATTTGGGGAGATGTTGGTGAGATTTTCACTGAGCTGAAGAATGTTGAGTTCGTTGATTTGAGCTGTAATCGTTTCCATGGTGGCTTATCTTTACCAATGGAAAACATTTCCAGCATTTCCAACACTCTCCGTCACTTGAATTTGAGCCACAATGCGTTGAATGGCAAGTTTTTCAGCGCCGAGTCTGTTGGTTCGTTCAAGAATCTCGAGATTGTTGACTTAGAGAATAACCAGATCAATGGTGAGTTGCCGCATTTTGGATCACAGCCGAGTTTAAGAATCTTGAAGCTTGCTCGTAACCAGTTGTTCGGTTTAGTGCCTGAAGAGTTGTTGCAGAGTTCGATTCCATTGCTTGAGCTAGATCTCAGTCGAAATGGTTTTACAGGTGAATTGAAATTTTACAACTTTTCTTTTGAAGCAAGATTTGCCAAAATTGTTGAATCTTGCTACTTTAGGGGATATAAGAATAGAACTATTGAACTTTTAGAGCATTGATTTGACTGATTTCCTGTTCTTGACTAGACACTTGTGTCATATGTATATTAAAGGAGTTTCCTTTGATTCAAATGCAGGATCAATTATTGAAATCAATTCAACAACGTTAACTATGTTGAATCTTTCTTCTAACGGCTTGTCTGGGGATCTTCCGTCGACTTTGAAAAGTTGCTTAGTGATAGATCTGAGTGGGAATACTTTCTCTGGCGATGTATCTGTTGTTCAAAAGTGGGAAGCTACTCCTGATGTTCTTGATCTGAGTTCAAACAACTTGTCGGGAAGCTTGCCGAACTTCACTTCTGCATTTTCAAGATTAAGTGTGTTGAGCATTAGAAATAACTCTGTCGCTGGTAGCTTACCTTCTCTGTGGGATGATTCAGGGGTTTCTCAATTATCTGTGATTGATCTCAGTTCAAATAAGTTCAGTGGCTCCATTCCAGAGAGTTTCTTCACTTTTGCAAGCTTGAGAAGTTTGAATCTTTCTATGAATAACTTGGAGGGGCCAATTCCTTTTCGAGGTTCACGTGCAAGCGAACTTTTGGTTCTAAGGTCTTATCCGCAGATGGAGTTACTTGACCTTTCAACCAATTCTTTGACGGGTATGCTGCCCGGAGATATAGGTACAATGGAAAAAATTAGAGTGCTGAATCTTGCCAATAATAAGCTGTCCGGGGAACTTCCAAGCGACCTCAACAAGCTTAGTGGCCTTTTGTTCCTTGACTTGTCAAACAATACTTTCAAGGGTCAAATTCCCAATAAGCTTCCTTCCCAAATGGTGGGATTCAATGTGTCGTATAACGACCTATCAGGCATAATTCCGGAGAACCTTAGAAGCTACCCGCCTTCTTCTTTTTATCCTGGTAACTCCAAGCTAATTCTCCCAGGCGGGATTCCAGCGGATTCTTCTCGTGATCTGTCTTTACCTGGGAAAAAACATCATTCGAAGCTTAGCATAAGAATAGCGATTATTGTTGCTTCAGTTGGAGCTGCTCTTATGATTCTTTTTGTCTTGTTTGCCTATCATCGAACACAGCTCAAGGACTTTCATGGGAGGAATAGATTTACAGACCAAGCCACGACTAGAGATGCCAAGTTTGGACGCTCTTCTCGTCCCTCCTTATTCAACTTCAGCTCAAATGCTGAGCAGCAGTCATCATCTTTGAGCTTCTCAAACGATCACTTGCTCACCGCAAATTCAAGGTCGTTATCTGGGATACCCGGATTTGAAGCTGAAATTTCCGAGCAGGGTGTGCCTACTACTACTTCAGCCACTACAAACCCTAACCTCCTTGATGATTATCCTGCAGCATCTGGACGGAAGTCTTCTTCAGGAGGCTCCCCATTATCCTCTTCACCTCGTTTTAGTGACCAGCCTGTGATGCTAGATGTTTACTCACCCGATCGATTGGCCGGAGAACTCTTCTTCTTAGATGTTTCACTAAAACTCACAGCAGAAGAGTTATCCCGAGCTCCTGCAGAAGTTCTAGGTAGAAGCAGCCATGGAACACTGTACAAAGCAACACTGGATAACGGACACATGTTGACAGTGAAATGGTTGAGAGTTGGACTCGTGAGGCATAAGAAAGATTTTGCACGGGAAGCCAAAAAAATCGGCTCTTTAAAACATCCTAACATTGTCCCGTTGCGAGCATACTATTGGGGTCCCAGAGAACAAGAAAGACTACTCCTTTCTGATTACCTGAGAGGAGAAAGCTTGGCCATGCATCTATACGGTTAGAAGCTCTTTTAATTAGTCTTTTTACTCCTATAACTATAAGCCTTTCTGTATCTTGTTTGAACAAAAAGTAATCACCCTTTAGGCTTAAGAGATCTACCGTTTCAATCTTTCTGTGCAGAGACTACTCCTCGGAGGTATTCTCCAATGTCCTTCAGCCAAAGACTAAAAGTTGCAGTTGAAGTGGCTCAGTGTCTTCTCTACCTTCATGATAGAGCAATGCCACACGGGAACTTGAAGCCAACTAACATAATCCTCACAAGTCCCGACAATACCGTGCGAATAACCGATTACTGTGTTCACCGTCTGATGACTCCATCTGGTGTAGCGGAACAGATACTAAACATGAGTGCACTCGGTTACTCTGCTCCTGAACTTTCCTCAGCTTCCAAACCAATACCAACACTCAAATCCGATGTCTATGCGTTTGGTGTGATTCTCATGGAGCTTTTGACTAGACGGAGCGCGGGTGACATAATCTCGGGTCAAACAGGAGCCGTTGATCTGACCGATTGGGTGCGGTTGTGTGATCAGGAAGGTAGGAGAATGGATTGCATAGACAGAGACATAGCAGGTGGGGAAGAGTTCTCAAAGGGAATGGAGGATGCACTTGCTGTTGCAATCAGGTGCATTGTCTCTGTCAATGAAAGGCCTAACATCAGACAAGTTCTTGATCATCTTACTTCAATTTCTGCCTGAGATTTGTTTGTTTTTTCTCCTCTCTAAATTTTTCTGTAAATCTCCATGGATTTCCCTTCACCCATCATCCCATTTTTTCTTCTTCTTTTCTGGTTTTATGTTTCTCTTTAGTAGTTTGATCAGATGATTCAGATCCTCGGGTGTTCTTCTTACATTTATTTTTTGTTGATTATTTTTCCCCTTCCTTGTAAAGGTAGAAGAAAATCTAATCCCATTGATTCTGACACAAACATTCGTGTTTGCTTATTGATTTTTCTAAATTTTGTTTCCTCTTAAAATTCCATTCTTGATAGTTGATTGTTAAGGTCTCATACCATTCTTGACATCTAAACAACTTAATTACGTTGGTTCACGTTGCCTAGCCTCCAATCTCTCCATAGCACAAGTCATTTGAGGAATATAACTTCCTTGGCCAAGTTTCCCAGCTGCTACACTCTCTGCTAATGTATTGTTGCAATTTCTCCATACCTTGAGATAACGCATCTTCCGCTTGTTGAAATTAAAATCAAATTCTTTATGTCACATTGAAATCAAAAATACAACAAGCAAATCATATGTAATTCTATAATATTACATTACATACAGAAAAAAGAACAAAAATCGAAAATTGGTTTCTAAAAAGCTACAAACTTTACGTTGCTGATCATATTTACAACTTAACTTCAACATTTCCTTTAGCCGCAAGACAAGAATCACCATCAAGCAGCGGCTTATGTTATTGCTCTTGTTCTTGTCCAAAATCCATTGACCAGAAAACTCCATTCTTGATTCTTAAGGACTCAATCAAACCTTTGTTGAAATCTAAGCATCTTGATTACGTTGGATCACGTTGCCTAGCCGCCCAACTCGAACTCAAAGCTCGAAGCCGCTGGAAATACTCCCCTAATGCTAACAAACCTCTAGCCGCTTGTCGCGTGGTTAAGATCCGATGCATCTGTTGCAATGTCTCATGTCTCAGATGATCAGCCTACAACAACAAAACAGTTTAAGAACAACAACAAACTCAAGAAACCAGTTGTTTTCCTAATAATCGCGCTAGTTTTTGTTAAAATATTTCGTTCTTACTTGATTTACAAAGCTGACCAAAGCCTCCAATCTCTCCATAGCACAAGTCATTTGAGGAATATAACTTCCTTCGCCAAGTTTCCCGGCTGCTACACTCTCTGCTAATGTATGTTGCAGTTTCTCCATACCTTGAGATAACGCATCTTCCGCTTGTTGACATGATTGTCTCAAATTACATACATCCAAAAGTTGTTGATCCGTCAAGGGATCAAAATGCGGTAACAGAACCTAGCCAACAACAAAAAAGAATCCATATCCTAAATCATTGTAAAAAAACATTACTTTTGATGGATTAATGACGGTTTTTTCTATTACCTTGAGAAGCTCTGAGGGTCTAAATCCGCCTATCCACAAGAAAAACCGCTCTGCTGAAGTTTTCCACATTCCTGACATGACGTAGAAGACATCGATTTTTGCAGCGGCTGACTTCATTCGGAAGAGTTGAAAGTAATGTTTCATGGCATTCTCGACTAGTGAACGAAGCTCTATATCACTAACTTGTCCATGTAAAACTGTTCTTAGTTCGCTTATTTGCCTGTTCTGCTCTTCCACCCAATGTCCATATTCCATCTCAAATGCAACAATCCCTAACAAGAAAAACAAAACTGATGAATTGATTTTGAGAGAGATAATGGAAACTACGTAAAGGCTAATAAAGGTGAAAGATTCAAACCTGAGCTCATGTTATCTGAGAAACCAAGAGCATTTGAATCTACTCCATTCCCGACATAGAAACCCTGCAACATTATGATCACAAATTATTATATCAACAAGATACTCAAGGAAAAATAATATTTTGTGCAAACCTGTTGTCTAGCATGATCGAGTTCTTGCTCTAAGTGAATCAGTTTCAACCGGCTTGTCTCTAGCTGCTGAACATAAGCCTACAAGAAAAGACTCTATCGCTCAGTTAAAAAAAAACAAACAAAACAAAACTGTTTTACGAGTTGCGGGAACATAAAGTTTCATACTTTCTTGCGCAAACGACTTTTCCTAGCTGCCTCCCGATTCTGTGCAAGCCTTCTCTGTATCTGTGGAGACATAAAGATTAAAATGACAAAATCTTCACGGAATTAAGATAACCAAATGAGCTATATTATAACTTACCTTATCAGGATGTCTAGATGTGGAAGCCTCTTGGTCAAACTTGTGTGGAGTTCCTTCTGTCCCATGAGAAGTATCCTCTGACTGAACAAAGATTAAGGAAAGCATTAGTTTCTGAATTCAAATGAGATAATTTATCTGAGATATAATAACAAAATATGAAGTACCAAGCTGTCTGGTTTTTCGTTTGTCGGGATTATGATAGAGCCAGGCGTATACATGCCTCCATTGTTCTTGAAGCTTTCTTCCCACATACCGATTTGGTTGAGAGGCTCGTAAACTTCAAACCTTCTCGGTGGAACAAAATGTGTCGATGTTGTATTCATGTTTCTTCAACTGGCAACAAGAAAAGAGATACATACAAAACTTCATTCATCAAAATCAAGAATTGCAAAGACACAAGATCACAAGTTGAAGAGATATGTAAGTGATTTGCAGCGAAAAGGAAAACAAAGGAAAGGTTCTGGCATTAAGTCATTTTCCATCACCCAATTCGTCAACCCTAGCTACTACCTTCCCTAGTTCTATAAGCTCCATTGATAAGGCAAAACATCGGTCTCATATACACCCGAAAAACCCTGTGCTTACTAGTGTTTATTGAAAGGTTGTCAATTAGATAAAGATCATTGAAATATGTTCTCAAAACCTCTAATTGCATTTCCAAAAACAGACCAAACTCAAATGTCATTGTCAGAGTTATTGGATCTTACTGTATCTTCTTCTTTTAGTCACTAATGGTGGACCATCTAAAACACCTCCCAATAAGGAAAAAAATTCCATTACTCTCTCCCAGTGATTTGATATAACATTCTTGTACAATAGTCAAGATTCGATTAAAAGGCTACTCGGAGAAGAAGGTGAAGAGATAGAACCAAATTATCAGATAGCCAATCTATCAGAAGCAACCATCAGAAAAAAAGTTACAGCTTTCAGTTTGCAATCAACGACGATAAACCCTAATCATCGATTAACAATAAACTACAGAGAATCAGAGAGTTTCAGAGAAACACAAAGTTTCGAACTTTTTTCGAGTCAAGCAGAGATAATGATATTTATGATCAACCCAAAAGATAAAAATTCAGAAAGAACAGAGATCTGAAGTCGAACCTTCTTCTGGTCTTTTGTGTCAACAGAGATTCAAAAAGACGAACTTTTCCCGCGGAAACCATGAAAAGAAAAGAACAAAAGCAAAGGAACTTTTCACTTTCAGCGGCTAAATCGAACGCAAGGCCTAGAAATCTGCAGCTTAAACCGGTTCGGGAGCAGAAGGGATGATAAAATCTCCTTCTCTGAACTTGTCATCTCGAAGAAGAATCATGCGAGAGAACACGACAACTTAAAAGAGAGCCCTTTGATTTGAGTTCTTTAAATTGTCTATATCCTAATAAATGTCCAAAACAAAAAAAAACTGAAATTCATTTTCTGTTTTTTTCTTGTTTGTTGATTCTTCGGTGATATTTGTCTTTTAAGCAATAAGTAAAATACAGCAGCTACACTGGAGTCCAAAACTAATTTTGGCATGTTTAATAAATATTATTCTTTTTTACCGTATATTCTTTTTTTTTTTAATAAGGTCCATAATTTATTCTATTACTTAATTAGATTTTTTTTTTTTGGTAAACTGTTAAGTATTTACACCATTTTCAGAATTGCGACAGCGGTTACAGAGGAAACAAAGAAGACAGAAAACCCAAAATCTACAACAAAGATCAACAAAAACCACGAAAAATACAACAAGGAAAGCAGAAGCGATAACAACCAATAGAGGTTCGAAGAAGAAACACCGATTCTGAACTGCGAAGTTCAGAAATTTGCGTGATTGCCTCAGCTCCAAAGAACTCGAGTCCTCATCGTCGTTGCCACGAGCAAATCCTAGCTGAGGCCCGTCCTCGAAACCCCAGACCAAAAAAACACATCCAGCTTCTCCGAAGACTAGCGCAAAAACGGAACCGCTTAAATTTTAATTAGATTTTGTTTCTGATTATTCTGTTTTTCTCTCATTTGTCATGTCACATCACCAAGTATATTCGAAAATTTTAAGCAAATTTTTTTTTTTGATTATTCAGTATTAATTCATATTCTGTGAACATAGTAAATAGTCTTTTTTTAATTTTCAACGATATATTATCCAGCACACGTCAAAATTGCGGCGAGTCTCGTCGGTGATGACGTGCCAATTGACGGCACACGCGCGGCTTAATAGCGCGTGGGAAGAGTGTAAAGCAAATTATCGTGGTTAATGTTTTGCCGCGGGAATGAGAGAAGCGGTTAAACTTTCTATAAGTTCTATGTTGGGATTTATAAGACATCAATCAAACAAATGAAACGAAGTACACGTAACATAATCACAAGCCTGACGTCAACAAAAAATAATAATTAATAAGACTTGAGTTTTAACAGGTGTACGAAATCATTAGTTTTGATAGTTCTATAGCATGCTGATCAAATATTGGCTTAAGATTACCCAATATAAGAGGACAATAATATTGAGGTTCTTATAAGCAAAACGATCAGCATGTAATCTTTGAAGTTTTCAGCTTAGAGCACCCACAATGGGATATCTCTGAGGATATGAGTTTGTGTTCATTTACTAATAAAATAATGTTCTAGATTTAACTATTCTATAATGTGGGATCCACTACTCTGATGTGTTTGGCTCGCGCGTAAGCCACACGCAGTAACAATATTTCAATATCAAAAATCCGAACCAACCACAAAAGGACACATGTCCCTCACACCCGAGTGTATGTTTACACTCGCCTTCCGACTCCTACACAACTTTTGCCTTATTTTCGATTATTTAATTACACACACTCGACCAACGAATACCCCACTGCGTATGGTCTTACTAAGCAACGCTTATATAATGTAATTATATCAACATTTAGGTATAGTTTTATATGTAGGTTAATTATGCCAACTAAAAAGATTCACATATACGTCTTGTTAATAATAAAATCCTACTATTTGATAATATTTATATACTGAAAAAGATAAACGAACCTTTGCGAAGGAATCACTTAGCTGACAAAGAAATATTACAATATTTTGATATTAGAACAGATTGGCTCTTCAAGTTCCATTGGAGACATATTTTTGTGACCACAACTTCTATCCACTTGCCTCTTTACTTATTATTTTAAGCACAACGAATACTAACTAAAATATGTGATTTGGTGTATTTTTCTGTATAAACAATATCTAACCAGCTTTCCCTTTTCCTTTAGTATGTTATCATACATATATAATTCTTGTTCATGTATCGCACTCATTTTTTTTCTTTTCCATATGATGAAGGCCGTGAGTAAGACATTTAGCAAACAAAATAATGAAGACGTCACTGCGGGAAGGTTTTCTTCCGCAAATTTCTTTAACAACGCACTTCTTTTTTTTTAACCGAAATAGTCCTATGTCGAATTTCAGACAAAAAATTTCAAAAGATTAATAATATGTATTAGAGCACAAAGAACATTAACTATGAAAATAGAGAAATTCGAAAAAGATTGTTAATGAGACATGACGCACAAACTCTTTGCTTTTGCCTATTTGTGGAATTATTCTCGAGTGCTATCTTATTAAAAGTGGTTTGCCACTAAGAGTGGGTGTCGTCACTCTTATTTTTCATTTGTATTTTAGGCTAACTATACCCATGTCTTGGAATCAATCTAAGAGTTTTCACGAACCCTGTAATATTTAACTCGACTTTATTTAGCCACATTCTAAAAGATATTGTCTTTTTAGTTTTGTTTAATCTATAAAATACCATAGAAAGGATTCTATGATTAAGTGCCCGAACGTAGAACCAATCATTCGTGAAAGATAAATATATAGTCCACCAAAGATAAAACATTTTATATGAAAGTGGTTTTTGTTGGCGTGTTAACATCCAGTTAAATGTCGTAGGATTCAATGTTCTCATTGTGAAGCAAAAGCTAGGACGGTAAATTATGCATTTTTTTTTAATGTCCTTCGAATTTACAGACATGGACTTTATCAACTGTTCTTTCGGCACCAAACATCTTTCCAGTGACCTTGATTTTTCCGAATTTTGACTATATATTATGGAAGAACCTAGTCAAGAATCCGTACTTGGTGGATCATCCTTTCCCATTAAAAGTTTTTAGATTATTTGAAAAGTTAGGAATGACAAAAAGTTTTGGGATTTGGTCCGGGAGCTACTCGACATTGTAGATCATGGACGACGGAGGATTCAAAATGGTTTCGTAGCTCAAGCTTCTATGCTTTGGTTGGAAAAGTGTTACCTAGCTCAAACTTTGGTCGTGGAGATAAAAAGGATACGAATGCCAAGTAAATCGAAGCAAACTTGAAAGCTTTTTACGGAATTTTATATATATGTTGTTGTTTCTATTTATGTATGCTCAAATGTGAGTGTGTTTGACGTGAAAAGGAAAAAAAAAAGGCAGTAGAAGTAGCTCCCACTTATCCACTTACTAGGTGTAAAGTTATGATGTTTTATTCGATGAATTTCATTGCAAGGATTTTCTTGAAACAAAAAGATAGATTTGTTAAGTAGCCAATTGAGTATGTTCATATACTGTGAAATTAGACTCATCATAATAGTTTTATAGCCAATTTGATTAATTAATCGAAGTAACTTACTTTCTAAATACTCATTATATATATCTTACAATATTCTTACTGAATTTCATATGAATCTATCAAATAAAGATATTTATTTTTCTAGAAACAAAGAAAAAGAACGTAAAAAGGAAGAAGAAAATTGAGGAAGTCTTTGCGACATTATCCCCAAGACAAAATGGGAACTATCATCATTTTTAAGATTACTTCCTTTTCTTCTCTTTCCTTTTGGTTTCTACCTTTGACTACGTTTTATCTTTTACTTTTTCTTCTTCTTCTACTATATTAATAAATAAGCTGAATATTTATCAAAAATAAAATACTATTTCATTAAACGTCTTCTGTTCAGCATCTTTTTTTTCGTTTACTAGTAATTTAAGTCGAAGTAAAATATAAATTTTTATTATTATTATTTTATAAATTATCTAGAAGAAGATTATTAAAATCGTCGTGGAAAGAGACCTATCATTTCCTGATCCCCCGAAAGAAAAAAAAAAAAAACAAGAGTGGGCTATAAGTAAGTTTATATCATATTGGGCTTATATCATAAGATTGGGAAATAATATATGGCCCAATAAAGTATTCTAAACTGATTTGGGTTTCGATAATGAGTAATAAAATGATTTCACAAAAAAATCTAATATTATTGACAATTCCGACTAATTGAGGTTTTCTAAAACCATTGTCTCTAACTAAAACAAGTATTGGTGCACACGGTATCAAGAAACCAACCTCGCCAACTTTTGCTAGAAAGAAACCATCAAAACCAATAGAATTGTATATAATATGATTAACACAAAAAGAAAGTGGAACATTCCTCATTCAAAACCCGCACACTGAAACAATATATAAATACATTCGTGTGTTTTTTTTGGCATAGAATTGGAGACAGCCGACATAGGAAGATCGAGCAATGGATTCATCGGCGGACATAGCAATATTAGTGGCAGAGGAATGTGAGCAGAAGGCGAATTTAACGGCAGAGAAAGCATCGGATTCAGCGGAGGTTGGGTGGTTGATGGTGTTTGATATTAAGGAGAAGAAGATTGAAAGTTTGATGAGGAAATTTGAAGCTAAATCTCAGTTTGCTGTGGCTGTTTCTAGTGGCTTTTTCTCTGCTTAACTATTTTCCATCCTTGTACTAAGTAACGTTGACCTCATGATGCATATATGGTTTAGGCATGATTTCAAATAATCCTTGATATAATACTTTCATTTGCTTTATGTTTTGAGTTCTACAAGCTTTGTATTTATAATCTTTTGGGTTATTTTGTAATAAGTACAGTTTCTTTGAGGTTAATGGAAATCTGAATTAGTAAGTTTTTCTAATTGTCAATGTTCATAAGAGATTATTAACGTGAGTGATGCGAGCATATAGATGTGTTAATTTGACAAATTCTAAAAAGAACTAAAACACAGAATTTCAATTAAAGTAGTGAAAAGAAATTGGAGAGATTCAAAACGGGAAAAAACCCGTCTAAATGACATAAAGTGGATTGAACTCAGGAAATGGTGGGCAAAACAACCCATGTTTAACCACTTGATTACGACAACATATTCGGAAAGTTAAGAAAAGATATCGTATATAAATACGTTAACATCATGGGTTAAGCTTTAACTACAGTTAGCAATTCCGTTACCAACGTTAACCGCCGTTAACTCGGGCGTACGATTTTACCAATTTTTTAAAAACGAAGGTTTTAAAAGACAACCGAAATTAAATTAGGTATTTTTATTCCAAATTTAAAACTACACGTATTAAACGGCCAAAAAAAAAATAGATAGGGTTTTTCACAAAAGGGACCATAGTTTTAGTTTGTACTTTTTAAATGACTTGTAAGAAAGTTTGTTTTTAATGGTGATGTGTTAAAAGCCTAACTTACGGGGTAATAATCACAAATTTATAAACTTGAGGGGTAGAAAATAAATTATCAACAAATTGTTTTCTTTCTTCTTTATTAGACATGAATCACAAGATGTAAGAAACTCTGAACATATAAAACTTCCATTTTTGTCCAAAAAAATATATATATAAAAAAAACTTCCATTTTTGATCAATCTGAGAACTCAAGAGGGCTCTGAAAATGGAGAGCGACGACGAGAGTCCGGTGGTTCTGATAACGGGGTGTTCTCAGGGAGGGATTGGTCACGCGCTGGCGCGTGAGTTCACTGAGAAAGGATGTCGGGTGGTAGCGACGAGTCGATCACGGAGCACCATGACGGATCTGGAGCAAGATTCGAGGTTATTCGTGAAGGAGCTTGATGTGCAATCTGATCAGAATGTGAGTAAGGTTTTGTCGGAGGTTATTGATAAGTTCGGTAAGATCGACGTTCTTGTCAACAACGCCGGAGTTCAGTGTGTCGGCCCACTGGCGGAGACTCCAATTTCCGCCATGGAAAACACATTCAATACCAATGTCTTTGGTAAAAATTTAATTTCAATTATTAGAATGTGTGTCAAAGTTCTCTCATTTAGTGGAGCTTCAATAGTTGGAGTTGGAATTCTGGTTTTATGCTTATTAGTGAATCATTGGAATTTACTTTAATCCATTTCAAATGTTGATTGATACTTTGGAAAAGATGGAAGCTTTTTGTTTCTCTGATTTGTTGGCTTTGTCAAGGAACTCGAATACGTGTTGATCATGTTTGTTGCGTTTGGGTTGTTAGGAGAGTTTTAAAGAAGTGAACTTATCAATGCAGGTTCCATGAGGATGACTCAAGCTGTTGTACCTCACATGGTGTCTAAGAAAAAAGGAAAGATTGTCAACGTTGGAAGTATCACTGTTATGGCACCTGGTCCATGGGCTGGTGTCTATACAGCTACCAAAGCTGCTATTCATGCTCTTACCGATACCTTGAGGTTTGCTTTTAGCGTTTTCAGTTTTGATTCTACTGTTTTAACTTATCAAATGCCGCTATTTGTGTCGTTTGTATATATCCTGTTTGTTTGTGCTTTTTCTGTCAATGGATGGTAGTAAACTAAGAATTGTTGAAATGTTCTGATCTCAGTTTAAGGTGTGATCAAATCTGAGGACTTAAATCTGATGTTGGGTTAGGTGGATGATTCTTGTAGTTGTTCAAATTATCCAGTACCGGATGGATTTGGGTTTTCAATTGTTTGTAATGGTTCTTGCTTAACGTCAGGTTGGAGCTCGGGCCCTTTGGGATTGATGTCATCAACGTTGTCCCGGGAGGAATAAGAACAAACATAGCAAACTCAGCGGTGGCAACCTTCAACAAAATGCCTGAGCTGAAACTATACAAGCCTTATGAAGAAGCTATCAGAGAAAGAGCGTTTATATCACAGAGGATGAAGCCAACTCCTGCAGAAACATTCGCCAAAGACACCGTAGCTGCAGTGCTGAAGAAGAACCCACCCGCTTGGTTCTCTTCAGGCAGGTATTCAACCCTCATGGCAGTCATGTACCACATGCCTCTATGGCTCAAAGATTTTCTCCAGAAGCAGGTTTTAATGAAGAAGTGATTATCAGGTTGGGGTTTAAGACAGAATGTAAGATAAACACGAATGTAAAAGATTTGTTCAAATTGTTAATTAAATCTTACGTCTCCATGTTTGACTCGGTTCGGTTCTTAAGGTATAGAACTATAGAAGTCTACATTTTTTTTTTTTTTTTTTTTTTTTTTTTTTTTTTTTTTTTTTTTTTTTTTCCTATAGAAGTCTACATACTTACATGTAGGAGATAGAGAGTAAACAGGAGAAAATTATTACATTATGTTGTAAAACCTTGTGGTACAATTATCTGTAACGGGAAAAGGTGAGGATTCTACAACCAGAGGAACAGTAGTTCTACTTTGATTTGACCCAACAATATAACATCGAAACCACATAAGAAAAAGGGTCAGAACTATCTAAAAGCTATTAACTAACATCATTTCTAATTTTAAGAATGGTGTGGAGCTCCGTAATACATTATCCCCGGTGGCTGGAAAGTTGGACCTTGTTGAGATTGCTGAGCTGAGTTCGACTGAGGAATTTGAGGCTGTTGATTACCTATCAAATGTGGTGGTGGTGGTGGCGGCGGAAGTCCAGGTGGCATTAATGGAATGTTGCCAAAGCCGTAAGGGTTGTTCATTACCGGTGGTTTTAGGAATTGTGGTGGTGGTGGATTAGGTATTACATGGTACTGACCTTGTGTGGTAGGTGTCTGATTCTGGGAGTTGTTGTAAGAAGGGAACGAAGCATTAGTATCTGAAACTGGAATTGTGCTCTCTGATTTGGATAGACCAGAAGTCTTTGTTGCTTCAGCTGCGAATGAAGATAGAACAGATTGCATTATCATGTGTGATGAGGTTGATGCTGTGAGCATCGCAGCAATAGATGCAGGCGTCATTTTTGATGCTTGACCAGATTTTGTGTTGTCATTTGTCTCGGTTATCGTAGTGGCAGCAGCTGTTGGTTTTGATGCGTAATCCTCATCATTAAGCCGTTTCTGCATGTTTTGGGCTTCCTCTGTTTGTTCTAGTGCGACCTAATAATAACAAAATGGTACATTAGCTAATAGCTCAGGTTGGTCAAAGATGCAGTGGGAATCCACACACAAACCTGAATCTGAGCTTTAAGATTGTCCAGTTCGGATTCCTGGCACAAGTAAGCAAAAGAATGAAAAATAGATTACCGAAATGGTGAACTTGCCAAGTGCAAAATCGCATTTCGTACCTGTTCGCGTAATGCATCTTTAAGCTGGTTCACAAGGGAAGTTCTACTTCCTTGGACAGATTTAAGTTTCTCAATACATTGTCTCAAAAGGTATTCTTCTTCTTCCAATTCTTTCGCCAAGGATTTTCTCTTCGGGTTGTCTTTTGCTGGAGAGACACAAATAAATATGATTTACACTTGATTTTGAGGAAAACCTGGGTCACTTGTTGGTAATAGATAATAAGTAAAAAAGATTTTTACCAGTAGAGCAGGCTTCTTCAACATCTTTCTCCATCTTCCTGATTCGTTTAACTGCAGACTTACATTTATTCATCTCAGCTTCTTCATTTGAGTTTTCTGCAACAACCAAATGATATGCGGATGCTATCTTCTCAGCTACACCTCCACTTGATGATAATTTCTGGTTCCAAAGGCAAAAAACCCCCCAAAAATGAAATTTGACTGATATTAATAGAGGAGAAAAGGAAATCTTGGTGTTTAGTGTTTTACCGTTCTAGACGATTTTGAATCCCGTTTTCCAGATCTGGATCCGCGAGACCGCTTTTTGCTGATATCAAGTGGCAGGGGAACATCTTCTCCAAGCATTACATCTTTGAGACTCTTTGAACGGGATCCAAACACTCTTCTTTCTTCCCATATATTGACCTACAAATCACGTTAAACCGATATCCCGATTAGCAATTAACTTCTATATTCATGTTTTCTGTATCGCATCACACATCTCAAGAACCTTAAAGCTCTTCATCCCTAACATCAAACACTACACTACCCCAACACAAAACATGAGATTGAGCACTAAGCAGACATTGACCATCATATAACGAAAAAAAAGCTCCAATGAAGAATGAAAGAAAGAGAGAAAAATACCAAACGTGAGACAACGCTTTTGCCATAATCATCTCCTTGAGAAACAATGTCTTTAACAGCCTTAGGAAGAACATTCCAGAACTCTTGCACGAACTCATTACCCTGACGCTTACTGTTCTGAAGAATATCATTAGCCAAATACATAAGAGGGACTTTCTGAGCCATCTCTGTACTGTGAAACTGTTTCTCCCATGTCGTAACAATCAATTCAGCTTTGGTCCGATTGAATATACACCAATGTGACAGAGCTTGATTCCAAAAGAGTCAAGAAACCAAACATCGGAAAATTGAACACAATTACAAGATCTAAGCATAAAGGTAAAAACTTTTATAAACTCAAGATAATAAAGTGAATAAAAGAGGATACTTTCGATGCACTGTTGAGTGCTATTGAGCTTAGCGAGCTTATCAATCAGGATCTGTTCACTGAACACACTACTCATCCCACCAAAACTCACAAAACCCTAGAAAGTAGAGATTTTCAAGTAGGCAAAAGAAGCTCAAGTAGTTTACGAATTTGAGTGAAAAGCAGCCGGATTTGCTTAAAGCTGGTGAGCTGGGATACAGAAGAATCCGGCGGAGGAGCTGGACTACTTGTGCGGCGGAGGGTGAACGGAGAAAAAAGAACCCTAGAAGGCAGAAGCAGATGAGTAGTAAGGAGATAGCCAAAAACGACGACGTTTTGACGCCGAAATCGATCCCTAGAGCTAAAATCGCAGAGAAGAGAGGAATCAGGAAAGTTGTGTTATCTTAAAGATGGGCTTTCACTTTCTTCTTCTCCATATTTTTGTTCCACTTCAATTATTTTCTCATTTTGTTTGACCTAAAAAAAGATTTAATCTTTACATGGAAAAAACAAAAACATTAAATTTCAAAAATCTAAGAATGGATAGTAGATATTTTTATTAATAAAAAAATAAAAACATTATACTACATGGTATTTATTATACACCTGAAGAATCCGGTGAAAACTTGACAACATTGCTTTCAAGTGTAAGCCAAAGATATAAACTTTTTTAGATCAAATAGGATGGCTTTCACTCGCTGTCTTCTTCCTCACTGTCTTCCAATTTGATATGGTTCATGTTCCTCTCTAGAGGAGGGAGATCATCATCATCATCATCATCCTCTGATTCATCACCAGATTCACCATCTTTCTTAACATCTACCCAAAGCAAGAACGAACCAGAAGCAATATTTAATTTTTTGTGAGATTGCATCTTACGTTTGGTAGTAACAGAGAGATTTAAAAAAAAAAAAAGTGACTTACGTTCTTGGAGGGCAGGTGGTTGTTTTGGGATCTGAGTTTGCTGAGTAAGCCAAGAATTTTGAACTGAGATGATCTCAGCGCTATTCTCACATTTCGAGTACTCCTTTAAAATATCCCTGCGATATAGCAAGACCTTGTTAAAAAAACACATACTCCAAATGTATTCACCTATCAAAAAGCAAAATGATGTGAAGATGTTGAGCTTCTCCGGTTTTGTTACTTGTTAAGAGATAAAAAAGCATGACCCCATTTGAATTTTCCTAGCAAAAGTTCTGCAGTTTCCTTCTCCCCACTGATTGGAAAACAAATAGAGAGCAAAACATATTAGAAACTTCAATAATGAATGACCAATGAATGCGATGGGTTTTAGGAGAAGAGGGATTGGACTCACCATAGTATTAAAGCGGCAGATAAAGCCTCCACACAAGATAGCTCACATGGCTTTCCATAATTTACTGGATTAGCTGCTACTAACCATGGTACTACAACCATAAAGAAAGAAGAAACATTTACAAGAGATCTGGCTAAATCCTCAAAATATTTAGCAAAGGTGACTGATTGATTGTAAGTTCTTACAGAGACGAGGAGCAGTACAACGCAGCTTAGCAAACGGGACATCAGTTAGACGTGCCCAAGAACAATCAACAACAGCTAATCCTTTCCTTTTAATCAGATCATAGTCTTCCCTTGAAACACATTGTCTACCAACTGGACTGCCAAAATTATAAGACACAGATTACGATATTAAAAACAGAGGATTAAGAATGTGCCATCTAATGTCATCACAAATCAAATCACCCAAAGATACTGTAATAAGAGATATACCTTAAAACAACTCCTCCAAAGCCAGAGTTAACCCGCAATTCCTACAAAATCATCCCAGCAGAATTTTCAGCTGAAACACTTAGAAAGAAGAGGACATATATATTTCACTAGCTCAAGATACTTACTTTTAACAAGTTAAATCTAGCAAGCTTACGACCTGTGCACCTCTTTGCATCACATTGACCAAAATCCTAAACCAACAAAACACAGTAGTGAGTACTGAAGCAATTTGTTCTTCGAAATTTAATTGGATTTGAATAAACATAAAAGGAAACTATGCATACCCACATTGCCAATTGAACTTTTGGACCTGGTGCTTCATCCTCAGGTTCTATATAAAATCACCCAATAAGAGTATTACTGGTAGTATATTCAACAATTAAAGCCGATCACATAACCACCACAACAACAACAAAAAATCCAATTTTTCAGTACCTTGATCAAGAGGAAGCGATTCATCTTCCCTGCAATTTCAACGAAATCACAATATTACTCACCTACGACAAAATCGAAAACAGAGCTAAACCTCTAGATTCGCAAAGATAAGATTTAACCTTCCAAGATTATCAGTCCGACTAGTTTGACCACGATTCGAATTGCCTCCTCTGGATCGATTGTGCTTCCCGTAACCCATTTTTTCCGGCGATGTTTCCGACAAATGCAAAGGCTTTTTGATCGGCTCAGGGTTTTATATGTAAATTAGGGTTTCTAAAGGTAACCGACGGACCGATGTTCAAACCAAACCGAAACGAATAATTGAGTACACGTGTAGTAAAAGCACACCGTTCAGGGTAGTTACGTAATTTTCATGGGTGATTTAGGACAAAACCGTAATTCCAAACCGAACCGGACATATGATTGAGTACACGTGTAAAGTACACCGCTTAGGGTATTTACGTCATTTAACAATCTCGCTTTCTTCCCGTTAAGCTTCTTCTTCTTTCTCAATTCTCACTCTCACAGCAGCCTCCGACCAACATTCACACTCTCTCGATATATATCTCTCTCTTCTATAAATATTCTTCGATTGAGAATCCAATTTCACTAGATTGTTCGCTTGCTCACTCTACTTTAACAGTGCTAGGTCTTGTTAATCTGAGCAAAACCCTAGCTCGAAAAATGGCGTCACGATCTGCTTTTATACTCTTCTGTGTTCTCTTTCTAGCTACAGAAGAGACTCTAGCTTCTGTCTTCTCCTCAAGGCTGATCCACCGCTTCTCCGACGAAGGAAGAGCGTCGATTAAGACTCCGAGTTCGTCGGAATCGTTGCCGGAGAAACAGAGTTTGGCGTATTATCGATTACTAGCTAAAAGTGATTTCCGAAGACAGAGAATGAATCTTGGTGCTAAGTTTCAGTCTCTTGTTCCATCTGAAGGAAGCAAAACTATATCTTCTGGAAATGACTTTGGATGGTACATTTTTTTTCTTTCATTTTCACTCTAAAATTAGAATAAAAAAAAAAGTTCCTCTTTTTATCTTGAAGTTTCTAAATTTTGTTCCTTTAGATTCGATCCCGAAGGAAAGTCCTGTGTTTTGACTAACTCAATCTGCTTGATACACACTGTCTTTTCCTTTGGGTTAACTTGTTTTTTGGATAAGTAAAATAAGTTCTGAACTTTGTAGATTAGTAGTGGTTTGTTGCCTTATATGAATTTTGTGTTTGATGTTTTTACTCAGGCTACACTACACATGGATCGACATAGGGACTCCGAGTGTATCGTTTCTTGTGGCTTTAGATACTGGAAGTGATCTACTTTGGATTCCTTGCAACTGTGTGCAATGTGCTCCTCTAACATCCACTTATTATAGCAGCCTGGTATGTGATATAAAATGATAAGCATGTTGCTTATATATAGAGTTAGATAGTGAAATGATGACCGGTTAGCGCTTATTTCCAATTGATTGATTGGCAGATGCTTCCTCGTGTTTGGGGGCACATATTCTGCAGGCTACTAAAGATCTGAAAGAGTATAATCCATCAAGTTCAAGCACCAGCAAAGTCTTTCTGTGCAGCCATAAGCTGTGTGATTCTGCTTCAGATTGTGAGAGCCCGAAGGAGCAATGCCCTTATACTGTTAAATACCTTAGTGGAAATACCTCGAGCTCGGGACTACTTGTTGAAGACATCTTGCATCTTACATATAATACTAACAATAGACTGATGAACGGTTCCTCCTCTGTCAAGGCTCGAGTTGTTATAGGGTGCGTTTTACTTTTACCATTGTATACGCTATGTTTGTTTTTAAATGTGTAAGAAGCAAAGTATTGATAAATGTTTCTTCATATTGCAGATGTGGTAAGAAGCAAAGTGGGGACTACTTGGATGGGGTTGCTCCTGATGGTTTGATGGGTTTAGGACCTGCAGAAATCTCGGTTCCAAGTTTTCTCTCTAAAGCAGGACTCATGAGAAACTCTTTCTCGTTGTGCTTTGATGAGGAAGATTCAGGGAGAATTTACTTCGGTGACATGGGACCGTCAATACAACAATCAACACCATTCCTTCAGCTTGAGAACAAGTAAGTAATGAACGATCTCTATACTTTTTTAACCATTTTATGACAGCTTTTATCAATTAGCAACTTATGTTGATTTTTGTTTACAGTTCAGGCTACATTGTGGGTGTGGAGGCTTGTTGTATTGGCAACTCGTGTCTGAAGCAGACGAGCTTCACAACTTTTATTGACAGTGGACAATCATTTACTTATCTACCGGAAGAAATATACAGAAAAGTTGCACTTGAGATTGACAGACATATAAACGCTACGAGTAAGAGCTTTGAAGGTGTTTCATGGGAGTATTGCTATGAATCTAGGTACACTAATTCTATAAACAGATATAGAGAAAGAAGCTCTTTTCTTGGTTTCATATATTCTTCTCTTAATATATTTTGGATTTTCCTTTTTGTTTTGCTGGAGACAGTGTTGAGCCAAAGGTACCAGCGATCAAACTCAAGTTTTCGCACAATAACACATTCGTGATTCACAAACCTTTGTTTGTATTCCAACAAAGTCAGGTTAGATTGAACATCTTTACACGTTTTATGATTCCTGCTAGAAAAAACAAGATTTAGATTTTGATGTATTACATTGTCATGAACCATTTTTCAGGGGCTTGTTCAATTTTGCCTACCTATCAGTCCTAGTGAACAAGAAGGCATAGGAAGCATAGGACGTATGTATTAGCCTTATTCATCTTCTCTCTTTCTCTCTGACATCCTGAGACCATTGTCTTCATCAATTAAACTTATATTTTTCTTTTGCAGAGAACTACATGAGAGGGTATCGAATGGTTTTCGATAGAGAGAACATGAAGCTACGCTGGTCAGCCTCCAAATGTGAGATTTTGATTTAAACTGAACATTTCTACTAAGACCTCTTTTAGGATCCAAAACTAAATCGAATGATACCGGGGTTGTTTTTTGCAGGTCAAGAAGATAAGACAGAGCCGCCTCAAGCTTCACCGGGAAGCACTTCATCGCCATATCCATTACCAACAGAGGAGCAGCAAAGCAGAGGCCATGCGGTTTCACCAGCAATTGCAGGTAAAACTCCATCCAAAACACTATCATCATCATCCTCATCAAGATCATCATGCATCTTCTCTTCCATGATGAGATTATTCAACTCTCTTCTTCTGCTACATTGGCTTGCCTCTTTAATGTAGAGATAAAGATTGTCATATCAAAAACAAAACTATTTTGCCTTGCATATATATAAGAAGTTGATCTCAAAGTCTTGCACCAATTCTATTTATCTTCCTCATCATCTCCATCAATTCAATTCGGATTAAGTTTACTGAGTTAGTACAAAGTTCAAATTTTTGTTCTAAATTATTTATATAACATCTGTAAGTTTTGGTTTTCAAATGATTAATACACTTTTTACGGATATACAATTGAATCAATTGAATAAAAAGATTCACTTTTTTTTACCGGCCAAACAAAAAAAAGAAAGAAAAGCAAGACCACGGCGGTTGTTAATCGCCGGGAGAGTTCAAGAGTCATGGCCACGGCGTTTCACGAGCTGCTTCTGAGCCTCCGACAATCCTTTGGTCACTTCCTCATCTTCCGGTGTCTCTTTTTTCAATATCTCGTAATCTCCAATCGCCGATTCCCAATTCCCAAGCTGCAACCACACACACAAAACACATTAAAATTACAACCCCTATTTTATACTATATTCACGATTTTGCCATTTATACAAATAAAAACTCTACTTCAGGAAACGAACACATGTTAACTACCTTAGCGTTACAATCGGCTCTTCTGAGACGAGCCTTGGTGTAACCAGGACGGACGGCGAGTGCCGCTGAGGTATCCTCAACTGCTCTATCGAACTGGCCTATTTTGGATAGGCAAGCCGCTCGGTTACATAGCAAGACTGAGTTTCTTGAGTCGTGGTCTAAGCCTTCACCATAGGCTGCACAAGCTTCTTGAAATCTTCCGGCTTTAAAGAAATCGTTGCCTCGTGATCGTGCGGCCGTAACCGCCTGCGCACGCCTGAGAACCATACTCACTTCCCTGTTGTTACCGTCCAGCTTGCCAGCTCGTTGAATTGCCTCAACCGCCTCTACAAATCTGTTTGAATAACCCGGTTTAGGGCAGATATTATCTACAACTGTAAGCTTGTAGGGACTCAAAGAGAACAAACCTGCCGGAAGCCATGTGAACCTGAGCCCATACAACCAAGAAACCGGCGTAACCGATGGGTCCGTAATACTTTGTGCTCATTTCCCCATCAAAAACCGGGCATCTCGACAAAGCATCGTCAGCCTCTTGATGTCTGTAAGTCTTCAAGAAGGCCTCTGCTTGCAATGCATATACTTGAGGAGCTGCATCAGCGCCTGTAGTTATGGTGTTTTCTGTTTCTTTGATCAAAGTGTTCCAATCTCGCAATCTTTTGGCCTCTGTACATTTGTTGAGATGTGTTTGAACCATTTTAGCCTTTGAAATGTCTTCTTGGTCTGCTTCTGGACCCGCATGCTTGAAATGGTATATTGACTTCTCCACCTCTCCTAACCTATTGGTTTAAAATCTGTGGATTTCAGAAAAATGATGATAGTACTTGAATGGCAAGGTAAAGTTTTGATGAGATTACCTGAGGTACAAGTTAGCCAACCGATGGTGTGCTCTATGGTAATGAGGATCGATTCTGATTGCTTCTCTACACTCAAATACTGCCTCGAGAATTCTCCCCAATGCCGTTAAAGCTGCGCTCTTGTTGCTACGATAAGAAGCCTTTTTTGGATCGATGGATATTGCAGCTTCATACAAGGCTAACGCCTCTGCGAAATTCCCGTTCTTATAATCTTCATTACCCATTATCTTTAACGTTTCGGGATCCATTCGTGTGGAAATCGCTCTACACAAAGATCCTGACTGATCTTGATTATTTGAAGCCGGTATTGGTGTAACCGATGTTTTTCTTTCCTCGTCCATTGTCTTCTTCACTCCATACCCTCCACCAGTATTCCCGTATCCATTGTTCTGGATTGTAGTTTGATTCCCACCTGATGCTCCGGGCTGCTTCAAGTTCCCAAGATTGCCAAACAACATCACATTGCTTGAAGAAGCTCGAACCATAGAGCCATTATTCCCTTTTGCTTTCTGATTATCGATGATCATGCTCTCTAGCTCACCTGATAAACCAATTGCTTCCCTCGGAACCTTCCTCACTTGTTGTTGTTGGACTGGTCCTTGATTATTACTTGGTTGGTTATTCCCATTACTGCCTAATTGATGGTTATTTGGGTATTGATTCGATGAGGGTTTTGAAATAGGTTTCTGTACCTGGTTCTGGATCTCTACCGGCTCAGGTAAAACTTTATTTTCTTGAAGCTTCCTCGGGTTAAATTCGGTACATGGAGATTTGGTGAACTGAATGTTAGCGGTGGTAGCGGTGGCGGTGGAGGCATTGCTGCTACTCATTGTGCTTTTATGGCTACTATTGTCCGCGGGACATTTCTTGGACCACAAGCCACGTCTATTAAACACAAATCCCAAAAACCGACAGCGCGACTTTTTCTCCACCGGATTATCCGCCATCCTTCCTCCTCTAGATAGAACCAAAACCCCGCCGCAGAACAATCAATGGAACCCCAAGAAAGGGGTAATATATGAAGATAGAAATATAAGGAAACAGAGCTTTTAATGGTTGGTATTTACAAAAGAGGACACCATTGTTAAGAGGAGAGAAGAGATGGAGGAAGCTTCTTTTGTTGCATGTCCTCTTCTTGAATCAATAATTTCATACAAAATGGCATTATGATCAAACTAGGTTAAGAAGAAATGCAAGAAGGAACGACTAATACAGGGTAAAATAACGAAAAGAACAAGAACAAGAACAATTTATTTTTCTCTTCTCAAATCGATATCAAATTCTCAATAGACTTTGGTGGTGGGTTTGTCTTCTGTTCTGTTCTGTCAATTCAAGATTTCTTTTTCCCTCTCTCTCTTTTTTCTGTTGTTGTTTGTCTCTTTTTTTGCTCTATGACAATCGCATGTTGACCTGGTATTGTAAGAGAAACAGAAAATGAACCTCAGATTTGTTTAGTCAATATTTAGAAAGAAAATGAGAGACTTGTCGGAACAAAAAAAAAACGTCCGATTTTTTCTCGACCCGATTCTATTTTTGGTTGATTTTATGGGGTTCAAATTGTTTTTTTTTTCTATGTAAATTAAGTTGGTTATGACAACGTATGTGAATTGCTCATAAAATCTAAAATAAAGTGGGTTCACCAAATCAAGACTCTAAGGAGACAATTTTCTACTAATTATCTTAAACCAAAAAAAAATTCTACTAATTATATTTATATATATGTTTTTATTTTATGAGCCATTAGAACTCAAAACTCAGTGCTTACAATGCTAGCTATAATTTTGTGTCTTCTTTCCTTTTTGACAGATTTTTGTGAAAAATATCTTTAAACGACACTAAACAGAGAATTATGTCATCTTAACATTAAACCAAAAAAAAAACAGAGAAATATGTATATGTTGCACTGACGTCGACCCTCAGTTTTGTGATGTGTAAAGCTGGTATACGCGTACGCATAGATGGCCGGGAAGAAACTAGTATAAAATGAATACAAAATGTTTTTAAGTAATGAATTAGTAGTTTAGTACTAATCACCTCGAAACCCTAAATCACTAACATAATACAGCAATAAACAATTCTTAAAACGAGTGGTTAACTAGCAAATTACGTTAACCCTTGAGCAACTAACGGGGAAAAAGCCAAAACCAAATATTAAAAAAACAAAGGGATCGATCGACTGATTAGTCGAGAAGCAGAACTTGTGGGCTTCGTCCACACACGTATAATGAATTGATTCTCTATGTAGTTATGTACTAATACTTTTACCTTTATTTTATTACTAAATTATTATGCATGCTTGTAATCGCTTTTAGGTTTAAACGAAAAAGAATCTGCCGACTTACTGAGACTAGAGAAGGGGTTTATCCGTTTATGTTTCATTAGTGTCACTTACTGAAGTAGACCAAACGTGCGGTGTTTGGCTCGAAGCACGACAAGATTAAGACGAGTCATATCACCTATACTTTCAAGTAGTGAGTAGTGAGTAGTGACCGACACGTTATGAGTCCTTTTTGATCTCTTAGGCTTCTGTTCGGTCCAATATTGGCCGGCGAAGTAGCGCTTGACACTCCAAAAGACCTTCGAATATAAGTATATAACTAATAACTTTGCACAGTGATAGTTCATTGTGGTAATAAATTATGTATCAATGCATTCATAATCTTTGGGTTTAGATGAAAAATGATTATTATCATGTATCAAATCTGGCCGAGTGCACCAAATAAACAACGATTATTTTTAATTTGATCAAAGAGATCAGATTTGGTGTCTTTCTATTTTAGAAAAGTACGTATTATTTTAGAAAATCAGATAGTTTGACAATTATAAGCTAATATTTCATGTAGATGTGTATCGACCAGTAATGTATTTGACAATAAAGTCATATATAACATAATTTAATTTGGTTATTAATTACAAGATCATAGAGTTAACTTCTTATACTGTTTGTGAATTTGTAGATCTTATGTACTACAAATGTTTTTAATTTGCAATAATCACAAAAAATAAAACCGAAGAGACGCGGATTCGACGACTCGCATGGTTCGGCGACAATGACATTAGACACGCAAACATATTACAACGTACGCGAATAAGAGTAGGCCCATTTAAACCCATTATTAGGCCCAGTAGGTCCCACTTTTTTGCTTTGTTCTCCTACATAAACCAAATTCGCAGAGTCACTCTAACTAAGCACTAGAAAAAAAAAACACATAAGTCATCTTTCATCTCCTTCCTCTCTCTTCATCTTTTTTAGTAATCTCTCTACCTTAATCTCTAGTTTTCTCAAATGGGTAGGCTTTGGTTTTACTATATTTCATCTCGACATAATCTTTAACTATCTTTCCCTGTGTGTAACCAATCCTCTGTTTTTGCAGTGCATTTTGTCGTGGAAAAACCACAGATAATGTCAGCTAGTCAAAACGTTGTCGTATCAGAGACCACAAGATCAAGTATCATCCCCAACAACAACTCTTCTTCTCAGAAGCTCCCTCCTGGTTTAATCTCAATTTCCAAGAAAAAGCTTCTCAAGAACATCGACATCATCAATGGTGGTGGACAGAGAATCAACGCTTGGGTCGATTCAATGCGAGCTTCTTCTCCTACTCATCTCAAATCACTTCCTTCTTCTATCTCCTCACAGCAACACCTCAACTCATGGATCGTAAGTATTGTTAATTGTCTGTCACAAACTCTTGACGAGTCTTTCTCTTACATTTTTTGTTTCTTTTGTGTTTTACGACAGATGCAACATCCATCAGCACTAGAAGTGTTCGAACAGATAATGGAAGCTTCGAGAGGGAAACAAATCGTAATGTTTCTTGATTATGACGGTACTCTCTCTCCCATCGTTGATGATCCAGACAAAGCTTTCATGTCAAGCAAGGTTCGTCTTAAAATCACATTATTCTGTTTGACTTAATCATGTTTGAGATTAATGACATTTTGATTGCTGTTTCTCAGATGAGAAGAACAGTAAAAAAATTGGCTAAGTGTTTCCCCACTGCTATAGTTACTGGTAGATGCATAGACAAGGTGTTTCTTATTTTCTTGGCATTTTCCCCATATTTTATTACATACTATTTATAAACTTATAGTTAACTAATTTAAATTTTAATTGTTTTTTCAAAGGTGTATAATTTTGTGAAGCTTGCTGAGCTGTATTATGCTGGAAGCCATGGCATGGACATTAAAGGTCCATCAAAAGGCTTCTCCAGACACAAGAGGGTGATTTTTCTAATAACATAATAAATTGATAAAAACAAAACATTAATACTTTTATTGTAACAGTACAAAACATTAATACTTTCTTTATTGCTTTAGGCTTATTTATTTCCTTTTTATTTAGGTTAAACAGTCTCTTCTGTACCAACCAGCTAATGACTATCTTCCCATGATCAATGAAGTAAGACATATATTATTATGTTGGGTCTACTCAATAAATAATTGAATGTATCTTCTTTTGTTGTATTATATAATTAATATACCTGCGAGTTGATTCTTGATTATATAATTTGATTTAAAGGTTTATAGACAACTCTTGGAAAAAACCAAATCAACTCCGGGAGCCAAAGTAGAAAACCACAAGTTTTGTGCTTCTGTGCACTTTCGTTGCGTCGATGAGAAGGTAAAAATTGAAATCAAATGAAGATCTAGAAAATATTATCAAATAGAGAAAACTAACATCGGAAAGGGAAAATTTAATAAACCAGAAATGGAGCGAACTGGTTCTTCAGGTTCGGTCGGTATTAAAAGAATTCCCTACGCTGAAACTGACCCAAGGTCGGAAGGTATGACTTGACATATTCTCATTGTCATAACATCTACTTAAGAAAATTTGTTTGGTATCTAATTTTGTTCTACAACAGTAGTGTAAATTATTTAAATTTGTTTTGGATTTATTCAACAGGTTTTCGAAATCCGTCCAATGATTGAATGGGATAAAGGAAAAGCTCTTGAGTTCTTGTTAGAGGCACTTGGTGAGTACTTGAGTTGTTGTTCACTATTTTTATAAAATATTTTTTCCTCAATCTATGATTAATAAAGCAAGAATTTTGTCTTGTCTTTTCTATTTGAAACTACTTTTTCTCGACTAAATCATTTTTCATCATCAGTGTGGTTCTCAATTCTCCTAATTTAAATTTAGATAAATCAGTTTTGAAGACTGAATTTTCAAACTTTTGGATACGACAGGATTTGGGAACACTAACAATGTTTTCCCGGTTTACATCGGTGATGATCGGACTGACGAAGATGCATTTAAGGTATATCTATTTTTTCCCCTAGCTAATATTTCATAAACTATAAGAGCGTCTATATAATTAAGTTACCATACTAATAATCTTTGTTGACTTGAATTTGTGCCATGTAAATTAGATGCTACGAGACAGAGGCGAAGGCTTTGGCATTCTTGTCTCCAAGTTTCCCAAAGATACTGATGCTTCGTATTCTTTGCAAGATCCATCCGAGGCAAGTCTAAATATATAATGATTAATAGTATATATGTGTAACTATATACTAATATACATATCCATGTATTTAGCAGTTAATGGTTTCTACTCGAGCTAACATTCAATCTCCTAAATACGAAATGAACAGGTTAAGGATTTCTTGCGACGATTGGTGGAATGGAAACAAATGCAGCCAAGAATGTGAAAGGATAATATAATAAACGAGTGACAATGTTCGAAATGCCAATGGACGTATTGGTGAATGTATAATGAATATGTACATGCCTAATTAACTTTTCTTGGAACGTTGTAATTGGTAAAGGATAGGGCAATGTCTTAATATGCCCCCTTAGGTTAATCTTATTTTGTTTTCGTAAGAAAAAAAAAAGGATGAACAAGAAAAGAGGTGACAAATTTGTTTCCAGCAGTCTAGTAAGTTGTAACTATCTTTGTAAAAGTAATATGTAAACGCTTTTTAATTAAGAAAGTAGTTTTATTTAACGTTGTCTCCGAATTTTAATATATCAATGGGTTTTTGGTATCTACGTACTGACGTACATTCCGTCTTGTTTGAAAATTATATTAAAATATCGATCTAAAATAAAGAGATTTGTTCGTATGAAAATCTTTCTGAAAGTATATGTTATGCCAATGTTTGGTAGTTACTGAAATAGCTATAGTTTCTAGCTCCTTCTCTTTTATTTTCCATTTTCTTCGATCTATGACTATATGTATATACCATTTGTAATTTAAAAGTTTACATTACATTTGGAGACGGTGACAGAGTAAAAACTATATTTACGTACATAAACTATGTGACACATATTTAGTAAAATAGTTAAATATGTGGATATAATGTGCGAGGAATTTGAAAGTGTTTGATACTTTGATGTATCTAGATTTGTCTCACTTTGTGTACTTGTCTACTGTCACTTTGACACATAGCCTCATGGGGTCCAAGTGAAACTAAATTATCAATTCAAATCTGTCTGGGACGTACTTTTCACTAGTATAGACGAAATAACCTAACCAAGTTAAACCGCATCAAAACCACGAATTTATTACTTGTATTCTTGCTCGTAGTGGCAAAGGCAAACTCTGGAAACTTGGACGTCTTATTTTGTTTTATTGTTATTTTGGGTTAAGTCGTGTTCCTCTTCGTGCATGTCCTTTGGCCCTGATTACGAACGCTCTGTATATTTATTTGCTGGTACGAGACAAATTTATTATATCGTTGAATTGTAGCAGCAGATTTTGTAGTTGTGTTTCCAATCCATGATAATTAATGCGATAATGCTTCTTTTAAAATAAAATAAAATAAAAATTGATTTTGTGCATTTCTAATGGATGAGAATTTTTCTCTACAAACGTAAATATATCCATTTGTATATTTGGACTTTATATCTTTTAGGTCAGGGACGAGGTTTTTTTTTTTTTTGGACAAATGAGTCTCATCCACGAACCTATTGTCGACTTGAACTCTGATCTGACAATATATAGTTTATTAGTTAGTCCCGTTCCAACTTCCAACCGGTTGAAGTAATCAAATAAACTAATTTCGATGTATTGCAGATGATCCATTTATGTATGTAACAATAGAACAACTAGATGTGAAACTTGAAACTGAAACTCTTATACTTCTCAATTTATATCTAGTTGTGTTACAGAATATGACCAAGTGGCATTTGGTCTACTGGCATACTCATGGTCTCTTCAAATAAGTGAGAAATCGTGCTCTCTTGGTTCAAGTGTCACTTAAGAGAAGTTTTGTTCCGATGGAAAGACATACTATTTAGCCATAGAATTATAAACGACTTAGACAAATTAAAGCAGAAGTAGATAAATTGTACATGTCAAGCCCAGTTAATCTCTGACTTTCCTAGCGCGCTACTATTTCCTATTCTTACTCGAATTAGTGTTTACGTACATAATTGAATACATACATATGTACATGTTACATAGATGGACATAAATATGAGTGGCTAGAACATCATCCGATGCATGCACGTAGTCTCTGCGAAAGCTGAGATATGTGTACAAAAGAAAAGTCATGACTATACGTATAGTGTCATAGCAAATCAATAATAGTGGATGGTCATTATGGTCAAAGCTTTTTGTCCATAGCTTTTGGGTGTATAATGCGACTAACTATCACAATAAGGCTGCATGTGTTTTCAATCCCTTTCGATGTAGACATATCACCAATACTCAAGTTTTACTTTTATATATATGTATTCTCATTGTCCATGACCTAGATTAAATAATAACGAAATTACACTAGAAACCCATAAGTTTCCGTATTGAATTTGTGAACGTAGCTATGTAGGAGTAGGATATGATATGTGTAAGGACTAAGAAGTATAAGAATCATTGCACCAAAGATGTGGTGGCCTAGTGGTAGTCAAGTTCCCTTGTACTCAAGTTCAAATTATATTTTAGTACGGTGGAGTATTTTTTAAATTGGAATATCTAAAGGCATATTCTGAATACAGAAGAGATAACGGCCAAAAATGCATAACTCCGACGTTTTAACAAAAACCCATTGCGAATGAATCGATTATATTTCATAATAGACGAATTAATATAACATTGTTTAGAATTGGTTTAAAACTATATGTCATTAGGATAAATTTTTACCTTAAAAAATGTCATGAAGAGAAATATACAAGATTAACCGTCTCATTGTTTTTCACCAAATATATGATTTTATTTCCCCCAATATTCATTTTGCATTTACTAGGATTTCCAGTTGTGTTGAAAACAACAAGGATACGAAAAACTGTAGAATCCACCAACTTAGAATGAATTCAAAGAAATGTTGTGAAACTTCTAAAATTTAGCGAATATAAAGTTCCAATTTCTAACGTGGCAATGAGAAGAGTTCAGATTGGTCAAATTGGATTCCGCTTATAAGATCGCATAAACCGTGGATTCCACTTACTCATTTGGCCAAAGGTAGATGAATCCACAGTTTTAATTGAGATGCGTTAAAAAGTATACTATATATATTAAAAAAAAAACAAAAATACAGACAAAAACTAAAAAAGGAACGAAACCCGAACACATGGGTGAGGCAGGAAGCAGAGACAATAAGACAATTCCAAAGAGTTACAAAGTGTTGTCAAACTAAACTCACTTCCTCACTTTATTTGAACGTGAAAAGATGGATTCCACTCTTTGCTTTCCCTTCAATCCCTTTCACTGGCTGATTCTTAGCTCTCTAAGCTAACATTTCTTAATTTGTTAGCTTAATCAAATTATTTGATCATAACTTTCAAATCTCAATTATTGGTGATTAAGGAGTCTCTTCACACCACAAATCTCATACTTTTTTAGTATAATATATTTTTAACTACGTTAAATGAGATACGTCTTCTAGAGTTATATCTATGCAAAGGGTTTGGTTAAAAAGGGAATCTAATCTATAACCAAATATTGAAATGTCGTTTAATCATATATATATATATATATATATATATGCATATATAATCACAAGATCATCATATATTTATTCGGCTAATATTTTAGTAGACTTGTATATGTAGTTTCAATAATGTGGATCTTAGAGATGGTAATGAATGAATCACGTGGAAGAGCTCAGATTTTATGTCGACTTATATATATATCCAAGTTTATGAACGTAGACTCTAGAAGTTGCTATATTCTTTCTATTCGCTTCTTACGTTTATAATTGGTTTGTCCATATATAATCAAAACTTCAAAAGCATTAAAGAGGAAGTTTTCTGTTATTTCTTCTTCTCTATTTTTGATATTAAAAATAAAACTATTTTTAAAACATATATCTGCATGTTGTCAGAAACTTGAGGGTGAAGAGAAGGGATGGTCTTATTTTCTGGGCTCCCGTAGTTTTGTTACACGTGTTCCGTGTTCGCATTGGCGACCGGTCCCCGCTTTGAGGGTCGAGCTTTCCGTCTGTCTTGACTCTTTACCATTTTATCATCTGACTATATATTAACTCACATACTGTATATATCTATGTATTTTTTTGTTTGATCGGGTTTGTGTATATATCCGTATGTAACACATAGATAGTGAGTCGTTTATGATATGAATTTAGTTTTGTGTACTTAACATCAAAAGAGAGAGTATTTTGATATGCGCATCGTATTATTATTAAATCTGAATATATCCCATATATATTATGACTAAATGTTAATCACGCATACTCTTTTAAGAAGATGGGATCTGCCTAACTCGTGTACCAATGAATGAAATGGAATATATATATATGAGTAAATTAATGTGTCACATGCGAACTCCTGCAAAGGCGAATGCCATAACAATGGGGAGCCAAATTACGAACGTATCTGAACGTGAACTCTGTAAGAACCAAGCAAATAGTATATTTTTCAAATAATTTGATAATTGAAAAATATACATAAATCATACTATATTAATAGCAGTATGCCAATATGCATCCATGTGCAATTTAGACATATATCATTTTAAAAACAAACACACATTTATATATAATATATATACACACACTAATATATAGGTGACTGCGTTTCACGCCAAATTTGTTTTGTTATTTTACCATATACATTATATCTACCGACATCTTTCTTTGTTTTCTTTTGGTTTTTTAAATAAGAATTTAACATCAGTTATCCACTATATCGGAATATTTCTAAATAATTTCACTCTGTTAACGCAATTGTAAAAAAATAAAATGAAGTCACCTGTACGACCAAAAAAAAATAAAAAAATGAAGTCACCTGTAATATTAGTATGTGTTTAAAATGATATATTTTAGGACACCAGAAGCCCACAGGTGTTTGGGTTCATAACTTCAAATCATCTTTATTAGGCTTATTTTCAGTAAATTAATAAAATTGTGGGTTCATAAACCAAAATTTACTGGTCCAGTTATTGTTTACAAAATTCTAAAGAGCCCATAACTAAATTACCAATGTTCAAATTTGACTTTGTTCCTACGATTAACGCTAACTTGCGACATACGTCAAGAATTGCTTCTTTCCATTGTCTTCAGTTTTTTCTTTCTTTTCTGTTTTTTCTTCGAACTTATACTTTACATCATTTATCCAGAAGTCAGCACTCAGTACAATCACCCAATTTCGAACAAGCAGACAAAAAAACACAACAAATAAAAAGAAAAACATGAAAACGAATGTTTTTTTCTTTCAGTATTCCTAAAATTCTTGTAATCCGAGAAGATAATTCAGTTACAATCAGATGATATATAAACAGAGTAGTCAATATTTACAACAAAAAAATTACTTTTTTGGTTGACTTGATGGTATGTCATAGAGATAAGTATAAGACGAATTCAACTCAAGAAATTAATAACCATGATTACGTAGCTCATCAATGTTAATCATATGGTACTTATCAAGGATTTTGCAAATGATCAGTACAAGTGGACCTCTCACCAGTTGCAAACCTTATACTTGGGTCTTATTCTAAGTCATAACAGAGTAAAACAGAATGGTCTCAAATTCTCAATGCCAAAGAATCACAAAGAGACTTGTGTTTTGTAACTGTGGTCTTGAAGAAAACAAAGAAGTTTGATAGAAGAACTTAACAACACCAACAAGAGTTGCACAAATACATAACCATTTACGATTTTAAGCATCTATACATTGCATCCAGTAAGTTTCAGAAAGAGAAGTTCGATTCATTACAGTGTTTGATCAAGTAGAGAAGAGTACTTACTTACTGGGTGTTGTGTTTAGGTGTTTTCATTGCTCTCTCTATATCCATCCTGCAATCTTCTCGCAATTTTTTCATCCTCACAAAGCTATTTTGCTGCAAAAATTGGAATTACACACTCACAAAACTCAGGTTTATGTGTACAAGAACAACTGGTTTAAAGTAAACTTTGCATTATGCTATGAGATCAGGTTAGAAGCTTCTTAAAGCACTTACAAGGTGGCTATTCTCTTGAGCCAGGATATCGCCCATGCTAAGAAAGAGCGACCTCCACTGGGCCATGAGCTTGGATTCTTGTTTTGCAGAACTAACGGAGTTTTCCGTGACATGAAAATCCGTAGGTCTTTCTTTAGCATTCCTTTGAATCAAGTTGCTAGCTGCTTTCTGACTCTTCTTCATAGCTGGCTCAGAAGAAACAAAAAACAGATCATATTACAATAATCACAGGAAAAACCTAAAGAGCTTATCGCAAATATATGGGACATACCGGATAATCGACCTTTGGTATCCTGGTAATTAAGATCTGACCACATGTACGAAGCTGAAGCAATTCATTTATAGCAATAGCCAAGTTAGATAATAATGTTCATGGAAATCAAGAGAAACAAGATGTAAGATAAAGCTGAAGAATCAGGCACCGTGGAGACAGAATGAACAACAGCAAGATTTTAGCAAGTCATCTCCTGTATTCAGATTCACATGCTCCTTACTGTTAACATTCGAGCATCTACTCATTTCAAATGATCTCAAATTCTGACAATCAGACAACTCCTTCCCAGTATTCAATACATTCCTGCTCTCGGTATTGCTAGGTAACAGAGATAAAGCCAAGCCTTCACCAGTGACATCGGTTTGATTCGCATTAGCAGCCGCGTTAAACTCTCGTGCACCGTCTCTATCACCAGGTTCAAAATAGATCTGTACAGACTTGCTTTCCTTCAAAGCTTTGCCATCACCACTGGAGAATTCCATCACAGCATCATGATATTCCTCAGATTCTTCTTTGTCAAGAGAATCACCAGAAGTATTCTTATCAAACGAAGAAGACCCTTCAATTGTATCCAAAGGTCTAGCATTTTCCTTAACCAAATCATCTACAACTAAACACAACCTCTTTGAAAACTTCTCTCTTGAAACTTCATGAGCAATGGTCTTACCAGATTCATCAAGCAAATCACCCAGAATCGATGAAATCCCTCTTTTGCTTGGAAGATTCGTCAAATCACCCAAAACGGGTCGGGTTTGTTCCGACACTGATTTACCACTATCTTCAGTCATCTTCAAAATGACCCAACAAATAAAGAGCAAAAATTTCAATTTCAAAACAACTAAACGAAGTCAAATTTGATACTAAGAACTCGACGAAAGACGCAAAATTTAACCCCAGATGAGAAATTCAACAAAAACCCTTAATCGAAAACTCAATTTCGAATCGATTCGAACAAAAGGATTTTAAATAAAAACTAGAATTTTGGGTGACTGACCTAGAGAGATTGATAGGGTTCGTCGGTGGGATAATTGTGGAGGATCTGATTGGTGGGAAAATTAGGGTTTTTGATTTGGTTGAGGCGGGAACCGTGCGGAGTTTCCGATCTCGATTCTCTTCTTTTGACTCTCCTTTTTCGAAATCATATCATTATTAAATAAAAAGCATTAAAGTGAGACTGGAGCGATATCTCGCGGGTCCCACTACTTACTGAGCTAGAATCATTAATACAAGCCCAATTGTTTCGAGATTAATAAGCCCATTATAATATACCGGGCCTAATACATATGAGAAAGGATCTGGGGCCGGCTGACCGTATTTTGAAGTTTTGACCCGGCAACCCAAATTAATGGATCGAAATTTAATTCAAAAACTGAATATGAATGCTTAATTTGAACTCTCAAGTAAATATAAAATTAACAAAACTATTCCCTGTAAAGTTTTTTTTGTTTTGTTTTAGTGTTATTATTAATCTTCTTTAGAAACGAATGAGTTATAAAAAATTTCACTCCCCAAAATATAAAAATACATTTAAACTTAGTAAGAGAAAGGTAGATAGAACTTTCGTAAGCTTGTCGTAATCATAATATTGCTGATATCAATAATCCCTGAAATCCCTCGCTTACGATCATATTCAATGCTTTCAGTTTCATCTTATGCCATCTCTCACTCGTAAATAAAACCCTTTTAATCTTCTTGTCTATAAATCTACCTACTATAGTCTATATACTTATGATCACCTATACTATGCAGTATGCACCCATGTATTATCCATATATTAATAAGGAGTATACCGATCGATTTGTCTATCTTAAGGCCATTTTTAAAATATACTCCTTCCGTTTCGTTTTAGTTGTCGTTTAAGGTTTTCTCACACATATTAAAAAAAGCATTAAATTTTCTGTTTTACCCTTTATTAATATATTTTATAAAAAAATTCATTGGCCGAAACATTAAAACAATAGGGATAAAACTGGAATTTTCACAAAATATTTGCATCGAAAACCTAAAACGACAACTATTATGAAACAAAATTTTAACTCTAAAACGACAAGTAAAACAAAACGGAAGGAGTAACAAATTAGCAGCCATAGTATTTACAAAACATTCTTATATTATATGGGCAAAGCGACAAGAAAAATAAACAGTCCTATCAAAACTTTTATTAGATATATTAATTAAGTCGGTGCAATGAACTCTCCTTATCCATCGACTTTGATGCAACCGAAGAAAATTTCTACTAACGTCCGGTGTCGTGATGCCCGCCGGAGATAACTCTTGGCCACCTAAAAAACATAAATATCTCCGCCACAAAATTCCAAAATCTATTACAAGTTATGTTTAGCTCAGACCAAACCAGGAGACTTTGACACGTCCTTATCGCACATGCACGCATCCCCTCCCAACAAAAAATCAAATACAATTCGTGATCTACATATATAAATAGGCCACTCAATTTAGCAAAGGTGGTTGTGCTACATCAGTATATCCTTCTACGTACGGACAATAACCTCAATCACGTATAATATAATATAGATAATTAAGTATCAATTATAGTCCGTGACTCGAATTCTAATGGACTAAAAGAAAAAAAATGGTGGAAGTAGAAGAATTGGAACCACTTAGTCCGATTGAAGATGAAGAAGAAGAAATCAGCTATGATGACCTCAAAAGACGCATGTGGAAAGACCGAAACCTCATGGAAAAGCTCAAGCAACAGAAACGACATAACAACGACGTCGTTTCGTTTACAACACACCGAGCCGAAGCGTCACGGCGCAAGAAGATGGCTCGTTCTCAAGATTCGGTGTTGAAGTACATGATGAAGATCATGGAGGTGTGTAAAGCGAAAGGGTTTGTCTACGGAATTGTACCGGAAAAGGGTAAACCAATAACCGGTTCTTCCGATAGCTTAAGACGTTGGTGGAAAGAAAACGTTCAGTTCGACCAAAACGCTCCAGACGCTATCACTGATTACTTAACACTCGCGGCTGCGGCTGCTGCAGCAGAGCTAATCGATAAGTCTTCGTCATCATCGAGCTTACTACACATGTTACAAGAGCTACAAGACACGACTCTAGGGTCGTTACTATCAGCGTTAATGCAACATTGCATGCCACCACAGCGGCGGTTTCCGTTAGAGAAAGGAATCGCTCCGCCATGGTGGCCGACGGGGACGGAGCTTTGGTGGGGAGAGCAAGGAGCGGCACATGAGCACGGTGCGCCGCCATACAGAAAGCCGCACGATTTGAGAAAATCTTGGAAAGTTAGTGTTCTCGCGGCTGTGATTAAACTCATGTCGCCGAATTTGGGAAGAGTGAGACGTCTCGCGAGACAATCTAAAAGTTTACAAGATAAGATGATGGCTAAAGAGACGGATACTTGGTCTCGTGTCTTAAACCAAGAAGAAGCCCTTCTCAATATCAAAGACCTCAAGATCTCGGAAGATCAAGATCAAGAATCGTCGGGGTCTAAGAGAAAGGGTGAATTTATGGAACCATCTAAGAGTGTTTACACTTGCCAAAACTCGAGTTGTCCTAAAAGTGACGTGAGTTTTGGATTCGGGGACAAGAACTCAAGGACAGGTCATGAGATACAGTGTCTATACGGGTCGACCCAAGAGCCGAGCCAGAGCGGTGAATATACAACTTCCATGCTTGAAATGGTACCAAGTATTGTTACTAATTCGACTAGTGAAGATGATTATTACAGTGTGAGCTCGAGTGCAATGGACAAGCGAGATGATGATGATCATAGCATTAATGGGAATTGGATGGAATATTTTTGGTTAGAAAAGATGCAGCAGGAGTTACATTGCTCTAGGAGATTCGAAGATGATGAGGGTACCGGAACGGATTTGGACCAGCTCATAGAATCTGAACGATCGGACAACGTGAACCAGAGTACTTTTTCAGTTTGGGACATGGGTTGCGAAGACAAAGACATATACATGTTCAATTAATGGTTAAGCTTGTTACTTGTTACATGGCTAATGGTTAAGCTTAATACATGTACCCAAAGTCAGAACATTTCTGTCTCTACTTGTATACTCTAGTTACATCTATCTACCTATACAAGAAAATAAAATTGTTTTAAGATCTTGTATTAATAAAGTAACTAAAATATAAAATATTGGAGAATTATCTTAATTATAGGCTGCATCGAATTATGATCCTAATAAATAACGGAACATACTACAAATTCCTTTTTCTCGTCATGAACATGAGAAATATTTTTTAAGGTTGCAACTTGCAAATACTTTATTTTATATAGTTTCTTAGATATGTCTAAAATAGTATCACCATTTTTAGAGACTCAACAACATAATAAAAAGAAAATAAATAAAAACTCTAAATAAACTTTTCTGTTCTGTTTCACCAAGAACATAAGATGAGTAAGGATATGACTCAAATAGCCCGGACATCACCGTCGGCGAGGTAGCGTTTGCGGAGAGCGGCACAGCCGCGGAGCGGTTCGTCCCTGAAGAAACCCATGGCGTTGGCGTAGTGGCGAGTAGAGGCAGCTCCGTTGGAGCGCGTGAGGATCACGGTGGCGGTGCTTCTGCCAGGATCAGCCTCTTGGCAGCGGGAAAGAGGACTGTGAACAAGTTCCGCCAGACATTGCTGGTCCTGTCTGTCTCCTCTGACGGCGACTTTGTATTTCCCATTGGGTCCCGTCACCGCCACCCCAACCAACTCCGATTTCAGTGTCACTCTGTCTTTGCATACTATTCTCACTCTTGCCCCTGTTTTTCATATAACCCTTGAAATATTTCAGTGTTAATTTCAATGCTGCTTTTGGTTTTGCATGCGATTTCATTTCTATATAGAGAATTTTGGATTTTTATACTTATCAAGATAATCTGTAAAATGCAATAAACAAATTAAACAAAAAATTGAAGTTTTAGACTTTAAGTTGATTTAATTGAAAATTTACCGAATGGATGGTTTTCTATTTACATGTATACAATGGGAAATATATATGAGGATAATAAGTACGTAAGTATAAATACGAACCGTGGATATATTTGGTGGCAATTGTCTCGAATCCAAAGCGGCAAGTGTCGCAGTAAACACATCCTTCAATGTGGAATGGTGTTCCAACCGCCATGGCCGCAAGTGGGAGCAACGAAACGAATAACACAACGATCAGAGGTACAAATGATTTAGCCATCTCCATAAAATGAAAGAACTATATTGTAGATTTTGGAGATTGTTATTAGTGAAGGGGTTTTCTGTATTATGTGAAAACTATATGTATTATATAAGAAGGGAAATGAAGGGCACATGTAGTAAAGAAGGTGTAAGTGTATCGCATCTTGTGCAAATTAAAAGCTTCCTTAGCTAGTGTCGGCTGGATCCACTTGCGGCTGCTCCTCCGCCGTACTCGGCGAGAGAGTTTGTGTTACCTTTTACACAAGTCAACTATATGGTTCTTGTTAATTCTAGTCTACGTCTCGATCGGACTTAATATTTTTATTTCGACTAATTTATTCGGCATTTGACTTTATGTATATAGTTTTCTATAGACTGGATTTATCCCATCACGATTTTGTTGGAAAATAGGAAATCTAGTTTTTGGAATTTCTCACCAATTTTCAGTAAGAATCTAAAATTCACTTAAAAATCCTCAAACATTCACGGCCTAAGAACATCTACAACAATAAGTTTTTCTCAAAACTATCTTAACACACAAAAATATTAATATTTTATTTTGATTTAATTAAATAACTAAAATTTGATTTTAAAATAAAATACACAAATGGGAAGGTGACAAATGTCAATAAGGCTCTTGTTTAGTGACTCAAATGTCAAATGTTTAGCTTACTCTCTTTCTTCATTTTTCTATTATTTTAATTTTAAGAATTTGATTAAGAACCCTTCATTGGGGTTGCTCTAAGATGGAGCATTATCTTACAAACCGTTCACTTGATTATAAAATAATGAAGATTTTGTATATTGGAACAATAAATCTTTATCAAAAAAGAAAAAAAATGGAACAAAAAAAAAAGTCTGTAAAATAGAGTGATGAAAGTGCTGGTTAGCTTCCGTCTGACCAGAACGTGCTTATGTTTCCTCTTGACTTAACGTAAGAGTGCATGACGATTCTCTAGATAATTATCTTGTAGGCTGGTTGTAACTTGTATATATAGATTATTATTTAGTAAAAATCAGATTCGTATATCAATTATAAAAAACAAAAAAAAAACAAACAAACAGATTCGTTAAAGATGATTAATGTTCACAGTGGCGTCTGATACTCTTGTTCTAAATAAAATACAGTTATGAATTTCTTTGTATAGCCAGGTCACTAGCTAGGCCAAAAAAAATATATGTGAATTATATGTATAATATTTACTGTAATGTCTAAATACATATTTCTTATCATTTTATTTTATAAATGTGGATTAAGGAATTCCTTCGTGGATGACGGAAGTGAATCTGGTAGGAAGAAAATATGGAAGAGGTCGGTCACGTTAACAGGTAACAGCAATGAATCTTAATAACTACGCCTATTGGGCCGAAGGTGACCGACATGGGCCCAATAAACCCATTCCAACCATACGCGTTTAGGATAAAAACAAATTAATTACGACGAGAAAAAAAACGCACAGAGAGAGAATTGCAAAATAAGCCGTAGGCTTCTTCACAGTGAAGCAAACACAAGTTTTAAGGGGGGTGTATTGGAACAATAATTTTAGAAGATTTGGTGAAATTTGAATATTTTAGGTTGTTGAGAGATTTGATAAGTTTTTAAGATATTTGGGTTGATTTGTTAGACTATTTATTTTTTAAAAAAGAAAAATGATTGGTGATTTGGTGAGATTTTTTGGGGAGTTTATTCTTTAACTTTGAGTGATTTGGGATACTTTAGAACCAAAAAAAAATATTGGGCCGTAATGGGCTTCGTCTTATGTCTTATTTGAGAGATCTATACTAACATCAACCGAAGTAGTATCAATAGCACCCGTGTTTGTAGTAGGGAGAGACTCACTGTTAGTTCCAATGACCATGGTAGTGTCATTAGGCGGGTTCTTGTCTACGTTGATGATCTGATTATTTGTAGCAATGATCTCTCGTTTTTAACCGAGTTTAAAGAGTACTTGGGCCGGTGTTTTCACATGAAGGATCTTGGCAAGCTTAAATATTTTCTGGGTATTGAGGTAGCCCGTAATGCGGAAGGTATCTTCTTGTCTCAACGGAAATATTCACTTGATATTGTAGCCGAGACCGGCCTCCAAGGAGCAAGACCGTCTAAGATTCCTATGGTTCAGAATCATCAACTCGCCATTGACACAAGTCCTCTTCTCTCGGAACCTGCTCGTTATCGAAGGCTTGTTGGCCGTCTTATTTATCTTAAGGTAACTCGACCCGAGCTCACCTATCCGATACACATTTTGTCACAGTTTATGCAAGCTCCACGCGAGGCACATTGGGATGCTGCGTTGCAGGTTGTACGGTATTTGAAGGGTTCGGTTGGCCAAGGTATTTTTATGCGTTCGGATACGGAGCTTACACTTACAGCGTATTGTGATGCTGATTGGGGAACATGTCCGTTGACACGTCGTTCTTTAAGTGCGTATTTTATGTTTCTTGGAGGCTGTCCTATTTCATGGAAAACTCAGAAGCAAAAGGCTGTCTCTCGATCCTCCGCAGAGGCTGAATATCGCTCCATGGCCGATGCTTTAAAAGAAATCATTTGGTTGCGTCAGCTTCTTCATGATCTTGGTTTTCCCCAACAAGCTCCGACGCGGTTATTTTGTGACAATAAAGCAGCGCTTCACATCGCAGCCAATCCCGTCTTCCATGAAAGGACAAAACACATAGAACGGGATTGTCACTTCGTTAGAGATGCCATTCAAGACGGTGTCATTTCCACGGCTCATGTGCGTTCTGAGGACCAGCTGGCCGATATCTTGACGAAGGCCCTTGGTTTTCAGCAGTTTAGTATTTTAATGTCCAAGTTGGGCATCGTTACTCTCGGCGCTCCAACTTGAGGGGGAGTATTGGGCCGTAATGGGCTTCGTCTTATGTCTTATTGGGCTTACTTGTCGAGCAAATCTTGTTTAGGGTTTACGATATGTATATAAACGTTGTAAAGCCGTCATTGAATAACACACACAAATATTCTCTTTATTCTACAAAAAAGAAAAAGAAAAACTGGGTTTAAATCCCCTCTCTCGCGTCAACGAAATTGTGACCAATCAAACCCCACCATTGAATTGTTTAAACGGTGATCTGCTCTCATGATCATCTTCTCCTCTCCGAGGATTATTTGGTGTTTGTGATGTTGTTGTGGCGATGATCTCATGTGATGTGCCCATTAATTAATCCTACATATTCTACCAACAAATATATCGAAATAATGTTTCAGTTTGGTTGGGTTTCATAACTTTTGTGGCTTCAATTCTGTCTCGTGAAGCAAAAGATATAAACATAAAACCAAGAATGAAACATCATAAGAGAAACCACACATAGGACTAACTCAAACTTTAGATGTAAATATGCAACTTTTGAAGCTAAGCAATATTAACATTGGTGAAGAAATAACTCACCAAGATTGCATGTTTGGTAAAACGTCACCATGTCTGCATAAACAAAATAACAAGAAACCCACAAAACCAGCTTCTTAAATAGTGCTCTGCAAATTTTTAATGTATCCCCTAAGGTTTCATGCACCTTTAATAAAAAAGAAAGACCTGATAACATTTGAGAATCAGAGCTTAGAGAGGGAAAGACCATTACTGATTTTGAAAATATTGTATCTTGGTGAATTATATCTGAACAAAAACTTACTTAGGGGAAGTCAAACAAGCAGTTGAATTATCCCCTAGTATATGTCATCTCGTAGATATAAATCAAAACAAAAAGCTACGAAACTTCTAAAGACCAAATTAAAACAACAAACCAAACCTTCGGAAAAGCTAAAGGACGACTGACCTGAGTCTCCTTTCCTTTTAACTATATACCATAACACCATTGAATTGTTACTACAGACAGAAACATAATTGAACTTTCACTGAATGAAGTGAAAAAGGGAGCAAACAACCATTTGTACTCCCTGATTCGTTTCCAATTTTGCAACATCAGTCAAGAGCTTAACACCAAGTTCATCGAGAACCGTTAATTTCAGAGACTCTTCAAAAAACTTCACGAGTTGCTATCTCAAACTTCCTATGAATGTTCACTTGCTGTCACGAAGTTACAATAACGAACGAAAAAAAGCTCAGAAGGAAGAAGCATAAAGACAAGAGCAGAGAATGAACAGAGTTTCTACATTCTCGAGTTTAGATTTTGCCTATGAAAAACGGAGACCGAAAGCTTTTTGAATGGAAGACACAGAATTGGTTGGAGAATCGGACACTAGGGTTCAATCGGAAATTGAATTCGTGTATGGATTCGATTACTGGAAGCAATTAGTTTTTCACAATCCATCGATCAATGCAGAATCAGAGTGTGAAACCCTCTTTTTCCAAGAATATGGAATGAAAGACGAGAGAAGGACGATGAGGATATGTTTGCAGACTTTTTCTGTGAAATTTTAAGGAGGGGTTATTGGTTCATTGATTTATAAGGAATTAGAAATCCATACAAAAATCATTTGTTATTCAATCATTGATTTTAAAATCCTAATTAAAATCATGTGTTATTGGTTCTATGATTTATAAATACTAGTTAAAATCATATGTTATTCGTTTAGTCAATTGTTTTTGGATTTGATAATCCAAATTATGTTTTAAATGGATTTGAATGGAATTGAAAGAGAAAAATAGAAGGATTCAAATTCATGGGTAAACACATGTTATTTCAAAATCCATATATCTTGATTTCATAATTCATAGAAATTTTCAAATTCTATATGGATTTACAAATTAATAAACCAATAACACCCCCTAATTTTATCAAATCCTTGTGAATAGCACCTCTAGAGGTGGGATATTTTCATGCTATTTTTTAACTAAAAAATTATCCAAAGTCTCATAGAATCAGTGATTAGTATTTTATTTTAAAAAAATTGTTAAGTTTGAATAACAGTAGATTTGATATGGGTTTTATAAATTCTTGATTGAATAACAGGAGATTATGGATTATTTTGAATGATTTTATATAAATTCCAGTTTCAATAACAAGAGATTTGAGAAGATATATACAAATCTCAAGTTGAATAACAGGTCATTTAAAAGAAAAACCAATATCTTCCAAAATTCTAGTTCCAATGCACCCCCTAAGACAGAAGAGAAGAACACATACACGCAAGAGGCAAGATCTCAATCAATTCTCTCACGAATAAGGTACAAAGTTTCATCAACATTTTTGTCTTAAAACAGATAATATTGACTTAAAATCTCGTCTACTTATGCTATTATGTATCACACACAGGGTCTCTTGGCCAGAGAGAGAGTATTAAGATATACAAACGCTGGCCCTTATCAGCGGAATAGTTACACATCTTATTATTATTTTTTAATAATTATATATGTTTTGGATTTTTATTTCAACCGCCGATTAAAGGTGGCTAATTAAGCAGCGGGAGAGTCACCGGAAGATTGTCGGATATTTGTCCAGCAGATGAAATCTCCATCTCAGCTTCTGCTCCCACATGATGATTCTTCTCCATCTGTACGATAATCATAGGTCAAAATCACTATTCACTTTCTTCTTTTTGTCTTGTATCCAAGGAATATCTTTTTCATACAATCAATTAAGACTAACACCATAAAAGCACATAAGCACATAAGGAATATCTTTTTCATACAATCAATAAACTTATTATTTTAAAACTATTCACCTTTGTTTCCGAATTAAAACGGAATTAAGATTTCCCCTAACTCAAACCAGCCCGAATCAAATTTCTGTTCTAATTCAGTAGTAATCTCACTAACCCTAATCAAATATAGAAACAACCAAAATACCCTAATCTTGAGAAGAATTTTCTAGAATACAAGGCAGAAAGTGCAAACTACTGGCTGCCATAAGAAAAGAAAGTGCTAACTAGTGAATGCTTAAAGTGCTCTGTCGATATATCTGCAAGCAAGCATAAGAGTGTGTATCTATGTCCATGTAAAGAGCTTACTAGTTATGCATATTTATAGGAAATGTAGCTTTCGTTACCTGGCTAGCCAAAACCTGGTTCTCTTCTTTCAGCAATTTCTCCTGTTTTAAAGATCAACACGTTCAGCAACTACCGATCAAGTTTCTAAACCTAACAACTTTAGATTTTGGATTTCAAAACATATGCATTGGGAAGAAGTTGCAAAGATGTGTGCAAGCTCGTTAAGCAGACTTAGAGAAACAGTGACAACACACGAGAATATATATGATGTACTATAACCTTGGAAGCAAATTAAATATCTGACCTTTTCTTTAAGGTTCTCCACAAGCTTCAACATTAGTTCTGTCTGCAACAAAGAAAAGCAGCACAGTTGTTATCGGCAAACCAAATTCAGAAAAGAGTAGACATTACGAAATCAACAAACCTTCTTGGCTCTGGTTACGGAGAGGGCAGTCTCAAAGTGTTCCTCTAGTTTAACAAGAGTATCGGCACTCACATTATTGACATTTGATCCCACAAGCTTGCTGCATATATTCATAGTTTGACAAAAAAACCCTAATTCCTTTGTAATCAAAAAAGGAGAGCAAATATAGTCTTAGTTAGTACTAACCTTTCCACAAGTTCAAGTAGCTCATGGTGTGAACCATAGTTCAGAGCTTTTGACTGAATATCCTGCCCATGAAAAAGGGAGAGAAGAAGCGGTAAAAGACAAGGGCTAGGAGAATTTTGATATGCATCTGGACACACGGTAAACTAATGATAGTAAATTTACTCCTTATAAAACTCCATCTGGGAAAAGATTCAAAATGTTTGTATTACCAAGGCTTTAAGATCATCAGCATGTTGTTTCCCATATCGATCAAGGATCTTGACCAGGCTAGAGAGAGAACAAAAAAATAAAAATATGTTAGGATCAAAACTACTATAGCTAACCCTTGAAAAGACTGGAAACTATGAAACATTTATATGGCATCAGAAGAGACATTTAGAGACAACACCTTAATTTTTACACATGTATATTATATATAACACCACTAGTATTCTTAACATTTCAGAAAAAACAATAATCTTAGTATTCATGTTTAAGCAGTACATCTGAATTTCCACCTTTTAACTTATTTTTTTAAATTGTTCTTAGCTTACGAAGCAATATTTAATAATATATGATCTTTTTATCTCTCAAGAAAAGAAAAGAACTCTAAAATTTACCAAGAATTGTTCAAAGTTTGATTATCCAATGAAATATGTGGGTTTACATGTATTTATTATATATTTCGGCAGATTGAAAATGACATTTTTCCTCAAAGAAAAGTCATACTAAAATTTAAGGCATGCAGATGTTATTATCCTGTGATCTATTAATTAATGTATAGCGCTGGCTTTGATTAATTTAAAGTCAAACTAGTTAAGGTATATATCATAAGCGTCTACTGTCCAGATTACTTCTATACATAATTGAAAGACTTCCCTAAAAAAAGGAAACAGTGGAAGACTGCTTCCAATTCATTTGCAGCTTATATTATTCTAACTGCAACCTCTATCAGAGCTTCCATTTTGGGTTTTGATCCATACTACAACTTTTAGCATCAAAACAACACCTATCTTCTTTACAAAGCGTGGTATCAATACCATTATAAATCAACCTATTTACCCTCTATATTCTATCATTACATTTCCTTGTGAGATTTGATCGGGACTACCAAAAAATGGTTTAGAAAAAATTTGAAAACGCCTCTTTCATGAGTTCATTAGTAATCTCGTGTCAAAAACAGTGACATCAGCTCTTTGTTTCTAAGTAATACCATATCAACATATACGAGAAAACTTTTCGGATTTTTCAATGAACCTTGAGGACAAGTTCCTTTCCAGCGATATCGCTAGTATTGATGAGCCCTAACATGATGATGATGATGTGGCGGTAAGCAGAGATGACCATAAGTATGAGGAATCCACACTCCAAATACATGGACCGAGTCTTAAACAAACTCATATTTCTATTTTATGTTTGTTTGCAAATAATCAAAAGACTCTCCTAAGAATAGGAAGCCGGTCTTCCATTTTGTATTTCCACTTTCAATTTCTTCCTCGTTTGTAGAAACTGTGAGGTTCCAATTTCCTATATTTAAACCCCAAAATCAAGCAATAAAAGTAAAGAGTTTTCTGCCATTGAAGTTACACTAACTTATATTACTAGGAAACCTATCACATCTATACATAAATATATCTTCTATAGAAGGAAGCGACTAAGACAGAAAAAACTAAACTAAACTACATAATGACCTTATAGAAGACCCAACAAATTTGACAAAATTTCCACTAATTCACATAATTTTTTTGTTAATAGGTATCAGTTCCATTGTGAAGCCAAAACTAAGTATGCAAAAATGAGTTACCGAGTAACTAAGGGTTCCACGTTCTAAAAGGCTTCTTCTTTATAAAATCATAATTAAGGCCAGGAGTTCTAGTCAGGTGTCTCGACTATTCCAAGGCTGGAACCTAACTTTCAGTATATAAGGGGTGAACAAATCCTAACAAAGCATGCATCAAGTGAGAATCGGCCAGCGATCTTGACCAACATGGCCAAACCACTACAGCCACTTGGTTACTATATTAGAGGGTTGTAGTAAACACTACACCAGCAATTTTGACAACTTATAGGATTTTATTGATTCATTATAGATCCGTACCAAAGAGGTTGGTATTTCTTACATGAAGACAAGTTTTGTGGGATTTTCAATTTCCTAGATGCACCAAAGAAACAAGGCTGTGTTATTGACAATTTCCATGACAAAAGACACAAGATACAAAGGTTGTGTGATTGTCGATTTTCACAACAAAAGTTACAAGGTTGTGGATTGTTGATTCCAACAACCGACACTACGATGTTATAATATACATCGATTATAAGATTAAGGACGATAATTGATATACAATCACATATATATGTAGCATATCTATGTGTGGTAACTGCAAGAGTGGGAAACTATAAACCTTTAATTTGGATAATCTTCAAATAGCAAATCGCATAAAAAGGAGAGAAAACCAAACATCTTGATCTATTGTACCATTAACCTCATACTAATTTTATTTATAAATCTCCCTGAAGTGCATTGTATACAAATCCAAGAGAACAATGAATTTTAATTAGTCTAAAATTAGACCAGTTAATGTGCACTATGTGCAGCAAAAAGTGTTATATATGCACACGACGATTGTGATTAAAAGAATCGCAATCGATACCAAATTACATAATTGAAGTAGCATATATATGCGCGGTAAGTAGTAATTGTGTGGCTGGGTTGTTTAGAAGATACCAAATTTCAAAAGTACTGTATATGAAACTTAAGAATCAATTAGAAACACTAATTTGGATAATCACCAAGTAATAGGTCCACGACAAAGATAGGAATTCATAGAAGAACAACAACTAGTCTTATATAGTCAATAGCTGCACAATGTGGTATACATTATTCAGCATTAACCCGATAGCAATTCTATAGATCTCCCGTAAGTGCATTGCCCTGCATACAAATCCGAGAGATCCAATGAATTTTAATCACTCTGAAAAGAGAGACATTAATCACTTCAAAAACTTAAGGAATCTCTAAAGCAAAGTAACAATCAAAGATGGCTTGAAACTTCACTAAACAACATCGAGCACGCATCAAACAAATCGTGAAGGACATGCAAATTATTTCCAAAGAAAATAATAAAATCCATGCAGAAAAAAAAAATTAAGAAATATAGAGAGAGAAATGAACAAAAGTAAGAAGCTTTAGCTTCATCACGACATTGTTCTGCCTTAAATTTGGTTATCTCATGTATCTCTCATGGTCATAGAAAAAGACACTAACAAACACAGAACCGAGAAACAACAAAAGATTCGCCGGAAAAAAATGGTTTATTAATTGTTTTTTATTTTTGTCTTTTGTTTTTTTTTTTTCCTTCAGAAAAGTAAAGAGCACAAAACTGAAGATTAAAGGGGAAAAAAATGGAAACCCAGATAAGGAAGAGGCGTACTTATCGCCGGAGGAGAAGCTGTAGAGCTTGCCGGAAGCAGAGACGACGAGAAGAGCGACGGATGCGTCACAGAGAACAGAAAGCTGACGAGCTTTCTCGATGAGACCGTTGCGACGTTTGGAGAAGGTGACTTGTCGGCTACTTTTGTTCTCAATTCGCTTGATTTCTAGTTTTTTTCTCCCCATGGCTTTTGTCTCCGAGAGGGCTTTATTCCCTAATTTGATCCTCAGGTTGGGTTCGAAGTCGCCGGAGATACTAAGCGTTTTTCTCTTTCCTTTTTTTTTTTTTTTCCTTTTATTTCTTTCTATTTTTTGTACCTATCTACTTTTTCTTCGTTGGGCAAGATTTTTTTTTTTTGGGGATAAACGAGAGTGATGAAAATAAAATATGTGACTAAAAACGTTGCGTTTTGAAGACAAGGTAGCCACGTGCAGGGGCGGATCTATGTTAACTAATATGGGGGCAGTTGCCCCCCCTAAATTTTCGAAATTTCTTAAGAATTTTAAGGATTTATTTTAATTGCCCCCCATTAAAAAACTTTCTTGCCCCCTTTAAACTTTAGTTTCCCAATTAACCAATTCTCGTTGACTAAAAAAAGGTAACTGAATATTACATATTCCTTTTCCCCTTTAATGTAGCTTAATTCTTTACAAATTTAGTTCCAAAATTTAAATAACAACGTAATCTAACATACATATACCGTAATATTTATTTCCCTTTGTATCAAATTGAAATTTAATATTTAGAAAAATCAGTCATTTCCCATAATTTTGGTGGTTTATATTTATGGTAATTGATTTCTCTGTAATATTTTCTGTGTGTTTTTCTCCAAATATTTGAGTTTTCTATTTAACAATAAATCTAAAACGTTAGTATACAAATTCTGGTAAATTTAAGTTTAAGCTGAGAGTCATTTAAAATTTTATTTTTTTGTAAAATTTAAATCAAATAGATGCTAATTCTAAATCTCGAAATTTTTAAATATTACTCTTTGAATCGTTCCAACTTTAATTATTTTTAAAATAATCTTCCTATTATATTTAATTGTTAATTAAAATATTGTATTCATTTTTCTTATATACATTATTAATTATATATATCATAATTAAATAAGGCAAAAACTATGTGAATTTTTTTTTTACAAAAATATATTTATATTTTGTAAATATCGATCGCCCCCCCTAAAAAAAATTCCTAGATCCGCCACTGGCCACGTGTACCGCATCCCCTGCGGATTGAACTATCGTAGAAAGAAACGAGAACCGTCGATGTCCTTAACAAGAGAGTGTAAAACATTATTCAAGATCTCTATTCTCATTGAAATGATTTCCATGTTGATCTTCACACGGGAATGTAAAACGGTAAGAATATTATATATTCTTCAAAAAGGGATCCATGAGGAAATCCTCTCAAAAGAAGGATATTCATCTACAGCCTCACCTTTCAAGTGTCTAATATAACATTTTTTATGATCAACAATCTCTAGTTCATTGTATAACACATTTTCATAATTTGGTAAGACACGAGTTAAGACTTTTACATAAACAACCACACATAAGGAATTCAGTCATTTGTTCTTTGATCTTTATTCTAAATTTAACCCAAATCTTTGGCTACCATCGGGGATGTAGACCATTACATATCTAATGTTTTGAACTAAAGCTATTTTACTCAACTCGCATACAATTTCATTGGACCAAACCAAACCTACGTACAAAGACTTTCAATTGGATTGTATTTACCACAAAAGTGTACTAAAATCAAAGTTTCTATAGATCTTAATTATAAGCATAAGTTTGTTCCCTCGCCTAACCAGGTTGAGTTTTTTTTTTATCATTGCCACATTATAGCTACATGTCTATACTATACTGTTGGTGTACTAAGTAGTTTTTTTTTTTTTTTTTTTCTCCATGGTGTACTTAGTAGTTAGTATATAATATTCACAAGATTTGCATTCCTTTGCTCGTTTCTTATTGCATATGCAAATTTTATTTCCTGCAAATCAGACCAATAGTTAGGATTGCGCATAAAACAAAGGTAAAGAACACTGGATATCACCACAGAAATTTACTGACCAAATGATTTTCATGGACTTCCAAACGATGGAAAAATGTTGGTTGAAAAACAAAGGGGAATGTTTACTACTGTATTAATTATGTGGCAGATAAAAATAGAAATCGTATTTTTATTAAGAACTTAATGCGAAAAGTACTTGTTCGAATCGATGGGTGAATATATGATTTATATCCAATCACCCCATCACCTCCTTTCCCTATTCTGGATTATCTTCTCTTCAAGGCCAAAAAAAAAATATATCTTTTTCAAGGCATCTCTATGTTTTAAAGTTTTAATTTATATATCAATGTTTAATTCTGATATTATAGTTTCAAGTTTTCAACTTTCAATCTTCGAAAACGACAAAGATATATATATATTCCCATACAATTAGATTGAATTTACGGTTTTGGCATTTCCACTTCTCTTTAAACAACTGGTCAATTAAAGTGGAGGAAATATATTCCCCATCATAAAACAACAACAGGCAGTCGTTAAAATTCATTACCATTTACTGCTTCTGTGTGTAGCAGTAAAAATACTAGTCCATAATCATTCGTTACTCTATAGTATTAGACTCTTTTTTATTTCTTGATTTGCTTCGATGATGACATTAAACACGTTCTCGGTATACATTTCACCTTCACGATCGATCTTTCTTCTTCCTTCTTCGTCTCCTTAGCCATCTCCACAATCTTTGATCTGTTCAAATATTTAGTCAGATCACATTTTTTGTAATTCAAGTTGACTCGTTGTGTACTACTAACCTTTCCTCGTTGAACGAGTTGGATCGTCTTAGCGATGGTTCAGCCGTGACTCGTTCCTGACTCACCGACTCGACGATGCTTCCGCTGAAATACTCTTTCTCCTCCGCTTGTGGATTCCCGAACCTTGGATTCTCCGACATGAACCTTATCATCTCACGTTCGTCATCGACGACAGTCTTCTTCACAATGTTCTTGCATAAAACTCCTTTTCGAAGATTCTCTTCTTTTTGTCTCGGATTCATCACGCTCGGTGCGTAGTACTTGGTGGCGGCGATGTGCCCGCACGATATCATCTGGAGCCACATCGACCCACGACCCGATCCGGGTTCCACCGGATCTCCGTCCTCGACCCGCGTCGAAACGTCGAGTCGACAAGGCTTCACAACCTGGTTGGAACGAGTCAACTCGGACGATTCAGAACGTACTTGCAAATCTTGTTCTTTCTTGATCAAGATCGGTTTTGGTTCGGTGGATTCGATTGTCTCCGTGGATACGCCTCTGGAACAGCGAGATTGCGGCGTTGTGGAAGATGTATAACTCGTTTTCTCTTCGTAAAGTTCGTACTCTCCGTCTTCTTCTTCTTCTACGTAGAGCTCTGAGTCGTCAAACGACGTCGTTCTGTTTTGAGGTTTGAGTTTTGACCTGAGAAGTCGACTTTTTGGAGCTTCTTGAATAGAACCAGACAATGGTCTGTTCACATGTACTTCTTGAAATTTGTCTACAAAAAAAATTGAGAAACAAAAAGATAAAAAAAAACTCAACTTCGCAAAACCACAAATTTCAAAATTAGTAAATGATTTATAACAATTTTACCGGTGATTTCAGATCCTTTCAAGACATACTCAGCACAGTCCGAAGGGTAAATCACATCGTTCTCTGCTAAGTCATTCCAAACGAATCCATTTCTATAGCTCCTGATGAATATATCGAAATAAAATGCATAAATTTTGCGCCCTTTGATTACAGATTTTGCCTCAGTTTTAAAGCGTTGTTACCTTTTACACGACCAAGCATATTGTGATGGCATGCACTTCCCTCTCAGTACCGTAAGCCGGTTCATCACATCTTCATCAAAACAAACACACTTTTAAAAACCGGCCAATCACATCACCGTTGATGTATACAAAACAAAAATCGAAACTTTAGCATAAATTGAGATCAAAACACTAGTCAGAGAAAGACCCATGGACTATATAAACAGAGTATATAGTGATCTCTCTCTTTCTGTTATTTTGGGTATTTACCTCTTAACCGGAGAGGCTGGTTAACCGGAGAAATGACTTCGATGAAGTGAGGGTGTTCAAGGTGGCCATTTCTAGTGAGATAATAAACAACTTGGACTCTTCTAAAAATGGGTTTCTTTGTCTTGACCTCTTCTTCAAGTTGATGATGATGATTCAAAGACCTTATTAGCCTCTCTGGACTTTTGTTGCTCTCTCTGCCTCTTCTGCATCTTACAGCTTCCATCTTTTGTGTCTATACTCTATAATGTCCGGACAAGAGATGAGAATTATTTAACACAGAGACTGTGTTCTTTATATAAAAAGATAAGGGAATGTATTTGTCCCTGTGTGTGTATGAATTGGCTCTCTCTGTGAGAGCAGAATTGGCATTAGAGATGAGCCAAACCAGAACTGACAACGACTTGGCTTTACTTTCTACCTGATGGTACAATGGGATAACCCGGTCCAGTCTTAATCCATCCAGCTCTGATTTTATCTTCATTTTAATTTCGATATAAATCCGGTTCAACCTTATTCTTAGGGTGGACAGATTGCTACTTTATATGGGCTAAAACCGTTCCTAGCACCCGGTTCGGTCTTGATAGACTTAGACCAGATTGGTCCTCATGGTTAGGGCATCCGCAGTGGTGTATCCTTGCGGGTGTAAACATTATTTTAAAATACAGAAATAATGTAAAAGTTGTCTCTTTCTTTACACCCGGGTGTAAGTTTACACTCGGGTGTAAGCCACTCTATCTCTCTCTCTCTCTTTCTTTCTCTCTCTCTTTTCTCTCTCACTTTAAATTATAATAATAAAAAAATCTTACACCCCTCCTTCACACTTACACCACTGCGGATGGTCTTAGAAGATTTTGTTGAGGAATTGATGTGTCATGTCATTAAATATATTCTTTAATAGTAACAATCATTAAAAAAAAAAAAAAAAAAAAAAAAAAAAAAAATAATAATAATAGTAACAATCATTTAATTTGTTTCGTTTGCCTAGATGTGGATAAAAAAGATAGAAGCTAAAGTTGTTTCAGAGACGACGATGAGTCAAGATCATTGTGCTTCATATGGAAGTTTGACTTTTAATGACCTCTTCTCATATTAAATAAATAATGTTTTGATATTCCATTTGTTTTTATCTAACCACAATATTCTTCCAAGTCTTTAAGATAAAAAAGAGCTCCAGAATCTAGGTAAAAACTAAAGAGAACACGTGAGGCTTGTTTACTGCTTTTGTGTACTGTCTCAATACATCCGTTAAAATCAGACCAATATGACACATCAATACAAAGGGTAAAAACTTTTAATGGACGGTTTTCAATTAATAGATCTCTTTCAAATGATTCTAACTGTTTAAACGCAATAATATTTTCCAAATCCACACTATATATTAAAAATCAACTTATGTTAAGTATCATGAACAGTGAAATTTCATTAGTCGTTGTTTTGGGGGTACTTAATGAAACAGATAATGTGGATGTGTTCTCTTAACCCATTTGCATGGACTGGGCGTAGAGTGGCCCATCTACTTAACTTCCTCACCAGCCACCAAACAAAACATTGCCATTTTCTAAATAGTTGTGTCAGCTTTTTATGACATCTGAATAAATCTTATAATAAATTATGAGTTCAAAGAATATAAAAAAGAAGAGGGAAACGTACAAATGAACATTAAATTTTTGAAAATGATTGAATTATTTTAATTAATTTCAAAAATATTCGTATGATCAACATTGATCTTTCGAAACGCTATAATAAATACTATGAATAAACATCGTTCTCTACAAAATACGAAGACGTCGATCTACATAAATACATGTATGCATTTGGGTTACACAATGATATAGTATATCTCAAATTTCTCCGTCTGTCCAACGCAATGATATTAGATGTATGAGAGTTTTATTTCTTAGATTGAAGTAGTTGTAATGTATTGATCTTTTACCATTTTAAAATTTTAGTTGAATAATAATAAAGTGCCTTGTATTTTAGTTGAATAGTAAATTTATAAGTTTGTATTCGTAGTTGCAGCTACATATTGTAGGCGCACGGGTAGTTGCAGCTATATATACCAACGGTTACCAAATACGTTTTCTGCAATTTTTAACCTTCCATTATTAGAAATACAAGCTTGATACAAAACAAAAAATAGTAGGTAAGAAAAAATCTAATGGGCTTAGAAGGCGATATAAAAAGCCCAAATAAGGCCTAAACTACAAAGAAGGCCCATATAATCATCCCATTTTCTTTTCACCCACCATTGTTTCCGTTGGAAGCTCTTTGAAAAACTCCCTTCGAATTCTCCGTCTCTTTCTCTCTCTCTGTCTCTCGAGATCGAATCGGCAATGGCTGCTTCCAGCTCAGTTTTCACAACCTCTCCGTCGCGAAATCTTGCATCTATCCCTCTTCATCAGTCGCTTTCTCCACCGTTTATCAGATCCAGCTCCGTCGCGTTTCGTCCCAAACGACGATCCAGCTCACTCGTCTTGTGCTCCAGTGATGAATCAAAGAGCACCACAGAGAAAGAGATCCCAATTGAACTCAGTAATTTCCCTCTCATTGCATTCTGATTTACAAATCAATTTTTCAACTTTTATAAATTGTCAATCTTTGATTTGTCAGGGTATGAGGCGTTTCCAACGGTGATGGACATCAATAAGATACAAGAGATTTTGCCTCACAGGTGATAATTTTATAAAAGAATTTTTTTTTTTTTTATAGCTGAAGTTTGCATTGTTGTGATCCAATTTGTCAAATCTGAATTTTGTTGTGTAGATTCCCATTTCTGTTAGTGGATAGAGTGATAGAGTACACGGCTGGCGTATCTGCGGTAGCTATTAAAAACGTTACCATTAATGACAATTTCTTTCCTGGGCATTTTCCTGAGAGACCTATAATGCCTGGAGTTCTCATGGTTGAGGTAATTGCATTACCCTCTTCTCTCTTCTTCTTACTCTAAAAGGTTCAGTCTTTTTGCATCTATTCATATTTCATGAGAGCATTTAAGTTTGCTCTGTTTCTTGCTTGCTGAAGTAGAATGTTTGGTTGGTTAGTTGGTTTTGAATTGTGATTATGGGGAAATAGAATGAGGCTGCAATTTGTGGTCCGGTTGAAATTTTTTGAGGAAAACTAAAGGTGAAGGCTTTGCTTTAAGTTTCAGCTTTAAGGGTAGGTTAGAGAGCTCTCCAATGCTTGAAATTTAAGAAAGTGACTCGACTTGAGATTAAGAATAAGATAAGCTGTTCTTAAGGATATCTTGGATCATAGCGTTATACTGTGATAAAACCAGTAGTTTCTATCCCAAATGTACATGGAATGAATGATTTGGAGGCTTTATATCGTTTCTTCATAGATTTTCATCCATTAGTTTCTGTTTTTATTTTACACATCTTGTTCATAATGATAACATTTCAAAGCCGTAAAACTCTGTTTTGTTTCCATAGGCCATGGCTCAGGTGGGAGGCATAGTGATGCTGCAACCAGAAGTTGGTGGATCTAGAAGCAACTTCTTCTTTGCTGGCATCGACAAAGTCAGATTCAGAAAGCCAGTGATTGCAGGTGATACTCTGGTGATGAGGATGACACTTGTAAAGTTGCAGAAGCGGTTTGGGATAGCGAAAATGGAAGGAAAAGCATATGTAGGGAACTCTGTTGTATGTGAGGGAGAGTTCTTGATGGCTATGGGAAAAGAAGAGTGATCATCACGCCTTTGCTTCTTCTTCATACGGGCCTTGTGGCTGCTAATTAGTTGTCACTTCCTAAGTTGAGTCTCATTTCTATCTTCAATCTATGATGTTTGTTTGCATATTATGATTCTATTAAAAAGGGAACTTCATTTTACTGACTAGATTGCCCCAAATAATTTTTGTTTTCAATGGTGACCATTTAGAAGCAAAGAATGAATATAACTTCAAGCATGTGAAACCAAAGCATCCTTTGATTATATTGTTCGGAATGATTACAAATCAAATTCTTAAATTTTTGCAAAAGAGCAAATTATATGGTTGAAAGGAGTTATGGAGCAGAATAACCATTTTAATTTTGGAAAGCTACAATATATATTGTAATTTGAAATGAGATAGAAGACAATTCCCGAGACACCATTACATATTTGGCTGGAGAAGGGAACGAAACCACATAGATGACATTTGTAAATGAGAAAGAAAAAATAAGAAAAGGAACACTTACATTTTAGAAATGTAATTATTAATTAAACATAAAAAGCGAAAAGCTAAGAAAGCGAGTCTTGATCGATTGATTGGTCCTCTTTGATCACTTGTACTCGAGAATCATGTTGTTCTCAGGAGCAAGTCCAACACAAGCTCTGAGTATGTTCTCAAGCATTGCACGCTGTTTCGACAAAGCGTTCACAACTGGCGTGCCAGGAGGGACCTGCATACATTTGAATGAAAGTGATGTTAAAGAACGTCGCTAGGATTCAAAAACGGCACGATGCTTTACTTTGTTTTTGCTTACCAGTGGTGCCTTTGAGAGGTAACTTAGGAGAGTAGCCACAGGATGGAAAGAATGGAACTTCCCCTACAAGAAACCAACAAATCAAACTCACAACCAAAAATCACTTTGGATAATCATTGAACTATATAACGATTTTGCAGACGATAAAAAACCTCGGTTTCGGCCATGAACTGGATCCGAGTAGTGAGCTCAGCAAGAAGAACAAGGTCCAAAATAATTGGAGCAGCTAAGAGAGAGTCTTCACAAGTGTTGTGCATCACAATCGTGTTCTTCCCTCCCATGAATATCTCTGATGTGTACTCGTCCATTGCTCTCTTGCTATCTCCTACATATGGCACATACTGCAACACCATCCAAGAGTATAGTTTATATTAATGTGTTTTGCTAGATGGTGTAATTATGAATAATAGTAAAATAAATCACCTTAATAACCACAACGTGGTCAGGGTGTTCACCAGGCTCGTACAAAATTCCGTTGCTAGCAACCATGTCGTCCACGACATTGCTCTTCGATATCTCCTTTGACCGGAATGTTTGCGGTGCTGACAAGTTCATACCGTCGTTGTTCCCAAGGTGGTTGTAACTCACAATCGACGTCGGCTATGTATGTTCATACATATAGATAAAATGCAATTAATTTCGTTTTGTAACGTTACCTTGTAAATAAATTTAATTAAGAGATTAATGATCACATACTTTGATGCCGGCGCCAACAAGGAAATCGACGAGGACAGACTTCATCTTGGTCTGACCACTCTTGAAGTCATCACCACCGATCAAGCAGTTTCTCTCGATGGCCAATTCAATAAGCCCTGTATGCAAAATGTGATTAATTAACTACAGAAAATTGAACGTCATTAATACTATCTAGATATAGTTTAATTTAATTATTACCAGGGACAAAAGTGTTTTGTGGACTTCCATTGATGAAAGGAACGTTCTCAAGAACACAAGCAATGGCGTAAAGTGTAGAAGGAGAAATCTCAGCCTCATCCTTTTCCAAAGATGACATTAGATTCTCCGTCGTGTCGTTAAGACCAACCACCACATTGCTGTATCTCTCTGTGTTCGCCGTCCACAGTACCACCACTTTATCCACTTTGTTTTTCTCTTTGAACTCCCTAATTAATATTTTTAAAATTTTCAATATCACACAAATTGTCTTGTAATTGACGATCATGATACATCTAATGAATTTTGGAAATTTTATAGTAGAGAGAAAATTTACATTTAATTTACTAATAGTAAACATAAGACGTTATGTTACCTGATGTCCTTGATGACTTGTTCGAGTTGTTGTTTCTTGGTGCCTTTGATCACGTGGTTGGCACGTGACCCCTGGTTAGCTGCGATAAAATCTGGGTCGAAGATTCCAGGGAGTGGGACCATGTGTTCCATGAACGGACGCAGCTGCTTTTGAAGGTCGATGTCTAGGACCTTGGCTCGTGCCATTGCGTCTGCTAAGTTCATGTCACTTATGTCCCATCCACCAAACACAATTTCTTCAGGATTCACCTATCATTTTCATAACCCATTAATAATTTTATTATTTTCTCTATTTACTGATTCATTTGTCAACCACAAAATCCACTTATTAATCTTTTTTTTTAAATACTAACTTTTTCTTTTGGTACGCACACTCAATCAATAGTCAAATAAAGTTTTTTTGTACCATGGGGAGAAGACTTTTGAAAGGTGCATAGATTTCTTCGCCATTAAATGACCCGACCCGAATAGAGGAGGCTTGGGTTAATGACCCGAAATAATTAGCTTGTTGCACTTTCTCCTTCGTAGCCCAAGATATTCCCCTGCCACCATTTTTTGTATCATCATTATATAAGAACAAATAAAAATAATACTCAACTTGCTCATTATTCAATATCCAATCGCGGGAATATGAATATATTATAATCCCACCCACAATAGGACACAAAACTTTATTCCCTTTTGAAACAGTTTAATTCTAACAAACAGTCAAGGAGCAAAAAAGTTTTTTTTTTTTTTTTGGTAAAAAGAGCAAAAAGTTTTACTTACTCACGATTGGCGATAACACCAGCGGTAAGAGTAGAACCATTGTTGCCTCCCCAACCAACGAGCATTACTCTGCCAAAATTAAATCAGAAAACCCAAAAACAGCGTTAATCAAACAATATAAGAAAAATATATCAAAAAAGGTACTAACTGAAAAAGAAATCATATTTTATCTAAAAAAAGATTTTATAGAATATGATGACAAACCCAAGTTTTGGAACATGAGTGTCGGTCTTAAACTCATATTTCACGGTTTTTGGCTTCACGGTCCATTGAAAGGCACCGTTTTTGTTCTCATGAACAAGCTCAGTGGTTTGGTAGTCGTACACTGAATGGATCTCATTCTCGGTGTACTTCACGTTCGGAGATTCAACCTTGAAGCTTTCGATGAACATTTTTGCCTAAGGAAAACTTTGAGAATTAATTGATGCTTGAGAGAGAGAGAGGAAAAAAAAAAGGAGAAAGATTCTGTAATAGCTCGAGTGCTTCTGAATGCATTTGGGATTTGAGACCAGGGTCGTGTTTTTATAGACGGGAGGGACATTAAAATATTTTTATTTGGTTACCAAATTTATTTTACAGTATGGGATTATGACATGTGCAAAAAGATTATATTACTTAAATGTAATATTTGTTTATTAGATTACTTGAAATGGAAACTTGTGAAAAAATTAAAGTTATTTGACTAGAAATTTATGGTAAAAAACTCTATAATATAATTATTATTCATTTCTATAAAATGTGTTCAAAAGAGAGATTTTATTAACTTACTTTAAATGGAAACAATAAATAGATAAATTTATTTGACTAGAAATGATGATTTTGACTAAAGCATTGAAGTTATTAATATGTATATGTGTGTATATATATTAGATGCAATGAATGGATAGAGAAAATATTTAGTATAAATGAAATATTCAGGTAATGTCAATAAATAATTAATCATAAAAACTTTAATCTGGGACATTTTATCTTTCTTTTAGTTGTGTTGTTTAAATGTAATGGATTGTAACATCATGATAGAACACCTATATAATTTGGCCTACTATTTAATATGTCGTTATTGAAATTTCAAAATATCCAATTTCAGTTATTTCTGTTTTGTTTACAGGCCACGTCCATTTCTGTAGAATATAAACAATTCCTAAAGATGATTAGTGGAATATAATTTTTTTTTTTTTTTTGGTAGAAAATAACTTATTCAAACTCCATATATGTGACACTAGTCCGTGGTCTCTGTAACATCAAAGAGTGAACGTGATTAGCGTGGCCATGCAATGCAACCACACATAATGCAATTTTAGAAGGGCTGATTTTTAGCAATTTTAGTAAGAAGTTTGGACAAGTAAAAATACCCGTCAGTAACAAGTTTTACAATTACAGACATCTCTACATGTTAACCTTTTAAGATTAGTGCATCCCGTGATAAAACGGAAGAGACAAAAAAACTCCAATGGCGCTTCAAATACGAAGGCCCATATATGGGCTTTCTTGTTTTATCATTAAAAGCCCATCTAATTTTCGCAGTACTAAAGTGTCTACAAGAATCTACCGTGCACGTGAGTGAATACACGTGCGAGAGTAATGGAAACGTGTTTTTGTTTACGATTGACAATTAGGTGAGTGTTGCTGACAACTATAATATTCAGTCCACGTGGACGTTAATTTTTTAATTTTATTTATTTCTTACCATATCTCTCTTTTTGGTTCTCAATATATATATGCAATTGGGCTCTATCTATCACAACGGATTGGCTCTTTTTTTTTTTATATACTCTTTCAAACTAGTTTTTTTCTTAAGAGTATATTAATTCATCATAGTGATAATACAAAAATTGGCTTCAGATTTTTACCCCTTAAAACTTAACAAATCAGAAGAAAAAAAAATCCTAACAATTGGAGAGGACATATCCAAATCCAAATATAAAGCATACGGTGGGTCAGGGCCCAATTATGTATCCGTGTAGTGAAATTCCAGTTGGTTGCATATGTCCATTTTATTCAATAGTCTCATTTTTTGTTTTTTTGTCAACTATTCGATAGTCTTTTTTCTAGCTATTTTAGTGCTTATTAATTTTGACTTTCCTTAAGATGTAGAAAAAAAGAAAAAGTTCAGGATGAAAATTTGGATGGTTATGAAAATTAAGAGGGAAAATAACATAAAATACGTTTCATATTCGATTGAGAAAAAAATATAATAAACTACTCCCTCCGTATTTTAATAAGTGTCGTTTTAGAATTTTTACTTTTTTGAATTGGATGTCGTTTTCAAATTTCTATGCAAAATTTATTACTTTTTAATATTTTATGACATCATAAAACATTAAAAAGTAAGAAATTTTGCATAGAAATTTGAAAACAACATCTAATTTTTAAAAAAAGAAAATCATAAAACGACACTTATTAAAATACGGAGGGAGTATATTATTATCATTTAGTAGGAAAGTATGCCCATGAGACCATGCTTATTCCATACGCCAACATCATGCGGTTGTCTTCCATCTTATCTGTTTCTCCTCGCTAACCCTTTTGTAAAACATGTATTTTTGAGTCTATTGTTTACATTTTAACCCAAAAAAACATTTAACCTACTAACTTATACTAACGTCGTTGTTCTGTCATCATCTTATTACACATTATACATGATGCCTGAAAAACATATACACATTCGTATACGTATGCAATAAATATCTCGAGGCTTTGACTTTGGTTGGACCTATGAAGTTCAAGGCACACACATATAGTGTCCTCTCCACTTGGTCCGACCAAGACAAAGACATTTCATCTATTGGCTGTGGCATAACCACTTTGCTTTCAAATACCCATCACATGTTCCATCATTGGGCTATCCAAAAGTCTAACCAATAATGTCAATCTATAAACCATTTTAAGTAATTAAACATTTTTCGTACTCGTGTTTATTTTGTTAAACCTCATAAAATATGTTTTCACTTATGTTAATAAAATAAATATGTTTTCCCTTTTCATCATAAAATGCGTAGATAAGAGAAACTGTGTTTGAGGCTCCATTTCATGTTCACCTACCACGTCATTTCCCAAATAATTAGGGATACATTGTATAGGCTCTTTTTCCATATTGAATATCCTAAAATTTTTAAGAGATTCATATTGTTCGTACCTGAATTTCGAGTACTTCCTCAAAAATCCATAAAATGGGCACAACAGTTCTTTAAAAACATTTTGAATAAAACTCTATTATAATTAAAATTAAATTGTGATCTTACACAAAATTTATTGTATATTTAATTTTGTTAAAGATCATGAAACGATCAAAATACTAAGTATTATCATAAAAATGATTAAAAATTAATAATTATTTTGGATTATGTAACTCGAATCATATTTTAGTTATCTATATTAAGACCATAATTTTCACTATTTATCGAAACTAAAATTTCGGATATCCTGAAATTTACAATCGCTTGGAACGGATAATGTAGTTACCTCCCAAGAGTTTGTACACCCCTGACATTTATATTAATTAATTAAAGTGTGTTTTTTTTTTCAGAAAAGAAAACACTTTTTTGTGCTTTTGGTTTAAATTAACCAAAAAATGGACACCATGAGATTCCACTAACTCATGTGTATATAACATTAGGGAAGCAGTCAATTCATTTCAGCATCCACACACTTTGAATGCTCAATCACAGCTTCTTCATAGTTAAACTTCCTCACAACGTCCAAAATCGAGAAGAAGATGAAAGAGAGAGATTCAGAGAGTTTTGAATCTCTCTCACATCAAGTTCTCCCAAACACTTCAAATTCAACACACATGATCCAGATGGCCATGGCCAACTCAGGTTCATCTGCAGCCTCACAAGCCGGTCAAGACCAACCTGACCGGTCAAAGTGGCTGCTTGACTGTCCTGAACCACCTAGCCCGTGGCATGAGCTCAAGAGACAAGTCAAAGGCTCTTTCCTAACCAAAGCCAAAAGGTTCAAGTCACTTCAAAAACAGCCTCTCCCAAAACGAATCCTCTCTATCCTCCAAGCCATTTTCCCAATCTTCGGTTGGTGCAGAAACTATAAACTCACCATGTTCAAGAACGATCTCATGGCTGGTTTAACCCTCGCCAGCCTCTGCATTCCTCAGGTATATATAACATGCACAAACTTAAAAATAATATTTTGATCCGTTTAGAGATCTTAGCTTCAAGAATTCTGAAATTCATTTTTTGTGTGCAGAGCATTGGTTATGCAACTCTTGCAAAGCTTGATCCTCAATATGGCCTATGTAAGTTTATTTTACATATTGAAATTATGAGTTTTTTTCCTCCTAATAAAATTATATTTTTTAATTTCATGAAATTATAACTGGAGCGTTGCACTTTTACAGATACGAGTGTGGTACCACCATTGATATACGCATTGATGGGGACATCAAGAGAGATAGCAATCGGACCAGTGGCTGTAGTATCTCTTCTTATATCCTCAATGTTGCAGAAACTCATCGATCCAGAAACAGATCCCTTGGGATACAAGAAACTGGTCCTAACCACAACGTTTTTCGCCGGGATCTTCCAAGCTTCTTTCGGGTTATTCAGATTAGGGTTTCTGGTGGATTTTCTGTCGCACGCAGCCATAGTAGGGTTCATGGGTGGTGCAGCCATTGTAATTGGACTCCAACAGCTCAAAGGTTTGCTTGGTATCACTAACTTCACCACCAACACTGACATTGTCTCTGTTCTTCGAGCTGTCTGGCGATCTTGTCAACAACAATGGAGCCCTCACACTTTCATCCTCGGATGTTCCTTCCTCAGTTTTATCCTTATCACTCGCTTCATCGTAAGTGATTCTTTTCCTTCATTCATCTACCACTAAATCCAACTTTTAGATACCATATGAAAGTTCGTAGTTAAGATATTGATTGTTTTTTTTTGGTATGGAGATATTGATTGTTTTATACGTGATATTTTATAGAAGAACAAAAAACTTTTTTTTTCTTTTCAAATAATTAAATTTTGTAATTGTAAACACAATCTTTGGAGATTTTCATAGATTAAAAGTGTTGGACAATGAGCTGAATTTAGCTATGGATTATGTATATATTAGGGGAAGAAGTACAAGAAGCTGTTTTGGCTACCGGCAATAGCTCCGTTGATCGCCGTGGTAGTGTCAACGCTAATGGTGTTTCTGACTAAAGCCGACGAGCATGGCGTGAAAACAGTGAAGCACATCAAAGGAGGTCTAAATCCAATCTCCATTCACGATCTCGACTTTAATACTCCTCATCTCGGACAAATCGCTAAAATCGGATTAATCATTGCCATTGTTGCTTTAACCGTAAGTATCATCAGTAACCAATTTTCCATTTGAACAATATTTTTAATTTTATAGGTTAATTTATTATCTTTTTTGTATCCTTCTTAGGAGGCGATTGCGGTGGGGAGGTCGTTCGCTGGAATTAAAGGGTACAGACTCGATGGAAACAAAGAAATGGTGGCCATTGGATTTATGAATGTTCTCGGTTCCTTCACATCTTGTTACGCTGCTACTGGTAATTAGCTGATTAACTAATCATTTATTTACGAAGAATATATGTCACCATCGGACTATATATTAACATATGGACCACCTTTCTCGGTGGAATGTGAAGTCCTACGTATAAAAGTCATTTTTGGTTGATGAATTCAATTTGATTACTGTTTCAAAACTCCTTAAATCAAATCACACTAATCACTTCTTTTAATTAATGGTTATGGCAAAAAAATATGCTCGTTTAACATGTTTTAATTATATAAGATAGATAAACGTACTTAAATGTATTTATGTAAACTATATGTTGTGAAGTCACGACCTAAATAGTATAACAATTTTGTAATTTAGGTTCATTCTCTCGGACCGCCGTGAACTTTGCGGCTGGATGTGAGACAGCAATGTCCAACATTGTTATGGCGGTTACGGTGTTTGTAGCACTCGAGTGTCTAACGAGGCTTCTTTACTATACTCCAATCGCCATCCTTGCTTCAATTATTCTCTCAGCACTTCCGGGACTAATCAACATTAATGAGGCTATTCACATTTGGAAAGTCGATAAATTCGATTTTCTTGCTCTCATTGGAGCTTTCTTTGGTGTTTTATTCGCTTCTGTTGAGATCGGACTTCTTGTCGCGGTACGTATATTACATTAGGTGTAAAGTAAACTGTACACAAATATCTAAGTTTATGAAATTTAATAAGAAGCATTTTAATTATATTTATAGATCATGAATCTAATTGATTGTGTGTTTTTGTGATGCTAGGTGGTTATTTCGTTTGCCAAGATCATACTCATATCAATTCGTCCAGGGATAGAAACGCTCGGAAGAATGCCCGGGACCGATACTTTTGCAGATACTAATCAATATCCTATGACAGTTAAGACTCCCGGAGTGTTGATTTTTCGTGTCAAGTCTGCATTGTTGTGCTTTGCTAATGCCAGTTCAATCGAGGAAAGGTACAAATATACAAAGATTTTAGCTACAAAGTTTAAGAATTGATTTATATTTGACAAATTGGAATTAATATATATAATATATGAATCTAATCATGTATGCTTGTCTATAGGATTATGGGATGGGTAGATGAGGAGGAAGAAGAAGAAAACACAAAGATTAATGGGAAAAGAAAAATCCTCTTTGTAATCCTTGATATGTCAAGTAAGTGGAATCATATGCAATAATTAAAATTATAAAGTATAGTTTACCACATTCATTTTAACAATGATCGATAAATGAAAATATCTCAATATACATGAGGTTTTTTTTTTTTGTTTGGGGTTGATTTGTCGGAATATATAGCCACAATAAGGAGAAACGATTTGAATTTAAATTTGTATTACTTTCCTTGTGTTTAACCTTTTTCGTATTTATTTATTGATATAGATTTAATAAACGTCGATACATCGGGGATTACTGCTTTGGTGGAGCTCAATAACAAGCTGATCCAAACTGGTGTTGAGGTACGTAATTATGTTATATTCTTGTAAGTTAAAATCGTCGTTTCTCATTTATTAAAAAGAATTATGGCAACATATATATCGATTTTTTGAATATTTGTTTTGCAGCTAGTGATCGTTAACCCTAAATGGCAAGTAATCCACAAGCTGAATCAAGCAAAGTTTGTCAGCAGAATCGGTGGCAAGGTTTATTTGACAATCGGGGAAGCTCTCGATGCTTGCTTTGGATTAAAAGTTTAAGAAACAGTTTTCAAATGATCATATGTGTTAACGGGTTATTGCATGTGAATTTTATGTGAGTTGCTGTGATTTAAATAATGTGATGCGTGCATGATCATGTATAATATTTAAGTACGTATGTGTAATAGAGTGCTTTGGCACGTAAGCTCGGTCGTGATTTAATAATGTCATGCAAACTATAGTGTCACGATCGATGCATGTGTGTGTTTGTAACTCGATACATTTGGAAATAATGTATAATATATGTATGTTTGAGAAATATTGGTGTTTTGTATGATTATTGAAAATGTTATAGAATGAGAGATAGATATAATGTAGTTTTTGGTATTTGGTATTGAAAATTCTAGAAACCGATTTGGAAAATAAATAAAAACACATGTCTAGGTTCAATGTATCTTAGTCCGTTGAACAAAAGTATTAATTTGGTGAATCAAATTAGTGGAAGGACTTTTATAGCGTACTGATTAGTAGTAGTACTGATGTCAAATCGGAAAAGTACTGATTAGTATATATTGGAAGGGTTAATGATGTTTCCCAATTTAAATAGTTTAATCCCACTTTTAATTATTGAAGTTAATGGGCACTACTGTTATTATTCACAATCTTTTCTTGATTTCTTCACAGCTTCAATATATGCGTCTAGGTTCATTGAATCTGATTAAACTTGAAGATAAAGTTGATTTGCTGAGGTCTATGTTTTATCATTATACTCTCTATTTAAAATTAGTATAAAAGTGTGAATTATATGATTTGAAACACTAACTAAACACTTCAAAATGCGTTTGTGGTCCAATGCATGTTTCTTTTTTTCCGGTCAATATGTGTGTTATGGTGCTAACTCCTAATTAAGATATTAATATGGATGTCATGGACCTAATTACTCTTAAGACTTTTCATGGTGTTAAAGTTAAATCCTTTTCTTTTGTCTTTTAAAATAATTAATTTTATGAAAATTTTATTGCTAACATTTTGGTATCGTTGATTGTGTGTGTTTTTTGTTTAGTTCAGTTTTTTAAAAAGTGTTTTTTTTTTTGTTCTTGAGTCAGTGAGTGGTGATGGATCATTCGGTAAGAGAAAGCATTGGACGAAGTTGGTCAACACCAATTAACCCCAAAAAAAAAAAAAGTTTGTCAACTTTGCTTCCCACGTTTGTGACATTTCAAAAAGCCAAAAAAACAATTTCTTCTAACAATATTTGGCTGATACTATTTCCGTCAAAATAGTACAGTATATAATTACTAAAAATGATTCTGAAATGACGTATATTTATACTCACAATTTTTTTTTAATATCGATTATGATTGTGTTTAATAAAGTTAGAAGCATTTCTTCTGAGTTCTGACTTTTGAGACTGAAACCAAAAAGCTGAAGCTTAAAGTTTTCTACTAGTAGTCCAGTATAAGTGTAGAGAGCTAAACCAAAGTGTTATGGACTCTAAGCCCATATTGTAGCTTTTTAGTGGACTAGACCGATGTCAACAAATGGGCATCAGGTTTTAAACCCAACACATTAGTTTATTTATTTGCTAAAAATGGTATATATTTCATCTTTTCAAATAATTAATGTTAAGAAATTAAATATTCTCTATTTCATAATCTTTATAAAATCATATAATTTTCAAACATGGTTTAATTTTAATTTATAATTTATTGTCCAGAAAAAATGTAGAATTATAAGTAAAAATTTTACTCTATAATCTAACAATTACCAATTAATTTAAAATTGAGTATAAGTTCAGTGTAAAATCCAAATATTATCAATAGAATATGATCAAATTTACATAACATGTCCACATATGGATAAACTATTCAAAAACATTAAAATTATAATCTTGAATTCAATTATTAATTTTAAAATGTACTAATATAACTAAACAATAATTACTACATAAAAACAAGCATAAATATAGGTAAGAACAATCAACAATGATAAAATTTTTGAGAAACACAAGAAAACACACAAAAAGGGAAACATATATATTCTTAGAATAATCATATAATGTAAAGACAAAATTAAGTTAGGTAAATTAATAACAATTGACAAAATGCAAATACAGGAAACAAACAAGAAATTCCCCTAAATTCTTGTAAGACTTTTTTAAATTCATGTCTTATGAATCAATTTCATCAGATCACAAATATCCGGGATCCACGTCGTGTGCTTTATGAAATCACATACGTCCACGTGTCATAGTATCCATCTGGACCGCACATATTCATCTGCTTCGTCAACCTTGACGACTTCAGTTTTTTTTTCTCTTGCCGTTGAAGCAAGTGAGAACCAAATCCCTCTGTTCGATCTCGCCGCGGTGAGAAGCGATGAAGTCGGAGACTTTAACATTAGTTCTGGTGTATCTCGCCGGAATAATGGAGAGAGCCGATGAGTCTCTGCTTCCAGGAGTTTACAAAGAAGTAGGAGATGCTCTACACGTGGATCCCACAGCTCTTGGAACGTTAACTCTGTTCCGGTCTATTGTTCAGTCTTCTTGTTACCCTTTAGCTGCTTACTTGTCTTCTAGACATAACCGAGCTCACGTCATCGCTCTTGGTGCTTTCCTTTGGGCTACCGCCACTTTTCTCGTCGCCGTCTCCACCACTTTCTTCCAGGTTTGAACTCATTTACCTTTTTGCTCTGTTCTAATCAGATCTGTTGAATTTTTGGAATTTGTTGGTCTGTGTAGGACAAAATCTAGAGCTTGACGGTGTTTGATTTAGAAAACTTTCAGTTTAGGCAATTAGACATTGATTTGAATGGCTGGACGATGTTGAGACAATAATAGATCGTTGCTTTTTTGGTTTGATGTTGAGAATCATTTGTTTTTACGTGAAGACATTAGAACTTAAAGACTGTATCATTGTGTTCTTCAGGGGATTGCTTCGATTTCATTGCAATGATTATGAACTCATTGCAATTTGCAAGTTTCATTTGTCACAAGGGTGAATCGAATGGATTTACATTCTTGCTATGTATGTTTGGTGGCTGAAACTAGGTGGCAGTATCGAGAGGCTTGAACGGGATAGGGCTTGCCATCGTGACACCCGCGATTCAGTCACTAGTTGCTGACTCAACCGAAGACAATAACCGTGGCATGGCATTTGGATGGTTGGGATTCACATCAAACATTGGTTCCATACTTGGCTATGTCTTTTCCATCCTCTTTGCCTCCAAATCTTTCAATGGTGTCGCTGGATGGAGAATCGCTTTCCTTTTGGTAGCATTCGTTAGCGTGATAGTAGGCATTTTGGTCCGCCTCTTCGCAACAGATCCTCACTACAGCGACAGAAAAATCACAAAACATGTCAAAGACAAACCTTTCTGGTCAGACATAAGAGATCTATTGCAGGAAGCAAAGATGGTGATAAAGATTCCGTCTTTCCAAATCTTTGTAGCTCAGGGAGTTTCGGGTTCCTTCCCCTGGTCAGCTTTCGCTTTTGCACCATTGTGGCTAGAACTCATTGGTTTCTCCCACAAAACAACGGCGGTTCTGGTAACTCTTTTCACCATTTCGTGCTCTCTTGGAGGTTTATTTGGAGGATACATGGGAGATACTCTTGCCAAGAAGTTCCCAAATGCCGGTAGGATAATCCTCTCTCAGATAAGCTCTGCCTCAGCAATTCCTTTAGCTGCGATTTTGCTTATCGGATTACCTGATGATCCCTCCACTGCCTTTAGCCACGGTCTGGTTCTTGTCATCATGGGATTATGCATCTCATGGAACGGTCCAGCTACAAACGGGTAAGTCTAATACTTATATTTCAATCTTCTTTAAGTTTTTGGGTTTTCTTTATTTCCTGAAGAATCTACTTGAAATGGTTTTATACAGTCCAATATTTGCAGAGATTGTTCCTGAGAGAGCGCGGACCAGCATCTATGCATTAGACAGATCATTCGAGTCAATATTAGCTTCTTTTGCTCCTCCTATAGTAGGGATGCTTGCTCAGAACATCTATGGCTATAAACCAATCCCTGAAGGATCCTCAAGCTCGATCAAGATTGAAACAGACAGAGAGAACGCAGCATCGCTCGCTAAAGCACTCTACACAGCGATCGGGATCCCGATGGTGATCTGTTGCACAATCTACTCGTTCCTATATTGCACGTACCCGAGGGACCGAGACAGAGCGAAATTGCAAGCCTTGATCGAGTCAGAGATGCAACAACTCAATGAAGAAGAAGAAGAAGAAGAGATTGAGGTGAAGTGTTTAGGAGCTGAAGAACACGATGAGACTTATTTGCTTAAGCAGCATCAGAATGAGAGTTAAGAACAGAGTCAAATGATGATGATTTGGGTTATTGACATTAGGGCTCCATACTTCAATTATAGGAAGATGGGGTCATACCGGTATATAACATTACAAGAACAGAGTAAAAGGAAAATACGGAAAATTACTGATTTTATTTTTGTAAGGAAATATATTAATGAGTATTGAATGATTATTCGCATTCTTAATTTGCAAATCCTATAATAAAATTAATGCGGAGTATTAATTTGGTAAAACATTAGACTTAGTTAATATCGAACCGGACTTAAACCGGGTTCCGACAGAACATGAGGAGGCAGGCGCGTCAGTATATTGGAGTTATTTCCAATTTTGGGTTCTGATAATTCACTTTACTCTTCTTTCTCTCCCAAACTTTTTATACACAAGAGAAGAAGAAGATCCATCTCTCTCTCTCTCTCTTCTTCTTCTTCTTCTTCTTCTTCTTCATCGTTGTTGTCACATCCCTTCCAATGTCGGATTGAAGAAGATAAACCAGAATCGTGACCTAAATGCAACAGTATAATTCTTCAGTTAATTGCAAAGATCGAAGAAATAGCTGTTTTGTAGGGTTACTTTGCCAATTTCCTAATTCTAGGTATCTTCTTTTTCTTCTTAGCCTTTTCTCTCAGTCAACAAAATTCAGCAAGCAAAAGGAAGATAAAAACTTTCTCTTTTTGTTGTTTGTAACGTATACAAGACGAGATATTTTTTTTGATGGGTATCTCGAAAGATTCGTGCTTTCATTGTAAAATTACACAGAATCGTCTTTCTCTACTGGGTTTGGGTTCTTATACTCAATTAGCTGATTTGAAGTGTTTTTGGAACTTAGATCTTACTGCTAGACACATCAAGAAGCTCCTCCACTGTTTGATATATGTTGTACTTGTTGTCCCCAGAGATCTAAATGATTCGAGCAATGTTGTCTTTTAGTTGCGGAATTTATTTGTTGTGTCGAGATTGTGAAAATTTACAAGATCATTTTGTCTATATTTCAGCTGTCTCTTTGTTTCCCTCTAGGATTTTTCAAAAATTAGGACCACTCAGTTTTCTCTTGTAAGATCCAATTTCGCCTTTCGTTTTTAAGATTTTGACTTGGCAAGTAGAAACATATTAATTTATTTATTCATTAGATACTCCAATAGTTTTATCTTTTCTAATTGAAAAATTGTTCTTGTTTCATATTTTTCAGCTAATGATAATGTTTTTGGTATTTGGTGTTGTTATGTAGATTAATTGATTGATAGCAACATTGAAGAAGCAGAAGCAAGTTTTGGTTTTTGTTGTCAATGGATAAAGCTTCTTCACAAGAGTGTCCTTATCCAGGATGTTTCTTCTGTGTAATGAAAGAAGGAAACCCGAGTAAAAGAAGATCCTGCATTCTCAAATTCTTTAGAGATCTTCCTTCTCAAGACGACGATGGTCAAGTTCTTCCCATTAGTGGTCTCTGGAACACAGCAATGGCTCACCCTAATGATCCTGAGTTCATTGAGCTTGGAATCTTTGAGTGTATGTCTGCTTTGATATGGAAAGGACTTAAAAACAGGCGTTGGCTATCTCATGACCAGAACATATACATTCCTTACTACGCGGCTCACATTATCGGGTCTTACACTATGAACATGGAAGAGTTTGCTGAGAGAGCTGTGGAAGCTGGTGTGATTGCTCCACTTGTTGAGCTTTTAAGAGGTAGGCTTACTTGGGTCGAACAGAGAGTGGCGGTTCGTGCTTTAGGGCATTTAGCTACTTACCCGAGTACTTTTCCTGCCGTTGCGGATCACGGAGAGATCCTCGAGCTTGCGATACAATTGGCAATGAGTTCGTTGGAAATAGTTTACTCTCACTTTTACCAGTATCCGGATCGAAGGTTGAGTTACCACTGCGATCTGCTGACACGAGGCATGGGAGGTGTTGAGATGGAGTCAAGAAAAGCAGAGGAATGGGCGAGCCAGTTGCAGTGCTGGTCTCTTCAGCTCATAAACTGTTTCGCCTTTAAACCTGAGTTTCTTCCCACTCTGTGCAAACCCGAGTTTCTGGTGAATCTTCCGGTTATGTGGGGCGGACTTGTGAATGAGAACTCGCCTGCTGGTATCGGTTTGCTTAGAACAATCTGTCAGCATAAACTAGGTCGTGGACCTGTCTCTGCTTGTGCAGGAATGATTGAGGCCTTGTGTAATATCGCTCGTTCTTCTGATGATTGGCAGTATATGGCGATAGAATGTCTTCTTTGGTTGCTTCAAGATCCTAATACGTCTCACAAGGTAATTGATAAGGCGGTGCCAACGCTTGTGGATCTTGCAGAGATCACAACTTGGGCGATCACAAGAAACTTGGAGATTCCATTGTAAGTGTTCTTCAAGAATGCAGCTCCATGGGTAACCGTTCAAGGGAGTTAATCGAAGAGACGGTAAATTCACGACAAAGACTGAAATGGGAGAAGAGTATGCCTAAAGAGGATCTTCATATCAAACAAGCAGCAGCTTTAGTGGTCAAACTCGAAGGAAACTCTCTCTTTTCATCAGGAGATATTGCGGGGTGCAGCGGAAAAGTACTCGGAAGCTTTGTCTCTCTGTCCGATGAGGTCGAAGAAGAAAGAGTAGTGTTGTATAGCAATCGAGCTCAGTGTCATCTCTTGCTGCAACAGCCTTTGGTTGCTATAAGTGACGCCACACGTGCGCTCTGCTTGCACAATCCCGTAAACCGGCATGCTAAGAGTCTTTGGAGAAGAGCTCAGGCCTATGATATGTTAGGTCTAGCTAAAGAGAGTTTGTTAGATGCGATTCTGTTCATCAACGAATGTTCTCAGTCGAATGATCCAGATATCTCCATGAGACAGAACAAGGTTCCTGATTACGCAGAGAGGTTGGTGAAGAAGCAATGCGAGCAGCTTGGTTGTTTAAAGAAGCAGCATTGAAGCATGGAGGTGTGCATAGGAAAGGCGAAGAGAGGGAAGTGTATGGAAATGAAACCGATGATTCGGAATGGGAAACAGCGAGTGAGAGCGATATAGGAGATGATGGAAGAGATCATATGGGACTTGATGATGAGGAGGAGGAGGAAGATGAAGGCCATGGAGAGAAGTGGAAGAACCGAGATAAATCGAGTGAGAAAAATGAGAAAACTTCTGCGAAAGGTGAGATTTTTACGGGCTTACTAGCATATGATTATGATCAACACATTTTTGTCTTGATTTCAATTTAGTTAATAGTTTTTTTGGTGCCAAAATCTATGAATTTGTTCAGGTATGAGGCATGGATACAGCATAAAGCTAGCAGAAGATGAAATATGAAACCCTGAAACACAATAAGAAGTTGAAGAAAAAGAGAAGTCTTTGTATGGGTTTTAGTCTTTTTACAAGCAAGAAACTTGCTTCATGGTTCATGGATATCGTAAGTTTTCTTTTACTTTTTGTTTTTGTTTTTCCCTTTCTTTATTTAGTTTTGTGTGATTGTAGGAGTTGTGGTAAATTTTATTCCATTTTGAAGGAGTAAGAAGAAGTAACAATTGTTTTATTTTTCTGTGATTTTATTTATCTTTTATTTTGTGGTGTATGTAACTAAGAGTTATTCGAGGAGACAATCATGAGTTCCAAATTGTAAAAAATATTTTCTCCTTATATAAGAAATGATGTGTGATTGGGAGATTAGATATCTATTTTTTGGGTTCAGTGATTGGCAGAGATTAAAAAGCATTTAAACTGTATAATTCGCACGTTTAGCTAATGATAAAAAATTTGTACCAAGAAAGAGAATTTTCGTAGGTCTTAGCTATTGGATTACGATATTGTAAAGTAAACGATTTGAAAAATGGAAGATCTGCATTCAATCCACCGAGGATAATCATTCTCATAGTCGATATTGACACAGGAGTGAAATTTGATTGGAGGAAAGAGGATATGTACCAAGCCACTATTTACCTTTTTACGTCAGGCTCTTGAGATAATCTTCTGATGTCTTTTTTTCCAAATTGGTACACTATGTTTAAAATGCTGTCCTTTGGATAACTCCAACGGATGATATGAAACTTAAGTAATGTTGTCCTTTCATAATATGAAAGAAAACGGTTAATTATGAGAAAACCAATTAAAATTATTAAGTATTGTGGAAACATTTTTCTCTTTTAAATTCAAGTATTTTTGAGATTTTGTGACAAAAAATAATTTGTGTTCTGTAAGTTAGTATTAGGGTTTTGATCATGGGATTCGTGGCTAATTTTTTGTAGTTATATCTTTTGAGTCAAATTCCATACTCATTTTTCTATATGCAATCGAATGTATCTAGTATAAAATTGTTCTTATTTAATTTAAATCTGTTGACTCTATTTCAAAACAACTTTCGGCTATTGGATGTGTCCACGCGGAATGTAATATAATAATGATCAAGTCTTCAAAATGGCACACCTTATTTTCTTTTTGCAAATTATAAAATTTTCTATATGGTGATCCTATACGTATCTATCTAATTATCTCCCAAAACTATGGGCAAGAGTCATTATTAAAATCGACCCTTGGTCTTTTGAGATGCTCAAAGGGTTTAATTTATAAAATAAAACCTTCACTAGCATGATTTGAATATATTTTTTTAATCAAGCACAATGTGGAAATCTAGTGTAAACTTTCCTCGAACATTCCCTAATGATTTTATAAATAGTGAGAATTTGTTCATGCATATTCATCACAGAGGCCTTCACATTTCTCTTAAATTCGCTCTAATTGTTGTTATTACCTCGGTAAATAATATATATTCTTGATTCCATTCGAAATTTTCAAGCAAATGGGTATCGTTGAAAACATTCGTTCTCTAAACTTGACGTGAAAATCGTGGAAGCTAGGAACGTAGAGCTCAAGTTATCACCAACCACTCTTTTCGTTAGGTTCTATCTCCATGCAGGGAATAACAGTAAGATCGAACTAAACACTGCCGAGATCCGTTCGAGATCAGACAACGTGATCTGGAACCAATCATTCGGTCTGGAGTGCCAAGGGAACGAAACGGGGGTCGAGGATTTGAAGCAACAAAGCGTTGTTTTCGAACTACGGAGAAGAAACACGACGTCGTTTTTGAAGAAGTGGTCGAGATCAGAGTTGGTGGGTAGAGGAAAGATTTCTTGGAAATCGGTTATAGAGTCTGATGGAATGGAATAGAGAGATTCGTAGTGATGGATGAGACAAAAGATCGGGTTTTGGAAGATTGTGATAAGCTCTTTTGTTGAAGATAGCTTTAAAAGTACAAGCTTCAAAACCGGTGAACACTAAGAGTGGAAGATCTTTGTGAGTGCAGAGATTGTAGGAGATGTAATTGCTTAGATTATGAGCTTTTGTTGTAGCTTGTGCGTTAGCTGGAATTTAGTTTTAAGAAGAAAATTTCAAGAAGATATGATTCAAAGAAACCAGAATGAGTTTGTTTGCAATAAAATGATAAAACTAAGGACCAAAGTTCAAAGAAAATGAAAAAACAAATCACAACTGTTTTATAACAGACAATGAAACGATGATGTTGTTTCAAGCATGGTCATGTCCAAGAAGGGCGAGAAGCATATCCTTGTAGTAACCAGAAGTGTCATTAGCAATGGCTCGATCAAGAGGAACGCTGTTCCTGCGTAAGTATTTCCTCTTTGATTCGCTCCATGTCGACCTCTGCTCGCGTAGTGACCACTCTAGTAAGTGCCCACTCGTCTGTTCCAATCTTGTTGATGGCTCGACGTAGAACCTTCTCAAAGTACTTCTCAGGATATGTCAAGCATTTGATCGCGGTTTTGAGTAATTGAACAATAATCATCGTTGGAATCGTCCTTCAGAAACTTGTTAATGGAACTTCCAAACTTGTCCTTGAAGTGATCTGAGTGTTTGCATTGATCTGAGTTTTGCTCCTGTTGTCAAGATTCTGATGAGATCTTCATCAGTGTAAGCTTTCTCAGTGATCTTCTTGTGAGTGTCTTAGCTTCAGATCTAGCCAGCTTCACGTTGGACTTCATCAGCGTTTCCATCGTACCTGAAGGTGCTCACAAGAGGAACCAATAGCTGCATTTTCACAAGAGGTCAAAACCAAACAACAAACATATGATTAGAAACTTACTAATTGGTTTAAAGACATACGGATATACATAAAACTTTCACTACCTTTCGAACATGTCCAGATGTGTGGTATGCGACCATCCTCCTCGGGAGATGTCTTGTAGCGAGCATGGTATGCTTGCTTGGCCTTGAAAAACTCAAGAGAAGGTATAGTACAAGCGATTCAACTAGAACCCAAATGTTTTTTGGTGAACATTTTGGTAGTAGATTCATTGGCCAAAATACGCATCTCTCTCCGTGGATCAAGAGTCCACAACATCACAGCTCTCTGTTTTTCAAGCAAAGTAACAAACCCATAGCATACTCAGAAAAAAAGAAGATGAAGATATAAATATTTTTGTTTCGTTCCTTTTGAAAAACCTCAAAAGTCACCAGAAAGCTCTTTTGTCCAATTCCTTGAGAAGATCCTTATGTAGTTAGCAGCATAAACTGCGCGGATTGAAGCTGCGCTGTGCTGCGTTTCTGTGAGCCAAGATTGATATGATCATCCCTCATTGGGTTCCACATCCTGCGCCACACAAAAACAATTTCATACCGAAGTTTAGTCAGCAATGTAGCCAAACGTAACTGATCAATTATACTAAACCAAATTAAGACAATTGGAAACAATATAAATTCACAAGAAAACAAATGTTCGCTAGTAGAACAAAATAAAATATGTTTGGAAAATCTGAACAAAATATTACTAGGAAACAACAAGTTAATCTGTTTTGTTAGAGATGACAAAAAAAAAAAAAATCTGTTTTGTACATAAACTTCGGTTTACAAACCAAACGGTCAGAAAAACGCTCCCAAAAAAAAAAAAATCAGTAAGATACTTTTAAATAATGTCACAATTTTGCATCGTAACAAAAGATCATGCAATGGAGCTGTATAATCATCACAAAATCGTGATTTTGCATCAAAATAACAAATTTAAGACTTCATAAGATTGCAATCATATGATTTTTTTTTTTTTTTAAATCTTACTTATCAATCATCTATTTCTTAACAAAACTTATATACATATCATCACCAAACCAGTTAGCTAGATCAGTAGATCAGACCGGTCATTAATAGATTGAACTATTGATAATCAGCCCAATTAGTAATATTAAAATGCAAATGATTCAATCGAAGCATGAATATATGTGATTATGTGAAGGCCTAGTTTTTAACGTCGTTAAATCAATCGAATAATGAAGGGAGGAGATGAAAACCTTAAAGGCCTTGTAGAGCTGCTCGGAGTCTTCTTCGGGAAGAGGAATAGTTGCAGGAATTTTGAGAGACGCCATTCTTCCACCACTGAATATCTCTCTGGTTTTTGTTTTCTCTCGCTCTCTAGATCAGACTAAAACTGTGGGACGAGGAAAATGCATGCACATTTGTCTTAAATAATGAAATGATATCCCATATTATTATTATTATTAATCATTTTTGTTAAAAATTAGATTTAGCAATTTAAGTAATCAGTAAAAGGAAACTTTTTTATAATACAGGCTGTCAACAGTGGACAGAATTGAAAAAAACAAGTATCATGTTTTTGCATTTTTGTCATAAAGCTAAATTTTATATGGAAATTGCACATTTTCTCAAATAATGAAATGAAATCCCAATTTTTATTAATTATTAATAATTTTGTTTAAAAAAAGACTTAGCATTTAATTAAATTAGTAAAAGGGGGAGATTTTTTTTTTTTTTTTTTTTTGATAACTCGGGTGTCCGGCTCCACCGAGGTGGAACCGACTAGCGTGGGACCCACATGCGTCATCTGCCTTAGGGTACCCCACATCCCGGGGAGCTGGCGATTCCCTCATGTAAATCCGCCAGTGGCCGTGCCTCGAACCCTGGTGGCGGAAGTCACAGCCGTTACCCCTTTACCACTAGGCCATAAGGCCCGGTTAAAAGGGAGAGATTTTATTGAGACATGATGTATACAGTGGACAGAAATGAAAACATGTTTTACATTTTTGTCAGGTACCGAAATTTGAACTTTTTTAAAAAAAATTCTCTTTTGTTTTCTGCTATATAATACACGCATATTCCCTTATTTGAACATGGATTATAACACAATGGCGGACAAAACATTAGAATACAAGCCAATATTGTTCATTTTAACAAGATGTATTATGTATGCTTTTAGCTTTTTAAAATCATATAGAATTAAGGGGAAAATGATAGTTTATACTAAATTAAATATAAATAGATAAATAATAATTTTTGATATAGTTTTAGCTCTGTAAATCTCAGTTGTTGTGTTTATTTGTAACAGAAAACATAAATGACAAAATAAACTGAAGACACTAATTCAACAAGACCAAGTTGCAATACCAATCACAAACTGTTTTATTAAACACAAAGCGATAATTTTTTTTTTTTTAAACTTGCAAATGTTGTTTCCAAGCATGGTCATGTCCGAGAAGAGCGAGAAGTATATTCTCATAGTCACCATGAGTGTCTTTAGCAATGGCTCGATCAAGAGGAACACTGTTTCTGCGTAAATATTCCTCTTTGATCCGTTCCATGTCGAACTCTGCTCGTGTAGTGACCACTCTCGTAAGTCCCCCACTCGTCTGTTCCCAATTTGTTGATGGCTTGACGTAGAACTTTCTCGAAATACTTCTCTGGATATGTCAAGCATTTGATGACGGCTTTGAGTAATTGAATGTATTCGTTTTCCGAATGCTCCTTTAGGTATTTGGTCATGGAAGTTCCGAAATTGTTTTTGTAGTGATTGAGAGTTGCGCTGATTTGAGCTTTGCTTCTTGTTGTCAAGATTCTGATGAGATCGTCATCAGCATAAGCCTTTTTCCTCGATCTTCTGATGAAGTATCTTCGCCTCGGACCTAGCTAGCACCATGTTCACTTCATCTCCATCGTACCTAAAAGTGCTCACTAGAGGAACCAAGAGCTGCATAACCATAAACATATATATGTTACAAACTTATATATGCATTCGTGGCATAGTATACGAACTGAGTTTGTTAGGAATCTTACATGAATATATAATATAAGTGATTTTATCTAGCTAGTATAAAAATATATATGAACTAGATATATTTGATTTTTTATTGGATATATAAGATGGAATTAAGATCATGAACTTTCACATACTTAATTATACTATACCTTTCGAATGTCTCCAGATGTGTGGTATGCGACGTCTTCCTCGAGAGAGGTTTTGTAACGGGCTTGGTATGCTTGCTTGGCACTGAAGAACTCAAGAGCAGATCTAGTACAAGCAATTTCGACAAGAAACCCAATTGTTTTTGGTGAACATCTTGGTAGATTCTTTTGCCAAATAAGCATCTCTCTCCGCTGGTTCAAAAGTCCACAACATCACAGCTCGCTGTTTTGTTTACAAACAAAAACATAGTTTAACAGATCAGTAATTCAGTATACTCAAACCAAAAGAAGACGAAGATATAAAGATGTTGTCTCTTTTAACAAATTAAAACCTCAAAGTCACCGGAAAGCTCTCTGTCTAATTCCTTGAGAAGATCCTTATTGTAGTTAGCAGCATAAACAGCACGAATGAAACTGCGTTGCGGTGCATTTCTGTGAGCCAAGATTGATATGATCATCCCCTCATTGGTTCCCCATCCTGCATTGGACAAATTCACAATTAAATTAAAGAAACATATATAGAGTCAGAATCAGGTTTGAAATTATTCATTCAATATTAGATTGAAAAATTAGATATATGATTAGAAAATAGTAAAATTCATCTAGTTTCATAAATAATAATAATACTATCAACATATCAGCTAGGGTTAGAGGAGATTTTCTCTTTAAGATTTGAAGGTCTAGTAAAAGTACTAATAGATTATTTTTGATGATAGGAGTAATTTAAACCAAATTAAATAAATCTATACCATCAACCAAACTAGATCTATATACTCTATAGATCAGTGAATATATACAGACACATGATCAATTAGATAAGAGGGTCTAGTTGAAATAGATTACGCTATGATATCAACCAAACCGACAGAGGATTCAATCGGAGAAGATGAATGCTAGGCTAGTTCTAACCAAACGACTAATGAAGGGATACAGAGAGGGAGAGAGACCTTTAAAGGCTTTGTTGAGTTGCTCAGCGTCTTCTTCGGGAAGAGGAACATTGGCGGGAACCTTGAGAGACGCCATTTTTTGAACAAGTGAAAGTTTTGTATGTTTTTGTTCTCTGCTATGAGGATGATGAGGTAGAGCTAGAAGCAAGTTGTCTTACTTAAATAATGAGATGGCTCTTAAAGTTTCAATTAAAAAAAATGTTTGTATGAAGATGCATTTTGGTAAAGAGACTTGGTAATTTTTAGTATATCAATAAAAAGGAAAAGAAAATAATCAATACAATGAATGGAAAAGGTAGTAAATTAACTGAAAATATTGTTGAATAGTAAATTTTGTTGACTATAAAAGCATATATTAAAGCATATTCATTTTAGTAAAAAGACTTGGCAAACTTTAGTAAATCAATTTAAAGGAAAAAATCTAGATAGCTGGCAGAAAAATGAATTTAATTAAGTTTGTATACATATAGATCAAAATCTTATGATTTTGATTGTGAATGGCACGTTTGGCTTTGACATTTGAAGAGTATACATAATTTTTTTATAAATAATTATTTGCTGTTAAAAGGATTTTCTTTAGTGGATATATATGCTTTATTAATTTAATAACTTAATATTGTTGTTTTAAAATTATTTTTTTGGAAAATAATTTGATAATATCAAAAAATGTTGATTACTAAATAACTAATTATGTTTAGCTATATAAATAGACCTTTGAAGGTCCATGTGACAAGTTTATAATTATAGGAATGTTCTGGAGACAAAACAAGATTTTCATGGCTTATGTCATTTGTTTCTTGTTTAACTCCAAGAATCACGTGGTTGGTGCTAAGCTTAATGTTAAAGGAGCAGTTATTTTCTTGGCAACCAAATACTGATTATCGACTAAAAAAAAACGTAACGTCAAATATCTAATTTATTTCATTGATGTTATAGTTTATAACTTTATATGATAAAAAAATACTTTATGGATAAAACCCAAAAGAAAGTTATAAATTTATAATGATTTCAAATTTTTTAAAATAAACTGTAAAAGCAGCTTTGGCACAAAAACAAAAGAAGAAGATTAAAATTGCGACTCTGCTGGGGATCGAACCCAGAATCTCTGGTTTCGTAGACCAGCGCCTTATCCATTGGGCCACAGAGTCTTTTTGATGATATATTAACCGTTAAGTTTATAACCAATATCAAAAGGAACTATGCCCAAAATAGCCAACGCCGGTTTTTGATCCGTTTAATTTGTATGAACCGAACCAGCCCAAACCAAATTAAAATATTTTTTCTTCTTTTCTGAATCGTTTCAATTACTACTTTAGGTTATTACACTTTTCTACAGAACAAAAGAAAATTTGAAGCTTTGTGATAGAAAAAAGAAAGAAAGAATCTGATTCATGAGAACAACGTTCATAATCTGAAGTATCAAGCTTTCATGGATTGTCTTATAACACTAAAAACAGAAATTCACCAGCAACTTTTAGGTACACATCCCCAGAAACTCACAATTTGTTGCTAACTCAACTCAGTTTCCATGGAGTCTTGCAAAACACCAGAAAAAAAGAACAAAAGAGAGCCCTTTTAGTCATCAATCCTATTCCTAGAGAAGAGGATAAGTATTGTCTTTGAGACAATAAGAGTAGTGCGTGATTCAACATTAGCTTAAACCTTGTTCATCCTCAAACAATGGCTGGAGTCTTCTCTGCTAGTTTCTGTAGCTTCTCGGGACGAGAATCTTCGGTTTTATCTTCCCCATAAGCGGAAACATGAACTCCAAGAGCCGCACGACCTGATGGGTCAAGATTCTGTGACCAAGCTGCGTCCCATTCCACAGCTTTTGCTGTACTACATGCCACACTTGGACCTCCTGGTACAGTTGCTCTAGCAGCACTCTGCTCATTTATATATCCGAAAAACATATCAGAGAAAAGATCAAGACAATTAAGGTGACGAAGTAGTTATGCAGATGAAATCATTACCTTAGGGAAGAACTTTTCAAAGATGGTTCTGTAGTAGTAAGCTTCTTTTGTCAAAGGTGTGTTATCAGGAAAGACAAAGCTTGCGTTCATCAGCATTGTGTCAGAGACCTTACCAAAAGAGATATGAAACCATCGCATTATCAAACTGTGACTAAATATCCCTTCTTTCTATTGATTAAAAGAGACATCTTATTACATGTTTGTTTGCATGATCTTTTAGACCATCAATCCAGCTGTATCCAACTCCATCACTGAACTGTTCTTTCTGCCTGTATAGAATGTGCTACATTTACCACAAAGATGAGAAGTTGTTAGCAAAGCTCGATAATTTTGTCAAATTGCAGGGAACACAAAGTTTTTGTTAGAAAACCTTTGGTAGATAAGGATTTTTCTCATCATCAAAGGCATTGCGTAACACCCATTTCTCGATCCTTCCCAAATCAGGCCTAATCTGCATCATTGTATAGACAAAAATTTATCACCAAATTTGTAACTTGAGATTATAAACTTGTGATAAAAAGAAAGTCATGAAAGAATCAACTGAAACTAGAATGTCCTGAAAGCAGTGTTATATATCAAAGAAATGAATCAAAATCACTTGTTTGATATGTGCGTAATAAAAAGATGAAACAGAAAGCGATGAGAAAGATGCCACATACCATCTTCCACTCTGGGTCGATGCTCATCGCGACATTAATAAATTCTTTATCAAGGAAAGGTACACGAGCCTCAACACCCCATGCAGAAGTTGATTTGTTAGCCCTCAAGCAGTCATATTGATGAAGAGCTTTGATCTGTAAACACATCCGCACACAAACAAGATTACAGAAGGCAGAGTATCAAAAAAAAAGTTCTGGTCTAAATTCTAAAGGCAGTACCTTTCGACATGTTTCCTCGTGAAATTCCTTCTTGTTGGGCGCTTTATGGAAGTACAAATATCCTCCAAAAATTTCATCAGAGCCTTCCCCAGAAAGAACCATCTTTACACCAAGCGATTTGATTTTTCTCGACATAAGAAACATTGGAGTGCTGGCTCTTATAGTAGTCACGTCATAGGTCTCAACATGGTATATGACTTCTTCTATGGCATCTATTCCGTCCTGATATTATCATTAGAAAAAGATACAAACAATCAATCGATGAAACAAATCTTCACACTCAATACTCTTTGTAGATGTGAAAGAGAAACTTTACCTGGACTGTAAAGTGTAACTCATAGTGGCGAGTTCCTAAATAGTCAGCGACTTCTCTGCCAGCTTTCAGATCCGGGGATCCCTGAAAAGAAATCAGATGAAATTACAAATCTTGATGAGCATAGAAAGCTTTTGGTGAAAACATTTTGAGAAATTGGGTCAAGACCTTCAAACCGATACAAAATGTGTGCAACTTTGAACCCCACTGACAAGCAGCTTCTGATTTTTCCAGATGGCGTAACGCTACTGAAGCAACAAGGGATGAGTCTAATCCTCCAGATAGGAGGACACCAAAAGGCACATCAGTCATTAGTCGTTTTATAACAGCCTGCAGTTCAAATGACCACATTCATATTTCCAAAACCAAATCAGCATTTGTCAGAGAAGATCTTGAGGAAGATAAAACTCCAGAATTACCTTCTCAAAAGTGTTGCGCACCAATAGGGGATCATATGGGGTTGAAGGAACCAACTCAGAGAACCACGGGGGGTTGTACCACCTCCTAAGCCCACCTACAAGAAAGGTTCGTTCCATGAAACTATACAATAAGAGTCCAAACACAAACTTACTAAAAGATGGAAACCCATAACTAAAACCAATTTGAATTTTTTTGATACAATAGGAGTCAGCCAAGAAACGTCATTATTTGATTTTAAAATAGATGTGATCTGATATGAAGTGCGAACCTTGTTTACTTGAATAGATGTGGCCTGGGGGGAAGCACATAAACTGTTCACAATCATCACTAAGTGCTTTCATCTCCGAAGCAAACCAGACAGAACCTGTGGAAGATAATTTGTCAAAGAACAAAATCAGTAATCACACCATCGTGCACTGGCAAAGAAAGAATGATGTTATCCATTGAGGTGAATTTCTTAGAGAAATGTGAACACACCATCGAGGCCCCACCCAATGTAGAGTGGAGTGATACCAATGGCATCCCTTGCAGCGATAAAACTTTTGTCCCGGGTATCAAGAAGGACAAATGCAAACATGCCGTCCAACATGTCGACAAATTCCTCTCCATGTTCTTCATACTACAATATTATGAAAATATAAATCAAACTGATAGAAGTCTGAACACAGTAACTGTTCAACTACCATAAGGTAACAAAGATTGAGGTGTCCTTGGACTTGAATTCACACGAAAAAGAAACAGAAGGAAGCCATGAAGTCAAATCTCCTTTCACTTAGTGGGTACTTACAAGATGGGCAATCACTTCACAATCACTCCCAGTACGAAACTGGTGTGACTTCAGATTTTCACGCAAAGCCTTGTGGTTGTATATCTCTCCATTGACCTGAAACAAGGAAAGAGCCCAAACAAAAAAAAAAAACATCAATCACATGAATCCTCACAAAGTTTAAGGTTTGACTCATGATTTCTTTTCGTAATGTCTATATCACTGAAAAAGAATCGATATTCACTAGTCCCAGTTCCTCCAAACAATTGAGATTAGGACACAAGTAAAAAATTACCGTGACAGCAATGGTCTTATCTTCGTTATAGAGTGGTTGATCTCCAGAAGTAGGGTCAACGATAGCCAAACGCTCATGAGCCAAATAACAATCCTCAAAACAATGTAGCCCACTCCAGTCAGGACCTCTATGCCTCAATCTACATAACATTTCAACAAATTATACCATCAATTTTGACTAATCGAGTAAAAGCTCTTCATTTGACAAAATCAACTCGTTTCATCCATAAAGCTGGAAACTTTTCTCTTTCAAAATAATACCCAATAACCTTTAGAACATTGCGCAGCCAAAACCAAAACCAAGGAGATCGAAAACAAAGAACAGGATGAGATACATTAAACGGGTTGATTTGAGTAATACCTGCGAGAGAGTTCGATGATACGGGAACGTTTAGCTTGAGAGTTATCAACGCAGCCTAACACAGCAAGAATCCCACACATGGTGGTGGCGGCAATAAGAGAACACAACGGCTTCTCAGAAATGGATGCTGTGAAAACTAAAAAGATCAACTTTATAAGATGGGTTTCCAATATTCAATCAGGACCGTTGATTTGGCAATTAATTCATTTTTATTCCCAAAGAGAAAAAGATTCGGATTTTAACTTTACCCTAATTTGCCTTTGACTTGTTGATTTCGGAAAAAGATTCTGTTCCCCAGTGTCACGAGATTCGCCGGATTCTCGAGGAGAAAAAAAAATGGAATTCTCTAAACGAAGTCGTTTTGATATATCCAATTCTCAACAAAAGACGTCGTTGATGATATGCCCAATTCTCTAACCAAACAAACGGCAGGTGTTTTAATGGAGTAAATCAGATGATTAATCACTAATCAGAAAGTCAAAACTCTTTTCATCAAATGTGTCACAGTCTTCAAAACAACGTGAATACATAATTGGGCATTATGCTGACATATCTTTGCCTAGACTTTGATTGATTGGTTTAATTCCGTAAAACACAAGTTAAGGATTATGACATTGACATTCTTCTCCTGAAGCTGGTTCTTGGTCCCGTGGAACTTCTTCTTCGTGCCCCGTCTCTTGTTTCATCGTCTTCGCGTTTAATCTGGAACGATTTCTTCACCTTTTGCCAACGCAATCCCCAGTTATGTGAGCTCTTCTGTTTGCTACTTAGCTTTTCATACTCTTGTTGAAGCTCATTGTAATCGTTCTGAAGCTCTACCATATTCTTCTTCACATTTTCCAGCTCTTCCTTAAGTGTCTTGATTTCATTATCTCTAGACATTTGTTTATCCTCACGACCTTCTGAATTTTCTTCCTTCTTCTCTAGTAGCTTGTCTTGCATCATCATTCTCATCTTTACTTGTTCCGAGAAAAGCACTTGAGTATTGATCTTGTTTATGATAATATGTTTAGCTTTAGTCTTTGACTTCAAGAAAGGCTTATAGAATAAAAATTGTTCTGTTTTATCGCATACCTGGACGATAGTTCTCAGAGGCAACCGATCATTTTGTGCCGCGTGTAGGCATGCATCAAGTGATAGTTTCTCACAGTTCATTGTCTTGCATAGTCTTCTTCTATCGTGCTCTGACAGTGAAGGATGAGTCTGAAACAAGAATTAAATCATTAGCTGTGGTTTTGTGATGAAATAACAAGAAAAGAGTTACTTACTACCTTGAGGAACATATCAATTGCTCTATAAAGACCGTCATGGCATTTCCAAGCATTTTCCGGCAACATTTCTGCTAGAACCTGAAACTTTGTGATGGGTAGACATGGATCTTTTGCAATCTCGGCTAAATAATTGTCCAAGAGCTTGGTTATGCTTGGCTTTCCTAGTACTTGTTGTTGCTCATGCATCAAGAAATACTCGAAAATCCTGTGAACCACATCCACATTGTATATAGTGTATACCTCAGGTGAACTGTAGAACATAAATCAACGTTACCAATTTAAGATTTCTTTAGTTGAAGTATCTAATATCAAAGTTATTTTCAAGAGTAGAGTTTTTTGCTCACCTTGCTCCTTTCTGCTGATCTTCATTTTTGAAGTTAGGAATCAAGAGTTCACATACATTAGCATCTTCCAAAGCCATGCCCACCCGTTTCTCAAGATCAGATATTAAAGCTGGTGATGCAGAGTAAACAATTGCTGTTTTCAGCATTCTTAAGAGAAAGTGGCATGAGACTGCTCCAAATTGTGGAGGAAGTACACTGACTATCTAGAATAAGAACAAGAACTTGAACAAAGAATAACTCTCTTTATTGCTTAGGAAAATAGCTCAAAACCTAGAAGTTCTATCTCTCAAATTCTCTCACAACTCATATGTTTATCACAAGCTCAATAAACATATATATAGGGTTTTACAAAGACTCATAAACCGACTTAGATTAGTATCTAGATAACTCCTAGACCTAATACAACTTTATCCATAAAACCCTTTCATAACCGACTTCATTAACTTGGGCTTTAAGTCAAGCTTAACCCAACAATCTCCTCCTTAAGCTTGAAGCCTCCTTTCTTCACTTCTTGAACTCCAATAAACTTTCTCATTTCACTGAACTTTACTTTTCCGAGAGCCTTAGTTAATATGTCTGCTTTTTGTTCCTCACCTGGAATGTGCATGACCTCAATTTGTCCAAGCTCAACACATTCTCGAATAAAATGGTATCTCCTATGAATGTGTTTGCTTCTTCCATGGAAAACAGGGTTCTTTGTGAGAGCTATAGCTGATTGATTATCGATAAAGACAGTGACCTTCTCATTTGGTGTTCCTGCAATTTCACTGAGCAAATCTTGTAGCCAAATAGCCTGCTTCGCAGCTTCTGTTCCTGCCATGAACTCTGCTTCGCACGAGGATAACGCCACAACACTCTGTTTTTGCGAGCACCATGATATTGGCCCTTCTCCAAGATAAAATATATGTCCCATGGTACTTCTTCCATCATCTGGATCCACGTTGTGGCTGCTATCACTATATCCTATTAGCTTTGGCACGTTATTGCTCCGTTTAAACACAAGACCTAGAGATGTTGTTCCTTTCAAATATCTCAAACACCGTTTTATTGCTACAGCGTGTGATTCTCTAGGACTCTGCATGTATCTGCTCAGAATTCCTACACAGTATGAAAGATCTGGTCTGGTATGAAGAAGATACCTGAGACAACCCACATTCTTCCTATAACTTGTAGCATCAACTTCTTTCTCATGTTCTGACTTTGAAAGTTTTAATCCAGTTTCCATGGGTGTAAGAGCTGGATTGCAGTCTCTCATACCAGCTTCTTCTAGTATTTTCAGAGCATATCTGTGTTGATTCAACGCAATCCCCTCATTGTGTTGTATGACTTCTATTCCAAGGTAGTAAGTGAGTTTTCCCAAGTCACTCATTTCAAACTTTGAAGACATCTCTTCCTTGAATTCTTTGATGATCTTCAGGTTTGTTCCTGTCACAAATAAGTCATCAACATACACGGCTATGACTAGTAAGTGTTTCCCAACTTCTTTTCGATACACTGAAGGTTCCTTTGAGCATTTCTTGAAATGTAATTCACAAAGTATCTGGTTCAATTTGTTATTCCAGGCTCTTGGTGCCTGTCTTAGCCCGTATAGAGCTTTGTTGAGCTTGTAGACTTTATCTTCTTTTCCTTTTATTTCAAAACCTTCATGTTGGTTAACATAGACTGTTTCTTTTAGTTCTCCGTGTAAGAATGCTGTTTTAACGTCAAGATGATGTATCTCCCATCCGTGTGAAGCTGCCAAATCAATCAAGAGTCTGATGGTTTCTATGCGTGCAACTGGAGCAAAAACTTCCTCAAAGTCTACTCCATATTGTTGTACGTATCCTTTTGCAACGAGTCTAGCTTTATACTTGTTTATGCTTCCATCTGAATTCCTCTTGAGTTTAAAAACCCATTTTAGGCCTATTGGTGAAGCTCCTGATGGTAAATCCACAAGATTCCATGTCTTTAGCTTTTCTATAGAATTTATCTCATCTTCACATGCATTTATCCATTCTTTGATTTCTTTGGCTTCATGGAAATTTCTTGGTTCATCATTTAGGCATAAAAGTAACACTTCTCCTTCTTCCTCAGCCATTAGCACATAATCTTCAAGGTATTTTGGTTTTGTGATTTGTCTCTCTGTTCTTCTCAAGACTGGTGGTGAGACATAACTTGGATCTACATTCTCACTTTCCTCTTCCTCATTAGACTCAGCTCTATCCTCTGTTTCAGTATCACTTTCACTTGGCTCATTATCAGTCGGGTCATGATTTTGCAGTCCATGTTCTGTTCCTGCTTGCTCTGTTTCAATGGTTTCTCCATTTTCTCGGAGACCATTATTCCCATAGGAATCAAATGTGATATGAAAACTTCCATCCCCATCTTTTGTTGTTGTTTTATGTTCCCAGTTCCATCCTTTTGTTTCATCAAAAATGACATCTCGGCTTACTACTATCTTCTGCACTTGTGGATCAAACAATCGATATGCTTTTGACCCTGGTTCTATACCTAAGTGAACAAGCATTTTAGATCTGTCATCAAGTTTTTTCAGATGTGGCTTGTTTATTTTTGCATACGCAATGCAACCAAATACTCTGATGTGCTCAACTGTTGGCCTTTTTTCTCGAAAACATTCATATGGAGTTTTATCTTTAAGAGTTCGTGTAGAGACTCTATTCAATAAGTAGGTAGAATGTCTGATGGCCTCTCCCCATAAGTAATTTGGTAGTTTCATATGCTTCAAAATACTTCTTGCCATTTCCATTAGAGTTCTGTTGCGTCTTTCCACCACTCCATTCTGTTGAGGAGTATATGGTGCAGTAAGATGTCTTTTTATTCCTGATTCTTCACAAAAAGAATTAAACTCAGATGATACAAACTCTCCTCCTCTATCCGTTCTAAAGGTTTGTATTCTTGATCCTGATTCCTTTTCAACTAGTGCTTTGAAATTCTGAAACTTTTTGAATGCGTCTCCTTTTTCTTTCAGTAGTATGGTCCACATATAGCGAGAGAAATCGTCAATAATCACAAAGATGTACCTGTTTCCAGCACTTGTGCTTGGTGATATTGGTCCACAAAGGTCACCATGGATCAGCTCAAGTTTCTTGGTGGCTCTATAAGTTGTTTCTTGTGGGAAGCTTTGTCTGGTTTGTTTGCCAAGTAAACAAGAGCTGCAAACTTCCTTTTCAATCTTAATAGCAGGAGCACCTAAGATAAGCTTCTTATCAACCATGTTCTTTAAGCTTGCAAAGTTTATATGTCCCATTCTCGCATGCAGTCTGCTTGAATCACTTACTGTTGTCAAGTACAAGCTTGCTTCTTTTCTTAATCCCATCTGGACCTTGTATAGTCTGTTCTTGGATCTTTCTGCCTTGACTAGTAGCTTTCCCTCAGAATCAAGCATTGTTAGATACTCTCCTTTAAGTCTTATATCACAGCCAGATTCAGTAGCTTGTCCTAAGCTTATGATATTGCTTTTTAAATCAGGTATGAAGTAAACCTCAGTCATTATTCTTGAGTTCCCATTTGTATCTGTAAATGCTATTGTTCCTTTTCCTTTGATGTCAATACGGGAGTCATCTCCAAACCGAACCTTTCCTGTTATAGTTTCATCAAGTTTATCAAAGTATCTTTTGTCTCCAGTCATATGGTTGCTTGCACCATTATCAAGATACCAACATTCTTCTCCATTGGTATTTGTTTCAAAGTTACTAGGCACACAGTTTTTCTCATTTAAGTAGACCACTTCATTCATCATAAGCTCATCTGCATTCTGTGTGTCTTTTGTCTCTGTTTCTTGTGCTTCTTGTAGTTTTAGCAACCTATCCGGACACTGTGATGCAAAGTGTCCATTCTTGTCACAGCGAAAACAAGTTATATGTGAAAGGTCTCTTCCACTAGATCGGCCTCTACCTCTTCCTCTATAGAAACCTCTGCCACCGCGTCCTCTGTTTCTATAATCTTCTTGATAACTTGTTTCTGTGCTTGTGTACATTAGCTTACTTTGATCTTCTTCCACTTCTTCTTCATCATTCACACGGTCTTCATAGGTTTTAATACGTCCAACTATGTCCTCGAAGCTTGTATTCTTGAGATCTAGAATCTGTTCAAGAGATGCTACTATGTGAATGTATTTTTTTCGTGGTAAGCTCTTAAGAAACTTTTTCACAAGTTTGGTTGGTTCAATGTTCTCTCCTAGTGAAGCTGCTTTTGAAGCTATTTCAGATATTTTTTCAGAGAATCCATCTACAGTTTCTGATTCTTTCATCTTAAGGCGATCAAATTCTGCCATCAAGGTTTGTAGTCTTGCTTCTTTTACTCTTTCTGCTCCAACATGTTTTGCTTTAATTGCTTCCCATACTTTCTTTGCATTATCTAACTCCCCAATTTGTAACACAAGGGCCTCAGGTATTGACTGAAAAAGTAAGGCCATAGCTATAACATTCTTATCATCATTAACAACATTAGTCTCAATAACCTCCCATACTTTGTGCACACGGAGAGCAATCCTCATCTTCATAGCCCATACGGTGTAGTTTGTGGAAGTTAACATCGGACACTTTATTGTAGAAGGTATGTGATCCTTCCCTGTGATGTTATCTACGGCGAGAGTATCATCATCAGCCATGGCTCGGCTATACCTAATGATCTTCACGTCTTCTTAAGGATCGAGTAATCCTTATTGCTCTGATACCAAATCTAGAATAAGAACAAGAACTTGAACAAAGAATAACTCTCTTTATTGCTTAGGAAAATAGCTCAAAACCTAGAAGTTCTATCTCTCAAATTCTCTCACAACTCATATGTTTATCACAAGCTCAATAAACATATATATAGGGTTTTACAAAGACTCATAAACCGACTTAGATTAGTATCTAGATAACTCCTAGACCTAATACAACTTTATCCATAAAACCCTTTCATAACCGACTTCATTAACTTGGGCTTTAAGTCAAGCTTAACCCAACAGACTAAACTTTCAATAGTTTCTTTATGTTCTTGAAATCCTAAACTGCTGCTTTCCTCCATTCTTTCTCTGGTCACACTGAACCGCAACTCATTTTTTCCTAACCCGTAACCTCTTATACCTTCCAAATCATCATCGATTATCGGCAAAAAGTTCTCTGCATACTTCATGATGATCTTACCTGTAATCTCTGGCTTGGCTCTTCTTGCTTTCATAGTTGTTATAACCCTCATGAAGTGATCAATGCCAAGGGTAGCTATGTCACTGTATAAACATCTGTCATTTCTCTCGACAACATCTTCTGGTATGTTGTTATCATTGCAAGCTTTCCAAGCAAGCAAGTCACAGCATCTTCTTACAATTTGGAGGTTTTCGGCCCACGGAGATAAGTTTGCGCAGGATCTCAGAACAGTGAGTGTATCTCTCCATGAGGCAAGTACTACAAAAGTGATGAAAGCTTCTGTCTTGGAGATTAAATTCCCTGCTTCAAATTCTTCAGTCATGTACAAGAATTCTGATGCACATCTTAGTGGAGCTACATTGAGAGGGCTCAAGTCCAGTGGGAGATTGTAGCAAAATTTCAGAATGGTTTCAAATGTATCTGCTCCACCTGGGAAGTTTTCCAGCTTGAGATGATATCCATTCTCAGAAGTTGAAGGTTTTAGCTCAGTAGAGCTCATGTAACCACATTTGGAGATCAAAGGAAACTGTTCAAGACAAAAGAAATAAGGTAAAGTGACAAAAACATGTGTAATACTCCAAGTTCTGCTTTGCCAAAATTAGTTGTCTAGGATTGCAATCACTAGACTCATATGTATATATACACATTTGAAGACTATTAAGCTAGCACAGATTACCTTGTGTGCTTTAAAGGTAATGTCATCGACTTGAATAGACAGATCAGTAGGGATTTGAGATTTGACATACCTGCAAAAGATTTGAAAAACAAAAGCTCATTAGCTTAAGCTAAACTTCTACTGATTCTTTGCTCTACAATACCTTATACATATAATGAAAAGTTTGCGTACCAGGAACGGTCTTTCTTCTCGAAGCTGTTAGCTAATGCAACAACTCTATTTGGAAATATAATGCTTTTGTTACATATTGGATCAGCATCAGCATCATCTCCAAAACTCTTCAGCTGGTCTGCAGATACTGAATTCATTCCCTTTGATCTGCAAAAAAACAAAGAAACTTAATCGAGTAATCTAAAACTAGCTAGAAGTGTGACTATATGTCGAACAGAGAGATGAAGATGTTGCTTATATATAAAAAAATTGTATAAGAGTGGGGACAAAAAATGAGAGTAAATGTGAAAAGATAGTGTGTGGCTCTTATATACTATACATAGAGAGAAGCAGTTGTGCTTTCGTTGTAGAAGATTTAGACCGCTTAATGCTTTCTAGGTAGAGAATGTTTTTCGTCATTAAATATGATATGTCTCTGTCATTTGCCATATCTAGTCTGGTCTTAGTGGTCTGCTTACTCTCGAGTCTCCATCATATATGTGATGATATTAGTTGGTGAGTGTGAATCGTTGGAGTCTTACCTAGTTTGATTTTGTAAATACTTGCTTTGTGAATAAACTTTAGACGTTTCTTTTTCTTCTTTTTAGAGTAAAAGGTGCCTTAAACTTCAATTAGCTATATTAGGCAATTAATTTCTCTTTAAGTAATTAACCAAATGTAAACTAATTTTTAACAGTTTTTTTTTTGTTTATTTTTGTGGTTTGGCGGTTACATTGGTGAGGACATAAAAACGCGTCAAACTCAAACCTGACCTGAGAAACCGCAAAAGTCGTCAGATCTATTACCTCAAATTATACGGTGAAGAAAGATCATCTCAAATCGGAAAAAAATGGCGAGTGTGTCACCATTAGCCAAGTACAAGCTCGTGTTCCTTGGAGATCAATCCGTTGGCAAGACCAGCATCATCACTCGTTTCATGTACGACAAATTCGATACCACTTATCAGGTTTGATAATCACATCCCTTAGATCTGCGATCTACAGCTTTTTTTTTGATAAATTGTCTGTGAGATCCACAATCCTTTTGCTGTAATGTGTGGATCAGATTCAAGGATTTGGTTACATTCTTTGAAATTTGAAGGATTTGTTTTTGCCAGGCATTGTGTTAATTGGATCAATTTCTGATATAAATTTTGTTGTGGGAGAATTTTGCAGGCAACAATTGGAATTGATTTTTTGTCAAAAACAATGTACCTTGAGGATAGGACTGTTCGTCTCCAACTATGGTAATTCATCACCTCTTATCTTTTGATCTAAAAATTTGACCTTAATACAATATGTATTTAGATGATTGAGTCAAAGATGAGGATGATCTTTGTTGTTTGGTATAATGGTTGAATGATCATCAAAGTAGCTAATAATGTACTTATTCGTCCATGGAAATTCTCTGCATTGTGCATCAAACCATGTTACTGTGCGGTCATTAAGCGTCAAGTTTATATAATAATGCAGGGATACTGCAGGACAGGAGAGATTTCGAAGTCTAATACCAAGTTATATCCGAGATTCTTCTGTTGCTGTTATTGTCTATGATGTTGCAAGTAAGTCTTATATGAGATTTTTTCAGCTTTACCATTAAAGTTTCCTCTTTTGTTTACAATCTACACATGATCAATAGTACCTTCTTTATTTGTATATCCTTCTTTGAGGAATCATAGATGGACAAAGAACTTTTTCAACTTCTCACAGATTTTGTGTAAACTCTCAACCTTCTACGGTTTTTAATGTATAGATAGGCAGTCATTCTTGAACACCTCCAAGTGGATTGAGGATGTTCGTACAGAAAGAGGTAGCGATGTCATCATTGTTCTGGTTGGTAACAAAACAGATCTCGTTGACAAAAGGTAAGAAATATTTGAAGAGGATGAGACATGGAAACTTTTTTTTCATTTAGCTATCAACTTGACATTTCCATTTGACAGGCAAGTGTCGATTGAGGAAGGGGACAACAAAGCTCGTGACTATGGAGTGATATTCATAGAGACCAGTGCAAAAGCAGGATTTAACATCAAGGTGAGAGATGCAACTGTATCCTCATGACTCGTTTAAATTCTCTTGGACTAACGCTTGTCTTTCTTGTTCTGGTGTTTTGGAAACTTGCAGCCACTATTCCGCAAGATTGCTGCAGCATTACCAGGAATGGAAACACTTTCTTCAACGAAACAAGAGGACATGGTTGATGTGAATCTAAAGACTTCGAACAGTTCGTCTCAAGGGGAGCAACAACGAGGTGGTTGTTCGTGTTGAACAATTTTAAATATATACGTTTGACAGCAACAGAATAGGAAGATTTTAAAACAAAAGATTCATAATTTGATGGAACAAATAAATCCTGGTATGAGGAAAACAGATTTTTACTTGGAGACTCTAGTTTTCTTTGGAGAGGTTTTGTTTTCAATATAGAGTTGTGTAATAATGACGTGTGAAAGCTTATGAAGAAGAATGGCAATATTTTCCTCTGTTCTCATTGCTCATTTCTTTTACATCACACACTGTCAATCTCCATCTTGACATTACTAGATAATGTTTGGATAATGAAATAAGACTTGGAAAAAGAAAGAGATTCAATTTCTCAAATTAATCTATTATTACTAGTATCACATTAAATGTAAGAGTAGGATATCAGATCAACAAATCATTAGAGCTCTTTACTGTTGCCATCCGTATTGCTGGTTTCTCGGGTTCTGCCCTCTTCCAGAGCTACCAGAGCCACCATATTGACCACCTTGTGTGTAGTTAGGTGGTCCAACCCCGTACGCGCCACCACTAGGCCCTCTAGGACCAGCCACATAAGGAGCTCCCCGTCCTTGTGGAGGATATGATCCACTGCTGTAACCTCCTCGACTTTGATTATAACCCCCGCTCTGGTTTCCGCTAGGAGGGTAGCGGTTTGGACCAGGTGGACCACGCGGCTTCCCATAGAAGTGGTGGCTGGGTCCAGCAGGTACTTGTGGTGGTGCGTTGTTAGTGGGATGGTTGGGACCGGCAGGCCAATGTGGAGCAGCATGAGACTGTCCACCATGTTGTAATGGGGGTAAGCGAGAGTGCTGCTGCGGTGGATGCTGCACTTTCTGTCTTTTTGCTGCTTCCTCGTTTTGGCGCTGCTGTTGCCGCTTTTTCTTTGTCTGGAACTCATGTGATGATTCATATGTGGGCAGACTGTTGAAATGAAACATTGATTTGGTCAGAAAAAATTTCCCCACGATCGCCTGTCTAATAAGCTAGATGATGATGATGATGATGCACCAGATGAGCTTCATGAATTTGTCAGAGAAATCAGAATATACAAATACCTCTTTGGGTCACATGGCAGCGGATCAGTCCAAAAGTACTCGGCATCAAGAGCATCCTTTGCCGATATTCTCTACACAGGGGAAAGAAAAGAAAAAAAGAAGAACTTAAATGTCTAAATGGTGTTAACAATGTCCTGACTTGAAGAGGTATGCTTCATCCAAGAAACAGTAAAAGACAGTTTTTTAGAAGATAGTTCGCTGGGAATAAGATTAAAGGTCTCTGATACCTGTGATGGATCAAGCACCAACATTTTCTCCAGTAATTCAAGAGCATGCCGATCAAAGCTGTACAGAAGAGAAAGTAAAGCCAAATGACGTCTTCTGATCAAAGTAAGGCGGAGCTATATATATTGGTTTACTTTACTTACTGTCTGAAGAACTCTCTTACACGCCTCTTCAAGGGCCGTGCAGGCTTGAAATTGTTGTACCAAGGCATCTTGGAAACCCCGGGCCAAATGTTTTCATCAGGTGATCCACAAAGCTCAAATATCTTGTTCAATTGTTCTTGCTGAAACAATGTAGGAGACAGCACATATTTTTTTGAGTTTATCAATAACGTATACATAACTGCGTATATACCATTCAGGCATTCATGATAAGCTATTGAAACCCCAGATAAAGCCTCCTACAATTTTTTTGTACACATGATATAAGGCAAAGAATCTAACCAGCCTCCCACAAATATACATGATATAAGGCAAAGAACTAACCAGCCTCCTACAAAATAAAAGTGACGATATATCTAATTCTAGCGAATCCCTTAGGTTTCCTACTCCAACAATATCACAATGCAACCAGGAGACCAAGTAGATTCTTATACTATTAGTGGCATGAAAGCACACTGTCCTAACATCTGAAATGTTCAAAAGAACTGAGCTTTCAGCGAAGATGAAACTCTGACCTCATTTTTCCCAGGCAAAATTGGTTTTGCATGTAAAAGTTCAGCAAATATGCAACCAACTGACCACATGTCAATTGCTGGGCCATATTTTGTAGCCCCGAGTAGTAATTCAGGGGGCCTGCCGCAATACGTGTAAGTCAGCAAAGTAGCAATAATCGATACATTAGCAAAAACCATAATGCCAAGATATCAAGACTATCTCTGTATCTATTATGTAAACTGTCAATCACGATTTGTAGGCTTACCTATACCACAATGTGATGACACGATTTGTAAGATTCCCAGTATGATCATGAGAAAACGACCGTGCAAGCCCAAAATCTGCTAGCTTTAAATTTCCCTCATTGTCAATAAGGAGATTTGAGCCTGGACCAAGATCTAAGTTAATAGGCAAGTAAAAGTGATAACCAAACATCAACAATGTATTTGGGAGAATCACCTTTGATATCACGGTGAAGAACTTGATTCACATGACAATAGTGAAGCCCGGTGAGCAATTGCTTCATGTAACACTTTTACATGGATTGAGTGTTAGAATAAAGTTGGAAAATAAGTATGCAAAAGGCTGATAGAATTAACAAAGCTATCTATAGCCGTGCAATACCTTAATTTGAGGAACAGTAAATCTCAGTCCAGGACGATCAGCTAGTCCAGTCAAATCATGATCCATGTACTCAAAAACCATGTAGATGCCACCCTTGTATTTGTTATTATCTATAATTCCACGTATATACAAATCCACAACCTTAAGGTGAGAGCAAAACCTTAAGTTATTTAGATACTAAGACAGGAGTTGAAATTTTTTCACTAACCTGGCTTTCCTTGGTCATCCCTGTCTCGACCTTTTAAGAGACAGAAACAGAACCATTCCATGAACCACAAAAATTTTAGACTATTTAAACAGAAATTGCTAAACTTAATTCAGTGTAACACATGTTGTTCCTTATACAAACCTGGTGAAGTCACAATCTCTTTCAGCTGAATGACATTTTCATGATGAAGCTTCTTCAGGATCTTTATCTCCCTGATGGCTGTTATAGGAAACTGCAACATACCAATTATGAAAATGGGTTAAAAAAAAATTCCTATTGGATACAAAAACTTGCATCTGTTCTCAACATAGAGAGCATCATAAAAACTTATAGTCGATGATATAAAGAGAAAAAAAATGCACATACCCCTTCTCTTTCATTGTCCATACGGATCTTTTTGAGAGCCACAATTTCACCAGTTTTGATTTCTTTAGCCTTGTAAACTTGACTGCAACAGCAAACAACAACAATCAAATATCCTAAAAGCTCAACATGAGCATTGTAAAATAAAAAAAATCGCTTCAAAGGCCAACAATTTATCAATCCCTGAGTAAAAATCAATCCTTTGTGAATACCCAAAAAGTGAAATTGAATTCAAAGGAAAAGGGAAGGGATTGAGAAGTAGACCCGTAAGTGCCTTCACCGATTTGTTCGAGCTTCTCAAAACAATCAACGCTGCGAGATCCCCACATCGGAGGAGGTTCGTCGAGGTTTAGCTGCCCGAAAGCTGCCAACGCCATCTTCGTTCCCGGAACTGCTCCAACTGTCGAACTCCGATGATCAAATTTCGTCTTTCTCGATCGCTTTCCTTTTCTCCGTAGGTTTCCCAACTTTCTTATGTTTTTAGCGTTTCGGTTTAAATCTATGAATTGTTCGGTTTGAACCGGTTAAACCGTGGACAGACGGTTGGTGTAATAAATCAGTGGTCTTCTCCGGTTTAAGAAATTATAAGATATCGGGTCATCGGGAAAGTCCAGGGTCCACCGAAACCAAGCATGGATGTGGACAATTAAATCAGTTAAATGTAAATAAAATAATTTTAAAAATGAAAAAAGTATCAAACACCATTGTTTATGGACTTGTTTTCAAATATACCACAAAAATAACTTTTCAAAATTATTTATTAAAATACAAACTCCATTCCAATAATTGGACTTATGATTCCATGTTAATTTTCTTTCTTATATAATTTATCATCACAAAAGACTTGTTGACAATAATATTGTGTAACATGCCAATACCAAGCACACACACACACACGAAAAAATAAAAAATTCTTGACAAAAACATTACAATTTTGTTCTATGAAGTATTTGCTTATGACATCTGATTTCAAAAACATTCATACTTGATTAATATTTGTTTTTCAAAGCTTAGACTAAAAAAAAAAACTAGTGGACATCGAACGTCTTTCATTTAATATTGTCGAGATAAAAATTACTTTTCATAAATAAAATTAGAGGTGAATTTGAGAAAATCCCAAAAGTAGCGGGAAAATTAAGAAAATCACTTAGGTTTTCCAGTGGGTTCACCGTCTGTGACAAGAGGTGCGATAGGAACAGATGACTCCTGCACTGTTAGCGTGCTTATCACGCCATTTAACCGTGTACACAAACCATTCTGGTTCAAAGGAAGAACGAGGATATTCGAAATCTCGACCAAAGAAACCCTAGATCTCGGTTTCTTGACCAAGTGGAAGATAAGATTTACTATCTTCCGAGTCATCGTAAAACCCTAACATCGGTGATCGGTCCCAGCTCATCACCCGATTCAATTTGGGATTCATCCTAACATCAGTGAACGACGGTAATTTCGGAAGTCTTTTTTTTTTTTGGTGGGTGAGTATGTCTGATCAGCTAGGTCGAATCTTGGGTTTTGTGATTTTTAGGAATATGTTTCTTATGGTCATTCACTTTAATCAAACCCTATAGATAAAGCTTTCCTTATGTTTCATATAATTTGATCTCTTCAGATTTCTTGACCGTCCTAGAACCGGCCAGGCTAGGCTTTTTACTGGAACTGGTAATAGAGTTCGACTTGGGTACGGATAGATAGATAAGTCTCCTTAAACATATGTGCTATGTTTTGTTTAAGTTTGTTGGTCCAAAATGCCATGAAAGATAGACCTTTTCTTCTTAGTTTTATCAACTTACTATATAGGGATGACTCGTGGAAGTTTGAAAATGAATCAATGATATAAAAATCTTAAAGAGTATAAACAATGTTCTCATCCAATCCACTTTCTATAGAAGAGATTTTGACTTGTAGATTTGGTTCATATTCCACAATGGGGTTGAGATATGCATGATCCTACTTACTGATATTCTGTCTGATGGTGTAGTTTTCAAGCTAACCAAAACATTCCTCTTCCAAGCTACTTTCTTGTGTGGGATGACTACTTAGTGGAGTTGTTCTACCACTCCTACTATTCTAGTAATTTCAGTGATATTTTATTCTTGAGTTTCTTAATTCAAGGGAGTGGTCAGCCATCTGTGACTTGTATGTCCAACACGTATAACTATCCCACTTTCTGGTCCATAAATGATGCTTAAAGTCATATTTAAGACTACATTGGCAATGAGAAGCCTCTGTTACCATGTTTCAGTTTCAAGCCATAGGAGTTTTCTATCGAAGGTCAGCAACCAGAGTTCAATACAGGTATATCTCATCTCTTTTAGGTAGCCAGAACTGCAGGAAGCTAAGTTGTAATAGTCTGATGTTTTGTTGTTGTTGTTGAGTGCTGCTTGTTAATATGTGTTGATTCACATGTTTGCTTGGTCATGTACAAAGAGAGTTTTGCAGATTTTTTATTATCCTAATATTTGTTAGTATAACTAGACAGTTGAAATAGCAATGATCTATAGTCCATGATGATTTTACCTAATATAATCTATCTGAGGGTTAAGTCAAAGGTATGCTGAAAGATCTATCTGCCCACTATATTATATTCGGGAAATCGTCAAAATTATAGACTTTTATGCAAAGTTTATTTGGTTGTCTTCTTTTTTCTTTTCTTTTTTTTCTGTAAGAATTATCTTAAGTTGGGGATATGGCATCTGCAATCGTTGTGTTGTTCTCATCCATCTGTCCACGGTTTACATACAGATTCTAATCATGCATCTCAAACTGTAGCATCATTTGTTTAGTGTTGTTGTTATTTATTTATGGTTGAAATTCTTAATTTGTGTTTTTCCATGTCTCTGAAAAAGATAGGGACAATTTTGAAGCTCTAAAGAATAGGTTAGTGTTTACTCAATGTTAAGTACTATACTAATCTAGAATAAATACAAAAGGCTTAGGACAAAGAGCAGATCTAAAGGTGACTTATAAGGTTTGTTCCTGGATAGCTTTATTTTCTTTATTGGAACTCAATTTAAAGACCTGACTTACCAACCCCAACCATGTGTTTTGTAGTTTCGCACAGCTTTTTATGATGCTTTTGTCAAGATTATTCTATTATGTATCCTGTTCTTTACGTATATGTTCATGCAGAGATCTTCGTACTTTTTTGAGTAGTCAGGCCATGTGGCTTACTTTTTCATGCAAAAAGCTTCCCCAGTCTTTTGTCTTTAAACTCTTACACTTTCGTGAAAAGATATATCACTTTAGCCTGTTTGCTTTAGCTACTACCTTCTTAAAAGCAACAATGTTATTTTTACAGGGTCTTTCAGATTTTCTCTTTGTCTTCTGCTTGATGCTTGCTGGTGAGTGAACGATGAACTCGAAGAACATGGCGGGTGTTGTGGCGACCTCTCTTAGGTTATGAGGTTTGTAGATGCTTCTGATCTCATTTCTTTGTCTAATCTATAAATAGTTTACTTCATTCAGTACAATCTTTAACGAAGAAAAATGTGATTGCTCCAAGCACAATACAAACTTATACTGTGGTAAGTATTTCAAAATTGTTATGGTCTTATCACTGGCTTTGAGCTATGTTGATTGGTGATTTATAAAGGGACTGTCTTGGGAATGTCATATTTTCAAGCACATAATTCATGAAAAAGTTGACAGAAATCTACCTTTCCACCTTTATCACATGACTGGTAAAAGTTAACAAACTTTATTCAGCTATGCCTTTTTTGTCCCCCATTTTTCAAAGTGAAAGCTGGACTTTTTATACTTGTTTAAGATTTAGTTACTGAAATAATCTCGTTTCTTTGGTTTATAGTAAATAATCTCGTTTGTTTGGTTTATACTTTGCACTAACTTTGTTTACTTTTTCCTCGTAAAGCTCAAATTTCAAAAGGTAGTTTATATGTTCAAGAAGATATGTTCAAGTTGTCTAGATGTTAGTGCAGATTTGTGAAATTAATAAAGATTTACATACATTATTTTTAACCATAATAATCGCCTATCTATCTTAGTATGTGCTGAAGGTGGACCTCTGATGAAAACTCCTATAAAAAGCTTTTAGTGAGAAGGCATCACTAACTTGGTAAACTCAATTAAAACCAAGTTGATAAAGCCACACTACTAAGACCATCTCCAATGTATTTCCCTATTTTTACCTCTATCTCTATAATAGAGGTGAGTTTTCTCTATTTTTACTCCAATGTATTCCTCTATTTATTCCTCTAAAAAGTTTAACTCTATTTATAGAGGAAAAAATAGAGATTCTCTATCCTCACCTCTATATATAGAGAAAAAAATAGAGATTTCTATTTTAGAGGTGAGAATAGAGGTGAGTTGGAGTAAATTTGCCTCTAAAATAGAGTTTAGAGGCAAATATAGAGATGGGTTGGAGATGCTCTAATCCTTTTTGTTCAATTCTAAACATTCTTTGTTTTTTACTGTACCACTTTGTAATAGATGCAGATGCATGACAAATGATGCTTATATACTATGATGAGGAATGGTTGGTTTATTTCCCATTATTAGAATTTTATTTCTTCTAGTTTGATGATTGAGGTATATATATGTATCTAATATACCCAAGAAAACACATCGCTGGCTTGTTCTATGAGTACTAATTAACCTTTTTAAAACTAATTTCTTATTTGATGAATGACACTAATTTCTTATTTGATTAATGACAGCTACTAGTTCTTCCCTTTGAGCTCATGTGTTTTGTATATGGTGATTTCAGTTTGGGCTTTGTTAGATTGGGTCTAACCAAATTTAGGTTAAACAATCCTAAATGTGCAACATGCTATAGTATCATTCTCTTTTGATATTTGCAGTGACCTCAAGAATAACTGTTTGAATGTTTTTCTTTTTTGCAGGAAGTATCACGCAATGAAATATTATATGAATACCTTAAAAGGGGTGTGGAGATACATACAACTTGAACAGGGATGGAAAGAGATGTAATCCTTTTGACATTCCTGGTAACAAAATTCTTCTTGAACTTCATAGTATATTTTCTAAGGTGGTGCTATTCTTGAAAATTTAGAGAAACTTATCAACACTGACATCATGAAATCATATTTTCTTTTCATTTTCGTCTATGTTCTGAATTTGGTAGATATTTTGCGAGGGTTTAAATCCTGCATTCCCTATTGCTTCCTCTAGACTTTGTTCGACAAACACTTCTGGTTACATGCACCTTTAATTTTAAACACGTAACTAAGTACGAGCTAGATTACTTATTGTTCTTGAGCAACTTGGTTTGTAGGAAATACGCATTATATACACATTCCTCTATAGTTTTTCTTCTTTTTGCATTCAGTGAAACTTTATTCGTGTTATTATTCCTCTTCATCTGTTTTTCCTTGTTGCATATGGATATATTTTACTAAATGATAGATCCTAGTATTGTATTCAAAGTGATATAATTGTATAGAGCTCTTGGATGTCGGCATATTCTTCCATTGTTAGCATCCATATATGTCTTTCACTATCTTGAGCTGTAAAACGATGTCCACGACAAAAGAAGTTCAGCCACCTAAAATGACATTTAGTGGTTGATAGTTAACAAAAATACCGCTTAAGACCACACGATTTAGGTCATATAATATATGACTGTCTTCTTAATAAATTAATGGTAGACATTCTTATTCTCTTTTATTTTTCATGTTCTCGAGGTTTCTTGTGACGATGCTCTTTTTTTAGCAGATGTTCCAGAATTGTTGGGCGTAACCGTTGAGAAAAGTATGTGCTAATTTACTATTCTAAATGAAGAGTCAGCAAGAAGATTTTGAACCGGTGATTTCTTGTTAATTTTTCTTTCTAGATTGAATAATATATTGAGTTTCAAAAGATTAATGCCTTTTAGACCACTATCATATAAAACTAAACCTTTGCTATACGTAACCACCATTAAATTGATTACTAGAGATAAAATAGAAACTAATTTCTGTATTCCAATTAGGTTGCTACAATGTGAACAGTTGAAAAAGAGGATGGTCATGGAGATTATAGGTTTATATGCGTGTGTGATGTTACACGTGTCTCATATTTGTTCTTCTTGGTTTTACAGTCACCACTTTCGTCACTCATTGGAATCTCATTCAGGAACCTAACCGATGCTGATGATATTCGAATCACGAGCATCTTGGTTTCGTCTGACTTCTGTAAGTATCAAGAGTTTATAGCATTACTGCAGATAAATCCCACACAAATTTATTTCGTGTTTTAACTTCCTTCTATCGATTTTGTGGAATTTAAAAGGTGGTTGCAAAATGCTCAGTATAGTATCTGCATAAGTTGATTAAAAGTATCTTACTTGCTGATGATCTCGACTCATGCTTTTCACATTTAGATACAATAGCTATAAAGTGTTAAATATTTTGATTCGTTGCATAGAAAGTCCGAGCTTTTAGACGTGTTGGTTTGAAACTTAGGAGAAGAAGCAATTCAGTTGTTTATCTGACATTCACAACCAAGTTGTTGTTGTTGTTTTTTTTTAATTAGAGGAAAAGAACGGTTTAAGTGACATCACATATTTCATAAATAATACTTTTGTAAAAACCTATACTGCTTTCCTTAATTCTTTAATATTTTCTTCACCTGCTCCACTCTGCGAGGAACCCTAATTCAACAAGCAATTCGAATCTCTCTTTCCCTAGCTACTAATTGAACTTTTGGTCGTTTTTTGAACCCCTTTTAAATTCGTTGGCTTAAATGTTACCTAGGTATGATGATACTTCTTTATCAAAAGATGGTATGATGATACTTGTAGGCTTAAATATGATGCAATGAAACCATACCTATGAACATCTAGATGCTTCCAAATACAATAAAACTAAGATAATGACTATCATTATCTGTATTCTGTTATGGCTTTATAATTTCTACATGAAAATGTTGCATGCTCGTTTATAATACTTAGGAAACTTGTATTTTTTTGGTTCTCTAGGCAATGTTGCTTTTGTCAAGCCTCACGTGTATGTTTATACTTGCAGGGAAGGTGAAAATGAGTTAAAATGACAATATGTTAAATAATGGTCAAATATATACAAAAGCTGTTCAGAGTATCACATTTCATTTTCACCAACAGTTACTGAATTAATACACTAAAATATCTTCTAGAAACTGACAGATTTGATGCCCTCATTTGGTAAAACATCTTCTTGTTTGATTTTTCTCTATTTCTTAATTAGATTTTGTTTCTTGATATTATGTCGTTCAGTTTGAATTTTGTGCACGGAACCTGTGATCTTCATTATATAGAAGACACAGAAGAAAAAGACAAGAGCTCAAGATATGCCATTGGGTGCAATACTAAGGCTAAGGGAGAAAGTCTTATAGGTTTCAAAGATGGTGGAGATTTAGATCATTTTCTGCACCCACCTTTCCCCTAACCAGCTCCTCCCTAGTGGTCAAAATCTGTCATATCAAGCCTGTCACCATCATCAATAGTAAGTACTTCTTCTGTTTATACCAAAACTTGCCCCTGAATTACCTTGACATTCTTATTTGTGATCTGTCCATTGCTATTGCTGTCTGAAATTTCATTGAATGCGCTTAGGAAATATTAAGGATGATGTTAAAATATAAAAATGGTTCCTCACCCGTTAAAACTAGTACAAATCATATGTATTGCCACAAAATGATACAAAACATAAGCTGATAAGTTTTCTTGTAACTATATAGTATTCTTTTCCTGTTATATATAATCAATTAATTTCTTCATTTGGTATCTTTGCTTCCTAGAAAAATGCATTTTGGGGATTGGCAATCTCTGTAAGTTTTACCTAAAACTTTGCCATATAAGGACTTAATCATATGATGTGTCAAACAAGAAATCACACTGTCATAACAAACCCACTCTGCATCTTTTTCTTTTACACTATTGGACTTAATCATCCTTCACTTGCTTTAATAATCTCTCAGGACTTTCTTTTTCATATTCTTGGAACATTCTCATTTTCAGAGACAAGCTCTTAGGGTTCATTGCCTTCCATTTTGTTTGGTTGATTGATCATAGCTTTTATCGGTATTAAAGTATAGCTAATATGAAATATTAAATGTATAAATTAATAGGCCATGGAAATGGATGATGCGAGGAAAACCTAATTTTGCGTGCCAGAGGAGATGTCTCTTCTTTGGCCACCCTTTTGTTGCCATGTGTTGTTGGCGCTGACTTCTATATTTCGAATCCTTTCTCTTTTTATTTGTCATTCCAATGATTAAAAAAATACAACCTAAAAGTTTAGCCCTCTTGTCAAATTCCCTTTATTGCCCTTCTCCTTCATCATCACCTACTCGGAGAAGATCTTTTATGGATTTCATAAGAAAGACGATGAAACCCTTCTTGCTTTTAGTTTATCTGTAGTGTTTTTGTTTTGTGTGGGGGAATGTTTATCAGCAGAATCATTCAATAACCTAGACTAGAGTTTTGGACCGTGAAGAGACCAAGCAATAACTATGTGTTGTTATTCGATCTCCTTGACAAATGCAGGGGTTTGGTACTAGGGCATAGTGATGGCTACTTATGAACTGCTTCCCAATTAAAGACAAAAATAAGATCGATTGGTATGTGTTTGTCCATTGGAGACGGCTGTTCCCGAGATGATACTGATCGTTGCTTTAAGACAAGAGGAAGAATTTACATTGAATGATTTTTTTTCACACTGGTAAGGGAATGCGTATGTGAGAGTATAAAAGAAAATGATTAGAAAAATGGAATTGAAAGGTGAAAGTGACATGATGGTTTGTTTTGGTAGGCGAATAGGAAAGAGGCACGTGGTGAATGGACATGAAGAGAAAAGGATGCTAGGTTTAATATAAATTGGAATAAGAAGCAGTTAGTGGTTGTGAAGGAAGAAGGCAAGCAACCAAATCTCAGAGACAATTATAACAGTATAGAGAAGGAAGGAAGGAAGAAAATAAACCATTTGTTGATTTAGATACAGAGAAGATCATCTAACATGGGAAGATCTCCTATCTGTGATGACTCTGGTCTCAAGAAAGGTCCTTGGACTCCTGATGAAGATGAGAAACTTGTCAACTATGTCCAAAAACATGGTCATAGTAGCTGGAGAGCCCTTCCCAAACTCGCTGGTACTGCTTTCTGTTTTGTTTCTTTCTTAAATTAAAGCTTGATGAGTCTAAGCTTCTCATGTGATTGTATCTGTGCAGGTCTTAACAGGTGTGGGAAGAGTTGCAGGCTAAGATGGACTAATTACTTGAGACCTGACATCAAGAGAGGGAGATTCTCTCCGGACGAGGAACAGACTATCTTGAACCTTCATTCAGTTCTTGGAAACAAGTAATTAATTGATCTTGTGATTGTTTTGATTTTTAAGTCAACGGTTTTGTTTGTGTACCAGATTATTATCTTATACTTCTTGCTTATGAATGATGATGTTATAAGGTGGTCAACGATTGCAAATCAGTTACCAGGGAGAACAGATAACGAGATCAAGAATTTCTGGAACACTCATTTGAAGAAAAAGCTGATTCAGATGGGTTTTGACCCAATGACTCATCGTCCAAGAACCGATATCTTCTCTGGCTTATCTCAGCTCATGACTTTGTCTTCTAACCTGAGAGGCTTTGTTGATCTGCAGCAACAGTTTCCTATTGATCAAGAACACACTATACTCAAACTCCAAACCGAGATGGCCAAACTCCAATTGTTCCAATACCTTCTTCAACCATCTTCCATGAATAGCATTAACCCTAATGACTTTGACACTCTCAGTCTCCTTAACTCTATTGCCTCCTTCAAAGAGACCAGTACTAATACCACCAGCAACAATCTCGACCTCGGTTTCCTCGGTTCATATCTTCAGGACTTCAACAGCTTACCATCCCTGAAAACCCTAAATTCCAACATGGAACCATCATCTGTTTTCCCTCAGAATCTTGATGACAATCACTTCAAATTCTTCACTCAAAGAGAAAACCTACCGGTGTCTCCAATCTGGCTCTCGGATCCCTCCAGCACAACTCAGAGTCATCTACCTTCTGCTCATGTGAATGATGATCTGATTTTAAACCAATACGGTATTGAAGATGTCAATAGCAATATCACTTCTTCAAGCGGTCAAGAATCAGCAGCTTCAGCTTCAGCAGCATGGCCTGATCATCTATTGGATGATTCTATATTTTCGGACATTCCTTAGCCCTTCTTTTGTCTTAATTTTCAGGTATGTTTTGGAGGAACTCAAATCGAATTTACTCTTGGAATTGTGCTTGTTGGAGAATTTTATTTGCATATCTATATATATTGTAGAGACATCATATATTTGTACTCATGTTGTAGAATGTACAGTACAGAGATTTCATAACTCATATGCATGTTGTTGTCAATGTTCTTTAGCATATGTCTGTACCCGTCGCTGCAGAGTTTATATATATAAGATTTTTGTGAAATGGAAATCACTTGTAGTTGTAGTTGTAGTTGTATGGTATTTATTAATTAGGGTTTATGATAATTATTATTTGGATCTTTTGTTTTACTCTTCGCCTGGAGATAACATTCGAATCATATAGACAAACTGTTATTATGTGAATGAAAGCACACAAAAACTCAAGCAAATTATGTATCTTTACTTTCTGCTTAAGTAATAATTAAGCAGAAAATCAAACAAACTGAAGTTAGTGTAGCTTAAATATGTTTTACATGATATGAAGACCAGTAGACCACATACATATTTAGTATCGAGCTGTCGAAACTTAAAGACAACACATTTTAGAGCTTTAGATGTTGTGTTGTTTGATTATCATAGATAAAGTTTAAATGTTGATTTGATTGCAAAGATCAAATAATGGAAGAAATGAAACAGCATGTGATCGCCTGGCTAACGATAATATAAAAAGGCCAAGTAGAGATTTAATAATAATTAAAAAAACGAGGCCCTATAAGTATGTGATGTCAGATAAAGTGATCTCTCATTAGGTTTTATAGAAAAATGAAAAATCACTCATTGTGTCTTTTTTTATTGGTTTTTTGTTATAATGTTGAATTGACTCATTACTTGAGGCTTGCCTTCTTAGGCAAAAAGATCTTGTGCGATTAGGGAATTATACTCCATCCGTATCCAAATGATAATGATGTATAGATTTTTTTTGTCAATGGATAATGTATAATATTAATATTATTATCCATATTCAATCTTTAATATTTTTGGATATTTTCGATCATGCACATAAAATTTTGAAAATACATAGGTATTGTATCTAACTAAATTTAGAGATGATTAACATATGTTATTTTTTTATTCTTCTTGTTTTCTATTTAAACATGAAAATGGCGAATTTTTTTAATACACAAATATTAATTTTCATGTCAGAATACAGAAATCTCTATTTTGTGAATAAAGTTTTTTATATATTGTAAACAGAGTTGGCAACAAAAAAATATTAGGACAACTTAGGATAGAAAACAGTAGGCCTGAGCAAAATACCCGGAACCGAATACCCGAACCGAAAAACCCGAAAAAATATCCGAACCGAATCCGAACCGATTTTTAAAAATACCCGAATGGATCCTAGACCCCTACCCGAAAAAAACCCGAACCGAACCCGAACCGAATCCAATACCCGTGGGTACCCGAATACAAATATACACCTAAAATATTAGTTATATTTATACTTATAATATCCGAAATACCTAAAATTACAATCATAAATCCGAATATATTAGGTATTTTTGAGTAATTCGGATACATTTGGATATGGATATATTTGGTTAAAAAGTAACTAATGATGTAGTTTTCTTTTGGGTAATTTTAGTATTTTTAGATATTTTTGGTTATATTTGGGTAAGAGTAACCAATGTATTTTTGAGAAATCGGGTATTTCGGTTAGATTTGGGTATATACGAGTAAAAAAACCCGAGCCCGACCCAAACCCAAAAATATTTCGAGTATTTTTGGTTATTTTCGGGTATTTTGCTTTTTTATTAAAATATCCGAACCGACCCGAACCCGAACCGAATTTTTAGAATACCCGAATGGGTCTCGACCCCCTACCCAAATAGATCCGATACCCGAAAAAAAAGAACCGAACCCGAACGGATACCCGAATGCCCAGGCCTAGAAAACAGATCCCAAAAGACCCATAATAGGCCCATATAAGAGACAACTATGTAATAGGCCCGACAATATAAGACGACAAAAAAAAAGGATTTTTTGCGGTCAACGAATAAAGTCAACAAAAACATCAAGGTTCTTTTCATTCACAGGATTCATACAAGTCAAAGTTACATGATCGTGAAACAAAACAAGATTTACACCTGATTTTACTTCTTCATTCACCGAAGAACAAAAAAGTGAAGTTGGCAACTTTACAGTAAAATCAAGATTTGATGTTTTTGGTCATCTTCCACCTGATAATTCAATAGCATCTTGGTTATGCATAGAATCTTCACCCCAATCAAATCTTCTCTGCAACCGTTCGAACTCATGACGTCTCGTGACTTCCACGTTTTGCCACTCTTCCCATCTCTCCGCAAGCCCTTCTCCTTCTAACATCCTTACAACTTCCGACATCACTGGTCGGTCTTCCGGTGAACCTTGTGTACAAAGCAAAGCCACTTGTATCATCATCTCTACTTCTTCTTTTATATACTCTCCATCCAAATTCTTATCTACAATTGCTCCCAATCTCTTCTCTCTTTCCAGTTTCTTCACCTGTCCACAACAAAAAGACTCAAAAGATTATGGTAAATAAAGCTTGAGAGAAGCTATTTGATGTGGGGTTATTCGATTATACATACGTGGTCAAGTAACAAGACATCATCTTCTTCTTCCAAACGCGAAAAGTCTATTGCGCGTTGTCCTGTAACGAGCTCAAGAAGCATAATTCCATACCCGAAAACATCGGTTCGCTCTGATGATTTCCCTGTTGATAGATATTCTGGTGCAATATGACCCATTGTTCCTCGAACTTGAGTTGTCACATTAGTCCTTCTAACATCTACTAACTTGGCTAAACCAAAATCACCAACTACTGCTTCAAAATCTTCATCAAGTAACACGTTTGCTGCTTTCACATCGCGATGTATGATCTTCGGATTGCAATGTTCATGAAGATACTCAAAACCACGCGCTGCTCCTAAGGCAATCCGTTTCCTAGTCTCCCAATCCAGAACCGGGTCGCCCGCTTTAATCTCTCTGAGACGATGTGCAAGACTTAGATTCTGCATGAAGGGATAAACCAGAAGGCGTTCTGTTTGAGTGGTGCAGAAACCGATAAGACGCAGTAGATTCCTATGAACAGCTACACTTATCATCTCTACTTCCCTCTGGAAAGCAGCATCTCCACCAGGACTTTCAAAATCCGTCAATCTCTTCACAGCAACTTTGGTGTTATCCGGAAGCACTCCTTTGTAAACTTTCCCAAAACCTCCTTGACCGAGTACATTCTTTTCGCTGAAGTTATCTGTCGCCAATTGAAGCTCTCTCCATGCAAATCTTTTCAACTGCCCAAATGCAATTCTCCTGTCCACTTCACCTGAAAAATAGTAAAGCGTGAAGATTGTAGACTCTTTATTCCACAAATGTGCATATCAGTACATCATAACATACCGGAAAATGAAATACGAAAGAAAGGTTTCCCTACGGGGTATATTACAGACCTGCAACATCCACGAACACATCACGTCTATATCCTTTATGCCTATCCTTGCAGAACAGAAACAACAAGATTCCAAAGAGAATAACTGTAACTCCGGCAACAACTCCAGCAATAATGCCAGTTTTTGGCTTGCTTGAATCACCTATCACCATAGATTACATGTTTTCAGCAGAACTACATTCTTTCATACTTTTGAATCAGTTGAAAATAAAGAAAATGCGGTCAGAGCAATCACAAAGTAATGTAGTTACCTGAATGGGCGACCGCGGATACACAAGGGTGAGGTTGACCACCGCCACAAGTCAAGTTGTTAGCCGTGAAACTATAGTCGATTAAAACCAGATCAGACTACTGCTAAAGAAATGAAAATTTCAGATGTAACATAAAGTAGTCAAACATACTTGTATTTTGGAATCTCAAACAGACTTTGAGGAATCTGACCACTGAGCCTATTGGAATCAAGCAGCCTGTAAACATAGTTTCCAACAATGGAAATAAGACAAGAATGCTTCCAAAAAGACGGTGAGCATATACACAAAGAACTGTAACTTACAGATTTAACAGGTTTGGTAAACCCGTGAGTGACTCCGGAATAGTCCCATTAAGTTTGTTCCTACTCAAGGTCCTATTCAGCCAATACACAAATGAATAAAGACATGAGTGATCCTTTGCTATGTCTTAAAGGTTTAAAACATGTGCAAGATTTAACAGCATTGTGAGGCAGAACTACTTACAAGAACTGAAGTTTCTTGAGATTACCAATAGTGGATGGTATACGACCGGTTAGCTGATTGTCCTCCAAATCCAAACTAGTCAAGCTAGTCAGATTTCCAAAGTCTTTTGGTATTTCACCCGTGATTCCATTACCCTTTAAAGTACTATATACAAAAAGAACGGCGAAATGCTCATAACATAATATGTTCTAGAATTTCAGACAAAAAGAGAGGTTCAATCTAAGGCACTTACAGAGTCTTGAGATTTTCTAGGATTCCTATTCCTGAAGACAAGGTTCCCGAGAAGTTCATGTCCGACAAGGTACTGCGAGTACAAATGCCATAAATAAGAAATGCCAGGAACACCTAAACGAAAAATGGTTGGAGACAGCAGTTACTAGTTGAGAGTTATCCAGACTTACAGAGAAGTGACAAAGTTTTTGTCATCACAAATAACTTGGGACCAAGTGCAAGGATTAACTTGGTTATTATTCCAGTCACTTAGCTGATTGGGCAATGCACGTAACGAGTTCCTCAAGGCAAATAGCGCATCCCCTGAAATGGAAAAGCAAAGAACAATATATGTAATGGTTAGGGGAAAGATACTAAATCTTTAACCTGAACAAGCTCAGAAATTGCCAAAAACAAAACTAGGAAATGAGAGCAAAAAATAGCAGTTGATAAGTAAGAAAAGGCATCACCTTGAGCATCTGGAGACACAAATGAGCATAAAGAGGCAAAAACCAACACAGTCAAAGCCATAGCCATCTTCTGCAAGCTGAACATTCTCATCTCATTAATTGAGCTTGTTCCATCTACAAGACACATTTAATAACATTAGCACAAAATCTGTTTCTTACCTTTTAGGGGATCTGACACATTACAGAGAAAGATTAATGGAGAAATTATTGTCAACGATGAATCAAAAATTTTCTAAATTCAACCAAAATTAGCTGAAAATTAAGATTTTGCGGGTATGGTATAGAGGAATTAGGGATAAGGATAAAGTTCACTATTGAAAGGATGAGACTTTACATAGAAAAAGAGTCAAACTGATGCTTAAACACGAACATGCTCAATTCCCCAGAAAATTTTGTCAAACTTCTTCAAAAGAAATCCAAATCTCAAAAACAGAGATTTAGGTAACGGCAAAAAAAGGAAAGAACCTCGTACCGAAGAAGAAAATCCCAAAAAAAAAGGAAACAATTATCGCTGCTCGGAAGATTCAGTCCGGAGAGTAGAACCAAAGAGAACAAAACAGAAAAGAGAAAGTGAAAAGCTTTTGTCTCTTTGATTTTATTCTGTTAGTGGTACACTTTGCGATGCGTTTTGGTAAATCGCAATTATCACTCTCGCTCGCTAATGGCCTTGTCTGAATGAGAAAAGTCCGATGTTGGTCCACGAACTGCTTTTTCTCCGTGCAACTTGTAATTATTAAATAGTTTGTTAACTTTGATAATGATGTTTGGAGTCTGATTATACTGTATAAACTATCTGCTATTTAATTACGCGGATTTATTTAGCTAATGTGAAATACATGAGTATGTAATTGTACGTACGCATTTGTATTACTTCCACGTAAATCATCCAACATCACCCAAATAAAAGATCCATGCCGTTGTCATTTTTCTAAGTATGATATTTAAAAAAATAAAATACAAAAATTAGTATGCAAAATTAGTTTTGGTTCTTCTTTTATTGTATTAAAAACTATCAAAAGTATTTTATATTTCTTATTTATTTTGTGATATCAAATTTTTTAAATTGCGCTTCCATAATAGAATCGTAAGCTTCCAACGAGCTTCCAAAATGAATTTTTTGGAAGCGCTATGGAAGCGAGATTCCGAAAGCTTCCGAAAGCTTCCGAAAACTTCCGATTCCGACTAAGATTCCGAAGCGGGAAGCGGACCTCCGACGAAGCTTCCGTGCTTCCTAGATTATGTATTTGTAAACGGAAAAGTTAGGAATATTATATACTAAGTCTCAATTTCTTTTCTGAACAATGCTTTGATTATTAAACTAACTATCAATGTAAAATTTTATCGACTGGAAGTATACTTTTCATCTAAAAAAAAAAGTTAACTAAATAAGTAAATATCATTGAAATGAGGCTAGAATACAGCTGAAATAGCCAACTATACACGACTCACTCACCAAGGTGAAATAGCCAACCTAAATAAGGAATCGAATCTCGTTGTACAAAAGGAAAAGTTAAAATTAGTACCAAAAGGCAAAAGGCAAAAGGAAAAAGTTCAAATGAGTCAATAAAAGAGAGTCACAGTATTTGACGGCCCATGGGCCGGTAAAAGTCTCGGTTAGACTCAAATAAGGAAGCTTTGGAGATTCTCTAATCAAATATGGAGTTTAGGTCGGTGACGGCCTGACGGGTAACAATAAACAATTAAACAGTGTAACATGGGTTAATAAGCACGTGTTTATTGTGTTCAGTTGGTTCCGCTAATTAAGCCTTTTTACGTCCATCTCTAATCTCGGATGTCAAATTTTTTTTTTGTTCTTTTTTTCCAAAGTTACATATGGGTTAGTCCGTTAATAGATTGAAAGAGTAATTAAATCATATTTTTAAGTGTTATAGAATTCTACCTTATTCAAAATTACATGTTAGTCCGTTATTAGATTGAAAGAGTAATTTTATCATATCTTTAAGTGTGTTCATAACATAAGAAATTATTAAAAACATAATGCGTATGAATGAACTTTATCCAACTATATAATAATAACGTCATATCTAACTTTATCCCGCTATTCTCAAACAAGCAAGAAACCAACCAAAAAGAAAACGTTGATCGAGAGACATATGGAGAGGAAACACCACTTCGTGTTAGTTCACAACGCTTATCATGGAGCCTGGATCTGGTACAAGCTCAAGCCCCTCCTTGAGTCCGCCGGCCACCGCGTTACTGCCGTCGAACTCGCCGCCTCCGGGATCGACATACGACCAATCCAGGCCGTTGAATCCGTCGACGAATACTCCAAACCGTTGATCGAAACCCTCAAAGCTCTTCCAGAGAACGAACAAGTGATTCTCGTTGGATCCAGCTTCGGAGGCATCAACATTGCTCTCGCCGCCGACATATTTCCGGCGAAGATTAAGGTTCTTGTGTTCCTCAACGCCTTCTTGCCCGACACTACCCATGTGCCTTCTCACGTTCTAGATAAGGTTTGCAATAAAATAACGTAAATAATTTTCATACTTGTACTTTTTTATAATTTGACCTACTAGTCTAATAGACTAATACCATGCAAATAATTCTTGGTTTGGTTGATGATATAAAAGTATATGGAGATGCCTGGAGGTTTGGGAGATTGTGAATTTTCATCTCACGAAACAAGAAATGGGACAATGAGTTTATTGAAGATGGGACCAAAATTCATGAAGGCTCGTCTTTACCAAAATTGTCCCATCGAGGTATTATTATCCCGACTAATCTCTAAACTTTGTTATGCCAAAACAACAAAATCTGTAGTCAAACTTTTTCTAGAGAAACTATATATGTGCTAAAGTTTTCGAATATGAATCACGTACGTATGAGATGATTATTAATTATTTGTAGTGTCTTGTTATATGATGGTTGTGAAGGATTACGAGCTGGCAAAGATGTTGCATAGGCAAGGGTCATTTTTCACAGAGGATCTATCAAAGAAAGCAAAGTTTACCGAGGAAGGGTATGGTTCAGTGCAACGAGTTTACATAATGAGTAGTGAAGACAAAGCCATTCCCTGCAATTTCATTCGTTGGATGATCGACAATTTCAACGTCTCAAAAGTCTACGAGATCGACGGTGGAGATCACATGGTGATGCTCTCGAAACCCCAACAACTCTTTGGCTCTCTCTCTGCTATTGCCGCCGATTATATGTAATAAACTAAAGTCCGTTTCACTCATCGTTAGTATGGGTTTATTAATAAAACAATCCCTTTTTTCCGGCAACTTTTATCAATAAAATAAGGCTCCGAATGGTAACTGCGTTTTGCGGTGCGGGAGAAGTGCGGTATTACATTGCGGTACGGTTCAACTGCGGGACGTGCGGGAGAAATATATTTGTGGGACAAGTGCGGTTTGTACAAAATAAGCGGTACATAGTAATGTTTGATTGGTGAAAAAAACTATTTGCGGTGCGTATTATAGATTATATATATTAATAATTAATTATTATTTTTGTGTTAATAAATAGACAATAACAGATATTTATAAACCACTAATACAAAAATTGATCAAAATATAAATTTAATTTTGTAACATACATATTGTTACGTGCGTTGACTAATTTTTTCATAAAAAAAGTACACCACATTAAAAAAATATTGTCTATTACTTTAATTTTTCCATAACATATTTGCAATATTGTCTCTTATTTGCGTCATATGTTCTCCATTTGTTATTTCTGTTGCTTTTATGTCATCTAAATCATGATTAAAATCTCACTTGTTTATATTTGTCTCTGTCATTACATATGCAAAATCTGCATCTCAGAAGTTTGAAATTCTGATAAACTAGTGGTTAGATAAAACTATTATTTATTTAAAAGTTGTAAGGGTTATCAACATTAATTATAATTATAATGTTTTACTTGTTTGTAAGTCCATAATTTTTTTAATGGAATTTTTAGTATTAACAACAAAAATCTTTAATTTTTTTGGTGGTAATCTATAGTTTTTTAAATTATAATCATAGATAATGTATTGTGTTGGATAATATGATATCTAATAATCAAAAGTCAAAAAATATATATATTTTTTTTAAGTTATTCAGTGCGTAATTGACAAAACCACTGCTTATTAGATGTGGTGAGATATTGGGGTGCGTTTTTTAATTCAGCAGACAATTTTATACATTATGCGGTTTTACTTTTTGGTTTTCTTAAAACCACAATTTTTAGAAAAACTTGTGACTGGTGAAAGTAAAGCGGTTTTACCAAAACCGCTTTGAAATCCGCATTACAAGTGTCTCCATTCACACCCTTAAAACTTATGACCTATCCTTTCGATATGTTTTATATTCGTGTAAAGCAACTCTAGTAACAAGAATCACGCATAGCAAAATCACCGTCAAAAAAATTAAATAGATTTTTTTTGTGTTTGTCAATTAACAGTAAAGACTAAAGACAAAAAATGCACATAGTTTTGGTTAGACTCATAGTTATGTTATGTTAATTGATTACTAAATTATTTTGAAGCTACAAAACAAAGAAGAAGAAAAACTTAGAAGTAGAGTAAATAATTGTACGAAGTTAAGCTTCACTCAGATAATGGGTCTACAGAAGATTCACGAGAAGGAGACTCAAACAGTGACGTGTAGGACAGTGGAAGCAGGTGAGACAAAATTGATTAATCAATTTTTGACAGTGTGTTGTTCCATTCAAATCAAATCTAAATCCATTATTTTTTCCAAAATTAAATTAAAAATTTGTGAAAGTAACTGGTTATAATTACAGTTTAAGCTTAAATAGTTCTGTTCTGTCAGTAAAAAATAATAAAAAGCTGAAAAAGCTGATGAAAATAAATTGTGAACATGCAAACGTTAAGGAATCAATATAAAGATTAATGAATTAAAGCAAAAAAAAGTGTTGAAAGAAATGAATGACGCAAGTAAGTAGTTACAGGGGACTATTTCTCTCAAATAAAATTTCAAAATAATCATGGAACTTTTTGATTATTTACAAATTGAGCCGTACATTTACAAAGAATCCAAAGAACACCTCTGCTCCCACAAAAATCAATATTTTAGAAACTTATATAAAAAAAAACAGAGAGAGATAGAGAGATCAAACCATGAATTAAGGATTATAAAAGTGGCCATTGCAATGACATTTCCATCCCATAGGTTTGTAATTAGAGTACTGATCAAGAACGGTGGTTAGAGAAGAAGGTGGTCGTACGAATCCACCGGAAAACGGGTTAACTCGTGTGAACCGGGAGCGAGTTGGGAGAGTTGGTACTTGAATAGCCATGCAAGGATGGCAGTTGTTGCATCTGTTGTGGCAGCTTGGTGGTGTAGAACCTAATCTTGCTTTATCTTCAATCAAAGCCAACTGAAAAAATATCAAAAGGAAGAAAAAACTTTAGATCAATGAAATGAGAAGAAACATTGTTTGATTTGAGGGGAATTGAGTTGAGAAAGATGGGTTTGTTGATTACTTGAGGAGAATTCGGAGGTTGGACAGGTTGAAGAAAGGATGAGACTTGTGGAGTGATGAGAACAATGAGAAGAAGAAGAAGAAGTGTTGATTTGTAAATAGCTAACATTTTGAGATGGATTCAAGAATTACTACTATGCAGGAGGAGCTTCATGTGGGTCTATTGAAATTTCAAGAATTTGTTTGAATTGAAAAAGAAAAACTGCAGAGAGAGAGAGAGAGAGATGATGAAGTTAGAAGAAGTTTTTTTTTTTTGGATCAGAAGTGAAATGAGTAAGGAGAGAGAGATAAGGGAAGAGAAGGGGTAAAATGGTAATTAAGGGAAAGGAGGAGTGAAAGGAACAAGACAGAGTGGGGGAGACAGAATAGGAGGATACATATCAGAGAAGAGAAGTAGCCTTCTTTCTATGTGTCACTTCAATCTTTCTTCTCTTTCTCTCTTTTCCTTTCCTTTTATTCTTTTTTCATTTCTTTTGGATATCTCTCTTTGCATTGTTCATTAGTTTTTTGTACATCTCCTACTGATTGATACATGTTTTGTATTTTGAATATATTGGAGTATATAATAAACCGGATTAAAAATGTACAAATCCTTGAGACAAAAAATGGGTCAATGTTGGTTATTAGCTAGAACCAAGAAGAGCCTAGTGTTGACCAAGTTCGCATAGCAACATGTCGTCCATTTATTCAACCAGTAATGCCTTGCAACATGCTTAATACCAAGATATTTGGACTTATATGCTTCTTTTTGGTGTACTTACATAAATGCTTTATGGTTCCAAACTCATTACTAATACTACTAGCTTTCTCAACAATCTAAATGTTGAATGGAATGTTCAACGGTTAAAAAAGAGTTGAATAACATTTCACTGGTAAGTATCTATTTACTGACACATCAAATTGGGGTTTCCTTTTATCATCAGGAAATAGTAAACGAATAGGGAAATTTGGAGTTTCCTTTTTTCATCAGAAAATAGTAAGCTAATAGGGAAATGGGGTTTCTTTTATCATCCCATAATAGTAAGGGAATAGGAAAATTACTGAGTAGTAATAGTGTAGTAAAAATCACAAGTTTGACTGAGATTTGTCTTTTGAACAAAATGAGAAAAGAGGTAAATATTTACCAAGAGCAATAAATGAAGAAGAGGAAGAAGGATGCCACATTTTTATAATTTTGACTGCATTCAATTAATAACTTGAACAATCTTGGGTCTGATTGGTAACAAGCTGTTAGCTGTTAGCTGGAGCTGTTAGCTGGAGCTGTTAGCTGTTAGGGAATAGTGCAAAGCTGTACAAAAGAATAAAACACCAAAGCTGTACAAAAAAAAAAACGCAGAACAAATTTTAAAAATTTACTCTGATTGGAAACATTATAGCGGTACACATAGTAAATAATATTCAGAGTTTAGAAAGAAAAAAAAATTACATAGAAATGTACTTTAATATATAATTACATATGAAAAATAAAATTATACAGAATGAACAATATTTTATTGTTAGAATAATAATATGAACTAACTAGTCCTAAAATAAATAAAAATATCTTTTTCTTTATTATAAAATAAAAACATTAAAACTGATTTACTAAAATTAATTTTAGTAATTTTTTAATCTGAAATACAATGTCTCAAACATACATAGAGAATTTAAACATACGTAAACACATAAACAATTGAAATTAAGTACGAGCTTCCCATAACAAATCTGCTATTTGATTACGTACATCTGCCATATATGCTCCACTTCTCGATGTTTCCACCTCTTCTATTTCATTGGCCACACTTACATCTACATCATGTTGTCCATTATCATTTTCATTTTCTGCATCGGTCTCAAAATCATCATCAGCAATATTGGAACGTCGAATGTAATTATGAAGACCCATTGTAACAAGCACTAATTTTTTTTGAGTTTCTAATTTGTAAAAAATAATTAGTTACGGTTAAAAAATATATTAATTGTAACCGTTAATTAACCGTAATCGTATTTAACCGTAACCGTTGTAACCGTAACAGTATTTAACCGTAACCGTTTTAACCGTATATATAATAGTTAATGTTACATTTAAAAAAAATATATATAATCGTAACCGGTGATTAATTAATTGTAACCGTAATAACCGTAACCGTGGTCATGCCTAAAAAATAGTGAAGAGCTAATTTTAGTTTGATATAGTTTTTATTATTTTAATCTGTTTTTATTTTTGTCCAAAAAAAAACTTGTTTTTGTACCGTTGTAACCGTAACCGTATTTAACCGTAACCGTTATAACCGTATTTAACCGTAACCGTTATAACCGTATTTAATCGTAACCGTATTTAACCATAACCGTTTTAATTTGTTTTTGTTTTTGTCCAAAAAAAACTGTTTGTGTTATCTGTACCGCTTTTCATAAAGCTTTTGTGATTGGTAACTGTCAAAGCTGTACAAAACTGTACAGCTTTAAAATTGTTCACCAATCAAACCCCTTATGTTATTAAATGTGAACATCTGTCCCCTTAATATTTTAATAATAATGTGTGTCTCTTTCTGCTGCTGTTTTCCAACAATTTTCGCAGTATCGTTTTCTCCATAAACTTGTACATTTACTATTCGCAGTGCCGGCTTAGCATGGGGGGCAAGCTGGGCAATCACCAGGGGCCCACAAACAAAAGGGGCCCACACATTTTTTTTTTCTTGCAAGAATAACCAAAAAAACAAAATTCTGTGCAAGTATAATAGAGAAAAGAAAATAATTATTAAAAAAAGGGCCCATAACTTTTATGCATAACGTAATTTTTCTTTTTAAAATTTTTTTGGGCCCAAATTAAATATTGTAATACTCTAAACCAATAATTCCAAAAACTTCTATTGATTTATTGGGCCAAATCTCTGTTGTAAAATGATCTTGTTACTTTATCTTTTTTTTTTGCCCCAGGGCCTAGCATATGTTTGAGCCGGCGCTGACTATTCGTATATCTAGTACTTTATGTGACATTTTTATCATTTTTAGAAAAAATTAGTTCTTCTTAAAGTAATGATTCTTTTCTCTCTTTTTTTTTTTGGTTTGAATCAAAAGTACAGTACAAGTAACCACTCGAATGATTACTTTTTTTTTACATATTAGCTGAGTTTTCAATCGACATGATAATTAAAAGGAGTAGATTTTGGAATGGTCCATGGACCAGTGATGATCATTAACTACTATTCACACCAAATTTTAAAGGAGAATTTCGGTTACAATTTATTGCCATCGACTTTGGTATCACCTCTTTAAAATATAAAGTGTAAATCTTTGGTGTATCGAATAAATACTATTTATTTGAAATAAATGCGTAAATTTAAACAAGTGAAAAAAATTAAAAGAAGCCACAAACAAGCTTTTTTTTTTCTCAGGAAGAACTGAAAATATACCTAAACCCGTGAAATTTGGATCATTCTTTTTATTCATTTTGAAAAATCAAATTATAAAATTAAATTGAAAAAGAGTTTGGAAAATAACAATACACGAAAGAAAAGCCGTGAAACTAACGTTCCGTGGAATCGCGTGATCCGTTCAGTGACTATCTTTTTCCACGTTACCTGATTTGTCGCATTTCAATTTTTTTCTTACTAACATTACTCAAAAATGAAGTCACAAAAAAAAAAAAAGATCTTCAGAAAGAGAAGACTTTCACAGTAAGACAACTGAAATTATTATTGCATGATCCAATTATAATAGTCAATGGCTTTTGTCTCCTTTGATACATAAATAGGTCACAAAGTTATTGTAAAAAAAAAAAAAAAAAAGTCACAAAGTCTTCAAACTATTTTTTCCTTTTAAACGGCTCAGATGTAACGAGAAAAGATCCTACGGTTGAAGAATGTTTGGCCACAAGCTAACACCTATTCATGTCTCGGCCAAGGATACAAAAAAAATCTCGGTTTGATCTGGTATACAACCTTAATTAAATCCCGGTTTACCGTTGAGCAGCTCGGTATGCTTCTTCGTCGGAAATAACCGCCGGTATGTTCCATGTTCCCAGCGAATGACCAGAAATTTTCCCACCTGATAAACTTTTTTCATTACGTCAACCAAACAAAATACAGCGAATTTGATCGATGTTGTGATTTTGGTACCTTCTTTTGTAGCTTCTTCACATCTTCTTTGATAATTTGAAGACAAATGTGGATCCAGAGATTTCATAATCTCTTCATACTTCTCTTCAGCTTCTGATATCCGCTTCGCCTGTAAAAAACAATGAGCTATAAGAGATTTTCAGAGAAACGTTGATTTGATTGTTGTATTAACGTTTCTTTACCAGTTCAGTGGGTGCATTCGATGAGCCGAATATTCCTACAAACATACGTAATACATTGAAATTGTTCTCAAGAACATCGTCCTACAAGAAAACCATATCGAGATGATCAGTAAAGATCGTCATGACGTTAGAATGAGTTCTTTGATGGTATCTGACCTCGTAATCGAACCTGCAAAAGTAAAGTTGAAACCACTCAGATTCTTAAATATTTAAACTTTGTGTTTGTGGTAGATGGAGAGGTTTTAAAAGAAATTTACAGATCATCGGCTACTTCAACCAGGAACTCTGAAACTGACAAGAAGTCCATATGCAACTCATTCACCTTTTCCAAAGTTCCAAATAAAGAAGAGAAGACATATATATCAAATACAATTTTGAATCTATTATGCATCAGAGACTAGAAGTGGTTTGAATATGACTTCACATTAAGAAGAAAACAAAGCACGTGAATGTACTACCTCTTCTCTTCTCAACTTGTATAGTAAAAGATTCAACACCCTGTAATCAAAAGACTTCAAATGAATTGCTCTCATCACATCTTCGAGACAAATCTATAGATATATGAAACCATGAGTAAATGTATTGCAATACAATAAACAGCACATTGTTTAACAACAATAAACTGCACTAGTCACCTTATTTTTGTTTGAAAGAGCATGACATAGCTTTCTTTCTAACGCCCAATACTCTTCACCCGACTTAAACTCTTGTTGTATTCTAACACATGCAACAAATTAACAACAATCAGTGAATATGTTTGTCCCTTTCCTGATAAAAACAGTAAGAAAAATAAAGTTATTAGCAAGAAAATACCTTAGTGTCAAAAGGCCCTCACGTTCAAGCAGATCTCCAAGCAGCTTCAATGGATCAGTTTCAAACAAAACTCGTGATTCAGCATTCCATCCATGACTTGAATACTGCATCTCAAACCATTAGCTTGTACACTGAATTGGTGATTCTCATACTCCTAACTATTACACATGCCATCTTACAATGACTTGGGATCCACGAGCTGATTCACTGACTATCTTCTCATTAAGAGCATCCATCTACAGAAACAAAAGACCTACATTTCTTAGATTCAGGTTACATTGTCATTGTTGCAGCGCACATTAACTTAACAAAGAAAATCTTATAGACATGAGGGAGAAAACAACAGAAATACAAAAACTATTACCTGATATATGTAACTCTCTGTGAATGAAAGCACTGGTAAATATCTGAATATTGACTGCGGTTCGTTAATATCCAACCGATGGAACATGAAATAAGACCTGGACTGCAACAGGATATGGACAGTTACTAACACCAGCAAATTCATAAATCATGAGACATAACACTTGCATAACTCAATAAACAAGTTCATTCTTCCCTAATCTATGATTAGCTAACTCAATCAGTCAAGACAGTGAATAGCAATGCATTTGCAAGAGGAAAAACATACGAAATCCTCAAGTGTAGAGTTTGCTCTTTTCATTGCATCTAGCCCGACCATTGCCACAACTTCTTGGTGCTTCTGTGACATGAAAGGATCAACATTGTCCATGACACTCCTCTTCACATAACTCTTTTCAGACTCTGCTGCATAAAAATTGAACGATCACGCACAGTTATACATTAAGAATACTCAGAATTAATCGAAGTTGCAGAGGAACTACATGTGTTTGGGACATCATCAAGAATAAACTTTTAAAGCCAATCAGATAGTGTATACAGAGAGTAGAACCTGAAATTGTGTTAACTGGTGTAGTAGCTTCATCATCTAGCTCAAGTGAACTCGATATCTTTTCCAGGAAAGGTCCTGAGATCTAAGGTAATGGAAACAAAACACATTGAAAGAGGGGTATGTATAAATCTATTAGGCTCATTGAAAACTAGTTAAAGAATCTAGCTTTACTTACTTTCGGTAAAAACTCAGAGACTAGACCCAGTTTCGATTCTAAATCGAGTTCGCCGCATGGTTGTACCTTGAAATAAGAATCAAATTTAGATTTTTTTCCCGAGTGTCCAAAAGTGAAAAAATCGAAAAACCTAAACTTTATTATGGTTACCAGGAAAAGGACGAGATTGGAGATGAAGCGAGAAGAAGAAGCTGAATCGGAGGTTGAAGAAGAAGAAGAAGAAGAAAGTAAACCGTGACAAGTAATGGATGATACAACACTCTGAAACTTCTCCAGTCTCTTTAGCTCTTCCATTTTAAAATAATGAAACTCTTAACAGATTTTCTCACAAAAACGATTCGGACTTTATTTACTCGTCTTGAGCAAATCGTTGTTTTGTAATTTTTAGATAAACTTTCAATTAAAAAAAAATCTAACTTGATTATCGTAATTTTTAGATTTACAAGAAATAACAACAAAGCCTTAAATTTTAGATATTCATATATTTTTTTATTTTTTTTGTCAACGATAATCATAAATTTTAGATGTCAAAGTTTTCCTTTTTTTTTAGGAGTCCTAGTTGGAATGGGACTCAGATGACAAGTATGTATATATATATTGATCTCTTTCCTTCTCTTCATCGTTGAAAGAAAGAGACAAAGCATGGAAGAGTTGTTCCCACACGATGTGATAGAGTTTCATATTCTGAAGAGGCTTGATGTAAAAACCCTCCTCAAGTTCAAGTCTGTATCTAAGCAATGGATATCTACTATCCAATCCCCTTGTTTCCAAGAAAGACAGTTGATCCACCATCTTAGCCAATCATCAGGAGATCCACATGTGCTTTTGGTGTCCTTATATGATCCTTCTGCTCGTCAACAAGATCCAAGCTTTGAAGCTCTGAGAACGTTGGAGGTGGGGTCATCATCAGCTTCTGTTCAGATCCCTACTCCTTGGGAGGACAAGCTATACGACGTTTGCAATACTAGCTGTGATGGTCTGATATGCCTCTACAGTTTCTATGAACTGCCGAGTATTGTCGTCAATCCCACCACTCGATGGCATCGAACTTTCCCTAAATGCAACTATCAACTAGTCGCTGCCGACAAGGGTGAGAGAGACGAGTGCTTTGAAGTCCCATACCCTACTCCTGGATTTGGCAAAGACAAAATCAGCGGCACATACAAGCCAGTTTGGTTATATAATTCAGCTGAGTTAGGCCTAAACGACAAGCCTACTACTTGTGAAGTTTTTGATTTTGCCACCAACGCTTGGAGATACATTTTCCCTGCTTCCCCTCATCTGATTCTTCACACCCAATATCCTGTTTATGTAGATGGGTCACTTCATTGGTTCACTGCCTTGTCACACGAGGGTGAAACCATGGTTTTGTCTTTGGATCTTCACTCCGAAATTTTCCAAGTCATCTCTAAAGCTCCCTTTCTCAATGTCTCTGGTGAATATAAGATCGTCATGTGCAACCTCGATGATCGTTTGTGCGTGTCCGAGGAAAAGTGGCCCAACCAAGTCATATGGTCGTTGGATGATTCAGACCACAAGACATGGAAGCAAATATATGCCATAGATCTCATGATCACTTCTTCTTTGTTCGGGAATACCAGATTCGCATTCACACCACTAGCAGTTTTGGACAAGGACAAGTTATTGTTTTATGATCGTGAACTGGGCAATGCATTCCTAATACATGATCCAGGTACCGAATCTTATGATTTGCCTTACACATCTAAACGTTGGGCAAGAGTTGTTTGTTATTTCCCGAGTTTAATTTCTATTTTGTAAACTTGAGTATTTGCCAAAACATTCTAGTTTATGAATAATGTTCGCAATTGGTTCTACTAATCTTTATATTTCGATTGCATTCTAGAGGCTTGTTTACGTAACACCCATCTTCTTATATGGTGTTGTTTCACAAAAAGTTCGAATATCCGCTACGGTATGGCACCTAGGTTTTGATTTTTGGGTGGTGCATGTGCCTGGGTCATGGACGATTCTTCGGTTTACTTATTTAGCCAGCTTTGGATGAAAGTAAGCAATAACAAAGATATAAACTGAAAGTAAATCGACCACATAATCATATCTAAGGAAACAAAAGCTTATAATCTCATCCGTACATGACCCATTCAGAAGGAAGTTCAGGTGCAAAAAAGAAAGCAAAGTCATATTCATAAATAAAGCTGGAAATATAGGGACGAGTGACGACCTCTATTCTCTAGGCATCATCTCTGTCATCGATATTCTTCTTTGGTTCTTATTCTAGTGGAACGGTTTCTATTGGTAAGGCATGTACCGCATTGGCCTTCTGAACCTAGGAGCCTTCCTGCACGAGGCATTGTCGTGTGAGACGAAAAAGAGAGAGCCATTTGTGTAACTGATGGTAAATATGCAGAATTTAAACTTACCCGTATCCATATGGGGAATAAAAATAAGGAGGCACAAAGGGTCTGCGAAAGCGGTATCCCATTGAAGGGTTGAAACGACCAGGATGATACTGTTTCATTCCAGGAACATTGGTTCGCTTAGGTGAGACCTGAAATAAAGAACAAAACAGAAGACTGAGATCAATGAACTGTCCATTTCCTTCAGCATTGGTTTTAGTACGAGAAGATACCTTCAGTTGCCGACCATGTAGCTCTGATTCATTCAGTTGCAGAGCTTCTTGCACGGCTTCGACTTCTACAAACTCCACATAAGCAAATCCCTTTGGCTGTCCAAACTTGTCCATTAGAATGGTTACACGGTTGACTGTTCCGCATGTTTGGAAATGTAGTTGCACTTCTTCAGGTGTACAGGCATAATCGACCTGCAGGGTGGAAAATGAGGTCTTATATAACACAAGTATTCTTATTGCAGCTAAAACCATGACTCACTGAGCACATAACAGATAGGTAACTTAACCACTTCACTAAGGGAAGCCAAGTGACAAACTTGTGTGCTCTAAAGCAATCTTCCATGTCTAACATTAGACCCTAAGATATGTATGGAACATAAACGCTATGAGATTCTTGATTTTAACAGCGTGCGGCAAAAATACATGTTAAAAGGCCAGCATAAAACTGCAACCTCTCGCGACCCGCAAAACAACCAAACCTGTATTAGCTCCAAGTATCCTCTCTGCAGAGCTTTGGGTCTTGGTTGGAAAGCATCCACTCCAGCATCTTGATTCAGCTCTTCAGACACCATCTCCTCTAGGTTACAAAAACCTTGCTTTCTAATCCCACCCAACTCACTCAGACTCCCTTTTTTCCTCTCAATAAGTCCCTTTTAGTTTTTTTTCAAACTCATGCAATCTTTTTCTCCACATTTTTTTTTGCTTTATTTTTTCTTTTTTCAATTTTTTTTTCCTTCTCTTTTCTTTTTACTTTCAACATTTTTTTAGCTTTTTTTATCATCAAATTGCACAAGAAGATTTTTTTCAACACTACAACAAGAAAACTAGCAAGACAGCCACAAAACTTAGTTGAGAACCCAGAGCTATTAAGAACTTCAGTTATGAGAACAACCCTGCGATTATATAGGACATAGAGGTCAAACTATGAAACTAAAGCTGCAAATCATTCATACGAGAAACAACATTCAACACACTTCAGGTATAATAAACTTACCAAAGATAACCAAGCCAGAAAGAAAAAATCACACTTAACAACATTAAAGTTAGAGAAACAATCTTAATACTGATTCTAACAGTAATCTAACGGGTAAAGAACAAAGCTAAGATACAATTGAAAGTAGTTCTTTTCTCAAAGCTAATCCACATTAAAGATTCGCAACAGATCAAAGCCGTTTAGATGAAACAATGATTCAAGCAAAAAGAAAGCACAGAAGAGCAACCTTGAAGTAGAAAATAAGCTTACTTACATTGCCAACATAAACTGATCGAGCATCCACCTCCTCCTTTCCTTCTTGATTTGCAGCCATACTAGCAGGATCTGAAACAATTTTTTTGCAAAAAACAGAAGTTCAATTTCCTAAAATTGATCTATACAATCAACCGATTCCTCCTAGTATATCAAATTCAAAGATAGTCTCGAGCAAACGAATTCAACACATGATCAAAAAAAAAACGAAAGAGCCACAAAACCTTGAGTAGCTCCCATTTCTTTTTCGACTTTTGCTTGCATCTCGCGTAGCGCAGCAGCTTCTTCCTCCATCTCCTTCAATCTCTTCTTCATCTCAGCAAGCTCCTGATTCCAACGAAATCAAAACAACAAAAATCAAACAGATGTATACACACGAAATACAATATCAAATCGAGCGAAACAGAAGCAGACCGTAACGGCGTCATCATCGGCAGCGGCAGACATATCGATATCCGGATCGGGAACATCCGTCTCGTCGACTTCAGGGATTTCTCCGCCGTAAACCTCGTGCTCTTCTTCCTCCATTTTTTTCCACTCGTCGTCGCTCAAACAAGCGAATAAAGCTTCGCTTTGGTGAATGAAAACGACTTGCACAATTTTCTTACCGATCCAGATAGGTCGATTGCAACAACGACGTCGTCTCGTTATGGGCCTCAGTAACAAGAGCCCACTATTTGAGCAAAGTTAAGTTTTTCTCTAAACCAAATTTTAACTGTGGTTTCGTGGTCAAGAAATTAAATTGGGGGTTAGAAGTTGTACACATATTTAAACACGTCTTTGCTGTTTTATAAACTATTTTAAGGATCTTGTTAGCTTTTTTATAAACTCTTTTAGGGATCTTGTTAGCTTTTTATTCTTCTTTATATGACATGTGTACCATATTTGCCTAATAATTGAGTATTGAGTGAAATAACAGACGTTTTTAGGATCTCGTTAGGTTACTAAAATCTAATTCTACATTTAGGAAATGTGAACTCAAAAAGAGAATAAGATATTGGTAGCTAAAACCAAGAGATTCGGATTAAGGTGGGAAGATATCTCCAAAGCTTTATTTATGGGAAGACACTCGGCTAATGACTGTGAATATTGTAGTTTAACCCCTCTGACGTCCAAGGCTAAAACAAGTACAAGAGTTAAAAAAAAACTTATCAATTAAAACTAAAATTAATATAATAAATCGTATTTAGCCGAAAGATTTCCGGCTCGTCATCAGTTGTCCATGGCTAGAGCTAAAATTCTAGTAGAAACTAATTAGATACTAGCCATAAACAAGTTTAGAAAACTTGAAAGTAATGAATATGTCATGAAGACGTCTAAATTTGGTTGTACTACCTTAATTAGATTCAAAATATTATATATTTCTTTTTATAATTTATTATTATGATTTTCTAAGTGTTTTCATTATTCTTTTAAATAGTCTTCACAATTAAGACAATAAATGTTGGGGTAGAGAAACACATTTATAATATTAGATACTATAACCATCATTTTTGTTTGGATATTTGTATAAGGAGTTTGATGAAGAGAAGAAGTATATGTGTACTGAGGAAGCACACTTCGCGTATTTTAACGTTTCTTTTTGTTTTGAATTCTGTATTATAAAAATCAAACAAACTTTAAAACATCAAATATATATTTGGAATATCATTCTTTGCTAGAATGTTAGCACTCGTATTCCCTTGGTATCCACTCGAATTTGACTTCTTCAAATTGATTAGATTCATAACTCCTTAGAAAGTATAACTCTTTTATACCCTTTGCGTCAACAATTGCATGACCATAATTAATTATTGTAGTTCACTTTCAAAAGCATTCAAAGTTGGCCTTACCATGAACCAAGATAAATTCCTTCTTCATCTCTAATGATCCATCATGACTTCGATGGTAATCTCCCATTAACAAAAGATACATCATAATTGTATGTTAGCGGCCTTCTCTATAATTATAATATCTAATTTATTCATAACAACTAGCAAGGGAAGAACAGTTTGGTGCTATCAAACAATTTGGCCAAGAACGAGAATCTCAAACTCTCCAAGAACATTGGTATGCTTGTATTTTCATGTTTTCTATTTAGACTTAAAACACTATAGTCTAGCATCATCATCTCTTAATCCTCATTTCTTTAAATGATTCTAGAAAAACATAGCCTTCAGTGTTTTAGGTCTAAAACGTATCACAATCCTTGTTTGAGCCTCCTAGTTAGGAGTTACGAGGTTTTAAAAACTTATCTTAATCTCGAGAATAAAGAGAAGAGAGAACAAATTTCGACAGCTTCCACAAATCATTCTGCATAAGGGGATGTAAGTTTTGTCATACGCTTAAAACGTGATCTTGGCAAATTGTTCTTGGAGAGTTTGAAATTCCCGTTCTTGGCAAGAAGAACAATTTGGCCAAGAACCGAAATCTCAAATCCTCCAAGAACAATTTGCCAAGATCACACGTTTTAAGTGTAATCGGAAAAGAGGGTTATATATAATTCTGGCATCAAGTTTGCTAAAACTAAAAGGCTTAAGCACAAGATCTTTCCTTCAAAGGAAACTCAGCTCGGTTAAGAAATTAAATTCAATCTATTTGGATAAAATCATTGCTGCTAAGCCACGAAGCAGATCCTCCTAAGTACAATGAATGAACTGAACTTTACTAACCAAGAACACGTGAAGAAGGAGATCATAATCAAGATTATAAGAGCTAAGCTTTATAATCTTAAGCACAACAAGAGCCATCAGATATCAACAAAGAACAAATTTAATTAAGCATACGAACAAATTCATCTATAATCGGAAGCACTGACTAGTGAGCAAACATTTATTAGAAACTCGAATGTTTGGGCAAATAATTAAGTTTACAAAATAGAGATTAAACTCGGGAAATAACAAACAAAGTATGAAGAGAGTTTAGATGTGTAAGCATAATCATAAGCTTTGGTTTTGGGATCATGTGTTACCAATGCACCCCCAGATTCACGATCATAAAACATTAACTTGTCCTTGTCCAAAACCGCTAGAGGTGCGAGTGCCAACATGTGCTTGGGAAACAAAGTAGCTGTGATAATGATATCTATGGAATATATTTGCTTCCATGTCTTGTGGTCTGAACCATCCAACGACCATATGACTTGGTTAGGCCCCTTTTCCTCGGATACGCACAAACGATCATACAGGTTGCACATGACGATCTTAACGGGATCAGGGACATTGAGAAAGGGAGCTTTAGAGTTGACTTGGAAAGTTTCAGTGTGAAGATCCAATGACAAAACCATAGTTTCACCCTCGTGTGACAAGGCAGTGAACCAATGAAGTGACCCATCTACATAAACAGGATCTTGGGTGTGAAGAATCAGATGAGGAGACGAAGGGACAAGGTACCTCCAAGTGTTGGTGGCAAAATCAAAAACTTCACAAGTAGTAGGCTTGTCGTTTAGGCCTAACTCAGAGGAATTATATAACCAAACAGGCTTGTATGTTCCACTGATTTTGTCTTTACCAAATCCAGGAGAAGGGTATGGGACTTCAAAAAACTCGTCTCTCTTTCTCTTCTCGGCAGCGACTAGTTGATAGTTACATAGAGGGAAAGTTCGATGCCATCGAGTGGTGGGATTAAGGACAATACTCGGCAGATCATAGAGATCGTAGAGGCATATCAAACCGTCACAACTAGTACTGCAAACGTCGTATAACTTGTTCTCCCATGGAGTAGGGATCTGAACGGAAACTGATGATGACCCGACAACCAATGTTCTTAGAGCTTCAATGTCCATGATCTTCTCATTGTCATCAAGAACCGACACCAAAAGGACACATGGATCTCCTCCTCCGGATTGGCTACGATTGTGGGTCAGCTGTCTTTTCTGGAAACAAGGGGATTCGATAGTAGATATCCATTGCTTGGAGACAGACTTGAACCTGAGGAGGGTTTTCACATCAAGCCTCTCCAGAATATGATACTCTATCACATCGTGCGGTAGCAACTCTTCCATACTTGTCTCTCTGTCTCTGACTCTGTGTAAATTGAATGATGATGAGAGCAGAGATCTCATAAGCCGCTTTATTTATACACAAAAACAAAAAACCAAAAACTAGAAATCTGAAAGAATAAAAAAAGGAAATCGAAATTTCTTCTGATTTACGAATTATGAAATCTAAAATCCAAAATTAGTTTGGGCTTATGTTCCATATTTTGGGCTTTGAGTTTAGACTGGGTTTGAGCCCATTACATTTAATTTCGATTTGGCCCTCGTAATTTGTTTGAATTTACATTATTAGTATCACCGGAAAACATGCGTCTGACACGTAAGCATTGCCAAAGACAAACATTTCTTCTTCTTCCATCCTTTTTACTTCACCATTGTTGAAAACAGAGGATTTCGGCGAAAATGGCGAGTGGAGGAGGATACGGAGACCCGTCGCAGAAGATTGACTACGTCTTCAAGCTGGTGTTGATCGGAGACTCTGGTGTTGGCAAATCCCAGATACTGTCTCGGTATGCTAGAAACGAGTTCAGCTTAGATTCCAAAGCTACCATCGGCGTCGAATTTCAAACTCGAACACTTGTTATCGACCATAAGAGTGTCAAAGCTCAGATCTGGGACACCGCCGGCCAAGAACGGTAATCTCAAACTTCCTAAAATTGCTTTTCGCTTTCCTTTTACAACACTTGGATCCGCCGCTTTTTCGAACTTAGATCTCATAGATTCGAAGCTACCAAATTCTAATTATTCATGTGTGCGAAATTGATGTAAAACGGTGTTGTATAGGTATAGAGCGGTGACAAGTGCGTATTACAGAGGAGCGGTTGGAGCGATGCTGGTTTACGATGTGACTAGACGTCAAACATTTGATCATATCCCACGGTGGCTTGAAGAATTGCGAAATAACGCAGACAAGAACATTGTGATTATACTCGTTGGGAATAAGTCTGATCTTGAAGATCAACGAGCGATATCGATGGAAGATGCTAAGGAATTCGCGGAGAAAGAAGGTCTTTTCTTCTTGGAGACATCAGCTCTAAATGCAGTTAATGTGGAGAGTGCTTTCTCCACTGTTTTGACTGAGATTTTCAACATTGTCCACAAGAAAAGTCTTGTTGCTGGTGAAGGAGAAGGTAATGGTGATCCTGGATCGCTTGCTGGTAAGAAGATTGATATTGTTCCAGGTCCAGGTCAGGTGATTCCAACGAAGAATAGATTGTGTTGTAACACTTAGAAGTAACCAATTCAATTCTTCAAATCTTCTTTGTTTTGTATCCGCATTTCTCACGTTATAACCTAATCAAAGCGCTTTGTGTTGTGTTTTTTTTTATTGTAAGAGCTTAATCGACACTGAGATGGGAGAACAGTCTAAAGATTGAATACCTCGAGTAATTTATTATCAACAAACGGGGTTATCAATAAGATCGAAATATAGCAAAGAAGTACTAGAGGTTCAAAACTTTGATATAATAAAAGGCTTGAAAAGTTGACACAAAGCAGAAACCAAAAATAGCGTTCAAAATGGCGTTATCATGTCTGTGGAGCAACTTAAATACGACCAGAAACAAACTAGAGAGAAAGAAATCTCTTAATCTTGGGGCAGTTTAAGCAGCAACGGGTTTGGCAGGAGCAGAAGAGAGTCTAGACCTCTTCTTGGCCAAACTTTCACTACGGCGATCACGCTGTTCCTTAAGCCTGGAGGCAAGAAGCTTCTGGTACTCAGCTGCATCAGAGTTAGCCTTAGCGATTCTCTTCTTCTTGTCAGCAATTCTAGCTCTCTTCCTCTGGAGAGTCAATGGAGTCACAAGCCTCTGGATCTTAGGAGCCTTGCTAACCTTCTTGCCTGCACAAAGAAGAAACAGCTTTTAGTAAATCTTCAATCATATTACCACTTTCCAATTACCTCTTTAAGAGAATCTGATTTTTCTTACCCTTCTTGTTTGTGAAGGTACGTCGGTAAGTGTTGACGTACTTCCTGACATCATCCTCCTTTCCAAGGTTAAACAACTTGCGGATCTTTGATGCCCTCTTGGGACCTCTCATTCTTGGCTTCTCAGTGTCGGTAAGCCCGGGAAGATCGCTTTCACCCTTCTTCACAATGACCAAGTTAAGGACAGAGAGGTCAGGGCTCACAATGCAACCACGAACAGACTTTCTTCTCCTCTCTCCGGTCCTCCTTCCGTGTCCTCTGAAACAAGGAGTACCTAATCACAATAACCAGATTAAATAGATCAGAAGATTAATGCAAAAGAGGAACTGATGAAACTGTATAAGTTGATCAATGAGGTGGAATCAAGTACCTCTGTGAAGCAAAAGGCGGACACGCCCAGGTGTCAGAACTCCCTGTTTCATTGGGAAACCTTGCTTGTCACAACCTCCCATGATCTTGAATACGTATCCCTTGAATTCCTGCAAGTAGTTCAAACACACAATATCATTAACAATACTGAAAACACTAGTGATAACCAAAAAACACTGAACATGTAGAAGAAAATGCACCTCGCCCAAAGCATCTCCGCTAACTTCCTGAGAGAGCCTCTTGTCGAAAAAAGCACGGCTGCAACAATCAAACGAAAATGAAACTCAATAACTTAACCCAAATCGACTAAAATCAGCTATGTTGTTGATTTTCTAGATTCAGAACTGGTTAGAGAATATATCAGACCAACACAGTAAACATCAGAGATTCCAGTAACCTAGTGTTGCATCAGATACTAAGGTTTGGATCCAAAGAATTTTACTAACTTCTTAGCAGATATTGCACACAGTACACTCAATAAGCCAAATGTAAACAAAAATGAACAAATCCCAAATCTACCACGAATCACTAATCTATGAAGACAATGTGATTTAAAGCAAAGATCTTACAGTTTTTGGTCGTCATCGATCTCGAGCTTCTTTTGGCACCCGGTGGTCGGGTTGGCGATGTTGAACTGCGACACAAACAAAATCGAATGAATCATACGAAATAACACAGTGATAAACCACGAGAGAATCGATGAGAAGAAAAAGATGGAGCTACCTTCATCGTCTCCGATAGACACTGCTGCTACAACAGCCTGCGACAGAAGATTGAAGATGTAAAATGCTCTCGGCGCGGCTTAGCTCTAGGGTTTTGCGAGAAAGATGAAAGGAGCAACTTATAGGAGAACCAATATACAGGTAGGTTTAATTGAAGTGGGCCTATATTTATGGGCTATTAATTGAATCTAAGAGAAAATAATTTTATCATGATAGGCCTTTAGGCCCAAATATTAGTCGCTCCTTTTTTTTTTAATCTCATCGATTCTGAGGAGTGGTCTCGCTTGGACTCTTTTGTCTTGTCTCTCTGACCAAATGAATTCAATGTATTATCTTCGCTGTTGAATATTCATTCATAGGTTTTGTTTGCGCATGACATCACTAGTAATTCAATGTACACGTATTTCTAACTAACAATTGTGGTGGAAATTTTGAAAACGGATTGTCATACAAAATAATTTTGGAATGATTCTACTAATCGAATCTAAACGGCCAAAATTAACAAAAAAATATAAAAATTATTAAATGACAAATAAGTAGAATCAGAAAATATATTTTCTGTTACAAAAAGTAGATATAATAGAAAAATAATATAAAATATTGACCAAAAGGGAGAAAAAGATAGGGAAAATTAGATTGGGTACCACATTTTGCCCAAAAGTTATCACTTCTACCACATTTGAATCCCAATTATCATTCATACCACATTGTGTTTGTAAAATGACCATTTTACCCTCCAACTGGTGAGATAAGGAACTGCAGTTGATGTGACCTTTCGAAACAAAGTTGTCCCCGAGTAAATCCAGATCTTCGTCTTCGTCCCCGAGTAAGTAAACGAGGAAGATCAACACTGTTTGCTTTCATTTCAATCCAGATCTTCGTCTTCGTCTCCGAGTAAGTGAACGAGGAAGATCAACACTGTTTGCTTTCATTTCAATACTCGACAAATGAACCATCTCATTTCATGGTGGCTCGATTGAATTAGCTTTGTAATCGTGAATTATCATCGGCTCTGAATTCTCGTCGTCGTTTTGGTTTGGGACATTGAATCTGAGAGTTAGCTCTTGGATTTTTTTTGAAAACTCTTCGTCGGAGAATGGATCTAAATTTGCGCTATAAACTCTTCGAATCGAATGAGTTTTGATCGGTCTAGATGATGATGATGATTCCCATAGCTCACAGGATTTGGAGCGGTGAAGCTTCGTCGATGGAGTTCCGAAAAAATTGTCCCCGAGTGTAATAAAATTTGTCCCTAAATGTAACAAAAATTGTCCCCGAGTGCAATTAATGCAGCTGTCCTTTTTTCTGACACATCAGTCTGTCGCCATCAAGGGCAAACTCGTCCATAAATTATCACATGGCAAAAAAAGTGGTAGAAACAGAAAACTTTTTCCAATTGTGGTAGATTTCAAAAGGAATCGTCAGAAAGTGGTACATTTGCCAAGATTCCCAAAAAGATATGAGATTATTAAATTTTTTAACCAATATTGTTTTTGTTTGAAAAACATGTTATTTTCAGTTTGTTTGTTTTTTCTTTTATACAATTTTTTTAACACCTTTATCTATTTTCTGTTTTTTTCAATATTATCTATTTAATTTTAGTTTAGATAGCTTTTGAAATTACTAATTAATTATTGATAAAGTTAAATGCTTTGACTAAAATCTAAATTATCTAATACATAATTAAGGAATATTATTAAATTTTACAATAATATGAGTTTAACTATTTAATACTTTGAAGTTTCATATTCACTTTAGCACTCTCATTCTCAAATTTGGGTTTCTAGATGCTTCCATTAGTCGAACCAAATAATTAAAGAATTGAAAGAAATAAAAGGAAAATATTAAATGTAACAAAAACAAATACAGAAAAGTAGGAAAATAGGTTAAAGAAAAAGAGTAAAAGAAAAGTAAAAAAAAAAAGGAAATTATTAATAGGGTATTAATAATGGTATAACTCTGCCTCTTTCTCAATCTTTCAACTTCTGTCTCTTTCTCTCTTTCGCTCTCTCATCGTTAAACAAACACACACACAAAACTGGCATCATACCATCATGAGGAACTCTTTTCCTCCTTCAGACGGTGGAAGATCGGCGACTGATCGTCGTCATCCGTCGTTTTCCTCATCCTCTATGAACCGTTATAACTCTCGCTCTGCACAATCATCTCCGCCGCTCAACCACCGTCCTACTTGGAACCAGCAACACTCTCAGTACCCTAACTCTAATTTCCCGCCAAATTACAGGCGTGATCATGCTCCGTCGCCGAGAATCTCGTCTCCAGGTACGCGGGCTAGGCCGAATTTCATCGTTCAGCTGCTTCACCCGAGAATTAACGCCGCCGCTAACAGTGACACGAAGCTGTCTTTTTCTTCTAAGGAGCAAGAGATCAAGAGTCTCGCTTTGCTTTGCGAAATTCCGGAGGAATCTGTTCATGTCCCTCAATTTGGTTGTATCGCCGGAAGTTTCAGTTTTCGTCAGTGGGTCGATGCGCGCTCTGCTGTCGTGGCTCTTTGGGACTATCGGCTTCAAGGGAAACATGATTTTGTTCCTGAGCTGATTCCTAATGTTATTGTTCCGTCAGACATGAACGAGCTTAAAGACAGGCTTCGTGATCTTTTCTCTGCTCATGTTCTTTTGCTTATGGAAAATGGAGAAGGCGTCAAGAAGGTGAGAATGGAGATAGATGAGAAGTCTCGTCAAGTTGCGTCCTTTTCGTCCAAAAGGGGTCTTAAATTTGAGGTTTTTGAGAAAAAGAAGGCTATAGAAGCGGAGAGAGATTTGGTTGTGAATCGGCTTGAAGAATTCAACAATGCCATGAAGAGCATTTTGCGATATCTCATAGGACAAGACGGGTATGAGTTTGATTTAGAAGAAGAAGACGAAGACGTCGCCGTGTTTTGTTTGGAAGGGGCCTATGATTGGAGACGTATTCATTATTTGATTCGTAGAGAGTGTCGAAGGCTAGAGGATGGACTGCCTATCTATGCCTACCGGCGGGAGATTTTGAAGAGAATTCATTGTGAACAGGTATCTTTTAAATATCTCAAAGTTGACAAGTGTATCTTTGGGTCCAAGCTGTTAGGTGAAATGGTATGAAATGCTAGTTATCTTTACAGCTTCAAAATATTATGTGTATAGATTTGTGAATCAAGCTCTTTGACTCTTGAGTACAGATAATCGTTCTTCAGTGATCGAGTGATGCTGTTGTCTTGTTGTAGTAGTTCATGTTGTCTGCTAAGGTTCAGTTTTCTCTGTTTTATAAATGAGTCTGTGTTTGGTCATTTTGAGTGTCTAATAATTCATATTAATTGTGTTTGCAGATAATGGTGTTGATTGGAGAAACTGGTTCAGGGAAGAGCACTCAGTTAGTTCAGTTCCTTGCTGATTCCGGAGTTGCTGCTAGTGAGTCCATTGTTTGTACACAACCACGGAAAATTGCTGCCATGACATTGGCTGATCGGGTCAGAGAAGAAAGCAGTGGTTGTTATGAGGAAAATACTGTCCGTTGTACTCCAACTTTTTCGTCTACTGAGCAGATTAGTTCCAAAGTTGTATACATGACGGATAATTGTCTGCTTCAGCACTACATAAGAGATCGTAGTTTGTCTGGCATTTCATGTGTTATTATTGACGAAGCTCATGAAAGAAGCTTAAACACGGACCTTCTTTTGGCATTCCTTAAAGAGTTGTTATCCAAAAGGATTGACTTGAGGCTTGTAATCATGTCTGCCACGGCCGATGCCGACCAACTTTCACAGTATTTCTTCAGCTGTGGTATTCTTCATGTCAGTGGGAGGAACTTTCCGGTGGAGATTGTATATTCCCCTAGTGACACAGAAGAGAATTCTGTTGTTGGCGGCATTGCTTCATATGTTGGTGATGTTGTTAAGATGGCAGTGGAAATACATAAAACAGAGAAAGAAGGAACCATCCTTGCATTCTTGACTTCCCAAGCAGAGGTAGAATGGGCATGCGAAAGGTTTATAGCTCCGTCTGCAATTGCTTTGCCTTTGCATGGAAAGCTTTCCTTCGAAGAACAATTTAGGGTTTTCCAGAACCATCTTGGGAGACGAAAAGTGATATTTGCCACAAATATTGCAGAGACGTCGCTGACTATTCCTGGTGTCAAGTATGTAATTGATTCCGGGATGGTGAAAGAGAGTAAATATGAACCTAGAACGGGTATGAGCATTCTCAAGGTGTGCCGGGTCAGTCAGAGTTCTGCTCGACAACGTGCTGGTCGTGCTGGAAGGACAGAACCCGGAAGATGTTACAGACTCTACTCCAAAAACGATTTTGATTCAATGAATCTTAATCAGGAACCTGAAATTCGGAGGGTCCATCTTGGTGTAGCACTTTTGAGGATTGTTGCTCTGGGTGTAAACAACATAGCGGCTTTTAAATTTGTTGATGCGCCTGTCCCAGAAGCCATTGCAATGGCTGTCCAAAATCTTGTTCAGTTGGGTGCAGTCGTTGAGAAGAACAGTGTTCTTGAATTAACACAGGAAGGGCATTGTTTAGTCAAGCTGGGGCTGGAGCCAAAGCTTGGAAAGTTACTTTTAGGCTGCTTCAGACACAGAATGGGCAAAGAGGGGATTGTTCTTGCTGCTGTCATGGCTAATGCTAGTAGTATATTTTGTAGAGTTGGCAACTTCGATGATAAGATGAAAGCTGATCGCCTAAAGGTATGATTCTGAGCTCCCAGTTAATTTTGTTATTGTGGTATTTTTCTTCCATAGAATGATTACCCTTTCCTGTTATTTTACGTTTTTGTGTACACAGGTTTTGAACTTTTTTAGTTTTAAATCTTCTTACAACCTGTTAGAAGATATGTTCTAAAGTTTTTTACTGTGTCATCTTCAAGGTGCAATTCTGCAATCATAATGGAGACTTGTTCACTCTTCTTTCGGTGTACAAAGAATGGGCATCTCTGCCGCGAGAGAGAAGAAATAAATGGTGCTGGGAAAATAGCCTGAATGCCAAATCAATGAGGAGATGTGAAGACACAGTCAAGGAATTGGAGATATGCATTGAGAGAGAACTTACTCTTGTCAGTCCTAGTTACTGGGTTTGGAATCCAAATGAGGGTACTAAACACGACAAGCATTTGAAAATGGTTATACTTGCATCTCTTGCAGAAAACGTGGCGATGTACACTGGCTATGATCAGCTTGGATACGAGGTGGCATTGACTGGTCAACAAGTTCAGTTACATCCATCGTGTTCATTGCTAGCATTTGGCCAGAAGCCAAGCTGGGTTGTTTTCGGTGAACTTCTATCTATTGTGGACCAGTACTTGGTATGTGTAACTGCGTTTGATTTTGAAGCTTTGTATATGCTTGATCCACCACCACCTTTTGATGCATCCCAGATGGATGAGCGGAGGCTCCGAGTGAAAAAAGTGGTTGGTTGTAGCAGCACTGTGCTAAAACGATTATGTGGGAAATCTAATCGTAGTCTGCTTTCAATTGTTTCTCGTGCTAGGTCTCTTTGTTCGGATGAAAGGATTGGTATTCAAGTCGATGTTGATCAGAATGAGATTCTACTGTATGCGCCTCCCCTCGACATGGAAAAAGTGTCAGCCCTTGTGAACGATGCATTGGAATGTGAAAAGAAATGGATGCGTAATGAATGTTTGGAGAAGTATCTATTTCATGGTCGGGGACAAGTACCTATTGCACTGTTTGGATCTGGTGCTCAGATAAAGCATCTTGAAGTTGATCAGAGATTTCTGACAGTCGATGTACTTTATTATGGCGATAATGTTGTTGATGACAGAGAGCTTCTGTCGTTTCTGGAGAAGAAGATTGATGGGTGTATTTGCTCTATTTACAAGTTTTCTGCGAACAAGCAAGACTGTGATGAGAAGGAGAAGTGGGGTAGAATAACCTTTCTCACTCCAGAATCTGCTATGAAGGCAACAGAAATTCAGAAATTTGATTTCAAAGGATCATTGCTTAAATTATTTCCATCACTGTCAACTGGTGGAGGAATATTCAAGATGCCTTCTTTCCCTTCTGTGACAGCTAAGATTCGTTGGCCGCGAAAGGAAAGCAGTGGTAGAGGATGTCTTAAGTGCCCTTCCGGAGATATTCACAGTATACTTGGTGGGATATCCAACCTTGTGATTGGAACAAATTATGTCAATATTCAGAGAGATCAACAGTCCAATGATTCTATCTTGATAAGTGGACTTGGAGATCTTTCAGAAGCAGAAGTTTTAGATGTTTTGGAGTTCGAAACGAAGAGAAGAGATCTGAATTTTTTTATATTCAGAAAAAACAGTGTGCAGTGCCCATCTCCTACTGCTTGCGAAGAAGAGCTTCATAAGAGAATATATGCGCGCATGTCAGCAAAGAATCCAGAGCCAAACTGTGTCCAAGTTCAAGTTTTTGAACCAAAAGAAGACAATTATTTCATGCGTGCGTTGATTACGTTTGACGGGAGATTACATTTGGAAGCTGCGAAAGCTTTGCAAGAGTTAAATGGGGAGGTGCTACCTGGATGTCTTCCATGGCAGAAGATAAAGTGCGAACAAATGTTTCAGAGCTCCATAATCTGCTCCGCTTCTATCTACAACACTGTCAAAAGACAATTGAACGTTTTATTAGCAAGCTTTCAGAGACGACAAGGTAAAATTCCTAAAAAACATTTGAGCTTTTCGCTTTTTGCTCTTTAATTTTTATTACCTTCTGTCAGCAAATAAGCTTACTGAATGTCTACTTCTGACTCCGATATTGATTAAGAACAATCATGACTTACAAGGTTTAATTTCGAGGCTACAGTTTCTACTTATGAAGGATGCATAAGCTTAGGTGTCCTATTTTTTCCTGTGAACTTGTCCAAAGTTTGATGTGCATTAACGTTTGTTTATATTTTTGTAGGGGGTACATGGCATCTGGAACCAACTCATAACGGGGCTTACCGTGTTAAAATTATTGCTTATGCAACAAGACCCGTTGCGGAGATGCGGAGAGAACTTGAAGAACTCTTAAGAGGAAGACCTATTAACCATCCAGGCTTAACCCCTAGAGTCCTGCAGCATCTTATGTCCAGAGATGGTATTAATTTGATGCGGAAGATCCAACAGGAAACAGAAACTTACATTGTATTAGACAGGCACAATCTCACAGTACGCATTTGTGGATCAAGTGAGAAAATTGCCAAGGCAGAACAAGAACTGGTTCAGTCACTTATGGCTTATCATGAGAGCAAGCAACTTGAAATCCACCTCCGAGGTCCTGAGCTCCGTCCTGACCTCATGAAGGAAGTTGTGAAGCGGTTTGGTCCGGAGCTCCAAGGTATCAAAGAAAAGGTACATGGTGTGGATCTCAAGCTCAACACCCGGTACCATGTTATTCAGGTTCATGGGAGCAAAGAAATGAGGCAGGAAGTACAAAAGATGGTCAATGAACTTGCACGAGAAAAAAGTGCACTGGGTGAAAAACCAGATGACATTGAAGTTGAATGCCCCATTTGCTTGTCTGAAGTTGATGATGGCTACTCTCTTGAAGGATGTTCACACCTCTTCTGCAAAGCTTGTTTGTTGGAGCAATTTGAGGCATCGATGAGAAACTTTGACGCATTTCCAATACTTTGTACTCACATAGACTGTGGAGCTCCAATAGTACTGGCTGATATGAGAGCCCTCTTATCACAAGAGAAGCTTGATGAACTCTTCAACGCATCCTTGTCCTCTTTTGTAACATCTAGTGATGGAAAGTTCAGGTTTTGCTCCACACCTGATTGCCCTTCCATCTACCGTGTAGCTGGACCTCAAGAATCCGGCGAGCCATTCATCTGTGGGGCATGTCACTCGGAAACATGCACAAGGTGTCACCTCGAGTATCACCCGTTAATCACTTGTGAAAGGTACAAAAAGTTCAAGGAAAATCCGGACTTGTCGCTGAAGGACTGGGCAAAAGGGAAGGACGTAAAGGAGTGTCCGATTTGCAAGTCGACGATAGAGAAGACTGATGGGTGTAACCATCTGCAGTGCCGGTGTGGAAAGCACATTTGCTGGACCTGCTTAGACGTCTTCACTCAAGCAGAACCTTGTTATGCCCATTTAAGGACAATTCATGGTGCAATCGGATTAGCCGAGTAAGGTGTTCCAGTGGACCCCGTCGCCGAGGAAGGTATTCCCAGCTTTGAACCGGACTAGACCAGACCGGACCGGACCCATGTATCTATATCATCTGGTTTGCTTAATGTGTACATATGTGAACATTAGCGTAGTTCGGTATTGTAGTACCTTCTTTAACCAACTGAAAAACCGATCATAATATTAATAGGGATGACTCATAAACCGGATGCCAAATAAATAAAAAGACTTAGGACTTGACTCGCTACATGACTGATTACGCGTAAATGTCTACAGAGAGTTTACTAAGTTGAAAGGAAACTACTTTCTAACATACAGAGACATCGCCTTTAATGGCATTATCACTTTCAGGAAATTTCCACCCACTTTCCAACCCCTAAAATGGACAAATCCTCTCTAATTCCTAGTCTTGAGATCATGATGTGTATGACCCACTTACTTCTTCACGAAGAATTTTTGGGTCATGACTCTGTGTAGATTCTAACCCATTTTGTGGGTTTTAGTGTCCTATTTCTTCTCGCTTTAATCAGAAGCAAAAAACTTGGAATTGTGTCTAATACCCATTTTCCCCTGTTCTTGCTCTGTTTTCTACTAGTTGTGTGTGAAAGTAAAGTCCTCTGTTTTTGCTCTGTTTCTATGGTCTCTAAACTCCTACAATGGAGTTTAATAACAGAAAGACGCTCTTTTGTTATCTACCGGTCAAAGATTTTAAGTCGCCGATCTTCATCCCTTGTTTCCAGACTTCCCCTCCGCCACCACCACCACCGCCACAGAGCGAGCTCTCTCTCCTACTCCCCACCTCGATCTGCGTCGTCGGCTCAGTCATACTCTTTCTATTTCTAGTCGTCTTCCTCTACCTTTACATAACGCAACCACGGCGGAGCTCAGCCGTCACCGTAACTCCCGGTGACACAAGCCAACGGGAAAACGAAGACGAAACAGAGGAGAGAGATCACTCCGACTTCCATCACGTCTGGCGAATCCCAACCGTCGGTCTCCATCGTTCCGCCATCAACTCGATCACAGTCGTTGGATTCAAAAAGGAAGAAGGGATCATCGACGGCACCGAATGCTCTGTCTGCTTAAACGAGTTTGAAGAAGGCGAATCGCTGAGACTGTTACCAAAGTGTAGTCACGCCTTTCACATCAATTGCATCGACACTTGGTTGCTCTCTCACAAGAACTGTCCTTTATGTCGTGCCCCTGTTCTTCTTCTCACCGAGTCTGAGCCTACTCATCCACAAAGAGAGACGAATCATCAACCAGATTCTGATTCGAGCAATGGGCTCAGTGGAGGAGGACAAGAGAGTTCTAGATCCAGAAGAAACCATAATATTATTCTTCCAAGGGCACTAAGCGATTTGGCAAACCATTGTGGCTCGGGGAGAGTAGAAAATGTTAGAAGATCGTCATCAATTGGAGGAAGCTTATCACTTTGCGAAGGTAATAACAATGCTACTAGAAGTGGAAGACATTTCTATGCCAGTATCAGTGCTAACTTCTTCTCATCATCAAGAAGATTAAGGAGCCAAGACCCGATTCTACCAAACCGAATGCCATCTGTATCTGGTAATACCGGTTAAATGGTGTGATTACATTGAAGCTTAATGTAATGTAATGTCTAGTGTGTTTATATACAGTATCTGAAATAAGTGGAAACTTTAAATATTTCAAGATTATTAGATCAACAAGCTGAAAAGACAGAGAAAAAGATGGAACATTTAAAGAGATTTAGGCGAATAAGCTTATATTAAACAAGAGAAACTTTCTCTGGGATATTTCGTCGAACACCTTAAAGACTAACTAAACAAAAGCACCTAACAACGAAAATTAAAAAGGATCCAAGAACCCATTAACTACTAAACCAAAATCAAAAGTCCCATAAATAGAGTGCCATTGACGAACTAAACCAAAAGTCTTCAAGCTCTTTCTCCTCTGATCCTCCTTGCGAGCTGGATATCCTTAGGCATGATAGTGACCCTCTTGGCGTGAATTGCGCAAAGGTTAGTGTCTTCAAACAAACCAACAAGGTAAGCCTCAGCCGCCTCTTGTAAAGCAGCAACGGCACTGCTCTGAAACCTCAGATCCGTCTTGAAATCCTGAGCGATCTCACGAACCAGACGCTGGAAAGGAAGCTTACGGATCAGAAGCTCTGTGCTTTTCTGGTACTTCCTGATCTCTCTCAGTGCAACGGTTCCTGGACGGAATCTATGCGGCTTCTTCACTCCTCCGGTGGCCGGAGCCGATTTCCTCGCCGCCTTGGTTGCCAGCTGCTTCCTCGGTGCTTTGCCTCCGGTGGATTTCCTAGCGGTTTGCTTAGTACGAGCCATCTCGAAGAAATCAAACAATGACTAATCGATATAGATCGAATTTGTTCTTCTGGAGAATGCGAATGTGAATTTTGGTAGTGAAAAAGAAAGCAGAAGAGGGCACTGCTTTTATGGGAAGAATTTGGCGGTGAGGTGAAATAAACTTGGAGGGAGTTTTGTTTTTTTGGAGGTAGAGTTGAATTATTGTCCGTTGGATTAAATATTATTATCAACGGCTGAGATCTTCCAGATATAAATCCGTGTGAGACCTTATCAACCAATCAAAACAGTGCTTTTCTATATTTAGGCTATCCGCGTGATTTACTATCAACCAATTAAAATCATCCTTTTCAGTCCACGTAGGCTTTTGCGCTTCTTCCAACTTTTATAAAATTTTAAGCGGCAATCGAAAATTTTGGCAATGAAGGAGTAGAAGGCTCTAAACAAAAATTCAATTATTTCAAATAATAACAAATTTGATAAATTACATTACTCTTTAATTGATACATACGATCGCGTTCTAATTCAGTAAATCTATGAATTAAGTAAATCAATTAAGAGGATTTCTTTTTGTGATGGTATAAACAAAAACAGAACAATCTGCAAATTCTCACTTCAGTTTTACAAAGAATAGAGACTTTTCTTACGTTTCGTGAATGATTTACTGGAAATTAGAACTTGAAGATTGTTCTATTCATTGAGAAGAAGATTGAAATCAATTTGGACAATTCATCAAGCAGGAAATTAACTCTTTCACTGATAAACGATACTTAAGAGTGGCAGATCATAATATTTGTGAGAGCAAATCATAAGATTAAAAACAACCGTAGATTAATATTCATTTAAGCATTTCATCGAACATCTGGAAGACAAAATAAACTAAGCAAAAGCCTAAAAACACTCGAATACGAAAAAGGAACAGATTTACATATCCAATGAAACCAAACAAGCTAATCCATAACTAAACGACTATCCTTCTTCTTCTTCTTCACCATCTTCGTTGAATCGTTGTCTTAAGCCCTCTCTCCTCTGATTCTCCTCGCAAGCTGAATATCCTTAGGCATGATGGTTACTCTCTTAGCATGAATCGCACAAAGGTTAGTATCCTCGAAAAGCCCAACAAGATAAGCCTCAGCTGCTTCCTGAAGAGCCGCCACAGCACTGCTCTGAAACCTCAGATCCGTCTTGAAATCTTGAGCAATCTCACGAACCAATCTCTGGAACGGAAGCTTACGGATCAAAAGCTCAGTACTCTTCTGATACTTCCTAATTTCTCTCAAGGCCACCGTTCCTGGACGGAATCTGTGTGGCTTCTTCACTCCTCCGGTTGCTGGAGCTGATTTCCTCGCTGCTTTAGTCGCCAGTTGCTTCCTTGGTGCCTTTCCTCCGGTGGATTTGCGAGCTGTTTGCTTGGTACGAGCCATTTTCGAGTTTTCAAAAATGCAAATTTACTCTTCTAATTTTGATTTGGTATGAGAATGTGATTGATATGCAAGAGAGTGAGGTTGTGAGGTGTTTTTTATACTCGAGACAGAGAGGAAGTGTTTGTGTTTCGTCCGTTAGATCGTTTTTGCTTATTAACGGTTAAGATTGTTTGTATCTTTGCGATCCGCGTCTTTTGTTAAGTAACCAATCAGAATGATTTTCTCAACGTCCACGTCATATATTAACAAAATTGTCAAAAGCCGAAAATTTCACATAATTTCATTTATATGTTTATGCGGAAGAAGCCATGGTCTTCCATGCGACCGTGCCTTGCATCAATTAATTTATTCCTATGGATCTAATCATCTAACGCTTGACTTGACCAATTTGTTCTCATCACATTTCTATGAATATATAATTCATGTTGACATTAAAAAAAATCTCAAACTGGTGTCCAAATTTTCGAGTTTTTTTTTTATTAAAACTAATTTAAAAGTACATAGAAGCATAATGTTTGATATGCTTTTAATAGCAGAAGATTTCATTCTATTTACAAAATATTATGTAATTAAAACATATGAATTTTGATGATATTTATATTGGTAATTTATAATTGTCATTTGTTATATCTGATAACATATAATTTTCCTAATCTATAATTAGATAATAGATCAATGACAATACAAATACAACATTGGTAAACTTATTTATTTACAATACAAATCAACTTTTTTTTGGTACAAAGTCAATACAAATCAACTAGTATGTATTAGGATAACATAGTAGTTGACAGACTTATTCATTACATTACAATCAACATTTTATTTAACAAATAACAACAATTTATTGGTCTTATGAGGCTGAATATGAACTCGTCATGTTTAATCACTACAAGAATATTGTCCTTTCGTAGCGTCCGAATAACGCTATCTAATTATACTATAGCGTTTTAACAAGCGCTCTATCATCGCCCGTCATTATAGGTCGAAGACGTAATATAGCGGATTTTCTTTGTGCTACCGTATTGTTAGTTATTATAGCGCATTCTTTGCTGCAATATTAGATTTTACAATAGCACTTCAATTTTGTTATTGATGATATTATTCAAAGCAATTTGAATATTAAATTTTAAATCTTTTAATTTTGAATTCCAATAATCAATCCAAAATAAATAGAAAACCAAATCATTTTATTGATATAAAATTTTATCATAAAAATTCAATGAAAAAACAAATTATCTCTCAAGGTGAAAACAAAATACAAAGCAAGCAAGATCATATTCTTCTTTCGCTTCTACTACAAAAGAGATAATAAAAAAATCATGGTTTCTATGGCCACACTTCTTCTTCTTTTTTGTAGTTCACAGCCCTTCAATGAAGATGAGCATAACACCTAACATAAGACGTTAAGTTACATTAGACTAATCTTAACATTGTAAAACATGGGAAGTCAAAATACGACAACATCACAAAACACCAACGAAATCTAAAACTAATTACCTTAAGATTTTAAGAACTAATCATGGAACAATACATTCTAAAGTAAACAAAAACAAAAAAGGACCAAAAGAGACAACCTTTTTATCATAAGCAAGGTTTTTATCAAACCCCTAAAGACCTGCAAGTTTACATATAAGCATCACAATAACCATATGTCTATATATTACAACCAATAAACAAAATTCACTAATCAAAATAAACCCAACACTTCATGAGTAAAGAATGTGCACATACCACTAGATCGGTGATCCTCTTGCCAAGTTCCTTAATTTATACACCACTTTCTTGATAGGTGCATAGTAAGACCTTAACCCCTGCAGAGGAATGAGATTTAAGAAGCAAGAAAACATATAGAGAGAGAACATATACGAACAAGTATGACCATGAATGTTTCCGCTTAGACTAATTCAAATACTGAGGTAGAGTCACATGAAACTCTTCATCTAAGCACAAAACACGGACTCACATAAAACATGTAAAGAAGAAGACGGAGGTGTAAGCGTGGAGGGTAGAGGAGAAGCGTAGCCGTTAGTTGGTAAGCCAACGAGAGCAGCGAAATCAAACCTCAATCTATTGCCATTTCTCCAACAATATCTTAAGAATTAAACATTGACCAAATCTTATCAATCCCAAACTTGAAACCTTATGAGCTATTGAAGCAAATATAAACTGGAAAGTGAAAGGAGTTAGCGAGCTTACGAGAGATTGTCGAGACGTGTAGGAATCTGCGGGAATCTCATGACATCAGATTGCGTCTTCCTCCATAGCTCGGATACATACTTGTACGCACCTAGGGTTTACCAAAATCAATTGAATCATTAGGCTAACTAGTTCGCAACAACAAAAGAGATGATAAATCGATTCAGTAAAACAAGAGAATGGAAATGGATTGAAATCCATAGATCTGGAGGAATCGGAGTAAGAATCCACAGATCTGGAGGAATCGGAGGAAGAATCAGAGGAACATGAGGGGTGTAGGCGTATATGGTGTCGTTTCAAGCTAAGGCGAATCTTCTTCTGTACCTTGAATGAGTCCATGTCTCACTTCCTTCGGTGGTGGTTAGGATTCGCAACGGAGAGTAAAAGGGAGAAGAGGATGATGACTCATCTGGTTTTGAATCTAGGTTAAGGATTTCATTGAAGAGAAGCTTGGTTCTGAATTTGGCGAATTGGTTGAAGAAAGAGCAAGGGATTTTGGAGATTGATAGAGACAGTGAGAACAAATCTTGAGAAGTGAAACAATGGAGGGAGAGGGAGGGGAAGAGGGAGAATGAGATTTATTAAGCGCTTCTTTTTTTTCATTAAGTATTTAGGGCTAATAAATTATTTTATCCGTCTCAACAATACACAACGTTTTAAAACGTACGAGTGTTATGTATTCTACATTTTTAAAAACTGTTTTCAAAATTAAGATCTGATCAACGAAACATAGCGTTTGTAAAATGCAAACGCTATCTAAAACTGAACGATATACTAACCATAGCAAAAAGGCATTAAACGCTATATTATATTGCTATCAATACCTTACTTTCTTGTAGTGAATATAAGTTTTATAAAATGAATGAACGACGACTTTGGAATGAAAAGGATATATTACAAAATTAATAGTTGAGAAAAGGAAAATTAATCAAATTTGGATGTCGACCAAAAAAATAATATTAAATTTGAATGTTTCCAAAAGGAAACTCACGTATATTTTTTAAAAATGAAAAAGGAAACTATTAAAAAAATGGAAAACGAATCAAACATTTGGACGCATATAAAAAAAATCAAATTCCAACCTCACAAAGCAAAACAGCTTCAATTATTTTTTTCTTTAGTTCCATCGAGAGAATGTCAGAACTCAAAACTCGCATAATCGGAAAATTCAAAGACAAAGCTTCGATAGGCAAAGCAAGATTGGTTCATAGTTTTAGCTCCACTGCCGTCAAATACATTCACTTAGCCCTCTTGAAATCAACAACTCATACTTCTAACAAACCACCAAACAGTGATTATGTCTCCGATGTCATCTCTTACTCCAACAGCCGTTACGCTCCGGCAGCTTTCGCGGCGGCTTTGTGGAGATTACGTGTCACGAAGAACGCTATTGTGGCCACCAAATCTCTCATCGTCATCCACAAGCTTATCAAATCATCAAGAGACAACTTTGAAGGCCTAGATCGTGATCGAAACAATCTAAAGTTGAATGAGTTTTCAGACAAATCTTCTACTCTCGCACTAGAATTGTCTCAATGGATTAGATGGTAATTTACTTCTCTTTCTATAGCTTTCTTAATTCTCTTATTTGATTGTGATATTTATCTAATTTTTTGGACATGTTTATATCGATATATGATAATATTTTTTATTTTTTTGTATATGTAATTTAGGTATGGACTATATTTGGATCGTCTCTCATGGGTTCCGAAAGTATTAGGATCTTTTCCAAATTTATTGGAGAACCCAAAAGAGAAAGTCAAAGAGAAAGATCGTGTTTCGTCTTACCAAACCGGGTGTATTATGAGACAAACGGATTTTCTTGTGAGTTTTTTTGAGCATATATGTACCAGACCGGAGGCTCCACCTATGTACGAAAACAAGATCGTGGACGAGATTAGAGAGCTCGTGATTCAAGACTACTTTATGGTTGTGAGATTGGTTATGGTACGGCTTCAAGTGTTGAGTGAAAGATTGATTAAACCGGGTGTTAAGTATATTGGTGATCCCGGTTTGAACGATTTGATTTTGGTTTTGGTGAGACTTGAAGAATGCAAAGAGAGTTTGAGTGGATTTTTTTGGCGTTGCAGACGTCTAGCAGAAGATTTTTGGTGTTTGGTTGAGATGTTGAAAGCCGAAACGGTAAAGGACAATAAGCAAATGGTTATATTAGCCGGTTTGGTTCAGACTACGGTTAAAGACGACAAGGAGATGGTTGAAATATTGGCCGGTTCGTCTCCAACCGAATGGGTAACATTCGACGACTCTGAGACATCAACACACGATGTGAAAAATTTGGATTCCAAATGGGTAACATTTGATGACTACAATGGATTGACGAATGAGTCGGTGTGGCTCAGTTTGTATACGTAACATTCGATGAATGGTTGGTCCAATTAGGTGAGGAAAGATCCGGTTTACACATGGTAGACCGAAGTCGTCTCACTGCGAACATAAATACGAGCTTTATAATTGAATTTGTGTTTTTTTTTGTCTTGGAATGGGTTGTCTTGTTTTTTTTTCAAATTATGCTTGAATCCTTGTTAAATAAAGACAACGGAGAAGTGATTCCGTATGTAAATAAACTTTTTATGAAGTGAAAGTGTGCCTAAGCCCTTTTTCTGTTATTTATAAAGAAAACACATCATGTGAAATTGAAAGTTTGAAACCATAAGCTCTGTGTTTTACTCAACAATACGATTTAAATTTATGGAACGGATGCTCCAAAATGATCAGTTTCTTGCGTCCGAGACCAACAATTTATTAATGCGCACACTTGCTTTATCTGCCTGTAATGTTTTAAGATCGTACACTGTAAACAGTTACTTCAAAATTCTTATATCAAATTATAGACTAATGTATTAACTACGAGAAAATTAATAAAATTATAGATGAAAGTGATATTTTGTAATATTCTCCATGTTACCTCATTGTCCCAGTCACATCTTGTAGTGATGATAATCAATATCAACGTTTGAATTGCGGTTCCTCCAAATATCATACCGGCCCATATTCCCTATCATCATTACAAGGTACACAGTAGTTTTTTTCATCTCCACAAGATATTAACATCAAACAAATTAAACACAATTTGCCGACATAAAAAACTGCCGACATTTGGGAGAAATCTTGGCAAACCTTGACTCCAAATTTGAAAACCCAGCCCATAATAAGCCCAAACGGAAGCCCGATAAGGTAGTAGCATCCCAAATATATGCCACGTATGATTGCCAACCCGAACCAACCGCAACACCTTAATCAAACGTCAAAAGTCAACACACTTCCGTTGACCCGGTTTATGAAAATTGTAATATTTTGAGACGTACCGGAAAGAACTGGTTGCACGCTATTGAGAAGAACTGTGAAGGCTAAAACAAAGTATTGGTCGTGAGACCAAAATAAATAAAACAAAGTACTACAATGAAATGACAAGGAAAGATGGTGCCAGTGACTAGTTTGGTTGGAAATCAATGCGATCAACTTTTTAGGTAATGATTGGTAATTTTCAAATAGACAATTCGGAACTGAAGTATCTAGGAGATTACTAACTAGATTGATAAACGATAATCATGTGGTTAAATGAAGATGTTAAAACGTAATGTTGTTAATCACCAAAAGAAAATAAACAATTAACTATTTGCAAAACCAAATAGATGAATTTCTTTGAATGTGCTGTACTGATGTTAATAGAGTGTTCCTGCTAAACGATAAAACATAACGATGAAATATCTGAAAATGCGCATTAACCCAAAAAAAACAAAAAAACGCGCCAACATAATTGGGCTGAACTAGTTGGTCATATCGAACTAATGGGCTTTTTGTAATGTTGTCCAGGGCTTCAGTATTACAGATAAATGATAATACGGATACGAGTAAGCAAATTACCAAACATATGCGTGTGTGTTTTTGTCGTCAATCACTAATTACGAAAACACGAAACATCTACTGGTTCCATTTTTTACTTAACTTATTTTTACTGGCCTTGTTAGATAGTGCGAGTTAAGTCTTTTTTTTTTTTTTGCATGTTGAAAAATCTGTCTACTTTGGGTACAGCTTTACTCTAGTTTCTACAATATGCATATGACAAATAATTACACAAATTACTTTCGCTTTATTATTACGATCTAGAGCAAAACCATGTGGGATTATGTTTAAGCGAAAGAGTAATGAAATTGGTTTATTAATAATCTAGCATTGGATTTACATAAACAGATTGATTCCACCTCTACACAGCCCATATGAAGCCCTTTCCAATGGTAAATTACACGTGTCAACATTCCATTAGTTCCCACCAAGATAATAATTACTTTCCCCATTCCGACACACGAAAGCATAATTAAAAAAAAATTAACGATCAAATAGCGAAATACGAAAATAAATCAAATTCTCACATAACACCAAAGATTTGAAATAATTGAGGGAAATAAAAAATTTATATAACAAAGTTCTCAAGCCAAAACGGCGGCGTACATAATAGCGGCGAATGCGGTTCCGGCGAAGAAAGCCTTGTTGGAGAAAGCGGCGCTTGGGGCAGCGGCTGCATCTGAAGGTCCTGGAGCACCGCTTGGGCTCGCGGTGGGACCTTCTGGTGCTGGTGGAGAGGCGGCGGGAACATCAGCCGGAGAAGGAGCAGCCGATGGTGTAGTGGCAGGAGCTGGGGTTGCGGCAGGTGGTGGCGTGGCTGGGGCTGGGGTTGCTGCTGGTGGTGGGGTAGCCACTGGAGGAGGAGTTGCGACCGGAGGAGGGGTTGCGGGAGGAGGAGGAGTGGCGGTGGGAGTAGGAGCAGGGGCTTGAGCTAGTGCTGAAGTGGCGAATAGAGCCAACATCAAGAAAACTTGGACAATCTTGGAACCCATTTGTCTCTCTTTCTCTTGGAATGCTTCTTCTTCTTTTGGTGTTAAGAGTGAGAGAGAGAGAGATTATGAGATTAGAGAGAGTTGTGAAGGTGAGGAAAAAATGGAAGAGATGTATAAAAAGGAGGAAAAATGTAAGATTTATTTCGATTAATTAAAACAAGATTCCTAAAAATCTCTTTTTTAATATATTAAAGATAAAATTTGCAGACTAACATGCAAACGCATAATTGGAACATGGGGTTGCCCAAGCATTAATATAAAAAATATAAATGAATATGATTAGACTATGCTTAATTACATCTTGATAATGATTAATGAACATATACTATAAGGTAAATTGATTTACATATGGAAAGAAAAATATATCAAAATTTATTAGGCGGATGAAGTATTAACATCTTACTATATTGACTTTCCTTAATAGACAATCCATAATCATGAGTTAACGTTAACTGAAGAGAAGTAGTAAATTATGATGATTAGGTGAATAAACTTCTGACTTATCGAGCTGTGATTGGATGGAGAATATAATTGGAGAGAGAATCAAATATTTGTAATGATATTCATATATTTACAAAAATCATTATGTTAGGCAAACTAAGTCTATGACATGGCAAATGTGGGGAGACAGCTAACATGTTCAGTTCAAAAACCAAGAGTTGCAACTTCGCATGTCTTTTTGTCTACTTGATCCACCCGTTATTTTCGTTCTTTTTTCATTTTATATAGTCTATTATATACACTTTTATTTTTACTATTGTTAGTATAGTAAAAATGCGAAAAAAAATTGTGATAATCATTGAAACCATGTGCTAACCTGATAGATCATTGGATTAGTTTTTGTGAAAATTATTGGTGTTGTTACCGTTGGACATTGCTAATATACCCGTTGGAAAGAGCTGTCAGTGGATTTATAAATATTTGGATAAACAAGAAAAACAATAATGTATAAAAAAAGACTTTTGATAGCCTGTAAAGGCTACTTCGACAGTGATTCAGAAGGTAAGGTGTCCTTTTGAAATTTCTTATCGATCGAATGATTATTAGTGAATCTGAATCATATATAGTTGGCATTTGATTGCCACTTGATGTGATATTACAACATCTATTCTTTCCCCAAAAAAGTATAACCATATAAAATCGAATAAGCTCAAATGTTATTACACCAAAATAGTCTTTGTTAAGATAAATTGCTAGAAGTCACTGTTTTGAAAATTTGTTGTTTGATGTTAAAACAAATTCGGTTGTTAGAGTCAATAAATATTAGAGAACCAATGTGATTATGAGCTGATAAATTATAGCAAAGTGAAAAATCAGATAATTGACGAATGTTTATTGACTAATGAACTAGTTTGTTGATTAATCATCAAGAATGTACAAATTTTTTAATTCGTGTGTTCAAATTTACAAGACGATTACAAAAGTTTTTATCAGATTACGACTAAAATATCATGATAACACTTTTGTAAGACTAAACCAATCTCTAATCTATGATATTTCACTGCTAGCCACCGATCCCATTTAGTCTAAATAACTTTTATTGTGTTTACCATCAATTTTGATTTCTTTTTGTCAATAACACAATTATGAGCCTTAACCAACTCATTAAACAGAAGGGACCATGTACAACAAATCTGTTTGAAAAATATTTAGGCTTAGTAGCATTATTATTATATACTATATAGTCAATGATAGCCAAAAATTAAGTAGCCCTCGCATAAACAAATAGGGTCTAGTTAATATAGTATTGAATTATCTTTTTGGAGAACATTTAGGCTAAGTAAGGCCCATGTTTATACACCGACCACGTAAGTGGTTTCCCACCAAGCTGATTTGAACAACCAACGATCGGAGTTTTAATTTAACACCTCTCGAGTATAATCTCACTACCTTGTTGATGTTTAATATCATCATAACTATAATTTTATCATAGCAAGTCCAATTAACAAAAAGAATGCAAAATTTATAGCAATTTCTGAGGAATAAAGAGCCTATAATACAAATGGATTTCTAGCTAATTAACCCAAAACTTTTCTCTGAGAAGAAAAAGGAACAAGAGTCAAAACGGGACTTTGGACTGATCGAGTCAAAACGGAAGATCAGTAAAAGAACATATCGAAATGGGCTCATGGGCTCAATTGTAAGCCCAATACTTTACGAGCCACTTTTCTCAAAAGTTCTATTACAGTTGCGCCTAATAAGTCAACTTCGCTCAACTGCTTTTTTCCCGGCTACCATATTTGGCGGGAAGCCAAACAAGACCTTACTTAACATAAACATCTCATAACATCTCATATTCCACATATATTTATTCAATTATTCTAACTTCAAAAAATTATGCGATTTTTCAAAACCGTTTTAATCAACTATTACCGGGTTACAAAAAGAAAAAATGCATTTTTTTCTTTGATTTTTCATCAATTAAAATCCAAATTAAGACACTGTAGAAAGAGAGAAAACAGAAAAAAAGAAGAGAAATTAAGAAAGAGAAGTGAGGGAGGAGGAAACAGAAGCAGAAGAAAGAGAATAGCGATGAGTCTTATATTGCAAGACCATATTATTGGGTGTTTGTGAACTTGAACTTGATCCATCTCTCTCTATCATTTCACCAATCTTCTTCACTCTCTCCTGAACACACACACACACACATAAAAACCAGACAAATAAAATGTAAAGCTTGAGCCTTTTTTTGGTCCCTACGAGGACCCGAGTCACCTAGTTTGATTGTAATTGGAACCATTAGATTTGGAGGGACAAAAAACAAAAAGAAAATAACATTTTACCAACATGTGAATGTGTCACGAGATTTCAAAACATGAAGACTATAATTGAACTGGTCTACACACAAACTAGTTTTTGGATTTAAAAGGGATTCAACTACGGGACATAAATAGACAATGTGTGCATTAATGTATTGCCTATATCTATGTCTCGTGATTTTCCATATTTTTCACAATCTATTGAACCACTACTTTTGTAAATGAAGGTGACTTTTGGTGGATTGTTTTTACCTTTTGAAGTAGTGAGAAAAGAGGAGAGTTGTCAAAGTGTACTGTGTGCAATTCTCCAGAAACAGAAAGTGCCACAGCAGCAGCAACTTCAGAAGGTCTAAACTCCATAAAGTCAATACCTGCTCACTCGACACAACCACCATTTTAATCCAAAATCATAAAAAGCAAAAGTGAAAAAAACCAAAACCCAAAAAAGCACAAAAACAAAAGGGGTCAAGAAAACAAAACATAAAGGAGAGACTTTTTTCACCTTTGGTTGTGCTGGCTATCACTTGTAGTGATCTGGATATCAATGTGTTGGATGGTTCTTGATCACATTTATTCATCTTTCTCAAGAAATATATTATGTATGAGCATGGAGTTATAGCTCTCAATCTCCATTTCAATCTGTTCAGCACCAAAAGTTCCATTCTTTGGACTGATTTAGCCTCAAACACAAACTGAGGATCTCCAACCTGTTCCGAAATGTGATCAAACCGCAATCGATTCAAGACATTATCGAGTCGAATAGCATATCTCGACAATTTAACGAGTTTTGGGGAGAACCTGAAGATCAATTAACATTGGAACTTCAGTTTCTTCAATTTTGGCTGCCAAGGATAAACAAGCCACAGCCAACAACTGCAATATCCAACCTTTGCCACTCTACAAGAAGAATCCCAAATCAAGAAGCTAAAAAATGGGACTTTTAGATGAATGAATGGCTAACAACATTCCCAATCACTTAGTTTAAGTAATGTGAACTTACAGGCAGATCATGAACCGATAAGAATCGATCCAAGTAGTTCATTGATAAGCAAAAACACAATGGTCCAAACTGGTGTTCCTCACAAGCCTGTTGTAATCAGAACAGGAGAAACATCAATCAGAGATCTAAAACTCTGAGATTGAAGTGTGAAAGATCGGAATTTGAGCATCAGATTCACAGATTTAAGACAAAACCTCTCTATATGTTCTGCATAAGCTTCTGATCTAATATACATAGCAACATACTCTTTATGTTCAGATCATTCATCAAAAGGAATGTGATTTTCACAATTTGAGCTTATAAAGATGATTCAAAACCAATCAACATCCGAATTTCAAAATTAAATAGAGAATCAGACCTTCCAAATCCAATTGAGGGCTTCTCTTCTTCCAACATTCAAATCCAAATCTCCACTTCTGAGTCTCTTGATGTAATCATCACTTGGCAAATGCTGCTTCTCCTTCTCCACCATCTCTCTGATAAACTCTTCACTCTCCGATTGAGAAAAACCCATCTGAGGAATCGGAGTTTTGTCAACAATCATGCCCTTGTCTTCATCATCATCAACGTTGGTCTCTGTACATAAAAGACTCAGTGCTAGATTCTCTGTCTCTGCCATTATAACAGAGTGTTCATAAGAAAAAAAGATTGATCCTTTTTTGTTTGTTTGGTAATCGATCTAAAAAGAATTGTATCGTTAGGAAAATTGGAGAAGGATTGTCATCTAGAGATTGGGGAAGTGAAAGAAAAAGATTGGGTCTTTTATTTTTCTATATGCCCTCGTGGAAGGGGTTTTTGTTTTGGGGTTGAGGGTAAAATTAAAAGGTGAAGCTTTTCTTTTTTATTGAGGAAGTTAAGAAATGTGGTTTTTAGGGTAAGTTGGAAATGTGTGAGAGACTGTTCATATATAATGGTGAAGAAGATGAAAAATAGAAGATAAAATTTGAAGATTTTAGAAAGTGAATTGACTATCATGGTAACAAATGTTCCTTCATTGGAAAATTATGAAAATGTGGTAGGAAATTGAGGTGAAGATTGAAAAGTTAGTTGGTTTTATTCGTTGTATTTTCGTTTTTAGATGATCATTCGTGCAAATATCCGTTGGTAGTTCGGTATCAGATTCGCGCCAAATATTTTTCCGAATTTGTATTTCGGTCTTTTGAACGAAGTCAAAGGTTTACATTTTTGTATATTCAATGCTAAAATATTGAATGTTGAAAAATGTAATCATAGTATATGTATATGATTTTACATATTATTTGATATTTCATTATACTATTCCTTGTTTTAATAACAATGAATATATATAGTTTGACTAATAGTTGAAAACAGTATTAAATTTATAAATTTTATAAAATATTTTTTAACAAAACTGTTTGACTAAATAATGCAATTTGATATTATGATCGAAATATTCGTCGAACCATGATATTTTTATTCTCAGTATCCCATATTGAACAAAATAAAATTGACCCAAACAAACTAATGTAAATTCATGCCATAAATAAAAAGATGTTTTAAATGTAATTTTTGACTCAAAAATCAAAATCCATCTATAATGATATTTGATCCATTTGCTCTGGTAGATCTTTGACCACTGTTTTTGATTCTAGGGTCACTTTTAGACACAATAATTTCAAATACTACATCATTGCATATACCTTTGAATGAAAAAAAGCAGACTGTATATACTACTAATTCAAGTTCGAAATATGGTCTCTGTTTGTTACACAATACGGTCTTTGTTTTTTACACATTATGGTCTTTCTTTAATATGGTTTTAGTTTACCCAAAGATACTGTCTTCTGTTTTACCCAACTTATAAGATTTAACTATAAGGTCTTTAATATTTATAAAACTATTTCTTTTTTGTTCTCTTGCAAGTGGAGGTCAAGTCTTCGAAGCCACAACTAGTGCTCTATCACCTCCAAAGATTCTACATTAGTATATATTTGTAAGGTGATTAGTAATTTTTTTTTTTTTTTGATAAATAGTAATTAGTATTTGTTCTACCACTTGAAAATAAGCGCTACGCGACGAGTTGCTTGAAAACACCACACAAGAAAAATTCTTGCTTGAAGTTTACATTGCAAATGGTCATCGAGCCATTGGTTTCAACTTTCAACTTTCAACTACTATGGAATGAAATGTTACTTTGTTATCATTTTAACAAAGTCCTATTCTGTTATTCTTTTAAAGTAGTTTTCAATAAGAGATAACTAAGACCGCAAGCATGTTTGATGTTTTTGGTTTGGAGGGTTTTATAAAACAAAGAAATGAAAATCAAATCACGTGTGAGCTGATAAACTTTGATGTTTTTTACAGTCTTTAATTATCTTTTCGGGTAGAGCTGTGAGAAAAAACAAAAGTTGAAGTTAAAGTAAAATAAGAATGAAGTGTTTTTTCGAATTAAACTTAAAAGACTCACTCTTTATGATTTTTATTTTCTTTCATGCATGCAAATGCCAGACAAAAGTGGTCCAACTACACTTTTGATGTTTTGCTTCTCTTTGTGTGTTCTGAGATTCTAACTTGTATCTTTCTATATAACTTTATTTTGTTTTTTGTATAGTTGAATATATAATTCGTGTTTCATGCACGCCTATGTCAACTTAACAAACACTTTGCTCGAGTCACAATCTGGCTGTGTGAATTATAATTTGTATGCTTTGTGTGGTTTCGTCTGGCTGGCGATCGTTTGGTCGGCTGGCGATCGTTTGGTCTTTCACGATTAGGGCCGAAGTTAGTAATTTTAGTGTGTTACAACTAGCAACATTTGATTTGGACAGGTTTGTTAGTTATTTTTGTGTGTTTCGTCTAGCGATTGTTTATTTTTTTAACGATTAGGGATCAAGTTAGTGTAATTGTTTTTACTAGCGATCGTTTGGTTAGGGCGATTAGATTTATTAGTCATTTGTGTGTGCTCGTCATTTTTTTTTTTTTCAGAGTGGACTTCTCCCACACTGTCTGTCCGACTAATGCCAGGGGGTAGCCAGATCGTCCATATCGCCTGTTACTGACTACTAGGTAAACTGTTTTGCACAGATTTTCTCGAACGCACCATCACTGAACACAAAATCGACATGATCAATAACTAAGACATCATTTTCATAGATGTCGTATATGATCACCGTAGATTTCGCTGTAACTATCTTCAAACAAACTTTCTTTGCAAAAGGATAAAAGTCACCACTCAACAGTCACCACTCAACATGATCACCAGAATCGTTCTTCGATTGAGAGATAGCTAGGATAGAACTAGAGATCTGTTGATTCCTCGGAATACCAGAAACGAGAGAACGTGAGGAATTCGTTGATTCGCAGCTACACAATCTACACAAACATTCACCCTATATATACATCTACACACATTCACCCCACACACACATCTACTATGTTGCATACACACGTCCCCACTATTTCATCCACATCCTATACACATCTATACATTTCCATGTCGTCAAAAAAAAGAAGACATATGTTACGATCGCTTATATACACAGTCCGGTTAACTTCAAAGGCTGTCCAAGCAGAAGATGGAAAACTCTGGACACAACCCTAGGCTTTTGTTTCCCTTCACTAACACTCTGCAAAATTATTCAAGATCAATTTTCATTACAATCCTTCTTTCCGCTTGTCAACAATTTTGGCACATGTATTAATTACGTTTTACTTTAAAAATCCAAAAATCTTTTTAGACAAAACCTTTTTTTTAGACAAAACCTTTATTTCTTTGCTTTCACAAAAATTAAAAACCCAATCTATGTTTCCTAGACAGAACATATATAAAACTCAGAACACCATAAACATATTGATCTCACATCATTGAAGTCAAGACAACATGATATATAATTACAGACACATACATATAACTAAATCAGTTTACTAAACAACAAAACAGAGTCATGACAGCTAAACAGAGCATCTGAATGTTTGTTGAACTCCACAAAACATGTTTGAAAGATGAGAAATAGTGTAATTAATAGAGAAATCTTCTAATGGTAAACAAACTACAGGAATTAATTATTAGGGCAGAGAATTTTACCTTGTATATATGCCTTCATATTCGTTTCTCCCTCGATTAATGAGAATTATAGATAAGTTCGAGTGGAGAACTCAAGAACAGAACTAAAAGAATCAAAACAGAGTTGTATTCGACATTTGTGAAATTATAAGAGAATTCAGATTTGTGACCGAAGAAAGGAGGTACTTATAGAGTCATAATCAGCGATTTTTACAATAAAATATTACATCAAACGGTCGGAAAAATGTTACCGTTTCACAACGTTCATATTTCTTACTCTCAAGTCAAATCAATATAGGAAATCGTAATTAGTACTAATTACGCTCAAGACTCTCAAAGTACATAAAATATTATCTGATTCATTTTCTTTTGCCATTTAACTTTTGTATTATTCTCATTTATTATCTTAAAAATATTTGAATGCTATCACGCATTTACTTGTTCAGTCTTGCTTTATCAGTCTACTATATCAGTATTATTGTTCAGTCTTGATGATTTAAGTTGTCTAATTTCCTCTTCTTTTTCTGTTACTTCTCCAATTCTTTTTCTTTCAGCTACTTCTCTGATCTTTAATACGACTTTCAATTGTACTACTAGAAAGCAAATTCTTGAAAACAACTGAACTAAATATATCAAACCGTAAAATTGACCACTCATAAGTGAAATTATGTTTTCGGCTACAAAGCTACACGCATCGTTTCATCACTCTGGAAGGAACTCACAATCCAAAGCTAAGATTTGGGACACTGTTACTCGTTTGAAATATAAAATTTTGAAAAAAAGAAGAAGCAAAGATAAGGATAAATTACCAAACAAAAACAGAGTTGGTACAGAGCAGCAGATAACACCAAAGCTGTGCACATAATCTGTCATAAAAAAACAAACTTTTCTTTTCGACAAGTTTTACAGCAAAGGGGGTTGAACTCAGGTTTCCGGTTATGGTTGCAGGAACATTACATAACCGTCTTTCTTCCATTAGACCTTCAGGCCTCATCCATCTGCTCCTGAATAAAGCAGTTGATCGTTGAGTTTTGGGGTTTTATTATCCAAATAGTCTTATAAGAGAATCAATATGCGAGTTTCTAACGATGCGATTGAATATGAAAAGTAAAGAATTGGACAAACCTGCATATCGGAGGTCCAAAGGGTTAGATTGTCCCTTAGCAACTGCATGATGAGAGTACTGTCCTTGTATGACTCCTCTCCCAATGTGTCCAGCTCAGCAATGGCTTCTTCAAAAGCCTATACAGGTGATGAATCCAGCAAGAACAAGTTAGAAATGCAATGACCAGATATCTCTTTAGTCTTACTAAATCTTGTAGATGTGATGCATGAGATGTTCCGGATTCAACATGCACCGAAAGCCCAATGATCAGATTCCACTCAATCTCGTATGCATAGTGTATGAGATCTTATGGTTCTAAAGTCCTGTCATTTTAAGAGATTCTACTGACAAAAGGAATAATTTGGTTAATGTGAAGAAGGTTAGGTCAAAAAAGTTGAATAAAAAGAGGACTTTGCACTTTGCAGTTTGCAGAATGTCTTTTTCTATAGAATCTCTGTTCATTAAAAAGAAGTGGGTCCGTTCAGAAAGAAGAAAGAGTTACTTTTTATAAACAACTTCTCTATTTCTGGTAAAGATTTTCAAAATCAATCCAACACAATGAGTGAATGATGGGTCCAATAGGAATAGTAAAACAAGTGGCCAGTTAGTCACTCAAAACATCAAGCAAAAAACTCTTCCTAACCAAACTTAAGAAAATGATCAGACACAGAAACTCTACTTGAAAAAAACATGCAGTATATAGGATGAAGAAAGAGTACCTGTTTGGCCATGCTACAAGCTTTCTCTGAAGAGTTGAGAATCTCGTAGTAAAACACTGAGAAATTGAGAGCCAGACCCAGCCTGATCGGATGTGTTGGTGCTAGATCAGCAACCGCAACGTCCTTCAAAACAAAAACCCATGAATGAGCAAAAACACATATTTTCAGAACAAATTTATATCCCTTCCCAGATATAGCTGAGTTCTTGAAAAGAAAGACAGATTAGGGAAGCAATTGATAGCTCTTTAAGCAAAAATTGAATACTTCTCACGATCTGAATCAATACAATAGCTTAATTCCAAAACCAATTCAAGGATTAACGAAATCAAACATATACCTGAGCAGCTTTGTAAGCGATCATAGTATCTTCCGCAGCTGTTTTCCTCTCATCACCAGATTTAAACTCAGCCAAATAACGATGATAATCTCCTTTCATCTTCAAGTAAAAAACCTTAGACTCACTAGCAGTAGCTGAAGGAATCAGATGCGAATCAAGCAACCTGAGAATTCCAGAACAGATCGAAGAAAGCTCACTCTCAACTTTAGATCTGTAATCCTTAACAAGCGACACGTGTTCTTCGTTCTTCCTGCTCTCTTCCTTTTGCTCAATTGAAGAAACGATTCTCCATGCCGCACGAAGAGATCCGATCACGTTCTTATACGCGACGGACAGAAGATTCCTCTCTTCAACGGTGAGTTCACCGGCCGGTGTAGCTCCACTTACGAGCTGCTCCATGAATTGAACCATCTCTTCGTAACGCTCAGCTTGCTCAGCAAGCTTCGCCATGTACACGTATTGATCTCTGTTTAACGTCGTCGCCATTAGAGAAGAAGATCTCGATTTTTTTTTTTCGATTTCGCCGGAAAAATTTGAAATCGGAGGAAATTTCTGGAAGAAAAAAAGAAATAGAGAAGAAGAAAAGAAGAATAAAAAGCCTCAAAGCCGAGTCATAATGAGCTGTAAAAGGAAATTCTCTTCACTCGCGCGTGTTTAACAATCTCTGATAAACGACATCGTTGCTTGAAATAAGGGTTAATAGCGTGAAACGCACGTGGCGGGTTTGAGGCGCGTGGCTAGGGTTTTGGTGTTTTTGATAAGAGCGAGTGGATGGACGATAATAATTTAGTACGTCAGCTTCCCTCACCAGTGTCAACTGTTCAAAGTCAAATGTTAGAACATGGGCTTTTGATTAGTCGTTTATGGCCCTTTAGGAAGCCCGTTAAAGCTATTACCTTGCTGGCTAAGCATATGCGTTTTCGGCGTGACCTGGACACAACTAATGCGGTCGGAGAAAAGGCATATGAAGACAAGAAAAAGTTGTCTAAATTCTTTCGGTTGATATTAGTTTCTTTTGTGTCAATGATACTAATATTCTTTAATTTTTAGATTAATTTATTAATAAATGAAATTAATTAGTTGTCAATTTCCAATACCTCAAATTTAAAACCGTGGATCAAATTAATTGAATTCGTTTTTATGGTTTTTATTTGTTGATTCATTGTGTTTCAATAAATGAGAATTGATGAAAAATATGCTCCATTAATTTGATTAGTCAAATGAGATATTGAGACCCGGCAAGACATTTGGTAGGCATGGAAAAGAAAAGAAAAATATAGAGTTAGTTACCCAAATGCGACCAAATCATTAGAACGAAAATCTGAATTACTCATCTTTTTAATATTTGTAAGTTGTTTAGATTATTGGGTTTATACTAAATACTCGTAATTCTTTTTATTATAACAAAAAAAAACCAAATTCTCAAAAATAAGAATATAATAAGAATTAATTACGGATTTTGTCCTTTTTTATAGTGGCATTTGTGGATTTTGCCATTTTTTGAATAGTTTGTGGATTTTGTCATTTTTCAAGCTCCAAAAATATGATTTAACATGCGTTTCACTCGTTATGTTTGGGTTTAGTCGGTTCCATTTGTTCTTAGGGTTTAGTATTTGGTATAAAGTACGTATTTTTGCAAAAAAAATTATAAATACGTACATTTTTAAGTGTTAAAAAAGGGCAAAATCCGTAAACTATTCAAAAAATGGCATTTTCGTAAGTTTTTCAAAAAAAAAAAAAAGGCATTTTAGACGATAATCCCATATAATAATGCTATTGATTCTTCGATACACGCACCGTCACGCGCGCATAACGTTGCCGTTATGGAGAAAGAAAGGGCGTATCTCCACTTGCCACGTCAGATTTACGCTAAGCGTAATTAAAGTCTCCGTCACCGTCAATTGACGTCTCCATCCAACGCCGCTCTTCTTCTCCACTCTCACCGTATATATTTTTTTCCTTTGATGGCGCAACTTTTTACTAAACTCTCATAAAAAAAAAATGGAAGATTAAAAAAAAAAAGAGAGAAAGAAATATACGATCTTCAACGATCTTCCATTTTCGTTCTTCATTGTGAAATTCAAGTCCAATGACTGTCACTGGTGGAGTTTTCCCTCTGTAGTCACTTCGAAGAAAATTTACCAGTTTGTTCTACTGGAAAAATATCTGGTTTCACACTTGTGTTGACTCCCTCACTGGAAAAAAAAAAAAATCTCCGAAGAGTCTTCTCTGGGCAGTGTAAGTAAAGCTAATGCATTAACATTTTTGGTTTTGAAAAAGTAGATCGATTCTTCAATTTTGTGAGTTTCCGTTCACGATTTCGCTTTCTTTCATGTCAATTTCGTGAAAGAGAGAGCAAAAAGTAATCCTCATCTTTCTACATTCTCTTTTTGCCGTTTCACTAGAATTTCGTTTGATTTCGTTTCCAGATAAATTTCAGTTGCTATGTTTTAGGGATTTCACTATTGAACTGCGATTTGATTGTTGAATGTGAATGAAATTTTTGATAATTTTTCTTCTGAAATTTAGGGTTATAAGGTAAGGAGCAATGTTCAGAGAAGCTGGCTTAAGAAGCTTAGGAGAGGTACGAACAAAATTTTATCTGCATTTTCGATGTTGTTTTGATTTTGCTGTAACCAATTGCTTGTTTTAAGATGTTTATAGGATGTTGGTTCGAGGTGGACGATTGGTAATCGGAAATTGGATGCTAAGAAGACTGTTGCCAATGCCAATTCTGGTTATGGTTTTGGATTCAAGAGTGCTCCTCCATTGTCTTCAGTAACTAAACACGCGAGAGGTAATAACAATGGTGGTTCAAGTTCAGACATGGACATTGCTTCTGATTCAGATGAAGAGATATTCGAGAGGCAACACTCTCCTCAAGATTATAGAATTCATGTTGGTTTGCCTCACGTGGCAGCTCAAAATGGACTTGGACGTAATGGTGCTAAGGTCTTTGGTGCTGCTGATGAGTTATCAGACTCAGCTACAAGCACTGAAGTTTCATATGTACTTACTTTTATCCCTGCTTCTGTCTCGTTTTCTTTTACCGCTTCTAAAAGATTATGATACTTCGTAAATATGTGTTCTGATTTGATTATAATGTTTACAGGAAGCAGAAGCTTGTGGTGTGCGGAATAATATATCTTCGCATAATGAATGTGAAAGAAGAAACGTTGAGGCTGGAACTTCAGGAAGGAACCAGAACGGGACTAGCACTTCAACAAGTTCATTGCCTCGTTTTCCCACCTTTCATGCGAGGTTTGAGTTACATAGCTGGCTTATATTTTGCTTTCTTGCTTTCTTTTGTCCTCTGTGATTATTCATTCCTTCATTTTTTTGTGTGGTTTGAATGCAGTGAGCAAGGTCCATGGTCTGCGATGATTGCCTATGAAGCATGTGTCCGGTTATGTCTTCATTCATGGTCAACGGATAGTGTCAGTGAGGCTTCTTACTTCCTGAACAACGAATGCACCATAATGAGGAATGCATTTAGTTTGCAGAGGTTTTTCCTTCATTCTGAAGAAGAGTTACTGGGAAAGGGACCTTCTGAGTTGGTTACCGAGACATCTGCTCCAAAATCTAAGAAGAATATTGGAAAAATTAGACTCCAAGGTTTGTACTTTCTTATCCTCCCACTGCATTTTACCACTTGTAGAAATTGCAGTAGTTGTGCTTACAAGAGTATGATTTTGTACAGTTCGTAGAATTAAAATGGGATTAGATCCACCACCTGGTTGTAACATTGCAACACTGACGGTCTCCAAGGAAAAGCTCGAAGTTGTTCGTCAGCATATTGTGGAACTGAATTCGACTTTATCTTCTGGATGGAAAGCAGCGAGGAAAGTTCATGTCACTCCCCAAGTTCCTCTAAATGGTTCACTTTCGCGTCAAAGTTTGGCTTACATGCAGGCTGCTGCTCGCTACCTTAAGCAGGTCTCAAAGGCCGTTAAAAACGAAATTGTTACGTCTCACACTGGACCGCAAACTTATGAAGCAGTACAAGGTATTGCATTGTACTTCGGACATAACTCATTGTCTTATAATGGTCATAGATTTTTGATTCTTTCTGTTTTCAGAAACATATTCATGTTCATTGAGGTTAAAGAGCTCTGCTGAAGATGATCAAATTAAGACGCAACCTGGATCTGGCGAAACGTTTATTTTGTATGTGCCCTTGTTTACTCACATGATCTTTAAGGATCATTCTTTCTACTCCTTTCTTTGTGGATCTTAATATTCTTTTCTCTTGTAGCTTACCAGATAGTCTTGGTGATGATTTGATTATTGAAGTTCGAGATTCGAAGGGGCAACTTCTTGGTCGTGTCGTAGCTCAGCTAGCAGCTATAGCTGATGATCCGGTAAGATTCTCTCTCTGTCTCACACGCATTATGTTTTCAGATTACTGATTCCATTGGACGATGAAGCTGAAGATCTTATGTTTTTTCTGAAGCAGAGTGAAAAACTGCGATGGTTGCCAATATATCATGAACCAGAGCATGAACTAATTGGGAGAATCCAACTTACTTTTAATTACTCAAGTAGTTTAGATGAAAAAACTAAGTGTGGGTTGGTGGCCGAAACTTCAGCGTATGATCTTGTCCTAGAGGTGGCTATGAAAGCAGAACGATTTCAGCGAAGAAATTTATTGTTTAAGGGCCCGTGGCATTGGATGATAACTCGATTTGCATCCTATTACGGGGTTTCAGATGCATACACTAGATTAAGGTAATCATTGAGTGACTAAGAATGGTTTTAGTGTCTTAAAATTCTGTTGCAGTAACTAAACGATGTTTTGTGAGAACTTGCAGATATCTTTCTTATGTCATGGATGTCGCATCGCCTACCAAGGACTGTCTTGATCTGATACATGATTTTCTATTCCCTATTTTAATGACCAGCAACCACAAGGCTGTATTGAGTCATCAAGAGGTGGGTTAGCTTTGATCATCAAATTGTTATCTTTTCAGTATTCAAATAGCTTACTTCAACTTTTGGTCCTTTGGTCAGAATCGATTACTTGGGGAAATTGACGAACAAATTCAGCAGATTCTTGCTTCAGCATTTGAGAATTATAAATCACTTGATGAACTGTCTTTCTCCGGGATGAAAGATGTTTTTGAGTCTGCGACGGGGACTCCAGCACCTGCTATAGAATCAGCTGTCAAGCTCTATGGTCTTCTCAACGATGTATTAACCCCCGAGGCACAGTTGAAACTCTGCAGATACTTTCAGGTATTAATCAAACTTTTATCTGTTTCTTAACCATCTTTTCTTAAGTTGTATATGTGATTCATCACCTACGGAAACCACTTCAGGCTGCTTCAAAGAAGAGGTCAAGAAGACATTTGCTGGAAACAAACGATTTACTTAACAACCGTAGTGAAGGTGTACCAGTTGATCCCATGGCGCTTCCAGCTTCTTATCAAAAGATGAAGTCTCTAATCTTAAGCCTTAAAAATGAAATATCCACTGACATAGCAATCCATAACTGCAATGTGCTCCCAAGGTTTGTTTAAGACTCAAGTCAAAGATATGCAGCGTATATGTTAACCCAGATATCTACGGTTTGATTCTCAATTTATCTTTCTAATGATTTTCTCTCTGTCAACTATCAATCAAACAGCTTCATAGACCTTCCAAATCATTCAGCGGCAATATATAGTGTTGATCTCTGCAATAGGCTCCGGGAATTTCTTCTCGTATGGCCTCCTCCTGGACCATCACCTGCGGTTGTTGATCTAGTTATTACAACTGCTGACTTTCAGAGAGATATCTCTAGCTGGAACATAAAGTAAGTCCATTGGTAAAACTACTTTTAAACCCTTACATTTTTTTAATAATTACTGATAGGCACCTATATATTGTCTTGTCATGTTGCAGTCCTATTAAAGGTGGCGTTAATGCCAAGGAGCTTTTCTATTCATATATCACAACATGGATTGAAGAGAAAAGACGAGTTTTATATGAACTCTGCAAGCTAGAGACGGTACTAACCCTGCAACTGAGTTCTTCCAAGTTTAATTATATACTGCAGAACGTAGAACATTTTAAAGCCCTTCCTCCATGCAATTGAATTACATTATGTCTGTTTTTTCAGTCAAAAGCATGTGGCGAGATTCCGGGATTGACTTCTCCTTTTGTCGATGAGATGTATGAGAGACTCAATGGGACACTTGATGAATACGATATCATCATTAGGCGTTGGCCAGAATACGCAATATCCTTGGAGAAAGTAAGCGAAACAGAAAAGACTTCTTTCAAGTCCAATCACATGTTATGCTGTTGTTTTATGGATCGTAATTCAAGTGTTGTTGTTGTTCCATGGAAAAAGGTTGTAGCAGACGCAGAGAAGGCAATAGTTGAAGCCATGGAGAAACAATTTACTGAGATTTTATCTCCGTTAAAGGAAAGTAAAATATTTGGCCTGAAAATTGTCAAGAAATTCACCAAAGGCACACCTAATCCTTATTCTGTTCCAAACGAGGTATGTTGCTTATTGTAATTTTGCAAGTTTTTTTTATGGATGTAAGAGGAGAAGACATTCACGCCATTTTGGTAAAATTTCAGCTTGGAGTTCTTCTCAACTCAATGAAAAGAGTGCTTGACATTTTACGCCCGAGTATAGAGAACCGATTCAAATCTTGGAATTCATATATCCCTGATGGAGAAAACAGAGTCTTGGGAGAGCGGTTAAGTGAGGTGACAGTATTGTTAAGATCCAAATTCAGAAGTTATATGCAAGCGCTTGTGGAGAAACTTGCAGAGAATGTATGTACTCTCTAGTTATCATCCAATAATTCGATTATCTTCTGGTTTTTGTTCTCACAGCCACCTTTGTTGAAATCAATTTCTTGATCTCGTTATGTTAACAGACGAGGATACAAAGTCACATGAAGCTAAAGAGCATCATCCACGACTTAAGGGAAACCACAGCGGAACCGGATGTTAGAAACAGAATGACAGCATTGAAGGATTTGCTAGACAAAACCATCGATCATCTACACGGTGTTTTCTTACCCGATGTGTTTGTATCAATCTGCAGAGGAATTTGGGACCGAATGGGACAGGTAAGAGACATCATTACAATTCATTACACCGGTTCTTTTTGTCTTCTGCATTTACCTTCACTGTTCTGTTCGTTCTTTCCAGGATGTGCTTCGTCTTTTGGAGGATAGGAAAGATAATGTGACTTGGCACAAAGGCCCGAGAATCGCAGTTTCTGTAAGTTTTGTTTAAAACTTTTTCGGGAACTGTAATAAAAAATGTTCGTTGCCTTTTTTTCTAATCTTATTCTTTAATAACTTTAGGTTTTAGATGAGATCTTTGCGACACAAATGCAAAGCTTGCTTGGAAACGGTTTGAAGCCAGAGCACTTGGAGCCACCGAGATCGATGATGGAACTCAGGTCTATGCTATGCAAAGATTCTACGGATTACAGAGAAGGAGGCTACAACTACTAGTACCAAACATTGTGAGCCGGTGTAGAATCTGGTTCTTTTTTGTTTTACTATGTTTGGTTCATTGGTATGGTATGTCATTGCCAAGTTTATATTCTTTGAACCAAGCAAATGTAGTTAAAAGAAGGCGGGTAAACAGAGAGTTTAACTAAACTGTATGTAGTAAAAAGTTGAACGAAAGAAGAAAGAGAGATTCACATGTTGTATAATTGTTTCGGAACGGACCCGAGTTTAGTCGTTGATTCTGGTTACATGCGTTAGAGTCGGTTTTTAAAACGCGCGTGTTAACGTCTCTTAATTGGGCCCAGCCCACTAAGATCAAAAAAATAAAAAGAACCGTCGCCTGAGAGATTCGAACTCTCGCGGGAAAATCCCACTTACTTAGCAGGCAAGCGCCTTAACCACTCGGCCAAAGCGACGTGTTGCTAAATGGCGCAATATTTAACTAAATATTACAATACATAAAAATAAATCTGCTCTGTTGTCTGCCTTGAAAAATAAGATGATCTAATACCTATATCGCTAATAACAGTATAACTATAATCTATTCACCTGCACCATCCATTCAAAGCCAATAAACTTAGCAGAATAGATATTTAGATCTTCGGGTGGGATTGGATCATTTTTTTCCGGGTTTAAAAAAAATTTAGGATCCGTTCGGATTTATATGATTTTTCGGTTAGGTTCATATTATGTCTGGTTCGGTTTCTGAAGAAAAATTATTCAATTTTAATAAATATATAGTGTAATTTAGATATTTTGATTCTCGGTTTGATTCCGGTTGGTTGATTTTAATTTGGGTATGGGGTTTTATGCCCAAGCCTAGTACTTTGGATAATCTAGCCAAGCCTAGAATATATTATTAGTCATGAAGATTCCAAAACGATAAAACCAGAGCAACTCTTTTATATAAAAGAGAAGAGGCCCAAAAAAACAAAAGAGAGAAAAACATTCGTAAACGACAAAAAACAAGTGCACGTTTATTCCCTCCTTTCTTCTCTATTCACTTTCTCTCTCTAACAACACACCATCTCCTGATTTCTTCTTCTTCTTCCTCTCTTTCTCTCTCTAGCTTTAAATCTCTCCAGATGCCCAAATCCTTTACCCGCCGTCGCTTCTCTAATCGCCACCATCTTCTCCGCCGTCTTAGCTTCCACATTTACTCTTACTCTCACCATCACCGTCTTCGTCCTCCTCTGCATCATCACCAATCTCTTTTCTAGACAATGTTAATCACCTTTCTAAGATTCGTCTCTTCCAGATTGATTCTGGCTTCTCTCGTTTGAGATTATTATGCCGGTTTCTCCTGAAAGTGGAACCTTAGGGTTTCGTTTTCTATTGATTGGGTTTATGATGTTGGTTTTTCTTCTGATTCGTCGGCAATGGAGATCTGCTTCTGTGAGGAGAGAGGAAGTTATTAGTCTCATTGCTTTAGCCACCGAAGAATCTTATCTAGCGGAGGAGGTTCGTGCCTCCACTGTTGATTACGGCGTCGGCGATTCGGTTTCGGATGTTTATCGTTGCGCTGTTTGTCTTTACCATACCACTACTCGTTGCTCTCAGTGCAAATCTGTTCGTTACTGGTTCGTTCTCTCTCAATTCGATCGTTTCTATATTCAAATCATTAGAGATTTGAAGATGGCTAGTTTTAGAATCTGATCACCAAGAAAAGTTTAGATTTTTAATTCTTAAAAGATCATTTTTTTTTTTTTTTTTTAACCTTTTTGGTAGTTCAAGCAAGTGTCAAATTCTTCATTGGCGACGAGGTCATAAAGAAGAATGTCGATCGCCTGATTACGATGAAGAAAGGGAGGAGTCTGTTAAATCTGATGATGGTAATAATAGCTTTAGATACTTGAGGTTTCAGTATTTGATATATAAAGATTTCACATTTGGTGGTTTGTGATTTTGATGACTTGAAGCTCTCTGCAGATGCAAAAGAGTCGAATATGGATTTTCCATCTGGTGGGACTGCTTTTGAATCATCAGCAGAAATACCCTCAAATGTGTCTATTGATGTTGCCTGTGATCTGTCTACAAGTAGGCCTAGTATTCATAAAGTGCAAGCCAGATCTGAAGCTGTGGATTTCACTATAAAGGATAATCTCTATGAGACCAGGCCACTTAGTAGGAAGAAATCACGTAATCGTACAGACAAGGTTCAATCAGCGAGAAATTATTCCAAAGGAAAGACTGATGCAAAGCCGCGGAAACTTGGCAATCAAAATTCTCGTAGGTCAGGTGATTCGGCTGAAATGTCAATTTCAGATCAATTTTTGTCAGTTGATGAGTATGAAGAAGAAATAAATGCATTTGGACATGGAAGAATTACATCTGAACCATCTAGTGCTTCTGCTGCAATGTCATCTTCAACTGTTCTCCTACCTTCAAAAGCTAATAGTAAGCCAAAATTGTCACAAACTTCAAGTAGTGGATTGAAAACATCGGTGCAGAAAGTTGTTCAGCATTTTAGACCCCCACAGTCGTCAAAAATGTCTCAACCTTCCAGTTCTATTGATGAGGTTACTAGAATATATTATTTCAAGTTTAAGTTTTTTGTATCTTGATTATATCTATTGCCATTATCCCATAGTGACGTTGCTGTTTTTTTGTGCAGATGAGCTTCTCATATGAGTTGTTTATAAAACTTTATTGTGATAGAGTAGAATTACAGCCATTTGGCCTTGTGAACTTAGGAAACAGGTACGTATCTATCTTTAACGTTTCTTGCTTTTGGCATGATGATCTAATGTGCTAATGTATTTGTGTTTGTCACTTATATTATTACTTTTGTAGTTGCTATGCAAATTCTGTCCTTCAGTGCTTGGCATTCACTCGGCCACTTATGTCATACGTTATTAGGGGATTACACTCTAAAACATGTAAGTTGCACACCAAAATAATTTTTACTGCTCTTATTGTAACTATGTGGAATCTTATCTTGATAGTTGGATTTTCAGGTAGAAAGAAGAGTTGGTGTTTTGTTTGTGAGTTTGAACACTTAATTTTAAAGGCAAGGGGAGGAGAATCTCCTCTTTCACCTATCAAGATCTTATCAAAATTACAAAAGATTGGGAAGCATCTTGGCCCTGGAAAAGAAGAAGACGCACACGAGTTTTTAAGGTGAATCATATGGGTTATGCTTTTAGTAGCTTTTATCGGTTTTTCAAAGTTCAATATTTTCTCAAAGGTGAGTTACATTGTTCTTTCATAAGAATGCCAGGTGTGCTGTTGAGACAATGCAATCTGTTTTTCTCAAAGAGGCTCCTGCAGCTGGTCCGTTTGCTGAAGAAACTACTTTAGTAGGCCTTACGTTTGGTGGATATCTTCACTCCAAGGTTATATATTAGCAAAGTGTCTTGGCTTTAGTACCATTTAGAGTTTTTTTTGTTGTTTTATGACAGTCAAAGTAATCTCAATTAATGACGTTTTTATCAGATTAAATGCATGAAATGCCTCCACAAATCTGAGCAATCGGAGCTGATGATGGATCTAACTGTTGAGATTGATGGGGATATAGGAAGCCTCGAAGAAGCACTTGCTCAATTTACAGCATACGAAGTCCTAGATGGAGAGAACCGGTACTTCTGTGGCAGGTAGTTGAATTTTTCTTTTGTAGACAATGTTAATGTATACGTTGAAAAACTACTACTAATTCCTTTGCCTTTGTTTTTCCTTTTTACAACCACAGATGTAAATCTTACCAGAAAGCCAAAAAGAAATTGATGATATTGGAAGGACCCAATATTCTTACTGTTGTGCTAAAACGTTTTCAGGTGAGAGTCGTCATCCTCGTTAGTTTGATGGTATCTATTATTGTTGGGTTTACTCAGAAGAATGATTTGTTTTTTCACGCAGTCTGATAACTTTGGGAAGCTGAGCAAACCCATCCATTTTCCAGAGCATCTCGATATTAGCCCGTATATGAGTGACCCAAATCACGGAGATCATCCCGTGTATAGTCTCTACGCAGTGGTGGTCCATTTGGATGCTATGAGCACTTCATTTTCAGGTCATTATGTTTGCTACATAAAAACCCTTCAAGGAGACTGGTTCAAAATTGATGACAGCAATGTAGGTCTCAATATATCATTTATATTTTTATACCAATGATGCTAGTTTTTTTTTCTCGAATCTTGATTTTGTTTCCGAATTCGCAGGTTTTCCCGGTTCAATTAGAGACAGTATTACTAGAAGGAGCATACATGCTTCTTTATGCAAGGTGAATACAAAGAGAGGACAGACATCATAAAAACCCAACTCTTGTTCATTTACTAATATCTGAGGAAATCCTCTTCTTTGACAGAAATTCTCCGAGACCGGTGAGCAAGAACGGTGGTCGGAAATCAAAGGAAAGAAGAAATTTGGCCGCAATTCCGTCAAGACACGGCAACAAGAAACAGAGAGACAGTGATAACAGTTTGTTGCCGCGTGTGGACTGGTCGAGTGGAAGTCTATCGTCAATGTTTAGCTCATCGGACACAACAAGCTCATGTAGCACAAAAGACTCATCAGGTATTGAGAATTTATCAGATTACCTGTTTGGTGGAGTTGAACCGGTTTGTAAACGGGATCTTCATGATTCATCTGCCTTAACGTTTTATTGAGATTTAATTAATTTTTTGACTCTGATGACCAATTTTTGACTTTGAACCAATAAGCAAAAAAAAATAGAAAATGTTCTTTTTTAAAATCTACTTAATTCGAGCTGACGTGTACAGTTTTATTAAGCAAAAATAGAACATGTACATTTTTTTGTACCTTTTTTCTTGAATCCAGTCAATTCGAGATTTAATATAATGGATTTACCTTCTTTTGAATCTAGTTTTTTACAATTTGGAAAATAACTAAATTTATATGTAAACAGGAATCCAAACAGAGAATTCCATGGAAGATTTAGTGAGAGCTTTTCTTAACTGCTCTTACACAAAATACCACCATTAGTGGCGGCAAAACACAAAGTACACACAAATACAGAGAAATCCAAAAATATAAAGGCCTCACAGTAAAAAGAAAAAAAAGAATACTTACACAAAATGAAACTTTTTCATCTTGTTGTTTCATGTCGATTTGGTATCTTTTAAGACTCCTCCTTTCTCAAGCTCTCCAACGAGGTCCCTAAGAGAGGGAACCTTCATGGCTAGAGTTCTGTAGAGCCTAGAGTATCGAGCCCGTGTGCCATCAGCTGTTCTAGCTAAAGCCAGTGAACTTAGAGCTTCGGGCAACTGACCAAACACTTGTTTCATTTCCTCTAAGCTCATGTTTTCTAAAACCGAAGGCCTTGGTACAACTCTCATGATTTCGCCTCCTTTAGGTTCTTGAATACGGGCATCCGCTTTGATCACGAGCTCTGAGTTGGAGTTAGCTCCGCATTTTATGATGAATGGAGCTGAAGAGCCTCCTGTGTTGAATTGCAAAACGTTCCATTGAGACACATCGGTTTCAGTCGAAGATATTGAATCTAATGAAGGTCTCTTTTCGTCTTGAAGATTGTCTTCTTGCTCTGGAATTGTCTGCACTCCAATAAAAAACCAGCAAGTAACAAGTTATCGTCAAAATTCTCATGATTTTTGGATCGATCTTTTTCTCGACTTTTATTCATCACTTACCTCGACCAACTGGTGCGCCGTATCAATTTCTCTCTGTGCACATGGATGATCAACATCAAGCAGAGAAGGCATTCGTTCGTTAAGTTCATCAAGAGACTCCAGCAATGCTTTCTTCTTGCTTTTACTCAAAACGTGGACAGAGGCTTGTCTTGTTATTTCCTTCAAGAAGCAAAAGGTTTTTATTTCTTCTCGTGGTTAATCATAACTAAGATCAAGAAAGACACGTAATGGTTTCATATGATAAGAGTTATAAATACCTTGACTTGCTTCAGTATGGCATCTAGAGAAATAAGGGAGGCTAATCTCGAGTCTTCGGCAGCTGTAGAAGGATTTTGAACAAGAGAACTGCCTTCTTCCAAGGTAAACAAAGCTGCATCACTTCTCATCTGTTGCAAAATCTGATATAGAAAGAAAATGGGATTAAGGTACTAGAAAAAACTCTTAAGAGATAACAAGAGTGAGATTAACGGTCTGACAACATACGATTCTTTTTCAGGGTTTACCTTTCTTCTTTTGTGGTCAACAGACTCGAGAGCTGATCGAAGCTTCGAGACTTGACCAGCATCTTCTGCCTCTTCCGAAGCCAAAGTACCAGCAATATCCTAATCAAACATTTCCGTATCAGACCACACATGGCAAACAAGTTCTTCAGCGACTAAGACCTAGATCTCAACATAATCCCTTAACAGATTTCTTATTTAAAATCAGTTACTGCTGAAATCATTCTGAGATTTCCACTCAAAAAAAAAAAACACATCAAGTTCAGCTTTGACATGTCATATATACCTTTAGATGCTGCATCTGAGAAGTGTAGACTCGTTTTGCATACTCAGACAAAAGCTGTCCTAAAGCGTCTGTGTGAGGTGGCACCGCAGCTCCCACTCCAGCCATCCAGCCATCCATAATTGCTGTGGAAAGAAGCTCTAATTGGCCAGTGGTTACTCCTGAAACATCATCTGCTGTAACAGAGAGAAACTCAAAACTTTCAGCAAGCCATGACCTAATCTGTCTTTGCAGTTCACCAGCCGGAGTGTGAACAAATAAAGCAGCTAAGGGTTTGTTCCCAATGGCAAAACTTTTGGCTTCATCTTGTATCTCCCTCAGCTTTCCTCCAGTCACTTGCTGCCTCCCAGTATCCTAAGACAAATTTAGAAACAAGAGAAGCACGTATGTTTGTATCTTGGATTCTCAGTTATTAGGTTAAAGTAAAGCATCTCTGGGAGTCATAGCTATCTTACCTGGTCATGTCCACGGATTCTTGAAACTACAGATACCAACTTACTTTTCTTTTCTGGCTTTAAATTAACTTTAAACCCATGAATCTGCTCATCATAATATCGAACTGGTGATCTACCTGGGCTGCTACTCCCGCTGGAGCTTCTAGTTCGACCAGTATATGGCTTCTCCAAAAAGCGTTCAACTGGAGAAACCTAAAAGAAGTGGGTGACGTGAGATTGATCTTGCCGGGAGAAGAAACTTAGTGACACACACCAGCAGGAAAAGCTAAAAGGAAACTTAGCTAATTAAATCTGGTTATGCTCACCTTGATCGACTGAAGCTCAGGTGATCGTGCAAGTAAGGACCTTATGTACAATATCCTGACTCGAGAAACAAGCATTGTATCCATTACTCTTCTTGGTTCCATTTTCCGGATAAATGAAAAGACAGAATCTCTGATCTCAGCAAGTATTTCATGCTCTCTGGAAGCACCGGCCTTTATGACAGCTGCTAAGACCTGCAAGTCAACAATAACACCAATAAATTTTCTTAACATATAAACCTATATATGTATAGTGACAAACAGAATTTACTGCAGAAATCCCTAAAAATCTAAAAGGGTACTCAACATCAAACTATTAACCCGGTGGCAGTACCAGCATCAGAAGCTTGTTTGCGCCATCAGCAATGGCTGCAAGACCTTCATATTGTTCGGGATCAAAATCATTCAATGCAGCTGTTAAGTATTCTCCAGCTGGAGTGGTTTTTACTAATTCAGAGCTGGATTTTACTAATGTAACCGTGCCCTCATTTTTATCCACTGAAGATGGTAAAGCGCCCACACTATTTTTCCTGAAGAAAATACAGATCAGGTGGTAAGGGAAGTAAACAAAATAGAGAAGACAGAAGTTTGGATTAAGTGGTTCCAAGAGATCAAATAACTACCTGTCAACATCTGCAGGCTGCACAGTTGGTGAAGCTTTTGATGAGGGGCTAGATACCTATATACAACAGTGGATGAGAAAGCTTAAGCAAATAGCTAGCTGGAGCAGGAAAATCTCCATGCGTATGGCAATTAGTAACATTTAATGAAGAGAAGAGATAGAATGATTTTTTCTTCCAACAGCTATAAAAAGAGAAGTGTCCGTGATGTGATACTGAATCATGCGCAGTGTAGGATAAAGAAAAGAATCACCTGAGTTGAGCTAGCCATTGACTTTTCTGTCAATCTGTCAAACAACTTTTCATTTTCTTCATGCAACCTCTGCAGAAAACAACTACTCTCTTCAGACAAATGTTCAGTTCAAATACCATTTGGGTAATTCAAAATATGGAAGTCACTAATAAAATTGTGCTCAATAGGAAGACGAAGCAGAACCTCAATCAGTGCATCACGTTTTTTCAGTTCTTCCTCAAGTTTCTTGGTAACTGCAGAAGAATCGACTGTGTTCTCAGCTGCTCGGGGCTGAGATTCCAAGGGATCTCTCGATCTTGTCATGTCAGACTTCAGGGCTTTACTTAGTTGTGATTCTAAGTCTTTCACTTTAGACTGCATAAAATTGTGTAAAAAAAAAGGGAAGGCGAATGTCACGGCTATCATATTCAGAGAAGGCTACTTGAAAGCAATTTCACCATCTATTTTCTGTTACGTAGATGTTTAAGATAAAAGGCTAGCAGCATGTCTCGAAGTTTAGAAAGTAGATACTAATGAAGTACCAACCTGGAGATTTTGAATGGTGGAATCTTGTTGTTGTACCTGCAGCTTTTGTTCCTGTTCTAACTGTAAAAGTTGAGCTATTTCATTTCTTAACTGAGAATTCTGCTCCTTTTCTATTTTATGTTTGTCTGCAACCATCGTATTCTCTGACTGCAAAAACAATTAAGTAATTCGTTAGCAGAAAGGAATCTTATAAGGAATAATTGAAATAAGCAGACACTATCCCAGTCAGCATTGAAGACCTTTAAATCTGATTGCAGTGTGAATGAAACTCTCCACGCTCTCTGTACTTCATTATAGAGCAGTACACATTGGTCATTTGCTTCTTTAAGTGCTTGTTTTAAACCTGTAACCTCTTGTTTCAGACGCTGAGTTTCCCTCTCTTTCTCCAATACCTCCTTCCGAGCATCATTTGCCTATAGGAAGAAAGGATATTTACACGGCACATTTTCAAACTACGTGTACATAGTAAGTTAAGCAAAAAAACCTACGTGTACCCTCAAATCTATTCTTCAGAGAAATAAACTAAACTCCAAAAGGGGAAGAGATCAAACCAACAGACTAATTAAGTAAAATCCTAACAGTCTGTCAAGTGAATCCTTCCACGCTCTGCTTTACTTTCAGCTACAGAAAATTTAATCTTTGTTCTTCATTCATGAGGTATTACTGAAATTCCAGAATATGTATTATAATTTGAAATTTTATTCAATACTTTTATTTTGACAATTCCATCTGTTATATGTATGAATGTCAAGATACGAGAAAAGAAGTAGAGGGAGGAGGACAGGATTCTCTAATTCCACTTACCACGTCTCTCCATTTCTTAATTGTGTCTCGATTCCCAAGGCTTGGTACAGTATTCCGAGCTCTAGCGGCATAATTGAGACATGACATTATTTCAGACAAGTTCCGTGCACTTGGACAAATGTTGACGATCATCAATGTTTTGGAGCTCCCTCCTGCACGTTACAGGAGATTGTTCTCATTTGAAGGAACTTCAAGGAATGGAAAGAAATCCTCAACACAGAGAAAATATATTTACAGCGAAACGTAGAGGCACACGCACTCAAAAGCAGAAGCATTTACCTAGTGAATCTGCAAGTATTCTTGTAAGAAATGAGTTCTCGTAAGGAATGGTATCTTTTTTTGACGTCAAAGATGATAAAACATCTCCCAGCCTACAGAACCCGAGATATATGCAGTAAGTAAAGGGGAAAAAATTAATTCAAAGATTCAAGCTAACAACGCTTACACATGAAGAAAAATGTCAAAAATGTCAAAGATATGGGATTCACTTGTAAGGAACAAAGGAAAAAGATATGGGATTCACTTGTAAGGGAACAAAGGAAAAGAGGGATCGGAGAGAGGATACTTAAACTTACGCGGAAATTGAATTTGTTACATGGAGCAGATCAGTTACATGATCTCCATTGTCATCCTCCACAGTTAAACCTTCACTTCCAGCCAGGTCAACTAAAGAAAGCTTGCTAATTATATTTTCTCTCGTAATTGTGTTGCTATAACAAATGTGTATTGAGACAATCCTACCAAAAGAGCAGAAATCCATTAAGAAGAGATCATGAGTAGAGAATCTTAGCAGAAAATTATATGCTTAAAATAGGAGTTAAGCATATAATATAACATACAGATGGGTCACATTAGACTTTGATTTATCATTCCCCCTATTCTGAAATGCAGAGTTCAGGACTCTCATGAACTCTGATGGATTATCAACTTTTTCCTGCGAGAGTTCTATAACAGATTCGCGTAAACCCATATTGATCTTTGGCAAGTTGCTCTGACAACCTGAGAGTAAATCCCTGACCTAAAACATGAAAGTTACTGAATTAGAAAAGAGTTTCAATTTCCATTCTATTATCGAATGCCACTGAAATCGAAAAAACGAAGCACCTGTTCGTTATAGAGCTCAAACACTGAAACAGAGAAACTGAACTGAGATGCGGAAGTTGAATCAGAATTGGCCAAGTCGACCAGTTCCTCAAAACAACGAGCATATAAACCACGGTCATGATTAGATCCTTCCTGAGAAAAAGCAACAGCATTAACTAACATCAATCAGAGAGCAATTGCCTGATATAGAAATCTCTAGTAAAATCGATAGGATAATACTATGAACGTCCATGAACTTGCCTATCATAATTAAACCCTGTCAAATAACATGAAACTTTTTTGCGATCTCAAAGTTCATTCACATAGATATCCTCGGCTTGGTTAGGGCCAAAAAGTATTGAAAGCATAAACATGCAAATAAGTAGTAAAAAGCATGAGTATATTAGGAGACTGTTCATACCCCGTAACTTTAGCAACTTTGAAAAATTATTTTGTATGTATGTCCCTCAAGTTAGATATTACGCATGCAACATTGATGATACGGATACCAAACAAGATCTATATCTAATTTCAGAAAGGAAAGGGAGGGGAGGGGCAACCATGGTGTATGTCTTCCCCGCGTGAGTTTGTCCATAGGCAAATATAGAAACGTTTGATCCATCCAGAGCAGATTGCACAAAAGGTTGGACATCACTGAACAGTGAAGCTGAGGAAAGTTTACTGAATAAGTTCCAGATTATATGGAGTAAGTACATAGATTACATTTACAAACCAAATGTATGAATGTTTGCTACTTTTTTAGAAAAGTATTGGAAACAGTTCTTAAGCATAAGGTAAGATTACATTAACAGTGAAGTATTATAACTCACCTTGTCCAACTTGAGGCCCATAAACTCTATCAAATTCAAATTCCTTCTTGGGATTGGACAGAGTATCATCACTAGTGTTTACACGTATAGTGCAGTTATCAGGAAATTCAATGATAGAGGGACCCTCGTCTTCAAATAAGGGTCTTGCTCGACAAAATACCTTTACATTCCCTGAAAGATAAACCATAAACTACACATTCAGGGTCATATAGAACAATCTAAAGCTGGTGTAATGAATATCAATACAAGTAAAGATAGAGAGAGAGAGGAAAGACAGAAAGACTGATCACGTCGGAAATGGAATGATCTGCACCTTTGGTCGTCAGTAAGTCATTGAACAGTCTTTTCTTCTCATTGATAAGTGGAGATATCCTAGCCTCAGTCTGAAGTGCATATTGATCTGTGATAGGCTATGCAGATAAGTGAAAAAAAACACATTCCCGAATTTCACCACAACAAAACATGAAACAGATAATTGTAACAAAATTCCCATCACAAGAGATACATAGATATAGATGCATACATTCTAATAATGAATAAGTGACCAAAAAAATCTTATCTTCTCAACATTTCTAATCCAAATAGTCTTATTTTGCCAAAAAAAAAAACTACACTTTCACACTGAAGGGAACTAAAAACTTACCCAGTTTACGACTTTTATCAGCCAGAACACCTAAATAACGAGTAACCCTTTCAAGCTTTGCATTAGAGTACTCTTGAAGATCAGTAGCTTCCTGTCTCAATCCCACATAATCGTCCTTTGCAAGCTATTCAACCAAAACCAAATTTTCTTAAAAAATAGCTTAATCACACCACCGCAAAATAGCATCATTGTACTTAAAACCTCAGCTCTCTATACTCGTCTAAACATTAAAATCATCCTCTTTCACAAATTTCAAACTCATCAATAGAAAGAGCTTAAAAACATAATTCTTACTCAAACCCAAACAAACAAATCTCAGAGAAACATTATCACACCTGAACTTTATCCTTCAAACTCTGAACCTTAGACGCAAGCTCCGACGAGTGCGGTGGAAGCGAGTTCTTCGGGATCGAGTACCGTCGAAGCATAGACGACGGTGACCGATGGACGCCTTCCTCACTAGAAGGCGACTTCTTCGATTCGAACCCAGTCACCTCCCAGTTCCACCTATTGGTGGTACTCTTCTGCTCCGCCATTTACAAATCCACGAAAAACCCTAATCTTATTCCAGATTTCAGCACAAACCCACCACAATTCTCGAGCAGACAACCTCAGATTCCAAACGAAAACATTCAAAAGTTTTTGAAATTTATTACCTCCAAATCCTAAATTTTGTGTTCTTTTTTTTCTTTGTTTTGTCTCTTTGTCTCTCTCTCTCAGATATAAAAATGAAAGGCCGAGGCAATGAGTATCATACGATGTCGTTTTGAATATGTTCTTCTTTTTAATAAACAAAACAAAACCAATTAAAATAATAAAATGACAGAGACACCAAAACGTCTTTTAAGACAACAGTATTTTGTGCTGTGCGTCGTTAACGCCTTCTCGTGTTCGATTTTGGTTCATTATTTTATTTCAGTCATTTTCTAATAATCTCAACAAAAATAATTTATCAAATGTAGCTTATTTATTGGTTGAAATATAGAAAATAAACACAATTTTCCTTCGAAATTACGGTGCAATGAGTAGCTACAGTAGTCTTCTCTATATATATTACTAATTTAATACGATAAAAGGATTGGCATAAGATGATAATCATTACAAGAAAAATGGAATTTTAATTGATTAAATGATAATGGCACACGCAGATCTGTGTGGTGCATATGATTATTTTTTTGTTATTAATTCTTTTGGAATTTTGGACCGACCAGATAGCGTGTCATTGAAGGTAAATAATTACTACTTGTATTCATACCAAGAAAAAAAAATTGATTACAAAAGTTTGGTGGGTCTACTTTATGAAAGAAGAAAGAACCACACAAGTAGGGTTAATTTCTGAATACTCTAAATTTATAATCAGTGTTGTAGTCAAGATCAATTAATTTTCAATAAAAGGCCCAAAGTTTTATCATTCTTGGACCTTAAACAATCTACTCAAAATAAAGGGCCATTTCTTAGTTTGGTCAGGCCCAAATGTTTAGTAAGCCAATAAGCTTAAATAGTTTTGTTTAAGGATTGACACTAAAACAAAATCTTAAGGCATTAAAACAAAATCTCAAAGCATTAAAAACTTGTGAAAAAGGCTTGAAGCCTGTTTAATAAAACAAAATCAGATGATGTATCTTGACATTAATTACAAAAATACTAAATGAAATTCTCTTTAAAAAAAAAGGTTAGATTCTTGGCGTTATGGTACTATTTACTTTAATTCCGCTTTATATATAAACTTTGTATAAATTCATTAACTGCGTTGTTTAATACTTCGTCCGATGCGAAATTGTATCTCAAAATAAGTGAGTAATCCCAAAACTTTGTTTATGTACGAAACAACTTTAATATGATTCAACTCATCTTCTATACCTTTTTCCTATGCTTTAAAACCTTTTTTTATTGTATGACTAACTTTTTTCCCTTTAAAACACATATCAACGTACCGCTCAATAATTGCTTATTTGAAGCAAAAAAAAAATGATAAATACTGAAAAAGAAAAGTAGAAGAATCATATTCCCACCCCCAACAAATCGTATAATGCTGGTTCATCAAAAATTGGTCCTTCGAAAATCACGTTCATAATATATTGATCATTAAGCTCTCACGTTCTCGCCGAATCAATTTTTTAATCTTAATGTTTAGTCTTATAACCGGTAAAACGCATAATTTTTCATTTTTCGTACATATAATTTATTTCCATTAGGTTAATCTACCAACCGGAGTAATTTATAAATTTGTTAATATCTCGCCTACCACAAAGTGAATAATAAATATAGAAGTGATCATCGTTCTCAAGTAACTTGCTAGATGTTTAGCCAAACGTAGAAATAAGAGTAATGAAAAAAAAAAAAAGTAATAAGAGTAATGTGATTGTTTATCTTTGATAGAACTATAGGACAGATTTATTGATGGAAAAACTAAAAAGTGAAAAAAGTGGGTGAAAAGAAGAGAGGGGATACTAAAAAAGGACACGAAGCGAGAAGTTTGCATCTTTTGATGGATATCTAAAATCTTAAGTCAAGCTGTATAATGGGAAGAAGAACACAACAAAGTGTCGGTGCCTCGAATCAAATTCACATAATTATTATTGTTAACATAAGAAGAAGACATGAAAAGCAGAATTTTCGTTCCAAGCCATGCGTATATATAAGCTGTCTTTTCGGAAAAAATAAAAAAGCTGTCTTTATCTGTCCCAACGGTACAAAAATCTAATAAAATAATATTATAAATGAACTCTTTTTCCCAATGTTTTATTTTCTGGAGGATTAAATAAGCAAATACTAGCTTTGTTTTATTAACAGCTAGCTAATAAGCGAAATAGCTGTAGATAGCGCCACTAATCTAATCCATGGCCATTAGCTTCTGTTGTGTGTGTGGTACCCCCAAGTCGAATGTGTTAGTGATGGTGACGTAATTAATAATGGTAAATTTTAGATGACGAGTATGGAACGTGTTCCGAATTTTGTGAAATATTTTTACATATGTTTCTCTCAAATTATGCGTTTTGTTTTTGATTATCTGAATATGAGTCAAAAGATCCCAGAATAATTTCCCAAAATTTTACATTGAAGAGTCCGTTCTCTAATCTAAAACAACATGATAAACTTCGGACCACTCGACGACCACATTTGTTTTAGTTATTATGCGTATTTACTAATTTAGTCAATAAGGATATCAATTCTGTGATTCATTGACATTTCCAAAACCTTAATAATCCTAGGCTATATGTAATTAATTATGTACGAGTCACACATAATTATATAGAACCGTGATATATGTCTAGACGTTATATATCAATTATCATCATAACAGCAAAATAAATAATTTCACAATTTATTAACAACACAATAGGAAAAAGATAAAAACTAGTACCAAATAGAGTCTTAAGTCATAGAAAAAAATAAAAACAAATGAGGCAACTCTAGATTTTGTTTCCTTATACTTATAAGATAACCTCATATAAAAATTGTTTTCCATATTTACATAACATCGGACTTAAAGTTTAAATATTTAATACCGCATTTGTGTCGTCATTAAGTGCGATAATTCTGTAATTATGTAACGTTGTCATTCTCAGGAGTCCAAAAATTAAATAATTAATTAATAATCCGTTTTCGTGTCACGAGAATAAAAGGTTAAATTCGCCGTGTTTTTATTTAGAGGAGACGAGGTGGGACCCAATGGAGACAGACAGCAAATTTAATGAACAGGTGTCCATGTGAGACGTATTCACACGCTCTCTCTCTCTCTCTTTCCATTACTACTATAAACCGTTCTGGGAACTTGATCAACATTTTTAATCCTAAAACTTCTTCTTTTGAGTGTGTTGAAGAAGAAGAAGAAGAAGAAGAAGAAGAAGAAAGATTAAGATTCACTTAAAACCCGAAAAAAGTGGAAGAAGGAAGAAGACAAGAGAGCATTCTGATTCATGTGACTCTGGTTTCGTTTCTTTCTGACTCTGCTGTGTCTCTTTCTCGGCTAATTTCTCATCTTTCGTTCTCGGCTGGTTGTTTCGTTTCTGGGTATTGATTGATTGATTGATTAAAAGTCTTCAACTTTCCCGGAAATTGGATCTGGGAAGAAAAGGATGAATCTTTATGTTGCTAAAGACAGAAGAGGGATTCTCTCTGTGCTCTTCTTCGTCGTTTTGCTCTGCAACAACGTTTCGACTTCGTCTTCTTCATCTGTAAGTTGGGCAAAACTTAATTCTCTTTCTTTCCCTGTTTTTCCGGGATTCTTTTGGTTGGATTCCGGGAAAATACAAAATATCAGCTTTTGGATTTTTCGTTTCACTGAAGTATGGTTTTTAGGATTTCCAGAAATAGTAGTATTAACTTTCCTAATGAAGAAATTTCTCAATTTTGAATACATTTGTAGAAAGACAAATAGAAAGAGACATCAACGGTGGTTGTGTTTTGTGTGTTTGACTCTTGTTAATTCTGTGGTTTGTTGAATTTAAAGATTTTATCAACGGATTGATTTTATATTATCTGGGCTTTTATTGGAAATTTGACTAGTTTGGGACCGGAATATTTACTTTGACTTGTTCAATTTCAAGTCTAGAGTCTCTCTTGAGTTAAGTAGTGAAGCTCTTTAATCAAATCATTCTTTTTTGCAGGAAGTGATCACAATTAAGCCAAGACATTTATCTTTGCTAAAGAGTGCTTTGCAACGGGTAAAATTAGATGATTTAAATGATTCTTTCATGATTTCTTTTTTGATTTCAGAAAGTTAGGAGGTTTATGGCTTTTTGTTGTCACTTATAATTTCAGTCAAGTGGAGAACAGTCTGATCTATGGAGGCCATTGACTGATCAAGGATGGAGTCCTTGTATTGATTTGGGAAATTCCCCTTGTAAGTAGTATTGACAAATTGTGTGAAACTTTCCCATTTGTTTTTAGATGGCTTTGATCTCTGACTAATCTTGTTGTCTTGGAGCAGCATTACCGGATAAAACTGCGGGATATGTTCAGGTATTTCTTGATGGGGGACTTAACCAGCAACGAATGGGGATATGTGATGCAGTTGCGGTTGCCAAGATATTAAACGCCACACTCGTGATCCCGTATCTTGAAGTGAATCCTGTGTGGCAAGATTCAAGGTAATGTTTCTTGAAAAATTCTTCTTATTTGATGAGTTTGTATTTTTGACTCCGGTTTTTTAAAGCTGAATTTGTGTGCTCTTTTTCTTTCTGTGTACAGTTCTTTTGTTGATATCTTCGATGTTGATCATTTTATTGATGCGTTAAAAGATGACATAAGGGTAGTTAGAGAACTACCTGATGAATACTCTTGGAGTACAAGAGAGTATTACGGTACAGCAGTCCGAGAAACCCGTGTGAAAACCGCACCTGTCCATGCCTCTGCGAATTGGTATATTGAGAACGTCTCACCAGTTCTACAAAGGTATGTCTTGCATTTAATCTGACTAGTGATAGTTTAAGTTTTCAACTTTCATACTAAAAAGTTTGAACTTATTTTCTTGTATTCGTAGTTATGGGATTGCTGCTATTTCTCCATTCTCTCACCGTCTATCGTTCGATCACTTACCTGCTGAGATTCAACGGCTAAGGTGCAAAGTGAATTTCCAAGCTTTACGCTTTGTCCCTCACATTACATCACTCGGTGATGCTCTTGTAAGCCGCCTTAGAAACCCATCATGGAGAAACAATAAGGAACTGAAAAATGTGGATCATTTAGGAGACATGACCAACCCACACAAAAGACAAGAACCCGGGAAGTTTGCCGTACTTCATCTTCGCTTCGACAAGGTAAATTATACTTTGCTCCAATCATCCTACTTTAGACATTTGATGATTGTTGTTAGTTATTTGATCATATGAAGATTTTCTTCTTGTTATGTTTATAGGACATGGCAGCGCATTCGGCGTGTGATTTCGGTGGAGGCAAAGCCGAGAAACTTGCTTTGGCGAAATACAGACAAATGATTTGGCAAGGAAGAGTTTTGAATTCTCAATTCACAGATGAAGAGTTAAGAAGTCAAGGACGGTGTCCTCTAACACCAGAAGAAATGGGACTTCTTTTAGCTGCTTTCGGATTCGACAACAATACTCGTCTCTACCTCGCATCCCACAAGGTCAGAATTTTTCTGTTACATTACTTGTTTAAAGTATGGTTATAATGTGATGCGGCGGAACATTATTCATTACTTACGTTCTGTTTCTTTTTGGAGAATTTCAGGTATATGGAGGAGAAGCTAGAATCTCAACATTAAGACAAGTATTCCCAAGAATGGAAGACAAAAGAAGTCTTGCATCTTCTGAAGAACGAGCTCGAATCAAAGGCAAAGCTTCTTTATTAGCCGCACTTGATTACTACGTTAGTATGCACAGTGACATTTTCATCTCTGCATCACCTGGAAACATGCACAACGCTCTTGTTGGTCATCGAACATTCGAGAATCTTAAGACGATCAGACCAAACATGGCGTTAATAGGACAGCTGTTCCTCAACAAAAGCATCACTTGGGTAGATTTTCAACAAGCGCTTGGTGAAGGACATGTGAATAGACAAGGACAGATCCGGTTAAGGAAACCTAAACAGTCGATATATACTTATCCTGCTCCTGATTGTATGTGTCATGTTTGATTAGTTTAAAAGTCTTGATCTTTAGATATTTCTTATAAGAATAAAATAAAAACTCTGATTCTTGATGAGGCTAGTTTGGTGTTTGCCTTTGTGTTCTTGAGGCTTAATAAAAAGAGTATAGTTTGATTAGAATATGAATAATACAAATTATTGTGACGATAATGATAATTTGAGCAAAAATAAGTAAAGATCAAGTTGATAGCCCATAAATTTTATTTATAAACTAACAACTATAACAAGTGTATTAGAATATGCTTATTTGTAATACCTTGAGATTCTGATGAATGCACTATTTTATCATCGTATATGAATTTATTCTAATATTTGAGGATTAAAAATGTGAAACCTTTATGAATTGAAATAAATTAGTAATAGAGCCTTGAATTGTGGCCAAGAAAAGCTGACGACCTATTGGAAAAAGGTCGCCTAGAATTTTGTTTCTTGTTTTGTTCTTTTTATGACGTCTGTTACCCATAATTTTGCAGGTTTTTTTGCGACCGTTAATTAATTAATCAAATATTTTATAGTAACATTTAACATTCATGGGTGATATTTAGTCTATTGATTAAGTACTTAAGTTTACAGATACTTTCTAAGATCAACCTATATTTGTTTTTTTCTTTTGTTTTTTGGTTACATTATCAAAGATCAGCCCTTGACCCTTGTCATAGCACTAATTACAATTTAACGACATACATGTATAAATTTCATGGATTTTAATTGAGATTTGATTAACGGTTTGGTAAACTCTAGTATTATTATTAAGCATCTCTATAATTACACAAAAATCCATAGAGAAACCAGATATGATTGATTCCGGGGCGGGGAAAATGCATCAACTTTAATTATTTCCAATTGATAATTCCAAGATTTCTGTCATCATTATACCAAAAAATAAAATTAACAAGAAAATCGATTCGTTTTATTATTATTAATATAATATGTTGATTTTCTACGTATAAATCCCTGATATTTGTTTTTTTGTTTTTATTTACTTTTCTGAATGGGTAGAAGGAATCAAGTGTGGTGAAGTGTATAGTAGAACCGTAGACCGACAGTTGCCACGAAAGCAAGTAAACCGCTACCAACCGTCGGATCAATCTTTATTGGTTTCGCAGAAGCGAGGCCCAATTAAAACGGCCTAAAATAAAAAAAAATGAGAAAGGAGAGTAATATAAATGAAGCAGAGCAGAAGATGAGCTTCTCTGTACAAAGTCAGAGAAAAGTCAGAAGAAGAAGAAGAAGAGAAGAGAGTCAGAGACGACGGACGAAACGACGCGATTCTTAGGGTTTCTTCGATCGTCGATTTGATTTTTTCCCTTTCTCTCTTCTTATTTTCTCGGTAATTTACGTTTCGCAATTACCGGAGATTTTTCTCTTCTTCCGATTTTTTCGCATTTATTTCCGCCGAATTTTCCGGCGAAGCCTTGCCGTCTTTTGGCGGACATCGGAGGCTTTGATCTTCCTTTGTTTCTTCAATTACCGATCGCTTTCGCTTTTCTAAATTTAGCGCTTTTTTTTAATTGGACCACCGATCTGATGAAGCATTAATTACTTTCCATTGATGAAGAATCAACGATGGAAAATTTAAAAATAAAATAAAATTTGAGATCTTCGTTGTGTTTAGTCTGAAATTTCATTGAAAATTGAATTTGAATAAAATTTCGTGTTTGATCTATGTGATGAGTTAATCTAATCGATCACATCATAAACAGTATTAATGGATAAGAGATTTGTCTTTTGGCTTCCGAAATTTGTGTAAAGTCTTTATATTTGTTTGTGTTTGGTCAGTGTCATCATAATGGTGACATTATAATGATGATTTTATTAATGAAGATGGTTGATTTTTTTTTTTTTAATTGTGAACAGATTGAAGAAGAAGATAAAGCATCGATACATGGCTGATTGATAAGAGTTTTCTCCGGAGGTTCGGAGTTTTTTTTTAGGAAGGAAACAGAAAAAAGATGGCAGTCTCTTTTCCTCGTCTTCCGAGGTGGTTGTGTGGTGGTAACAGTAAAGAGAGAGAGAAGAAAGAGTCAATGTCTAAAGGATCTTCTTCACTGAGTCCTTCACTGAAGAAGACTACTACTAAGACTGGTTCTTCCTCTTCATCGGTGAAGAAGACCAAGAGAGGATGGATTGGAAGAGGAGGATCAGGATCAGGAGAAGAGGATAAGATGGGGAATGTGGTGTTTCCTGAACCAGATGATCCAGAGTGGTCAATTGGTTGGGTTGAGCCACATGGACCAGGTTTTAAAACTGAGGAAGCTGATTGTGGTGGGTTTGTGGTTTTGGTTCCTCTTTACAAGAAAGTGTTGGATGGTTCAGGGAATCAGATTCCGAATGGCTTTTTCTCTCCTGCTGCTCCTGGTAATGTTTGTTTCCATTATCATCATCATTCATTAATAGCAATTATTTGCATGTTTTAAAGATTGCAACCTAAATCATTGGTTTGAGTGTTTGGTTGTAAATTGAGTTGGTTTTGGTTCTGATGACATGTATACTGCAGATGGGAAGAACATGGAACAGTGGCTGTCGTCTATGGGGAAGCTATAAACCGGAGATTGGGAAGAATAAGACTATTTCTCTGTTGGTTCAGTATCAGAATTAAGAATCGAATAATCTAGAAAAGAAAAGGAAAAAAAAAAAAGAGAGAAGCAAGATAGCTTCTGGAGACTTCTTTTGATTTTCTGTTCGAAGCGAGTGACAACAAAACACCAAGTCATATCTCAAGAATCTACTAATGGACAAAGATGATGGTGATGGAGACTTAGCAACATGAAGATGAATATGATATGATTTGAGTATTGGATATTTTCCATGTGGGTTTTTTTCGGTTGTGAAAGCGTTTCTGCTTCACTTATGTGGTCGAGATAATTGGGTTTGGAAAAAAGAAAAAAAAAACTTTTTTCTTTTGTTCCTTTGTGGTTTGATGATGTGTAATAGTAGTCTACATGTACATATTTTGTTTTCTTGAATCACATGTCATGTGCTTACTTTCGACAACACAAAAACTCCCCAACAACGTTACTCACGATTATGTGATTAAACAAAGTGAACCCAAAAACGAACTACATTTTTGAACAGCATTCAGTTTTTGTCGCTAGAATCCTTGGGAAGCTGCAAACCCATGAGGCCGAGCAAATTGGAAGCAGGACCAGGAAGTCCTTCTTGTGAAGAGTAGGATTCAAGTAGGTTCTTAACAAGGTTAAAATCTGCATCAACTGGTGTAAATTCATCATCATCCTTCTCATCTGAAGTCTTTGATGATTCCTGCAGATGCACATAAACACCATTAAAATCAAATCTTAAGCTCTTAAATTCACACACAGTCTTAAGGAAAAACTGGCTCCAAGATGGTACCTCTTTTTGCTTAGAAGAATGTTGTTGATTCACATGTTCAAAGCTTTTCTCAAGAGTTGAGTTTTTCAGTTCCTCATTCATTGCTCCATAGTAGGATTCCTTAAAGCTTTCCTTAGCATCTTCGTTAGACTCTTCTCCTTCGCTTTCATCTTCAAAGTCATCTGCATACCATAACACTTTAGTAAGTGCACACACCTTCCACACCTTCCACACCTTACATATTTGTATATGTTGCCACTAGGAAAAAAAAAACTAAGAAATTACCAAAATCCATGTCCATAGAAGATCCTTCAGAGCCATCACTGTCATCATCAGCTTGTTCGTCACGACCTTGGCTCCCTAGCATTGACTCAATATCTTTCATGAAACGGTCAACATCTAGATTCACTTCTTTGAAATCCCTACACAAGTCAAGCAAAGAAAATACAATGTGTTGAGCTTGAAATTGACAAAGAGATGTTCATGAAAAATGATTAATGTTCAATATAATGGACAAACCTGTTTTCTGGAACTTCTGCTCCTTTGTAGCTTGATACTTTCTGCATGAATTGCTGCATCGACTTTGAGATATCACCGAGATCAAAATTGTTCATGTTTGCATCAGATGAACTTCCAGCTTCTTGCTTCTCCTTACCTTTCTTTTTGCTTTCCTTCTTTGAGTTATAAAACTCCATCTCTTCCTGCCTCTCTTGAAGAACAGAGTTTAGCTCATCTTCACCATCGTACAGCCAAGAATCATTGTCAGAAGCAGGAACCTCCTGACCCTTAAAGTCATCCTCCGAATAAGGTAAAGCAAGAATCTCATCAATACGTCTCACCGGTGCACTCATAATGTCTCTGCACATAAAAAAAAAAAAAACTACTCAAGATCATAAACAACTCAAAGAAGAATCCTTTTCACTACCTATAGAAACAAAAACTGCAATTACCTTGTCCTTGAAAACGAAGAACTCTTCTGGTAGTATTCCTCAGCATTCTCCATCAACCTCTTGTACTCCTTCGAACCAGAAATCAATCCTTCAAAATAACCATTCTTCTCAAGATTGTCTATATACTTGCTCCAGCTAATCCCTTTCCCATCTTCTCTTTCCTTCTTCCTCTGCTGATACATCATTTCCATACCACAAGCTATTTTCATCCCTAGCTCAGCCTCAGAGAAAGCATCCCTGTCACTGACACTAGGCATTGGATAACAATTTGGTGCTTGAAACTTCTGCTGCACTAGCTGCCCGTACATTGCACGAGACATCTTGACAAGAACAAGCACAAGCTTCTCTTCTCTTCCTTTGCTCAGAAACTTCTCCATCTTCGCTGCGTGTTTCATTGAATCCATATCACGATCGTAAAACCCTTCCACTGCAAGCGAAATCAAGAAAGGTTCATGCCTAAGCACTTGAGCTACTGATATCGGAACCCTAACCCTAACACGATGCATATTCCTCCACGCTCTTTCGGGATAATCAGAAATCCGATTCTTCAAAGCGGATTGAACTGAATCCGACGCACGAGATTCGTTACCACGCTCGATTAGAAACCGTAGAGACGCAACTAAAGAAGGATCAGGCAAACGGCTTCTGGGAACGATGTGGAGGTCACCGCCGCGAATGAAGACACGATTGAGACTAGTCTCCGGATTGAGCCAACGCGGGAGGTGAAAAGCAGCTTCGATTAGGAGAAACTCGCCGTCAGTGTCCCAAACACGAATCGAATTAGACGGAAACGCGGCGGAGATTCGAAAAAGCAAAAACACAGCGAACCATTCGTCCTCCAGATTGTCACCGTATTTGAGCTTCCCGTGAAGATGAGGCATAGCAGTGTTGGTACAAGCACAAGAGGAAGAGAGAGCTATGGATAGAGAGAAAGGCTCGTGCTGCCATATGTAAGGAGAAGTAAACGGATAAACGAAATCGATGATTTCCAAGTGAAGTGACTGAAGAACGGCGGAGGTTTCTGATCCGGCGCCGGAGAGAGATGAGTCCGGGAATATGGAGAAGTAAACGGTTTCGTCAGGTAGACGAGAAGAGGTTTCAGAGAAGAAGACTGAAGAAGAAGGCTTCGACATTGTTCTCGCTTCTTCTTGCATTCACCGCCGGTGACTGATTTATATAAAACTTAAACTCTCTGGCTAAATAAGAAGGTTTTGACTATTAAGTTATATTTATGAAATGACCGAAACACCCTTTTTGTTTCAGTTTCTTCTTCTTCTACCTTTAGAAAGAAACCCAAAACCGAAGAATTGATTTTTGTGTTATCTTTCCTTTACGAGATGTGTTACGGTCACAATCAATCGTTTTCGTCGCGAAGCAGTCTCCGTCGCCGATCGCACGACGGAGATGACGATTCAGTGGTGGTAGACGATCTTCGAGACCGGCTGGCGGAAACCGAGGCGCGGCTGAGACGAGCCAGAGCGAGAGAAGCTGAGCTAAGCCGGAGGTTGGAGCATATGAAGAGATTCGTTTCGGTGATGGAGATCATTGAGACTTTCTTAGAACGGCGATTCCAAGAGCAGAAAGATCGAATTGCTCGCCTTTTCTCTCCTGTATCGACGAAATGAAAGGGAAGGAAGCATCATCATCGTCTTCTTCTTCTTCCTCTTGCTTTTTTTCTTCTTTTTGTTGTGGGATCTCTTTACTTTTGAATGTCCCTTGTTTGTTTGTTGTTTGATAGTAGCAGTTTAAATCAATTTCAGCAGCAAATATCTAAGAACCATAGATTCTGTTTTGTTGAAGCTTAAGGTAAAATGAAAGCTATGTGCATTATGTCCATTTTGATCATCTTATTTGTGAGTTAAGCTTGTCAAGTTTGATCCTTTGTTGCTGATTACTACAATATCTTTGGATTTTATTGCTTAAGATAATCAAAAATATATAATTAGAAACCTTTTGAGGTCTGTGTTTTTGCCAATTCTCGAGGTTATACAAAATAATTTAGGAGGAAGCTTGTGCTGCTCTCTTGCTATGCCAGTCTTGAATCAGAGAACGAAGGGTATGATTTGGTGTAAGCATCTGGTAATCGAGTCTCAGATTTGTCATTGGAGATGTGTCATGTCCCATGCTTAGCCATTCCTCTATGGCCTCAAGCTCATATGAAAACCCATCTGCTGCAACATGTGGATTCTTCATCACTTCCTGCAACAACAACAAGTTAGATTGTGAATCATTCACTCCTATAATCACTGAGAAGGAAAAGATATGGATTTGATTTAACCTGAAGTATTGGACACATGAAAACACTTGGTATGTCATTCGGATCTCCTTCATTGATGTTTGAATTGGTTGCTTCCTCGTACCCTCCTGTGGTTTTAAACTCATCGGCTTTTTCCCTTATCTTACCAAGCTCTTCCATTATCTCTTTGGTTGAAAAATCTGTGTTCCCTCCTCTGTTAACTGAAGAACACTTCACTGCAAGCGCACCAAACTCTTTAGCTAACTCGAGTGGCCACTTACCAGCTGTTTGATCCAAATCCCTGAGAATGCTTGTCTGGTTCATAGACATTGCCTTGAGCAAACCAGGCCAGTTCCTCCCGGTTAAAAGATGCAGAAGCAAAACCCCAAAAGCCATCACATCAGGTTTCGTATCAGATTGATCGCTATGCATTATAAGTCCAAACCCGGTTATTTTCGGAACAAGGTTACGGTCCAAGAGGATCTTAGACGGCGTAAGGCGACCATGGACAATCGGTTTAGGCTTAACTGAATGGAGAAACCCGAGACCAGAGCAAACCTGGTGAGCTATACGAATCCTATCATGCCATATCAGTATCTTGCTTCTTCTCGATTTCCTCTGCGATGTGAATAGATTATCCCTTAAGTTCCCATTATGCATGTACTCAAAGAGTAAACATTTAGGCCTTTGTGAACAAAACCCAGCAATTGCTACCAAATTAGGATGCCTAATCTCATTCAAAAGCTTAACTTTAGCTCCAAAATCCTCATCTGATAAACAATCACCAATCACTTTCACAGCCACAGTTGTATGTTCGATCCTTCCTCGGTACACATTTGTCCAATTACCACCAGATTTCAACCTCAATCGATCAGAATAACTCTCTGTTGCCAGTCTGATATCCTCTGCAACATACTCTCTATACCCGCACTTCACTTCTTCCTTCGAAACCAAACCTGTCACCTCTTTCTCCCTGCAAAACTCAATCCTACGATTGAAAACATCTCTTTGATTCCTAAGTTTCTCAATCTCCATTACCATCTCTCCTCTCTGTAACACAACCCTCTCAAGCTCGACCTCCGCCTGCGATTTAGCCTCCATCATTGTCTTAACTTTACTTGAGAGCTCTTCTTGAAGCTCTGCAAGTGAATTAAGCTTTGTTTTCCCTTTTTCGACATAGTTCTTCGCTTCTTCGATACATTCTTTATTCGAATCTAACGTCCCTTGAAGCTTCTCTCGTCTCTCACTTTCTTCTTTAATCCAAGCTTCAAGCTCTCCAATCTGATTCAAACCAAAAACGTTTTTTAAGACTATGAATCTCAGTTCTTGTTAAGTATATGATTCCAAAGTTTTAGTTTTTAGCTATTATTACTCTGCTATTGCATAAAGAGATTGCCCATTCAGCTTTGTCTGATCTTTCAGCGTTGACTTTGACTTCTATTCTTTTCTCATCTATCATCAGCTTAGCTTCATTAACCTTTCTTCTCACATACTCTAACTTCTCTGCTACATTCTGACAATTTCAACATATAAATATTTTAATCATAGTTTTAAAAATCATATCAACAAAAAAGCATATTCTGATAGTATCTACCATATGTTGCAGCACGTTTAATGCCACATCATCATCATCTTCCTCTTGTTCTTCTTCAACAACGCTTTCGTTTACTTCTTCTTCAAGATTCAAACTCAATAACTGCTCGAAATAAATCTCTATCTCGTGTAAATTCTTATCCCATGAACTTCCACTAGCCGTTGGATCATCACTGTTGCCAGATGAACGGTCTAGATTTCTTCCCGGATCATGGAACATCTTACCAATCCAGCTTCTGATATTGCTATTGTTGTTCACATCATTCTCTCTCTTTAGTGAAACCATTTTGCCTCCACAAATTATATATAATTCGCAAAACTCTGGTTTGTTTTGATAAACATAGAACGATCCGCTTATCGCACTCTTCGATTTCCTGCATTACAAGAAACAAAAAATGCATTTTAGGGTTGAAACTGATAACTTTAGGTTTAAAGGAAAAAATATTACCAAGATGATGAAGATCTCATGAAAGTGATTCCCATGACGAGTTTTGTGATTCTAAGCTTTGAGATTAAATCTAAGATCAACACTTGAATTGAGTCATCTTGCTTCTCAACTTTGAGCAACTCTGCTTTCACCTGTAACTGTTAATAACATGAAAATTTTACATTTTAAGTCCCCAAGAAACATATTACTTGGATTTCTTACCCTGATAAAACAAAATTTACAGAAAAAGGACAAACCTTTCCACAAAAAGTAATGTATTTGGACAACAACTTGTCGATCTTTTGTTCCTCGTATTTCCTTAGAACTTGAAGCTTTTCCTCACTCACAGAACTCGCTGGAAGCTTCCCAACTATAAGAATCAAACACACATGTGAAAAATGGGTTTATATGATTAAAAGGAAAAGAAGAGGTGTGAAATGAGAAGAAAAAGATTATACAAGGGGTGTAAACAAAATCTTGAGAAATGTTGCAGAGATGAAGAAGAACAATGGAGATAGGTATGTTGTTCCATTTCTTTAAAGCCCAATGAATCGTCTTGTGACCTTCTTGTACATCGTTTCCTACAGCAATATATACTTTCTCCATTCTTGATCCTAATTCTGCTTCTTCTTCCAATTCTTGATTCTTTATTTCCTCCATCTTCTTCTAATTCTTGAGGATGATCGTTTTGTGTTTTGTTCAAAGACAAGAGTTTTGTTCTTGTTTTTATGTTAATTGTGATCTGAGAGATAAAAGATTATTGACTTTTTCTATCTTGTTTAGTTGACTACGGAAACAGGTGATTTTTCATCTATCTTTAATTATTAATAAATGGTGAAGTGATAATACTCGAAATATGGAAATAAATGATTATTTCAACTAAATTTTTAAGTATAATTGAGGAGAAGAAAATTCTCGAGACGTGTTAGCTTGTAACATGTCGGGTGACCAAGCATAAGTATCCAATTAGGGTTTTCAAAAGCTTCATTTTCTTTCTCATTAGCTATTGTAAACTAATCCCAAAGTTTAATTGACTTTTTTTTGTATTGCTATTGGAGAATGAAACTTTTCTCTCACATTAACAAGATGTTGTGAGACTATAAGAAGACTCTTTTTAAACAAATCTTGCTCCTTTCAGTTTATCCATCTCTTGGAATTCTTGCCTTCCTTTGATTTATGTTTAGCTTTACAAAACAAAATATAGGTCTCTTGTAGAATACGAGGTTATGACAAAATATAGACAAAGCAAAAAGGTTAGAGAAAGATTATTGATTAAGTAAGTAGGATAATTAATTAGAGAAGAGGACAAGGTCGCACACGTGCCGCTTCGGTCAAAGGTTCAAAAGCAGCTTATTATACACACAAGTTATTGGACCTCTCCACCCAAAAGCTTATCAATTCTTAAAACTCGATTAAACAAAAAGGCAACAACAAGCCCAAAAACTGTCAACACTTGAGGTATAAAAGGGTTCTCACTAAAGTAGAGTTTTAGGATACGAAAAAGAAAAATGCTCTAAACAAGACGACATTAGTCCTTAATTGCTGGGCCTCTCTTTTTTTATTTTTTTCGTAGCCTAATAATCATAGTGATGTACTTACTTATTAGTCACCTCGGCCCAGATATTTTGCGACCTTTGTTCCAGACAAAATCTATCTTCCGCTGTGCTAAACACCACCTCTCCACCTCCTAAAACATTATTTTTATTATATAGCTTTTACTAGTGAAAATGAAAACAAAGAACTAAATCTCTGGAACAAAAAACAAATGAAAACAAAGAACACGTACTTAAAATATTTCCTAGTTTCTGGTTATAGATACAATATACACATTTATCCCCCAAAAACAAAAAAAGATACAATATACACTTAAGTACACACTTTGTTTAAAAATGAGAATCAAAAGAAAATAACGTTTTTCAGATTATTATTATTTTCTAGTCCAAGTTAGTGATAACAAGAAAGTAAAAACAAAGTTATGATTAGACTGAGTTTTCGGTAGTTTATATCTGGTTCGGTTCAATTCACACTCAAATCTTAATTCCATTTTCCTATTTAGCTTAATGGATTAGATTGGTAAATCATTTCCCATAATGGTAAAAAATCTAGCATAGTTGATAGTCCATAACATAAAAAGAATATTAAGATTCCCTATCTATCTCCGCTTAAAATCTCTTAACCGTTTAAATTGTTTTACCACATCACATAATAATAACACTAATCAAACGATAAGTAATCAACAAATGATTTTTGTGTGGAGGCATCATTATCATTTGATTTTTTACAAATACAAAAAGCAAAAGTATCACTCTTTTTATAAAAACATCCTCTCCGGTTCCACGCCGGTCGACACAGAAGAAACCGTTCAACATTGTCTCTCTCTCTCTCTCTCTCTCTTTCATATCTCTTTTTTTACATTTTGGTAAATTTTTCCTTTTGAGTAAATTTAATATCATTTACTCTTTTTTTTTTTATCTCTTGTCTCATTAGGAAAAAATTTCTGTCTTTACAAGGAGCTTCTTTGCTTGTACATCATCTTCTTCTTCCTTCACATTCTCTTTAAATCTTTCGTACAAAATGCAAAACCTGAACCTCTAAAGCTCGAAAAAAGTTTAGAGACTAAACGCTTTTATCAGGTTTTACTTTTTTCTCCATCTTTTCTATTGGCTTTATTTAACAAGTTGCTTTCATTAAATCATCTTTTGTCATTTTCTGCAGATTTTTCAACTTGAAAAAAGTTACAATCTTTGATGGCTCCTCCAATGACGTTTTCTCTGTCACCAATTGAGATGTTGAAATCGCCACCTGATCAATCTCACTTCTCTTCTTACGACGCTTCTTCTACTCCTTATCTCATCGATAACTTCTATGGTAACAAAAATCCCTTTTTTCTTCTTTACCCAGTCTCTCTCTGTTAACCGACTTATCCTCTTTAATACTACAAGTTGCTGAGTTCAATCACATAGCCTCCTTTCTCCTCCTTTTCTCGGTTGCTGAATTTGTCTTTTTCCCGAGAAAGGCAAAACAAAAAAACAGAACAAAGCAAAAAAGATTGAATTTTTATACAAAAAAAAAAAAGAGATGTCTTTTGATTTGGTATATAAACTCTTCAACGTATGGGTTCTGTTTCTCAGTGAACTTTCTCGGGAAAATCTTTTGTTCCTAGTGTGTGTTGGTTAGTTAAAGTTGCTAACTTTTTGTTTGGTTTGGTTTAAGCTTTCAAAGAAGAAGCTGATATAGAAGCTGCTGCTTCAATGGCGGATTCAACAACTCTATCCACTTTTTTCGATTCGCAAATCCATTCTCAGACTCAGATTCCAAAGCTCGAAGATTTTCTTGGTGATTCCTTCGTTCGTTACTCTGATAACCAAACAGAGACACAAGACTCTTCTTCTCTCACTCGATTCTACGATCTACGTCACCACAACGTTGCCGGAGAAGTTACAGGGTTCTTCTCCGATCATCATCAGCACGATTTCAAGACGATAAACTCGGGATCAGAAATCGTCGATGACTCCACAACTTCCAACATCGGTGGGACTCATCTCTCTAGTCACGTGGTGGAGTCATCAACGGCGGCGGAGTTAGGGTTTAACAGTGGTGCAACCACCGGAGGAGCTTTGTCTCTAGGGGTTAACAACACTTCAGATCAACATTTAATAAGCTGTAACAATGGCGAGAGAGGTGAAAACAGCAACAAGAAGAAGACAGTGTCTAAGAAGGAAACATTGGATGATTCAAAGAAGAAGACTGTCGAAACATTGGGACAAAGAACTTCGATTTATCGTGGAGTCACCCGGTAATTTAATTATGAATTTATCATAGTTTATTTCATTTGCAGTTTTGATATATAGCTTGTGGGTGGGGAAAAAGATTGAAACTTTTGAGATTTTTGATTTCGGGTTTTGGAAATGGGATCTTATTGGATTTAACAAATCAAGTTAACTTTTTTTTTTATCGTGGGTAATGTAAATGCAATGTGGGGTGTATGAACTTGATTTGGTTTTTGGTTGTGGGTGGGAAAAAGATTTGATGTTTGATTTAAGAAAATTTGAATTGAGTTCAATTATATGTATGTGTTGATTGATGCAGACATAGATGGACTGGAAGATACGAAGCACATCTATGGGATAACAGCGGTAGGAGGGAAGGTCAAGCCAGAAAAGGACGTCAAGGTAATAATCTATCATTCTTTACGTTACTATGAGAAACAGTTTCTTGAATTATTTGCTTGATTACTATGTAACTTTTGGATGTTGGCATTTCAAGAACTACCAATTTAGCAATTATCAAGACTAATTTAGATAACCATGATCTCACTTTCATGTGTTAATCTATCTTTTGTATATATTTTGGTTATGCTCTAGCTTAAACCATTTTTCTTTTGTCTGAGTCTTTGATAGAAACTAGTTCTATTTGGGTTTTTAAACAAACATTTTTTTTTTTTTTTGGTCCTGGTTTAAACAAACATTTATTCTTTAACTTTTACTGGTTGGGGAAAACAAAAGGAGAGAGAAGCAGTACAAAGGTTTTGTCAAAGAAAGAGTGAAAAGAGAAATGCATGCAAAGGGTTTCAATAAATATTAAATTACTTAAAAGCTTTTCCTTTTAGGTGATATGTCTATCTCTTTATGATGAGACTTTCGTGTATGGGCATAATGTCAAGGAAATTTAAACAGAAAGGACTAACAATAATAGAATAGAATATGTAAAATACATTTGGTTGAGTTTTTCATTACCAGGGTGCCGCCATTTTTGTTCCTTGTCTTTATTAGAGCTATCTTTGAAAATCTCTCATTTCATCTTGTATGGGGACCCCAATGCTGATGCCTATATGATGCAATCTCTGTTTCTTGATTGACATATTTTTGGACCCACTTTTAAGTTTTGACCCTTTATTCCAGTGTTATTATATGACAATAATGATATGCATGCATAGATATATAGTAGACATGTGGTGTAAGACAGTAGACACTATGCATATATTCTTTTGCTAGCTTGTGTTTTTGGCGTTTTGGTTTGAAATTGAATGTTTGAAATCTTTCTGGTTAGATATTAGGAAGATTTTGTAGGGTTCTCTATGTCTACAATGTGTCAGATTGATTTGTGTCTTGTGTTCACATCACACACAAAAGCAAAGTGTGATGTGAAGTTGTGAACACATGAGAGGAATCTAGCTTTGACTCTAATCAAATCCTTCTTCCCCTTTTCTCATATTTTCTTTTTGTGGAACTATGAAATTACAATGATTTTGTTTGTAGTAATTAGTATATAGATTCAAGAACATGATAAGCTGTGAGCATTGTTAATGATTTTTGTGATGGCTAAACCTGTCCTTCTTTTTTTTACATGTACCTTGGTGTATGGTTTTCCATTCACATCGCGGCTTCAACAGTGTACTTAGGTAAGCAAAATAATACTCTATTGACAAATTTATCGAATTGATATATCGAGTTTGGCAAATGATGTCCATGTTTGATTGATTCAAGGTGGATATGACAAGGAAGATAGAGCAGCTAGAGCCTATGACTTGGCAGCTTTAAAATACTGGGGTCCTACTGCTACTACAAATTTTCCGGTTTATAATTCTTCTTTTTTGCTCTGTTTTGCTAACTTTGTTTCGATTGTTGGTTTACTCGTTACTTACCTTGTCATCGGTCTACTGATTATAGGTCGCGAGTTATTCAAAAGAACTTGAGGAAATGAATCACATGACCAAGCTAGAGTTTATTGCATCTCTTAGGAGGTGAGAGACCAAATCAAGATTGTTTATACATATATGTTCTTGATTTCAAAATGGGACTATTCCAACTTTTGGTTAATGTAAATGTTTTCAGGAAAAGCAGCGGTTTTTCGAGAGGAGCTTCCATGTATAGAGGTGTCACAAGGCATCACCAACAAGGTCGTTGGCAAGCAAGAATTGGCCGATGTCGCAGGAAACAAAGATCTTTACCTTGGAACCTTTGGTAAAACGTTATATCAGTAAACGACCTATTCTTTACCCGAAAAATCCAGTCATTGATTCGTATATATGTGTATAGCAACGGAAGAGGAAGCAGCAGAGGCTTATGACATTGCAGCCATAAAGTTCAGAGGAATCAACGCAGTAACTAACTTTGAGATGAACCGCTACGACGTTGAAGCAGTCATGAAAAGTTCTTTGCCTGTAGGAGGAGCAGCTGCGAAACGCCACAAACTCTCTCTTGAATCTCCTTCTTCATCATCCTCTGACCATAACCTCCAACAACAACATTTGCTTCCGTCATCCTCTTCCTCGGATCTAAACCCTAACTCAATCCCATGTGGCATTCCGTTTGAGTCTTCAGTTCTCTATCACCACCAGAACTTCTTCCAGCATTATCCTTTGGTTTCTGACTCTACAGTTCAAGTTCCTATGAACCAAGCTGAGTTTTTCTTATGGCCTAACCAGTCTTACTGAATCATATGGTTCGTTCTTGCTTAGACTTCTATTCACCGCGCTAACGGATGACCCGAGGCTTATCTTCTTGATTCTGTTTATAAGGATGGATCTTTGAAGTTCCTTTTTAACTGTAGGCTAAGACAGAAGTAGAGGGGATAAAAGTTGAAGAAGCTTAAAACTTTTGGGGGTCAATTTTGTAGTAATCTTCTTTTGTTAGGGGTGGATTATCGGTTTTATTACTTATTTTTTGTATGTAATCGGCCTATCAATATAACTCTGTTTCCATATGTTTGAACACTCTTTAAATCTGAGTCAAAAATATAATTTTGGGGTAAATGAGAGAGTTTACTAATTAAAGATCACAAACCGAATTAACGAAAAATAGCAGGGTACAAACTGAAATTCTATTAAGTTAATTAGATTAAAAAAAAAATGCCACGGCCTAGTTCTGTCTTATCTATCTCATTCATCATGACTCGTTTGCTGAACTCGGTTGGGCTTTTAAAGCTTCACTAAAAGCCCATTGGGCTTTCTCATTCAAGCCCTTGAATTCGTAACACTCCCCCAACAGGCGGAATAATCTCGCCGCATCTGTGCCGGCGGCGAGCCTCACCGCCTCTTCCAGATCTTCGATCGCTGAATCAATCCTCCGTCGCCGATTCACAGCCAGTTTCATCTCAGCTCTCTTTACAAGAGCATCGGCTCGTTCTCCAACCGAAAGCGACTTCAAACGCGGATAAGTCAGCGCCATATCGAACGATTTGAGAGCAGAAGTGTGGTGACCGAGCAGATCTAGAGCTAGGGCACGGACGATGTGACCGGCGGCATCATCTGGTGAAATCGAGATCACATTATCAGCTTCAGTGAGCGCCGCTTTGGCGAGAGACTTGAGATTGAGATTTTTTGGGTGTGGTTCGTGCTCGAGCGAGGAGACGTGAGGCTTGGATTAGTTGACGCTGGGTTTGGAGTGTGGCTCGGTGTTTGGTTCGGAATTTGGTTAGGCCTCGTTGAGAGAGATACTTAATCGCCCAGAACATAACCAAGGTTAGCACCAAAATTGCTCCTTGTATGATTGTTTCTGTTGTAGCCATTGTCTTTTTTTTTTTTTTTTGCTTTCTCTGAATCTCAGAAGACTAAACCAGTCATTATATACACTTTTATTTCTATCAAAATATTTTATTTTCTCCCTAAAAGCATTACAAGTTGTGATATTTATCATCTGAATTTTGAAATTTTACTAACAGTGACAGAGGGACAACCAGAATTTGAAGACAAAAGCCAAATTATACATACAACATTTTCCCTCTTTTGAAGATTTTTACAATGGAGAAGATGAAACAAAATAACAGACAAGAAAAAGGAAAAGAAAAACATTTTTGCTTCTTGTTGTTTCTTCTCTTTGGAAGGAGTTTTATTTAGGTATTGGTATCATCAGATTGCTTACTCCATTAAGAGTTGTCTATGTCGAGTGAGATCGTTAAGGTAAGAGGAAGAGGTGTGATCTAAGTCGCAATCGTCGAGACTCACTGTTCTTGCTCCACCTGGTTTTTGTTCTGCTAACTGGTTATCTCCGCGCAACAGCTGAACTAACTGCATCCAAAATCATAACAATTCATCATCCAAGTTGTAATGACAACAATAGCGAGACGGGTTTTGTTTTTCTGGAACATACCCGGTTCATATCAGGGCGCATAGTGGATACATGGTGTATGCACATGGAAGCTGTTTGCATCACTCGTTTCATCTCTGTTTCATCAAAGTCATTTATTAGTTGAGGATCAACTATTTCGTCCACGCTGTTCTTCTCCAAAAGAGGTTTTGCCTATATGAAAACATTCAAGCTATTTTAACTATTTTATTTAGAAGATGAACGATGCATAGAAAGAGAAGGGAAAGGGGGATCATTACCCACATAACTATGCTTTGCCGGCTAGCAGTATCAACAGCTCGACGACCAGTTATGATCTCTAGAAGCAATACACCAAACGCAAACACATCAGTCTTCTCGTCGACAATCCCATGCATAAAGTACTCTGGAGCTAGATATCTGCAAGATAAACAAAGCACCAGCCAGGTTTTTGGATTTGATCATCGAGAAAAAAAGGTTCACAGAAAGAGATTGTTGCTGTGGAAATTCTGTCTGACCCGAATGTGCCTTCGATAGGGAAAACAATGTGATGAGGCCAATTCTCTGGTAGCCACTTAGCTAGTCCAAAATCTGAAATCTGCAAAACCGATTCATATCGAATGCTCAGTATACAAAAAATTTGACTGCTTGTTGAATCAATCAATCAGTCAATACCTGAGCTTCGTAATCTTGAGAGAGCAAAATGTTGGAAGCTTTGATGTCTCGGTGAATAATCCGTCGAGGGCAATCATTATGAAGATAACTCAAACCATCAGCTATACCCAAAGCCACTTTATACCGTTTCTTCCAATCCAAACACTCCTCAGATCCTACATAAAGTTTAAAGAACATCAGCACAACAACAACGACTGAAACCAACCACAAGAAGGGATAGGATTTTTATACCAAAGAGTAGAGAAGCAAGACTGCCATGAGGAGAGTACTCAAGCACAAAATGCAAACCGCGATCACAACTGAAACCACGAAGCCTAGCTGCAGTTTGGATGGTTCACATGTGCGATTATCCCAAGCTCCGATAAGAAATCACTGACTCTTTCTTCTACTTCCTTTGCGTGTCTCGTCAGCTTCTTGATCGCCACAGTCTCTCCGTCCGGTAAAACACCTTTGTACACCTCCGCATGTCCTCCTTTCCCAATCATGTTCTCTAACAACAACAACAACAACAACAACAAAATCAAGAACCAATAAATCCCATGATCAAAACCTCTGTTTCACAAGGTTCGAAAAGTTTGGGGGTAATATCGTCTTTTAAAGATTTAAACTTTACCGGGATTAAAATTGTCGGTGGCAGCAACAAGCTCGTCGAAGGTGAAATTACGCCACGAAGGTTTAGCGACGAGGATTTGGTCACAATCGAATTCGTTTTCTGAACACGGAGATAGCTTCGGTTGTTTCCGCCGCATGTTTTTACGGGTAAGCTCGTAGCTAGCGAGGAGAGGAATAACAGAGAATCTCCTAATTGATTTCTTCTTGATAGATTCGATCATCTTGTTCCATTGATGAAAAGACGAAACGTTTGTAGGAGTTGTTGATAATGGCGACTGATGATTTATCAGGAGAACACGAGCTACAACTACTGCTGCTGCTGTTATCGGAATCTGAACTCATTGCCGGAATTTCAAGCACGCATCTTGGAGATGGATCTTCGATGGATAAGTCGTTTTTATGTAGCTCCGTCTCATGGCTTCCTTTGATCTTCTTCTCCATGTCTGCAATGAATCAAAAGGAAGATTTTTTTTTTTTGTTTCTAATTTCTCGATGCACATAAAGTGTTTGCGTAAATTCCTCAATAGGAAATAATAACAGAAAAAATGAAGATTTCTTATTTGGAGACAAAACCCAGAAAGGAAAAATCAGAAGATAAACAGAAACATGTCGGAAAATTAACGAATTCTTCTAAAATAGTCTAATTTTAGCGTTGTTACCTTCAACAGCCATAGCTTTGAGAAAAATTAACGTCCTTTGGGATTCTTCTAGGTAAGAAGCTTTAAAAAAATCCCTAAATATAAGTCAAAGCTTCATACAAATTTCACCCAGAAAACAAAAAGAACACAAAAGAGGGAAGCAGAGTAACATCTCCGAGATGGAGAAGGTGAAAGCTCTCAGAGCCGGAGAGAATCCGGAGAAACAGGGAAACAGAAGTTCTGTGTTTTTTGTTGTTGTCTCGTTAAAGAGTATCTTTAGAAATGGTTATTCTTAGAAGATTTTAGAGAAAGCAAAAAAAAGTTTGAAGAAGAAGAAGAAGAAAGACCAGGTTTTGATGACTGGTAATGGATTGGAATCTCTGCTATATTTATACAACTCCACCATGCAAGTCAAGTAAGCTTTTTTATAAGAATTTTAAAGATTATGAAAAATTTATGTCATTTTTTTTTGAAGAAGAAGAAGACGAAAAGATACGATGCCGTAACTAACGCCTTCCAACGAACAGACACGCCGACGGTTGAAATATCCAAAGCTAGTCAGTAGTCAATGGCATTTCCGTAATTACTGCGACTGATGTTTACTTTTATTTATTCAAAATTACATTTTCACTTAATTTTCATTTAATACTAGCCATGTGAAATACTGACATTGTTTTTTTTTTTCTTTAGTCTGGTCCAGAATTTCTTCATTAATGTGAACCTGCACGAAACTTATTTATGAAATGTCGTAGAATGTGAATCTTTCGAGGTAAGAGAATGCCATCTTATTTTCCGTTATCGTGGCGCCATCGTAACGAGTGTGGAAACATATGGCAATGAAGCTTGACCACCCTAGACCAAGCCATTGTTGGTGCTTGGCATCTTGATATATAATCAGTATATAATAAACTCGTAAACATCAAAATTAACACGTTTATACATATAGTTTTATAACTAAGTAAGATAGCATACATTTATGACATTGTTTTGGTTCACGACACGACAATCACGAGTCATCATGAAGCTTTGTAAAAAAAAAACTATATCCGAACCACATCAGGCGCGCAACATAGTTTATTAGTTGATTTGGTCCCACCACTTCATTAATAACTTAAGAATTACGTGAAATAAAAATTAATTTTTGATTTAGCTTACGTGGTACGATCATGATTATAAATTAGAAAGAAGTACGATATGCATGGAAGAAAGATCCAACCAAAACTATAAACATAGATGTGTCAAATTTCCAATACATATGTGTGGGTTTAGTAAAGTTGAGTCGTTAACTAACAAGACTTTTTTTGTTTTCTTTTGGGGTCAAACTGATAATTTCCTTAGCTTGAATCAGAGGAGAAGAAAACATTAAGCTACAAGACTTTTTCGATAATATTGATTTTCCTCTAAAAAATGTTAGTAGATTTGATGATTATTTGTTGAAGTCTTTTTTTTAGCTTTGTTATGACAAAAGCGATTTTCTTTACGTGTATATTATTTGTTGTAATATTATCTAGACAAGCACATATAAAAACAAGAAGTTAAGTGAAGTTGTTGCTGCAAAAAATTATCTTTTAGCCTTTGGTGAAATGAGATGATTAGTTAATTGGTAATTTCATTGAGAAAGGTGATAACGAGAGAAAAAGAGGTTTCTTGTATAGTGGGTGAACTAAACCCCTTAACTAATTTTGACTCTCCAAATGTAATCTCTTTCGATCTCTTAATTGGGACCCAAAGTCCAAATCAAAAAGACCACCAAACTCACCAATGTCAAGTTCTATCGAAGAAGTCAGTCTAACCGATTTCATTCTCACTTAAACAGTCATAAACACTAGCTCTCCTGTTCAATCCGAAATTCAGTTATGTTTTTTAGTTGACTTTTGGTTTAGTTTTTCATTTACTGGTTTAGATCAAATAGTAATCAAAGATTCAAATCTATCAACGTAAAACACAATTGCGTTATGATCGTAATTTTCTCATATTATTGTTCAATTGCATTACAACAAATTAAAAGAAAAATGGAAAAGCGTTACGTGTAAACTATGAATTAAATGATAAACTAAGAGGCGATCACTTAATCCAACAACGAATTAGAGAGTAGTATTTAGTAAAACGCAAACATGTCATATACTCGTATATAAAAATCTAACCGAACCACAACGATAGTGGATGTGACATGAAAGTGTTTACGTCTACATGGAAAATAGTTATCGTCATTAACTGAAAAGACGAACATTAAGGTTATTAAATAACAAAGATATTGTTATCATAAGATCAAATCAATTATCTTATCAAATAAATTAACTAATTAAATGATCATCGTATTCATATAATCTCCAATTCTCCATCAACGACTCGAGTATCCTAAAATTAATGACTAATAAAACTTATATATATTTAAATTGGTTCATAACCAGATGCTCAATAGGCGCCTGTAGCTCAGTGGATAGAGCGTCTGTTTCCTAAGCAGAAGGCCGTAGGTTCGACCCCTACCTGGCGCGTTAAATATTTAAAATCAATATTTTTTAATTTTGTTTTACTGGGCAAAATAAATGGGCCTTATTAGTCTAAGCCCATTATCGATAAACAAAAACAGACTCAGGCCGACAAACTTAGACGGAAAAATTAACGAGACAATGGCACTGCTCGGCGACGACGGTCGTGGCTTCGATCTAGCGAGAAGACTTGAACTTTCCGGCGTGTGGCGGACATGGCTCGGCGACTCTATTTACTCTTCGTTCCACCCTTACCTTTCTTCTCCTTCTACCTGGGAAGCTTTTATGCGCGTTGATGAATCCAAGTCTAGGGCTCAGATTCAGCTCCAGCTCCGCGTTCGTGCTCTCTTATTCGATAAAGCCACCGTCTCTCTCTTCCTCCGATCCAATACAATTGCCGCTTCATCATCATCCTCTGCTTCCATTCTTGATGTTTCTTCCGTCGCCAAGCTCAATCCTAATTGTAATGTTTATTTCCTTCTTTGGAGCTTTGTTTTATGCCAATTTCAAGTGTATTGAACTGTGAGGTTTTGTTTTTGCTTCGCTCTCAGATTTACAGCTACACGGAGATGATGTGTACTACACGTTGGAGAATGCTTCTCTTGAAAGTGGGTTTCAACGAGACGGAGGGATTCGCCACAATCCGAGCTTAACCAAGGTGATTCAAGGAGCTCTCGTTATATAAATTTTGATTCGAAAGGTTTCACCTTTGGATAATTCTGAATCACTAAATGCTAGTTTTATGTGCATCTGTTAATTTCTCTGTTGTGATGTTTTTTTTCAGAGCCTATCGAAGTCAAGTTTTACCTCTGGGACGAGAGGTAGTGAGTCTGATTTTAGTAATCTTTCTCAAAGGTCGAGGTTTGAGGAGTTACCGGACACTTGGTACACTCAGTTTATTTCAAGGTATGGTTTTAAGTATGGAATGTCTGTTGGAGGACAAGAATCTGATAAACGCACACCTGAAGGAATGTCTACTTACCTTAGAGTTGTGGATACTCATAAGAGAAAGCGTGCACCTTTTTTAGAAGATCGAAGTTTAGCTCATATGAGTAGATCTAGTACACATCCAAGTTCTGGCTTTGATGGAAGTAGTTCAGAAGATGATATACTTTTTCTTCCGGAGACAATGTTTAGAATGAACTGTGTACCTGAGACTGCCCTTTCGCCGGTTACTAGAACACAAGACAACTTAAAAACAGAGTTCTATGGGGTACTTGATACTTTACCACAAGTTACTACCAGGAGTCATATCATGATCGAGAGGCTTGGGATGATGCCTGAGTACCATAGGATGGAAGATAGAGGAGTTTTACGCCGTAGAAAAGCTGAAAAATTGGGTTTTAGTGACGATCAAGCAACTCTGGTGTCACGGAAAGTTGTTGCACGCATGCTTCTGACTATGGGATTTGAAGGTGCAACGGAGGTTCCGATTGATGTCTTCTCTCAGTTGGTTAGCCGACATATGAGTAAATTAGGCCATATTTTGAAGCTTCTCACTGACAGTTACAAAAAAGAGTGTTCAGCAATGCAGTTGATTAAGATGTTCCTTAATACTACGGGATATAGGTCAGTTTTTCAGTGGTTTTACCTAATTCAACTGATCTATGAAGATTCATCTTTTTCTTAAGGAAGTCTGAAATCTTTAGATGTTTCCTATCATATATGTTTTCCCTTTCATAGCTATCTCCTCTAGACACCTCTGAAAAAACTTCAAATTTTAGTTTTGTTCATGTGATTAAACTTGACGTCTTTTTCCAGTAATCTTGGGAGTTTAGCGGAGCTTGTTAAGGATGGTATTAGGAATCATCCTCCCCAAAATCAGAAACAACCACAAGTGCTTCAGCAACAGTTACATCTGCAGCAACAAGCTTCACTCCGGTTACCGCAACAAGTATGTACATAATTGTTGTTGTTGCACTTATCATTTAGCATTGCAATTGATTTTGTTTGTTTGTGAAGCGATCATAGAAATGGATAGTTATTTTCTTGGGTTTAACTTCAGTGAGTTCTTGATTCGATTTTATTGCAGATTCAGAGGCAAATGCATCCACAGATGCAGCAAATGGTTAATCCCCAAAACTTTCAGCAGCAGCAACAGCTAGAAAGAATGCGTAGGCGTCCAGTTACATCACCGCGACCCAACATGGATATGGAAAAGGATCGGCCGCTGGTTCAGGTAAAGCTAGAGAATCCTTCTGAAATGGCAGTAGATGGGAATTCCTTCAACCCTATGAACCCAAGACACCAGCAACAGATACAGCAGCAACTAAGACAGCAACAGATTGCTGCCATGTCGACTATGCAACAACAGCCGGGCTATAACCAATTCAGGCAATTGGCTTCAATGCAAATTCCACAAATGCAAACACCGTAAGTAACTCCTCGAAACTCAAAAACATGGTTCCATACCTAGTCGACATGTCTTGAAAGTTATGTCCCCATTCTATTTGCAGTACACCAGGAACAGTCAGGGCTCAACCCGTTAAGGTTGAAGGATTCGAACAACTAATGGGAGGGGATTCTTCTCTTAAACATGAGTCGGATGATAAGCTGAGATCTCCACCTACCAAATAGCATTATGTACAGAGACAAACTACCCTGACCAAGGTACTTATTTGTGTTGTACGTGTACACAAAGCCCTGTTAGTTTAACTTTTTGGGTCAATGTATTTATCTGATATTTCATCTAAGTTTAATTATCATCATGTGTAAAAGGGAGAATCGGATTATAGGTTGACATCTTTTGGAATCATAAAGTTTTTGATTATTGTTTGAAGAACATTTGTTATTACTTATTACATTAATTGTGCCTTATTTTCTCAACTCTTATTACACATCTCGCTGACGTTGACAGAGAAGACAGTAAACTTCTTCATTATTTGCTATACACCCCAACTCTAGGATTCTCCAGAAACTCGATAAAACCATCCGCATACTGATCTTGCAATCTCTTGTTCCCGAATATTTTCTTTTGCTGAGATGCAGCATTGTTTCTGTAGATCTTTCCTTCTTCTTCCACAACAACTTGTCTGATTGTCTCTGCCACAGAAGCACTCGTGAACAACCCGTCTCGCTCATTCCTTGGAATCTCCAAGCCTATATTCATCCCACAAAGAAACCTAGCCACTAGCGGCTGGTCTAGGTTACATGGAAACATTATCAAAGGGACACCAAAGCTAAGCCCTTCCACAGCTGATCCCCACCCACAATGAGTAACAAACCCACCAACTGAACCATGGCTCAGTATCTTGGTCTGAGGTACCCACTTGGTCCAAATGACTCCATGCTCTTTGACTCTCTCTTCGAACCCATCAGGTAGTAGCTTAGAAGCTCCGGTCCTCTTCCTTAGCGTCCAAAAGAAAGGTAACCCGCAAAGCTCCAACCCATGAGCTAAACCGTGAATCTCTTCGTTACTAACGGTCACTTCGGTTCCTAAGGCTACATAAACCACAGACTTTGCTTGCTGTCTGTCTAGCCATTCTCTGATGTCTAACCATGTTCCCTCGTTATCTGCATCATCCATTGGTGTAGCCGGAAGTAAACCGATTGGAATCACAGGCTTTCCTTGGAGTTTACTGAGCAATTGAATCCACTCAGGTTCGAGTTCTATACATGATCTAATCGCAATAGCCTCAGAGCCAACGTAAGCTAAACCCAATCTATAGTTATCGTTCAATTCGACTCCGGTTACACCTGCCGTGGGATACTCCATGATCCTCCTAGCCTCAAAGAGACGGTAAACTATGTTGGTCTCAAACGGGACCCATGGTGGAGGCACGATAAGATCTTCAGCAGTCTTTCGAGGGTCATGACCATGAATCATGATTAATGCTGGCCCACTGATGATGACGATGGAAGCTGCGTTGAACGTGCAGAAAATGGCTCGTCTCACGCCGAGCTTCTCAGCGATAGGTGGGACCCAATGGTGCAAGATATCATACACTATCCAGTTTGGTTTGGAAGCTTCTAAAAACTCTGAGAAAGCTTCAGAAAGCCCATCAAACGCTTTCTTGAGATAAGCTATGTGAGTCTCTGGGACATCAGTGGTGGCCTCAGCGTTCTCTGGGAGGTGGTCGACGGCGTGACTTAACGGCAAAGACACGAAATTTACGGAAAGGTCGGAGGATATATTGGGAAGACGTGAAATGTTACGAGCTGTGGAGATGAAGGACACGGTATGGCCTTTCCTTGCTATGAGCTTTGAGAGTTGCAAGTAAGGAATCATATGGCCTAAAGCTAACCATGGGAACACTGCAACATGAAGCTTCGGTTTTGGCTCGGCCATGGTCTGTCTCTTTATTGATAAACAAACAAGACCATGACTGATTCTATAAAGCTTTTCTTCTTCTTCTTCTTCTTCTTCTTCTTCTTCTTCTTCTTCTTCTTCTTCTTCTTCTTCTGTTTGAACATCTGGTAGTCATTAATGGCGGCTGTGTAGATGTACTCTCGACACATCAAAACTCCATCTGTCATGGGTCTTTGGAATCACGCAGTACCAAATATGTTTTTTTTGAAAAGTGTGAATCTTTTTTTTTTCTTTTTTTTTTGATAACAGTGTGAATCTTCTTTTATATTGTATGAAAGTGTAAGAAGATGAAAAAAAAAAGAATTTGGTTTTAATATCAAAGGAAAACAATAATCCTCTGGGCTGAAAAAAATACAACAGCCTCCGACCTCCTCGGACGTCTACAAACATCAAAGCCAACATTGGTCTGTTTTTCATGTATTTGATCTACTCTGCAAAGGAGAATCAATGCATCAACTATAAGCAACAGAAGACAAAAATGTTGGCTGGAGTTAAAAAATGTCAGGTTGCATACCAAATAAACAAAAAAAGCTCAACGAGGTTGCTTCAAGGGCCTTCTCTTCAAGCAAAAAGACAACTCAGTTAAAGAATTTACATCTGCAGACTGCAGTGGCTTAATAAGTAAATAGTGAGCCTTTGACTGCAGTATTCACTCCTTATTTGTGTCTCAAAGTCAAAAATCCAAGATGAATCGGAGAACGACTATGCCATGGTTTGACCCTGAATACAAGTAAATCAAATTTCAGTAATGAGAGATTAGAGCGTGAAATGGAATGGTAATGGGCTAATGGCCACACATTTCAGCCAAAAAGTATGAATATTTGTGCACTACCTTATTGAATGACCTGTAGCAATATCACAAGTACTTGCAGATTTTTCAGGTCGAGTCATGGATCCAAAGAATCTGAGTTCCATAGAATTGCATGATCTGCTGGCAAGTTGATATAATATTAGCCCCTTTATATGCTAACAGGAGGTCCTTCGATTAGCAGTGAATATGTCTGTGAGCTAAACTTGCAGCCATTTTTCTCCATAACGTTGAATAGTTCATAAAATGCCTCTACAAGTCCCTGCTTCCCCACGCCATCAATGATGATCTTCCAAGCTAATTCATCGTTATAATAACCACATTGAACCAAATTCTGGAAAACCGAAGTCCCTCTCTCTTTTTCTCCTTTCTTATATAACCCGCAAATCAAGATTTTGCAAGACTCTAGTTGCGGTAAGTGACCAACACAAATCATATCATCTACAAACTTTGCTGCTTCGTTATGCTTTTGCAGCTTGCAGCAACAGCTAAGTAGCGCATTGAAAACCAACTCACTAGGAGATATTCCTTCGTTTTGTTGCATGTGGTCAAACACCTTTTCCGCAACTCTGAGATTCCCAGTTTCACAGATCCCTAGTATCAGTTGCTCATAGGATTTGGCGTTGGGAGTTACACCATGTTCAACCATCTTCTCAAGAAGCTCAACAACAATATCAAACTCCACCATATTAGACATCACACAGACTCCTGGTTCACCGCCTTTCACTTTTCCATATTTCATCTCTAACAGATGTTTGATCAGAGACAAAAACGTATGTGGAGAAGGTTCACAACCAGTATCACGCATGCGCTTGAGGACATCAAATGCGGAATTTGTCTGCCCTAGATCTCCATAACCTTTAATCAGAGAAGAATAAGTGAACAAATCTGGGGAAACACCATTTTCTTTCATCTTTGCCACCATATCCTCAGCGTCTTGCAGTCTCCCTTCTCTACAATAGGTTTGAATAAATGTTGTGTAAGTATGTGCATCGGGCTTTGTTCCAGAGGACAACATTTGCTGAAAACGTCTATAAGCATGATCAAAATCCCCGTCCTTTAGCAATCTATGAATCAATATTGTATCTGTACTAACTGTAGGCTGTAGATCAATCTTCACCATTTTTTCCTCCAACAACGTTGCTTCTTTCAATTTTCCATCGGTACATAACCCATGAATCAGAGCATTAAAAGTCAACGAATTTGGCAAGCAATTCTTACTCAACATTTTCTCAAGCATAATATGAGCTCCGTCTACTTTACCCGCCTTGCAGTATCCATCAATCAATGCAGTGTACATCACCACATTTGGATTTACACCTTTCTGCTCGAGAGAATCAAACAGGTTGCAGGCTTCTTCCACTCGTTTGCTTTTACACAAAGAATCTATCATACTAGTATATGTCCACTGGTCTGGAACTAATCCTCTATCATTCATCAAACTAAGTAATCTATATGCACTATCAAAATTACCAGATCTACACTGCTCATCAATTAATGAATTGTAGGTGACCACATCTGGAAGCACTTTACGCTCCAGCATTTTATTAAGCACTCCCATTGCTTTGTGCACATTCCTTTTACAATACCCCTTTATCAACTCATTGTACGTGCGTGTATTCGGACTGAGGTTACGTGATTCCATCAACTCCACAACGTCTAGCGCATCTTCAATCATCCCCCGCTTACAATACCCATTAATCAATGCATTGTAAGTGATTACATTTGGCATCAACCCTTTCTCTAGCATCTGATCTAGCAACTCTCTTGCTTTCTCGAGCTTAAATTGACTGCATAAACTATCAATTAACACGGTATACGTGTGAGTATTCGGCTTAATGCCTTTCTCTTCCATCTCCTTAACCAAGTTAAGAGCTTCAGACTTCCGTTCTGATCCACACAAAGCCTTTATAAGAACTGTATAAGTACGAACTGTTGGATAACAGTCGTCATCCTTCATTTTCACAAACAAGTCCATCGCTTCATCGATCCTTCTCTCTACACAAAGACCATGTATAAGGTGAGTGTAAGCAACCTCATTTCTACGAAAACCCTTCAAAGGCATCTCCTTAAAGACCTTAAAAGCAGAATCTAAATCCTTCCTTTGACAATAGCCCATAATCAAAGACGTATATGTGAAAAAATCAGGATCCAACCCAGCCTCAACTATCTTACTCACATACTGATTCGCCTCTTCCACATTACCCACCTTGCAATACCCATTAACCATTTTATTATATGTGTAAATGTTGGGACAAACCTTATCCTCCAACATTTCCAAATAAACCTGCTTCATTTCATCGACCAATCCAAATCTAGCCAACGAATTCAACAATGTGTTGTAACACCCAATAATAAGCTTATACTTAAGCTCAAAGCTTTCGTCTTTATTCATCTTCCTACACAAATCCAAAACAAACAAAATGTCTGCCACTGAATCACAGCTCTTAATCATCAATAACCTGATCTTAAACACAACACCCACATATCCATTGTTGATGAGAAGAGTAAGAAGGGACGCATAGGAATATACACTGTGCTTGTATCTCGGATTCTGTGAGATCCAATGAGAGAAATTAAGAGCTGTTTTGGGATCTAGATCGAGTGAGAACAGTGAAGAGACGTGAGAAGGGCTTATCGCAGGAACCATTGATTTCAAGGACGGACATTTATGCCAATTGGGTTTAGAGAGAATTGAGAGTAGACGGTGTGGAACACTCGTTGGATCAGATTCGTCCTCTGGAAGATTGCGAATCAGCGGAGACACCGAGCAAAATTGCCGGCGAGTGAGCGGAGAAGGAACCGTAACATCCGTCGAGAATTTCTTCTTCAGGACTTCGACGGCGGAGATTGAACCAGTCAAACCCGATTCGCACCGAGGTTGTATTCGACGGATCATCGATGATCCGTGGCGTTTTGGATCTTTCCGATGATGAAAACACAGAGAAGAGAAAAGGAGGAAACTTTGCATAAATTTCCAGAACAGGGAGGGTTTATCTAATGGGCCTTACTGGGCTGTTATATGTTCAAGTTCAAAACCAGTATGGGCCTTAGAGACCTTTAATGGGCCGATATGAGCTACACTGAAACAATGATCGGAGGAAAAATGCGCCGGCGATGAGAAGAGATTATAACGGCGGATTGATCGCCTTTTCGAGATTTTTCAGCTTCTTTGCTACCAGAACATGCTCACCGGAATTATCTATCAATAGCCAGTTTAGGCTTCTCTGCACCACTTGTGACTCCTTGACAACGACGCACACTTTCTCTCAGCTTCTCAGACAATGCATAGACGAAAGATCGATATCGGGAATCAAGAATATCCAAGCCCAGATGCTCAAATCAGGTTTTCCAGTCGAACTTTCCGGCAGCAAACTCGTCGACGCGAGTTTAAAATGTGGCGAGATCGGTTACGCACGCCAGGTGTTCGATGGAATGCCTGACAGACATATTGTAACATGGAACTCTCTAATTGCTTATTACATTAAGCACAGAAGAAGCAAGGAAGCTGTTGATATGTATAGATTGATGATCACGAATAATGTTTTGCCAGATGAGTACACGTTGTCTAGTGTTTTCAAGGCGTTTTCAGATTTGGGTCTTGAGAAGGAAGCACAGAGAAGCCACGGACTTGCTGTGATTCTGGGTTTGGAAGTCTCGAACGTGTTTGTGGGAAGTGCCCTTGTGGATATGTATGTAAAGTTTGGTAAAACGAGGGAAGCTAAGTTAGTATTGGACCGTGTGGAGGAGAAAGATGTAGTTTTGATCACAGCTTTGATTGTTGGTTACTCGCAGAAGGGTGAAGATACTGAAGCTGTGAAGGCATTTCAAAGTATGTTGGTTGAGAAAGTTCAGCCTAACGAGTATACTTACGCTAGTGTATTGATATCTTGTGGAAACTTAAAGGATATAGGTAATGGCAAGTTGATTCATGGACTTATGGTCAAGTCCGGTTTTGAGTCTGCGCTTGCTTCACAAACTTCTCTTCTTACAATGTATTTGAGGTGCAGTTTAGTCGATGATTCCTTGCGGGTTTTCCAGTGTATTAAGTACCCAAATCAGGTAACTTGGACGTCTCTTATATCAGGGCTTGTCCAAAACGGTAGAGAAGAGATGGCTCTAATCGAATTTAGAAAAATGATGCGTGATTCAGTCAAGCCCAACTCTTTTACATTGTCAAGTGCTCTCAGGGGGTGTTCGAATCTCGCAATGTTTGAAGAAGGCAGACAGATTCATGTTATAGTGAGTAAATATGGTTTTGATAGAGATAAGTATGCCGGATCAGGGCTCATTGATTTATATGGGAAATGTGGATGCTCAGACATGGCAAGGTTGGTTTTTGATACCTTGAGTGAAGTTGATGTTATATCTTTGAACACAATGATATATAGTTATGCACAGAACGGTTTTGGACGCGAAGCACTTGAGTTGTTTGAGAGAATGATAAATCTTGGACTGCAGCCGAACGATGTAACAGTCTTGAGCGTACTCTTGGCTTGTAATAACTCTGGATTAGTTGAGGAAGGTTGCGAACTCTTTGACTCCTTTAGAAAGGATAATATCATGTTAACGAATGATCATTATGCTTGTATGGTAGATATGTTTGGACGGGCAGGGAGATTAGAGGAAGCGGAAATGCTTATAATCGAGGTAATAAACCCAGATTTGGTTCTGTGGAGGACGCTGCTTAGTGCTTGTAAAGTTCATAGAAAGGTAGAAATGGCAGAGCGGATAACTAGAAAAATCCTAGAGATATCACCTGGAGATGAAGGAACTCTCATTCTAATGTCAAATCTCTACGCATCCACTGGGAAATGGAACAGGGTGATTGAGATGAAGAGCAAAATGAAGGAGATGAAACTAAAGAAGAATCCAGCAATGAGTTGGGTTGAAATCGATAAAGAGACGCATACATTCATGGCTGGAGATTTGTTTTCGCATCCAAACTCTGAGCAGATTCTTGAAAAACTCGAAGAGCTGATTAAGAATGCTAAAGATTTAGGATATGTTGAAGACAAAAGCTGTGTGTTTCAAGACATGGAGGAGACTGCAAAAGAGAGATCTCTGCATCAACATAGCGAAAAACTCGCCATAGCTTTCGCGGTTTGGAGAAATGTTGGTGGAAGTATAAGGATTCTAAAGAACCTTAGAGTTTGTGTTGATTGTCACAGTTGGATCAAGATCGTGTCAAGAGTTATAAAGAGAGAAATTATCTGTAGAGATTCAAAGAGGTTTCATCATTTTAGAGATGGGTCTTGTTCGTGTGGGGATTATTGGTAAAAGTATGGGTTTGTATTCGGCCCAAGCCCGTTTCTTCTGAACTAGTGAAATAGATATAAAGCCCAACATTGTAATCTTGTATTAAAAAAAAGGAAACTTTGAAATCCCAAACACGGTTTATAAATAGATAATAAATTTACTGATATACGAAAACTAACCGGATTTTGGATTCAGTATTAGTCGTTAAAAATTCTAAATATTCTAATTGTTTTCACATTATCGCTATGTAGATTTAGTATTCAAGTTTTTAATTCGGATTTTTATAATAGTTTTTGATATTTTCATATGTTCTCTAAACTTAAGTCAAGTGATTTATTTTTAATTCAGGCATTTAGAAAGAGAAAAATAACCCACTATTAATCAATTATTAATGGCATAGTTGGCAAAAATTAATAGTTGGAGCTAAAGTCGAATTTGAAATAAAGAGATATATAAACCTTTTTGAATCTAAACATTTTGGACTTTTTGTGTTGCTATATATAACTCCAAAAAACAATCGTTTAAAATCACTATATAATTTCGGTTACCAAGAAGAAAAAGGAAATGATGTGATAGAAAACATGTAACTCGTTTCGTGTTGGAAGTTTTCTTCCTTTATTTTTCATCATTACCAAAAGACGTTATTTTGTGATGAGGTTATGACAAATTTCGTATTAGTGTTCGGTTCGATGGCCAAATGTACAAAACTTGATTCGAAAGAAAAGCAAAAGCTGCAACATTAGCTTCCGTTTTGTTTACTCTTTTGGAGTAACAATCTAAACCTTTTCTACTTTTTTTTCCTTATTGCCAAATGGAATGATTTACTTCCTTATTCACCCACTTTAGTTCACATACATGCATGTGTGCGCATAACTGATAAATTTAATGAGAATAAAATCATAAATATGTTTTTTCTATCAAAGATAAATTTGTTTAAAAATAATTATTGTTAACTTTCCTAAGAATAATTAAGTTACAATATGTATAGATTTAATCTTTACACCTGAAATTGTTGCATTTGAGTAGGGCATACATTAATTTAACCATCTCTCAATGTAAAAATGAAAAAAATAATATAAAGGCGATAGAAAATATCGGTAAAATATCGAACATATGCTTCACTATCTCCTCCACTCACGAGTCTTAATCGTGAGCTTCCTGGCAATTGGTTTAGATTGTTGTTGCAAAGCCGTGAAATAGCGACATATTAAATCTACTCATATTGTATGATACAAAAGCAGTTACATCACTTTTTTATTCACATTCATCATGCTCCTTCGCCCTCTATCCATTTCATTAAATCATCAAAATATTTCTATGATTATTATTTATTTATTTATTTATTTTTTGGTAGGCTATTTTATTTTATTATATTACACTATATAAAGTCAGTTATTTGAAATCAATGCAATTAAATTTTAGCTTTTTATTTATCTAGTGCGGGTTCATGGTCGTCGACCAAAAGCAATAAAAGGTTAATTCTTGATCTTTTTATTACCTTTTAAGGATAGATAAATAATAAAGATGTGTCAAAGAGAAGAAAACAAAAAGTTAGGATATCCGAAAGATAATGTTCTTAGGAAGAAATCGTATAAAGCAAACCTACAAATGATGAGTCTTAAAAAAGCTTAAAAGGATATTGTAGTATGCAAAAGTGCCAACATTGGCTTTTAAGAGATCGAAACTTTGTAAAAGAAAGTGATCGGAACCTAAAAAAAGTAATTCTTATAGATGCGTGTGTATATATGTAGATCATTAATTCTATAGATAATATAAAAATAACTGAGAAGAAACAAAAATTGAAAGAATTATAGTCTTGTAAATATTTTATATAACATAGCTTTGTAACTTTGTACCATTAAATGGTAAAAGACTGATTACATAGTGGGACCGCAATTTCTTTTAGAGTCAAAGTATGTAATTGAGTAAAGAACGTAATAGTTGCATGCATGGCTAAAAATAAACAGATAAAACAAGGAAAGTAAAAACTTTTTAGATTAGTGTTTACGAAGTAGTAATATTCTTCTAGAACCCACAAATTGACAAAAATGAATTAAGACGTGTCTTTTCTCTTTTAGAAGTCCAAAATTCAAATTAGTAAAAAAAAAATCCCAAAATCAAATTAAGCGTTAGAATTTAACAGACTCATTATCATTCTACACTTGTATCTTAGACTATAGTGTTTAAGAAACTTCAGTGTGTAAAAAAAAAACTTCAGTGTTGGGTATGTTTTTGACAGTGTAACGCAATAGTTGAAACAATTAAGTTTAGTCCGTTTTCACATGCCTACTTATGCATTAGTTCTTGCAGACCTTGCTCTAGAGATCAGTGATAAGATGTACATAGTACACATGCCTACATAAACAAACATATACGTATATATGCATGCGTGTTGATATTATGTAGAGAGAAGCTAAAGATGGGGCTAACGAGAGACTGCAACAGAAGGCTAAGGCCTGATCTCTATGTTTCACATAGACTCGACATAGTTCAGTGTCTACTAAGATGCTATATGCTCATACATATTAATTAGACCACACTTCACTGACATATTTTTAATGTAACATCAATCTATATTTTCAATTTACATTATTTTTTCACTTGGGTATGACATATGATGTGGATGGTCAATTATTCTGCTTGGCTCAATGTCTGTATAATTATGCTCAGTTAAAACAAATAAAAATTCCAGTAGACTTATTTAAAGGTACACTATGATCAATCCCAAGGAGACATTATCTGTTAACTGAAAATGACTTTTTGAAGAAAATAATTTGAATTATAATTAACATTGGGATAACAACCATCCAATAAGTCATTAAGTGAACATTTCACCACCAAACCAAGAGCTTTTCAATAATTAAACACAGTAAGTTCTGTTCCAACTTTATAATAATATCAATACAGACAAATCACCAATATATAGAATATATTATGTAAGTATCTCTCTCCATTCTTGAATATCGCCCCCAATGTTGTTTTTTGTTTACAAATTGAAACTTAAAGTACTAAAATAGTAACCAACAACGACAACAAAAAGAGCACCAAAAAAAAAAACTACAAACATAAATAGTTTTGGCATTACATCACAACACACATAACAAATATATATAAAATTATAGATATATATATAGTTTCTTAAACTTACCAAGAATCAAGGCAAAGCATTATAATGATTAAGATCAGTCCAAGCTTGAATTCCATTGTTCCATTCACTTCCTTCTCCTGTATTAGCATTATTACTAATCACTCCTTCATTATCACTGTTATTACCAAAATACCACTCTGTCTGATTATCTCCTTTCTTCGTCGGAGACGACGGCGATGATGAGTTCACGATCTCAAGATTCCGATAAAGAATAGGTTGGGGCCTCTCCACAACAACAGTTTCTTCCTTAGAATTACCAAAAAGCATCGCCATCCTCTGTTGCTGAAGCCTCCAGTGTAAATCTTGGTTTAAACAACTCAAAGTCTCTATGGAAGAAGCTAAGTTCCCGTCGCTTGCTCCGGCGGTTGTGAAAGCCGTCGGTGAATGGTTGTTGTTGTAATCTCCAAAACCCATTAAGGATAAACCCGACCCGACATCAACGGGTGTGTTTTCTCGACCCGAGGAGATCATGGGCCTAAGATCAAGAACTTCTTGGTTATTCAAAAGTTGAAGATCGTTCATTTTGTTGAGAGATAATCCGGCGAGCTGAAAATCCATTGTTGTCGGAGGAGGGAAGAATTTGGATGAATCTTCCATGATTGAAGAGAAGAACCTCTGAGAAGAAGAAGACGAAGGAAGTGTGTTCATGGAGGAATTAGGTTTGATGGATTTTTTGGTTTTCCGGCAACCACCACCGATGGGAACGTTTCTTAAAGCGCCTCCACGTGTCCAGTAACGGCGACAAGATTTGCAGAAGTGACGAGGCTGAGAGAGACTGTAGTTGTTGTAGTAACAGAACTTTGTGTTTGGAGAGTTGCAGCGAGGGCATTTTAGGTTTTGTTGGTCTTGAGCGACGGAGGAAGACGGTGGTTTCTTGGTTTGGGATGTACCGGAGATACGGTGATCCGGTTTAGGAACTTGTTTGGGAGAGGGGAGATTGGTATGGGAGGACATGATGATGCTGATGGGAGGAGAGAAAAATGAAGGAAGAAAAAAAGTTTGAGGTCCTTTTTCGATTTCTTGCTTTGAATGAAATAAGTAAAGTAGGAGAGGAGAGAGAGAACAGTCGGTAAAAGGGTTTCGTATGGTTTATATTTATATATAAAATATTGAATATATATGTGAGAATATGGGGTTATGTATTGTCGCGTTTGTGTGTAAAAAGTTTCTTTGGCATAATTCTACATAGATATTTTATTTATGTGAAGTAAATGAAAAAAGTGTTTTGTCTTAAAAAAGTTGGAGAGACTTTGATTACTTAAATTTTTTAAAAATGAAGTGTTTTAATCACTTTTGTTTCAAAAAAAAAAAGTGTTTTAATGACTAAATACATTAACTACATTAATGAAACTATAATATTTAGTGTTTTGTTATTAATTAGTTTTCAAATTTTGATTAGTAAAAGTTAATTGCAAAAATAAGTTTACATGACAGTTGTAGCATACATGATTATTTGATATAGTCAAAATAACTTATATAATAACTGTTCATAAGGAAAATCACAATATTATTTGTGTTGTACATTGTGGTCTTCGTGTTCTTGTTTCTTTACACAGTTATAGCCTTGGATAATCGCAAACCGCCATTTTTATCAAAATTGTGGTGCTCTTTTATTACATTTGATTAAAATTCTTCATAAAATCTCCTTGTAGTTAATGTCTGTATATGTACATTGTACTTATGAAGGTCTAGAGAGAGAGAGAGAGAGAGAGAGAGAGAGAGAGAGAGAGAGGCATGAGAGAGAGATAATGGAGACAAAAGGAGAAGATGAGAGAGAGACATGAAGTGGCAGAAAAGACAGAAGAACATATATAACTGTGCAATTGATCGGAACAAATCGGATAGAATTTGTTATGTGTCTTGTTTCTATTGTTGAGGTAACGTTTTTTTTATATGTGTGAAGTGTGCACTGCACCATCTTTATACGTACATGCGTAGACTATATATTAACATATTTGTGTTATTTACAGTCACAAATGATGTTTTCTTCCTTTACATACAGCTATATACTTATAGCTGTCAAGCGTATGCAACTCTATTAAGGAAACCAAAACCATTGGAACAAAATTTACGAAACACATATATTTCGTTTTTCTTAATATATCTTGTATATTATTAGCGTTTACCAAGAAATCGAATAAATGGATAAGTATCAATTGTAGGCGTAATTCAGTGTGCATATATACTAACTGAAAATTTTGGATTTATATGAGTCCAAAACGTCAATCAAAGAGTAATTAGACCAAAACATACAATATGTAGTAATTTAAAGGAAATTAATTTGAGATAACGAATCTTGTAATCTAGAGAGCCTAATTAAGAAGAAGTAGGGTTTAATTAGGAAGAAAGTAACGTTAGGTTAACTCTCTGACATCTTTTTTGTAACCCGTTTCTAAAAACATTGTTTGTGTCGCTAATACATGTACATGCATGATTAAGTTCTCAATTAAAAGCCAAAGTGATTGACATATATGTTCAAAGTGAACTGCCATCAAAATCAGACTCAAGGTTTTTATGTATGTGGCCAATACAGACAAGTGTATATATTATATAAAAATAATAAATCCAAAAATAGAAAAAGAGGAGATTGTGTTTTGATGATTGATATATTAAACGTCTCCATCTGTGAAGAAACACGAGAGAACGGAGAAGATAAAAATGGGAAACATGTGAGAGCCCTCGAGGAATGGATCTCTCGTGAGACTAAACCGATCATCCACAAGTATACAAGTTACACCGATTTTTTTTATTTTTATAATCCTAAACAATTTTCTTGAGGCAATCATATATGAGTTATTATTTTACCAAAACGAGATTTTTAACTCGGATCTCATTTTTATTGTCACAGCGGAACAAAATTTATTACGGCGTTTAAATTATTTGTTGTATTTATTTTTTAATTGGTTGAAGGGAGAAAGAGACATGACAAGAAAATTACTTAAGGTAAAAGACGCAGTTTCATCAAAGATTGGTCAAATGTGTTATATCGTTATCAAACGTCGTAGAAGCATATCCACCTGATTTTCGTGCTGTTCCCATTTATTCCAGCCGTAATTTGCCACTATTTTATTTACAAAATCATATCTCGAAATCATATGATTTCGAGATTATTATTATTTAGGTGGATCATGAAATAGGACAGAAGGAAGAAGAAGAATTAATAATCGAAACATGTGAGTGAGGCTATCACGAGAGCAGAGCTAAATTTGTAGAGGCCCATTAGTATTAATATTGGGCCTTATTTTGAAAATCCCATCTCGCGTAAGCATCTGTTGCTTGATGGGTTTATGACTAGTGCAAAAACAATAACGGTCTGGTGGGCTATCTCGACCATTAGTAATGTAACACGTGTCATAAGTTTTCGATATTTTGCGAAATCATTTCTTAAAAAATTATTATTATTTTCTCACATGTAACATACGCATAAGTTGGCGTTTTTTGAAACATTCAAAGCCTAATTAGAAACATTTGATTATGTTTTCACCTTCCACTTTAATTGAAAACTATTTCTTTGTGGAATATGACTTGATCTATATAAAAACTTAAAAAGAAGGAAAACTCTGGAATGTTTAAAATATTCTCGTCTCCAATACTTTACAAAAGGAGTATTAATAACAATATACAAATAAGATTAAGTATGATTATACAAAGAATAATCATACTTTAAGATGAAATAAACAGAGCTAAAAGAGATTACAAAAAGAGAGTAAAATTTCGAATCTTTAACGACCATACTCGATGCCTGAGAACGTTACCGAAACTCCATTTGAGTTAACAGAGGGAGAAGAAGAAGAAGTCGTAGTCGAGATGTAATACATAGCAACAGGCCTCTTCAATGGAAGATCAGGTAATGGTGACTCAAAATTCAAGACTTGAATCGCTTGTTTTATCGAAGGTCTCCAGCTTTTGTCAGGATGAGCACACCACAACCCTAAAACCAGAAGACACTCAGCTTCTTTATTATCGAAATCATTACCCAATTTCTCATCAACACATGAAGTCATCACTTCTTGTCTTCCATAAAGTTCCCAAACTTTCTCCACAAGACTCTTCTCATCACTCTCTGTATCACTGTTATCTTCTTGCGTCCGTTCCAGCGATTTTCTCCCTGTGACAATCTCTAGTAAAACAATTCCAAAGCTATATATATCAGACTCTTTACTCGCACTTCCTTTCATTACATATTCAGGTGCCATGTACCCAAAAGTTCCAGCCAATCCTGTTGTATGGGAACCAAGCTCATGGTTCATAAGCCGAGCCAACCCGAAATCACCTAACTTTACATTGAAATCACTGTCAAGCATTATATTGCTTGCTTTGATGTCTCTGTGCAGTACACATTGATCCCATTCTTCATGAAGATAAAGCAGAGCAGAGGCTAAACCAAGAGCTATCTTGTACCTTATCTCCCAAGAAAGTAAATGGGGTCTTTTGCCAAAGAGGTGAGAGTTCAAGCTACCATTTGGCACTAACTCATATATCAGCAAGAACTCGTTTTCTTCATTACACCAACCGATAAGCTGCACGAGGTTTCGATGTCTTAGTTTGCTGATGATCTTAACTTCGTTTAAAAACTCTTTCTTTCCTTGCCTTGAATCACCGGATAATTTCTTCACCGCAACCATTGTATTGATTTCTTTCAAGTTTCCTTCATAAACCGCTCCGAACCCTCCTTCACCTAGCTTTCTATGGCTTGAGAATCTGTTGGTTGCTGACACAAGATCCTTATAAGAAAACTTTCTTGGTCCTGCTTCCCTTTCAAGATCTTCGTTTATTGATATCATGTTTGCTATATCTCTTTCTTTCTTCTTTCTTCGCTTCCGCGACCTAACCACCACGATTGTGAAGACCAAAAATGTCAGAAAAACAAATCCGGAAACCGAAATGCCAACTACCAATCCTATCTTGCTATCGGCTTTCTCACTATCCAAACTTGAACTGAGCTCCCATGATAAAAGTCTATGTTCCTCTGTGTTTGTTCCAGCAGCAGCTATAAACCCGAACATAACTTCTGATGGCAGAACCTTTGCGAGGTCGAAGATGTAAGAAACGCTTGAACTCTCCTTAGGATCAGTGGTTGTTAGCTCATAAGCCCAAGTCACACTTAAATTCTTAGTCACAGAATCATAAGAGATCTTTGCATGACCAATATCTTGGCTGTGTGAGGTTGCATTCCAAGAAGTGTAGTTGGAAGAAACAAGAGAGTTGTTATTGATACCGACATGAGATCCAACATCCTTAGGATCCCATCCTGGATTGTTGAATGTGTCAAATTCGACATGAACTAGCGGAAACGAAGATGAGTAATTATTCTTTCGAGTGAACAAATTCAAGAAACCACCAACTGAGTATGCAGGTAGTTGAGCTCCCACAGGAGCAAGAAAGAAACAGATTCCATGACCATCTGCTGAAAGGTTCCGAGCATCGATTTTGAAGGAGAAACTGGTGTTAAAATCTGAAGCCTTACCAGTACTATGACTCCATATAGGCACCTTCTTGGAATAAGTAATCCAACCAACCTGAGATGTTTGTTCAGCGTTGTTGAAGTTCACCGTTCCATCTTCATCGGGGGTTGCATCCCCGTGGTAAACTATGTCCCCGGGATCATCACCTGGTCGAAAACTAGTAAAGTTGAAGTAAAGTGAATCAACAACAAAAGGGAGAAAGAGGAAAATGGAAAGGAACAAGATTGAATTAGACATAGAGGAGGAAGAACAAAGATTTTACAGAAGAAAAAAATAAAGCAAAGATTGCCCTGAGCTAGATAGATCATCAAGGCACAATAAAATATAACAAAATTCAAAAACGAAACAACGGTCAAGAAAAGAGGGCTTATTTTAAGAGTCCATTCAACAGATCACTATCACTGAACTTTGTTTGAATTTTCTTCAAAATTTATAAGTCAAAATCATCGCTTAAAAAAATCTTAAAACTTGGAAGAGTTGTAACATTACACGTATGTGGACCTCCCTGTTTTAGGATCCGATATAGAAACTTTACGAGAGCATAACGTAGACCAGCCAACACTAACCACAAGTATAAGCAGCATTGTTAGATTCAATCACACCAATTTGTTCCAGAGATGTTTCAAGCTAAGAAGGTCTAAACAAATGCTAAAACAAAACGAAACCAACAAAACTGTAGAGTAAGACGTAGAAAAAAAAATATAGGGTACACATGTAATAAACCAAAACTATTGGGGTATATACTTAAATAAACAAAAGTATACGGTAGGCAACATTTGTAACATACAGAACTTGCGGGTGCATACGAAAATAAAGCTGAAAAAACAGAGCATAAATCAGTGACCCGGACTCTGTTTTGGAAGATCTCTGAAAACCTTAGGATCATCATCGCGGAAACAGAAACCATCGTCGAAGTTCTGCGAATAACTCACAGCATCGTAGTGAAACGTAACTAAGGTTTTTGATTTATTATTCTCCAATCCGCAACTTCTAACCAGTAATAATCTTCTCATCACATCCCTTAACTTCGGACTTGATCTTGTCTTCTTGTCGTGGTTACTGATTCGAGCGTACTCTGTTTCTGTATGGATGAAACAAGATAACGGCGAACTCAAGCATCGACCGGTGGAGTATGATTGTCTACGGTTGTCGACAAGATCTCTCTCCATTTCTTGCAGAAAAAAAAGAGATTTTATTGATTGAATGGGAAATTTGGGGTTTATAATCGACGAAAGAGTTAGAGCTAACAATAAATGAATTACCAAGAAAAGTTGGAAATAATGTTGATTTTGGATGGTTATGTTTTAGCGGTCCAATCAAATAATTTTTTTTTTTTTTTGGCAACTCATAATTTCTGGTTTATGGGAAGCATTCATTTATTGAATCTTGGAAGTTTTCACTAGTCATTTAGTCAACATTTTGTTGTTGTAATGTACCTACCTATCTTCATCCGGTAGTAAAATACTAAAATGGTGATACAATGTCAATGTGAAGTTATTAAATTTCACTCCTGTTGGTACTAAAATCCATTGGCAATCTTTAGAAAACGTGATTATTTCATCAAATAATTTAAATTTCATTGTTTTTTGTTTTTTTTTTTAAAATTTACGTAAAGTTAAAACATATTTTGGTTTAGGGAACAAGGGAACAGACTTGCCAGATGCCCAGATTACGTGGTCGTGGTATTTGGAGAACAACACACACTAGACACAGAGCTACAACACTATCACTAGTTCACTACCTTTAAAGTTTAAACGTGTCATGTTTGTTCTTGCCTTCTTGGGATGCTATAGAGGATAAAAAACGCTAGAAGGAGGGGTCGAACCTCCGACCTTGTGGTTAACAGCCACACGCTCTAACCAACTGAGCTATTCCAGCTTTTGCTTAACGAATCAAAAACATGTATATATTCTAAAAACATGTTTCAATTTCATTTTGACTTGCCAACATTACCCTTAGTCGCGTCAATTAAACATATCGACGACGACTTTGGAACCTCACATAATCGCATGTAAGTCACACTCAAACCCGTACCAAAAAAAAATCTGAAGAAAATAAGAAAAAAATAAAATAAAAATGAAGAGAATAAGAATAATCGCGACGCTTGTAATAGCAAACATGTTAATGGCGACTCCAACGTCTCGAGCCTCTCTCAATCTTCTTCGTCGCTCACCAAAACCCAAATATTTCTCATCTTCTTGTCAATTTTGTCCCTCAACTTTTCGTAAATCATATCCTTGCCCCATCTGGTCTTCTTCTTTCTCTTTCTGTCTCCCTTCTCCTAGATCCACTACCTCCACCTCTCTCTCCTCCTCCTTCCGTCCCTTCTCCTCTCCTCCGTCTATGTCTTCCGCCTCCGCCGCCGCCGTAGAATCCGTCGTCTCCGACGAGACTCTTTCCTCGAATCCTCTCTTGCAGGACTTCGATTTTCCTCCGTTTGATTCCGTTGATGCCAGTCATGTTCGTCCTGGGATTCGTGCTCTATTGCAGCATCTCGTATGTTCACACCTTCTTCTTCCTTTCTCATCAGAGATTCATGTATTTTTTGATTCGATTGTTATATAGCTTCTTTGATTGATTTCAGGAAGCTGAATTGGAGGAGCTAGAGAAATCTGTGGAGCCAACATGGCCAAAACTGGTTGAACCATTAGAGAAAATCGTTGATCGGTTAACTGTTGTTTGGGGAATGATCAATCACCTTAAAGCTGTAAAGGACACACCTGAGCTTCGTGCTGCCATTGAAGACGTTCAGGTTAAATATTAATCATTAGATGTGTTCTCATGCTTGTTTGTGTTGGTGTCTCGGTATAGCATTGTTTTGCTAACTACACTGTTGTTCTGCAGCCAGAGAAGGTGAAGTTCCAGCTCAGATTGGGACAAAGCAAGCCTATTTACAATGCCTTTAAAGCTATTCGTGAATCTCCTGATTGGTCATCTCTCAGTGAAGCTCGTCAACGCTTAGTAGAAGGCAAGTACTTCTTATTGGAACGTTGAAAGAACATATCTTTCATCTCTTTGCAGATTTTAGTGTGCTAACTTTTGGTTGATTTCAGCTCAAATAAAGGAGGCGGTTCTCATAGGTATTGCTCTTGATGATGAAAAGAGAGAAGAGTTTAACAAAATTGAACAGGTTTGTTGTAAGTTATTAACAATTAAATCAGTTTACTTGGTAAAAATTTGGTTCTATGTTTGTCACATTGTTTTGTTCTTGATTCTAGGAACTCGAAAAACTTTCCCACAAGTTTTCTGAGAATGTTTTGGATGCTACAAAGAAATTTGAAAAGTTGATTACAGACAAGAAAGAGATCGAGGGATTGCCTCCATCTGCTCTTGGGCTATTCGCACAAGCAGCTGTCTCCAAGGTATCAATATTAACTGAAAGATTTACAAAGTTACATGTTTTTTTTTTTTTGGGGTTTGTCAATTTTTTGCTTCTTGATATGTGACACTAGGGCCATGAAAATGCAACTGCTGAGAATGGACCATGGATCATTACACTGGATGCTCCTAGTTATCTTCCTGTCATGCAACATGCTAAGAACCGTGCTCTGCGTGAGGAAGTTTACCGTGCTTACCTATCTCGTGCCTCTTCTGGCGATTTGGATAATACAGCAATTATCGACCAGATCTTGAAGCTTCGATTGGAAAAAGCTAAGCTTCTTGGTTACAACAATTACGCTGAGGTGGAGTCATCAACCTAAGTGAAAAATGTTCTTTTTTCTTTCTTTTTGGCTTAACGTGACTTTCTACTGTTCTAGGTAAGCATGGCTATGAAAATGGCTACTGTTGAGAAAGCAGCAGAGCTTTTAGAGAAGCTTCGTAGTGCATCTTGGGATGCGGCTGTTCAAGGTAAAATACAGAGAAGATATATTTAGATATGTTCAAATCAATTTGTTATTCGTTAAACAAGTTTGGCTACTGTTGGAACTTGTAACAGTCAGAAATAGCATGAGGCATTGGCCTATCCAAGACAGAACTTTGACTTTTTTGATTCGTTGTATAAATTAGATATGGAAGACCTCAAGAGTTTCGCAAAGGACCAGGGTGCAGCAGAATCTGACAGTTTGACTCACTGGGACACCACTTTCTGGAGTGAGAGGCTTCGTGAATCCAAATACGATATTAATGAGGTTCTTTGTCCTTCTGTAGCTGGTGAAGCAATTATATTGTTTTGAAAGTCTTGATCCTTAGCTCTCGTTTTGGTCTTTCTAGGAAGAACTACGTCCATACTTCTCACTGCCAAAGGTTATGGATGGACTTTTCAGTCTAGCTAAGACACTATTTGGAATTGATATTGAACCAGCAGATGGTTTAGCTCCGGTAAATCTGGAATCTTATCTGTTGCCTTTACATATATCGATCATGTGATATATTATTTAAAGTTAGTGACATGAATTATTGATTTGAAGGTCTGGAACAACGATGTTCGGTTCTACCGCGTCAAAGATTCTTCTGGGAACCCTATCGCTTACTTTTACTTTGATCCATACTCTCGCCCTTCAGAGAAAAGAGGTGGCGCTTGGATGGATGAGGTTGTTTCCCGTAGCCGAGTCATGGCTCAGAAAGGCTCTTCTGTTAGGCTGCCTGTTGCACACATGGTCTGCAACCAAACTCCACCAGTAGGTGACAAGCCAAGCCTTATGACATTCCGTGAGGTAAATGAAAAACATCCTTTACACTTGCATATATATCTAAGCTTAACATGAGATCTCGAAAATCCTTTCTTCCTGACTATAATAACATCACTCTGATTTACAGGTAGAGACAGTATTTCATGAATTTGGACATGCTCTTCAGCACATGCTTACGAAGCAGGATGAGGGGCTAGTGGCTGGTATCCGAAATATCGAGTGGGATGCGGTTGAATTACCATCACAGTTTATGGAGAATTGGTGCTACCACAGGTACTTTGGAGTTCATTAACAGGCAGAATCAATTTCACCCTCCTTGTGATCTACAAAGTAAAATTATGTTTAATGAGCGTTGTAAAAATCTGAATTGTTGCTTTCAGGGACACTTTAATGAGCATTGCTAAGCATTACGAAACAGGAGAAACACTCCCAGAGGAAGTATACAAGAAACTCCTGGCCGCAAGAACATTCCGCGCAGGGTCCTTTAGTCTTCGTCAGGTGAGTATAAGACAACTAGCTGCTAATGTTTTGTATTCAGGGGTGGAATTAATGATGGTTTCATGTTTTGAATTTTCAGTTGAAATTTGCCAGTGTTGATCTTGAGCTGCACACAAAATATGTACCAGGAGGACCAGAGTCCATCTATGACGTAGATCAAAGGGTATCAGTGAAAACCCAAGTTATCCCTCCACTTCCTGAGGATAGATTCCTCTGTAGCTTCAGTCACATCTTTGCCGGTAATAATCCTCTTAACCTTGAGAGATTATGCATCGTTGGTGCTTTTTGATCAAACCATTCACCTACTAACTTGTTCATGAATTTCCAGGGGGATATGCAGCTGGATATTACAGTTACAAGGTAAATTTGAGAATCTCTTTATAGCAAAACTCTAAACCGGCTCTTCAAATTCTCACCCAAATATCTAAAAGAACTGGATGTGAAAAACTTGCAGTGGGCAGAAGTTTTGTCTGCAGATGCATTTTCAGCATTTGAAGACGCTGGACTAGATGACATCAAGGTATCATTTTATCCTAAAACATCTGTTATAGATACAAAAAGTTTGAGACACAAGATTATGAAACACTTTCTTGCAAACAGGCTGTGAAAGAAACAGGACAGAGATTCAGAAACACCATACTTGCACTTGGAGGAGGAAGAGCGCCTCTTAAGGTATTACTTACTACTATATAGTGTTGTTTTCATTCAATAGCTTCAATATTTGTTGCATTTCATTCTCAATTGATTCCAAATTATGATCAGGTTTTTGTTGAGTTTAGAGGACGAGAACCTTCACCAGAGCCTCTTCTCAGACACAATGGACTCTTGGCTACCTCTGCCTCTGCTTAACTCTTATATTTCAAAACATTTGGCAACTTTCAAAACATTTATATAAGATGAAAAATTGAAAACTCAACCTCAACAAATAAGATCTTTTTTAATATGGCAACCATTTACATTTCTCAACTACATTGCATTGCATTGATTTCTGTCTTCTCTTCTATCACCATTTTACCTACCACAACCAGACTCTTTAACACTAACCATAAAGGAAAAAAATAGTCATAGAACCGAAAAAGACTCTTTCTTTTTCTTCTTCTTCTTCTTCTCCTACATTGAGCACTCACTCTCACCCTTTGTTCAGCATCTCACAAATACACTAAACACTCCTAAATCTAAAAGGTATTAAATAACGAACTCTTCTTCTCTCTCTATCTACCCATTACATTTTTCTCTCTAACTACAACTGCTTCCTAAGTTTTTCCATCTAAAGAAAAAACAAATCATCTTCCTTCAGTTTTGCCCTTCATTCCTCCCTTTACACCCACAGCTAAACGTTCCTAGTACTTCAGGACAGTATCAACGGCTAAATCACCAAATGATTCTATCATTGAGCTTCTTTTGCTTCCACAAATGGCGATTGAACACTATCTGCATCAGAATCACTACCTGATGAACTCCCACCTGACCCTGAATCTGTCAGACCATTACAATGTTAGAGAAGACAGAAGAAAAGGAGAAAACTTCTAGCAGGGAGAAAAGGGTTTGAGAAAATATACCACTAGACGAGGAACTACCACCACTAGAACTGGAACTGCCTGAAGAACTAGACCCACTACCTGCAACTGCAGTACCATCTCTTTCGATCTCTACAGATGGGTAATCTTCGATTGGTATGTCTTCTCCAATGTCTACATCCTCTTCCCCTGCATCTCCTCTCCTTGTTCTCTTCTCCGCACTACCCATTTCTGCTACCGAAGTCTAAGAGAGACAAAGAAGAAAACAATTTTTAAGTATTGAAACCACAGTGATCAAATGGTGGTTTTGATAGGGAGGCAGTGCAATTGTGCTTACCATGTTCCTAGGTGGAGTTGACACGTTCCTGATAAACCCTTGCCGCTTGATTTTGCTAGCCATCTTCTTGTAATTCGTCACAAAACGATCAAGCTCCCATAGAGTCTCGTTGTCGACAGCTTCTATATCTAGCTCAATTTCGTCACCATCTTGAGCTAAATGTCCGTTTCTCTTCCTGAGAATCTGAACCAACTGACCAAGCTTCTCAGGAGGTAAGTCTTGTAGATTCATACCAAGCTTTGACTTCTCCTCCATTGTCATCAACCTCTTATTTGGATCCTTAGCCTTAGGCTTCGGCAACTTCCCCTTCCTTCCTTTTGTCACTTCACTCACATCAGGAGCTGCTTCTACTTCAATAACCGGCTGCGGAACTTGAGGCTCAACCACCGGAGGAGGAGGAGGTGGTGGAGAAGGAGATTGAACACGTGACGGCTCGACTAATTGAGGAGGCAATGCAGGTAGTGGTGGCTTCACTGAATCAAGCTTCTTCGCGATAGATATTTGTTCGGTTCCTTTCCTAGGATTTGCCACCATTGGCGAATTCTGATTCCAATGTCTTTGCTTGACCTCAGGTTTAAACTCAGGTTCAGGACGAGAAGAAGAACCAGTGAGTTTAAGCTGCTGAGCCTCAAACTTCTTAAAAGCAGGATTGAACATTCCATCGAAATGATCCAAAAGCTTATCAGCCATAAAATACACATCTTGACCCTTTGGATTATACGTCATTGCATTGTTGAATGTCAATCTCACATCAGTAGCAAAATCAATCGGCGAAACGTAAAATCCTTTATCAAGATTCAACTTAACCGTACCCAGATCCATAGGTTTCTTCACAACCTGATGATAATCATGAAGCCCTAAACCAACCACATCAACAGGAGTGTTGAACACCCACGCCCATTTATGCTTCATCAGCTTCACCAAGATTTGACCACAAGTATTCAACATACCAGCCAATAATTTCTCCGACTCCGGATCCGAAGCAGCAAATTGATTGCTTCGCTTGAGACCTGACACATTTTTCTTCTGTTTCTTCTTCTTCGGTCCAAGGTCATTCTTTTCACCGGTGAAGCTATTCAACGGAGCTGATCGAACGGCGGGTACCTCCGGGATAGTATAAGCTTGCTGAGTCTCGAACGTCCCTGACTCGATCCGTTCTCTTAGGATCCGAATCTGCTCGAGCTCAGAGGTGAAACGCTTCTTCAGCTCCCTGAGCTGATTCGAGGTGTATCCAGCGATATTAAAAGTAGCGTAGCTTCCAAATTCCGACGAATCATCGAACTGTTTGCTCGAATTGCTCCGGTCGAAATTAGGGTTAGGGTTAGGGTTGAAGAGAGGAAGGTTATTGGTGTTTTCGGTGACGGATTGGTTTGTAAATTTCCTCATAAAAACGGCGCCGCATTGTTCCTGGTACGACGGTTCGTTTAAGGTACCCAAAACAGCCGGAGCCATACGAATCGCAAGGTCATTTCAGAGGGATAGAATCTCTTCTCTCTCCGCCGGAATCAGACCTTTGATCTGATCCTTGTATAATTTAAAAAGTTGAACTGAGAAATAAATACCACCGGAAAAACAATTCCGGCGATCGGAAGAAAGAAGGGGATTATTGTTTGGAGAGGAGGACGAGGAAAAATAAGGTGAGGCATCGTCTCTTCTTAAAGGACTTTGAAATCTGCCCGTTAAAACGCTTAGTGCTTCTCCTCACCGTTGATTCGAGATCTGACGGTGAAGATCTGTTCGATGACGTTGCCCGATCCATCTGCCCGAGTAATCTGACATGGACGGCTCAGATTGCGTTAATTGATCCAGTGACCGTTCCATAGCCGTTGGTTCGTGTGGCGCGTCGTGCCTCGTGTGCGCTTTTTTTCTCCTACGATTTTCTTAATTAAACAAAAAATAGAGGCAAATTGGTAATTTCGGAGTCTGAACTGCTTCACATGGGCCCACACTGAATTTTCTTTTTTTCTTTTTCTATATTTTTCTAATTGAGACTTCTTAATATCCTCGCTTTCACTTTTGCTAAGTCAGCAATTTCTTGAATAATCTGTCCATTTGTTAGATTATAAATTCCTATCTCATCATAAATTTAGAAATGCATCACATTTTAGTTGATAGAGATACATAATTACAAATACAAATCAAAAGTTAAAGAAATTTATTCGAGACTAAATCGACGGTCAAACTCGCCGGATTTGAAGGGGTAGGACAGCCCAGAAACACCAAGATTTTTTTATTTTTTTCTTAAAGCCGGAGGAATAAGCCAATTGTGGCAGCGTCTGAACTTCAAATGACGAAAATACCCTTTAAAAAGAAATCACCAGTAATGATGAATCTGAAAAACTGTAGAAATAACCCAGATTTCTCAGGGATCTAAATTTTTGTCTAGCCCTTGATTCCTTGAACCAGATCATCAAGAACTTGGAAGGGAGAGAGGAAAGAGACTCGATCCAAGATTTAAGAAAAAGAGAGAGGTGAGAGTGACTCAATTATTGAGAAAATAAGTGCAATTTTGTATATATACATTTGACGAGGTTGGTTCAAATCTGAGCCGTCGGATCCTTGATTAAAAAACACACATCTTTCCATATATGCTGAGGTGTCAGGTTGTATACTGGAAAAAGGAGGTCATAACCGTAAATAATAATAATAATGTTGCGTCTATCCCCAAACACAACAACAGATGTGGGGACCAATTTCCCTGAAAAAAAGTGGGACCCACGACAGCTCACCTTTTTCTGTTCAATAATCTCTCCCACGACCACACGCGCAGCCAAACTACGTGCGTCTCACACTCCCTTAGCTGACCTGGCTTTCTAGAAAGAAGGAATTACATTTTGATTGGCTTTTTCCGGATTACAGTTTTTTATAATTCAACAGATAGAGAATGTTGTAAATCTCCCAAGAACAAGGCATGAATCCCCAGAGGAATCACTCTCTTCCCGACATCATTCGCAACGCTTAGATGCTTGCAAGGATCGATCACGAACACTGTTTCCATCATCTCATTGGAACGAACATGAACACGATCAAATCCAATCAGCTGCTTCTCCGGAACACCAGACAAAACCCGAGGCATTTTCGAAAACAGCATCAAAACATGACTACCGTCGATTTCTCCGGTATTTCTCACGTTAACCTGAACATTAAAGCGCAGAGATTCGCAAGAGTTAACCATCACATCATCGAGCTGTATGTATTGGAGCTGTTCTTCTCCGTGTTGTAGTAGTTGTTTCTTGTGAGAAGACTGTTGTGGAAGAAGTTCTGATAAGCTAAGTCTGATTGGTGCTGATATGATCTTGTAATCGAATTTCGTGTAGCTTAAACCAGCTCCAAAACTGTAAACTTGAGGTCCGGTATAGAATCTGTATGTTCTTCCCGGATATCCACGAGATGAATCGGCTCTCATGTGCATATCCGACATTGGAACATCCGTGAAGGACTCGGGATACCACGTTATCGGTAATCTTCCACCTGCATTTGAACCGAAACCAAAACCGTATAAAACCCAAGGATTTCATAAACAGAAAACGGAATGGACAAATGATGCCTTGATTTACTATAGACTAACCTGGATTGAAGTCTCCAAATATGATTTCAGCGAGTGCTTGTCCACCGGTTTCACCTGGATAACCAATCCAGATGATGCTTCCGATTCTCGGGTCATTTTTAGCAAACGTTACATCCACTGGTCCTCCACCGGTTAGAACAAGAATCACCGGTTTTTTGCTCACAGCTGCAATAGAAGACACAAGATCTTTCTGTTTACCCGGCAAAGAAAGACTAAATCGATCCTTATCCTCGGTTTCTTGAGAGAGATCTAATCCTGCAACTACTATGACAAAATCCGCTCCCTTGGCGATGGCAACAGCTTCTCCAAATCCGGTATCAGAAACACAAGACACGTCTGAGCAACCAGACACATAAGATGTCTTCTTTACATACTCCAGAAGTTCCGTGAACAAAGTCTTTCGTTGACACGGCTTTCCTTTACAAATATGACATTTATAAACTATTTCAGCGAGGAGAAGAATTTAGCCTGGTTGAAAATAACTAGAAGATAGATTGTCCGAACCTGTATAAGTACCGCCCATATTGCTTATATTATTCGCCATTGGACCAACGATTGCTAAAGAAGAAACATGGTTTTTGTTCAAAGGCAACAACTTGTGATCATTTTTCAGAAGCACGATACCCTGTCTTGCTGCTTCCAGTGCCAATTTTCTGTGGTCTGAGCTACAAATATCATTTGATCCTAACTTTCCGTAATGTCCTCCTCTTGGATCACCATCAAAAAGTCCAAGACGAAGTTGAACAGCAAAGAGATTTAGCAGAGCTCGGTCTACTAGTTCTTCGCTAACCTTCCCTTGCTCAATCGCAGATTGTGTGTTCCGAAGCATGTATGTTCCACAATTTATATCCACCCCTATAACTTCACCATCTCAGATTTCATTTAAAAAAATATATATTTACAAGTTAACAAGTGTAAAAAGAACTCAAACGGACCTGCTTTTATGGCATCTGCAACAGCTTCCTCTGGTGACTTAGTATATCCTTGGTACTCAAAAATGGTTGCCACAGCATCACAGTCTGATGTAATGTACCTGCAGAGATACAAGAAAAAGGCTCCCCGGTAAATCTTTCATTGGCCAAATCAAAGTATCACCGCTCTTTCCTTGTTGAAGATTCACTTACCCTTCAAATCCCCATTCAACTCGAGCTTTTTGTAATAAGTCTCCTTGCGCACAAGCAGGGACCCCATTAACTGCATTATATGAACACATCAAGCAGCTAGCTTTACCATCTTTTATGCAAGTCTCAAATGGGGGCTGATATGTGTCTTCCATGTCCTGTTCTGTGACCTACTAATACAGAGTAAGCTAGACTCAGTGTACGACACAAAACCATGGAGATAATGCAAAAGCCAGAAGCAATATAACTAGTTAAATTCTGTTTCATGGACACAAAACAAAGGTGCAATCAATAAAGGCTATAGATATATCTAATAGCATGTTTATTTATTTTTGGGTCAACCTGATCCACTAAACCTGAGAGTTCTCAATTGAAGTTGATCCATAAGCTACATTCATAATGAAGAAAAGAGTTGTTAGTCTTACCACTGCATTGAAGTCATATCTAGTGAAATTCCCCCATTTTTCCAAATCATAGGCAGTGAAATGCTTACAACAAGCAGATAACATGAGTTTCCCATCACCATCATCATCATCATAACGAGCATCATCATCAACATCATCACTACCAAATCTTCTTTGCAAAACCTTCCTCTTCTTCTTTTCTTGAAACCCTCTAACGAACTCAACTCCATACTCAGAAACTACCTTTGGATCCTCACCAGGAGTCTCCTGCCCTCTTCCCCATCTCGGATCCCTAAACACATTTATATTCGGAGCCCAAAAAGTCAACCCAGCTTGACCACCGTTGTACATAGCCCGAGCTTCTACCGCAACAGCAGATCCGATCTTGTACCATAGCGTTCTATTGAAAGATGCAGCAGATACGATTACCTGAGGAAAACTAGTAGCGGCGGAGATCGAACCGTTGAAGGAAACTCCGGGACCGTTATCGGCGAGTCCGTGTAGAGACTCCGACCACCACTCGTACGGAGGGATACCGAGACGAGGTACTGAAGCAGCTGTGGTTGAAAGCTGACCGATCTTCTCCGGGAGCGTAAGGAGGGAGACGAGAGAAATTGCTCGTTGTTTTATGGATAGAGATACGTTGCAGAATGGGTAAGAGCTGAAATGAGGAGGTTTACAGGGGAACTGTGGATGAGAATCGAGGTTTTTGAAGGTTTCAGCTATGGCGGAAGTGAAGAAGAGTAAGGGGATTAGAGTCAACTGATGATTCATATTTTCGAGGAAAATAAATCTGTAGAGAAGAGAGAAAAAGGAAACTAAAAGGTAGAGTTTTAAACCGGACTAAATAGACTGGTAAAATCTAAAATTAACAGTTGGACCGGTTGGTTCACTGCTGTTCCTTGTTACACGTCATCTAACGGTTGTAAAATCTACCGGTTGGTCTGACGGACAGTGGATGGTAGTTGGATTAGTGACTGTTCCCTTTATAACATGTTAACTAACTATAAATGGGCCAAAACATTTATGGGCCTTATTTATCAATTGGGGTTTTATCTAATCAACGTTTATACTATAAATTAAGATCAATGAACATAATTATATTTATATCTTAATTAGATGTGTCAATTTCACAACCAAAATATTATTAAGATTATTTAACTAATTTTCGTTATCATTTTTATAGACAAATGCTTGAATATTTTTGAATTTTTTATACATTTTCTTGCAAATGTGTGGGTTTTCAAGTGCCCAGTTGACAAAAGAAAACATTAAATATTCTTTTTAAAAATAAAAATTACAATATTTTTAAATTATTCAAAAAAATTATTGACAATGATTTAAAAATATTAATTGTAAATAACCAAAATCGAACAAAAATAATAAAACCAGCAAATTAATGTATTGTAGTTACTGAATAAAAGTCAGAAACAAAATAATTTACTTTGGTGTAGAAACTCTCTAAATAAATGAACCAAAAACTCAAAAGTCCAAAATTGAAACTTAACAAAACAAACCCATGAGTTTCAAATAGGCACCCCTAGTGGCCTAGTCGCTTGTTCATGGTCACATAGCCAAAAAAAATGTTACAATATTGGATTTCACAGAATTGCTGAAGCTATTCACGTGTTTTATCTCTTCTTATCCCTGCTTGCATGCATTCACCTTGAGATCTGTGTCATTTTTTTTCTTTCTTATGTTGTTACTTTATTTTAGAGATAATTGGGTGAGAGACTATGGATCAGATGTAAATTAGTTTTTTAGTAATCTGACACAAGGTTCAAAACAATGAAATATTTAGCCCCTCATCTTGCCAATTATAACCCTACGCGCTTCTGATATTTTTACTCCAAATCAGTTCATCGCATGAGACAAAACTATTGACTTTTGTCGTTCTAATGATGATAAAACATATTATATCTAACTTGTTGTTATAACTACCTGAATCTTGGATGTCTACTTTTTCTCTCGTTCATCATCCCGTCTTTCTATTCTGTAAACCATAAGTCCTATCCACCTTTAACATTTTCGGTAACTGTTCAACCACACTCCGGCAAAACAAAAAATAAAGTCTTGCTTCTTTTCCTAAACGCGGCGTCGAATAAATTATTATCATTGAAACGATAAGCCGTCGGTTGTACCGTGTATACAAATATACAAATGTTAATAACACTCTATATCTATATTTACAAATATACAAATATTAATAGCGCTTTATATACCTGTTTACGTGTATACAAATGTTAATAACGCTCCACGTACATATTTATAATTATACAAATGTTAATAACGCTTCATGTACGTGTTTACATGTATACAAATGTTAATAACGCTATATATATGTATTTACATGTACACATAGACCGAAGTATTTAATACTATAATAATTTTAACGCTCTATGTATTTGTTTATCTGTATATAAATGTCAAAATCGTGTAAAATATTCATTGGGTATCCATGTAACTAGGTTAGTTGTTTAAAAAATCGAAGAACTATTTCTTGGGTGTCCATACAACTATGTTGGTTGTTTACATTTTTCGATTCCCGTCTAAAATAGTTTTCGTTACAGTTTTAAATTAGATAAAGTTCAAATAAAGTCGATTGCATCTAATAATTGTCACCTCGTTATTTCTGTCAAGTGGTGAACATTTATTACATGTCAGGTTGTATTTCTGATGCCTTAAAAGTCAAAAGCATTTCTTCACGCGCAGAGATAAATCAGGTGGTGGTTTTTTTGTTATTAAACTGAACTCCAAACCCATTTATCTAATTTATTTATCTTTGTTAAAGACCAAAAACCCATATTGTCGATTAGCTAATTTTATGTCCAGTTTTTGTCTCTGCACAAATTCACCCTTTATTTTATTTCCAAACTTAACATAAACTTAAGCAACCCAATTGGTTGTTCCTGAATTTAATTTAACCAACCATTACAAGGATACATACATAATTTAAAAAGTCAATGGAGATATCCAAGAATGGTTAGTTTAGAAATTAAAATATCTAACATTTGTTAATTTTCAATTCAAATGTTGCGAAATGAAAACAATGAATTGTAAAAGAAAAACAATTGACAAAAAAATGCGGACAATAATGATATCCGATTGACAAATAATGGAGTGAAGATAGAGTAGGAGACAGTCTCTAAGTGTGTGTCCACAAACTCTCACGCAACTCGTAGCTTCTCTGATATAAGAAACAAAATTCTTTGACTAAAGCCTTCTTCGATCTCTTTGACCTGTCAGTCTTTTCTTTTTCCATATTAATACAAGCATACTCTGATACACCCACAATGTAATAATTTGCGGAATTATGTGTATGGAAGACACGGGTGTTCATTTTTGAGTTTTGTTGGATACGAGTGTTTTTCAGATGGTAAAAACTCACAAACTAAAATATATATTGAAGATTTGTTCCATATTTTTAATTCAGTGCTAAAAGCCTATCCAATAAAATAAAATAAAAGTTCTGATGGCAGCTTCTCAATCTAGAAATCTAGACCATTATCTCTTACTTTTGTATGAATCTGATTATTCATATTTCTAATATTAAATACCATTCGGACACCAATTCATTTACCTTGAGATCAATAGAATCAAACAGTACATAAGTTATAATAAGGAATAAGTTGGGAATTAGTACGTTTGGAGAACTTAATTAGAAAAGTAGTACCCATACTATTTATAATTGTCAAAATCTCCATGTCCCACTGTACACTACTATTTAGGTGACTTCCAAACCCTCAACCAACCATTTTATTTACAACCATGCCATTTTAACTAAAATAAATTATTTTTCTCTTTCTTTTACACATCTCGTCAGATCCCTTCTTCTCTTATCTAAGCCTTCTTTTTCATCTGGAACTTTTATAGATAATCAAAAATATATAATTTTGGGTTCATAAATTAATTGGAAATTATATCTCCAATTCACTTTTGTTTTTAATTTTGATTCTTTTACGAAATTCTCTAATTTCAAACAACCATAGTAAGAGAAAGAAGAAGATCTATGGGTTTGAATTCTAAGTACGGGAGCCAATAATTAAAATCGAATCATGAAAAGATCTCACATTTCTTCTCCTCGTTCTTATTCTCGACCAGCGATTTCAATCTTCGGTGTTTTCCTCTTGTTCCTTATGGGTTTATCACTAACTTCTCGAAAACCATCAGATTCATCCTCCGGTTTAGCTCCAAATCGGAACTTATCCAGAATATCGAAGATTTCGAAGCTCGCGTATTTGGTAACGGGGACGAAAGGAGATGGTAACGGGAACAACAGAGCATATCGACGGCGAGAGCAAGCCTTGCCTCTCCTCGTTTTTTGTTTTCTTTTTAACACAATCTTTTGTTATTGTTATTGTTACCTTATTAATGAATCTTTTTTTTGTTAATTTACAGATTTATTCAACGAGCTTGATCGATAAATTCTCAAACATTGTTTTCTTCAAGATCTATGGCGGAAGAACATCGATGTCAGACACCGGAAAGCAACCGTCTCTGTGTTAACAATTGTGGCTTCCTCGGCAGCTCCGCCACCATGAATCTCTGTTCTAATTGCTTCGGCGATCTCTGTCTCAAACAACAACAACAATCCTCCATCAAATCCACCGTCGAATCTTCCCTCTCCGTATCTCCTCCTCCATCATCATCGGAGCGCTTCCATATCTTCTCTGATCATCCTTCCTCTCCTTAAAACTCCCTCCGTCAAGCTAGAGGTACCGGAGAAAAAGCCGGTGAATTCGCCGCCAGAGAAGAATCAGCAACAGAGGCCGAATCGGTGCACGACGTGTAGGAAATGGGTCGGGTTAACCGGATTCAAGTGCCTGTGCGGTACGATGTATTGTTGGGTCCATAGGTACCCGGAGATCCATGGATGCAGCTACGATTTTAAATCGGCCGGTCGTGAAGAGATCTTGAAAGCAAATCCGTTGGTGAAAGCAGCGAAGCTTCATAAGATTTGATCAGAGCCGTTCGATGCGTTGACTTTTCTCGTAAGTCTTCAATTTCTACGCGTATATGTGTCCTCCGTCCCCCGAGAAATACGGATGGTGTCGATTTGATCTCAACCGTTGGATCAAATGGGTTATTATTGTAAAAGATTGATTATGTATTTATCAAAGGGACATGTGTCACGTGGTTTTAGGATGGAGATGCTTTCGCTTTCTTCTTCATTTTCCTTTAATTTGATATATCAAACATCGTCAAATCCTTCTGTATAGATGTACATCGTCAAAGTCTATAACTTTATCAGATGGGTTTCTTGGAAATGTTGTTGTCAAGCTAATCTGGGATGGTTTTGATTGTATTGTCATGTTTTACTTTATAAAGCTATAGACTTTGTCTTTGTTTCCTATTGCTTATTCTGTTTTAAAGCCTGCTGTACAGATGTATCCTGCTGTACATATGTATCCTGCTGTACAAATGTATCCTTCTGTACAGATTTATACTTCTGCACAGATATATCCTACTGTACAGATGTATCATACTGTACAGTGGTTTATATCTGTACAGTCATTATTCTGTACAGTGAATTTATCAGATGGGTTTCTTGGAAATGTTGTTGTAAAGCTAATCTGGGATGGTTTTGATTGTATCGTCATGTTTTACTTTATAAAGCTATAGACTTTGTCTTTGTTTACTATTGCTTATTCTGTTTTAAAGCCTGCTGTACAGATGTATCCTGCTGTACAGATGTATCATGCTGTACAGATGTATCCTTCTGTACAGATTTATACTTCTGTACAGTTGTATCCTGCTGTACAGATATATCATTATGTACAGTGGGTTATATCTGTACAGTCATTTTTCTGTACAGTGGTTTATATCTGTACAGTTATTCTTCTGTACAGTCACTCTTCTGTACAGTCATTTTTCTGTACAGTTGTCTATATCTGTACAGTCGTCTATATCTGTACAGTCATTCTTTGTATACAGTAGTCTATAATATAAATTTTTTTAAAAAAATTAAACAAAATGCATATCAAATGATAGAGAAAAAAACATAGATTTTTATGTATTTGATAAATTTTAGAAACAAAAAATTTACTAACGAGTATTTTAATTATGAGACTTTGGGGGAATATGAGATAATAGAGAAAAGAAAAGAAATTTAAAAAAAAAAAACATGTCCCACGTTCTCTTTCTCACAAATACAAAGCCCCTACTAGTAATTTCCATTCTCTACACTCTACCCCACTTTCTCTCCTATCTCACACAAATTCTATTACACAAATAGGAATAATGTACTGTTTCTACAATTATAAATAGTAACTGTACTACTTTCCCTATTATGTTTCTAAAACGTACTATATTCCCAAGAAACCCTAATAATAAAAGTTAGAAAAAAGTGGCTGAGATGGTCTCAGTCTTAGGCCTCATAGGTTGGTGCTGGACCATGGATTAGATTAAAAACAAACAAAACTATTGTACTGTTTTTTTTTTTTTTGGTTGTTGTTGTTTTTAACTCTTAAAATCCATTTTTTTATGTAACAAATCATAAAATTATTTGTCAAATGGAATAAAGTAACTCTAATCAGTTAAAAAGTGAATTCTTCATTACACTTCACACTTACGTAATGCATTTATATAGATAACATTTCATCTTATTTGACCCAAACTCACAAACTCTGTTCACTTCCACTTAAACAAAAAAAACAGAGTTTCAGAAACAGAGAGATGGAAATGGAATTGACTCGATCGAGAAAACAAGAAAGCAACAATCTCAACGTCATTAATGGAGAATTCATGGCGGTTGACCAATTCCTCCCAAATGATTGGAACTTCGATGACCTCTGTTTCAACAATCTTCTCCAAGAAGAAGACAACATTGATCATCCTTCTTCTTCTTTGATGAATCTAATCTCTCAGCCGTCTCCATTACTTCACCAACCACCACAACCGTCGTCACCTCCTCCTTATTCTCCGCCGCTCTCCTCCGCTTTCTACTATCCTTTTCTCGAGGATATCATAGACTCCTCTCTTTCTCCTCCTTTATTGATCCTTCCGGCTTCGCAAAAGAACACCAACAATTACTCACCATTGATGGAGGAAGGCAAGAGCTTCATAAGCATCGGAGAGACTAACAAGAAAAAGAGTAATAAGAAGCTTGAAGGTCAACCTTCGAAGAATCTCATGGCGGAGAGACGGCGGAGGAAACGGTTAAATGACCGACTCTCCATGCTCCGATCCATTGTCCCTAAAATCACCAAGGTCAAATTCCATAAACCTCCTCCTTCCACATTTTTGATGGTTTTATTTTTTAGTCAAGACTAAATAACCTTCCTTTTTTGTTGAGTTCTTAACGTTACATGTATGTTCTTCTGGCTGGAACCTTTTGTTGACACTGTTCATTGATAATGGTTATTGCTTTTTTTGAATCTGCATAGAGTCTGTAGTTTGAGAAAATGTATCTGATTTCTTTATGATAATTATAATAAAACAGATGGATAGGACATCGATACTAGGAGATGCAATAGATTACATGAAGGAGCTTTTGGACAAGATTAACAAGTTGCAAGAAGACGAACAAGAACTTGGAAGCAACTCTAATCTAAATAACCTCATTACAAACGAATCTATGGTCAGAAACTCCCTAAAGGTAAAAACAAAACAAGAATATATGATATTTCCGCTATATGTCTTTTACAAATTCATCCTGTTACAAATCAATTGGTACAACCCCCCATCCCATTCCCATCATATACTTAAATCATTTTTCTTCCCTGTATAGATCACTGAAAAATTAGAATCATTTAAAGTCAAGGCAGTTTTTCTGAATTTTTGTTGTCAATAACAAAAACGGATATTTTGCAGTTTGAAGTAGATCAAAGGGAAGTTGATACACATCTTGATATATGTTGTCCTACGAAACCGGGTTTGGTTCTATCAACGGTTAGTACATTGGAGAGTCTAGGCTTAGAGATTCAACAATGTGTCATTAGCTGCTTCAGTGACTTCTCATTGCAGGCTTCTTGTTTTGAGGTAAAAATATAATTACACTGATTTAGCCTTACTTGCAACATCGGCAAATTGTTTTGTAATATATAATGTTACAATAATAGGTTGGTGGGCAGAGAGACATGGTTACTTCGGAAGATACTAAACAAGCACTAATCAGAAACGCAGGTTATGGAGGAAGATGTTTGTAGGGGAGCTTCAAAATTGCAATGCTTAAATAACGATAATCTTTTCCGGTTCTTTTTATTCTCTTGTGATGAGTATGATATTTCTTAAGGAAATAGTTTTGAAATCAAAGGTGTAAAAAGAACTTATTAATGTTTTGAACGTACCAATTATTTAGTCCTTGATCCTCTTTGCGGTCTCGAATCCTCCTCCCTTACTAAATAAAAACATGCAAAAGAGAGAGCAGAGAGGTAAAAGAGTTCAAATTTGGGTTCAAGAAGCCCAGTTATACTAGATTAAAACCCCATCTCAAAGCTAATCATAAGAAATGCAGAAAAGCCCAAATAAAGCCCACTAAAAATCTGCCAGCTTTTGACCTAATGAGCTCCATCCGTTTCCTCTTTAAATAGCTGCGTCTAACTTTGAACCCTAATCATGTTATCCGAGTATCGGCCTCTCATTACATATTATCAATCTACATAGTTCGATAGATCTCTGTTTTTTTTTTTTTTCTTCCTCGTGTTTAGTTTTTATGTTTATGCTTTGTGGTGGTTTTCGATGGGAATCGGGACTGGAGTTTGACTCTTTAGCAAAATAACGATGCCATAGAGATGAATGCAGCGCCCTAAATAAAAAAGACCACAATCGGAGATCTGTCTCAGTTTTGTCCGAAATCGATTCTGTCGATATTGGACGCTGAGATAGATCTTACATAGTTTGATCTTTCCTTGTTTTTCTTTGATTTATGAATGATAATGATTGTTAGTAACGGAGCAGTGATTCAGGCAACCTACTTGTTAAAAAAACAGTGACATGAGAGGTGTTTAACTGCTCCTAGATCAAATTATGCTTCTGCTCTTCAGACTTGCTGAGATTTTATCGTCTTTGAAGCTGGTCTAGTAGTCTTAAGCACATTCTTTCAATCTTTGCCTATTTATTGGTCTTTAATCATATTAATCTGTCCCAATTCTGGTGTTGCTGACACCAATTAGGTCCGGTCTGATTGTGTTTCTTCCGGTTTGATCTGGTTAAGTCATTTGTTGATATATTTTCTCTCCGATATACGTAGGTTTTTATTGTCCCTCAATTCCTATGAAAAAAGAAATGCTTAATGGTTTGGATTGCACCCAGGCCCATTTAAAGTCTGTTTTAGTAGTGACTCGATATGAAAAAAGATTAATGGACATGATATGTCTAATTGGATTCCATACGATTATTAATGGACATGTCTTAATTAATTGAAAGAAAATCTAATAATTTGTGTTTGCACAATTCTACAAAACAAACCAGGCGATAGTGCTTATGAAAATAAGTAAGTATAAAAAACAGGTTGTGTTGATAAAAGGACAAAATTCTTCAAGAATGTGATATGGTGATAACAAGAGTTGAGTAACAAAAAATGGTCCAATTAAAGTTAGGGCTTCTTTTTGTTGAATCCTACAATATTGCTTAGGAAACTTACGATTTTGATCAAAAATTGATTACCTATTTTTGCCAATTCGAGGACCATTCCTCCGGCAGTGAATCACCTCTTCTCCCTCTGTCTCTCCCAACCCATGAATAATCAGCCAAAGAGTTTCTATTTGACCAAGAGAGTTGTTGGGGGTGACAATGTTTTATATGAATGATATAGGTCTAAACTTATGAAAGTTGAATAAAGTTTTATTATCACCATTCACACTTAAAATAATTCAGAACTCACAGACAAGAAACTTAAGACGGTAGACTAAAAGAAAACAAGATAAAGTTTTTATAAAGACACCGCCACTCAAAACCTTAATTCATTTGGTAGAAAACAAGTTGTCCTTTCAAATTTTGTCCACTTATCAAAAGAATTTTGATTATTTTAATTTTTAAACACACAACTTTTTATAATCTTTAACAAAGACACCCATTATATTTTTTTTAACTAGTTATTTTGATTCAAAAATATTATAAACGAGAGATCATAATAGCATATAAACACAGTACTCTTTCATTCATATAAGGAAATCTTAATCACTTCTTTACGGCGACAAATAAAAATAATCACCTCTTACATTTACAAATGTAAAATGGAATTTTTAGTAGTAAGCAAGCAGATGAATAATCATATAGAAACAAATCAATTCTTAAGAAAAAATGTAATTAATTTTCTATTAAATGAACGGTGAACTCAAAAGTATGCACAAATCAATACAATTTTATACTTATATTAAAGATTTGGGTAGGTTAGAGCACTAGGGCTTTGTGCGAGTAGGTTAGGTTTTCAAGTTTATACACTAAAATATGGTCGAATGTGGACCTCACAATTTCTATTTGCTGACGAGAGCTTCCTTATTTGTTATTATACTTATAAGATAAGATGAGCTGTTTAATAAGTTAATAAATCATAATTAAAGTAATCGTGTAAAAATTAAGACATGTGAGTGCTTCATTTCTTTTCCATAGTGTTGTTGTTAGTTATTGGGTCGCACGCAGCCACCACCCTCTCTCTTTCTTTTTCTTAATTGGTTAAGGCCATGAATACTGCTTGAATTGTTGTTTCCTTATAGTGTGCTGATACTATATTCAATTACGTATGTGTTAAATTTAAGTATTCGCACGATAAGGGTATTTTTAAATTTCTTTATTAGTTAGACTATAAACTGGGGTCTAATTTTGTTTGTTAGTGTCGTCGAAAAATATTATTTTTTGTTTACTTTTTTTTTCTTTAAAGTAATTATATGATAATTTCTAATTTTTCTAGAGGCTATATATTAATTTCTTTTACCGAAATTAAAAGAAAATTGCAACAACAAGCATGACCGTGTTGTAATATTCAGATTTTAAATTTCAGATCTTTCTGAGTCTTAATTAAAAACAAAACAAATCTAAACGTTGAAATGAATTGTGTATTTGTATGTATATATATTTTGTTTTTTTGTTTTTGGGCACAAATATATATTCTGGTTTTAAGTTATATATATATGTACTTTGCGGATGGATTACTAAATGAGGTTGAAGAGTCGTATAACTATAAAAGTAAATGTCAGATATAGCGTGCGAATATATACTATAAGCATCCGATAGATATGTCGATTCATGCATGAATCACAAATTAACACCCATTTAGAAATACGGTTAGGTATTTGATCACATGGAAAATTACAAGATAGTTCAATAATATTATAAATTGTTTCTCCATGAGTAGGCCTATCCCATGAGCATCTATTCTGGCCAGCAGGTTTTAATTCCCATTTATAAATTCTACTACAATTTTAGCAAGAAGGATCCTCAAGATTTATTGGAACATTCCCTGATTTTCTTGGGGTCATGTAGGTCACTTTCTTTATTCGAAGAATATAAATTGATCTTAATTAGAACTTTGTATATATGGTTTGAGCATTCTGGCAAAAGTTTTCCGCAGACCAAATAAAATCACTAAACCAAACTCAAATAAATTGTATGCATAGAGTTGAATTGAACTCTTACAGATTCAAATTTACGCTTCCAACTACGTTTGATCTGTCCTTATTCGAAAATCAGATACTACTAGTTAAGGGTTTAGTAGATAATTCATTACGGCTGCTTTGTTTTAAAACCTTTAAAGGCTAAACCTGAAACTCAAGTGGTTTGTCCATATCTCTCAACTCAACATATATATTTATAACTATTATGTGTTTGGACTTTGGTATAAGCATGCACATATTTTATTCAGAATTTGCATGTTACTTCATCTCTATTTGTAGAGTCCTTACATATTTAATTAAGTGTATATTATCTACATATTATCTTAATAAAAATAGTGTGAGCAAAAAGGTATAAAAGTAGTCGTAGATGAATAAAGAAATAGAAGGACAAAGGGTGTTTAATCTCAATAAGCACGATTTTTCTTTAAATACAAAAAATGAACCAACCATTAGCCAATTGGGTCTGACTCATGTTCAAGAAACTTTAAAAGTTACTTTAAATTTCTTTCATTTAATCATTTTTGTCGTTTTATAAAAATATAAGTGCACCTATTCCACGATCAATCGAGATCTAGGATCCTAAGGAGAGATGACCAAATATTATGTTCGAGTACCGCGTTTATAGGAAAAAAAAGAATTAGATAATAAACGTTTATCTAAACCATAATCAATGTAAAATCATCAGTGAGTAATAAAAACCAAAACTGATTTTTGATATTCAGTGATGTAAATTTTCGATTTGGGATAGTCTTTTTGTATGCCAAAAATAAAAGAAATGCAATCACATGGTGGTGGGCGAGTGGTTCTCGTTTGGTTGGAAGGATCGCCCTGTTGGTCTAGGCCAGGGATCGATCCTCCCCAGACGCAGTTTCCCTCTCTCACTCCTGTGGCCACCTGGGAATTTACCTGCGGACTTGCTCAGGCGCCCCAGACCACCAGTTTATCAGGGGGCCCTTAAGTGGAGGCTTAAAAATCCCTGTGACGCGGGCTTAGGCCCAGTAGGCTAGTCAGATCACTGTGTGGTCTGGATACTGGGTTATCAAAAAAAAAAAAAAAAAAAAAAAAAATGCACTATACTGAAGAAGACTAGTAACGTAATGACGTGGAGATAACTCGATAAGTTAGGTCATAGTGTAACATGTGTACATAGCATCGTCTACAACAAATGTTATATTCTGTTATCATCTTTGTGACATGTTCCAAAACCATCTAATCTAAGTCTTGTCTCCTTTATCTATATATACGGACATTTAGATCTCACATGTGAGTATATACAGACAATGACGGACAAAATTCAAAAAAAGATGTCTAAAAGGGGACAAGTGGTCATTAACCTTAATTTAAAGTACGGCCAAATGTTTAGTAACTAAATAAATATGGGGTCGAAACGTAAATTCCAAATTATCTCACAAAGTGGGGTACAGAAGTGAACACTAATATAAGTCATAAAGAGAAATTTAAAGGAGAGACGAAAAGCATTAACATTTAATTTATATGAAATTAGTGTAAACCAACCAAAAATAAATAGTGGCCCTTGTAATTCTAAGGGGCAAATTTTGGAACAAAGATTTTAACTAGCAAAAGGAGTTTCAGTATAAATATATGGAGACAAGGGCCATAAAAAAATATAAACCAACATTCTTAGAGCTTTGAAGACAACAAGAGCAAGAAAGAAAGAGAAGATTATATACATAGAAAAAGAGAGATCAAATGGAGTGGGAGAAATGGTACTTAGATGCGGTTCTTGTGCCATGTGCTCTACTTATGATGTTTAGTTACCACATCTACTTGTGGTATAAGGTTCGAACCGATCCTTTCTGCACCATCGTCGGGACTAATTCTCGCGCCCGTCGATCTTGGGTAGCAGCCATCATGAAGGTAGTTATATTACTCAAAAACGATATCCCGAAATATTCTTGTGTTAAGTGATTGGTAAGTAGTAATCATCATATTAGTCGAGCTGGTGGAAAGTAAGCTTCATTGAACATACCATAATGTTTAGTAACTGCAAATTTTCTATGAAAGTTTCTTATGCAAAGAAATTAGTTGAAGTGTCGGTCCAAAATTGTATCAGGGCCGTACGGATACAATAAAAATTGCTGGCATGCATATGCATATTTGGCTATAAGAGACAATGTCAAAATATATATACACAACAAACATATACTTCTCAAATAGTAACAATATTTGATTGTGTCTTTGGTCAGGACAACGAGAAGAAGAACATCTTAGCGGTACAAACACTACGAAACACGATAATGGGAGGGACGTTAATGGCAACCACTTGCATCCTCCTCTGCGCAGGCCTCGCTGCCGTTTTAAGCAGTACTTATAGCATCAAGAAACCTTTAAACGACGCCGTATACGGAGCTCATGGTGACTTCACTGTCGCACTCAAATACGTAACCATCCTCACAATCTTCCTCTTCGCCTTCTTCTCTCATTCTCTCTCCATTCGCTTCATCAACCAAGTCAACATCCTTATTAACGCTCCTCAAGAACCTTTTTCTGATGATTTCGGCGAAATTGGAAGCTTTGTGACTCCCGAGTATGTCTCTGAACTACTCGAGAAAGCTTTCTTGCTCAATACGGTAGGTAATAGGCTGTTCTACATGGGCTTGCCTTTGATGCTGTGGATCTTTGGGCCTGTGCTTGTGTTCTTGAGCTCTGCTTTGATAATCCCTGTTCTTTATAACCTCGACTTCGTGTTTTTGTTGAGCAATAAGGAGAAGGGTAAAGTCGATTGCAATGGAGGTTGTGATGACAACTTCTCGCCTTAATTATCTGTTGATGTTGAATTCGAATAATGATAAAGATGTTTGTTATTACTGATTTACTAGTCTAAAAAGTCTTTCGAATTACTCTTTTCAAAACGTACCAAAGAAATATGTACAAGAAGAGTCTTTTTTTTTGTTTTTTTTTGTTTTTTTTTTCTGGTGAAGATATTCATGATCTGCTAAGACTGCTATATACAATTAACAAAAGTTCCATGGATAGTCAAAATGGAAATTAATTAACAAAACTATCTTTTTTATAAAAAAGATTATTACTATGCTGCTAACAAGTAACAATGATGCGACCATATATCCTTAGTCCCTTACACTTGATTCGTCTATTATTTTTTCTAATTCACATATCGATTTTTTAATGACACAGATACTCGTTTTCAAGTCAATGGAGTCATACTCATCTGAATTGGTCGTGTCTTTTTCCTTTATATTAGCCCTGTCAGCGGCTTTAATAATTTTAACAAACATTATTATATTGATGATTATTACGATTATTTGGATGCCAATGCCGAAAGCGCGGATCACCAAGTTTTTGATCATTGGTATATGCGATTCATCCATTTCATAACGGATAATCATTCTTACGCGATGACCTGCTGAGAGTGTGACAATTATTTGATCGTTTACGCTATGTTCCTTAACCTGGTCATAAACAACGGTATATATGCGTTACCTTAACTAGTTCACAAGCAAGGTTTCAACTTTTCAAGTAAGGAATTCACTCACCTTAGACTCTGCAATATCAAAATCTTCCAACAAGCTCATCGATAAGTAATCTTTTTTGCGCCAGTGAATTTGAACATCTGAAATAGTTGTAATCATTTTAAATAGCTATCACCTAGGCTAGGCATAATTCCCTAATAAACATGAATTGACAAAAGCGTGATAGATATATTTAAATATACAAGTATAGCTAGATTACCGGAGTTTTCAAGTATGGATATGATGACGTTGTGAACCTCCGAAGTTATGTTCATCATCTGCACCATAACTTACATGTAAGAACTCCGAGTGATCAGTCACAAAATAAAATAAAACAATATACTTTTCCTGTTCCTGACACAGAAAGCCTTCCGAGAAGAAGTGCAAATGAAGGTGCCGAAACATGAAGAGCTTCTTTGAGTACTAAAGCATTATGAGGAGGTTTAATGTTTTTTGAGTATGGGAAGAAAATGCAGTAGATATTGCCTGTGTCAAGCTCTATCCATGGCTTTGAATGTCTTCAGTATAACATATATTCATGAGAGTCAAATTAAAGCAAGATCATGCATATACATGTATTCACTGAAAGCAAGTAAAGGTACGCAAAGGTAGAATCATGCATACCCTATAAATGGAAGTTCCACTTGGCAATCAAATGTAGCTTTGTATCCATTTTCAAGAGCTACAAAATTGTTCTTCCTGTTGCATTTTATATTATCATCAATGAACCGTAAGTTGATTCAACGGGAGAACACGTGTCTTTTAAATGCAACAAATCAACCGGTAGAGATATTACATATATAAATATAATCAAAGGAGAAAACGTGCGATTTATACCTGAATTTCAAAGGAAAATTGTATCTTTTCGATGTGAGTGTTTCTCTAGGAGAATCAGTATATTTATGTAGTCTTGTACGAAACTTTTGAGAACCTTTTAGAAAGAAATCCAAGTTAACAATATATACAAAATAAAAGAAAACATATACTAGATTTAAAAAGAAAAAGAGAGACAAATTCGACTAATAATTACCTGCTGTAGAATTTATTGTGACAGCTATTTGCATATGTGATGCAACAACGGTCTCTACCTGAAAATTTTGCCACATGACCATGGAGGATGGATAATTGACACTTGAAGATGAAGTTTCTCTTGCTAAAAGCAAGACCAGAGCGAAGACGCGGAACCCTAAAGAAGTCATTTTTCACCGAAAAAATTGAATAATGCAGAGTCGGAACGCATAGACAAAAGGATACCCAAGATTAAAAAAAAAAAGAAATACACAAAGACAAAGGAAATAGATAAATGTGAAATATGATACCAATGTTTCTTAAAGGGATCTCTTTCTTAAATAGGGTCCAATTTTGTTTGGAGAGATATTTAGTAAAAACTTTTAACTAGAAAAATATGAAAGATTAAGGTAAAATTTTTAATTTGATATCATTATTTTAATATTCAGTAAATGACAAATATCACTATAACATATCTTGATATATATAAGTAAGGAAATATTTACTCTAAAAACTAAATTCCCATTTTGACAAAGATAAAGTCCTATAAAGGTTGATTAGAATAGATTTCTAAAAGTCCAAACAAGATCTTATGTTATTTAATCACTGCTGCTAGTCTGTTTTATTCATTTTATTTTTAGTTAAAAGCTTGTGTTAAGTATAAATGATTTTTAGTTGATTATTGATTAAGTTGAGAGTCGTGAGACCAAACGGTTTGGTCAACGGAAAGTTTTGGTTCTTTTTTTTCTTCTTCTGATAGTTTACGAGACTGACCAAAAAGAAAAATGGAAAATCTCTGGGTCTTCTTCTTCTTCCTCACAGCTACTTTGACCTTCTTCATCACCAAGTTCCTATGGAGTCAAAACTCTAAATTACCTCCAAGCCCTACGCCTCTTCCCATCATCGGCCATCTTCATCTCATCAAGAAGTATCCTTTACCACAAGCTCTACATCATCTCTCTTCAAACTACGGACCAGTTCTGTTCCTCAAATTCGGATGCCGTGCCGTTTTGACCCTCTCTTCTCCAGATTCCATCGAAGAATGCTTCACCAATCACGACATAACCCTCGCGAATCGTCCCAAGACCATCACCTCCGATCACTTCAGCTACGGCTACAAAAACTTCGGATTTGCTCCTTACGGTGATCTCTGGCGAACTCTCCGTCGTCTCTCTACCCTCGAGGTCTTCTCCTCCGTCAGCTTACAGAAGAACTCTTCCATACGAAACGAAGAAGTCTCCAATCTCTGTTCCATTCTTTTCAGATTATCCAGTGGTGATTCTTGTAAAGTGGATCTCAGGTATCAGTTCACTCTGCTCACCGCTCACTTCATGCTTAGATTAGTATCTGGGAATCGCGGAGTCGAAAAGGGTGATTCAGAAGCAGAGAAGAAGTTCTTGGATGAATTCAAATCAAGGTTTTTCTCGAGCCTATCGTCAATGAATGTCTGTGATTATTTTCCAGTGTTGAGGTGGATTGGGTACAAAGGTCTTGAGAACAGAGTGATTGAGATGCAGAGGATGAGAGATGAGTATCTTCAGCGACTCATTGATGACATTCGAATGAAGAAATTTGATTCCACTGGTTCACTAGTAGAGAAATTCTTGAAGCTTCAAGAATCAGAACCTGAATCTTACTCTGATGATGTTATCAAAGGAATTGTAGTGCTGATGTTCAATGCTGGATCGGATACTTCACCAGTGACAATGGAATGGGCAATGTCCCTTTTACTGAACCATCCAGATAAGCTTGACAAGGTCAGGGAAGAAATCAAATCTAATGTTAAACACAAAGGGCTTATAAAAGACTCAGATCTCTCGAGCTTACCATATCTTCGATGTGTCGTCTATGAGACGCTTAGGCTATACCCTGCAGCTCCAATCTTGCCTCCTCACTGCTCATCCAAGAGATTCAACTTAGGCAACTACGAGATCCCTGAAAATACAGTGTTGTTGGTGAATGCTTGGGCTGTTCATAGGGACGATGAGCTTTGGGAAGAAGCCAATGTTTTCAAGCCGGAGAGATTTGAAGGGTTTGTTGGCGATAGAGATGGTTTTAGGTTTTTGCCATTTGGAGTTGGGAGGCGGGCGTGTCCTGCAGCTGGACTTGCAATGAGGGTAGTGTCGCTTGCTGTTGGAGCATTGGTTCAATGTTTTGAGTGGGAGAGGGTAGAAAAAGTAGATATAGACTTCAGGCCTGCGTTCAGTGTGGCAATGGCTAGGGCTGAGCCGCTTGTTGCATTGCTTAAGCCATGGGCCGAAATGGTTCCTATCTTGTCCCAGCTCTAGTGTCATCTGTGTTGGCCAAGAAAGCTGATTTAGAGGATGCTTTCTATGTATACACTATACATATTAACCATAAGGAGGGCGAATTATCATAAAATCACAAACGGTTACCTAATAATGGAATCAAGATCTTTGTTCTTAGTTTTCGTGCTTCCTTGGCGCTAAACCTGCAAGAAGCAGAGACGACCTTAATTAGGGGTTTTCGTTTATGAATTGGCCTTATATATAGACTATGTAGGGGATCGTCTCACCTTCCACTAGATAGAGATATATGGAGAAGGATTATTTGTTAAAACTATCACTGTTGCTTCTACATTCATTTTCAATCTTATATGACCAAAAAACTAGAGATGCAACGAACAAAAACAGAAGTCCCATTCGATGACCCGAATCTGAACTGGATCAAAAGCAAACAAATTTGGATTGCAAAAGTTTGACGTTCAATGAACAATCTCTGATACAACTACCAGCTGAGAAGCTATTTAGTAATGTAGTTTCTTTATACAGGAGAAAGCAAAGAAGAGCCCAAAAAGTAAAAGATTCATGCATCATCAATCTTATTTGGGTCTAGAAAGTCTTTAGGATCACTTGAGTTATCACAAAAAAAAAAAAAAAGAATTGAAAAATATATCCTCACTCGAAGTAATTAGTTAACATGGTAGCACAAAGGTTCATGTAAATTTTTTCCAAAGAACAAAAAAAAGTCACACTTTATATAGAAAATAGTGTATGCCTGCGAACCCGCGCGTAGCACCGGAATATCCCTAGTATACATCTAATGTCTAGTCTTTTCTTTTTGACAACACATTTAATGTGTGTGTGTTGTAGTCGAAGTTGAATTTTTTTACCGACATATACTATTAATTAGTCTCATATTCAACCAAACTTTTGATTTTGCTATAATTGACAAAAGAGTGATTAATTGAATTTAGAGGGCATTACACTCATTTCTACAACATGGTAAACTGAACATTTGTAAAGCAATTACAGACATAAAACGGCGATCATAATATTAAAATGATAATGATACATATGAATGATCAAGAAGAACGGTTTTCAGAGGCGTGACGATCTTTTTTTTAATTCTTGAGAATGCTATGTAGTGTGACAGTTGAACGACTTTCTGGATCACATAATAATACAATTGTAACTATTCTGTGAATCTATCTCATAAAATATAATTTATGCAGCTAACAATGCTAACAAAGTAACAATGATGTGAGTATGTGACCATCCTTAGTTATCTTTTTCTCAAGAACTCATCTGCCTTGGTCGTGTCTTTTCTATTCTTTTTTAGCCTTGGTAGCTGCTCTACTTATAATTTTGTTAGTTATTTTAAAATTGATGATTATCAAGATGCCAAGGATGAAAGCGTTGATCATGTGATCCTCCAAGTTATCGTTCATTGGTATCTGTGATTCATCCATTTCATAGCGGATAATCATTTTTACGCGCTGACCTGCTGAGAGTGTGACTTCTTTTACGCTTTGTTCCTTAACCTGATCATAAACAATGGTATATATGCATTACTTTAACTGGCCGGTCAATAAACACTAGCTCACAAGCAAGGTTTCAAGTAAGGACCTCAGATTGTGCAATACCAAAATCTTCCCACAAGCTCATCGATAAGTAATCTTTTTTACGCCAGTGAATTTGAACATCTGAAATAGTTGTAATCATTTTAAATAGCTATCACCTACGCATAATTTCCTAATTAATAAACACGAATTGACAAAAGTGTGATTGATTACCGGAGTTTTCAAGTATAGATATGATGATGTTGCTAACCTCCGAAGTTATGTTCATCATCTGCACCATATATTAATTACATGCATGTAAGAACTCTGAGTGAGTCAAACTTATATACTTAGTTTTTTCCATAAATACAAAAATAAAATAAAACTATATATACTTTTCCTGTTCCTGACACAGAAAGCCTTCCGAGAAGAAGTGCAAATAAAGGTGTTGAAACATGTGGAGCTTCTTTGAGTGAAGCATGATGATGAGGTTTCATGTCTTTTGAGTATGGGAAGAAAATGCAGTAGATATTGCCTGTGTCAGGCTCTATCCCTGGCTTTGTATATCTTCAGTACAACATATAAAAATGAAATTAAAGCAAGATCATGCATGTACATATATATCCACTGCAATTAAGTAAAGGTACGTAAAGTTAAAATCATGCATACCCTATAAATGGAAGTTCAACTTGGCAATCAAATGTAGCTTTGTTTCCATTTTCAAGAGCTATAAAATTGTTCTTCCTGTTGCATTTTATATTATCATCAATGAATCATAACTTGATTCAACGGGAGAACATGTGTCAACCGATAGACATATATAATCAAAGGAGAAACCGTGTGATACCTGAATTTCAAAGGCAAATTGGATCTTTTCGATGTGAGTGTTTCTCTAGGAGAATCAGTATTTTTATGTAATGTTGTATGAAACTTTTGAGAACCTTTTAGGAAGAAATCCAAGTTAACAATATACATATAAAAAATGGAACAAGATAGAATTAAAAAAAAAAAAAAAGAGACACGTTCAATTAAAATTACCTGCTGTAGAATTCATTGTGGCAACTATTTGCAGATATGATGCAACAACGGTCTCTACTGAAACATTTTGCCACATAACCATAGAAGATGGATAATTATTGACACTGGAAGATGAACCCAAATGCGATGAAAATTTTCTTGTTAAAAGCAAGACATGAACCAGAACCCAAGCGAAGAAGCAGAACCTTAAAAAAGTCATCTTTCACCGAAAAAATGAATGAATTTTAAATCTCTTATATATGTAATACCCAAGATTAAACAAAAAAAAAAGTAAATTAATGAATAAATGTGAATACCAATTTCTCTTAAATAGGGTCCAATTTTGTTTAGAGGGAAATTTAGTATTAACTTTTAATTAGAGAAATATGAAGATGAAGTGAAATTTTTTAATTTGATATCAATACTTTAATATTCAGTAACTAATACATATCAATATTAAATATATTATATATGTATATAAGTAAGGAAATCTTTAATTTTAAAACTAAATTCCCATTTTTACAAGATAAAGTCCTAGAAAGGTTTGTTTTTCCAAACAAAATCTTATGTTATTTAATCACTTCTAATATGTTTAATTCATTTTTTTTTTTTAAATACGAGTCAAAAGCTTGTGTTAAGTATAAATGATTTTGAAATAAACTTCAAGTGCTTATTAATTCTTACGGATTTTCTAGTTAATATAAGAGAGAATTTTAGCTAAACCCTATCTATTTGAACATCTATATAATCATGAAAGATTAAGTAAATCCTTTTGATATAGTAATAATAATACTTTTGATATGGATTTCCATAATAACTAGGGATTAGCTAGTTTTATATGAAAACTAAATCCATAAGAATTATAAAATCTAGAAGTTTATTTCAAAACACACAAGAATTTGATAAAAAGAATGAAAAATATATTTATAATTATATTTGTTAAATACTGAATATTTTAAAATAACTATACCAAATTAAGATTGAATATACTTTACCGAAAATTAACTGATTAGGCCGAGGTAATTTGACTTATTGTTGACAAAATATTGTGAATAGAACGAATCATCAAAAAAAATTGAGATTCGTGAGACCAAAACGGTTTGGTCAACGGAATGTTTTGGTTCTCTTTTTTTTTTTAACGAATATTTTTTTGGAATAATTGTGATTTAAATGATGTTTTTTTTTTCTTCTGATAGTTACGAGATTGACCAAAAAAAGGAAAATGGAAAATCTCTGGTTCATCTTCTTCTTCTTCCTCACAGCTACTTTGATCTTCTTCATCACCAAGAAGTTACTGTGGAGTCTAAACTCTAAATTACCTCCAAGTCCTACGCCACTTCCGATCATCGGCCATCTTCATCTCATCAAGAAGCATCCTTTACCACAAGCTCTACATCATCTCTCTTCAAACTACGGACCAGTTCTGTTCCTCAAATTCGGATGCCGTGCCGTTTTGACCCTCTCTTCTCCAGATTCCATCGAAGAATGCTTCACCAATCACGACACAACCCTTGCTAATCGTCCCAAGACCATCACCTCTGATCACTTCAGCTACGGCTACAAAAACTTCGGATTTGCTCCTTATGGCGATCTCTGGCGAACTCTCCGACGTCTCTCCACTCTCGAGGTCTTCTCCTCCGTCAGCCTACAGAAGAACGCTTACATACGAAATGAAGAAGTGTCCAATCTCTGTTCGAATCTCTTCAGATTATCCCGTGACTCTCGGAGAGTGGATCTCAAGTATCAATTCACTCTTCTCACAGCTCATGTCATGTTTAGATTAGTGTCTGGCAATCGTGGGGTCGAAGAGAGCGATCCGGAATCAGAGAAGAGGTTCTTGGATGATTTCAAATTGAGGTTTTTCTCGAGCATGTCGATGAATGTCTGCGATTATTTCCCAGTCTTGAGGTGGATTGGGTACAAAGGTCTCGAGAAGAGAGTGATTGAGATGCAGAGGATGAGAGATGAGTATCTTCAGCGTCTCATTGATGATATTCGAATGAAGAAATTTGATTCCACTGGTTCAATAGTAGAGAAATTCTTGAAGCTTCAAGAATCAGAACCTGAATTTTACGCAGATGATGTTATCAAAGGAATCGTAGTACTAATGTTCAATGGCGGAACGGATACATCACCTGTGGCAATGGAATGGGCAATGTCACTTTTACTGAACCATCCCGATAAGCTTGAGAAGCTCAGAGAAGAAATCAAATCTAATGTAAAACACAAAGGGCTTATACAAGACTCGGATCTCTCGAGCTTACCTTACCTTCGATGTATCATCTATGAGACGCTTAGGCTATACCCTGCAGCTCCACTCTTGCTTCCTCACTGTTCATCTAAGAGATTCAACTTAGGCAACTATGAGATTCCGCAAAACACAATGTTATTAGTGAATGCTTGGGCTGTTCATAGGGACGGTGAGCTTTGGGAAGAAGCTGATGTTTTCAAGCCGGAGAGATTTGAAGGGTTTGCTGGCGATAGAGATGGTTTTAGGTTTCTGCCATTTGGAGTTGGAAGGCGGGCGTGCCCTGCAGCTGGACTTGGAATGAGGGTAGTAGCGCTTGCTGTTGGCACATTGGTTCAATGTTTTGAGTGGGAGAAGGTAGAAGAAGGAGACATAGATATGAGGCCTGTGTTTGGTGTGGCAATGGCTAAGGCTGAGCCGCTTGTCGCATTGTCTAAGCCATGGCCTGAAATGGTTCCTATCTTGTCTCAGCTCTAGTGTCATCTGTTTTGGCCAAGAAAGTTGATTTAGAGGATGCTTTTTATGAATAAACAATACTAAGGAGGGTGAATGAACATAAATCAGAAATGGTTACCTAAATAATGGAATCGAGATCTTTGTTTTTCGATCTTTCTTAGCCTTATAGACCATAAGAGAATCATATCAGAAGGATCATTTGCTTCCGCATTCATTCAATCCTTATATGACCACAACAATAGTTATGCAACAAACAAAAACAGAAGTCCCACTCGACGACAAGAATCTAATCTAGATCAGAAGCAAACAAATTTGGATAGCAAACTTCCGTCGTACAATATACAATTTCTCATACAACTACCAGCAGAGAAGCTTTTTAGCAATGCAGCTTCTTTGTACACGATAAAGCAACCAAAAAGTAGAGATCCATGCATCATCAATGATGGTAATTTTGTCCCTTGAGAATAGTCCATGACCTGAAAACAGAAAACCCATTACAACATATGAAAGTGTAATAGGAATGCAAGACCAGAAGCAACAATGGTTTCACCTGTAAAGCTGTTCCATCAGCACCACAAGAGCAATCTGATGATTCAGGACCATGGAGGAAAGTCTAATGGTCACATTAGCTCGCTTCCTCACTTGTCTTCCATGTCCATAAGCTCCACCTATACAAAACGAGATCCGCGAAGCTCCCTGGAAACAGAGATAGCCACACCAAAGGCTGAGTGACCATCTTAAGCTTTTTCATTCATAAAGACAGTTTCTCCAAGATGAGACTAGATTCAAACCCAAAAAGTCATTACATACAATCAATTTGACTACTTTCCAAGCAGAAAATGGGTGATATTTCAACAAAGAGAGGGTATCTATAACAAGCTTACACTATTTCCGGCATCCCCTAGTAACTCAGCCATGGCCTCTGAATCAATGTCACGGCCTCTCTCGTCAAGCACCACAACCTAAAATGAAATCTCACAATCAGACGGACCCATCTAGAACAATCAATCACATTGACTAAATCCAAGGAGATTACTATTAATACCCAATCATCAGACCCAATAAGCTTCATCATAGCCACCTCTTCATCCTCAACCTGAGCTCTAACATCCCTGTGAATAAAAGACTATTGGTTTCCAGAGAAAGCTACCAGCAATCAAGTTACGGAGTTGGGTCATTCAAATTGAAGGAAACTTACTGAGCATTTCGAGGATTGGAGCGAACCAATGAATCTTCAAAGGAGCAATAAGGTTTAAGCTTGGTTTTGTATTCATCGACCAAGAGTCGAACACCTTCTGATCTCTTTTTCCCAACTGTTATTACTCGTATAGGAAGAGCTCTCTGTGAACCAAAGTAACAATTCCATCAAACCCTAAACGCCCAAATTCAATAAGCTCGAGCAGAGAAGGTTTTTAGTTACCACTGCTTGACCCGCGTATCTACATGTTCTGCCTGATAAAAGTCACGAACCAATGACCATACACAATCTTCAACATTGCGTTCAAAATCAACAAAAATTTTAGAATGAAAAAAGAAACCTTTTTCGTGAGGAGTAGGAGAAGCAGATGCATATAGCTGATTCAATTGAGAAATGGCCATGACAGAGATGGCCGCTTTTGTGTTCTTCAAAGTTCACGAAAATTTGCATTAACCGTGTTTGAACGACTCGACTAATCCATCCACATGAGAAGCCTCCGATTGATATCGACGGTCTAAGGCCCAACGCTTAAAATATGAAATTATGGGCCCATTTATAGCGTCTATGAAAAATTAATTAAAAAAACATTTTTACTTTTCCTTATTTTACTAGATTATATGATGAGATTTTTCATGGTGATGCAAACTTCTTTGAAATTTTGAATCCTTTCAAATGAAGTCGGTCTTAACAAAATATTATGGATCGGAAATATAGGCCCAATTAATAAAGGCCCATTGGAAAACGGAAACACGAGTTTCGTTGATAAATTGCTAAAACCTAGGGTTTATTACTTGTTGAACAAAAAAAAAAGGGTTTACTACTTTGGTAGGAGTTATCTTCTTCGTCTATTTCCAAAGCTTTATCCCGAAATCGTTCGTGCGTTTCCTTCCCAGCTTGAGGTACGGTGTTTCTTATCTCTCTCTGAAGTCCGAAACCTTAATTAGTTATTTGCGTCGCCGATACCTCTTCTTTGTCTCAGTCTCTCTGCCTTCTTGATCTCCACGTTAACCAACCAATTTCAGTAGATCTGGTAGATTATTTCAAACCGCATATTAGGTCAAAAAAAAAAAAACTGCAGTTCTGAGAATCTGATTTCATTGTTTCGTGAATTGATATTCATTTTCCAAATTTATCTCCGAATCTGATTCTAATAATGTATCTCTGCTTATAGAAAAAACATGTCGTTCCAAAGCAATCCGAATCTGGAAGAAGCAGTCTCTGAACCACCTCCAGAGATCAAAAATTGTCTCGAGGAAACGGCATACGTAGTTGCCAAACTTGGGGATGCTCGTGCGTTGGAGTTTGAGAGACGGATATTTGCCGCTGATGTAAAAAATGCAGTATTCAATTTCTTGCATCCCTCAGACCCTTATCACGCATATTACAAGGAAAAGGTTACTGAATACCGTACTCAGCCCCAGCCTCCAGTGAGATTAACCTGCGATCTTGAGCCTCCTGTGAGGAAACCACTTTTTGATATCCCTGACAAGTTGTCATTCTTTCCTGAAGCAATAAAGCCCAAGGAGCTTGGTTCTATTATCCTCACAGCTGTGTTTGTTGCGCGTTATGGGAAGTATTTTTGGGACGAGTTGATGAAGAGAGTGGGTACAGAACCTCTGTTTGATTTTGTGAAGCCAACTGGTAGCAGTTTCAAATGTTTCTATCAGCCTGTTTATGCTTATTCCAGAGTAATAAGGCGTTGCCGAAAGCCTGATACTAGTAAGGAGGATCTTGTGGACGGTTTTCGCGGTCTTCTCCAAGCGGAGGGAGTAGGGACTGCTTTGATTGATTTGCGTGTGCTTGAGTATATTGCTAACACAGAGGATAAAGATTTGCTACACCCTTCAATGATGATGAATCCACCACAACAAATGCAGCGTCCTGTTGCTGTGCCGCCTCCGGATTTCATCAAGTTTGTCGAGCATACTGCACGTTTTGTTTCCAGTCATGATAATGTGTTGGAGTGCGAGAGAAGGATGTTAGCCGCTGATGTGAATAACGAATCATTCAGCTTTCTGGTTAGCTCAGACCGTTATCACTCATATTACCAGGAAAAGCTTATCGAATACCGTGCTCGGTTCCAGCCTCCAGTTAAGGAACCGCTTTTTGATGGGCCTTACAATTTGACATTGCTTCCTGAAGAAATAGCTCCCAAGGAGCTAGATTATATTAAGCTCACAGCTATGTTTGTTGCGCGTTTTGGGACGTTTTTTCTGGATGAGTTGATGAAGGGAGTGGCTAACCAACCTCAGTTTGAGTTCATAAAGCCAGCCGATAGCAGGTTCAAATATTACTCTCTGCTTCTTTCTGCGTATTCGAGAGTATTAAGGTGTTCCCAAAAGCCTGAGTATAGTAGCGCGGATCTTGTGGACGATTTTCTCCATCTTTTTCAAGCGGATGAGCAGCAGGACGAGGGAGCGGTAATGGCTATGATTGACTTGCCTACCTTTGAGTGTGTTATGGACATATCGGATAATGTGTTGCTGCTAAAACACGCATTGAACCCACCACAATAAAGGCAGTTTTGTATGGATGTGCCAACAAATTTGGATTGAAAAAGTTTGACGTTCAATGAACAATCTCTGATACAACTACCAGCTGAGAAGCTATTTAGTAATGTAGTTTCTTTTCACACGAGAAAACAAAGTAAGAGCCCAAAAAGTAAAATATTCATGCATCATCAATGATGGTAATTTTGTCCCTTGAGAATAGTCCATGACCTGAAAACAGAAAACCCATTCAGCATATAAAAGTGTAATTGGAATGCAAAGACAGAAGCAACAATGGTTTCACCTGTAAAGCTGTTCCATCAGCACCACAAGAGCTATCTGATGATTCAAGACCATGGAGGAAAGTCTAATGGTCACATTAGCTCTCTTCCTCACTTGTCTTCCATGTCCATAAGCTCCACCTATATAAAAAAAAACATTTACTTTTCCCTATTTTACTCTTTGTGATGACACAATTATGTTTGGTTTTCTGAACTACCGCCAAAATTTTCTAAAACATGAACTTTTGATAGGTTTGTTTCCTAGGATTTGTGATAACTAAAAGAATACAAATCTAAACATTTGATATTTTTAAAGAATGTTTGTATGTATTGCTGCAAAATAGTGCAACGATAGTTTATAACTTTTGTGTGATGTGATATAAGTTTTCTGTAACTAAATCGTTTAACAGGTGTACATGACAAGGATTCACAATGGAAAGTTTTATTTTCCAACATGTTTATAGTTTATAATTTTTACCTTTAATACACGATGAATGATTCTATATATATACCGTAAATTTTTTATAAAGTGTTTTCATTCATTTGCATAATTCACATTCTTTATCAGTCAAATATCATATAAATATACTAAGAAGAGCCTAAGTTAAATCACTAATCTACTGATTACATTTGTGTCCGAAGGAGGCATGAAAAGACAACGTTAGACTTTATTAATTATCAGATAATCATTTTATTATTCCGAACAATGCATCCCCTACCACCAGATCAATTATATATAGTTTAGTGATGTTCTTTTCTTCATCCAACACATTTTAAAACTTTATAATAAACATGGAACAAAAATATGCGTCTTCTTTTGTATATATTCCCCAATCTACATACCTTTAATTAGTTCTAATTCCGTATTAAACAACTCTTGGCATCTCCACACTCATTTGCCCATCCATGCATCTTTATCTTTAGCTTTTACCGTTAATATTAGTATTTGAGATCAGATGTATATATATATCCACTTCTTCATACACTGCCCGAATATTTATAAGATGAACAAATTTGATCGGAAATAATATATATATATATATATTGAGTTTTTATGTTTCTAGGTTTCTAGATTATGGGTCAAACACTCAAACTAATATGATTCATTCTAGAATCAGTATGTAAAATGCAAATGATCAATACGTACACAAAGTTTGTTCGAACTCGTGGTCGGCTTGCTGTACTAATTCCATTCATATCGAAATAAAATACTCGTTCCTTGAACGAGACGTTAACTAGAGTACATATTCCGTTTTACTACTTATGTAATCAGAATAGAATTTCTCTTTAATATATGAAAACGATGTCTTCAATAATAAGATTTAAGAATGCATGATTCGGTCAGTGACGTATTAGGCTCTCTCGGTATGTACTAATTAATGAAATCGGAAATTGGCTGGCTAGAATAATATATTTTTGGTGAATAATAACTACGTCGACTAGCCTCGGATAACTAATACTTATTATTTAATCGAAAAGTAATACAGTAGTTATTTATTGATGGAGAATAGTCTCGTAGACAATTGAATACGTGATTCTCTCATGCATATATGCTATTCGGAAATGAATTAGCCCCCACCATTAGGGCTCCTTTCCATGTGTTTTGTATGCTGATTTTTTGCAAAAAAATGCTGAGTAGAGTGGATCCAAAATTGTTAGAGCTAGTTACCCTAAAATTAAGGTTACGTATATGCATATATAGTATTACGGTAATACTATTACCCTAAACTATCAATTACTAGTAAGCTTCTGAAGCATCTTTAGTATTTTTGCCATTCTGAAAAACAATAGACAGCTTTAAAAACATTTACTTATGTGTTAGATCAGTAAAAGTCATAAAACTATGAAAATAAATCAAAGAAAGCCCATTTTTTAAACGTTTGATTATAGATGCAATCAACCATTAACCAAAAAAAAAAAGCCCTATCGAATATCAACAATTTTTGTTTAAAGATAAATAGATCGAGAAGAATTGAGGAATGGTATAAGCATGACCCACAATATCTAGATTCTCCATACGATTGAGACAGAATTTTATATAATTTATTCAAGTGTGTCGGCTTTCTATGTTCTCCCAAATCCCTCATTCATTGTTTTTAAAATTTTAGGTCACTATCGAGAATATAAACCAAATAAACTAGTGATACTTTAGCAATGACTTCTATAATATTTTAAGCAAGGATGTGTCTTCTTTAATTAAATTAGTTTCTATGCGTTCAATTTTTCGTGTAATTCTATTATTAAGTTATTAACGTCCAAAAAGTTATCACCTAAGTCGATCATCTCTTATATAATTGTTCTATGTACCATATTTACTTCAAGCAAATGATATTTCTTTGCCTTGTGAATCCACACTTTGTCTAAAGGACAAATTTCAATATAACTAAAAAAGAAATTTCACTTTGTAAAAATAAATAATTAAGTGCTCTATTTAAAATTGGAGGTATTGTTCAACTTCATGCTTGAAAAGGCGGCTGTGAAAAATGAAAAAATCTCTGGTCTCATATCCAAAAACGTTTTTTTTTTTTTTTTTTTTTTTTTTTTTAAATGTAAAAAGGGATAACCATCTCATGGCTATAAATACAGAGCTCACACACAAACTCTCTCATAAATTCATAACTAAACACCAAAGCAATCGCTCGAAACCCCTTACAAACATACATCTCTCTTTACATATACATAACAAAACTCATTTTGTGAGGCCATGTCAGGCGTTTGGGTGTTCAACAACGGAGTGATACGTCTAGTGGAGAACCCGAATCAGTCCGATGGAGTAGCCACACAGGCACACGGCCGGAGATATGTCTTGGTTTACTTGCCGACCGGTGAAGCCGTCTCTTCTCACTCGTCGCTTGAACAAATCTTAAGGAGCCTCGGGTGGGAAAGATACTTCAGTGGAGACTCCGATCTCATCCAGTACCACAAACGCTCCTCCATCGACCTCATCTCCTTACCAAGAGACTTCTCCAAGTTCAACTCCGTTTACATGTACGACATCGTTGTCAAGAACCCTAATTCCTTCCACGTCCGCGATTTCAAATGAAATCCCACTTGAGTTAATTACTCTCGACCAAGAGGTCTAGTTTGTGTTTGTTTTGTTTCAACCGGGAAATTCCAGACATAAATCTTATACTATAAAAATCGATCGGAATCTGCAGTGTGAATTAATGATTCTACGTAAAGGTAAAAGAGAAGATGTGTGCAGCTATTTGAATTCGACATACAAAGCGATGACTATTGGAATATCATTACTACGTTAGATTGTGTTTATTTGTTAATATATGTGTGTTTAACTGTTGGTTTGGTTTTAATTGGTTCTCCAAGTTTGCCGCATGTGCATGTGCATGCTTCCTTATTTTTCATTTTTTTTGTGAGGCTTGTATGGGACAAGATAGTAGTGTTGCAAAAGGTGGCACATTACTTAAATGTTGTTACTTATTTAGTTTTGTAGCTTTGTAATTGTGGTGAATGGTGATTGATCGATGTAAGAATTGTGTTCCTTTTTCGTTATATATGTAAAAGTAAAGTAAAATTTGTGTTGAGTCCGAAACTACAAGTTCAAACATTACCATTTATTTTGTATAGTGTAACGATCCAAAAACATGTTAATTGTTTATCTTGGAACTATATATATAAAATTCCTGAATATAGGCCCGTTAAAAGCCCAACTAAATTCTTAATTGTTCATTACGCTTTTGTGTGTTTTCCATATTCTTACTCTATCCAATCGAAACCCGAATCCGGATCCAAACCCAGATCCGGACCCTTTATCGTCGGCATCAACAGGCGACGAATTACCTCAAACGCAAAGCAAAATCTACAGGCGGAGAAGTTGGATTCCAAGGAACGTTTTTCTTGAATCAATTCTGCTCTACAACTAGTTTCTGTAAGTGTTTGGATCAATATTCTATGTTAAGCTCAAAGTTAGTGAATTTGGATTTGGATTCTTGTGATTCTCAAAATCATCGTCGTAAAGTGCTTCAGAAAGATGTTTTAATTCTCATTGCTTCTGATTATTTGTGGGGTTAAGTCAGAACAAGTGTAGGAGCTTTTGCTTATGAGTCATGTCGGTTTTGTTATCTTAACTTTTTTTCTGAATTCATTAATGGTGACTATATAAGTTTTCTAGGTGATGTGTTTGTTATACAGAATTGAAACTTTACTTACATACAATTTCTGTTTGCCCTTGTTCGCAGAAACTAACTATGCCTCGTAAAGGATTATCCAATTTCGATGATTATGATGATGGTTTTGATGATGAGGACGATGCTTATGATTATGACTATGATATAGATATTGAAGAACACGGTATAAACATCTTCCCATTACCTTTCTTGTGGTGGTTAATGGTCTCTCTTTAACTTGGTTTATGATTTGTTTTCCTGTTTTCTTAAACTGCAGAAGAAGAAGAAGCTGCTGAACCAAAGGAAGAAATTGCTAAGAAAGGGCTTTGGCGATGTGCTATCTGTACATATGACAATGATGAGTGTATGTTTGTATGTGATATCTGCGGTGTTCTTCGTCATCCTGTGTCCGGAAATCAAAGTATCAATAAGACTACAGGTACTATATCTTCTTTCCTCCAATCTGTATTTGTATTTATGCGATCTCTCTTTGCCTCTGCATAGGGTACATGAATTATTGCATCCTGTCTGATGTATCTCGTATGTTTTGTTTTTTGAGGTCACTTGATCAAGCTATTGGTTTATGTTTAGAAAAAGTAGTGACTGTGCTTTTTATACTTGTGTTGATTTTGCTATTCTAGGTGTTTAATTATAGAATAGATGTGTTTTATGCAGTTGAGAGCAGATGCAAAGAACCTGTGGTATCCAAATTGGCAAAGTCCCTTTTCGGATCAGTCCCATCTAATACACCGAAAAGGGCTGTTCTTTATCTGCCTGAACACAAGAATCTTGTGATGGAACAGGGACCTCTGCCTGGAATTTCCCGTGGGAATATTCATGATCTCCACAAGGCCTTTAGTTCTAAAAATTCCTGCGTTAGTATAGGTTGTGAACTTTCAGTAGTTTGATAGTGTTTTCTGTTTTTCAGTTTATCATGACAAGCTGTTTGTGTTGAGAGTCTATAGTTGGTTCTTTGCAATTGTGGTGTTGCAAATGCGTTATTCTGACATTTCCTTTTCAACTTATGTATAGCACCTTTCAAGTTTGATGCTCCATCGCCAGATGATTTAGTGTCCAATGGACTAACATCCTCAAAAAATGGTCCAAAAGGTATCCACACTTACTTGGTTTTCACTTTGAGTTTGATGCTGTAATGTTATTGGACGGATTAGATGCTGAAACCTATATTGATACGGATCCAATGACGCCTTGGATAGTCTATTCACTTAGTGACGTAGAGAAAAGGAAACATAAGCACAAGTCCTAGTCTAACTAGGATTTATAGTTCAATTACTTATTGCAATAGGATTTCTTTTATTGTTTCCTTTCCTTTTTAATTTTGGGTTATTTTTCTTATTAATATGGCTGAAACTTGTTTGTGAATTTCCTCCAAGTTATTCTCTTTGGGCGTTTTTACTCTGTTCTGTTTCTAATTTTTAATAAAGGTGTTCGTTTTTGCATTGGGTTCTTAACTCTAAAGGCTCAGGTGATGCTAGCATGAGACAGAAGGAGAAGCAAGATAGCGCAGAACAGAAACCTTTAAAGAAAGGAGGAGATAGTTCCGAAACAAGCTCCCGAGGTAGACATGATAAACTTGATAATAGTGTTTCAAAGGGTGGTGCTGGTGGCATAAAATCGGGAAAAAGTTTGCCAAAAGCAAAAGCAGATATGTCTAATGAGACAAGTTCTTCCTCCAAATATTTGGAGACGTCAGAGAGTCTTACCGGTACTATGAACAAGATGTCTTTAATTGGGGAAGCAGAAAACTCCAGCGATATTAAAATTAGAGGACCAAGATCACAATCTAAGCATAAGCCAGAGGAGTGGATGCTTCTTGATAAAGAATCAGATGCACTTAGCCAGCTTAATCTTGCCATCGTGAGTTTCTTCGATTACTGGCGACTATTTATTGATTTTTGTCCAGGCAGATTACTGATAGTTGCAATCTGATTGTAGGTGGGGCATGTTGATTCTGGTAAGTCAACACTTTCGGGTAGATTATTGCATCTATTGGGAAGAATATCGCAGAAGCAAATGCACAAGTATGAGAAAGAAGCAAAGTTGCAGGTAACTTGTTGTTTTGTTTGGATCTTAGATATTCAAATTTTCAGTATTCTGCTCTGTTTGCTTGACATTGTCTTTCTGATCTGATCAGGGCAAAGGGTCCTTTGCATATGCCTGGGCATTGGATGAGAGTGCTGAAGAAAGAGAACGAGGAATAACAATGACTGTGGCTGTTGCTTATTTCAACTCCAAAAGACATCATGTTGTTTTGCTCGACTCTCCTGGACACAAAGATTTTGTTCCAAACATGATTGCAGGAGCAACACAAGCAGATGCTGCGATTCTTGTCATAGATGCATCTGTCGGTGCTTTTGAAGCTGGTTTTGATAATTTGAAAGGCCAGACAAGGGAGCATGCACGGGTTCTGAGAGGTTTTGGCGTGGAGCAAGTCATAGTTGCAGTCAACAAAATGGATATTGTTGGCTATTCGAAGGAAAGATTTGATTTGATTAAGCAGCATGTTGGATCTTTTTTGCAATCCTGTCGTTTTAAGGATTCTTCTCTGACATGGATTCCTTTAAGTGCCATGGAAAACCAAAACTTGGTGGTAGCTCCCTCTGACAACCGCCTATCCTCATGGTATGCTCCTGTTTTTCCTTTCTCGATACCTGACGGAAATTCTGGTACAGATAGCTGGTAAATTGCTTTGCATGCTCGAAATAGGCCATGAAATGGTTTAATTTTTGGCTAATACAGGTATCAAGGTCCATGTTTATTGGATGCCGTTGACTCTGTCAAGTCTCCTGATAGAGACGTCTCAAAGCCTCTACTCATGCCTATATGTGACGCTGTAAGATCAACTTCGCAAGGGCAGGTATCTGCATGTGGCAAACTTGAAGCTGGAGCTGTTCGGCCAGGATCTAAGGTACACAAGTTTCACAATGGGAAGTTATTCTTCTCGTTTGGTTGCATGATTAGTGATTTTATATCTATCTACCGGAATTAACCTTAGGATACGCTTTTCTGGTGATTTTACCTAATTTCCTTTTCGATATCTTAGTAGCTTGACCTAAACCCATGATTGAATTCTCAACATCAAACGCCAACAATTACTATATTGTGTACAAAATCAGTTTGGGTGTTGGGAAGATTTCACAGTATTAAGTTTCCTTTGTTATCAATAGCTTCCGGTCGAATTACTTTCTTGCGGATGTGCCTCTAGTCTATTGTTTAATGAAATGAATGAAACTGCTTCAACTAATTATTTACATTACTGGAACTTTCTGCTAGATAATGGTTATGCCATCGGGAGATCAAGGAACCGTGCGGTCTCTGGAGCGTGACTCTCAGGCTTGCACCATTGCAAGAGCTGGAGATAATGTAGCGATAGCTTTGCAAGGGATCGATGCAAATCAAGTAATGGCAGGAGATGTATTGTGTCATCCTGATTTCCCTGTATCAGTAGCAACTCATTTGGAATTAATGGTGCTCGTCTTGGAAGGCGCAACACCGATCTTGCTTGGTTCTCAGGTAAAACAAAAAACAAAAAAAAAGCCTCTCTTTCCCTCTTGCTCGATTCTCTATAATCCGTTCCATGTTTTCTGATCCTTTCCATTGAAATTCAATCATTATAGTTGGAGTTTCATGTGCATCATGCAAAGGAAGCTGCAACAGTTGTGAAACTTGTGGCAATGCTTGATCCCAAAACAGGGCAGCCAACAAAGAAGTCTCCTCGTTGTCTAACTGCTAAACAGAGTGCAATGCTTGAGGTTTGAAAATCTCTTTGCCTTATGAGGTGAATTATTACAACAAATGATTTGATCTGACTATTTTTGATTGTAACTGCAGGTTAGTCTCCAAAATCCAGTTTGTGTGGAGACATTTTCTGAAAGTAGAGCTCTTGGAAGAGTGTTCCTTAGATCATCAGGAAGAACTGTTGCTATGGGCAAAGTTACTCGGATTATCCAAGACTTATAAAAATTCTCTGTTGTTGTAAGATTTTTACTTGTTCATTACAAATTGAGTCGTCCCAAGTTTTGTCTGCAATGCATTATCAGAAAATATCCTAAAATAGATATGCAACATTTAATCAAATTTTACTGTGTAATTCAATTTATCCAATTTTTGTCTTTAAGGTGTTTAACACAATAAATCTTTATTCTTAAAAGTAATTTTTTTTTTGTTTTCAATAATTCTGTAGACTATGATGACACTATATAACCTTCCTAAGGTAATAAACTCAGTACAAAAAGAGTGGAGATAAAGTTAGAGAATGTTTTGTTTTCTGCAATTTCATGCAAATAACTTGAGACACTATTTTAATAACACTGAGTTTCAGAGTGAAACTACTATATATAGGATTTTATCTTGCAATTTTTCCTAACAATTCTATAGAGAGTGACAGGAATTCCCGTATGATATATATAACTCAGTTTAGTCTTGACGAGTGCAGAAAGAGAGTATAGTTGTTTGTATAAACCAAACAATGTTTCAGGCTCAAATCAAAAGTTGAGCTTTTAATACAGAAAGAGAAGGATATGGTCACCTGATCTTATTTACCCATTTGTACCCAATTGGGTCAAAAGAAAGATATTGTTATATGTACAAAAGAAAAGAAAAGAAAAGAAAAGAGAGAGAGCAAGATGATGTAGAGACAAGCACTTGGTGAAGAAAAAAGCAATGTATCTGCATCATCTTGGAATCATCCCACAAACCTAAAACTGGTGTTGGCATTATTCACTAAAATGATTTCTCCTCTTCCGCAGAGGTTTTGCAGATTGGGCACCAATTCTTCATCCGCAGCCATTGTTGTACACAGCTCACATGGTACATATGTTGACATGGCATAGTCCCTACTTCATCTCCATCAACATACTCTTCCTGCATATATCAAAGCACATTAACATCTTCTTCGTTTTCACTAAAACCCTTTTATTACACAAAGCAGAGTCTAGTTTGGGGTAGAAATTAGAGTGAAGATAGAGAGACAAAAGAGACCTGGCAAATACTGCACTTGATATCATCTTCCTTATTCAGAGATATGGATCCGGTTTCATCTGTCTCCTGATAAGTGCTTTGCTTGAGGCTTCTCGAGAGTGCTTCTTCGCTTAGAGCTGTGCTCACTGTACCCATTTTCTCCCCCAAAGCTAGTAGTTCCTGCAAAATTTGTATTCATATGGTTTTAGCTTTCATAGACTTTTGAGTTTGAATAATCCAAGGAACAAGAAGTTAAACATGCAAGACTGACCTCATATGACATGTTATCAATGTCAAGCCTCATATCTCTATGCTGATCGTAGAATCTGAACATACCACTTGAGAATAGATTGGTCTCCAAAGAAGCCAGTTGCTATGGGAAAAGAAGCAGAACAGAAAGTAGAAACGTCAGAAAAACCATAAGCTCAGACAAAACTTGTTCATATCAAAATACAACCAAGCTGCTAAATACCTCATATGTAAGCTCTTCATCATGTTCAATCCTTTCCAGGGCCAACAATACCTGAAACATTTTCAAAATAGTATTGTGTTAGCACGATTCACGACCACTCAGGAACATGTCAATGACATCAGACAAAATGGTGACGGAAACTACCTCTGCAATACCATTCATGTTGTAGTGACTCAAACCATCCCGGTTCACCAAAGAGCTTGAAGGGTCAGCTTCTGTGGGGCTACCAGGCATCGTGCTATGTACGCGTCCAGTACTACTGTTTGGCCTACTGTATCTATCTGATGGAAAAAACGAAAGAGAAGGATTGGGATCGGTTGGTGTTGCAGGATGAGGCATTTGTCGAGAAGTAGCAGAGGATGCAACAGCTCCAAGTCGCTCTGATCTACCAATATAACCAGATCTCCTACCACCACTTGAACCAACACTGCTGTCCCTAATACTTGGTAATATTCGATTTCTTCTGTTATCAGAAACTGTGATGCCATTGCCATGAGAAGAATTTTGACTCCTTACCTTTGGCACCAACAAACTAGTCTTACTGCCTTTGCTAGAGGAGCTGCTCTCTCCATCAGAGTTTTTCTTTTTAGTCACACTGATTTTTGTTGCTGAGTTTGAGTTAGTTGGAAGAACATCAGACACAGAATTGCACCTCAAGTTCCTCAATCTATTCCTGCTCAAACCGCCTCTTATAGTGTGCTCGCTGTTATCAGAAGATGTGGAAACAGAAGGACCCGTCAGAGCATCTCCGCTGCCCAATTCAGACTTTTGATGACTAATTCTGCTGGTTCCTCTACTTGAGCTTCCTGCCTTTGTCAATACGACTTCTCCAGAGACAGCGCTTTGAGGATGAACATTAATTGTGCCTCTTTTAGTCTTTTGGCGTGGAAGTGTAGGCTCTGTTGCAGCTGGATCATCATGAATACTACTCTTTTCCGAAGATTCTGTGTCTAAACTAGATGACGGCTGTCTTCTGGCAGTAACTTTGGCTGGCTTTCTTAAGTATCCAAATCCACCAGGAGTTCGAGATGAACTCCCAACAGTTTCCTTTCCATTTGAGGAAGACGGAACCAGAGGCAGACCAGCTTTTGTATCGTTATCCGTAGAGCCAATCCGGGTTCTCTTGGTAGAAGTTACCTTTGCACTACAACCAACTCGGCTGCAGAAAGGAACAGTCTTACCATCTGTCTTGTTCATATTATCACGCAGGATAAGACCAGTAGCTTTCCGAGGACCAACCAACCGGTCAACAGATCGTTTACCCGTACATCCATCCATAAATCAAAGAAACACTTTCCCTGCAGACAAAAAACAAGTATCAACCCAGATTAAAAAGTGCATCCAGCCAGAACTATATCAAATAGTAATAATCCACTAACACCAAACAGAAAAACCTATAAAATAATAGCTTCAATAAAGTCATGGAAGCTTTAAGATTGTCTTCCACCAAATAAAAAAGCAAGTCGTTGAAAGTTAAAAGCATCACGGAGAGAAAAAAAAAACAGACAACCACATAAAAAAAGCTTACGGTAACAACATGGATGAAGATAATAGATCATCCAGAGCAAAACACTTGATGAATCATAAACATCAAGCTACAAAGCTGATGATTCTGTGATCGTAGATGAAGAAAAAAAAAAGTAAAAAGAAACCAAAAGAGAGAAAAAAGGAGGTGACTTTAATGGTCCCAAAAGAAAGGGTCTGATTCGAATTAGACGGACTTTCCATAAACATAACAACCCTTTTCTCCGCGATTCCAGCTTCACCATGAAACAAGGCCATCAACAAATCTAAACAGAGATGAGACAATTAAAGAAACTTTGCCCTTCAAAATTTTCCGATCAAGCTAAAAGTTACTTGTGAAATTGAAGACAACCCTTCCAAAATTGAAAAATTCAATCCAAATACAGAACAACAAGAGAGAATCTGATACAACAAATATATCAACTTTTTTTTTCTCGAGATCACTTTAGAGAAACCATGTCAGCTGCTGCGAGAGAGAGGGAAAAAAAAAAAACTTTCCGGCGTTACCTTTTTTTCCTTTTCCGAGAGATTACTCTCCGCCGTCTGTGAGAATTAACAAAAACGTGGAGCGAAGTAGAGAAGAGAGAGAGGAGAAGAAGATATATATATATATATTTATATGTGTATATATAATAAATATTGTGGGGTTTATAAAGTTTTTAATTAAACTGGGAGAAGAAAAAAGAAGTGGCGTAGCAAATATGTAAAAAGCGGTTAGAGAGATCAGGACCGTTTATTTCGGGTTTGGTTCAGTTGAAGCTAAAGATGGACGGCTGAGATGACTACTGACGTTGTCCTCAGTAGATGGAAGAGTATTAGGAAGAATTAAAACGACGCCGTTGTCCGTTAGCGGCGTTACGTATTGTAGACGGAATGATAATTGAGTATTGAATTTTGTATTTTTTTTAGTGAAATATTATTAATGGATGAGTTTTTTTTATATAATATGGGATTGGTGATTAGATTATTACTGTTGGAAAGTGTAATGGATTAGTTGATTTTGTAGATAAAAGGATTAGATTAGATTAGATTAATTAAATTATCGATATTGATAATGTCGAGAAAGGTGTAATAACAAACGTATCGTCCTTTTTGGCGTAAATCAAGAAGAGACTTCCTACTTCTTTGCAAAAGATAATTATAATTATACTCCTATAAACTAAACATATATTCTTTGTTTAGCATCAGAATTCAGAAAACAAAAAACTTGGACTTTCTCATGTATATGTGATATGTGATAAACTCATAAAAGAAAACCTTAACAACAATTTTCTTTAAAATTTCATATATCTAACAATGGAGTTTCTTTTAATTTTGAAAATGCTAAAACAATAGATAGATTGCGCAAATATATCAAACGTGGAATCCTTTGGGTAGGGAATTCCCAAAGAGGCAAAGACTTAGAACTACACGTCGGAAACTCTTATGCGGTATTTATTAACAAAAAAAGAACTCTTCTGACTTATGAGGTTCATATACAAAGCTCACTTTAAAGGTTGTTTTATGTCTTTTAAAGCGTGGATACATCGACCACCATTTCTCCACTATAGCATTTTTTTCATTTCTTTACTTTGGAACATTTTTCATTTTTCATGTATAATCCCTTCTATGTCTTTTTATTTCACATAAGCAATCATGTTATCACAAAAGGAGTAGTTGATTATCTTCGAAATATGAATTCAGCACGTTGTTTAATTTCGTGAACCTTTAATCAATATATATGTATCATGTTACTTTTTTTTGTTGGGGAAAAATGATGACTTGGTCGAGTTTCTGATTTTCAGATACGACCCAATCTTTGATCAAATTCAAAGTATTGTGCATGTCGGATTGCTATGCCCAAATATTTTATCGATGTATCGTTTGAGAAGCTGTTTTAATTCGAGACTCTTGACTCTTCCCATTGGAGATGCCTACTAGGCTACTAGTCTTTTAAGACATTGTGCTCTATGTAAGCAAAAGCAACCTACATTACGAGTTGAAGAAAATAGAGTTACAACAGCTGTTTAGGAAATTTGGAGAGATGATTGCTTGCCTGGAGGATTCATGACGGTAAAAGCAAAGGGGGTGGGTGGATTTACTGAATTCTCCACCAAAGACTCTCTTGCTAGAACCATCAGTTCTGCAAATGGTATGAAAGTTTTAGTTAGAACCCTATAAGAGCTAGTTGTTTTTACATACTTTTTATGACGTTTTCATTTAATGTATACATTATATTACATCTATGAAAAATGATAAAATACCTAATGTATCATTTTATTATTAATAATCAACAACCAATAAATATATGAAATTGTTAGTTCTGTTTTTAGGCAACAAATCACAGAGTAGCCTTTTAATTTAATGTGTGGGTAGTTAAAATTAAAAAAGTAGAATTGTTATCTTTGTTAAACTAAATTAGGAAGAATATACTTTTCCATTGAATATGTAAAGCATTATATAGAATACAATTAGCTATTATTTTTATAAGGAAACAAAAATAATAATAAATAAATTTAGACATGTATGACCATATCTAAGTAATAGTAATTACGTGGAAAAACATGTACATTTTAATAAAAAGATAGACTAGCTCAAACAAAAGTCTACGGTTTTCCAAAACGGTCGAAATCGTTATAATTTGTTTATGAACAAATAAATAAATGGAGGATTCATGGTCTCCACCACCACCACCACCTAAGAAATGCGAGATTTAAGCTCCAATTACAAAAACAGAGTTCCAAAAATAAAATAGAAAACCCTAATTTTCAACCACAAATCTTTGGAGATTACGTTCCTTGATATACACGCCTCTTCTCCTTGGTTCAAAAGCAAATTTATTCCATCTCCTTTGATCACAAGGTATTCATCTTCTTCTTCTCGTAGTAATTTTTGTCTGAATTGATTGATATTCTTAACTTTTAAGGCTGGCTACTTATTTGTTCTAATTGTGCGTTGTTCGGTAGCGTCTCAGGTCGTTATTTGATTTCTTAATAATGGCAACGACGTCTAGTACAACGAAAACGAAACCGGACAACCAAAACCTAACCAGATCAAAATCACTCGGCAGAAAGCCAAAGCCTGTCTCATCATCAGAACCTGAAGCGAACGCAGATGGATCTGATCGGAAAACAATTGGGAAGCCTTTGCCTAATTATCTGAAACCAACAATCAGCTCGAGACCTGACCCGGTCAAGTTCTTGAGGAAGAACAACGCTGTCGAAGACAATCAGAAGCTTCTTCGTAGACGATCCTTTGATCATCCTCCTTCGTCTTTGACTTCTCCATCAACTTCATCATCCCTGAAATCTCTCAATACCTCTCCTGCACACCCACGAGACAAACCCGCGGTTCCAAGGGAGAAGCCTGTCGCTGGTCTGCGTTCTACATCTTTCCATGGAAGCAGCAGAGGCGGTCTCAGAGGAAGCAGTACGGTGAAATCACCTCCTGTGGCTTCAAGAGGATCTCCAGGAGTAAAGAAGAGCGGTCTAAACGGTAGCAGTTCTTCCAAGATCAAAAAGGAAGGTTCTGCGAATGTTCCCAAGAAATCTTCGGGTAAAGAGATTTCCCCGGAATCTTCTCCTCTTGCGCCTGCTCACGAGGACGAAGAAGAGATTGTCAAGGTTGAGACCGATGTACACATTTCTGACCACAGAGAAGAACCGAAAGAGGAAGATAAAGATCAGGTTGCACAACCGGATGAATCCGGTGAAGAGAAGGAGACCAGTCCAGTGGCTGCCTCCACAAGTCCAGTGGCTGCCTCCACAGAAGAAGAAAAAGGAGAACTGATTCATGAGGATAAAAGCAAAGAGCAAATAGAGGAGCCGAAAGAACCAGAGAACACCGAAGAAAACAACAGTGAAGAAGAGGAAGAAGTTAAAAAGAAAGTTGATGATGAGGAAAATAGGAAGACAGTTGCTACTACTACAGATATGAATGAAGCTGTGAATGTCGAAGAAAGTAAGGAAGAGGAACAGGTTGAAGCAGAAGTTAAAGAAGAGGAGAGCGAAAGCAGCAAAGAGAAAGAAGAAACAACCGAAACAAAGGCTCAAGTAGAAGAATTACCAGAGGAGGGAACAAAGAAGGAAGTGGTGCAAGGGAAGAAGGAATCTCCAACAGCCTACAACGATGTAATAGCAAGTAAGATGCAAGAGAACTCGAAGAAGAACAAGGTCTTGGCTCTTGCTGGAGCCTTTCAAACCGTTATTGACTATGAAACTGCTGCATCTAAGTGATAGACATGCATCTGCATTACATCACATGCAGACATTGCAACTGCGTCTTATTAGCTTTCCTATGTCAGTGCTTTTCTTGTTTCTTGTTAATTTTCTTTCGTTTTTCAGCATAGCATAAGTGTTGGACAAACGATATGGTTTTGCCTGTGAACATGAACTAGTCATCTGCTTTTTTTTTTCTTTACCCAAAGAGATTTCTATATGCAATTGCAAAAACGTGACAATCTAACAATTTGGAAGAACCAACTCATATAAGAAGCGATATTATATTACTTACATCCACTAAAGCAGCTGTTGTTCTGGTTCAAATAGCCGATACAATTGTGCTCTTGTAAAAGCTCCTACTGCCTTTGAGCTATAACTGCTCCCACTAAGATTTCCGCAATGAACAACTATAACCATCTTAAGTTTCTTTTCCAAAACCAGATCTACCACACGACCAATCGATGTTGTTGTACTCACACATGTGGGCGGGCTTCTCATCATTGAGACCAATGGCGCATCAAGCTACGAGAAAATAATTAAATGCACAAATCTATCAGTTCATCTATCTTTTTTTTTCCTGTCAACAAGTGCTGAAGCAGAACAATATTTTCTTTTACTCACATTGTTGCAATCCTCCCGATGCAAAAGGCCAATGCAGCTTCCCCGGTAGTCTACAATTGGTACAACTTGCTCATTGAAAAACCGCATGACCACATTCTTCAACTGTAGAGTGCCTAGCAGTGGCCGAGTCGCTTCAAATCGAATCATAATGCTTTCTATTGGTTCACTTGGTATCACCTGTGTTGATTGTTGTTAATTACCAAACTTACATCTCAGTATTAGATTAAAAATTGAGGCAAGCACAGCAAACCACCAAACCTCACATTCTGAGATCATTTGCGTGAATAGAGAGTGTGGGAAATAGTTATCTGTACCTTAGTTAGTAGATGTGGACGCAATATAGACTTGGAAAACCCCAACAATGCTTCTAGCCGGACAGCAGCCTGCGGTTGAACAAAAACCACCCAACTAAGGTTTCATCGGACATAACCGCTTAGTAAATATATATTTACCAAAACAAATATCTCATGTCTGCAAATAACTTTTCACATCATACCATGCCTCCACTAGTCGTCCAAGGGATTGCCTTCCACCTTCTCACGATACTTGAAAGAATCCCTAGGGCCTCATCGAGCTGAAAAATAATCCAGAAAATTAGTTAGAGGACCCATAATCATTACCTGACAAGCAAGTATCATCAGAAAATGATACACACCAGATAAAGGATAAAGCAAAGTCTTTCCATTCACTAGAAGGCCCACTACCAGAGAGTTGATCTAATTTTTTAATACCTGGCCAGCATTGAGAGCAGCTTCCATCAAGAGATTATCAGCTTCTTGTTGAACCGCCTTGGAGATTGATCCTGAAGAATCCGGCCATAAGCGAAGATACAGATTTCTAACCATTCCATAATCCCCTTGGACAGCAAACGCACGCATCATAGACAGGTACAAGTGAGGCTTTGGTCGCAAGACTTCATTAGCTCCACTTCTCTTCAATATCTCACCAAATACACAAAGGGCCCCTGTGAATATATTCAATAAAGACCCTAAGAAGTTACTCCAAGCTCATCTATGTTCTGGGAAGCTGAAAGCAGCAACAATGTAAAAACAATTCATAGTAACATACCGTTTGTTGAACCACACTTTAGCATAGCGTCAACTACTGCTGTAAATGCAGTTCGGTCAATGAACACGTTATCACACAATTTCATTTCCAAATATATGTCCTGCAGTGATAAAAGATCCTTCGCATCCCCAAATCCCTAACAAGTAGAAAGTCATCATAAGAAGCAGAAACAACAAGAGTACTAGGCCATCTCCCGCATAAAGATTACATATATAAAGAGATCCACAGATTGCTGGCTCACCTTCACCAAAGTGGTGTATGTTACAACATCTGGCTGAAGAAAATCATCGTAATATTCCTCTGCTTTCTCCTGAATTGTATTCAAAACCAAGACATCATAATTAACATGAGCCAAGCTCTACCCCAGTATTACTCTGAGTAACACTTGGAGAATAAAACTGGCCTTTTAAATATACATGTGTGACCTTCATATCCTTGAAAAACTTCATAGCTGCATCCAAGTCGCCACACTTGATGCAGGCATGGATCAAAGTATTGTAGGTCAACCTATCAGGCTCCAATCTAAGTCGTAACATTTCATCCAGCAAATTTATTGCAGCTTGCGGAGATTCTGAATTGACATAGCCCTAAAATATATAACAAGAAATTACTATTATTACTATGGCAAAAGCATGAAGACATAGATGAAGCTTCACTGAGCTTAAATGCAACTATGCGTAAAGAATTACCTTCATCAACAAGTTATAGATGAGAACTGACGGGGTACCATGATCTAGAAGCAAAATATCATATCGTGCAAGCAGACCATTGGCACGACGTAAATCTCCTGCACTAGATCAATACCAAGTGTTTTTGCATCAGCTTCAGGCCATTTCACTAACACCAAGATTACATAATCAAGATTAGCCGCAGCCTATTGAGCAGGAGAAACTGTTACAGCTTAAGAATCTTACCAGCATTGATCAGAGCGTCAAGCAGACCATAGATAAGAGATGATGACAACTTGGGATTCCCAGCAGCAGTTCCATGCTCTATAGTCTCCAACATTTGGAACGCTTCATCAATCCTCCGAGCCTTCCCCAATCCCTTAACCAAAACAAACGATTCGAAAATCAAATTCAGGTGTTGTGTTGTTCTTCTCACACAATGACACGAAATCAAAATTCAAAATTAGAGGAAAGAACCAAAAATCACCTTCAAGATAGTGGCGTAACTAATAGAGTCGACTCCAATCCCACCGGGTTCCGCCATCTCATGAAACATCCGGAGAGCCAAATCGATATTTCCACAATGAACGCAAGCCTCTAGAACTGAGTTCATTACAATTGTGTTAAGCCTCCCATACCGTTTCTTAGCTGCTTCTACCTCCTCCACGATCTGACCAAGCTGACGACGGCGCGTGAGGAGAACAATGCGAGAGGTGAGAGGCTTGAGATTGATACGCCTGGAGTAAGGAGTAGCTCTGCGAGGATAACACCGTCGTGTCGGAACAAAGGAGGACGAAGGATGGAGAGGGAGAGGAGTGACAAGAGTAGAAACAGCTGAAATCCGATACATCTTCAAGGAAACCGGAGGCTACCCATCCGCCATTGATGGGCTTCTTAAGCTTCACCTTGTGCTAATCGAAATAGATAACGTCAGAGAATCTGAAATCGCCACAACAATCAGTCATGTTTATTCTTCACCTTGGCGGGTCGAAATATTACACTGTGGAGATTTGATAAATTTGGGCCTTCAAAGCCCAATATACTTATATTTTCAACGTTGACGTGAGTTTTGACTTTTAGTTCCCTTAATCTAAAATTGCTTCTAGATTAAGCTATATTTCTCCAGAACTCCTAAATTTCGATCGTATCTGCAACTTTTCTTTAACGCGGAAACAAATATCCTAAATTCCATTGAGTCTCATGCTTATAAATATCATCGAAACTGCAACCTTTTTTTACGCGGAAACAAAAAAACTAGAAACAATTTCATTTTTTGACTTTGTCTAGAGAAGAAGAAGAAAGAGCAGTAAGAAGAAGAAGAAGAAGGATGTGTTTGGTGTTCGTGTGTGATAAGGACGAGAGGGTGATCGGAAGGTATGCAGCTCCTGGAGCGTGTCCCTACTGCGGCGGAGCGGTTCAAGTGGTTGACGTAAATAGCCAGTGGAGATTCTGCTTCGTCCCTCTCTCTAATAAATCCAAACGTCGCCATATCTGTTCAACTTGCGGTAAACGCCTCGTCGTCCATGGCTGAAACAAAACTCCCACCTCCGAACGAGATCATTTCTATATGTAAATATCCAAATCTCTGACTTGCTTCGTGTATCGTGTTTCTAAACGTTTGTAAGATAAAAGAAAAGAACATGTCTCTCTTTAATGATGTCTCAGTATATGTATGAATCATGATTATGAAAATGAGATTTTTAAGAAATTGGGAATCTGGAGAACAAGAATGATCACTTGCAAAGCTTGAGCTTTTTGAAGAAAGAAGAGACTAGAGATTTTGGATAAGGCTTTGTTGCAATACATGTCGGAATATTCTCCGGCTGCTCCATCCATAGCTTATGAGAGATTCCTCCTAATTTCAGCTTCTCTGACAAATTCATCATCTGCGTTTCACCTTTAACCTCAAGAGTCACCTAATCCACAAAATAAGAAAACGCATTTAATTTAATCCACCATTGATTCCGGCAGGGAATTCTAAAATTAGGGTTTCGCGGATTAACCTTATGCATAGAATCAATGTGCTGCGGATCACAGTACTGAAGAGTGACCGGATCGTCTTTGAACGACCAGATCGCAGCCACTGACGCATGACATCCCTGTGTTACAACGCTCCCTAGTGGCCACGAATCGATTAGATCTCTCCGAAGCACAACGTACTGCACCACGACGTCGTCGGGTTTCTCCGCCGAGTTCTCATTGTTACGGGAGGAAGCATCGACGACGGAACCGACTTCTCCAGTCGGTTGGCTCATTGAAGAAGAAGCCGTTGTGAATCTTCGGAGATGAGCAAATCGGATCGTGGAATGATAAAACCTAATTCGCGGCGCCGGAGTAGAGAGTCGGCGGGTAATGCTCGGGAGACGAAACGCTGCGGAGACCACGGCGCTCGCCATATGAAAGGAAGACACACATGGACTTTGCTATTGGATAAGATTTTGCTTAATGGGCTTTTAGTAGACCCAATTATTTTCTGATTCGCTAACCAAACCGGTTATTTCGTTCGCTCGAAAATCCAAACCAAATAAATTGCTTCTTATTTTCCTGATTAACTCTTTTCTCTTTTCGCGGTTGAGATTTTATGATCTCTCCGGGCGAAATCAAAACATTCCGACGTCCGTACACTATCCGGCGCTGCTTAAAACCGTCTCTCGCCGCCAATCTGATCTGTTATCATCTCTACTCGCCGGCGTCGTTGAGTAATTACTCTTTTCTTCTTCTATTTTTTGGTTTTAGAGTTATTGTTCTTTGTTTCATGCTTGAGGCTGCTGCGCGAAATTAGCTGTAAATTCCTGAAACAAGCTCGGCTTATAGGCATGATATGGTTTCACATCATCCTCGTTTCTGTTTAGTTTCGTTTTCGTGTGTTATATGTGAGCAGGAATCGTGATTTCGCCGCCGGTACGATTTTTCTGAGTATAACTCTTGTTGATTTGGTCGCTTTAGGGTTTTGCTATCACTCGTGTTTTTTGCTGTTGCTATTTGTTTGAATCGTAGAACTTGGCAATTCTTTCAGATTTGGGGACTCTTTTCATCTTCGTTTTTGACTTTTATATGGTGTTGTTATAGCTCTGATGAGTTACTCTTTCTATTTCTAAATTATTTTCAGGTTGCAAATTTTTGGAATATGTTAAATTTCGTAGGAAAATGAGTTGGAAATCACTGATTTATATGTGATGTATGAAAATTTAAAATTTTGTGTACAGATTGATAATCAACTTCTCTACTTTCTGGAAGGAGCTTGGTCAACTGGGAACTCTCTGTATAGATGGGAGAAATGGTAAATAACACGCCCTTCCAGTTTCGTTTTCCCTTTTTTCCAATTGTTGTTCCCTTGAAAAGGCAGATTCCGCAACATTTACCTTTTGTTGCAAATAGATTGTTTCGCTGGACCAAGATATCCGACTGGATACAACACGAGCAAGATGTGAGTAACAACTTTTCTTGTGGTTCAGATCCTTTTTTTGTTTGGCAAAGTTTTTGGTAATAATTAATCAATTTCTATGCTCTTTTCCTAGTGTCAAATCTTCTCAAGAGGCATCGAGAATTGTCAGACCGTCTTACTAGGTAGGAAATATGCTTCTGAACTATATAGTTCACTTCTCGATCTTTTTGTTTGCTAACTTTGTATTTGGTGATCATTCTTTTTAGGGATTCTGATAAGACAATATTGGATCGCTTAAACAAAGAGTTTGAAGCTGCACGGAGATCCCAAAGTCAGGGTGGGTATGGATAGCTGAATTGCAGAATTGGACGAATTATCTGCGTGACTGTATTTTTGTTTCATAAGTATTTGATCATCCGTGTATCTATTTTAATCAAATGCTGTATTCGCTCCTATCCTCTGCAGAAGTCTTCTTAGATGGGGAAGAGTGGAATGATGGTTTGTTGGCCACGCTGAGGGAACGGGTATGGCATCCATCATGGTGTACCTTTTTTTTTGTCAACATCATTGTGTACTTAAAAGAGTTTTTCCAGGCCTTGGTATCTGGTTGAGGACTTAGTAGACACTTTAATAAGGGCAGATCTAGATTTATTATGTCGCTCTGATAAAAAGAGTTATATTTTCTCCGTGTTATGAAATCTTTTATGCCATTTTTTTCTTTTCATCTGTTGATTTTATTGACTTATTCCTGAACTTTACCATGAACTGTGTAGGTGCATATGGAAGCTGACAGAAAGGCAGATAACGGTAATGCAGGTTTTGCACTAGTTTGTCATCCTGAAGAACGAGTTACTTACAGAGTGGGAAATAAGGTACTCCTGAGGTCTTTAGAGAAATTGATTTTGTTTGTACCCAAGGTCTGTTGGTGTAAGCCTTATCTAAGTCTAGATAGCACAGATTTTACCATGATTCTTTCAAGATACCCGCAAAGAAGACTACTTCTGTCACTAAAGATATACTAGAAACCGCATCATAAAACCGTATGGCTGTAGAAAGCTCTGGATAGTCCAATGGAAACCTATAGTTTTGCTAATCCATCTTGGCCTGATGCAATGTTTGCCTAAATGATAGATCCAGTCAGACCAATCTTGGTTGTATGCTTGTCTATCTTTTCTGAAGAATGTCGATTGTTGTGTCTTTCCCCAAATTTTGTAGTTGCTATAATCTTTCCTGATTTTAAAGTTTTGGCTGACACCAGGCTAATCTTAAGTTTAGAGTGACCTCTCTCTTTGAATTGATACCAGGTCGTTTTTTGCTTATATATTTGGTGTTTTATCAAACAGGTGATATGTTGCCTAGATGGATCGAGAATTGGAATACAGTATGAAACATCAACTGCAGGTATTTTGAACTAGAATTGGCATTGTTATCAAGTTCCAAGTGTTTTGGTTTACCAATTATTTGCAGTTATCATTACGATTTTTCTTCAAAGGTTTCTTACCTTCTGGCGTGTCACTGATAGAGAGTTAGCTGTTTTGTCTACATATGTCTATGTAAATGAAGACATTGGGACTTTTCCTAACCTTTCCTCTCCCTGTATATGAGAATTTAATCCGTTTTTATATAGGAGAAACTTACGATGTTTACCACTGTGTGCTTGAGAGCAAGTCGTTTTTGGAGAAGATGATTGTACTTGAGCACACAATTCCTTTCTTTTTGCCACTACGTGACTTGGAAAATGATCTTCTTTTTTCGAATGCTAAGGTAGGCATGATTGCTGGATCTGTTACCGAGATTCAACTTGCTTTGACGTTGTTTCACCTGATCTTCAGTTTATCCTCTTACTTCTTTGTTTCTTATATTTTTTTGGTTTAAAATTTTTGGATGCCAGAAATTCATCGATAGTGTTGGGGATCTCCTGCAAGCATATGTGGACAGAAAGGAACAGGTTTGTCAACAATCTAGATCATGAGTAGATGATCAAACTTAGATTGTGCTTGTTAGATTGGCCTTTTAAATTGTTCTTTTTGGTCATGATTTCTGGCTTCTTGTTCGATTTTTTCTCAGTCAAAAATGCATCACTATGATCTCTAGATAGAAATGAAAATGGAACTAAAATCATGTGACCTGTTAACTTGGAGTAAGAGAATTTCAGCACTAATGTATCATCAACCTTGTTAGATTAGAGAATTTCAGCATTAGGATATGAATTGATTTTTAGATGTATTTATTTAATAATGAAAATGAAAGACTGGGCCAAGTAATCTGGTGTGAGTATACTGGGTGTGTTGTTACAACCACTGTCGGTGAAATATGCACTAAAAGTGTTGGGAAACTCGTAAAATTTTCGCAAGTTAACCAGGATGCTTCTCCTGATTTTATTGTAGGTCCGGGTTATCAAAGAGCTCTATGGAAATCAGATCAGTGAGATTTATCACAGTCTTCCTTACCACATGATTGAGTTTTCCATGGATGATTGTGACTGGTTAGCAATTTCATAAATCCATATGCTTTCTCTTAACTGCTGCTGCACTAGATATTGATATGACCTTGTTGCCACTTAAGATTCTGTTTTTATAGCCTTTTTAAAAAACAAATATGTTTTGGATTGAAGCAAATTCGTGGTGAGCCTTAGATATGGAGATCTTCTGTGTGAACTTCCGACAAAAGTGAGGATTCTAGTTTGGCCAATGCATCATCATCAGTCGAAGAAACAGTGTACAAGCCTTGGAAGTCAACCAATCCCTGTGCGTTTATCATTTGCCGAGGATGCTTTCCGGATCCAATCACTACCTGAAGGTATTTCTAGTTTACATAACGATCTGTTTAAGTTATGTTTTTACGGTTTATTTATTCTTTTGTTCATTGTAGCATACGCAGAGATTATGCAGAACATGCCGAATGAAATTCAGCAACTATTTCAGAGAAGTCCAAGCTAAAAGCTGAAGCTGTGTGCAAACTTTCTATTTCTCTGGGTGCTTCGTTGTATGATGTTTGATATTGATCCTTGTTCCAAACTGTTAAAAAAATAGTGCTATGAAGAAGAGTTTTTTACAGAATGCAGTTTGTTCTGCTATTCTGCTCCTGTTAAATTGTGCTGCTTCATCGATTATTTGACTATTACTAATTGGAAATGTTCATGCTCGAAACAGAAACAAATATATGAAGTTTTGTTCTCTATGGCAAACCATGGTTCATTCATATTCTTCATGAATTTACGCATTTGAAAGTCAAAAGTCGGAAATCTAAACTTATCTCGAACCTAGTTATAGATATAGATTTGTTTGGTTGGTCCACCATTAGCTATTTTTCATATTAAAGATCCTAGTTGAAGTTATAAAAGGCAATATAAAACTAAAAGTATGTTACCACATATGAAATTACGGTGATAGTAATGAATCCCGGAGTTGTGTTAGCCACTTTGAATCATCTTTCCACAAATCCATCCATGCAAAAACTTTAGAGTCATCACTGATTTTCGTTGTTGTTCCTTCCCCCATCAATTTTCATATAAAATTTTTAAGAGATTATGTTCATAAAACTTATGATAAATGAAAAATATTTTCATCAATGATTTTTACTTTATAAATGATTTCAAATGGGTTTGTAATTGGCGAAATATTTTTTGTATTTTCAGTGATATTTATCAATTAATTTTCAGTGAATATACTAAATATAAATATAGTCGAATTAGTGACACAAAGAAACATCAACTCAAATTCTTCTCTAGATTATGGCCGGACTATCAGATTGTGGATCATATTTTCAGATGTACATAGGAGAGTGTACACTTTTTCCTTTTTTATACAACCAAAAAAACCAGTACATTGCAGATTTACTTTAGATCTATCTTCGTGAGTGATTTATTATTGGAACATATGATTAAGACACTGAAAAGTTCATTGTCAGAAAAATAAATGTAAAGAACTTTTACATGGGCCCTACTCAAAATAGATTATCGAATTTTATTGTAACCTTTTTTTAATAATGGAACCAAAAAAGCTATCAAATAATAGTAATCGACTAAAAGTATACTAATCCAAGTGTTATTATGAAACTACCGAAAATTATGGTCTAGCAGCTAATAGAACCTCTCAAACACCATGTCATCTTATCATCAATCTAAATATTTTATTTATTTTGTTGGAAAACTAAAAACATATTTTGTATGTTACTCTAAGAGATTCACGGATGACATTTTCACTCGGAATTTATTATAAATTGGTAACAATATAATATTACCGAGAAGAACAAATAAATCTACATGGCACCGAGTCGTTCATAACAAGAATCTTTCTATATGCCCCCAACTATTGACTTCGATAAATCGACAACCAATTTACAAGGTTTTAACTTAATCATATGCAAACACGAAACACTACATTATTTTCTATTTGCATGATGGATTAGTCCAAGGAGGTAGAATTTTCGTGAGATGGTAAATCTAGATAAGTATTTTGATCAGTGTAATTTCTCTAATATTTAACTTTTAAAGTGGTCATTATGTCAAATCCAACTTTACACACACATGTATTATGTATATGTATACAATATAATAATAATACTAAGTAGTAAATAATTAGGAAGAAAGCTGAAAAGTATGGAGCTGCTTTAATCGAGAATTAAACAAATCCGGTATTTAAGGATTGGTGTCCCCATCCAATTAATATCTCCACATTCTCGTCTTTTCGTCCTCCAATTCCTAAAATAACAATATCCTTCATCACCGTCCATTTTTTTTTGGCGCGAGAGCAACAAAAACAAACAGCAGAAACATGTTTGAAAATAGTTAGACCACGTGTTAGTCAACGGTACTTCCACGTGTCATATTGAGGCTGACGTGGCACATGTGCCTAACCACATCACATGTTTCCTATTAGCCACTTACGGACGGGACAAAAGCCTCCGAGCGCCGTTCAGATCGGGACTTAAGACATCAAAAATGGCTTAGCTGTTTTCTTAAATTATTTTATTTTAAAGACCCTTTGATTTATTATTATTAATTTTGATTATTGTGTGTACTACTACTACTAGTTGCTAGTTTTTTACTATTAAAATTTATTATATAGAAATGTGATTGATTTCGTTGGACAACTAATTTTGTGCCAATACAGTTGTTGTCCGCTCCATTGAATTGTGAGGATTGGGTCTTATTTATTTTCTATTAAGTTTTTTCGTTTTTTTTTAAATGTTTATGCGCAAGGTGTTCAAATTATTGATCATACTACTTTCCAACTGAAATTGAATCGTAGAATATAGTTTAAGATTTGGGTGATTAATATTATATTGACGATACATTTGTGGTACATGTGCTTTGATATTCATGAAACAATGAATGTCCCGACCCAATTCGAAACCCTTCGAATATTTGTGTACTTTCGTCAACATTGACATTCTATAGACTATACAACCACATGATTATATAGTATTTTCATTTTTTTCGTAATGAGTAGTACAAAAGGCAAAAAGAAATAAATCATTCATTCGTTACTTATTGTCACAACTAGAAATAACAATAATTTTTTTTTTTTTGAAAAAGAACTAGAAATAACAATAATTATGCTCGTTTATTTACATTTTCATCAAATCCGTCATATTGTCACAAAAATTTACTAATCATTTATCAAGCTATAAAAACTAGATATATTAGCTAGTCGTAAATATAATAAAAACAAAGTCTAAACATATCATATTCTAGTTAACACCAAAAATATCTATATATCATTTTCCGAATACATATTTGATTTTAATATTGTTATTATAATATACTATAATTCAACTTTAAATTGATGAGGTATATATATAGAGAGAGTTGCTCTGTTTCGGAAATCTTATAACTAACTTATTAGTTGGCTGACAAATTGAAGTCAGTTGGACTAGTTACGTAGAATAAAACTCACTTGTATAAATCGACTAATGGAATGGTTTATCAAAGATTAGTCCAATTTACTGATTAAGTGGCTAAATCATGAAATTACTAATCTAAGACGGTTTAACAATAATTGACGCCACTTCTTGTTACTCAATAAAGAAACTAAGAAAGTGATGATAACTAAAAAAATATTAGTGACTATCCTGAATATACTCGGAGCGTGACGTAAACGCGCCGCCTTGGAGCTTCCGTCGTCAACTCTGTGAGGTATAAAAGACGTAAGAAAAGCAGAGAAACTGGAAGAAAAAAAAAAAGAACAGTGAAGAATTGTGAGACAGATCGAAACGTGTCAATCTGTGTGTCATTCGATAGTAACTCGGATTCGGTCTGAGAAAGAAAACAAACGTGCACACACAGAGCACAGAGACAGAGTCACCATTAAAATAGTCATAGCTAGTTAAAAATGTGAGAAAGAGAGAGAAGAGAAGAGATGAATATAATATACATTGACCTCTCTGTCTCATGAGCAAGCACATGTCCTCTCTCTCTCTTTCAGCTCTTTCACAAGTTTTTCTCTCCTCTTCTCCGTAAAAGAAAAAAATACAAATCTTTCACATGCTCTTCTCTCTTTCTTCATTGGTTATTCTCTTCCCAATGCTCATTTGAAGTTTTATTTACTCTACTCCCGACGACCTCGACCCCTCTTCAGATCTACTCACTCCTTCTTATTCTTCTTCATTTTCCGGTGACTGGAGCCGGAGAAGGTAAAGCTTCTGATCCAATCCTCTTCGTTGTTTCTATACTCCGGCAGTCTCGTTTCTTCGCCCTATCTTTCCTTTTTCTTTTTTCATTTCTTTCTGTTTCAGCCTTTTGACTCTCAAGATTACATGATTACAAATTTGTTTATTTTTTCTTAATACGTGATTTTCGTTTATATATATGTTCCAATTATATCACCTAAATTTTTTTTTTCCTTACTGGTTTCCGATCATTGCTCAAAAAATGTTTCATCCGATCAAATTTATTTTCAGATTTTATCGTTATGATCCTAGTTGATATTTCAATCTAAGAAAGAAACTGATCCAAATTATTTTTGAAGCTCTGCAAATTTCACCTTTTCAAGCTCGAATCATATAATTTGAAGTTTCCCGCTAATGTTCAATCACAATTGGTCCACACACTTGGTTGTTGTGGACCCTTTGCAAAATTCGAATTTTAGTTCATTATTTTCACATTTTACGGATCATGATTCTCTGATGGAGATGGATTGTCCTGACTCTAATCTCTGTGTTTGAAAATGTCTATACAGGTTCTTTGTTCAGATCAAGATTCTGGCTTAAAGAAAAAGTTGTTTGAATTTTGAGATTTGTTTAGTCCATTGTGTTGTTGTTGTTGTGCATGAAGAGAAACTTTGATAAATGGTCTGTGAAATGGAGACTGATCAGATTGAGGAAATGGATGTCGAAGTCTTGCCTTCCATGTGGCCCGAAAATGTTGGAACTGAAGCTGACAAACAGTTCAACGTCGAGAAACCTGCCGGAGATTTAGACACGTTGAAAGAAGTGACAATTGAAGAGACACCGACCATTGCGGATTTGACACGCTTACCAGAACTAATGAATTCCACTCAACAAGGCTCGTCTCAACTAACCAACCTTGTGAAACAATGGGAGTATATGCAAGACAACGCGGTCCGCTTATTAAGAGAAGAGCTTAAGAATCTCAATAGACAGAGAGAAGAAGCTGAGGCAAAAGAGTTGAAGATTATTGAGGAGTATAAGTTTGAGACCAACGAGCCTGAGAATGTTCCGGTTTTGGATGAGACGAGTGATTTGTTCCGCAGGTTTAGGCAGAAGAAACGAGATGCGTTGGTCGATAGCAAGAAGATTGAGATCTATGAGGAGTTTGACACGGTTGCATATTGGAAACAGAAGGCGTTGAATCTGGAGAAAATGCTTGAGGCGAGTACTGAGAGAGAAAGGAGATTGATCGAGAAGCTGAGTGAGAGTTTGAAGACTATGGAAAGTCAGTCAGCACCGGTCCAAGAGCTAACTCAGAATCTTAAGAGAGCTGAAGGTTTCTTGCATTTCATACTTCAGAATGCACCTATTGTTATGGGTCATCAGGTAAAGTAAAAAACGTGATTCTTGATCTTGTTTTCGATCTTTTCGACTTCTGATTCTTTGTTACTTACGGGTTTCAGGATAAAGATTTACGCTACTTGTTTATCTACAACAAGTATCCTAGTTTGCGGGAACAGGTTAGTAGAAAAGTTTTTGTTCTGTTGGATTTATTGATCACTCTCCTGAGGAAATGTGTTTGAATCAAAATCTGTTTCTTACTGATTTCAGGACATTTTGGGAAAAACAGACGTTGAGATATTCCACGGAGGTGGCGTTAAAGAATCTCAAGATTTCAAGAGAGAAGTTCTTGAGAAAGGAAAAGCTTCAAAGAGAGAGATCACATTTACGACAGATTTATTCGGATCAAAGACGTTTTTGATATATGTTGAGCCTGTTTACAACAAAGCTGGCGAGAAAATCGGTATAAACTACATGGGAATGGAAGTAACTGAACAGGTTAGTTATCTAAGACTAAGATTATTGAACCAAATCTATAATCTATGTTCTCATTTTCACATCTTCACTGTATCTTCCTGCATTACAGGTAGATAAAAGGGAGAAAATGGCGAAACTTAGAGAAGATAACGCAGTGAGAAAGGCGATGGAATCAGAACTGAACAAGACCATCCACATTACAGGTTTGTTCAGTGAAATCAAGTGATTAAGTTTCAGAAAGTTTCATGAGAAAACTATACTTAGGTGTTGTGTTCTCTTTTACAGAGGAGACAATGAGAGCGAAGCAAATGCTAGCGACGATGTCTCATGAAATAAGATCACCATTATCTGGAGTAGTGGGAATGGCTGAGATACTTTCAAATACAAAACTGGATAAAGAGCAAAGACAGTTGTTGAATGTCATGATCTCTTCTGGAGATTTGGTGCTTCAGCTAATCAACGACATTCTTGATCTCTCCAAGGTTGAATCAGGTAGAATATACTGTCTAGTTTCAAACTTTTTATCTTGTGGTGTGGTCATTGTTCAGATCCTCGATTACATATATCTTTTTTGGTCTTTGTGTGTTCTTTTTTAGGTGTGATGAGATTAGAAGCTACAAAGTTTCGACCAAGAGAAGTGGTGAAGCATGTTCTTCAGACAGCTGCAGCATCGCTGAAGAAATCTTTGACATTAGAAGGAAACATTGCAGATGATGTTCCTATTGAGGTTAGTACACATACATCACCTTTCAGAAAGAGTTTTAATGTGGCAAAGTCTTTCTGATCTTTAACTTCTTTCCTTTTTATGTTCAGGTAGTTGGAGATGTTCTAAGGATTCGGCAGATCCTCACCAATTTGATAAGGTTCTTACCTGATTCCTGGATTATCTGCATATGACAAGTTTTGGTTCCTGATTTGTTCAAACGTTTTGCAGCAATGCTATCAAGTTTACACATGAAGGAAATGTAGGAATCAAACTCCAAGTGATATCAGAACCACCCTTTGCGAGAGAGAACGCATTGAACGCAGACACTGAGGAACACGAACAAAACGGTTTGACCGAGACTTCAGTTTGGATTTGCTGTGATGTTTGGGACACTGGAATTGGAATCCCAGGCAAGCAAGCAATTCTGACAAATCAACTTGCTCAAAAACATGGAAAGAGAAAAACTCCAACCAACCTATATATTATTAACCTGGTACATGTTTTGTGTTCTTGTGCAGAAAACGCTATTCCATGTTTGTTCAAGAAGTACATGCAAGCAAGCGCTGATCATGCCCGCAAATACGGTGGAACTGGTCTCGGACTTGCCATTTGTAAACAGCTGGTAAACTAAAGATTTTACAACGTTACAAAAGAAACTAAAGAACTTTGTTATTCTAATCTTTCTATACTTGTTTACAGGTTGAGTTAATGGGAGGTCAACTCACTGTGACAAGCCGGGTGAACGAAGGATCAACGTTCACATTTATATTACCCTACAAAGTTGGAACATCAGATGATTATTCAGATGATCAAGATGAGTTCTCTGACATGGCGGATCATCAATCCGAACCAGACGATACAGCTGAAGGATATTTCCAGTTTAAACCGCTTCTAGGATCTATATATACTAATGGCGGACCAGGCATCGGCAATGACTTCTTACCTCATAAAGTCATGCTTACTAGTCCTATTAAGCTCATCAATGGTTTTGTCGCTGATCCTTCTAACAACACTGGACAGAGCGAGATGCTTCAGCTTGAAAACGGTGGTTACGTGGATGAATCTAAACTCGAAACCAGTTCTGGTCATTGCCCTGAATCAGCTCACCAATATGAGAATGGAAATGGTCGATGTTTCTCTAAGGAATCTGAATCTTGTAGCAGTTCACAAGCTAGCTCAGAAGGTGGAACCTTAGAAATGGAGTCAGAGCTTACAGTTTCATCTCATACGGAAGAGGAAAAAGCCGAAACAGATCTAAAAGAAACACCAAAGCCAAAGATTTTGCTTGTGGAAGATAATAAGATCAACATCATGGTTGCAAAGTCGATGATGAAGCAGTTAGGCCATAGCATGGATATAGCTAATAATGGAGTTGAAGCCATAACCGCTATCAATCACTCTAGTTACGATCTGGTACTCATGGTATGTTAATTCTCTAAGATCCAAAGACTTGTCCTTTTCAAATTCACTTAATTTGAAAAAGGCTTATAATTCAAATTGGGTTCACAGGATGTGTGCATGCCGGTTCTGGATGGTTTAAAAGCTACAAGACTGATCCGTTCATATGAAGAAACTGGGAACTGGAATGCTGCAATAGAAGCCGGAGTAGATATAAAGACATTGGAGAATGAGCAAGTTTCTGTGCGTTCCACAAACCGGCTGCCTATAATCGCGGTTAGTACTTCTTTTTCGAATACTAAACAGAGATCTAATGCATAACTTGAGAAAACTGAAAAGTAAAATCTGGTGTGGAATGTGCAGATGACGGCAAATACGTTAGCAGAGAGTTCAGAAGAATGTTATGCAAATGGTATGGACTCGTTTATTTCGAAACCTGTAACGTTGCAAAAACTGAGAGAGTGTTTACAACAGTATTTGCATTGACATTTCAGAGTTTGGTGTTTTGTAGATTAAGTGGTTGTTTTGTATATAAATTGTGTAGGAAAAAAGTTTTGGAGAGCTACTAAGTAGCTTCCTCTCTTTAGAGATGTATAGTTCAATAAAAAAAAAGCTTCTCTTCTTTATTTATTTGTGGGAAATTTCTGGCGAGAGAAACAACAAGAAAACATTTTTGTTCCCACCATTAGAATCCAGTAGAATACTAAAAGCAGCCAAACTCTACAAAACGACATTGAGCATACTCAAGCTTTTCAAAACGGACTTATCTCGATTTCTGTTGGCTGTAACGTTGTATTCCATGGACATCCACAATCCCGGGAGGGAACACTGGATCAGTGGCTGCTCTAACTGCGACTTTTGCAACCGATTCAACATTCACCGGAGGTGTGAATAAAGGTCCGACTAACGGAAGCTGGTTCAGAGGTTTTGCTTGTTGAAGAACCTAGAAAAGCAACAAATTATGAATAAAGAGGCAATCTTGAGGGCTATTGCAACAAAGATGAGATCTCTTACCATCTCCATGGGTGAACCAAATACTCCCAATGGGATCTTCATGCTCCCAACACTGCGAGTTCCATATATAAAACCAGGTCGCAAGATTATACCTGCACAACATTCACCAAAACTTCAAATGTAAAAAACGGATAAGTTTCAGAGAGAGTTTTGTAGATGTAACATAAAGGTTATACCTCCATATGCAAATCTTGTGAGCAGCTCGGTCTCAGCAGCTCGCTGTAAGGATGAAAAAGAAAATTTCTTAAGACACCGTATACTAACTAAAAAGAGCTATGCAATAGCTGTAGTTTGAAAAGTATATGATCACCTTTCCCTCATAGTATCCTCTCAACAAGTAGTTGGCTAATCCGAAATCCGCAGCAGAAATATAGACAAATCTTTTAACACCTGGTCAACAAAGAAAACAAAATTAAAATGCCAGTAACTCTTGCTAATCCAATATATGCCCTGCTAATATACATGGCTATCATAAAGAATTAGATTGTAAACATTTTATATAGCCCTGGTTAATGCAAACTAAAAGAACTTGTACCTTTTTCTGAGGCAGCCCTAATTGCATTGATGTTTGCTGTCCCGTTAATCTTATACATATATGAGTTTGAACCAAAACCACCAACACAAGAAATCTGCAATGATTTATCCCCAATTACTTCCAATAATGTAAAATTGACAAAAGCAGCAGTGCTTCAATAAGTAAAAATCTGTAGCGATTATCAACTTTCTACATTATTACTGAAAATTGAGAAAAGAGAACATACCACAGAAGTCACTCCATCAAGAGCATCTTTTAATAAATCAGATGATAGAAGGTTTCCTGGTAACAAAAGTGAATTACAAAAAGAATATAAACACACAGGGAAAAAAATACCAAGTTCCTACAAAAATGTTGAAAAGTTAACAACAACAGTACCTTGATGCCATGTTACTCTAGAAGCCCAGGACTCTTGTAAAGACGACTTACCTGACCTAAAACCCATACAAATGGTTAAATACAAACCCGTAAATCAACATCTAATATAGATCAGATTTCTTTAAACAAGAAGCTTCAACTGTGAGCCACAAATTTAAACCAAATTGCATTTGTTCTAAGACAGGAGTTAACGCCCTCAACGAAAGTTTAGATACCTGCTAAGGCTAGAGACAGATAAGCCGCGATCTAAAGCTTCTTTACAGACATGTGATCCCACAAAACCATTACCTCCCAGGACAAGCAGCTGACAAAAGAAGGAAAGATAAGTTCCAAGATCATTGCAACATCATTACAAATAATCATTAAGTAAGATCCCCAAAAACGCATACCTTCTCAGTAGGAGGTGGAGGCACATGTACAGTCTCAGCTTCTTCCACATTGAAGGGCTCATCAATTTTGTTAGAGTCTGTAGAGAGATACCTCCCGCCACCACCAGAGGCAGAAACAAACCTAATGCAACATAATCCATAAGCACAGAACAATAAGCTAAGTCAAGTATCTAAATTTCACAAAATACTCAATTGCAACCCAAATCTCCTAATTTTGAGACCAACCTAGCTACGAGAAATTACCAAAACAAAATGCGCATTTCCTTCGACACCCTACCAATTGATGTCTAGAAGACGATTAAGGTGCGATCAAAGTTACTAAAGAGCTGGGGAAGAGACCACTCACCGTATCTGGGAAAGAGATGATTGGTAACGAATCAAACGCGAGACGATTGTCCTCATTTTCGAATCGGAGCAGGAGAAAAAAAAAGCAATTCGAAGTAAAGATGAGAGCTAACAAAAATGAAAATTAGTAAGAGGAAGAGAGTCCGATGGCGATGGAAATGGAAATGGAGGAGCTCACGGCCAAAATAAACAGAGGCAAAACGTCGAAAAGAGAACACGTCGCCTCTTACCAAGGTGCCACGTAGACCCTGACCCGAGGATCCGAATCCATGGGAAGCCACGAGAGCCGCGCGTGGCTTCAACGCGAGATCATTGGATATTAAATTGGGCCGAAGTTAGTTGGGCTTATATTCTAATTGACCTTAGATGTATGGCCTGGCTCGCTCCGTTTCAGTAGAATTGTGTTGTTTCACATTCATTCCCTAAGTAAGAACCAACCACACTCAGGAAGAAGTGTCAGAGAGGTCAGCCAGAGTGATGATCACAAGAAAAAATCTGGCGACGACAAAGTCAGATACAGAAATCTGACTTTGGCCTAAAACAATTAGTGCATCTTTGAATCTTCTTACTATTTTTCTGTAGTCTGATGGTTTCAATTAACATTGTAAACTTTTGCGGGAAAAAATAAGATTAACATTGTATACAACTTTTGTTTGATAACTATTTTTGCATTTACACACAAACAAATACAAAAATCAATGCATGTATTATACACACACAAACGTAATCATAAACTTAAAACCTTCATATTAAATACATCTTCAATCCTAAATGCAAGCGCGATCAATGATCAGTAAGTAAGTTTGTGTGCCGTGTTTGAGGGAAGAGAACACTGTCTTTAGTTCCTAGAGAATAGAGGATATCTCTATTTATACCTTGTCGGTCACTGAATTCCTCTTAAGGGTCACTGCATCAGTTGAGCTACTTGCAGTCTCCGGTTTTCGATTCCCTGAATTCACTGGTTTATTCCCTAAACCATTAACGGTCACTTCATCGCTAAAGCTGCTTGCAGGGACAGGTTTTCGATTCGTTACATTCTCTGGTTTGTTCCCTGAGCTGATATTCTCTGAGTCGATTTGGACTTGGGTAGCTTCATTGGATGAGATAGCAAGGTCTCCAAGTGGCGGCATTTCACTGGCTTCCTTGGAGGAGGAGGAGCTAACGTGGCTTGATGAAGCTGTCTTCTTCTCCAAGAAACGAACGACAACACATGTGATGTTGTCTGCACTTCCTCTCTTTATTGCTTCACCCACAAGTTTCTTCGCTGAGTCCTCTGGATCTTCAACTTCCTTAACCATTGCAACTGCTGCCTGCAAAATATGATCAAATATTATAATTACAGTATTGGAGTAGGAAATAGAAGATGTTAAAGAAGCTATTAACTTCACAGACCTCATTAGAGAAAACATCCCACAGTCCATCACTTGCTAGGATCAAAAACTCAAGAGAATCATCAATCTTTTCTTCCTGTATCCAATGACAAAAGTTTGTGAAATTTGTCAGCTGGAGAACAAAAGGGGTCAAAACGATTATGCAATGTGGTTCTTATAGAAGTGCTGAAAATACCTGGATTTCTGGATCAGCAACAACATATTGCTTCAGAAGCCGATCACCAAACGCACGAGAAACTGCAAGAACTCCTCCAACCCTCCAAGTTCCTATTTAGTTTATGAATGAAATAGATACCCCTATAATTAGAACTATATGTTGAGAAAAGCATGAAGCAGAAAATATAAATCATATAGTTGCTTGTTACTTACCTGCCCACATCACAAATCCACCAGCATTCTCAATCCTTTCACGTTCATCACTTTGGTCAGGTTTATGGTCCCTTGACACAGCAATGGCTGCAAGGTACAGATTTATGAAAAAGGTATTATCTATCAGTATACTACATGGTATTGGTGGTGTCATAGATATTGATTACTTAACATTACAATGATATACACCAAAAATGAAAAGAGAAGTCATAACGGATCTCCTAGAAATTTACCTTTTCCACCTCTGCTGATAACAGCTCTTGAATCACCAACATTTGCAACAACTAAACGGTCACCAACAAGAATAGCTGTAGACGCAGTCGAACCAGCGTCTCTATTGTGACTATTTTCTGACTTAAGAAGTTCTGAGTCTGTATGGTTATAGGCATCAGCTGGAAACATTGAAAAAAATTGCAATGTAAATTAGATCGCTGCATCTACAACAAATTATATTAAAAACAACTTTGCTCAAGTTTTTTTTACAGTACTTATAGCTGATTTGGTGTCAGAAATAAACTTTGGGTGGGTGATCAGGTTACTGAAAAGATGACGTTTCACGTACTCAGCTGCTCTGGCTCCACCATGGCCTGGCAAAACAGTAAGTAGCATAATTAGTTTCCTGTTCTTAATGTCAATACTAAGATTTAAGCTAGAGTAACAGCGAGAACTCGAGGTTAATTAGCACCAAGACCAATACTTAAAGCATGACTCATGGCACAAGTGAACAATGAGGATTCATAAACCAGGCTACCGATAATACTAAGTTTGTTAAGAGTAATGTATAAGTTCTTGTCAAGAAGAGAGAGGGATGATACCATCAAAAACTCCAAAGAGACCAACGATTTCTCCATCAATACCGTCGATCCTAGTCTCAAAAAAGTCTTCCATAGATGATCTTTTCCCAGCGGAGCTTGCATATCCATAGCTAAATTTTCCATTCTGGCTGAAATTGAATCATATCATGTACAAAGCACAATAAACATTTAACACACCAAAAATCACACTGATAATAATAAGCACATGAGAAAACAGAATGAACTAATGAGATCAATCGAATCCAACAAGGTGAAAGAAACCACAATTAAAGGAAAAAAAATCAAATCCAACATAGCTATTATTGGTTCAAGTAATTTCATACTAACAAGAAAGAAATTTAAGATTAAAATCGAGCTGAGATTAAGCATGACCTGAGACCTCCTCCGCTCGCTGGAGCTTCAACAGTATGCGGCTGGTTGGAATACGACAAGGCCAAGTCCAAATATCCCATATCTCTTCAGAAATTTCAAACGCTAATGTTCATGTAACCTAAAATTGAACTAGAAACGGGATAGATCTAAACAATCACAATTTCGGAAACACAGAATCGATTTTCAAAATTGAAAAAAAAAAAAAAAAGTACCTGAAAATTCCATGAAAGAATTAGAAGAGAGAAGTGAGAATGGTTGGAGAAAAGAAGATGGGAGATTCAAGGTTGATTCCTAGTTGAGAAAATAGAGAGAGAAGGAAGAGAAAACAGGTGATCGACGTTAAGAGAAGGGAGCATATTCCGGCGAACAAATGGATTTCGTTTGCTGAAAATAGAAAAAAGTAGGAAGGAACCACCACATCCACAAGTCAACCAAATTTGGAGGATGTACAAGAGCTGACACTTGTCACGTAAAGCAAGTGGAGTAGTATCACGTGGGTCCTTCACCAGTCCAGATGTACCTTTAATTATTGGCAATTGGGCTAATGGGCCTTTGTTTTCAACTTGAGTCTAGAGCAGGGATAAGTCTACTCCAACTGCCAAACAGCAGCTAAAAAACTTGCAAATCGGAGAAAGAGTGTGAGAAGTCGACACACATTACATGCTGTCATAGTTACTGGCTTCTCGTCGCCGGAGGAATTCAAAACCCAACGGATCCGTTTTGAGATCAAGAAGAAGTTCTATCATGGCGAAGGAGCAGCACTTGCGACCTTGGTTTCTGGATCTAGTACCGGCTTTGGTTGTTTTCCTCGCTGCAGCTCATGTCATCGCCTTGGTACTTCTCGTGATCTCATCTTTTCTTTTTTTTTCCTCCTTCTCTTTTTATATATTCTGATCTCGAATGGTTGATCTCTTGGGGCTCGCAGGGTTACTGGATTTACAGATTGGCCACTGATCGTCGAGCTCAGAGTCAGAGAGGCAAATTTCACTGAAGAAACATCGAATAGGTTCGTAATCTCAACTACGGTGGTACTGAAATTTCAACAGTTCGTGGGTTTGCTTCCGATCTGATATTTGCGATTAGTTGAGGTTTTGTGATCATTGATTTTGTCGCTTATGAGGAGGATTTCGGAAATGTTTGCTTTAGTTCCGGGATCATCTCTGCTCACTAGTTTTGTTTTCACCAATGTTCTAGCTTATACCGACCTTTATGCAGTTTTCAGGTTCTTCTAAATAGATTAAAAGTTTTAATCATTGTTTCATTACACTAGTGTCTGCAGGCCAGTAAATTGAAACAAATCCAAGTGTTTTTCTTTGTGCTTGATGGTTTAATCGTGGTCTTGAGCTGTCGTGACGCTTGTGTTCTTAGTTCTTGACTACTATCAGTAACACTTTTGAGTATCATTCCGTGTCGAAGACTATTAACGTATTACCATTGCTTTCCTGTGATAAGTCTTCTTAAAAAAGAGAGAAAAAGAGTTGTCTGATGCTACATCAGCTTAGCTAATTCTGTCTGTGTGTTGTTGACATGTTAGTTGGTCTTTGATGACTATTAAGTATAGGATTGAACAGATTCATGGGAGATTTTGGTAGTGGGTTGCTTGGGAGCCTTTAGGCATGGGAGTGTAAAGGATGCTCTAGGATTCGTCCTTAGGTTTTGGTTTGTTCTTTTGTTCTTTTGTTTTTTGGGTTTCTTGTTTTTTCATTGATTCTCTGCGGAAAAATAAAAAGCAGAACCATTTTGGTTCTTATCACCCTGTTTTCTGGATCTATGTTTTCATTTGAGTCTCACTATCCTCACAGACATATCATTCACTAGGTGGTTTCATGTGGCAGGTACCCTTCAGTGGTGTTTCACACATTGTCTAAGGGTAAGGCCCAATTTCAATGTTTATCCATTCGTGTTCATCAAGACAAAGTTGTAGTCTCCCTGTATCAGAACTAAGTATATATGTTCACTAACCAAGATCCTATTGCAGGGGCCAACAGAAGCGACTAGAAGGTGTAACCAAGAGTAGAAAATGTCTCCGGAAACCATTTTATTTGGCTGGGAATGGTATTGAGTAGTCAGCTTTTAAAACAAAGATCACAATGTGGCATTGTATAGGTTGTATAAGTTTTGCTTGATTAAAAATTGGGGATAAATAAAAGAATCCCTTTTCATCGCAAGTTTAGAAGATCTAAATCAAGCCTTTTCATTTGCTTAGTTTATTCTCATTTTCATGTTTCTTTAACCAGTTCATTGATTTTACCTTTGCCCTTGCCTCTTGACTTGTGGAATGTAGTTTTTTTTCTCTTACTTTTGTTTGCTATTATGTGACAACTCTTATTTAAAGATTGAATTTGCTGATATAGATTTATCTACCTTCCATATATTTGTCCTGCCTGTGACACTGTTTCCATATATTAGTATCCAATTTTTTATTTAGAAAAACTTTCCAGCTGATACAGATATTTATCTAACCTGCCACATGAAAACCCGTATCCTTTCTGTTGTCACCAAACTCCATATGCGATCAAAATAGCTTACCATACACGGCCTTGCTACATTATCCGCAGTCAACAAAGAGTAAGCAGAGCGTACAGTAAATTCAGTTTGCCCGATATGTAATGGGGCGGAGGAGACTATATTACATGTGCTGCGGGACTGCCCTGCGATGACAGGGATTTGGATGCGTTTAGTCCCTTTACGGAGGCGAAATGAGTTCTTCTCTAAGACGTTGTTAGAGTGGCTTTTTGATAATCTGGATGGCAGAAAAGAGAATTGGCCAACTTTGTTTAGTATGGCGGTGTGGTGGGCGTGGAAGTGGAGATGTAGGGATATCTTTGGGGAGCGACGACTTTGTCGGGATAGATTGAAATTCATAAAGGACAGGGCGGAGGAGGTAAGCCGAGTCCACGCTGCGGCCACTGCTCGGACTCGTGGGGCAGAACGAGTTAAGCAAGGAGTAAAATGGAAGACACCAAGTGAAGGATGGGTGAAGATTAATACGGACGGTGCTTCCCGAGGCAACCCCGGGGCAGCAGCTGCAGGTGGAGTAATCCGGGGAGCGAATGGGGAATGGCTGGGAGGATTTGCGTTAAACATCGGGATATGCTCGGCTCCACTAGCGGAGCTATGGGGAGCTTATTACGGTTTGGTGATTGCCTGGGAGAGGGGCTATAGGAGAGTGGAGCTAGATTTGGATTCGGAGTTGGTTGTCGGGTTTCTACGAACAGGGATAAGTAATGCTCATCCGCTGTCTTTCCTGGTGCGTTTGTGCCAAGGCTTTATATCAAGGGACTGGTTAGTCCGAGTTAACCACGTGTATAGGGAAGCTAACCGCTTAGCTGATGGGTTAGCAAACTATGCGTATTCTTTACCTCTAGGCTTTCTCTTTGTTGAGACTTGCCCCGAGGAAATTTTTTGGATTATGTTAGAGGATGCAAATGGAACAGTGATTTCTAGAACTGTTCGAGTATAATTTTTTGTAGTTTGTTTATTTAATAAAGTAGGGAAGACAATTGTCTTCCCCCTCCTACCAAAAAAAAAGATATTTATCTATTTTAACGCTTTTCTTACGCGGAACGTTTTTTGTACTTTTCTACCTTTACCGGCAACTTTTATGATGAAAAGCAACCAAAGTAGAGAGAGATAGAGAATATATATCTTGATAATTCGTAATTGTGTATTTTATTGATAACCAGCTAGAAATGCCAATGCATGACATTTCCACCAACTAATTAGCTTGTATTTGTCCTGTGTTTTAAAGATTAATGATAATATGTCGACAAAAAGTTGTTCGTGGCTACGGCCAAATGCAATAATTATGATTGGTTGGTTTAACACGTGGTTTCACCATTTATTCCAGTTCTATGCAAACTATTCACCAATCAAGAATACAAGAAAACCTGAAATTGTCAAAAATGTAAAAGAAGAACAAATCTTTATTTTTATAGGAAGAAAATATCAATAATCCCCACGGCTTTGATTTGCAAGTGATTTATTAGAAGTAAAATATCTCACATAATTATCGTCATTAATTGAGAAAAACACATGAAATACAGATAAGCCAAGCCCAATGGTACTATTGGAGTTTTCTATAAAACTCCGAAGCCATTTCCTCCGTCCCTTATTTTGTGACACCACACAAAGTCGTCTTTGGAGAGAGAGAGAAGGGCCAACGACCACACACACACACCAACAATAAACCATGAGCCCTTCCAAGCAGCGACATCGTAGCTCAACCGGAGAAAACAAGTCAAAACCGGTCAGATCCGGTTCATCCTCCGGCATACCGGAATGGATTACCGAATCAACCAACGGCGGATCTCTCCGTCGCGTAGATCCCGATACAGGTATCGACGGCTGGGCTTCTCCTCCCGGCGACGTTTTCTCTCTCCGCTCCGATTCTTACTTGACCAAAAAACAAAAATCTCCCGCCGGTGATTACCTCCTCTCTCCCGCCGGTATGGACTGGCTCAAATCCAGTACCAAACTCGAGAACGTGCTCGCTCGTCCCGATAATCGTGTAGCTCACGCGCTTAGAAAAGCTCAATCTCGCGGTCAATCTCTTAAGAGCTTCATCTTCGCCGTGAATCTCCAGATTCCGGGTAAAGATCATCACAGCGCCGTGTTTTACTTCGCGACGGAGGAACCGATTCCTTCCGGTTCGCTCCTCCACCGGTTCATCAATGGCGATGACGCTTTCCGAAACCAGAGATTCAAAATCGTGAATCGGATTGTGAAAGGTCCTTGGGTAGTTAAAGCCGCGGTGGGGAACTATAGCGCTTGTCTTCTAGGTAAAGCCTTGACGTGCAATTACCACAGAGGTCCTAACTACTTTGAAATCGATGTCGACATTAGCAGCTCGGCGATCGCAACGGCAATCCTCCGGCTAGCTTTAGGATACGTGACGAGCGTGACGATCGATATGGGGTTCTTAGCGGAGGCACAGACGGAAGAGGAGCTGCCGGAGAAACTAATTGGAGCTGTTAGGGTCTGTCAAATGGAGATGTCGTCAGCGTTTGTGGTCGACGCGCCACCGCCGCAGCAAATGCCGTCACAACCGTGTAGAACATTGAGTTCGGCGAAAGTTAACCATGACGAGGACGAGGATTGAGATTAAACCACAGGTCAATGAACCATTTCTCTATCTCTCAAAGAATGTGAAACAATTTTCATTAATCACAATCAAATTTATTATTAATCATTTTTTTGTTTATGGATTTTGTAAATAATCGAGAGGTTTCATGATATAATTAATGGAATTAAAATTGAAGTTCGACGGATTCTTCTTTGTTCTTTTTTTTGCTGGAACCGGAATATAGAGAATAGTTCACTTTCACCGGAATAATTAAGCGTGTGATGATCATTTTAAGAGTCGTGGGACAGATGAGTCCATATGTGAAAAGCGAAAATGTTGAATCTTTGGAGGAGATTTTATACCTCAAAAAACCCAAAAAAATGTATATAATGAATTTATGCTTTTTCGAGTAAAAGATTACACTCAAGGAAAAAGATGATTCTGATAGCTTAAATTGGACTTGGAAAGTAAGCAAATGTTGAACCATGTTTGACGTTCACTACAAAACATACTTCCAAGTCAGGATGAAGTATATTAGAAAGCAAATAATATATATATGTAGATATTAACATAAAACGATTTAAAGCATTGTCAAGCAATATGAAGCATATTTGAGACTATTGATATAGTGATATCAAACACTTAAAACAAATCAAAGGTTCAATTCCTATGAAGAAAAAAAATAGCATCGGTCAAATTAAGTTTGGTATTTGAGCTGAATTCTAGTTAAAGCATAATTTTAGTTATTTAGCTTTTCATCAAAACGATATTGTGTTAATTCTTCGTCCGTCAAAATTTATACATGTTGTTAAAGTCCAGAATCATATTTATTACTTTCCTATAGTTTGAAACTAAAAACTTTTTTATATCTTGCAATAAAAAATAAAAAAACTGGACAAGTTTAAATTTATTTATTTCTTGATAAGATTTTACCAAATTTAAGTTTGGAATAATACAATAAAAAGCAACTGCCTCGTACACAAACTTTTTTTTGGGGCAATTTACTTAACACACGTACTTCATGAAGGATAAAGCTAATTTATGAGCCAAAACCCTTACTTAATTAGCTACAACCATTCGGAGCAAACCCAACTCGTCTACCAGCCACGTCGTGCACAATTTCTAGCGTTTTTTGCTGAACGTTTCCGAAAATGGCTGGAATGTTATCATTTCCTGCAAACGCAAAACAAACCTGTGATATCGTGAACGGATACAAAATCCCTATTCCATCAAGTTCTACGACCGTGCCACCGCCAAAGGAGAATGAAATCTTCGGGAGCGTCACCGTTTCCAATCCAGTGAAATCGTAGCATGTGTCAAAAATCGAGCGTCCCGACGTAGCCTTGTAGCTCGACATCTTTTCTTTAAACACGCTCCGCAGTTCCGCGTAGACCTTGGTAGGGAGGCGAGTAATCACAGTGCCAGAGTCGATAATAGCACCGCGCGTTGAGAATACTGTTGGAGTAATCTCTAGCTTCTTATCGCCGACGTTGATACCTATGATATTGATGCCATAATGGGATGAGCTTGGGGAGGAAGTAATCGGGGTGAATTTAACGGATTGAGAGATTCCGGCGGATCCAAAGGTAAGATGGCCGGTGTTACTTGCAGAAGAAGGGAGGCAGTAGGAGAAGATATTGTTGTAGGTCGTCGTTGTTTGTGACGGAAATGAGAATTTGCCAGGACTAAGACCGAGAAGCCCAGCAGTACCGTTGAAAAGTCCTTTGTTGTTTTCACCGCAACCAAAGTAAACATTGTCCAAGACGTCAGAGTTCGTTAAGGTGAATGTCTCCTTGGCTAGGAATCCGACGGTAATCGATCCATCTCCATAACGGAGTCTGTATAGACAATTGGAAGCCGAACAACTTGCGGTGTTTTCACACATTGGAGATGAGCACGAGACGTTGTGGTAAGAAGAAGATGAAGAAGGGTTGAATTTTGGTTCGTTTTGTGAATAGCAACTTCCAAGACATGGCTCGCATTGAGTCCATGTCAAATCGCTTCCGGTGTCGAAGACTAGCGATATATCGTGCTTCGGTGTACCGATTCCGATTGTTACGATGTAGTTTGCTGAACCGATTATGATTCCATTTTTGGCCGGTAGCTCCGTTGATTTGGTTTTGCTGACTTCATCTGCGATATTCTTTGACAACTTCGAGTGGATGGACTCCACGCGTGCTTGATCACGTCTGAGGATTTCGTCATGGTCGAGTCTCGCATCTTTGTTGCTGCTAAGATGGGAGCACGCGCCATGCATGTGCACCACACGCAGCGACGACTTGGTATTAGAAGCTGTGCAGAAAATTCATGTTAAAAATAACAAAAGAGACCCAAAACTTCACAACTATTGCAAACAAAACAAAAACAAAAAAAAAAAACTTATAAACACAATGGATGATTAGAGAGTAAATAGGCTAAGATACTCACCTTTTGAAGAAGGGACACAAGATGATGATGAAGGAAAAAGAGAGCTGACTTGAATGGTGTAAGAATCAAGTACCTTTCCACTCTCTCTTTTCTCAGCTCCTTCAGTAAAACACCAATTGAGACATACACAAAGAAGAATTATCATATTCAAGAAATTCTTCATTATGCTCATTTTAACCTCTCTCTATCTCTCACAACAATAAAAGTGTTACTCAATTACATGAAATTGGTTGGTCCTTTTATAGCCATTACTCTTTGCTCAAGATAAGTGTTTAATGGCTGTTGTTAAAGTCTAAGCTATCACATGCATTCACATTATCAAGTAGGGACTCCATCCCGTTTGTGTCTGATATATATGTCGTCTCTCGAGACGACTGACTCCAAGTCTTTAGTCTCCATGCATGTCCAGCGTACTTAAGGGGTTGTAACATTTTCTCTAGATACATTGTTAACGTGTAATTTTGTCTAAAGGCTCCAAGTTTGGCGTAATTAATCGTCAACTAGATGTTGATGTCATTCTGTTCTCTTGTCTTCACTCGAGTCTCCAAGTCTAGCGTACTAAATGGGTTGTACTATTCCACTTAAGTCTAAGCGCGATTGATTGAGCAGTGAACTAATTGAGTTTATTTTTTTATAACGTTTTTCATTAAATATTAAATGGATATACATGGTTCCTTATTTAGGCTTTACAAAAAGAGATCAAGAAAAAAGGTAGAACCGGATTTGTGAACTCGCTTAACGATTAGTGCAACAAACGAAGAAGTTTGATTGAATAATAGATGAGAGTGACTCCATTAAAGTGCTACAGCCGAACTAGTTTTGCAGAAGGTCCGAAGCTAAATCTGGCCGGTTGTGGCTGTAATATGAAGCTTTGTTCCTTATAGTAGCATCGATGGTTCTGAAGTTTAAAAAAGCAGTTTGTCTTGAGTTGTGTGATGTACTAATTAACTACAACCATTCGGAGCAAACCCCACCCGTCCATCCACTCCGTCGTACACAACTTGTATCGTCTGCTGCTGAACGCTTCCAAAGATGGCGACATTGTCGTCGGGATACTCTGCAAACGCCAAACAAACCTTTGATCTCTCGGACGACGAATACAATATCCCTTTTGGATCAAGTTCCACGACGGTACCGCCGCTGAAGGAGAACGCAATCTTCGGGATTGTCACCTCCTTCAAGCCTGTAAAATCATAACACGTGTCCAATTCCGAATCTCCCGACGACGTAATCGTATACTTGGACATCTTCTCCTTAAACGCGCTCTTCAATGCCGCATATGCCTTTGGAGGAAGACGAGTAATCACCGTGCCGGAGTCGATTATAGCACGTGGCGTTAAAGATTCGATTGAAGGAATCTCCAGTTGTTTATCGCAGACGGTGATTCCTACGATATTAAGGTAATAGAAGTCTTTGCTTGGGGAGGAAGAAACCGGCGTGAATTTGACGGATTTAGAGATTCCGGCTGATCCGAAGGTGAGATGACCACTGGTGTTGCTAACGGAAGAAGGGAGGCAGTAGGAGAAGATTTTATTGTAAGTCTTCGCCGTCTGCGACGGAAAGGAGAGTTGACCGGGTCCAAGCCCGAGAAGTCCGGCGACACCTTCGTAGTAATCTCCCGTATTGTTCTCACCGCATCCAAAATTAACGCCGTCGAAGACATCGGAGCTCGTGAGGGTAAATTTCTCCTTGGCGATAAATCCTTGGGAAGTCGAAGTATCGCCGTAGCCGACACTGTAGCCGCAAGTGGAATCTGAACAACTTCCTTGGAGACCTAAACAGAGAGATGAAATTAGAAGTTTAATTAAAACTCGGTTTAACGTTAACCGGAACCAACACGAATTGCAAAACCGTAAAATCCTAACCTCCGAGAGAATCACACACCGGTGATGAACACGAGACATTGTGGTAGGAAGAAGACAAAGAAGGGTTAAAGATTGGTTCCTTCTGAGTGTAGCAATTTACAGTGCATGGCTTGCACTGGACCCATGTCAAATCACTGCCGGTGTCGAACAAAAGTGACATATCGTGTTTTGGTGTTCCAATTCCGATCTTAACGATGTAGGTCCCCGAGCCGAGCGTGTTCGAGCCCCATCGCTCAGCCGGTAGATCAGTCAACTGGTTGGGGGTTAATAGGCTCTTCGAAAGCTTCGAGTGGATGGAGTCCACGCGAGCTTTATCACGTCTGAGGATGTCATCATGGTCAAGACTCGTCGTGGCTTTGCCACTGATGAGATGCGAGCATGGGCCGTGCCTATGCACCAACTGCAACGACGACTTGGTATTCGATGCTGAAATAGACAAGTTAAATTAGCGTTCAAATGGTGTCGTGCGTACGTGTTAGATGATTATATACTAGGACCAATCTAAACACAAATGAAACATTAGAGACTAAATTGAATTGGCTAAGATTTACCTTTTGAAGAAAGTGAGCACGAAGATGATAATGATGATGATGAATGAAAAAGAGAGCTGACTTTAATTGTCTGAGAACAACCCTTTCCACTGCTTATTATTCGAGCTCCCTCAGTACAACCCCAATTGAGAAGTACACAAAGGATTATTATGATACTCAACAAAGTCCTCATTATGCTCATTTTACCTTTTCCCTCACTCACTACAATAAAAATGTCACTCAATTACAAGAAATTGGTCGGTCCTTTTTATAACCAATTTGTTTGCTGAGGAAACCAAGTCTCTAGTGGATGTCACCCACATATCACATAAGCAGGGACATTAACCCCCATTCCAAGTTCAACGTGCTAAAGGGGTTTGAATATTTCAACTAGATATATTAGCGTCCAAAAGGGCTTGGTTAACCGGAGTGCGTCGAACCAGACCAAAATACCAAACCGAATATACAACTTGAATTAGTCAACTAAATGTCAAGGCTTTTGGACATAATCTTCTAATCGTTTACTTGCTTTAAGTTAATAAGCGTAGACTTGGTCTTCTCGTTTACTTGCTTCTTGTTAATAATTGGTACTTCAAAATCAAGTATCCGGTGTACGTTGTTAAACTATCACCCACCCCAATATCACATGTTTTGTCTCTCGACTCCAGCGTGCTAGAGGGGTTGTAATATGCGATTTTGTCTCTAGACTCCAAGTTTTCAAACACAATTCTTCACGGTATAAAAGAAAGACAAATTCGAAAGCAGCTAGTCCTTGCGTGGGCAGTTTTATATGGGCCTTTTACCAACATCACTCTGTATTATTCATCTAGTATTGGAATAAAAATGTACAAATTAACAGTTTGTTCTTGTAATTTCTGTATCATCCACACAAACTTTACTTCAAAGACCATCACGCTCTTTACCCGAATTACACACTTAATTAAGGATATGGCTAATTTGTGCCAAATCCCATAAATTTAAATTTTACCCCTTTTTTTTTTATTAACTAACTACACCCATTTGGAGCAAACCCGACCCGCCCACCCGCACCATCGTACACAACTTCTAGCGTTTGCTGTTGAACGTTTCCAAAGATGGCAGCGTTACTGTCATCGCTATTCCCTGCAAACGCTAAACAAACCTGCGATATCTTAAACGCGTAAAAGATCCCTTTCGAACCAAGCTCCACGACGGCGCCACCGCTGAAAGAGAACGCCACTTTCGGGATCGTCACCGTCTTAAATCCGCTGAGATCGAAACACGTGTCCAAGATCGAGACGCCTGACGTGGTCGGATACTTTGACATCTTCGCCTTGAACGAGCTTCGCAACGCCGCGTAAGCTTTCGGCGGGAGACGAGTGATCACGGTTCCTGAATCGATTAAAGCTCCCGGAGTAGAGAAGACGGTTGAAGGAATCGGCAGTTTCTGACCGCCGACGGTGATTGCGACGATATTAAGGCCGTAGAAGGAGGTTCCATCAGTGATGGTTGAAATCGGCGTGAATTTTACTGATCTGGAGATTCCGGCGGATCCGAAGGTGAGATGTCCGGTGTAGCTAGCGGAGGAAGGGAGGCAGTAAGAGAAGATCTTATTGTAAGCCGTTGCCGTCTGCGACGGAAATGAAAGCTTGTCACGGCCAAGACCTAGAAGTCCGGCGACACCGGTAAAAAGTCCTTGGTTGTTCTCACCGCAACCGAAATAAACACCGTCGAATACGTCTGAGCTCGTTAGTGTAAATTTATCCTTGGCGAGAAATCCGACGGAGAATGATTGATCGCCGTATTGAATACCGTAGATGCAATTCGAAGCTGAACAACTTCCGGCGTTTCCTGAAAATTAAATTCCGGTTAACAAAACCGGATACGGTTATAATAACCGGAACTACAAGAATTGATAATTGAACCTGTAGCTGAAGAGAGGGAACCACACGCTGCTGATGAGCAGGAGACGTTGTAGTAAGAAGTAGACTTAGAAGGGTTAAAGATTGGTTCCTTTTGGTCATAGCAAGTTCGAACACATGGCTGGCATTGAGTCCACGTTAAATCGCTTCCGGTGTCGAAGATTAGTGATAGATCGTTCTTTGGTGTCCCGAGTCCGACCGTCACGATGTAGTTTCCTGAACCGAGTGTACTTCCATCTTTAGCCGGTAGATCCGTTGACTGGCTTTGACTGACGTGATTTGTTGTGAGTTTCTTTGACAGTTTTGAGTGGATGGAGTTTACGCGAGCCTGGTCGAGTCTTAGGATCTCGACATGGTCTGGACTCGTGGCTTTGCCATTACTTAGACGCGAGCACGTGCCGTGTCTATGCGTCACGTGCAGTGAGGACTTTGTGGTAGACGCTGAATGTCATGAGATATAAAGTTCACGTTAGAAAAACATCATAGAAAAAAAACTTTATTATCTGACGAAATGATAAAGAAAAATTTCTTGTAATTTTTAACATATGTGGAGTGAAACAGAGTTGTACTTATAATTCACGAAATAGTCTAAATTGTTGAATTTTTTTTGTTAACTCACTGAACTAGCTAACAAAATATTGATTACAACTAGTAATTATTGTCGTTTTCCCCATTTAACAAAAGTGAACATCATTACTTTCACTTTCTTAGTCCTGTGATGGTATAATATCAATTACTTGGAAGCAAGAATTTGGCCTTTATAACCTAATTTGAGAGTCTCTATTCATCTACCTTATCTATAAAGCTAAAAGACAATGGATCATATCAGAAATTGGCTAAGAAAATCATCACCTCTGGGAGAAAGAACACAAGATGATGATGATGAAGGGAAGAGAGAGCTGACTTGGATAGTATGAGAATCAATCTCTCTTTCTTGAGCTCCCTCGTTACAACCCAAATTGAGACATACACAAAGGACTGCTATGATATTCAACAAGTTCCTATTTATGCTCATTTTGCTCTCTTATTTCTCTCCCTCAGAAAAATGACATTCGGTAACATGAAAATGGTTGGTCTTTTATAAACAATCTTTTTGCTCTAAGAAAGTCGCTAGTGGAGGTTGTTAAAGTTTAGAAGCAATCCAGTCATCCACATATCACACAAGTAGGGGCACTCTGTTCCATTGGTTTCATCAACCAGTTAGATAGTGACACATCATCAGGCAGTGGAGCATTATTGTTATTTTCTGTTGTCTTTCATACTTCCAATTTCAGCACAAAGAACGGGATAATATTCCACCAAATGATTCATTGATCAGTAGTAAAACTAATTAGGTAGGTGTCGAATCATGCATGTATATGTGTGTGATGCTCATTCGTTAGTTTACGACACAAAATAAAATGTTCAATTTATTCAAATGTCCAATGACGAATTTATATTTGTATAAACGATAGTTTATTCGTTAACAAAAGCATTAATGACTCTCCATAATGATATTTTCGCCTAATAATGGAAGAGTCAATTCCTAAGAGAACCAATAATTGAACAACTGCAAGCAATAATGTTGCTTAAAATTTAAGAGAATCCAAAGTGATCATAGTATTGAAGTAACCACAAAAAGAATGAAAGCAACATTTTTAGTCAATTAATTTACATCCTGTCTCTTGATTCAAGCTTACTTACGCGTATACATTTTAAGTCACATATCATATGTTTGCATCAATTTGGAAAAAGTGTTGCTTCACGAAATCACTCTCCTTCAAAAATTAAATGTATGTAGTTTACTAGTTTAGTTAGCATTTGGTAGATTTAATAATAATTGTTTACATGAACGTGTTAAACATCAACATGTGATCTCACATCTTAGTATCCTACTGTGAATCTCCGATGTATAAGAAACAATAGTTTAAGTAATTTATAGTTAAAGAAAGTTCTGAAGTTGAACTAAGGTTACTGGTAAAAATAACAAATACTAATAAAAAAAAAAAAAAATAAAAAAAAAAAAATAACAAATACTGTTGTAATACACTAGATTTTAAAGCAAATGGAGTGATTGTACAGGAGTAATTTGTGACCGAAAACATGCAAGTATGATTGAGATAATAAGTCCACAAGAACCTCAATTAATTGGATGTATGTGGGCCTCAATATATAGTTTCCGGAAAACAAAAAACTAATGAGTACAAGTGGGAACAAAAGATAAAGATTCTAATAAAGAATCTTAATGTAGTGGAAGTGGGAGAAAGCTGGAATCTGTACCCTAATTTCTAGAAACTTAGAAAATTCAGCAGTCGTCCAAATTCACAATTTAAGAAACATATATATATGTATATATATACTGTTTGGTTACTTTACTAACTAAGCACTCATATATGATTATTTGACTCATCAATAATGCATGTTGTTGGTTCCAAATATGAAACTCTGTATAGTTAACGGGAGTGATATTAATTCATTATCAATTTGATTTTATTATAACGAATCCGTAGACGGTGGATGAGATATAATTTATTTCTGATAAAAGAAAATGAATTGAGTGATGACCTAACTCTCCATCTCTATCAGACATTATATTTCTGATAAATACATATATACTAGGCCAGTCTTTTAACATATGTACAATTAGTTTAGTGCATTCAAATATGATCTCAATTTATAAATCCCAAAATAAGTTAAAAAAAAAAATCATTCCATAAACCTTCAATTTTTATTCCATATATTATAATATATATATGAGGTCTGCTAATAAATAAAAACCACCGATCATTAATGTTTTCAAAATCTGTTAAACAACATAATAAAATGAAACTAAAGCTTGTTCGATGCATCGCTTTTCTTACATGCGTTATTGATTATTATCAAGATAATGCTTATGCAAGGTAAATGTGTTAACGTCAATAAATCAGCATAAAGCGAAAGATACTGAAGTGTTTTGAAAAAGATGAGAAGACAATAACACTCGTTTATTTTAAATTATTCAGATAATTTATACTGGTCCCGGGGGTTTTACGTTTGTGTGAAAACAAAACTTTGTTTTTTTCTTTAATTTTGTTTCACCATCGTTATATGTCTGTGGCGGCTATCAACGTCTCTCTCTCTATACATTGTGTCGAGATATAAAAACTTAGAAATATATATATATGATCGAGAATGTTGTGGTAGGATCGAGAAGAATTCAAAGAGGACAATATAACAAAGAGTGATGGTGGTTTTGTAACTGAATATATATAAGTTATATAGAAATTAGAAAGTTGGTGATTAGCATTGTGGGAACTCGTTAGTTGTCACATCCCACGATGGATTCTGTTTTATCGTCCGAAGAGTTTTCCACTAAAGATAAGATAAGAGATTGAAATGAAATGTTATATTAACTCATAATTAATTATAGTGGGTAGATGTAATTGGCTTAAACAAAGGGAGTATCTTATGTAAATCAATTCATTTTAGGTTTGTATATCAACAACAATATTAATAACAAAAATATTGGATGGTCTATAGTTAGTCTTGCGTGTGTTATCGTTCACGATCTTTTAACTTAATATAGTGTTTTACCAATACCAATAAAAAAGTGATATATCAATAGTGGTACTCAACCAAATCTAGAGATGCAAAGTATCAACACATCCAGATTTGCCACTACAATTATCATGACATGCCTCAAGACTCGAGAATACCAAAATACGTCGTGTTCAAACCTCCGAACTAACAATAGAAAAGTTCTTTTAAAATATGCTTTTAACGTAATTTCGAAGAAGAATTCGAACATCATTATTTTATTACAATAACATCTAAAATTCGTAGGACACAGAGGATTACTTTTTTCTGTTTTCATATTAGCACAGTAGTACGTATAGGCTCTTTAACCGAACCTGTACCGGTTTGGAACTAATTTCTGTTTAGAACTGTATGGGTTCGTTAAGGCCCATTAAACAGAATCCCAAGTTTGGAGAAAGCCTAATAAAAATGGATAAAATATCTAGATCCGGGTTAACCCGACTTGAAGAAACGGGTTTGGAGTGTGTGAGATTTCCTCGTCACTTTCAAAAAAACAAATTAGAATTGGGAAACATCTAAAGCGTATGAGAAGATAAATCCGATCTAGGTCTCTTCTTCCCCAATCTCTCTCTTTGTCTCCTCGATCGAAGAATTTAGGCAATGGACAAAGGCAAAGCGGTGATGGGTACTGGTCGGAGATGGGCCGTTGAATTCTCCGACCAATCTACTGTTCCATCTTCCCGTGACATCCTCGATCCACCTGGCTTCTCTCGTGCTTCTCAGGAACAGGTTCTCTTTTTTTTTGCCCGTTTCTGTATTGAATTTGTAAATTTCTGTTGTTGTCGATTGGATTTGAAGTTTCAATTTGGAAATTTTACTGGGAATTGAGTTGATTTGCTACTGAGATTTGGTTTTAAAAATGGAATTCGATTTCAGGATGATTCAGCAAACAGCCGCCAAAAGAAAGACGCTGAAGCTACTTGGAAACTTCAGGTATACTTTATGTCAAATCTGAAAGTCGTATCTTAATTTGTACGGATTCGATCTTGGTAGATCTTAAAAGCCATTGACTTCCATGTATTGGATTGTCATAGTCCATGTCTTTCGCTGTCCAAATCTGATTGGGTTTGATGTGGCTGAAGTTATAAAACTGATATGTGTTTTTTTTTTGGTGAATGAGCAGAAAGCGTGGGAAGTAGCGCAATCTCCGTTTAAGAATTTGATGATGATGGGTTTCATGATGTGGATGGCTGGAAACACTGTGCATCTTTTTAGTATTGGTATTACATTCTCGGCTCTTTGGCAGCCTATCAGTGCTCTCCAGAGTGTTGGAAAGAGTAAGATTCCTCAACTACATCTTATTCTTCTTTGCCTAATTTGCTATTAGACGTCCTATTGTTACATTCATTAGCTTGCCAGCCCACAATTAGATGTAGTTTTATCGAACTGTGATGAGTATCTTGATTGGAAAAATGATAAAGTTAAATGAAATGGGGTTTGAACTTGCAAGTTGTATCCATAACTTATGTGGAATAGCATACTCTACTTCTGAATAAAAGATAGAAAGGACCTCTAAGAGAGGGAAGAACCGCTTCTCCAGGATCTCGTTGCAACTTATTATCATGTGTTTAAATTATTCCCATCTTTAATTGGTAGGTTATGTTTACTATTAAACATATCTTACTATTATGCACAATTTGATTTGTGAATCCAAGTCTAGTATCTTACATTTGACCTTTACCCTTGTCTGCAGTTTTTGAGCCATTCAAGGATAACAAAGTGGAACTACTTATGCCGAAATTAGTGTTTCTTGCCCTAAACCTTGGAGGGTTAGCTTTGGGTGTCTGGAAGGTAAGAAACTTTTTTCGTTTCCTCATTGTTTCCTCTTTCCTTTTTCCTTATGGCAACACTGCCTTGGATTAGAAGTGTAAATTACTCTTTCCTTATGCAAACAATTTTCACTTTCTCAGCTTAACACTCTGGGGCTTCTTCCAACACATGCATCAGATTGGGTTTCATCTCTACCCCCTCCTCAGGTTGGTAATTTCTGTCTGAAGCTAAATTTGTGTCTATGTGTTTCCGCATCATCCGTGAAAGCGAGAATCTGGCATTTTGACTCATCATCTCTAATCTGTTCATATTGTTTTCTCCTCTTTCTTTTTCAGGAAGTTGAACACTCGGGCGGAGGATTTGTTTTCCACTGACGAATCTTCATCTCTTGTATTTTAAATAATCCACCGCGAGACAACGACGACACTTTTGTGAGATAACTGCAACAGATACTTAAGTGATTTGTTCAACCCGGGTTTCATTATATGGACCTTCTCATCTTATGATCTTCTTGTAGCATTTTCAAAACTCAGAAACCATAGATTTTTTTTTACTTTTTAGTATGATGCTCATTATTCATCATAACTATGAATGTATTATTGGCTCTGAAGGGACCTATCTCCTCCCAGCTTTTTGTTTCTCATCTTTTTAGACAGGAATGGATAATGTTTCAGACAAAAATTTGGCTCTTTATTGCTTCCACTCATGATTCTGAGTAACAATCAATCAATGCTTGATATTAATTTTGTAATGACTAAGACCTTCTAGCTGATTCAGAAGGTTACAACAGAGTGGACTAGTAGGCGCAATAAGAAAACTAGGTCAAGTTTGGGAAGCACAAGACGTGGAACATAGTGCAGTCTTTTAAGTCGGTCTACTCAAAAAATCTCTCGACGACAAAAATGTTTACTTTAATGATTATAAGATTGCGAGAAATAAATGATTTACAGGAAGAAAAAAAAAAACCCAAAAAAGAAAGAAAAAGAGAAATAGATATTTTTTCCATTAAATCTTGTAATTTTTCCTTGCGATCTTCTAGTAAAAATTGATAAAACGAACAGAGATGACTCTTAACACGCTAACCTGATCCGAAATTTTCTATCTTTTTTGTTTATCATCACAAAAAAGTTTGATTCTTTGATGATCTTAAAAACTCTTACTTGGTCACTATCTTCCTGAGATTTTTTTATTCTTTTTCCAAGCGAATCTGAGTTTTGTTTTCATGTCCGCGAGGATTTCATTTCTGAAAAATCCCGATCCGTGCAATCACTTATCTGATTATAAGCTTAGATATGGTACTGATGGTTACAAATCTTTCAATAACTTGTTCAGATGCTTCAACGATGGAAGAATTAAGATCAAACTTCAAGGAATCGACATACCCAGATGCAGTTATTGTTCCGTTTATCAAAAGAGACTCTACATCTGTTTGATCTGTCGTTCCATTTCTTGTTCAAGTCATATCCTTTTGCATACCCAATTGAATAAAGGCCATGATATCGCCATTGATGTTGAAAGATCTGAGCTTTATTGCTGTGCTTGCATCGATCAAGTGTATGATTCTGAGTTCGACGAGGTTGTTGTGTCTAAGCAGCTTATTGGTTTGGGTATGTCTGTTAAATCCGGGGCTGATGTTGTTGCGGTTAGATCGAACAAGAAGAGGAGATTGGATTCGCAATTGATTATAGGGTCGAAGTTTTTGGTCTCTCCTCGAGATCGAAGGGAGAAATGGACGTTTCCTTTGGGGTTGAGAGGATTGAACAATTTGGGAAGCACTTGTTTTATGAATGCTGTGTTGCAAGCACTTGTTCATGCTCCTCCTTTGAGAAACTTTTGGTTGAGTGGTCAGCATAATCGTGATCTTTGTCCTAGAAGAACAATGGGTTTGTTGTGTTTGCCTTGTGATCTTGATGTTATCTTCTCTGCTATGTTCTCTGGTGATCGGACTCCTTATAGCCCAGCTCATTTGCTTTACAGGTTTGATTTCTGAGTTCTTCATTTGTCATACAAAGCGTTTCTAGAATTTATAAGTGAATGTTAATGTCACATTGTTAGATATGTTTGTCTGAGTTTGTTAACATGATTGAATGTCTTCGTAGACATTATGTGATGGTGGTTTTGATATTTTCTTGGTTTTTTATTTTTGGTGCATGAAGTTGGTGGCAGCACTCAACGAATCTAGCTACATATGAGCAGCAAGATTCTCACGAGTTCTTCATTTCGCTATTGGACCGTATCCATGAGAACGAAGGAAAGTCGAAATGTTTGTATCAAGGTAAATCTTATTTGGAAGAAGATGTCATTTATTTGTTGTTTATTGTTTGAAGGCCTTGGATTTTGTGTTGAGTGATTAAACTTTCAAGATAGGATTTGATTTGATGTTTGTTCCCTTTTGATACCGATAAGTTTGTTGGTTTTACTGTGCAGATCATGAGGAGTGTCAATGTATTACTCACAAGGCATTCTCTGGTCTTTTAAGATCAGATGTCACCTGTACAACATGCGGATCCACATCAACAACATATGACCCGTTTATCGACATTTCACTTACTTTAGATTCAGTGAATGGATTCTCTCCCGCCGATTGCAGAAAGAACAGATACAGTGGTGGACCAAGTGTGAACGCAACCATGCCAACTCTCTCGGGTTGCTTAGATTTCTTCACACGGTCAGAGAAACTCGGTCCGGACCAGAAACTAAACTGCCAAAGCTGTGGAGAAAAGAGAGAATCTTCGAAACAAATGTCAATAAGAAGACTTCCTCTGCTTCTTTGCTTGCACGTGAAGCGTTTCGAACATTCTCTTACCCGAAAAACCTCGAGAAAAATTGATAGCTACTTGCAGTATCCATTTCGCCTAAACATGTCTCCTTACCTCTCTTCCTCCATCATCGGAAAGCGGTTTGGGAACAGAATATTTGCATTTGATGGAGAAGGTGAGTATGACAGCTCATCATCATCATCCCCATCAGCGGAATTTGAGATATTTGCGGTTGTAACTCACTCGGGGATGTTGGAATCAGGTCACTATGTGACATATCTGAGGCTTAAAGGGTTGTGGTATAGATGTGATGATGCATGGATCAATGAGGTTGAAGAAGAAGTGGTGAGAGGATGTGAATGTTACATGTTGTTCTATGCACAAGAAAGAGTGATTCAAAAAGCTCATAAGGAGTTGAGTTATCAAGTTATCTCCATGGCTGATGCATTTCCCTTTGCTGATTGCTGACTCTTAACTTGGCCAAAGATTTTGACGCATTTTCCCTTAATACTTTTTTTTATTCATTTAAGGTTTATGCCAAATATTTGAAAGCCAAGTTTAATGATTAAAATTTCTTCTTCACTATATCAGTGTTCATATCAGACCCTTAGGCGGACAAAGATTTTCAAGTTACACAAGTACTACTTATTGAGTGATTAAAGAAACATAGAATCAATCATCTTCTTATGCTTAAAGCAAGTGGTTCTCACATGGAACTTCTGCAGAAAACTATGAAAAAGGGAGTAATACACACAAAATACAGTTGTGTTTCTTAGATATTTTGTTCTCAGTCAACGAGACAAAAGAGGTTAATAAAGAACATTCCACGTGTCCTGCAGAGACCAAAACAAACAATCATCTCATCTCATGCCTCGTCTGCGCCAATCTCTGTCTCGCTCTCTGCTTCTATCATGATCGTCTCTCTCATGACTTGAGCTCTTTGCTCTTCGTTCTCGGTCCTTGTCCAAATCATGTTGTTGCCTATTTCTGTCTTTGTGTCTGTCTTTGTCCAAGTCATGATCTCTCACCCTTTCCCTGGTTAATGATTTTTGTGGTGGAGTCTGGCTTCGATTCTGGCTCTCACTTCGGTATCTCTTTCTAGATGAATCTCTAGAATCTTCACGCTTCTCCCTTTTCTCTGGCAATACTCTCTCTGCAGTTGAAAAAGCAATGTTCATTTCATTTGTAGACAAACTAAAGAATTTGCAGCAAGAGGGTTAAACTACCGGACAAGCTTTTGTTTTGTATGTGGAACAATTGTCTCCAATGTTTTCACTTTTCATCCAGAAGATAGTAACTTTTAAATGTGTTAGTAAGAACTTACGATTTCCTGATAAGCCATCAGCTTCAAGCCTCTTTCGGTGAATCACAACTTTTCTTTCTATCTCCTCAGAGTTTTTCATCCCCTGTTCCTCAAGAGATTCTCGATACTCTATCAAAGCAACCTCTATGCGTCTAAGCTTTTGTCTGCAGCAATAAAAAGGTAAAAGTAAGTAAGGCAACATCTCAGAGTGGAGTAGCTACTGATACCTACATTTGCTGATCAATTGGTAAGCATATGCTTTCTAGATGAATTTTGTTTTTCCAAAAGCCAGAAATCCACCTCCAGGGACTGGAACCAAATACCCCACCAAATCTTGCCACGGTTTTTTTTGGTTTTGAAGCTCTAGCATAAACATGAAGGAATAGAGCTACTATTTTGGTGTATTTTCCTCCATAGTTTTCCCATTTACCTCAATTATTATTAGTCCTGAGGAACAGAGCTAATCATGCAGATCATACCTTTGCTCCTCGTTGATTTCATTTTCAGGCTGGATACGAACACTTGGATCAGCATTGAGATCCTCTTCATCGGTCTTGAAAGTTATTCCACCAGCATTATCGTTACCAGAGGAGTAGCTCTTTTTTTGTTCATCATCGTCTCTTGCCCAACTGGAAGTTGGCAATATGAGGTCATTTTTCTCCTTTTTCACAAAGGCTTTTAGCTCCGGCTGTGGGATTGGTATTGTTGAGGCCAGATTCACAGGCTCTTTAGTTTCAACTTTATCATAGCTGGTTTTTATCCGCTTAGGCTCAATGTTAACTTCTTCCCAAGTTGAATGTCCCTGTCGATACTTCGCATTTTCATCTACTACTTCATAGCCTCGCTGTTTCTCTGCATCTTCCAGGCTTAGCAGCCGAGCAACCATCATCTCTCTACCCCCTACAAGTGACAGACCGTTGTGTCTGCAGCGTCTCTCAAGCTCAGACATTGGTAGATTCAATAGCTCTTGCCTTGCAGCTCCTTCGCCCATTGCCAGTGCAGCGTCTTGATTGATCTTATCAGCATAGTTCATATTGCCCATGAGACCTTTCTTCTCTATATCAGGTGCATCACCACAGATGGAATGAAACGAGGTAACACCAGAGCTTCCCGAACGGAGAAACGTGGCCCGTAGCCCATTTATATATGCATCTGAGAAGAGAAACCAGTCTGCCCATACCTGCAGTACTTTTAGTACTCGTTCCTGCACAAAGTAAGAATGAGAACAGAACTTAAGAGAGTAATGAACAACATAAGAAGAACATTTGCATTCTCGGATTACACTAAGAGCTTCCGCGGTAATCCTTCCAGTTACGCTGCGGTATATATCGTTGAAGCTTTCCATTATATCGGGTAATGTTGCTTCGAATTTTGTCCGGTATGCAGAGGCATTTTTAACATGAGCGCTGCTATTGTGAAGAATGTCAGACACAAGCATGAGTCTTGCAACTTTAGTGGGAATCGATGTCTCTTTCAGGGTCAACGACTCTGTCAGAACTTCAACAACCTGTGAAACAAGCAAATATTTAAAGAAAGGGAATTCAAAACACATGTTGAGCCTTCTGAAAGATTTAAGAGAGGTTGTCTGTTATCCAATGTAAGCAAGAATAAATTTTACCTCTCCAGCTGCATCTGCGTTATCCAAAGCAAACCCCATAGCTTCTTTGATTTGACTCCTTTCTAAAGTTAGAGCGCGCAACATGTCCTCAAATTCATCCCTTTGGGAATCGGTTAGAGTTTGCTCAGCTTCCGTGCGCTGTTATTTATCAGTGATAAGGTATCAATAAACAAACTTCTCCAAAAACATGCAAAAAAGAAGAAGTAAGATATGATATGTGAGATTGCAAGGAGATTACCCTGCTTTTCCCTGCTGCGTATGTGCTTGTAGACTCTTTTCCATGGTTTGGGCTCCTCGTTGCAGGCTGCGGTGGGGGAATCCATCTATAATAAAAGAAAACCAACAGTGCTAAGGTAAACACAATCCAGCACCTGACTCAGTTTCAAATCTGGCTAGGTTAAATACCTTCCACTTCCAGCTATCATGATGTACGGCTCTGTTCTCCACCTTTGAAGGGTATCACCCTAAATGACGGCGAGAAAAATCATCAGGATATGACAAAAATAATGACGAGAACCTCATATATTCCTAATAGTGAAACAATTAAAATGTACCTGAGCAAAGGAATAGAGCCTCCAGATATAATAGGTATGCTCCTTCGAGCCCAGCTCAAACAAGAAGTTAAAAAGTGGATTACCACGCCCCCTCTCCATAATTGCTTGTTCAAAAGCGCAGCCACCGTCCAGTACATTAAGGGCCATTGTATCAATAATATGTTTGAGGTGCTCGTCCTCAGGAGAAACAACAGTGATATCCGGAACATTTGGGGTAAGAACCTGAAGATGAGATTTAAGTTAACAAAGAAATGTTTGTACTAAAGATCCCGAGGTTAACATATATGAAGGATAACATTCAAGCAGTATCCAGTAACTCAAGCACTTATCAAATATCATACTCAAGAACTTTTAAATAAAAAATTAAGTCATATGGACCAAGTTTGCAAACCAGCTCAGAATTTTGATTTGGAACGGAAGTTATTGGTGGACCCGATGTACCAGAAAAAATTAAATTGCAGCGCTGCCAATCAAAACATATGAAAACTTTTAGAGTTGCATATAAACAAAAGCCGCCATCATGAACTAAATGTATTGAAACAACACAACAGTCGCATTCAGGGATAAAGATTTAATTCGCTAATAACACAATTAAAGTCAAAATGAATCTCAAAGGAGCAAATAACTGCCACAGACCTCCTTACTCCGGATTGCCATATGCCCAGGAGGTGGAGCTGATAGTGCTTGTGATGGCAGAGAAACCGCTTTACCCCATCCAATTTTCAGCTCATACTCATACACAATGATCCCTGCGAGGTAGGGAGAAAAAGATTTGTAAGTGTCTTGCATACCATCACACCACATGCATCAAGGAAGCACATTTATTATCAAATCAGAGAGTCAAAGATTAATAAATTTATATTGTTAGGAGGTAAGTAGTTTTCAACATTGTATAAATGAAGAAAGAAAAAATGGAAGTACCATACAAAAGCAGTAACACTGAGCAAACAATGAACTCTGTACGTATGTCTTCAACTGAATACGTTAATGCAATTTCTTATAAGAAAAATCAAGCTTTACACTAAAGAACCTACTAAAATATGCTGATCTGAAGTTATGGTTAAAATGCTATTGCTATGCAGGAACCTGAAAAAAAAATCTAGAACAAATCTTCATCTTTTGCTCTTTTATCATATTGTTGCGAATGTATTTCAGTTGAGAACCTTGCATGAACATACACAGTTTCATACAGAATGGTATAGCTAACCTTGCATTTCATCTTTTGCAGCTTGCCCGTCGGCTCTATTCATGAAACCAACAAAGCCACAATGTCTTTCTCGCCTTTTCTCCTCCTCCGTTCTTGGCCACATAATTTTAACACTAGCTATTGGCCCAAATCTTCCAAAAGTCCCAGAAGAAAATTTTCATCAACCTAAAAAAGGACAATACTACAAAGTTTTAGTGAGGGAAGAAAATTATGATAAATTAGCTATGGAAAACAATGCAGGTATTTAAGTTGAATGAGAAGAAACCTTAGGTGAAAGATTCCCAACATATAGATTTGTAGTTTGTGGGTCACCATCGTCCAATGACGCTAACCTTCCAGTGGGATCATAATCATCAGGTAGCTCATCAAAGCGGCTAGATGACTGAGAGAAATATAACTTTAGTACAGAAAGCAGTACATATCTCTCAATAAACAACAGTATGAACTAGGTTAAGAGCAAAGACTATTATGAACATACTGGTCACGGGAATTCTCGCGATCCTGGTTTCGCCTTTCTCTCATTTCTTGTTCTCGCTTCATCTCCTCCATAAAATGATCTATGTTTCGAGTCTTTCCATTTTCTCTCTCCTTTGATCTCTCTTCTTCCCTCTAAAAAGAGGAAGTTTATTATTGTACTCCAAACATCACAAACCCAAGAGAAATGGATGTCTAGTCTAGCATTGTAGCAAACGCATGAAAGCTGTATTATCATCAGTCAAACTCTTTGCTTATGAAGCCTACACTAGAAATTACATATGACGAGATTGATTAATCAAAAGCAATCACAGTTATACCTACTCCCCTTCTTTGAAATGGAAGCCCCATCTCTGGACTTTTCACCTGCGATCCGTGAATGCATAGAAAAAAACGTCCATACTTTTTAATAAACATGTTTCTCAATGTAATAGAAACATTATTCTACCAATCTACATGATCAAAACAATTCAATGAAACACAAAAAGAAGCCTTGAGTTCTACTAGATGAAGCCATGGGCATTTCCAAGAGACTAACCTTGAGAATCAGGCTTGAGCTTATTATCATTGGGATTGATTGTTCCACCTCGAACAAAAGTCTTAGCTGCATTATCTCCTTGAAACGATTCCACGAATTCCTGATAAAGACGAGCTGTTTCATCCTCCGCTCTCTGCATTTACCATGAAAAATCCCTCACTCTCAACATAATCCCATAAATTGAACACAAATATTCAAACCAATAGAAGCTATTGAGGAATTTAGTAGCTAAGAAACGAAGAAACAAACCTTCTTCTTCTTCTCTGTGTTTCTGGAACGGCGTTTTCTTCCGGGTGATCGAGAAAGAACTCATCTTTCTGCATCCACCAACTTACCTCGATTCGAAAACTTTGCCAATCGACAATAGCACGCCACCAAAATTGGTCTCAACGCAGATTGAGGAAAAAATGTAAAATCAGTGTACCTCAAAAATACATTCTTCAGTCTTAACCCAGTTTTTCTTGTTTTCTTTTTTTGTTCACTCAAAAATTGACCAATCTAATAATCTTCTATTCAACAGATTACGAATTTGACAAAAACAAACTACACCAGATTGCTTATAAGAAGTATAATTTCCAATGGAGGACGATTTAAGCATCTCATCAATTTGAGAAGAAGAATGGAGGTGCAGGTTTGGATATAGAAATTAGAAATGTAACAATCATTATTATGGATAACAAAAATGTTTTTAATGTTTAACACATCCAAGAAAACCACAACACCATACTCTTTATATGCATAATACTTATTGTTACATTGGCAAATATATAATAACGAGTGATGATTCTTTCGAATGGCCTCTCTTAATAAGCTTTATATCTTTCTTCAGGTAACAGACACTTTCAAATGATGTTTCTTCTTCATCTGCTTCCATTGGCAATTCTCTTGAGATGGTTAAATGCTTTCTGCTTAATCCATTGCCTGTCGTATGGCAGATATGCGCTGATCGAGTGTTCATAGCTGCAAAATGAAAAGGATCACACAAAATGACCGAGGATTTTGTTAGTAATTCATAAGAACATTGACAAATCCCTTACGACTCACATGCAATAACCATCTTTTAAGGAAAACCATGAAACTAAGAATGATGGTTCTTTACTTGTTTAGCACCAAGGTAGCAACGAGCTTAGTAGCAATTAAATGATCAAGCATTGACAGTTTTTTTATACATACGACATGGGAATCCTACTGATCTCTCTATACACATTACTAGCAAGAGATTTCTATAATATCTACTGTGAACTTGCAAGTGGAGAACTAATTAAGAACAAGATATATGCAGGTTATCGAATATCAAGAGAGAATTTCTTAAGAAAGTTTCTTTGCAAAACAATAATTGTCCATGTGCCTGTTGCATCTTTGAGTTTAAACATTCCTAAATGTTTTTAACGACTACCAAAATATCCAGGAATTCAAAAGAATGGTATGAAAGGGGACAGAATACTACTATTCTTTAGAGGGAAAGGGTAAAAATAAACACAACTCATGCTCTTCATAGATGGTGCAATGTGGATCCTCTTTTTAGTTTATGTAAAAATGTGGAAAGGTGATGTGAATTTGACAGTGCCCTGGAAGGAACTAAAGCATTTAAGAGAAGAGAAAGGGGCAAGACTTACACCAAAGCGCTCAAGTCAGCAAGACCGTCAATAAAATTGTAAAGGTCAGCAATGTCATAGCTAATATTTCTGAGGGAAGGGTTAATTTCCTTCAACTTCCTTTCGTATAAGCCGCAAATACCTGTTTAGAAGCAGACAGTTCAGCATACGAGGAAAAAAGATCAGGGTTGCATGTTAAAAACTTGTTGCTTTTACAAAACCAAAAAAAAAGCTTCCTTTAATTCACTTTACACTCAGAAGAGACGTAATGAACTTAAGCAACCTATCTTTCTTCTACATTGCTACTTCCACAACTTATTAAGCAAACAAGTTAGTAATCAAATCACAAACCGGGGAACTAATAACTCTATATGCTAATACCATTCTATTACCGAGCAGACTCATCACTCATTATATATCCATCCGCTTATAGCACTCTAAAATCTAACCCTCCTAGTAAGTCACAGAAACAGCTGAAGAACTATATGATATACAAGTCGTAATTCAAAATAATCTAAAGAACTATATGATATACAAGTCGTAATTCAAAATAATCCAACTTGTTACCACAAAGATAAACCTCAACATAATCATAACCAAAGCCAACAATGAGTTACTATAGCTATACACTAGTTACAGAATGGTGATTCGAAGTTAATAATTACCATCCATAGCTTGGCCTATAGAATCATAGTCCATGAAAGTCCTGGTAGCTCTGCTGGGAGAATTTTGCAACAAGATGATGGTGTGCCTACTACTGTTGTGATTAGCCTACACAACAAAGAAGAAAGCTGAGCATAGTCAGCTTTTAAGAACTGAAACAATCAAAAAAAGTTTTGATTTTTCCGTAAACTAACTAGAAACCATCAGACACTGAGAATCAAACGGCGTAAGGGAAGAAATTCGAAAACCTAACACGAATCTAACCAAAAAGGCTTTGCTCAGATTTCTACGCGATCGACTAAGGAACCACTAAAACTACATAAAAGGAACGTAAGAGAAGAGATCGATTACCATCTTCAAGTGATAGTTTGACTTCGCTAGCAGAGTTGAGGGTTAGAGAAGACGAAGAACGAACAAGTTTCACTGTTTCGGAGACGAAAGCAAAACCCAACAAGAATCTCTAGGGGCAAAATCGTAAATTTACAGAGGGCCTCTGTCGCTTAACATGTGACAGATGTAGTACGATAAAACGGCGCGTATTTCCTTTTAAATATGAAAAACTACAAGCTGTTTCCATCTGATTAGCAGATTTAACCGACAAGTTTTCTCTTCTAAGTTTTTGATCTTAACATTCACTGTTGCTAAAATTTTCTCCTTTAGACATTTACAGAAGCAAAAGTTTAATGTCGCTGTCATCATCATCTTCTGATTGTTTCTTTGGCAACACATCAGAGGGTACAAGATCATCCAAATGATCGGAATCTGGAACGAGGAAAACGAAACACACGGTGACTAGTCTCAACAGATTCCTTATAAGAATCACGAGCCAGAGATTCCCAAACTCGTGTCTCGTGACACCAAAAGCGTGAAGAACGAGCCCTCCACCCCATTTAGAAGCAAGCTGTCCAAAACTATCAATGCACATGAGGAAAGCAAAGAAGGTGCCTTCGATTCCCAGAGGACAAAGCCTTGTGCTGAGAACCACCATGGGGATCCACCTAATCTTACTTATCATCTTCGTGAGAGATTCTTCGGTTATCACAAACAAGGAATCTGGTATCCCGAGAGTTAAGTTCCAGCGTTTGACGAAGACTAGATCAAGCATTCCTGAGAAGACGTATAGAAGCTGTGCGAAGAAGAGTATGTTCCTAAAGGAATAGCCTTTGAGCTTCTTGTGGTATATGAGAACTCCAAACATAGATGCCAATGCCCCGATCGCATAGATTATTCCCACAAACTCCTGCATTTAGACCAAAATAAGCAAGTTTGAATCTAGCTCAATATTACATAATTAGATGAAGAATCTTATTAGCTTGTTCAGAAACTCCATAGCTTTATATGTCAATGTGACACTAACACACCATCATAATTTCAACACCATTTCATGAGGCATACAGAGCTCCACAAACCCAAAGACAAGTTTTTTTCTAGGAAAAATAGGCTTTCAAGAGAAGTGACTCCATGGATTTTAATATAGGCCAATGCAACAGTCTCAACTATGATCCATACAATATCATGACATACTACCACAGTGCCAATCTTGAGGTAGCGATCCATGAGAACCTGGTTTTGCTAGCTTCCCATGGCGTTTAGTAACTATACTAGTTTCTTTGAACTCAAATCTATATAAGGCCCAAACTGTTTGACCACTAATCTTTAAAAGAGAGATTCTTCAGGTTTGTCAAATCAATTTTTTAGCATTGGCCAAATGTGGGGTTGTAAAACCAACCTGGGAAAAGGCGGGCCCAGCTGTAGGATCAGTGTACCAGTAGAAGTGGCCTTCATGAGTGCTGATGTTGAGAGCTAAGGATATGAACATGTAAAGTGATGGCTTCCACACTTCAGGGTACTTTATTGTTTTGCACATTCCCTTCACCGCTACTCCTAAGCCGTCTGTGTCCTGAAGAAAATTCAAGCGATTGCTCAGAGTTCCATCAAGATTCCATGTCAAGAGATAAAGGGGCATGATTTTTCAAATTCCTCCGGCAGAAACAAATATAGAGAAGGCAAATTTCTGTTTGGATTATTCTGCTGCCAATTCTTGTCACTTGTGAGAAAGATCAAAGGATTTGAGATTACAGGCTGAGGCCTCACCTTTTTGTTTTTCTGTATAGGAACAGTAGAAGACCTTTTCTCGTAGATGAAAAACCCAAGTATGACGATAGTCGCAGGCGAAAATGCTAACACCCCTAGTGCTCCCTATATCACAAAGAACAAAACCGAAAAACGAGAATTAAAGTTTATAATATCGATATCTAAAGGGAAAACGTACTGAAAACGTGATTATAAAAAAGTGTAAAGGCTCAACCTGAGGTCCAAGCCGGTGAACAAAGACTCCACTAGTTGCGTATCCAACCAAAGAGCCAGCAGATGAACAAACCATACAAAGGCTCTGTATATCAGGGGCCAGAGATCGGATATTGATGCTGTTTGTTGCTATACATGCATCAATCACCACATCTGCAATAGCCATAGCTGCAGAGACACCTAAGAGGCAGCTCAAAGCCAAAGCAGCGGGCAACTTACCAAGAACAGCAATAGCAATCGCAGATACCAAACCAAGAACACCAGAAACGACAAAATAAGGCTTTCTTTTGTAACCTTTGATGGGGAAAACATCGGTGAAGAGACCCCAAATGGGTCTCATGACCCACGGAATGTAATATAACCCCATGTAAAGCTGCACAACCGATGGCTGCACTTGCTGGACATCTTTCCAGTAATAGTCTGTGACGACTTTGAATATCGAACCAGAGAACCCTTGGTTTACGCCGTAAACAAGCACCACACCTAACACAAAGCTTAGGTTTAGCCTAGAACTCAGCATTTGTAACCATTGGAAGGGCTGAAGTAGAACTGAGACAACAGCGTTTCTTCTTGCATATGTCTTGATCTCCGAATGATCTGAAATTGGTTTTAGCAGAGGTTTATTGTCTGAGAAGAATTTCTCAGTTTCTAGTGTTTCCATGGTGCTCACTGTTTAGGAGATGAACATTGGATCTGAAAATATCCAGAGCAAGAGCCTTTAATCGTTATTTTCAATGTAAAAGAAATTACTTTTACACTTTCAAAAAAGCTTTATACATACATTCACACACGAATACACGAGGAAAAACAATAGATATATTATAGTTTCCCACTTGACATTTACCTTGTTGACTCTGTAAGCAATGACGTCTTTCTTCAACTACCAGTCTGAAATTCTAAAAAAAACAAACCAAATCGCCTTATTAGTGAAAAATCACAAACTTGATAGTATGATTGACAAATCTTGAAAGCAAAAAAAGAAACTAAAATGTTTCATCTTTCCAGCGAAACTCAAAAATCCTAATCAATTTTACTAAACAATCAATAAACACCTAAATGTGTCAACTTCTTTGGAGGTCATTATCATCTTTGAGATTCCCACACGCCAAAGAGACTACTATATATGATTAGTGAGCCATGCCTAGAAACTAATCAGAAAAAGGAGTGGAAAAAAAAAAGAAGCAAAACACAGAGAAAATGGCAGGATTGTTTGATAAACAAGCCGATCTATACCTTGACGCCAGACCTAATTACCCCTCAGAGTGGTTCTCGAAGCTCGCTGATCTCACCGATCACCACGGTTTAGCCTGGGATGCTGCCACCGGAAACGGCCAAGCAGCTCTCGCCGTCAGTATTCTGACAGATTTAGCTTCTTGCTTGTAAATAATAACTACAACATGCATCAGATCTTGGATTTGACAAATTTCGCCTCCATTTTGCAGGTTGCAGAGCACTACGAGAGAGTCATAGCAACGGACGTGAGCGAATCGCAGCTGAAGCTAGCAACGCCACATCCGAGGATCAGTTATCGCCATACACCGTCGTCAATGACCGACGACGAGCTAGTGGAATTAATCGGAGGAGAGAACTCAGTGGATCTGATCACTGTCGCTCAAGGCGTACACTGGTTCGATCTCCCTAGGTTCTACGCAGTCGCCACGCGTCTCCTCCGTAAACCCGGCGGAATCATCGCCGTCTGGGGATACAACGACGTCATAGTGAGTCCAGAGTTCGACGCCGTCCAGTATCGGTTCCACGCCACAACGTTGCCGTTTTGGAAATATCCGCACATTCAACACATCTTCGATTCGTACGAAGCATTGCCGTTTCCTTTCGAGAGTGTTGGGATGGGATCAGAAGGGAAGCCATTGAAGCTGGAGATGCCTAAAACGACGTCGTTTGAAGGGATCATAAGGATGTTCAAGTCATGGTCGGCTATCGTCACGGCGAGAGAGAAAGGCGTCGAGTTGTTACCGGAGAGTTTGGTGAGAGAGCTTGAGACCGCTTGGGGAGGATCTGATCTGGTTCGTTCCGTCGTTTACAAAGCTTTTATGATCGCAGGAAAAGTTAGAGTTTGATCATCAAACCATAACTGTTGTTCTCATTTGAAGTTATTTATAATTATTTGAAAAATTGGTCACATTGCAAAATTTCTCAGAAAGTGTTGTTATTTGACAAATCAAACAAAATACAATCTATTAAACGTTTACATATATTAAAATCCCTTTGTTCTGCAACAAAATAGAACCTAAAATGCAACAAAACCGATTTTAAAAAGAAAAAGAAGATAAAACTATAATCACCTTTCCTTCTTTGTTTCCTTAATTGCCATGATGATCATCATTATCCTCTAATCGATCTTAACAGAGGAATAGATGAGCCTTGTGAACCAGAGACAAGCATAGAACCCTATAGTTCCTGTGAGCACAAAGAATGCGTAAGACGCGATGAGCATGTAACCAAAGTAAAGCATCGCCGAGACCAGTTTGGTGATCTGAAGCTTTGTGAAGAAGTAGAACGTCGCATAGAGGAAAAGGTAGAGAGCTGATGAGCCTGATGTGAGGTAAGATCTCCACCACCAAAGGTAGTCCTCACTGCAAAGCTGGAAGTAGCAGAGTACTACGGTTATCTCGGCGCAAGTCACGATGAGGATTACAAAGACGAGGAACAGGAACCCAAAGATGTAGTAGAACTGGTTGAGCCAGATGGATGTGAGGATGAAGAAGAGCTCGATGAAGACTGCACCAAACGGTAAGATTCCTCCAATGAGGATTGAGAAAACCGGGTTCATGTACCAAGCTTGCTCTGGAATTTGCCTCGGGATTTTGTTGGTTTTCACTGGGTCATCAACCGCTGGCTTCTTGAACCCGATGTAACCCCCAACAAAGACGAGAGGAACTGAGATGCCAAACCAGAGGAAGATCAAGGCGAACATTGTCCCAAAGGGAACAGCCCCGGATGACTTCTGTCCCCAGATGAGAGCGTTTAGGACAAAGAAGATTGCTGAAACAACTGCAGGAAACAAGAAGGCTGTTCTGAAAGCGATTCTCTTCCACTCTGTTCCTTTGAACATTTTGTAGAGACGTGAAGAGGCGTAACCAGCAAAGAGTCCCATGAAGACCCAGAGCAAAAGCATTGCAGTCATCAGACCACCCCGATTGGAAGGGGAGAGAAATCCGAGCATGGCGAAGATCATTGTGACAAATACCATGCCTAGACACTGGACCCCTGTTCCAACGTAGACGCAGAGCAGATCAGAATTGGTAGGAAGCCTGAAAACATCACCATGGACAAGCTTCCACCCTGTCTCTTCTTGAGCTTCTTCTTGAGTCTCGAGCTCGTTGTATCGTGATATGTCACGGTAAAGGGTCCTCAGCATTATCATTGCCACCATACCAGACAGGAATAGGACGATCATCAGAGAATTGACAATAGAGAACCAGTGAATTTGGTTATCACTCATCAGAAGATAAGTATCCCATCTAGATGCCCACTTCACTTCACTTTCCTGGACAGAAACAGAAGAGGAAATCAGAAAAAATATTGAAAACAAAAAACTCATGAAATTTATTTAAGACACAAACCGCAGATTACTAAAGAAAAAACTTGCCTGGAAATCGACATCATATGTGAAGATAATCTCCTTCTTTTGTTCAACTTCTTGAGGGGTAGCCGAGCTAACGACCAGGCGTTTCGTGTGAGGATCACAGGTCGTCAGACGGGTCTTCTCACTCCACTCTCCCTCATACTCATGCTTCACACTACAAATCAATGGAAGGAATATCAGTACTGAAGGACAGAGGATCCCAAGAGACATTAAAATAAGAATAAGAACTGCACCTGTAAGGTTTGACCTCAAATCCCACGATTCTTGCAGCATCAGTTTGGATATCTCTGTGATAGCGGACTGTAAATGCCAAGTGATTGTGCATAAAGAACTTCTGCTCTTTGCTCTGCGTATGCAAAAAGGAAATTAGAAAATCAAACTATCTAGCATGAATTCCATATAGTGTTAACAATTCAAACCTACTTACCCCCTCGTATTGGCCTTTAAGACCAACATGATAACCAAGCTGATAAACAACAGAGGGAGAACCCTGATCGACTCTTTCGATTGGAACAACCAGAGGAAGGTTGTCGAGGATCCTAACACACAATAAAGACTTGTAAGAAAACTGACAGAGGAAAGCAATTTCTTCAAACAAAGAATCAAAGAAAAGCACATTTAGTCTTACATGTTGACCCGGTACTCATCATCGATCTTTTCTTTAAACGCTTTAGCTGTCTTGGCATCAAGAGTGACCCGGCAGAGAATGTTGCACATTTGTGCCTCCCGCATTTTAAACTGCAATTGTTTCAACCCCGCAAGGGTTAGAGTTAAATTACAGATATAAAATTTAAGACAGCCGGATCAATTAAAAATCAAAAATTGAATACGAGACTAACCGAGTATGGGGCATTCTCTATTCGGTCACCCCGAAGCACTTCTCCAAGATTCTCAGTACTGTCCACAATCTTGCTAGGACGACAAAAAGGAAGGGAGTAATACGAGTATGGAAGCTGAGTCTTTATGGAAGTTAATTTATTCACTTTCACCTTCAGCTCATCACCCTGCATACAAGAACATAAGACTCAAAATTTGAATATGATTTTGAAGTGAAACATGCAAGTACACTTTGATTGAGATTCTTAATATAACATGCATGACCGACATTTCCCTTGTAGTAATGGCAAGCGAATCAAGTGCGAGAGAGCAAGAGATCACTAAGAACCTAACAAAAGTAATCAAAATTACAACGAATATGGCTAATCCAGAAGTACAAATATCGATATAGCTAGCCTAAGATGCGACATTGTTCAGATCGAGAGATTCGTGGGACTGAAATGAAGTGAAATTACCAATTCTCTTAGAAAAAATAGCTAAACCAAAAGTCGGTGCATCAGCACTCCGACTCTCATTATCTCTCGCTTTCTCATGGATCAAGTACGGATTAATCCTAAAGGAAATCGAAACGCAGATCCAGGAGATCCAATTCAGATCTAAAAGCCTAGAAGCACAAATTCGAAACGTTTTTACCTTTTCGAAATCCTGAGGAGCAACACCTGGGAGATAGAAAGAGTTAGCGCCATGGATGAAGAGCAGAAGAATCAACGCGATCGCGGATCCAGAAGATTCCGATATCCTGCAACAACTCCTCCGAAACTCCATAGCCATGGCTGTTCCACACAAGGAAGAAAATAACCAGATCTGAAGCTACGCTACAGTTGTATATGACTCTTATACGCTTCGAGACTCGAGACCATGACCCGCCTCCTGTAAATGTAATTTAATACATCCCGGTTTCTTTCCGGTTTGCCTCGTTACTGTTTAATCCTTATCAACCATTCATAATTCGCCACGTCAGTACGCGTGAAGTCATTCTACGAGCTATAAGCCTATAACTAATGGGCCTAAACTCGATATTAGCCCACCCTATCAGAAAGATATATATTTTCTTGGACATAGTTTACTTGTTTGTATTTAAAGAATTCATGTTTCGTTTCATGTAAGATTTCAATCTAACAATTTTTTTGGAGTTGAAAGCTGTTAAGATGTTTAGTCAAATTTGTACCAAAATCAAATTTCAAAGTGATTATCACATTATTATTTCATAACTCAGTATGATACTTGACACAGGATTTATAACAAAAACAAACATCATAATCTTTCATAACGAAATCAGAGTCTTTGGTTTTATTCTCTTGCAAAGTAAGCGCAAGAAAAGGAGAAGCACAAGGCCTTAGTTTTGACAAGTTAAACAACGAAACAACACAAAACATCAAACACATAACACAACAACAACGAGGACTGCATATTTACACTGATCTAAAAGCTTTTCAGATTCAGCAGCACAAGACCAGACACAACAGGGAACCCTTTTCTTACCAATCTTCAAGATCTAGTAACCTCCCTGAATAAATGCATTTAGGCGTTGAAGCTCCTCTCTATGCTCATGAACCACTGCACGGACCACGTCTCCTATGGACACCATTCCGATCATACCCTTGTCCTTGATAACCGGAATATGCCTGATTCGGTTATCTGTACATTGCACAATCACAAAACCGTATTTTTACTTGCCTCAATAGGTTTTAACCCAATAGTTCGTATCTTTAGTGGAAAAGTATCAAGTTTTCTGCATACCTGTCATCAGTTGCATAGCACGCAAGACCTTGGTCTCCGGTGTCACAGTGATAAGCTTATTCTGCAATCGCCAGTTCGCAGATCCAGTCAATTATAATCCACAAAAGCAAGAAAATCATAAAACCGTGCATTTCCATACCTCTTCAGTCATAATGTCTCCAACTTTAGTAGATTTGGATGATCTCCCTTGCACTATAATCTTCCGTAGGTAATCTGAAGAAATCGCAACATCGAAAATGAATCACACATACCACAAAAACACAACAAAAACATTCCTTGATGGTCAGATCTAACTTTACCTCTCTCAGTAATGATACCAGCAAGAGCTTGTTGCTCACCAGGTTTCACAACCACCAAGGCACCAACATTGTGTTGTGTCATCTAAACAAAATCAAACACAATCAAATCCAAATCCACATCAAGAGATCTAAAAAGGAAAAAAGGAAGAGTAAGCAAGCATACGGATTTAACAGCATCATAAACAGTGTCATCAGTAGTACACCAAAGCCAAGATCCATCAGCACTTTTGCCTTTGGATTTCATGACATCGGAAATAGTTGTGCTCTCGAATCCAGTTTCCTCCATACGAGCAGGTTGAGTTGATTCAGAGCGAGAACAAAACACAGAAGGCTGAATCGCCGGGTTAATCACACGGAGATGTTGTAGCACAGAAGCTTTCACAACATTTCCACCGGAGACGAAGGATCTAACCACAGCTTGCATCTTTCACCTGTCAACAGCAATCAAAATTATCAGTTACTGAATAACGAGATCTATAAAAGGCTTAATCTAATGAAACTAGATCGACAAGAGAAAGATCTTAACATGAGTGCATTTGATCGGCAAATATTAAAATGGAAACTTTCCTAAATCTGACTATAAAAATAGAGAAAAAGCTTCAGAGATAGAGAAGAAGGAGAGATTCAGACCTGAGATTAGAGAAGAAGAACAGATCGTAGTTGAGCTTTGAGAACCCTAGAGAATGAGGAAGAGACAGCTGACCAGAGAGTTGAGTGGAGAGTTTGAAGGGTTCTAATGGATAATCATCAAATATATAAATAAACCATTTTCGATAGCGAAATACTGGCGACTTTTTTCTTTTCCTTAAAATATCTTATAAAATTTAAATTAGTGATGACTGTGTTCCTTCACTCAATTATTCTATCATATCCTGACAATGACAAATATCAACAGGCCCACTTATAAACCTAAGGCCCACTTTAACAGGCCCAGATTTGGATACAAATGAAATTCAATCGAGACGACGTAGAAGATACTCAACCTCAACGAGCTTAGTGAGAGGGATAAGCCATTCTCTATAGATGCGAGAGACAAGTAATGGATCCACTTTATACTTCTTCTCACTCTCATCACCAGAGTCAGTGATGCATTTTACTTCTTGCCCAAACGTTTCTGCTTTCTTCTGCACTCTCTTCTTAACCATTTCTTCTACTTTTTCAAACGTCAAAAGCTTCATCAAAGCCTCTGTATCCTACACAAGTTTTCCAACATCAAACGATTATGGTGTGATCATTTCATTTAAAAACCACAGTGAAACCAAATCCACATTTTGACACTAATGTTACCTGAGCGCGAATGGCAGGCTCATAATCTTGTGGAGCATCTCTGAATTTGACCTCAGCTACAAATTTACCGTAGTGAATCCTTTTTGAAAGAGCCTTACACAAGATTCAAGCATCAAATCAGACATCATAAACAAAGTGTAGACTGATTTTGTTATGTAAATTCAATCATCTCCTTACTTGTAAACAGGCGAGATCACTAGCAGCAGTTGATGGATAGTTGCCATCGTCACCAGGTTTGACGAACAAAGGAAGCAATTCTTTAAAGTAAACATCCCAAATGCGTTTGTTTATGTTAACGGATAAAGCCTTAGGGTGCAAAGCCTAATCGAGAGAGAAAAGGAAAGTATTGTTAGATTTAAGCATTCAGAGTTCTAAGAAAAATGCTTAAGACTTTACTACATACCGGTGGATATTTGTGCGTAGGAAAAACCGAGTGAGGAATGTTCTCTAGGAAGAATGGATTCTCTTCCGGGTTATCATATCTTCCTACCTAATACATACACAACATAAGACTTTCAAGTGAACCAATCAACAAACATATAGGCTCATATCCATAAATAACTTTAGAATATAAAGCAATGAGATGAATTTATCATGCAACAAGACTTTCAGACATAAAACAGTAATCCTCCATTTCCAATCTCCACATATGATGAGGTTTTCATAAGGAAATCTCTTATACATATAATAAAGTTGGAGCCTTTCTAGGCAGATTCACTCCCAAATCCAAACAAGAAGTTAAGACACAATGAGATATACAAGCAAAGCCAAGTTATATTCTTTTGCAATGGAAGAGACACATAACAAACAAAGGCAAGCTAATTCAAGAATCCAAGCTTAATAAAACCTCAATCAAATTGACTTGTAGCTTACTTTCTGCTACTTTCATGAAACAATCTATAACAATGCTATATCAAAACTATGCATTTGATATCTCTGTATCTAATTTGTAGCAAAAAGGATCAGCTTTTTTAAATGGGAAGTGAACCTTAGCTTGGATGGTTTCTATCTCTCTGACAAAAAACTCAGTGAGAGAAGAAGAATTTCCAGAATCTAGATAACGATATTCTTCGAATGCAGGGGAATTGAGTGGAAACTTAGCTCTCTCTATCAAGCTGAAGACGATGGTGTCTTCTTGCCTAATCAACGATTCTCTGATTGAGTCAAGACTCAGTACATTGGAACCAACAGAACCCGAATCCGATTCGACGACTCTTGCCATGCCGCTTCAACAGTATCTCCTGCACGATGGTGTAAGTAAGCAAATAAATCATTCATGGAAGCTAGAGATGAGCAATTGTGAATGACGAAAGTCAAAGGACTTACCTGAAAAAATGAAGCTTTTCTTCTTCTTCCTCCTCTTCCTCAATTCTCGCGTTTGACATTTTTGCATAAATTGCTGAAGAAAAAATAATGGGCCCGAAGCGTTGAAATGAAAACAAGATCCAGATCCGATGATTTGGGCCCAACTATATTCACCAACTGGACCGTAAATTATTTATAGAATTATTATATATCTTCTCCGAAAATATATTTTTTTTTTTTAACTATCGTGAGCTAAAAGCTAGGGTTTAGTATTCCCTCCAAAAGTGGCACCTGTTCAAATTGTTGTGATCCAGGTTCCCAGGCCCGGCCCTTGCCTAAGGCAAGCAAAGCATTTGCTTTAGGCCACACATTATAATCTGAATTTTAGGGCCACACAACCAAAAGAGACATTAGTCTAGTGGTCTTCATTCATTTCTTGTGGAGCAAATTAGTGATGGTTCGATTCCTATTTCTCACATTCTACTTTTAGTTTTTCTTTTTACATCTCCAAAATTGAAAATCATTCTCTGTGTTCCCACATCTAACTTTCCAATATTCTGGTTTTAAGACTTTTGCTTCAATAGTTTAGTAAAAAAAATATAATTTTGGCTTTTACCTTTAACTAGTTTTTTTTTTTTTTAACTGTTATTTTATTTTATATGTCATATTTTGTTAGTTTTTTAATAATATTATCTGCCTTTGTTGCAAATTTTACTGTTTTAAAACTAGTTTTTTAATTTTAGTTTTACCCTATACTCTTTTTATTTCATTACAATATAAAACTTTTTTTTGTGTGTGCAAAGCTTTACAATATAAAACATTTATAAGAAAAACAAATATTTATTATTATATCTAAAAGTATTATTTTAAATAACTTTTTTACATAAACATAAAAATAATTGGAAACTAACTCAATGCTAATATAAGAATTTATATAGATTTAATTTTCAACATTAGGAAAATATAGTGAAGTCACAATTTTTTTTAAGCTTTAGGCCACACAAACACAAGGACCGGCCCTGCAGGTTCCCATCAAAGGTGCTGCTGATGACCAAATACTCTGTGATGCTTGTGAAGTTATTGAATCCACTTTGCTCGAGGCTGGAATCCGTGCTGAAGCAGATATCCGCGACAACTATTCTTGCGGCTGGAAGTATGCGGATCAAGAACTAAAGAGTGTTCCTTTGAGAATTGAAATTGGACCCCAGAGATTTGGCCAATGATCAGGTGAGAATAGTGAGTCGTGACAATGGAGCTAAGATGGATGTCAAGAGAGGGAATTTGATTAAACAAGTTAAGGACTTGCAAGAGAAAATCCAGATACCTCTATGATGTGGCAAAGAGAAAGGTGGAAGAATGTAGTCAAAAGGTTGAAACTTGGGATAAATTTGTGGAAGCTTTGATTATGTCATGAGCAAATTGGGACTCATATCTCTCTACTTATTGTGTAATTATTTCAAGAAGAGATTTCATTGCCCCCAAAAATATATTGGAATGAATTGAGAAAATAAGGACAATCCATTAATTAACATGTTGCTTCTTCACAAAATTACATACTCTGTTCTAATTTTTGTAATGAAATGTGAAATACCAAATTCTCACCTTGAGAGAGGGTAAGGATGAGTTCGAGAGCTGTAAGTGATTCTAGAAGGTTCTGGAATACGTTCAGAGACTATATAAGCAGTGTCTTTCCACCAAGAAGCTTCCGTCTCCTTCAAATGAAGCCTTTGTTTAGCATCATCCAATGCAATCTCTAACTCCTTTATCTCCTCTTGTTGTCTTGTCTCCATGAGCTCGTGTAGTCTTCTCTCCAGCTCATACGGACACACTCCTTGTTGTTCCTCTACTAGTCCTGGACACACGTGTACCAATCTTAATCCTTCTGCATTTTCACTCTTCTCTGAAACCTCCTGTGAAATTGTTTCACACTATTGAGACAGAGAATCAAAATCTTAAATTCCTAAATCTCAGATTATACAAGTGTTTTACCTTGAGCTTAGAACTTATACCATCATGGTCTTGACCAATCTGAAGAAGCTCAAACTCAGCTTCAAGTTCAGCTTCAAGCTGATCCATTTCACCTCCAGAATCATCCCCTCGCTTATATACATAATGTGACAAAGACCCTTCACCTCCAACACTCATAGATGTCTCAATGATCTGTGGAGAGTAATAGTGATCAGTAGAAGATTCAGGGCCATCAACAACATCACTTGTGGCGGAATACGCAGAGGTTTCAGTTTGCTCTTGCTTCGGAAAGCGAAACTCTTGCTGTTTTCGCCTCAATTCATCGTTGTGAAATTCTAAAAACTTCTCTATATCGTTCCGTAACTCGACAAACTCTTGCTGTTTTCGCCTTAGTTCTTCGTTTCGATGTTCCAAAAACTTGTCTAAATCGTTACGTAATTCAACAATCTTGTGAATCTCTTGTCTACCAGTAGCAATCAAATGTATCAAATAACAACTCAATCCAATGCTGAACAAAAATTCCCTTCTTTGCAATTCTACAGACCAAAATATATTTCAAAAAATTATAAATGAGAGACAAAGTTAAATTAATGAAACTGATCTATGACAATTCAATTCACACATAATCATTTGATCAGAGGTCGTTTTCAATTCGACCAAACTTTAGGACAAAACCAAATAAATTATTACCGGAATGGATCGTTGGTGGCGGCGAATCTGATAATTGGCCAACTCCATGATGACTATCCTCGGAGAAAGTTCTGATCCTCACCACGTCACAGTCGTCTCTCACCCTTGCTTCTGCCATAGCCGTCTTCCTCCCTTTGATCTTTCCTTGTGGAGAGAACCACCGAGACACGATTCTCCGTGGCGACGGGCATCTGATCCGGATGCATCCTGCTCTCACTCCACCGTCGTCCATTGGAGAATTCAAAATCGATCGTTAAAGAGAAAAGAATATAAGGAGAGAAAGAGAGAGAGAGAGATTTAAAGAGAAATCGGAATCGGGATTGAAGAAACAGAGAGAGAGAGAGAGAGAGAGAGAGAGAGAGAGGGGAATGTTATTAATGAGAATCACGAGAAACAGAGTGTTGTTTCGACTTCGATCTACAAAGAAAAATTAAAAAGCGTTTGGAGGGAAGCTTTTGAATTTTTGGAAACTCTTTAAATGCCAATCACCTCTCCTTTTCCCAATTTATAATAAAATCTCTAATTATTGGCATGCGACAAAAATTTATGAATAATAATTGCTATAATTCATTCACTCTGTTTTCTTTTATTTTGACAAGTATTCATTTTTTACTTGATATAGTGATTTTAGGTCAAAAGTATGTTTGAAGATCAAATAAGCCTACATTTGGAGGTGTCATAACTCATAAGCTTACTAGGACTTCTTTTAGCCATAAATGGTAAATCTAGTAGCGTTGACCAAAAGAAATGGTAATGAAGTATCATCCTCTTTTTTAACGGCCAGTGATTTGTCATTATTGTAGACCATTTATGAATTTTACCAAATGTCGTTGGGAAAAGACCATAATAAATTCGACACAAGTCAGTGTTTATTTGTTTGAATAAGAATGTCCAATTTTGAATTTGTATTTTCCGAAGTTAATTCCCGATGAAGTAAGCAGCTGGTCATTACTACTTTTTTGATAGACCAATTTGTAAATTTCACAAATCCTTGTAAAATCTGCAATTTGTAACAACAATGCAGTTGTGATTGATAAAGTTAAAAAAAAAAACAATTCTCAACAATAAGAGATAGTAATACGATCTGCACAAGGTAATTTTCTTTCTCAAAGAAAAAGAACTGATATTGATAAATAATAATGAAAAGCTAAACCAACATGTGTTAATATATTACAGTGTAAAATTACAGTTGATTTTTACAGTGCTAAGTAAACTGGAAAAGAAAAGAAAAAACAAAGAGCAAAATCGTTGGGGCTTGGATCTCAGTGGGTCAGAGCGAAGATGACATTTGGCTTATGACCTCCAACGTAGCTTTCGTCTTCGTTAAATGATCCATCTACGTTTGTTTAAAGCACTCTTTTAAAATTCATCTACATTTTTTTAGATAAAATATGTTTCAAAGTTTGGTTTCCATGGCTTACCAATTCTTTCTCGCGGTTGTCCTGCGAATTACAAAAAAACGAATCCAAGGGTAAGTCTTTTATGAGAGATTACGTGAATGCGAAGAAACGAGTCAAAGGCTTTATATGTAATTATTATACCCTAGTTTGAATCTCCTGTTTGAGAGCGCTTATCAGTCTAAACAAGTAGTTGTAGTTGGATTGGTGAGGCTCCTGCAATCATCACAATCATACAATAATCAAGATCATAATCATAAACCATCAATATAATCATACAATAATCAAGATTATCATCATAAACCATCAATAATATACCTGGATGGTATCGGGAAGAGGAAGACCTTCAAAGACTTGAGGAGGCTCTCGAAGTTGAAAGATCTGACTCGGGTCATTTGGCAAAGGAACAGTCCATGAAGGCGGATTAGAAATCCCCAATGATGCAAAACCGTGTCCTGTTCTATTCTCCCACATTTGTTGTTGTTGAGTTGAAGATCCATCACTTATGATTTGATGGTGTAACTATGAAAGAAAACACAAGAATAAGTCTAAGACAATGCTAAAAAAAACTCAGAAATTTCCAGCTTGTTAGCTTTTTACCCTTGGAACATTTTCGACTGTGTAAGAAACAAATCTGGGTTCTGTGAAGTTGTGAGGCTCAAGAACAGCATATGCGCCTTCGTTTTCATAGTTTCTTGAACCCTGATAGCAAAAATAACAAGAAAAACCAGTTGGAAAAGCAACAGAACAGGTAGCATTCGGAGTCTGTTTGTTGTTAGAGGCTAAGGGAAATGACCTGTGAGAACATTGATGCACTGAAGACTGTGCAAAGTTTTCCAGATTCTACTTCATGATCTATCGAGTAACCGCTTAGCATGTTTCCCATATCTTCTCGATCTGCTCGTGCATCGGGGCCTTCATGTGATCTTATAATCATCTAAGATGGAAAACATACAGATTAAGTTTGTACAAACAACTGGAATACCAATTTGGAGAGCAGTTTTTAACACTTACCTTTAAGTTTGACTGTTTTAGAAAAGTCTCGGTGCAATCAGCTCCCCAAAGAAGGCCCTTGTAATTGCTTTCGCTCAGACCATCAGCCATCCATGGACATGACCATAAAACATGGTTAAGAGTTATATTCTCGTCATCGTTCTCACCAGCTTGTCTCCTCTCAATCTTGTCAAGTTCCTCTAAAGAACCCAACAACAAAGATGGATTCACGCTATCTTCTTGGACCCGATAACTTTGAAAGAGACCTCCATGAGTTGTGTAGACGCTATTTGATATGACTGATGCCAAAGGTAGCATTTTAAAACAATCGATACACTTGGAGTATAGCATTGGACCGTGCTCACCATATCTGTCACATATTTCTTTCAAGAAATCAAGCTCTTCTGCAGAAACTCTTGTTTCAGAGCTTCCTCGAAGTAAAATTACATTCTCAGGCATCAGAATCTGTAGTTAGAAACAGCAAATATCGATCAGATGGGTACGATGTGTGATGAATTAAGACGGTAAAACAGATAAACTGAAAGAAAACATATCTAGGGCCTTAAATCTAATGCTTTCATGTTAAGATTAAGCAAACTCGTGTTGGATATTCTATTTCTGATTTACTGAAAACAAATTTAATGCCTTCAACATTAACAATAGTTTCTTGGTCATTTAGAAGACAAAACATGGGAGAGGCCTAACACTTCCACTAACGTTCCATCAAAAACAGTAAATAAAAAAGGAAACAAGTAATGAAACTATATATGTACCTTCCAAGCTAAGAGAACCAAGAACACTTCTAGGCTCCAAGAACCTCGACCAATGTAATTACCATTGAACACAAAACATTGATTCTGTGAAGGCCTTCCTGATTGATCAAAGATTTTGAGGAGATCATGTAACTGACCGTGGAGATCCCCAACCACAATCACTCTAGAATTCTCACTACAGCAATCAATTTTAACGCAATTGGCTTCTTTGTCTAGAATCTGTGAAGCACATTCCACCAGAGAAAAAGCCACAGAATGTGGCAATATCAAAGGGAACTCGGAAACCGAGTTCTTCCATGTGAACTGGTTTATCAAACCCATCAAAGTCTCAACCCATTCAAGATTGAGCTGCGACTCTAAAGGCCAAGAGACTTGCTCCAAAACAATGTCACCAAAATCCCCACCCACAGAATCATCTCCGTTTCCCAAATAAATCTCCATTTCCACTGGCTCAGTCATGTCCTCTAGATGATCAACAGTTTCTGGTTCGTATTTTCTACTACCCATTCCTTGTACACTTGCCATCATCCTCGTAACCTGTTGCTTCTCTTGATCATCCAATGTCTCATATTGAAACCCACGAAGAGACTTTAAAGAACGGTCTGAGTTACTCACCTGCACAAAATTCAAACTTTAAAGTCGGTTTTCACATTTAATGCTTCACAACTTAACTCTATAAAACATAAAGATGTGTACTTACCACTTGCTTTAGAACCGAACACAGAATTCGAGTTACACTATTTTCCGGATCCTGAAACAAAGATCGTAACTTTGACGTTAAGGGTCATATAAGCAAACAGTGAGAGATACTAAAAAGCTCAGACAAATATTGAGACTGAATTGTTACTTTAAGAAAGTCTCGATCAGCACCACGTCGAGATATTTCTTTCAACATAAGCAGAGTACGCAGTTGCTTATAGTTCTTCATTCTCGTCGTTTTAACCGCACTTAGCTTCAAGAATGCGAATTTGCAAGCTTCAAGCTTCGCGTCTAAAACCCTTTTCGAAATTTCTACAAATAAAAACCAATCAATGTTATTACATTACTAGTTTTTGGTCGGAAACAGAGAATGTCCCAAATCAAATTGACTTTAAAATCTCCATCGAAGAAAAACAAATACCTGGAGGCGGCATATCGAAAGATTTGAAATTTACACGGTGAGATTGACAGTTCGGTGAGGTCGTCGGCACAGTTCCGGCGTCGATGTCGATTACAACCGCCGCTTCACCACCGAGGAACGAGCGTTTTCGTGTTAACTTCTTGCCGGTTCTAGGTCAGAGAAACCACGCGCATTTCGCTGCTTAGAAAGCGAAAAGGATGTTGTTTTTCATTAATATTGGGCCGGCCCATATTTTAAAGGCCCAATATGAGAAACAAACACAGTCTCTCTCTTTCTCTGGAGTGTGTGGGAGATTTGTGATTGACTAAGCCAGTAAAATACTAAAATCTGTTCTTCTGATAAACCCACAACAATGGCGAAAGAGAAGGCATGAGAAGAAGAAGCTTTAATGGCGGGAGTGATTAGGGCTAAGCAGCTGTTTCTATGCTCGTCGATTCTCTCGAGCAACAACAATAAGGTTCTATTACGCATTCCTCGGCGTAGTATCAATGTAATTGCGGGAAATCTCAATTCGAGCGAGACGAAGAAGAAGGAGAAAGAGAAGAGGAAGAGAAGGAAAGAGATTGAGGTGGCAAGAGAGACGGCGGAAGCTGTGGTGAATAAGGAAAAGAGAAGGACACGGTCGAGCAGAGAGTATGAAATCGCCGACGGTGACGAAGTTCCGTCCTCACATGTGCCTGTGATGCTCGGAGAAGTTCTTGACATTTTCTCTTCGGTTCGCTTACGAAGTTTCGTTGATTGTACTCTTGGCGCAGCTGGTCACTCTTCTTCTGTGAGTTTCTTCTTCATTGTTGATTAATTAGCTCAAATCGAATAAGCTCTTACATAGGATCTTGAGCAAATAGATTATTAAGTATGATGAACAAATTATTGTGCTTTAGATTGTGAATTTGTAATTTGTGTTTCAGATTATTCAAAGCCACTCTGAATTGAAGCATTTTGTTGGAATGGATGTTGATCCTGTGGCAAGGAAACTGGGTCACTTTCATATTGATTCTCTTATGCATCCAACGTTAAAGGCTTCTATTGTGTTGAAGAACTTCAAATACATCAAATCTGTGATCGCTGATACAAATCCGGAACTGTTAGATGTAGGAGTTGATGGTATTCTTATGGACCTGGGAATGTCATCTATGCAGGTACATTTGTGATCTTCACATGCAACTGTTTCTGTTTCCTTCTATTGTTGACATCACTCACCTACGCTTGTATCCGACAGGTAAACAATCCCGAAAGAGGGTTTAGCGTTCTTCAAGAGGGACCTCTTGATATGCGCATGGATCCTCAGGTGAGGGTACTCAGATCTTCTTGCAGTAGAAGAGTAAAACGAACCTTCCTGCTTTTGAATCTCTTGGAATTTCTGCTGAAACTTGTTCTAACCTATCCACTGACATGTGACAGGCGACTCTAACAGCAGAAGATATAGTGAATGCGTGGCCAGAATCTGAACTGGGAAGAGTTCTACGGGATTATGGCGAAGAAAGCAATTGGTATTTACTTCAAACTAGAATTGTTAAGGCTCGACTTAATGGCGGGTTACATTCTACTGGTGAACTGGTGGATCTCATTCGGGGTATGTCACCAGCAAGCAGAGGTATATCTTTAATTCTTTATATATCCTTTGATTCTCTTTTTTTTTTTTTTTTTTTCTTCTGTGTCTAGTAATCTATCTTGGGATTTCTGATTTGTATTTGCATCACAATGCGAGTTTTAGTTAGTGTTCCTATTTAAAGATTTGGTTGCCATGTATAGAACACAGAAGAGTAAGCAACTATCAATGAGTGATCCAAAATAAGATCATGAAAACATTAGACATTTTAGAGTTTTCACAGTTGACAACAAAGTTGAAGAAGATAATCCTTTTAATCTTATTATTTCGACCTCCGTTTGAATGTTGTAGGAGGCAGACAAGGTTGGATAAAGACAGCAACACGTGTGTTTCAAGGCCTAAGGATTGCGGTGAACGACGAACTCAAGACCCTACAAAACTCACTTTACTCATCCTTCGATGTTCTCGCTCCAGGTGGGAGACTAGCAGTCATCTCCTTTCACAGTCTGGAGGATCGGGTTGTAAAACAAACGTTCCTCGACATCTTAGGGTTTCAAAGAGAAGAGATAAACGGAGAGGGAAGTAGTGTAAAACCGGAAAGGCAAATCGAAGAAAGAGTAGAGAAGGAATTGAAAGAGAAAGAAGCGTGGATCAAACAGACTGTAATAGGGTCGAAAGGAGTAATACTGACAAAGAGACCAATAACGCCTTCAGAGGAAGAGGAAAGACTGAATCGCAGAGCAAGGAGTGCTAAGTTAAGAGTGATTCAGAAGTTGTGATTGCTTTACGAAATGTTTTTTTAGTAGACAATCAAAGTTTCAAAGCTCTTAACTAAGCTACCATTCAAATAAATAGTTGAGGTTTTAAAAAAGAAAGAAACAAAAGAGGATTAATCCAATTACAGTTGAACCAAAAACCATATTAAACCGAACGGAATGATGATCACTTTTCGAACCAGACCGGTTGAAATGCATAATTCCTTTGACCATACCACATAAGTACTGAGTGTGTCGTCGTCGCCGCAAAAACCCATTTGGAGCTCGAAACCCTTCTTCTTGTTCTTCTCCACCTACTCAATGGGAGCAATTGATCTCTCTTTCTCACAGAGTCTCTTCTTCTCTCCGTCGCGTTCCACTCCTGCCTCCTCCACACACCGTTCCGTCTCTTTTCTCCCGCCGGGAAACAAGTCACAGTGTCTGCCGCCGTTGCGTTCAATGAGCCACGACGACGACACGGCCTCAAAGGAGGTGAAGCTATGGGGCGGAAGGTTCGAAGAGAGTGTCACTGAGAAAGTGGAGAAGTTCACTGAGTCAATTTCATTCGATAAGGTTCTCTACAAGCAGGACATTATGGGTAGCAAAGCTCATGCTTCAATGCTCGCTCACCAGGTGCATTATTTGAACTTCATCTGTATAATTTGATTCGAATTCAAATCTTTTGGGTTAATTTCTTAATTCAGTTGTGATTTTGGATTGATTTCATGTCTTCTTAAGTAAATGCAAATTTGTAAAGTCAGGACATTTTTGGTGGTTTGTTCTTACAGGGTTTAATAACCGATAGCGACAAAGATAGCATTTTGAGAGGTCTTGATGATATTGAGAGACAAATTGAAGCAGATAAGTTTGAATGGAGGACTGATCGAGAAGATGTGCATATGAACATTGAGGCAGCTCTTACTGATCTTATTGGTGAACCTGCAAAGAAACTTCACACCGCACGGAGCAGAAATGACCAAGTTGCTACTGATTTCAGGCTTTGGTGCCGTGATGCTATCGACACAATAATTATCAAAATCAGAAACCTTCAGAGAGCACTAGTTGAACTGGCTTTGAAGAATGAGGCTTTGATTGTTCCTGGTTATACTCATCTTCAAAGAGCTCAGCCTGTTTTACTCCCACACGTCCTCTTAACTTTTGTAGAGCAGGTTTGGAATTTCTCCTTTGTTCAAGTTTTAGTTTTCTGTTGCATCGTTTTGTTTTGTTTCTGGTTAGGCTATGTTATACAATTTAGCAGCACTGTAATTTGCTTTATGAGGTTCATCTTCTAGATATTATGTCTTCCTTTTCCTGCCTCAGAACATCGTATGGTTCTTACGTTTACTTAGGATTTCACTTTCGCACTATCATCTTATTAGGATTTTACTTTCTTGACTGGTATTTGGTTCATGTATGGCAGCTTGAACGTGATGCTGGTCGTTATGTGGATTGTCGAGCAAGGCTAAATTTCTCCCCCCTAGGAGCTTGTGCTTTGGCTGGAACTGGTCTACCTATTGATAGGTTTATGACTGCAAATGCTCTTGGATTTACCGAACCAATGAGAAACAGGTATGTTCCTAGTTCTTGTATTGGTTGCATCAACTCTCTCTAATTATATGTATTTCCCTTTAGTTTTGCGGTTTCTCATTTATTCTCTTTTTTTCCTTATCTATTTCAACTAGTATTGATGCAGTCTCTGACCGAGATTTCGTGCTGGAGTTCTTATATACAAATTCGAACACAGCAATACATTTATCACGGCTTGGGGAAGAGTGGGTACTATGGGCTTCCGAGGAGTTTGGTTTCATGACTCCAAGCGATTCTGTGTCAACCGGAAGCAGTATAATGCCACAGAAGAAAAATCCAGACCCAATGGAACTTGTCAGAGGAAAATCCGCGAGAGTCATAGGCGATCTGGTCACTGTTCTAACACTATGCAAAGGACTTCCCCTTGCTTACAACCGAGATTTTCAAGAAGACAAAGAGCCGATGTTTGATAGTACCAAGACAATAATGGGAATGATCGATGTATCTGCAGAATTTGCCCAGAATGTCACATTCAACGAAGACAGAATCAAGAAAAGTCTTCCTGCCGGACACCTTGACGCGACTACTCTCGCCGATTATCTTGTGAAGAAGGTACTGAGGTTTTTATTTATCATAATCTTCCATTTCTGTAACTAAAGTCAGAAAGATAAATACTGTTTTGGTTTTTTGATTTCCCAGGGGATGCCTTTTAGGTCATCTCATGACATAGTTGGAAAACTAGTTGGAGTTTGTGTCTCAAAAGGCTGTGAACTTCAGAACTTAAGCCTTGAAGAGATGAAAAAGCTGAGCCCTGTGTTTGAAGAAGATGTGTTTGGATTTTTGGGCGTTGAAAATTCAGTCAATAAGTTCAGCTCCTATGGGTCTACAGGATCAAACTGTGTTGCTGAGCAACTTGGCTACTGGGTCAACAAGCTGAACATTACTACCACCTGACCCGGACCAAACCATTAGCAAAGGATTTGATGACATTTGTGTAATTTTCATATTTTATTGAGGATTTTGGTCGTTAATACCAGGAAGCTTTGAGGAAGAACCCACAAACAAAATAAGCTTTATTGAAGTTCTGTAATATTTGAAATCAAGATAATGTGGAAGAGTTTGGTATTCTTCTCATTTCAAATGCTCTCTACAATATCACTCTTTTTATATTCTTATACAGGAAGAAGGTTAACTTCAATTTCAACATGTTGCAGTGGTTTGTGTAAAATTGGAAGATTACTTTGTCAATGCAGACTTCAATTTTCATTAGAATTTCAGATTTTTTTTTTCTTTTCAAACCCAGTTATTATTGTTCAAAAATCCAACAACAAAAACTAGTGGCTTGCATTTGGATGTGATTTTTCTGAACATGGAAGGACCACACATGACATGACACCCCCTCTTCCTTAGGAGGTGCAACATCTGTTACTTGTTACATTATCCTTTTTATGTTCCAAACAAAATGTCATTCTCCAATTTTTATGACCAAACACAAATTGACACAGATAAGCACCAGTAATAACCTCATTGGTGTTTCTCTTCTCCTAAAATAGTTAAATCTAATCTAAACAAAAACACTCCTTTCTTCTCAATCTAATAATATCCCATTTAATGGCGGTGGAGTCACTTTCTGACTGTGACACAATCCTTGTCCTAAAATCCCATGTCAGCCACTGATTGATCCTTTTTTTAGATTATTGGTCGGATATTAATTATGGTGAAAGCTCCTTTTTTCTTTAAGTCGTTGTATACAGTGGATTGAGCTTACTGGTAAACCTCATTTCTCTTGTTATCTTTAATCCTTGGTTTTGTTTGTATTCATTTTAACTTTTTAGAGGATTTTTCTCACTTAGTATAACTTCTACGCCATTAATTCTTACACGATTGGGTTTCTTCGAATTTTGTAGAATGGATATTTTTTTTCTTTAGGTTATGACATTATTATGCTTCTAACAAAATTACAAAATAAGTTAGGAAACATTTGGTATGAGTGGGTAATTTTGATAGACTGAATATGGATAAACATACTCATTTATGCAGAAATTCATCAGATTAGCATTATCTTCATAACATCAATCATTTCTTTATCCCTATCTAACGATTATTCCCAAATCCCATACAATTCAAAGTTGGACATGTAGAAGAAAATTAATGAAAAGTCGCCGGATAAATAAATAAATTTGTTGCGACTTTGTCCTCTCCACTAACTCTTTTTTAAACTTCACAATTCAATGATTTGACTTCGTATCAACCAAGTGGATCTTTTCGAAGTCTCTGAGACACTACACGTGGCGGTCTTCTAAACCACAACCCCGGTCATAGTCATTTTCGTTTTCGACTTAACCTACCCTTAATTGATGATTAATTTAAGTTAAACCCAAATTATTAATTCATTTCTACCTAAAAACAACACAATTAGGTTCAATTAGGAGTAAAGCCAAAATTTTATTAAACCAAAGAAAATTTAGGTTCAATGTAACAGTTCTTATATAACGTTAACCGAAAACCGGTTAACTCAGAACCAAAAAAACTCCTGATTCAACAATCCTTGGAAGAAATGTTGTTATTAGGCCTGGACATAAAATCCGAAATCCGAAAACCGATCCGAAAAATCCGGCTCCGAATCCGAACCGAATAGTTACAAAACCCGAACGGATAATGAATTCTCCTATCTGAATTATTCGAACCGAACCCGATCCGAACTGAAAACCGAAAGGATATCCGAAAACTGAAAATAAAATTATATATCCAAAAATATTAGTTATATTTAGCTATAATTTTATAACAAATAACAAAAATATCCTAAATAACCTAGATATTGGAAAGTTTTTAGTTATATTTGTTAAAATTATACATATTTTTGGAAAATTTAGCCAAATTTTAGTAAGATTAAAACTATTTTTAATTTAAATTGAACATTTTTTTAGTTTTTTTTTTCTCGCAAACCGATCCAAAATTAATCCGAAACCGATCCGAATCCGACACTATCCAAACTGTACCCGATCCGAATAGTCATAAAATCCGAACGGATAATAAAATCTCCTACCCGAATTATCCGAATCCGAATAAATCCGAACCGAATCCGATCCAAAATCCGAATGCCCAGGCCTAGTTGTTATTATCACCGTGCCATGACCAAACGATGTCGTTTAACGCCGGCCGTACTTCTTCTTCGTATAACCGATCGTACTCCAAAGTATCTCCCGCCGATTTGCAAAACTCCACCACCGAGATTTCCGGCGCTACTTCAAACACTTCCGCCGTCATCGACAGCCGTCCTTTTCTCCCTTCCGTTTTCCCTTCCATCTTCACTTTAAAATCCTTCGTTCTCTTCACTTTCATGTTCATCTCCTTTGTAACCGTTTCTATCTTCTCCATCACCTCCGTCGCCGACGACCTTGACGTGAACACCGATTGCACTTTCCTCTTACTCTCGAATAAGCTCGAGAGATCGAATCCGGAAGACATCGAGGAGATGAATTCGAAAGCGTTGAAAAATTTCGGCGAAATCGGCTCTGTTTGATTTTCCCAATCTCCGTCTCCTTCTTCTTCGTTGTTGTTGTTGCTCTGAGAACAAATCGGTTCGTCGATTTTAAAAGCTAACGGCGGAGTGAAGTTTTTCCGAAGCCAAGTCGTTCTCATAATCGCCGGAATCGAGATCCGTCGATCTGGATCTACAACGAGGAGTTTCAAAATCAATCTCCTCGATTCCGGCGAAAACCACGGCGGAAATTCAAAATCCGCTCTGAAAATCTTCCGATACATATTCATCAGATTCTCATCTTGAAACGGCAAACATCCGGCGAGAAGCACATACAAAACGACGCCGCATGACCAGATATCCGCCTTCGCGCCGTCGTATCCTTTCTTCCGTAAAACCTCCGGCGCAACGTAAGCCGGAGTTCCACACTGCGTATGAAGCAATCCATCTTGAAGAATCTGTTCCGGTAACGCAGATAATCCGAAATCGGAGATTTTCAAATCTCCATTCTCATCTAAAAGAAGATTCTCAGGTTTCAGATCGCGATGAGAAACGCCTCTGCTATGGCAATAATCAACGGCTGAGATTAATTGCTGGAAATATCTACGAGCAGCGTCTTCGTGTAGCTTACCTTTAGAGATTTTGCAGAAAAGCTCGCCGCCTTTAACAAACTCCATGACGAAGAAGATCTTCGTCTTCGTAGCCATGACTTCTTTTAACTCAACGATGTTGGGGTGACGAACGAGTTTCATGATTGAAATCTCGCGTTTGATTTGTTCCATCATTCCAGGTCTCTTCATTACTTGATCCTTGTTGATGACTTTGATGGCGACGCACTCGCCGCCGATGATCTCTTTGCCGTAATAGACTTTCGCGAATGTTCCTTTGCCTAATAACCGTCCCATCTCGTACTTTCCGAACAGAACTCGCCGTTCTTCCTCCATTTGGTATCGCTCCGACGAATCTTAGGGAAAAATGAAAGAGTAGACGAAGATGATGATGAAGAAGGATGATTAAGAAAAGGTGGTGTTGAACCATGAGGTTTGGTTAGTATTTTGAGTATATGAGTAGAATATATTACTCTCATAGGTGAAGAAGTAGAGCAATTCCATGGAATTTGGGAGAGGAAGAAGAAGAAGAAGATGATGATGAAGTGTGCAAATGAATCACAACGCAGTTACGTGGTGTCCTCTTATTATTATATATATACTTCTCATCACTCCTTCAATTATAAACTAGGTGATAAGCCACTCACAAAGTCACACATGTCACACCGCAATAACTTACTTTTTTTTGTTGGGTAAATGATTTTTATAATATAGAAAAATAAGTATATTTTAAAAATGGTTATCATTTATAAATAAAAATTGTTTGCAGCTAAAAAAAATTATTGGTGCTAGATACATAGATTTTTTTGTATAACCTTCTATTTTTCTACACATGTCAGATTGTTTGCTAGATTTTATTCTTAAGAACAACATTCAGACAATGTCTCTCGAGTTTTTTTCTTTCTTAATTTATTAATTACTTGGCCAAAACTAGATGCTAAAACTTAGTTCTAAGACTTTTGGAGTCATATACCCTCTTACCTTATATACTAGATCATCACCCGTACTACAGTACGGGTTAAATTTCATTTATTACAAAATTTATATATTATATAGTTATAGAGTAAAATCGTGATATATTATAATCAGTAAGTAAAAAATATTTTTATGTCAGTCCATATATATAATATTAGAATGAATATATTTTTATTTTTCTGTAATCCTCAATTATGGATATATTTTTTAAAGATATGAGAACGGAAATTAATATTATTTTCAAAAAAAATAATATTGTTTGAACAATGAGTTAATTTATGTTAACAACCACAAAATGAGAGTGCATATAATTTAGTTAGATCAAAAATCAAAATATCATAAATGAATCGCATCTAAAACGTAGATTATTTTGAATTAATTAGTTAGCTATTATTTTGAATTAATTTAGGAAATTATTTTTTCAAATTCTAATTCATTGGTTGTTGAAATAGAGATTTGTTTGAGCTAATTACGGAATTTACCAATTATTCACATAATCGAATATGTTATGAACATATATTAGGTATATAATAATACCAAATTCGATCCGTGTGTGGAGTCTATATTTTCATTTTACAATCCCTATAGAAATATTGTGGCACAATCTATTATTCATTATTTCCAAAATTGCTTGCAAAATTAAATTTTCAAATATTTAGAAGTGTCAAACCTTATTTAACTCATCTCATCATAAAATCTTAAAATGTCGTCTATTATAAGGATCATAACTTTCTATCATATAATACATTACTTTTAACCCGCCGCCTACTATAAATATATTAAACATATCTTTTTAGAAAATCAAATTAGTAATTATAATTTTTTTATCTTTTTAATCTATTAAATATTTATGATATTCTTTAATATATTAAATTAAACTTTTTTTAAATGTTCCAAATTAAAATCTTTAAAAATATTATTGTAGTATGTAAAATTATGAATTGAAATATATATATATATATATATATATATATATGAAATTAAATATAAATATTCAAATAGTTATAAGGATCATAACTCATTTCATCATATAATACATTATATTTAACCCGCCGCCTATTATAAATATTTGTTTCAAAAAATCAAATTAGAGTATTTATATTTCTTAACTTTTTGATCTATTAAGTATTGATGATATTAAAAAAGGAATATATTACTCAAATATGAATTTTTGACCCGTTAAATTTGTTTTTTCATACATTGAACAATTTATATTCGTTTTTAAAAATTCAAATCTTTGTATATGCGGAAAAAATTTACTTTTTTTTTATTATGTAGATGATATAATAATTTATTTATTTTATAGAAATAGAATAATATAAAGATGAGAGGTGAAGTATAATGATTAATAACAAATTAATATGATAAGTTAGATATCAAATCTTATATGTTCATTTTGATTGGTCATTTTTTTAAAAAAATAATAATATATTTTCGTTTTTATAATTAAATTAAATTAATTAAATTGCATAAAATAGTATTTGACTTGTTTATCCTTAATGAGTTGAATTAATTTACTCTATAAAATTTTATTTCTAATGGTATTCTTAAGTAAATTCTTACAAAAAGAAAGGTTAGTTAAGGGTATCTTATAAAGTGTACTCCCCAAATAATAGTATAGGATAATATCATTTACCATAAAGTAACACTTAAAAATATTATTCCTGCGTTTACAACATACCAATTTGTAGAAAAAAATGAGTGTTAAAAGAACAATCAAAGTCAAAGGAAATATGCAATTTAAGTAGCTAAAATTTACATGGACCATAACACAGTACATTATGATTATGTGTAAAAAACTAAACGTTTATGTTATCATCATATAAGAATGCTATGGTTTTCTATAATTCTTTTTTTTCTTCTAAAATAATTCTACTAAAGAACTACTTTTCACGAATAATGTCCTCGGAGAAAAAGGAATAGGTTATCAATTACTGACAAAACTTCCTTAAAATAATGTCAATAATTCTCCCCAACGGTCTAATGCCTTTTGTCCCCTTATCTTATGTGGTGGTTCCACCCAACCTTTCGTATATAAAATTTAAAACTCTAGTTTAAAATCATTTCTTAAACTAACATACAAATTAAAGTTTCTGGTGAGTAGACTATGAAAATTCTAAGTTACATAACCTTTGAATCGTATAACAATTTTTTCTTAAAAACAAAAGTTCAAAATCATTTATAATATTTTGTTTCTCAAATCATTTGGCTCAATTCCATTTTTATCGTTGATAGTAGAAAATACTATAAAGTAAATTCAGTTATGTCAAGATCTGAAATAATTATTAGAAAAAGATATCAATGAAAAATGTTTTTAAACGTGATTGGAAGAAATAGAAAGTTCATATTCGAATAATTTTAGCAGAAAATTATATTACAAAAGTTCATAAATTTCTGCTAAAATTTGATTGTATAAATTGTATGATAAGGTTCATGATTAATATACTTTTTATCACATGCCTTCATATCGGAAATAAACTTTGGTCGCTTAAAATATTATATCCAAAAAAAAGAAATACATCTTTTTACAATATATATAAGACATCTCTTTCATCTTTATGAAGTCTCAACCAAAAGGAACTATAAAAGTTTTAAGTTTCTTATTTTGTGAGGCTCAATAACCACACTATTTATTGATCCCAACATATAGTTTTGGTGTTATAAAAATTTGAAAAAATGCAAATATTTTTGCTTATGATTCTATGATCTCTTATGCACTGAACCAGAAACAATAATAATAATAATAATAATAATAATAGTTTTTATTATTAGCCAAAAGATAATAATAAAAAAACTCAACAGATTTAAGTTTTTTTTTATTATCAAACTCAAAAGATAAAAGTTTATTAGCCAAAGCTTAATGCACGGGTGAAGAGCATAAGACAGCTAACTTTTCTTCAAGTAGGGAGATCTATTGTGTTCACCAAGGAATGTTTCAGGATCTACTTAACAGGAATTAGTATTTTACTAACCATTAAAATATAACTAATAATTGTATACAAGAAAAACACGTAGGTGGGATTAGTCCAAATAGAAGCATAGCTGGTCCAAATTTGTACTAAAGTCTATATTTAAAATAACGAGATTGGACACATACACCCTTGTGATGTCTCCTAAACTCAACGGAAAATAAAAACAATGTAAAATAACGTTGAATTTTCACAGTCAAAAGAAGAAGCCAATATCAAACTGTACAAGGAAAAAAAAAAGATTTAAGAAGGAAGCTATGCATGAGTTTTACAGAGAGAAAGCTTTTGCTAAATTTGAAACCTAATCAAACCTTATTGTTCATTATTCATTTTCAAAGCCATTGTTATTCCACCATCACCTTCACAAAGCAAACTTATTTTACCTATACAGTTTCCTCCACCTGCTTTAGCTCTGAGTACATTCAAATGGGTGAAAGTTTCCTTCTGCAAACTCTTGCATCCTAAACCTTTGCATAAGCTCCACAGATCTGCAAATGAATCATCAATGCACCAAATCATCAAACCCACTTTGTGTACACTACGAAACTGCCATGGAGTTTTTATATTAACTCAAACCCCCTATCCCAAAAAACTTACAGAGGATTCTCTCGATTTCGGCTTAGCTTCTGTTGATTACTCTCCATTACTTCCACTACATTGGCGTTTGCAGGTCCAGCTGATCCTCCAGCTACAATCGATGGGACTGATGCGGTTGGGCCCCATATCTATACACATATTTTATAAGCAATGTTAGTTTAAGAGATCTTAATTGAATCGAAAACCAAACCCGGAAGATAGCTTTGTGTGCCTGCTTACCTTTATTGTGTTATCAATTCCACTCGTTGCTACAACACTATCAAACGGATGGCATTGAATGCAGTTCAAAACTAGAAACAAAAGATGATTCTTTCAGCAAACTAATGAAATTCAATGAAATTATGTAATGGATAACGTCATACCAAAAAAAAAATGTAATGGATAACGTTTTAAAAAAAACATCTAAAATAATAACCTGCTTCATCGCCAACAAGCACTTTCATAAGCCTTCCCGTCTGTTTCTCCCATATAAACCACCGGCCGTCATCGCTTCCACTTGCAATATATTCACCTGAAATTTAGTAATAAAATTTTCACAGAAAGTCAATGCCATATCAACATTTCAAATTTAGTAAACGGCTTTTTTCTACTACACTGGAATTGCATTCAGATAACATAAAAGTTGCAACCCCAAGAAAAACTTACCTCTCTGACCAAGAAAACTGGCCTGCTTGATATCAGTTCCTACGTTACAGTGGCCAACATATCTACGTTTCATATCAATGGCTCCCTCTGGCTGTAATCACCAAGTAACCAGTGGTGTAAAAGGTATTCATCAAATTAAGTAAGAGTATGACATAGCATAAAAGAAGCCAAGTACTAACTCAAAAACGTATTCAATGTGCTAAATTTGTTTTACTTTGAAAGAATATAACAATACCATAATCTTAAAACTAACCTGATAAGACGTTCTATCATTTTGAGATGACGATGCAGTTCCTGAGGAGGCATTATCAACTGTATTTTCCATCGGTTTATCATCATCACCTACTCTATGAATTCGTAGGTTGAGACTGCCACGCATAGCATTCGACTCTGGATCTCGTCCTTCATCATCAGACAAGGAAGTTTGAATATCCAACTCCAATTCCTCGTCATAATCAGAATCTTCTCTTTCGGATCTTGACATATCATGTGAACTGTCACTGTTGGCCTCTGATCTATATAGTATGTCGCTTAAAGAAAGTACTCTAGTAGTTCCAGCTCCTGTCTCTTCGTTTTTGTCAGATCCAGCTGATTTGTCAAACAAAAGACAAGTACAAGAATATTAAAATGTGAAATGAAATTTCCTTGCCTGTTGAATCATGAAAGCTTCTAAGTACATAATACTCCTTGGGAATGAAAGAATCCCCCAAATCTAAAAGAATAGCTCTACAATCTACATATATTACTTTGATACGCTTTTGAATCAAAAGAACAAAAATCAGACACATTAACCACAAAATATTTCTGAACAAAATTAGAGGAAGAAAGAGAAGCCAGATGACCTTAAAGATGTAACTACGAATCTATGCTTATGATTGTTCTCTCATCTTTATGATATATATTCTCCTCATTGATTACTAGAAACGAATGGTTATAACTCATTGAAGAGCCAATAAATAACATCTGTTACTAAGCAGTTTATATGCAGGAAAAGACATACATCAGTTGTCACAAACCTGCTTGAAGATCCCTTTTAATGCTCTCCACCTTTGCCACTATATCGGCATCTGATGGGTTCAAATGTTGTGCAGCATTCGCAAAATCTAGAGCTTCTTTACATCTTCCTAACTGCGTGAAAGCACATATGTATATGAAATGGAAGGGTGACTAAAATAAATGCTTATTTCAGAACCATCTCTATGCCAAATAGTAAACTTAAAATTAACTGTGATCAGAGCTATAAATTTTTACTTGCTGCAGCGCTTCAGACATGTAGTAATGAGCTTTAAAAGATGAAGCATCAATTTTCCGAGCATTACGGCAATCTCTTACGGCCATATGAGCATCATTCTTCCACTTCCTCTGGAAAATAAACGAATCAGCTGATTGTGGTTATTAGAGAGGAGTAATGTAGGGATTTAAGCTAGTTATAGACACCAGTTCTAAAGGACCTTGAGCAACAAAGCGGCACGAGTACAAAGGCATTCATGCCTTAGCGCGGACTCAATATCATTAGAATGAGCATCCAGAACTTCATTAGCTGCCTCAATTGCATAGAAAACATCTGTACCCTCTTCTAAAGACCTTTTAGCAATTTCTACCAATTCGGTACACTTCTTAACCTGAAAAGAACGGCGTCAGATGCACTACGAATATGGAATGACTAGGTCACCATATGGAACAATTACAAAGGGAGGTGCGAACCGTTGCAGCATTGCAATTTCTGTGAAAGCCGTTTTGAGGAGTGGTGGAAACCTGAGGTGGAGATTCTACATCGTGGAGGTTGTTACTGAAAGAAAACAAGTTATCTACATCTCCTGGTGTGTATTGCATGATTCCAGTGCCTACAAGTCGCAAACAAAGGAATGAATCAACAGATATTGAGCTAAAAAAAATTAGCAAAATGTTTGAAAAACTGACATTTTCAATACGAAAAGGTGCCTACAACAAGATAGCTAGCACAGACAAATATTTTTTAACTAAGTGGTGAAGTACAGATTGGCAGTACGAAGAGAGAAATATACATAACAAAAAGTAAGCAAAAATCTTGCGGGTTAACACATTCATTATTCTTAGTTCAATTTTCAAAAGGGTTCACATAATAGCAAATCTGGTGGATTAACTATTCACGGAATTTATACTTAAAGCACCAAACAACTCAACTGCAAATACCATTATTTACATTCATCAGGTAGACATGCTCCCCGCTGTAACTGAGCAAAACTTCTTCACCATTAGGACTGAAAGTAACATGTGTTAGGTGCAAATTTGTTCGCCCCTGAAATAATTTAAGATATAGCGGACAGTGAGCTTGGGAAAAACTTTGACTAAGAACACAACATTACCACAGCAATGCAGAACTAGTAGAGTATCTTAATATCAAACAGATTAAACTAACGCGGTCAGAAAGATGCATGGGACAGAAGTAATTGACACATGGAGGTGGAGGCATCCTTTTCCGACTTGATGTCAATGGTGGTAGCATCCTTCTATCGTACAAACGAGCAAATGCATCACTGGCAAAGAGGAAAGAAAAGAGGAACAAGTTAGTTAAAAAAAAAAAGGAGAGAACTCTGATCCAAAAACATGGAAGCAATACCTTCCCCCAACAAGAAGTAGGTGTGGTCTTGTGGCACTTATATCACAAGACTTCAGGGAGAGAATTTGCTTAGGAGGATCAGCTAGTGCTCTTTTGGCACCACTGCGCAGATCAAGCTGCATAATTCAAAGCTATCAACAACTTTAATTGGCAGAAGAAAGTTTTGCATAAGACACACACCATATAACTATACGTCTACGAAGTATCCAGATAGGCCTCATATGATATTCAAACATCCACACAAGACGTCTAATATATATATATATATATATATATACATGGATAATACAAGGGGGATATACAGAAATATGGCACTCTGTTTGAAAAAATCAACTCAATGCTGACAATCTAAGCAATGGGAAAAAGGCTTGAGAACTCTGATTACAGACAGAGTATCAATATATTGTTTTGGAGAAATTTAAAGCCAATATGGAAGTAGTAGACTAGAGAAACTCAAACTTATTGAAAACAATGAAACCAGAGTTTGGAGATTACCAGAACACTGCGGCATTCTTGGTGAGCAGTTCCAGCAGGAGGACAAGAGGTAGATTCTCGGAAATCATGCTGCCTTAAAGTCCCATCTTCACTAGCACTCCATACAACATTAGGGTTACCAGGTTCGACCTACGTGGTGGTAAAAACATCTGTTAATCAAACAGCTCAAAATGCTAGACCCAAATACTGATTAGGAGGGTCTTACAGCTAGTTTTTTCACTCTTCGTGTGTGACATTGGTACAATGCTGATGGAGCAATCGCATTGTCATCTTCTGCTCTACCGCTTAAGTGGGATAGATTGAATAGCCTAACCTACAATATAGGAAAAATACATGCACACACCCCAAAATCACCAAAAGATTATTTATATAAATGACATACGAAGCCAAATGAAATCACTATCCAAAAGGGGTAATTTAATATACCTCAGCATCTCCAGCACCAGATACCACAAGCTCGTCAGAAGTTTCAGGAACAAACTTTGTACAGAATATGTTGGCAGTATGCCCTGTATCTATAGAATGCAAAAGCGTCCTACTGGAGTAATTCCAAATATTGATCTGAAAATTAAAAGAAAATATAACTGTCAAGACAAAGCAACGATATAGCACCACGCGAGACAAATTAGATGCTCAAACAGACTTCTTTAACACTCACATCCAAAATTAGATATAAGTGATACACGTTTGTTCCCAGATATATCGTAAAACAAACCAAACAAGCTCAACTAACTGACACAAAGGAAGATTTCAGAGTGTTAAGCTGGTGTCAAAAAAAGAATTGCATATACCCTTAAATCATCTGATCCAGATATCAACAGTGAACCATTAGAGTTCCAAGCTAGAGAATTAACACAGCCTTGATGTCCCTGCCAAACACAACAAAACATCTTAAGAAGAAATAGACCAACAAGCAGAATGAAGATAGCCTCAAAGCTTGAGTAATAACCTCCAATTCTTGCTCCTGAGAAAGTCTCCGAACCAAGGAAGAGTGTAATTGCATTCTTTGATCAACCTCCTACACAGACAAGAGTCGACAAACATTGCCAGAGAGGGTAAAATTTCATGTAGAAGCAAGAATTGACAAAAGTTGATTGAAGGATTCAACTATAAGTTAAACACCTCCATGAATCAAACTCGAAAACTGTAGCTAAAACCCTAGCAATGAGAAAGAGAACCCGAATTCCAATGGGGAAAAGAAGAAGAAAAGAGAAGGAAGATAGGGGGAGAGGAGACGTACATGACTTGGGTCCTGGGACCTTGTGTGGAGGAGATTGAAGATGTTACCATCGTGAAAACTGAGATTTTCCATGGAGAAAACGATCGCCACCGATCACGAATTGGAAGAAAAAGCCCTTTGGCTCTTTGTAATCTGACGCAATTTCTCGTGCCCGGTTTTACATTCTATGGTCAGATCCTCTGCGGCGCATGTGTTGGGTATCTATGTACTCTTATTACATCTGAGCCGTTCCTTTTTACGATTTTTTCTTTTCTCTTTTTTTTTTTTTTTTTTTATTAAATCAGGTAAACAAATCCTTATGGGGAAAACAATTTAACACATGGTGGTGTGACTGGTGAACCACAATTTGCTGTGGTGTAACCAAAGAAGCAGTATAGTTGTTCGATAAATCGGTTCCAAATTTATTTAATTTCTTTCCACATTTTAAAGCTAGATATATAATTTGGACAACTGAATATTCGTAGACACGTAACAATGTGGAACAGAAATGTCACATAATGCCGATCTGTCCTTAGTTAGTTTTGTGACTGATTTGGACAAATGTTTGATTCTAAAATCTAAATCAAATTTTGATAGAACTTTTTAAAAATAAATCATGTTGTCATATAATTCTTCGTTTTGCATTCAGAACAAAATTAGGTTTTAAATACCATAGTGAAATCCCGAATTTTGGTTTTCTTTTTTTTTAATTTAAAGAAAGTGAAACGATCGAAGTGTACTTTTTACTTCTTTTTTAAATACTCTAACTCTTTTTTTTTCCACCATTTTCTACTACTACTAGGTCTAGGTTCTTCTACATTCTAGGGCAAGATTCTTCGAGTGTGTTGGCTAATCTATCCATGTGTTCTAAACACATCAGAACCATTCTTTTCCGCAATTTAATTACCATAGCCTTGACTCGTTCGTTCCGATCTTGGTTGCGTGTTTTAATTTCTCCAAATCCATCCGGTTGTGTGACATTAGTGTTACACATTCACACACTGTGATATCGTGATGTATGTTTTCTGTGTTAATTTCTTGCGATGGTGATTGATGAGATAGTTAATTGGAAATTTATACTTATCACTTAGTAGCTACGGAACCAAAATTAAGACTCATTCTCATCATCGACAATGTACTTTCAAAGGCATGTACACGGCGTTTCTAATTAACACTGCCGTTTTGTGACGTCCAAAGATGATTTTTATTATAAATGATTTGGGGAAACAAAATTTAGTATACTAATCAATGAACAAAAGAAGTTGGTATAACGAGCAATCTAAAGTGACAAGACGGGTTTCACTAACAATATACAAATAAATCCCATTGATAATCAAATACTCCAAAACTTGCAATTTTCACTATACCTATCAAGACTAATCTTGACACTGAATGGGTTACTACGTACATAAAGAGTTTGCAACAAGCTAAGATGACACAGACAGAGTAAATATAATATCAAAACAGAATTAAATGACGCGCGAGATGGAGAAATGGTAACTGAACAGGGCTTATGGGTTTATGTAGTGTACACAATTGGACACAAAGACGACAAGACTTCTTTCATAACACATTATTCCAAAAGATACACAGTGTTCTAGTTTCAGTCCTTTGAACAAATATACAAGAAAACAAAATATACATCCATATCCTTTTAACAAATATGTTAGTCATCATCTCAATAAAAAAACGTCAACAACTGCACCTGCATACAGATGACAGGACACACATACATATAGAGGGAGGGAGATCAAATGCACAATTTGTATAATCTTATTCCAACAACACAGATACCAAAGTGAAAAAAACACTCGCATCTTCAAAAATAACTACAACCACTTCTTACGTTTTATGATTATTTTACAAAATTCTAGCTAAAATGTTTTCCTTATCGAATCATTTGACTATTCCAGATTTCCATTATTCAACTATTCATCTAATATATTAGTCAAGACAGGTAGAAAATAGTTTTCTTTGCTACACACTAATCATGTCTTCACCACAACAATCGGAGATAAGCTATACTCAGTCATATCAAACCACACAAGTTTCCACCGCGTCCACTTATCTTTAAGTGATTATCCCTCTTGATTGCACACATCTATAAAAGACCTTAGACACTACTCAGTCTTGATTGCACACATCTATAAAAGACCTTATTCACATAACTTACATAGATACTACAATGCCCAAGATTTTGAGCAAATCAACTCCGAACTTAACCAATCTTATTCCATGGATTCAAGTGCAATCTGCATAACTTTGACTCACATTTTGATGTTGGGAGTTGGGAGCAATTCATGTGTGCTAGAGTCTGCAAAAGAAATGTGTTTATTACTTACAATACAAACATCATATTCCTACGAGTCTAACCACGATGGGTCAACAAAAATCTAACCCAAATGGAGATATCTAACAATAACTTATTCCTAATTCTAATAGTCTAATACGTACAACTTCACATACATGTGTAAAGATATTTTAAAACAAAATCTAAGATTGACCATCATGAATGTACAAAGATTTGAAACTACATAAATTGAAATTACATAGAGACAAGATAAATTAATAGACGCAACATATGTATATATGCATATTTTTGGTATGCACAGACAGATATGAACACAAAATCAATTACTAGAACAATGGAATAAGGAAGATTCATGAAGGAGAAGTTATGACAGAAAGAGAGTGAGCACGCAAAAGCAACCATATACAAAATTTCTATACAACTTCCCCTTTGTGTGCTCACTCTCTTCTGTCAACTTCTTTTCCCCCATCAACATATATATAAACGCACATATTTATCTGATTATGAATTTATGATTTATGACCACATACATATACATGAAATATGTTAGAAAAACGAAAAAAAACAAGAATATGTGTGTTTATATATATGTGTAGATAGGAAATTCCAATTAGTCCAGAAACCGATGAAAAAACAAAAAATAAAACAGGACACAAGTACAGATCGAAGGTACTTGAGATCAAATCTGGGAACAAACAAACTACTAACAAAGACTTGATCAATGGATCCATAAAAGGAAAGTATAAATCTAAGTACGGACACTGCAAGTTAGGGTTTCTTCTCTAATTCCCAGTTTTAGAATTTTTTTTTTTTATAAGAAACAAAGGTTAAGGAGATAAACTCAGAATTGCAGCCGAAAAACAAACTTTCTTTTCTCTTAATCACTCACTCTCTCTCTCTTTCATGCAAAGCATACATGTGTCGGCTGCTTTCTTTATCTCTCTATATAGCGAAAGAGAGAAGTGATTAAATAGAGAAATTGAAAAAACCCTAGAATGAACAATGAATCCAACAACATTTTCACTTTTAGATTAAATGAAAGAAGAAGAAGAAGAAGAAGAAAAAAGGTGAAACAGAGATGAAGGAGAGAAGAAAGTACGGATGTCAAAACGCTTGGTTATGGTTTGTCGGAGAGAGAAACGTGTCGCAATCAAAGGCCAGGACTTGACTTGAGAGTCGTTATGAGCCGTTGGATGTGTCTTTTGTTCAGTTCCGTCTCATTGCCGTCTTATCTGCTTCTGTCCTTTTTAAATAACACAGTAGTGCGTCATTAGAGACACAAACACACACGCATCGTTCTTCTCTATTCTCTTCTCTTATCTTCTTATCTTACTTTAAAACTGGATTAGTGCTAGTTAATTCTTCATTTGTGTCACGGTTTAATTGTTCTGCTTCTTTGTCAGAGTCGTCGGCTTTGTTTAAAGTTATCTTTTCATTAATTTAACCAATGATCATAGTAGTTAAATCGATGTAGTTAATGCGGTATAAAAATAATTACTGTTGTTGTAGCTTTGAATTGGTAAGTGGGCGCGGCAGGGTTTGGTGCCCACTAAATTAATAAACACGTTTTGTTTCCATTCATCTACTATAAAAAATGGGACCGTATACAGTAGCATGTTCATTTTGGGTAATGAGCCGGGTAATGCGATGAGGGTCGGAATATATAAATGTACTATCGAAATTCGACACATAATAATTTATGAGATGAAAATTTCAGATCATATAGTATTGAGTTTGTTAGATACCTAAAACCATTACCCAAATTCTTGTTATTTTGACTAAGGTTAATCAAATTTAGAAATCGGGTATTTTTGGAAATTTAAATATTTTTGTATAGTATTCAAATTTGCCAATATGTTTTTCCTATAGCTAATATGTTTTCGTTCTATAATAAACTAAATTTTACTAAACAGATAGTCATTTTAACGAATACGGATATGTAAAAAGAATTATACGATACACCTCTTGTAATAACAACACTAATATGCAGTTAGTAATTGAAATTTCTTAGTTGTGTTTTACCATTGCAGACAATGTGTGCAACCACCTCCTTATGTAGAACTAGTTAGTGATAGGGTAAGAAGATGACAATAAAACGAGGTGATAAATAGTTGGTGGATACAAAACACAAACACTAGTGACGGAAAGAGTATTGTACTACCATCATTTTGAAAATTTAATATTGATTTTTAAAATTAAACTCTTTCAAATGAAAATAATCCACACTTCATATATTCGAGGTATGTTTCCCGTTTCCGAAACGTGTGTATATAAACTATTTTCTACTTTTATCTTTTTATTAAGCTATTTAATATTTATGTTTAGGATTCGTGTTGTTTCAAAAATTATTTCTAATATAGTTTTGATGTTTAGTGTTTATATATATGATATATATACGCACATGTTCAAAATGTATTTATTTTTCTAATTTTAAAAAAAATCGTTTTTCTTTCCAGAAATGTTTTGCATCTACGTGTCTGTTTCTGTTTTCATGCAACGTAGGTTGCGTCGGCTCTTACCTATCAAAATATATATATTTTAGAAAAATATCATTTTTCTTTTTCGAAACGTTTTGTTTCCGCGTATCCGTTTCCATGCAACATAGTTTGCGTTAGCTCTTACTAATCAAAACTATAAGTGAACCACCATTTTTTATGTCAACCATAAATCTGTTTTTTTTACTAACTAGCGGTACATTTGTCAGTCAAACAAATAAGAATGCATTCTCTTTTTGTAAAAATAATTTGTAATTTCAAGCTACACTATTTTTTTAAACCATAACTTATAATTTAGTGCTAAATACCATCGATATATCAACATCCAAAAATAACCCTTTCGGTGGCTTTTCGTAATCTGATGCATTCTACGGTGCATACCATCCTCTAAATACACATCTAGACCTGTTCGTTTTCACGATTATATATTGTTACTGCTCTATCTTTTTCTTTTTGTAACATTTACTGCCCTATCAAAAGTCTTTTAACTGCAACGCCGCTGAAAATTTGGTCCGTTGACTCTCTTACCCACCACATCATCCACGGCTTCATATCTTTAAGTTAAAATGTTGACAATAATTTTTGTTTTTGATTGTTGTACTTAAAACATTCTGACAATTTTAACTTTTAATCTTTTGTTCGAAATCAAACTTGTTTACTATAGATTGTTAGATCAACAACAAAACTTTAATACATATTGATTTTTCACCCTGCATCACAGTGAATTTAGTGTTAAGGTTTGTGTTTGTGTTTGCATACTAGTAAATCAACAACTAGTTTACGTCTTCTATTTGCTTGTGAACAAGAAACACAATTCATATGAGAACTATTATAAACTGCTTTGCCTGAAAATATCAGAGAGAGAGTCAGATTTAATGGAAAGCATTCATTCACATTCATAGTTCAAAAGACTTTCCAATCCCTCCCCCCCTTTGGCTACATATTTTAGTTAAGCAAAATAGCCTAACACTCTAAAACCCTAAATTAAACGAAACAAGAATTCTCTGTATAAATAAAAATGAAACCACACCCTTTAACAATGGCTTCCTAACACATTAACTGTCTCCTATGGTACCTGCACATAGAGACAGACCGCGACACTTTTACTTATTTCTTAAGTCTATTTTTTCAAGGGTTTTATCTTTCTGGCAAGACTATTCCGAAGACGAATCTTCTTCTGCTTCTGGTTCTTCTCCAGAATTTTCTTCTCCTTCCTCTTCCTCCTTCTTCCCCTTCAGTTTTTCCCTCATAGCTTCAATGGCCTCTGGGGTTTTCTGCAAAAAACTCACTAGGGGCTTGGCCTCCTCATCAGACGTTTCATCCACAGCATCTTCTTCTTCACCATTTTGATCATCAGAGCTATTGCTCTTAGTCTTTTCCGAGGTTGTGCTCGGTTTTGCTAACTTTTTCTCCTGACCATTCTCCAAGGTCTTGGCTTTGGACTCATCAGCAGATGTTCCATTCTCAGCATCATCTTCTTCTTCACCAGCGTTGGAGTTGCTGGGTTTCAAGGCCTTGAGCTCGGCCTCATCTTCAGAAGTTTCATTCTCAGTATCAGCCCCTTCCTCTTTGTCAGTGTTAGAGTTGCTGGATTTCGAAGCCTCTTCATCAGTAGTATTATTTTCCGCATCTTCATCAGCGTTGGAGTTGCTGGACTTCATGGCCTTGGGCTTGGCCTCTTCGCTTGAAGCATCATTATCATCATCAGAGTCATTCCTTTTGGCTATTTTGGTAGAAGTCCTCGGTTTTTTCAAGGACTTGGATGTCTCTTTTTCATTGTTATTCCCCTTGCTTCGGAATCTTCCACTCATGCGTGAGGCCGCTGCTACAATCTTACCCCCGATATCACCCATTTTGCCATTTTTCTCAGTGTCAGACTTCGAGGTCTTCTTCTCCACCTCTTTGGACTTGCTGTATAAACAACAGGTATAATTAGATCTTCAAAGACAGGGCACCACAATAATACTGTAATCTATATAGCTGCCTCTATGTTATGAATTCAACTCCATAACGTGTGAAGCAGAGACAAGGTAAAGTGACTTTAATGTGTTACTGTGTTGAACTCGCACGTGAGCGTATAAGTGTGCATATGTACGTATGTTTATTCAAGTATGCATATTAAAACATAACCAACCTCTTTGATGAAGAATCTATCTTCCGTCTCTTTTTCGGCATAGCATCATCTGTCCTTCCTTTTAAGGATGACTTCCCTTTCCCTTTAGGCCTGTAGAGAGTTTAGACAGATGTATCAAAGATCAGTCAGAATTACTTACTCTTTCAGTCTTTAGGTTGAGGGACACAATCCATAGACATGTGTATCCGACAGACTCATGTTCGTAAATCATGACTATTAGAGATAATTCAAAAAAATAACACAATATCTAAAACAGAACCCTAGTTAAGTATAAGGAGAAACTCGGCGTTGCGATTGCTAAAACAGGTATGAGGATAAGGGCAAACTTACGGTTCTGGAGTACCCTCAGAACTCTCATCAGCAGATTCATCCTGTAGGGAGATCTGAAAAACAGAAATGTTGAACCATTAAAAGCTAGTAATACACAGGATAAAATCGAGAATAAATGATGAAACACTGTCTAGTATCTATCTACCTCATCAGATTCAGTTTCAGCATCATCTTCTTCAATCAACTCCCATCTTTCCTTCTTCAAATCCAAGGTCTCTTTTTCACCATCTTCATAGAAAACCTATTGTAATCGAAAGAGTAAATCATTAAATGACACATTATCTAAACAACTTAAATTCCTGTGAGAAAGTAAATCATCCACCAAACTTAATCAATTCAGATTAGATATCAAAGGATCCTCCTAAAATCCAAGAGATAAAACCTAATTCATTCATATCAACATTCCTTTAATGAATATATGCAATTCAAAATCCAATCTAGATTCAAGCAAACGATAGAAACAAGGAAACAACAATCATGATAAGAATTACCCGATGTTTCTTCTTGGAAGAGACATAGGAATCCACCACACCCTTATAGAATCTGCAAAACCACGAGATCTGTAAAATTCATCACAAGTAATGGATATAAAAAAAAAGACCTAATTTTTTCAACACTCACTTGCGGTCTAACGGCCACCAAACTCTAATCCTTGAACCCACCAAGGCTTCACCATATTTTCGAGCATCAGCAACCTAGTCAAAAAATCAGTACTTTAGAGCAAATTCGCATAGTAATTCAAAGCAAAAACCAAAGAAGAAGAAGCGATTGATGCAAAACCTTATCCTTTCCAGAAGAACGACTTGAAGCAAGTCTGTTGTTGGCTGATGAACGCTTCCTAGAACCAGCCATCTTCGAGAGAGCAATCAAAGGAATCTGAGTTTGAGTTTGTGTTGTTGGTGTAAGATTGTTCATACAGCCCCAAGAGAGATTTATAGGAAGAGAGTGAAGAAGAAAGGAGCAGTGAAATTGGGGATTTATAATTAGGGTATCCAAGGGGTGTGATTTGAAGATTGAGAGATTTCTTTCCCTAAACCAACCAACGCCAAAACGACGACACGTGACTTTACAATTGAGGAATTACCTCTCACGTGATTGACCACGGCCACATCTTTTCTTTGTTTACTTCTATTGGTCCTTTCCACTCTTCTTTTTTTTTTTCTTTTAGCCAGTTGTCATTTACCTATTAATGTGTTTTGCCAGTAATTTATCCTTCAATATTCAGTGTCAGCAAGTTATGGTCAAAGATTTTTATCCTAGTATAGTACTTTCCGATGACTAGATGATGCTCAAGTTAATACTAGATAACCGGACTTGGTCCGAAATAAACAAAATATTGAGAACAAATTGATAGAAAATATATAAGATCTATAGATTTGCGACTTAATTTGTTCTTTATAATGGTTTTCTAGTGAGTTAACTTTTTTTTATAATCTTGATCAAGAGCTAAATACTCGTTTGTGAGAGTGAGCTTAACATTTTGAAGCCATGAGCGTACTTATCTTCAAGTGTTTCTTATACTAGATCATATCAAAACGTTACCTAGAGTTCAAAAAAAACCATGTAGAATATGATCACATTGTTTTATCAAGTTGTTGGAACATTTGTAGGAACGATCCAGACATCATTTATGGTGCTACACGATATACCTAAACTAAATTATATGTGTACGTAACACGATATACTCTCTCGTTTGTGAGAGTGAGCTTAACGTTTTGAAGCCATGAGCCTACTTATCTTCAAGTGTTTCTTCTACTAGATTATATCGAAATGTTGTTACCTAGAGTATGACATTGTTTTATCACGTTGTTCGAACATTTGTAGGAACGTTCTAAACATCTCTAAGACAATCCAAAAACCATAAAATTAAAGAAATATTTCGTACTACACGATTTACCTAAACTAAATTATACGTGCACGTAATATATATTAAATAATTTATTTACGATAAATACATGCAACGTTAAATAAATCTTTCTAATGTAAGTAAAATATAATTTTTAGCTTCTAATTTCGTTTTTGGTTTTAAATATAGAATTCTATTTAGACGAGCAATCAATAACGCGTTGAGAAATATTCTTCGAGGGCAACAATTAAGCAGAATTTGTTTATATGTACAAGAACAATTACGCAGAATCTTTGATGTTGGTATGTGTTGGATTCTATAAGATTTTTTTTTTTAATGGTCGGATGATAAAACCATCATCTAGTATTTTGTGACTTGACATTACTTGTTTATTTTTAATTTCTAGACAAGTACATAATTATTTCATATAAAACCATATAATACATTAGTTTATATAAAAACGAATTAATTATGACAAAGCTACGGATTATGCTCGAGGGTAAGTGGGAAGCACGATGATGCCTTGACTCCGTAATAATAATTAGAATCAATATTCCTTTATCCCCTTTTCTTCCTAATAGTTGTCTTTTTTTGTAAAAATATTTTGGTCCTCATTTGAGTTGGAGAATCTTTTCATGAAATATTTTTAAGAAGACAAATTTGATTACGCTGGTGAAAATTGGAAGCTTTTTTCTTCTTTCTTAAATCTAAAATGATTCTATTCATGAACGAAGATGATTGTAACAAGTGATGCATGTATCTCTATCAAACGTCTTCCCCTTCGTTGTATAATGGCCACTTGTAACTTGTAAGGTAGAAAATCCAAAGTCAATAATATTATAATTACAATTACTTTGTTTAGTTTTACAATTATGCTAACAAATCCTTTTTCATAACATACCATAATTTAAATAAATTGCCGGAAAATGCTACATGAGGAAACAAATCCAAAATTTACATAAAAAAAAAACAAATCCGAAATTAGAAAGTTTATATGGAGAAAAAAATCTAATCTTATGTTTTCTTCAATTATTGCGAGACAATCCGTACAAACATTATTACAACGTGATGTAAAATTGCGAGATCTTCCGTACGAATACTATTACCACGTGATATAAAACTGAGTTAAAAATGTAAGAAATGAAGTTTTAAGGTTTTTAAAATCATCTAGCTGACTAGCTCCATAGCAAAAATAGATAATGTGGATGATTTATTATCAATATAAGATCACAACAATCTGTTTCTTAACTATAAATTTAGACTTGTACAAATTTCAAAATGCAGTTGAGTTTATACAACTTTTCCTATAAGTTCGTCATAATATGGTATAAGAATCTAACTCGAATACCATATGGCATATGCAAAACACATAGAAATCAAGAAAAAATAATAATGGAGGCAGGTCTATAAAGCAAAAAAAAAAAAAAAAAGATCATGGAAGTTACAAACGAACGGAATTTCCGTGATACACATAAATAAAATTTGGTCATCATATCAAATACTATTATTAAAATAATTAAATTATTAGAAAACGGACAGTATGGATAAAATAATTGGTAACTGGCCAAAACGTAATGATTGATGTAAGAAGGCGCACGCTAAACGTCGTCGTATCAACTTTTCATCGTCAAAAAACGGCATCGTTTAACGCTCACACTTGTCTTTATTTATCACTTCATCGTCTCCAAAAAGCTTCACCACTTGAAACCTCTCTCTCTCTCTCTCTCTCTGGTTGACCCGATAATTTCTCTCTCGCAGACACACAGATCTCTCTTCGAATCTGCTAGATCTGTTCGTTTTCTTACATCTGTATTGCGAAACCTCAGGTAATTTCTTACTTTCATTTCGATTTTCGTTTATTATAGCAAAGGGTTTGGTTTTCGAAAACGCGGTTTCTGATCTTCTCGGTGTTTGTTGTTTTTTTTCTCAGATCGGAAGGTTTCGTTTACAGATCTAGCGATTCTCCGTTACAAGTTTCGTTGTATTTCCGAGTTCCGACGTATGCTTTGTTTTCAGATCTGGGTTTGTTGTATCTCTAGAAATGGCGGAGACTTTGAAAGAAGATTCGATTATGATTCGAGAGGTTTGGGATTACAATTTGGTTGAAGAATTCGCGTTGATCCGTGAGATTGTTGACAAATTCAGCTATATCGCTATGGATACTGAGTTTCCAGGTGTGGTTTTGAAGCCTGTTGCTACTTTTAAGTACAATAATGATCTTAACTATAGGACTCTCAAGGAAAATGTTGATTTGTTGAAATTGATTCAAGTTGGTTTAACGTTTTCTGATGAGAATGGGAATCTTCCTACTTGTGGGACGGATAAGTTCTGCATCTGGCAATTCAATTTCCGTGAGTTCAATATCGGTGAGGATATCTACGCCAGCGAGTCGATTGAGCTGTTGCGTCAGTGTGGGATTGATTTCAAGAAGAACATTGAGAAAGGTATTGATGTGGTTAGGTTTGGTGAGCTTATGATGTCGTCTGGGATTGTTTTGAACGATGCTATCTCGTGGGTTACGTTCCATGGAGGATATGATTTCGGGTATTTGGTTAAACTGTTGACTTGCAAGGAATTGCCTCTCAAGCAAGCTGATTTCTTCAAGCTACTGTATGTGTATTTCCCTACGGTTTACGATATCAAGCACTTGATGACGTTCTGCAACGGACTGTTTGGCGGATTGAACAGACTCGCTGAGCTTATGGGTGTGGAAAGAGTTGGGATTTGTCATCAAGCTGGGTCAGATAGCTTGCTCACCTTAGGCTCGTTTAGGAAGCTCAAGGAACGTTATTTCCCAGGATCAACTGAGAAATACACTGGAGTCTTGTATGGTCTAGGTGTGGAAGATGGTACTACTACTGTTGCTAATTAAGAAGAAAAGAAATGAAAGATATTTGAAAAATTCCAGGGAACTGCAATTAGATTTTTCTTTAGACTTTGTGAGTGTGAGACCAATTAGAATTGTCTTTGTGTAAATTGGCAAATTTGGTGTAGTAAGTGACTTGTTGTGTCTTTGTTGCTGTTGTTTTCAGGAAAACCCCTTCTGATCAAAACTGAGGGGTTTTTGTTTTAGCTTGAGTTTCTGAATGTATATCAATTCAGCTACCCGTTTATTTAATAAATAATCTCCAATTTTATATTTTCCTCTCTTTCTTTTTGGTGTGTGTTCTTACTAATGAGTAATGACCAATGTATAACTTGACAGTGTCTTCTTGTAGTAGCGTTTGCTTCTTCCAGCTTGCAGGTATTGTGTAATTCTTTGTAACCATATATCAGTCTGAGGATGCAAACGGGTAAGTTTTATGCTGAATCGAATGTTGAATCTTCTTCCTCTTTCCTTTGATACGGGTTGATAAGAAGAACAGTGGACTGCTTATGCTAAAAATTATCTGTTTATTCAGTAAAAAAGCTGGAAACTATGGTAATCGGTTGATGAATATATCTGTTCTTTTGGTGGTCGAGTTAATTTAGAGGAGAATCACATACGTATGTTGCATTTGCCAATCACCACAAGAGCCAAGAGCCAATTTATTATCATACTGTATAATGAGTAGCATTCTAAATGCAATAATGTTTGTTTGGCCAAGTATTCTTATTCCTATTCTAACGTCATCTGAGTCGCAAGTGGTACAGAAGATTACGAGATTTGACTGATTGAGACGTAGCTCATTCAATTGCCGAAGAATTTTTTTTTTTATCAGCATGTTGGAAGTATTATGTCAAATGTGGTTTTGTTTGGTATATGATTATGAACTCAGATTCCATCAAGATGAAAAAATATGATTCAATAGCTTCAATAGCAATATGACACGAGAAATAAAGTAAAAAGAAGAAAACAAAAGCAATACGGCAAATGTCCGAGTCACTATTATGTAAGTGTGGCAGAGAATCAAATCTACTAGTTATTACAGAAGAAACAGTACTTGTTAGTCCTGTCTTTAACGGCTTCTCTGAGTCTCTTCACGTGGCAACTTTTGTTTGTGTGTTGGGATTCTGATCTGGGCCTTCGTTGTGGGCTTTGGTCACTAGTCCTTGGAGGTGAGAGAACATTGACTTGTGTCAAATTCACTATTATCAAAATATGGATTACATTTTCAAAAATGTTCTTTACATCACCTAATTCATACACTATATCAGACTTGATTTGAGTCATTTAGTGTTATTGTCTTGTGTTTGCGATGTGTTGTTTTGTATTTCTTATCGTTGAAGAAATTTTGTTAAGCATAAACATATGTAAAATAAATACTAAAATGAGTGTTGAAACATTAATTGACGAAACCAAAAAGACATGCATGTTTTATCAATTTGCTTGAGATGAGACCAGCAAAATATCAGTGCCAACCCTAATTATAACGATTAAGAGTTATCAACTTAAAATATATCCTTGTGATTCCAAAAAAAAGCTGTCAAGCACCCACTTTATTTTATTAGTTTTTCTTTTGTTGATGTATACTTGATTGCGGAAAAAATGGTAACTAAGATTAGGGATATTTATATATTATTGTTCAAAAATGAAGAGTAAGGTTAAGATGTAGTTCTGGAATGTACTTTCTGCCTAATTTCGGACGAGACAGAGCAAATCTAATTAAAAAGATTCAGCTGATTTGTGATTATTACTGATAACACGAACAGTGTTTATATCTGTAATCATCCATGTGGGGGTGTTTCTCCTGCACCACTTGTCTCACTTCCCCTTTATCAATCATGTTTCTTGTTTTTAATGCTATTTTACAAGTCACAATAATAATTAATGACAGTCTTAAGTTATTCTAAAGTTCATATTAGTGTGCATAAAGACTACTAGTATTACATTAGAAAATATATTATGAAAGAACTAAAAAGTAGAAGACTAGGGAACAAATCATCAAACACTTCAGATTTTTCGGAAAAATATTTTAAGATACAAAATTTTGTAAGTCTCTTACATGTAATAGTCAATCAAATTTTTAATTATAATACTAACAATTGATTCACCGAATCAGCTTCACATATTTCTTTAATTTTGGATCGTTTGTAACATTGGACCCACGAATTATATATAGGTCGCATTCGACAAAATACTCAACATACTTAAACTAGTTGTCCTAACAATTAGTTCTTTGGATTTTACTTACCTATTTTTTTTAATTTCCGACTTCCACTACATATAATTTATGCTAAAGTTTGGGAGAAGTATAAATTATTATGTATCTAAAGATTCGTATCTCGAGCATAGATGAGACGCTTTGTCGTTTCACTTTGTTTTCCCACCCAAGAACAATTTTATTGGCCTTCGAATATTTCAAAAAACCAAACAATATTCATTTGATAATTATGGTCATGATAACCCGCTCTTGTCGCATTCGAATCCAAATATTACGAAACAAAGTACATGATAAATTTTAAATTATATAAATCCATTCAATTGGTATTTAAAATTATTGCAAACGATGTCACGAAATTAGAGTAGAAGTTGGCTCCTAGTCTAATTTTCAAGTTCGTCGATCGTGAACTCCGAAACATAATCACCTCAAGAAGACGAAGGAAGTGGTGGCGAAAGCTTATGCTTCTTTGGATCCGATAACTTCCTCAGATCTTTCTTAACTCTATTGTAGCCTTGTTTTTACTTTTTTTTTGCCAAGGTTACTCTTGCTTAGGTTTTATTTGGTGTAAAGTCTCAACTTTTATTTATGATATTTACATATTTAGCAAAAAAGAAATTAGAGTAGAAAAAAAAAAAGACTTTAACGCAACTCTCAAGCAGATTTGAAGTTTGAACAGCTGAGGTGGCTCCAGAAACCAAAGTGTTCATTTGTGAAAGAAGGGTGATATTAATCATGTCACTTAATTCATATGTTAATAAAACTCAAGTGGATCAGATATAATGATGAAACGAATCTCTATGATTAGTAGAAACAAACTCAAGTAATCATGGTTTTAACACAGAATGTGACACGTTGCTAAGGTCTTCTAGTCCTAGAGTGGGTACAAGTTTTTTTTTTTTTTATGAAGAATCATATAAAAAGTGGCAATCACTGTGAAGTAGAATGAGTTTTGTATTCGAAAGGATTCCTATGGATATAAAGAGGAAGAGGAGAGTGAACATGAAGCAAACTTTAAAAGGAAGAAGTGAAAAGAGGACAAAAGAGAGTTAAACAGTAGAAAGCTAAAAGGAAACAGAGATGGCCACTTTCATCTCCCAGTTTCAAAAGTACACAGAAACATCAAACATACCTGAATAATTTCACTTGGTCCACTCTCTCCTTCTCTCTCTCTCTCTCTCTTGTCATTTGAGCATCCTTTTCAATTTCATTGTCACTTGTTGTCATCTTCATACACTCCGTGAATATTACAACAAGTTGTCGTTTCATCCAAACAAATAAAACCGGTCCCAGTTTCAGAAGATCTTTTGAACTGCCAAGCTTTCTTTTGTCTTGTTCCCCCCTCCAACTCCTTTTTTCCTCATACAAAAGTTTAGAACTAGTGAATACTACTGTACATATTCAATGTAAGATTGGTTAGGTTGGGCTAAGGAGGGTTTAGTCATTTCCTTACCCACATATCCGCGGCTGCATACGCTATACCATAAGAAGACGAGTTGGGGCCTATTAGAATCTGTCCACAGAAAAACAACGCATCTATCAATCAGAGCTGGATTTAGCAAAATATCAAGCATAGTTCTGAATAAAAAAGTTCATGAACTCACCAGGACCAAATATAACTCATTTGAAAGGCTTTCTTGAATTAAGGCCAAGTCTATACATGTTATTGGCATCAACCTGGGTATAAGAAAAAGAAAATGACATGTATACTCGTTGTTGAAGAACTTTTAAGCATATAAAGGCAATAGACTGAGAGAACAGAAAAAAGGAAGTTATTAAAATTAAGCATGATAGAGAATAGAGATTGGTTTATTGAAGGAGAAAGCAGCCCAAAAAAAGGTTGATGTGAAGTGAAAGTTGCTCCTACAAAGGGATAAACACAAGTATTAATTGGTGGAGTTCCAATCAGCTTCAAGTGTTTTGTTGTGTCTTTGTGTGTGTGTGTTGTGTGTCAGCAAACAAGACCTACCCATCTCTCTTTCTCTATCTCTCTCATCTTCTTACTACTTTTCTCCACTTATTACAAAACTCAAAAGCATTTGTAGTGACTCTATTCTTTCCTTATATAGCATCAACTTCTGCTCCCACTTCTGAGAAAAAAACTAAATTTTTATGCTTCTCTTTTTCTTAGGCTATATAGCTATTAATCCAGAAGGTGAGAGCGAAAGAGACAATTGAAGGGAACAAAACCATCACCTGGAAAATTATATACCCTCTTTGCCCCTCATGGATTCTTCCAGCGGAAAGCCAAGATCATCTGATTCCTCATGCATCGTTTCTGCATCCACCACTCTTCCATTTCCAGATTCCCCAAAGCTGAGCCTAAAAAATTACAACAGAGACGCAGAAGCGGCACAAGAAGAAGATGATCATGACCAAACAGAAGGAGAGGAAGGTGTAAGGCTTGAACTTATGCTAGCAGGATATGATTCTAGTCAACCACAGCTCAATCAAGAACTCAATCTCCTCAACTGCTTAGAGGCAGGTGTAGTCACTCCAAGGTTTAACGGGTCAAGTTCCACTGAACAGAAGCTCTTCTCATGCAACTACTGTCAAAGAACATTCTACAGCTCACAGGCGCTTGGTGGTCACCAAAACGCCCACAAAAGAGAAAGGACTTTGGCAAAGCGAGGGCAACGGATGGCATCTGCCGCAGCTTTCGGGCATCCATATGGTTTTGCTCCAGTCCCGTTCCATGGGCAGTACAGCAACAGATCCTTGGGTATTCAGGCGCACTCAATGAGTCACAAGCTAAGTTCATATAACGTTTTTGGTGGTGAGTATGGTCAGATCAATTGGTCAAGGATACCACTAGTTCAGCAACCAGCCATAGGAAAACTAACTTCAACAGAGAATCATTATAATCATCATCAGATGATGATTGCTCCACCGTTGACTTCCACATGTGAAAACATCGGTAGGTTCGATGTTGGAAGGATTCCAGTAGATTTCCCAACTTCCGAACTATGGCAGAGAGGCGAGGAATTGTTGAAGCCAGCTGAAGAAGAGCAGCAGAAGAACCTTGACTTGTCCCTTAAACTCTGAAATTCTTTTCTTTTCATTTTTTTGGGTTTTGCTCTGAAATTGTTTTCCTTGAGCCAAGTCTCTCCTCGAGCTTTCTTTTCTTTGTGCTGGTTTTTCGTTGTCATTGATGTCTACACCAGTATTATTCAAGGGTTAGTAATCTTGTGAGTATATTTTCTACCATAGATTTATGATGTACATCTTTCCATATTTCTACAAGTTTGAGTTAATCAACTAGACATCAATGGATTTCTTATAGACAGCCAACAACCATAGAAGAGTGAGTGAAGTTCCTAGAAACGAAGAGAAACTTTTTTAGTGTATGAAAGAAAGAGATTATCTTAAGATCTAAGGGAAGATTTGTTGTCATGGAAACCAGAAAAAGACTTATTATAAAGTCAGAGTTGTGATACCTAAAAGTAAGAAAAACATTCTTTTATTGAAAAGTGGTTAACAAGACACACAAGAAAGCAAAAACAAATATAAAATAAGAACTTGTTAGTTGTGATGATGACAAGAAGCAAAGAGTCCAGAAGAACAAACATAATTAATACAACAGATGATCCTAATAATGCAGCTAATAACAAATCATGAAATAATCAAGAATCCAATGAAATCTTTGTGAGACCCCAAAATATGTGTACACTAGACAAAGAGTGACTAATCTTTGGCCTTTAGGATGAATCTATACGCACTACCTAGATATACATAAATAGAATGTACAAATAACCATGTGCGTATGATGCACAAAAGGTGGGACAAGAGTCAAGACTGACTATGAGACTAAAACACAAATTTCAAAGGACTTCATATAATTCTAATGGACTGACTCCAACTTCTCTACACATCTTGAGATGACACATTTCAAATGAAGAAAACATCAAACTGAGGATCTTTTCATGAGCTTTCACACAGAACGAGGTTTCAGTATTTCAGAAACTTAAGAAAACAAATGATTGCTGAACAGGTTTATGAATAACTAGCAAGCAATGGAGGCAAGTTAGGGGAACCAGACGATCCTCTCAATAAGTAGCATACACGAGATTATGGCCAACCTGAATATACCACTCTAACACAAAAGGACAACATAGAAGCCAAAATAACTTACAAATATCAAAATTGGACACAGTTACACTGAACACCAAAGGTTGGACAATAACAAATGTTGGCATATGAATCTGAAATACTAAAGATTATCAAACTCTTCACCTAGAACCAAATAGAAGTATGTACACTTTCTTCCCAATAAACATTTAAGGCACAAGACAGATCATCATGTTTGTTTTCAGATACAAAATTGGCCACAAGCAACAAAAAAAAGAATGAAAACACACCTTAATGAATAAAACAAAGAAGAAAGAAACACCAAGGCAGACAATAACACATGTGGAATAAAAATCTAATGGAACCAAACCTCATTGAATAACTCTTGGGTCCATTTTCATCTACTTGTATGTATACCACAAATCTGACCCCTACAATACTCTTCAATCTCAGTCACACTTTCCTGAAACACATATAGCAAGAAAAAGATATTTGATGGATCATTATCTGGTTGCTACCAAATGCCATCCACATGTCAGCTGATTAATCGAATAATCATTGCAAGTGAAAATGTATCCTTTATCAAGCACTGTCTTTTCCAGTGTTCTCTCATTTGCAATTCACACAATTGGTAAACGATACGAATAGTTAAGGCTAAATAAAATAAGGTTAAATCATTGCTGGGAGATTTAAGCATTTTGATAATCCGATCAATCCTAATTCCTACGGCAAACACTTATGAAGATGAACCAACAAATCACTTGAATTCGTTATTGTTGGCACAGTCAGTAATCTCAATGAAATTAAGAAAAGACATTGGACTTATCACCAGAGAGCAGACATTATAAAAGAAACTCCCACCTTGAATAAACGCAGAAGACCGAGCAATACCGGAGTTTCGCCGGAGCTGACGTGAGGACTCCGAGCTTTCGAACATGACATGGTCAACGACAAGGTAATCTATAATTTTAAAAGGCCCAATAACATGCCCATAAAATAGGCTTCTCGATGTCTCTACCTGTTTGTTACCAATGTTACGAAGCCCATAATGACATCGAGAAGCCTATTAAATTCAAAAAGAGACGATACTTTGGAAATTTTCCGGCAACATCTTAAAAGTTTATTCCAAATGAATTTTATCCAACGAAAACCATCGTTCATAAACATTATCCAAGCAAATTCATAAACATCAACGTGTCAAAGTTGTCATCTTTTTTTCTGGGTTACGGGCTAAATCAAACCAGTGACTCATCGATAAAGAAAGGAAAGATTTTATCATTGCTATTGCTTAAAAAGGAGCTGTAAGTTGAACAATTAACAACACCATGTACTTGGTAAAAATAAAAGAGTAAAAGGAAGGAAGAATCCCAAACACACTAATACATCAACGTAAAAATCTAAATCGAATTAGGTAAAAAAGCTTAAGCACGTTCTCCACGAATTCTTCTAGCCAATTGAATGTCCTTAGGCATGATCGTAACCCTTTTGGCGTGAATAGCGCAAAGATTGGTATCCTCGAAAAGTCCAACAAGGTATGCCTCAGCCGCCTCTTGTAGAGCTAACACCGCGTGACTCTGAAACCTCAGATCCGTCTGCAAATTCCAAATTCACAAATTAGTAAACCTAATTCCACAATATCATCTCAATCCGCCGCTAATCTATCTAGGATTAAGTTTATGAGAATTAATTTTACCTTGAAGTCCTGAGCGATTTCACGAACGAGACGCTGGAAGGGAAGCTTGCGGATCAACAATTCAGTACTCTTCTGGTACTTACGAATCTCACGAAGTGCGACGGTTCCGGGACGGTAACGGTGAGGCTTCTTGACTCCTCCGGTGGTCGGTGCAGATTTCCTCGCCGCCTGTATTTAAGGAATTCGTTAGAGACGCAATCAAATATTCAAGCTTAGATATAAAACCTAGATCCCCTTTCAACCAATTTCATCAGAAACAAAATCAAAACCACAAGAATCAACCTAAATTAGATCATAAAGCTCAAAATTCAACTAAATTTAGCAAAACCTAGATCATATTTTACTGATTTCGCCCACAAAAACTCGTAATTCAACGCAAATTTGAACCCTAGATCTACTTTTTTGCGTACAATACGAGAGATAAAAGAACAAACCTTGGTGGCGAGTTGCTTCCTGGGAGCTTTACCTCCGGTGGATTTCCTAGCGGTTTGCTTCGTACGAGCCATTGTCTTCTCAAAGATGTGACTTTTCAAAAAGCTTGAGAGGATTTGATTATAAAAAAGCGAGTTTTGTTTTCTTGATGATTGTGGGGAATAGTAAAAGGTGATTATGAATATATAGGTGAATGTTTAGTCGGTTAATATTAGGAAAGACAGAAGTGGTCCAATCTGAACATTTTCGACGGTCAAGATTCGACTGATGAGAGAGAATACTGACGCTGGCGATCCGCGCCTTCGCTTCTGATTGGTTAGTTATTGTGAGGATCGGTGACGTGTACATTTTGTGTTTCTTTTCTACGTTTGAAGTAATCACGATTTTAGTTGGGTTAAATAAAAAGGTTATGACGATTTGATCTACTTGTTTGGTAATTAGTATTGATGGGCCGAGTCGTATCTCTTGGTAAGGAGTGTACCGTTCAGGCCCAACTGATAATGCATTGATCGATCCGAACCAAGTTTGGTCCGACCGCTCCGATCTGACGTTGATCGGAGTTAACATTCCCATTCCATTCCAACCAAGTAATAATGTGTACATTGAACGACTTCAGAACATTAGATTACATTCCCATACTACAGGGAAGACAATACATAATCTCGATTTAAACTTTATCGTATTGTATAAGTTACGACGAAACCTTTGTGTTATAAGAGATGTCTAAAGACTGTTGCTTAAATAAATCCAAAGTCTAAACCAAAGATTGCATGTTCCGCGCACTACACTCGTGTGTCTTGATCACATTTAACGTAGAGTTCTTAGAATAAGTCTTTCCTTTATCTTATCAAATAAACACAAAATTACAAGTTAGAGTTTAATTTGTCCCTAATAGGCTTTAATAAAGTGAATTGACAATTTTTTAACAGAACATATGTTTTTGCGTTCTATTTGTATGATAATCTTTTCAGAAGGTTTCTTTTAAAAAGAAATGAGTGGATAGTTAACGAATTCACTATACAAAAGTTATACATAAAAAGCTATATTTAATACCAAACATTATTCAAGTAACAAGTTTATCCCTTCTGGCTTCTGCTTATGGCCAATCAAGCCTAACTTTATTTGCGTCAAAATACAATTTTAATAACGATATACGTGTTCTAAAAAAAGAAAATAACTTTGTCTATCTCTCTGATGAAATGTAATTAGGTAACCAAGTTTTTCTCTTTTCCTTTGTATAGACCCGTTATCTGTTTAGTTTTTGGATATTGTTGGTTCAACAAATGAAATTACACAAACGATAGTAATCGATGAGATATTTGATCAACCATCATTAAAGTTAGAAGTGGTTGATCCCAATTAAAACTAGTAGTATATATATACCAAAACATATCATTTAATGAATTCACATGGAACAATAATACTGTAATAGCTGCAACATCATTAACTGAGATATGCTTAAGAAGATCAAATTAATTAAACGAGAAGAACCAAACAAGTAATGGTTAGTAGTAAATAGAAAGTAACCCAAGGGGAATGTATCCAAAGTTCCATAACATGCACTTGGACCCAAGTTTATTTATTTGAATACATATATTTATAATATCTGCATTTAATTCATCTTTCCTTTGGTATATTTAACTTGATTGCAATATAATAACTTGATCTCAATTGATACTATTAAAATTTGAAAATATATTATAAGCAAATCACGTCACATGCATAATATGTGATATGTAGGATCGATGGATAAGAGCTCGAGGTTTGGATTATTGATCAACCATTGTATTTTGATATTGGTCTGGATCACTCCCGCACTTTATGTTATACTGTAATATATTCTGGGGGCTATATAATTGACAACATTTTTTCCCTTGAAAATGTACGATTTAACTGATAATGTGAGAGACAATCAGATTCAAGTTTATTGAGAGACAATCAGAATCAAGTTTACATTTGCTCCAAATATTAAACGAGAAATATTTTGGGTTCTTGTTGGAGATGAGACGTAAGCGCACATGGTGGCTTGGCCACTTGGACACATTCGTAAACTACAAAAACTAGTGTTTTGGTACGCCGCATTACATTATTGTTCGTTTCTTATAAAATACTTACTTATCTATAGAAAATAAATTAAATTGATTTGCCTCTGGTGACATAATCTTTACAACAGAAATTTATGTTTTGATTATAGTATACAATTAAAATTACATTTGTTTAAGTACATTTCCTCCCTTTTCCTGCTACGCATGCATGTGGTGGGTTTCATTTATTTCTATTAATTATTAACCAAGAACTTCACACTTCCGTGCGCTGAAATTATAGACTAATCTTCTGAAGACATTATTTTTCTCGAACATTTTTTTATTGTTTAGTTTGAAGATTTGAAAGCTTTGACCCTAGAGCGGCGGTTGAAGCCACGCCTTTGCATGTAACTTAGAACACTTTTTAACATCTTAAAACATTTATATTTTTAAACTGGATTGTATATATAAATATAATTATCTGCTATCTTTTGCTCGATGATATAATGGCAGGCTTGCCGCTTACATGCAGATGCAGTTCCAATTATGGAATCGTTTAGGGGCTTTAAATTTGACGTCGCCTCCTATAAGCCAAAGATTTTGCTGCTCAAGATGAGAGATCAGGAATAGAAATTTGCACATTTCTTTTACCAAAAAAAGTTGCACATTTTGGTTGGAGAAATAGCTACATATTGTAAAGACATAAAGACTTTGATTATACATCAAACAAGGTGGTGAATATAAAGAGAGAAATGACTCACTGTGTCTCTAAATCCCAAGGTGGTGTTTTAAAGTCTTTCCAAAGACTGGTCTTCTTGTCCAACACTCTTTTCTTTTGTTTACATCACCACATGCTCTTATTTCCCTACCACATACTACAAATTACTTCTCTTTTTTTTTTTTAATACGTGACACTTTCTAACCACGCTTATTGGTTTACTACATTACTAATCATTGACAATTTCATTCAATTATTAATACTAAGCAATTCTTTGTCTCTAATGACTGCCACTTTATCATGTTTTTCCATGATAGTCTCTCATTAGCATATTTATTAAAAACTTAGCTAGGAGCCTAGGATTTATATAAACGAATAATCAACCACTAAAATTCACATGTCGAATCCATCATAAATCAGACATATCCAATGCATCAAGAAGAAAAAAACATACAAGATCTTTAATGTTTCCTCCTCTTCAGAATCGTATCTAATATCTCTGCTAACATAATAATTAAAACTAATCTCCCGAATAATTAATCTAATCCATAATTACACACACTAGCTAATCCTGTTTCATCCGACGCAAGAAGCCAAAAGTAAGAACCAATATGGCAATCTAGTAATTATCTTGAAATCCTAAGGGCATTATGTTACTCTCTTTACTATATAAACCCCGTCCCTCCCAAAAACTCTCAAATCTCTCTACCTCACATTTTCTCTGTTTCTCAAACTTTCTCGTCTAAGAAAATACCTCACATTCGCTAAAGCTTGAGTAATCGGAAAAAAATGGCTGGAGGTATCGGAAAATGTAGCAAGATCCGGCACATTGTGAAGCTGAGGCAAATGCTCCGGCAATGGCGGAACAAGGCGCGAATGTCTTCTGTCAGACGATCTGTGCCGTCGGATGTGCCGTCAGGACACGTGGCGGTCTACGTTGGGAGCAGTTGCAGGAGATTTGTGGTGCGCGCGACGTATCTGAACCATCCAATCCTGATGAATCTCTTGGTTAAGGCTGAAGAGGAGTTCGGTTTTGCTAACCAGGGACCGTTGGTTATCCCATGTGAAGAATCGGTTTTTGAGGAATCGATTCGGTTTATAACTCGGTCAAGTCGGTTTACTTGTATCGATGATTTAAAGAAGAACTGCCACGATGGTATTAGAAGCAAGCTGGATCTTTTGATGGAATCTCGGCCATTGCTTCACGGCGTCTCTGAGAAGGCTATCATTTGGTGACCAGAAAGAAAATCGTCATTCAATTCTGACCCGGTTTGGCTCGGTACGAGTTTACTCGTAATTGCAGAGTTTTGAATAATCGGCTGATTCAATCGGGTTCGGGTTAGTAATACAAGTGAAAGTTGGGGGATACGCAGGAGATGGCCGTGAAAGGTGGGATGATTCGTTCCACCTGAGTCGTCCCGGGTTTGAATCCGAGTTCAGGCAAAAAATGTGATTTAGTTTTGGTGACTGGTTCGACAATTTCCATTAAATTTATTTATTTGTTGTTTTTTACTTTTTACTCTCATTAAATTTATTTATTTATTTTTGTTTCATTTGGATCAAATTTATTTTTTAATTGACCAGAATTGTAACCTAGCATTCGTGCTATCATTGTGTCATCCATGAATACAAAAAAATTAGATTTATTTCGGATAGATATATCTTCATCATCACTACACACAAATCTTTGTATACATTTATGTTTGTCGTTGCCATCCAAAAATTCGACAAAGAATGTAGTCTACTGGTTTGTGGTAGTCCAGGGATATGATTTGTTTTGGACTTAAATATCTAGACCTGAACTCTAATTTTTGCAGGTTGAGCAACAACTAGAATTGAGGATTTATGAGGATTAACTAATTCGGCCTATAGACAATCCAGCCCAAGGAAAACTCGTGTCATCTGAAAATCATCTCAGGAAATGAAAACTGGACTACAAATATGGACTGGGCCAAGATATGCCGGCCCATCTTCGATGTGAACTATTCAGAAGGAAAGAAACATGACAAATAAAATTGTCGAGAAATTAAGTCCGTAGATTATGTCGATCTGGAATTGTCTGCGTATCAAAAAAAGCGCATAAAAATCAGTAAACATGTCCTAAGTTTACATTCTGTGCAACTTGTAGTTTATAGTTACAAACGAATGATGCAATAAGTAGTTAGTAACGTAAATTCGCAATCAGGGGGGGGCAAAATTAGAGGCAAAAAGAGAAAGAATAGGGAGACAGTGGGACCCACTGTTCACATGTTACAATGGCACTTTGTCGGAAAACATGAAATATTTCCCAAAAGGTGCTCTCTCTCTTTTCCCTATCTTAAGCCTCACCTCACGGCTCACGCCACACTTCAGATGATGAAACGCATATTTCACTATTTCTCCCTTAACTTTTTATTTTAATCCAATTACACCCCATCTTTATTAAATTTGCATTATTTGCCATTTATTTACACTCTTACATCCTACAGAGATGGCAGAAATCTCTGTTTATTATTATTTCCCTAACGTTACAGAAGTATACATCTCATTATTAGTGGAACCGTTATAAAGTATTTAAAAGGGACCACCAAAAAAGAAAGAAAATAATAATAGGACCAAAGTCTAATAATAGTCTAAAGATCGTACTAAATCCAAAGCTTAATAAGGACTTATTATCCAAAGCCACCGAGTCAACATTTGACAACTAATCTTCTCAACTAATACAACAAGACACCGCCATCAAATACCAACCATTTCTTACATATTGTACTCGAATTTCTTTTTAACTAACGATAGAATCATACTAAAATTAGTCATAAGAGAAATAACGAAAATTGAATTCCTTAAAAAAATTTACTCCAATACTTTTATATCTTCTCGTCCGTGATTTCAGAGGGAAAATTAATGTAAAAAAAAAAACATATTAAAAAAAAAATTTGACCGAAAACAGTAACTTTCCTTTTCCCTCGAAAAAGAATATTTTCACTTAATCCAAGCGTAAACCAGTAATGAGAATCCAAGACCATTGCCGGAACCAGAACCAGAAGATCCTCCTCCGCCGTACTCCGCCTCATCAGCACTACTAGCCCACTCCATAACCGATGAGCTACAAGCGGAAGAAGCCGAAGACATCGAAATCGACGACGATGACGAACTTCTCTTACTCTTAACAAATCTCTTCCTCATCTTCCTCCATTCAACAATCCCTTTAATCCCAAAACTATTTCCACACTGCTTCGGCTTCCATAAAACGATACCGTTTCGGTTTTTCTCATCTTCTTCTTCTTTCCTCTTTGTTTCACAAACCTCCTCTGCTTCTGGATCACTCTCGAATCGAAACATAAAAACAGCGTGTCCTCCTCCTCCTCCGTCACCGGAGTTTTTACTCTGAAACAACCAATTATACACATCCCAAGAGATCTGAACATGAACACCATCTATTTCAACTTTCTCATTTCCTCTAAATTTCCATCGAAGTCTCTTGATCTGCAACACTTGTTTCGAATCAACGCTAAAACAGAGCTTGGCGTCTTCATCAACACGACAATCAATAGAAATCTCTCTGTTCTTCCCTCCAAATCTCGCTTTCGTTGTGAAAACCCTAGCTCCAAACACATGCTCTTTCCTCAACAGAAGAGCTTGTGGATTCGTCGGATGTTTCGCCGATTTAGCACGAGCGTAAGCTTCTTTGGCTGAATCTCCGACTAATAGTCCCATCTCTCCGTCAACAACTACAGCGATGTAGAATCCGGATCTAGGTTCGGATCCAGAGTCGAATTTGGCTTTGGTTAAGTCCCAGAAGACTTGGATTTTAGGAGAAACGAATCTGGATCCACGTTTTTTCCAGAAAGCTAATGTGTTTAAGTTGAGATGGAAAGAGACGGCGGAGGAGAGGGAGAGATCGGCGGAGGAGAAAGAGAGTGGTGAAGAGTGGTTGTAGTAATCTTGTGAGTGGAGGAAGAGATTCACAGAGTGGCCTCCTAAGAAAGTTCGAGACCATGTTAGATAGAAGACGCCGTGATCTGTTTGGTAGAGGCAAGTAGTGAGATTCGGATCACCGGATGATAGAGGAGACGGTGATTGCGACGGAGGTGGCGGCGGAGGATGATTTTGATCGGCGGTAGGACGGAGCCAAGAAGGAGACATTTTTGTGTTTCCTTTTTTTTTCTCAAGTTTGGAAGAAGAAGAAGAAAGAAAGAATTAAAGAGAGAGATTTTCGGGAGTTTGTGTTTGGGAGGTTTTTTTTTTGTTTCCTTTTTTTTGTTTAAGAGGGATTTGTATTTATATAAAAAGATTGTTAAATTTCAGAAAATGGAAAGGTTATAATATAATGTTTGGCTCGAATCATACGTAAAACAAGAATGTGGATGAGGATTGATAGAGACATAAGATTATAATTATACGAATATTGAGCTGTTAAAAAAAAAAAATTATACGAATATTGAACTTGTGAGCTTGCAACTTGTAAACTTGGGCATGAATAACTGACTTTTTCAACTTGACTTTCTTATATATATATATGGAGGATGAATTTAAACAAGAACTATTCACATTTAAATTATAATAATTTAGTTGAATATTAGGAGATATTATAAGGGTTAACAGTAAAAAGGCGTTATTAACTGTTCGACTATGAGGAACACGTTATGATAACAGCCTGCACACTTGAAGGTTTTATTGGAGAACATAATCAATTGGTAGAAGTTGGGTCAATTATTACATTATATAATGTAGAATTAATACACACCCATTTATCGTTTTAACTTTTAACATACCCATTTATATATAGTCTGCATGTAAGATATAATAATTTCATTTATAGTAACACACACCAACTAGTTGTTATTTTAACGCCTAACTAGATCATCACCCGTACTACAGTACGGGTTGAATTTCATTTATTACAAAATTTATAAATTTTATGTTTTAGAATAAAGTTGTGATATATCATATATTATAATAGTAAGTGAAAAAATAATATTTTTTGTCAGTCCCTATATAATATTAGAATGAGTATATTTTCTTTTTTCTATAGTATTCAATTATGGATATTTTTTTTAAGATATGAAAACGGAAAATAAGATTATTTTAAAAAAAAATTAATATTGTTTGAACAATGAGTTAATTTATGTTAACACCCACAAAATGAGAATGCATATAATTTAGTTAGATCAAAAATCAAAATATCATAAATGAATCGCATCTAAAACGTAGATTATTTTGAATTACTTAAGAAAATTAGCTATTATTTTGAATTAATTTAGGAAATTATTTTTTCAAATTCTGATTCATTGGTTGTTGAAATAGAAATTTGTTTGAGCTAATTACGGAATTTACCAATTATTCACATAATCAAATATGTTATGAACATATATTTGGTATATAATAATACCAAATTCAATTCGTGTGTGGAGTCTATATTTTCATTTTACAATCCCTATGAAAATATTGCGGCACAATCTATTATTTATTATTTTCAAAATTGCTTGCAGAATCAAATTTTCAAATATTTAGAAGTGTCAAACCTTAGTTAACTCATCTCATCATAAAATCTTAAAATGCCGTTTGTTATAAGAATCATAACTTTCTACCATATAATACATTACATTTAATCCGCCGCCTACTATAAATATTTTAAACATATCTTTTTAGAAAACCAAATTAATGTATTTATAATATTTTTTTTATCTTTTTAATCTATTAAATATTATGATATTCTTTAATATATTAAATTAAACTTTTTAAAAATGTTCCAAATTAAAATCTTTAAAAAAATTTATTGTAGTATGTAAAATTATGAATTTAAAAAAAATGATATGAAATTAAATATAAATATTCAAATAGTTATAAGGATCATAACTCATTTCATCATATAATATATTATATTCAACCCGCCGCCTATTATAAATATTTGTTTCAAAAAATCAAATTAGAGTATTTATACTTCATAAATTTTTGATCTATTAAGTATTGATGATATTAAAAAAAAGAAATATATTACTCAAATATGAATTTTTGACCCGTTAAATTTGTTCTTTCATACATTGAATAATTTATATTCGTTTTAAAAAATTCAAATCTTGGTATATGCGGAAAAAAATTTACTTTTTTTTTTTAATTATATAAATGATATAATGATTTATTTATTTATAGAAATAGAATTATATAAAAATGAGAGGTGAAGTATAATGATTAATAACAAATTAATATGGTAAGTTAGATATCAAATCTTATATGTTCATTTTGATTGGTCATTCTTTTTAAATAAATTAATCATAGATTTTCGTTTTTAGAATTAAATTAAATTAATTAAATTGCATAAAATAGTATTTGACTTGTTTATCCTTAATGAGTTGAATTAATTTACTCTATAAAATTTTATTTCTAATGGCATTCTCATGTAATTTTTTACAAAAGAGAAGGTTAGTTAAGGGTTTCTTATAAAGTGTACTCCCCAAATAATAGTATAGGATGGACAGTTAAAATAACAGAAATACTATAATTAGTGTGACAATTATAATCTGATACCATAATTAGTGTGACAATTAAAAATGTATCCCTTGTGCTGCCTGAAAAAAAGACAAATAATTGGTTCGGTCGAATTAATATCATTTTAACTTGTGAAAACATCGTTTTCGGTTTATTTAATTATGTTTTCATAAGCTATATTTTTATTGATTTTCTTGAGTTATTCGGATACGTTGGCAGACAGCTAAAAGGAGGTGGATAAGTACTTATTGAATCATATCCGTATTATTAATTAATTTGATATTTGGTTAGATCTGTATTTTCTTATGCTATGAAACAAGATGTGTTTTGAAACTTTAGGTTCCAGAAATTAAAACTGTATAAGACAGCTAAACGTCTTTACATTGTAATTAGCTACGTGTATAACAACCCATTATAAGCCATGGTTTATACACCAAACATTTAACTAATTATTCGAACCTGTATTATATGATAAAATATTTATAAAAAAATTGAAAATTTTGGGTTAAGAAAACAATTTTATCAACTATTTTTTTTGTCTTTTTGGTGAATTCAATTTTATTAACTAAATTGTGAATCCAGTTGATATTTATCGTTTCATTGAGACTAAAATATTGCTTTGACGGTAAAAAAAAGAAGACAGTAAATATTTTTCTTTCCCTATCTAAAATTAGCATAATTTTCAACTTATAAAATCTGTATTAAAAAATAACACTTCAGTTAACTAATCTGAAAATAATTTACTAATACAATATTCTCGGTAATAAGTTGGTATAGCTCATGTACAAGATTGAATTTACCAGCCTGAATAATGGAGTACAATTAGTTTCACGTGATATCACTCCTAAAAGAGTGAGTCTTTGTTGTCTCATCCCATAATATTTGGATCATATCCACATGTTTTTTTATTGTACAAGTGAGATCTTTGATACTCACTAGCAATAAACAATTTAATGTAATAATTACGCTCAACTTGTAGCTAGTAAGATTGTTTTGCTTCAAAATTACTCTGTCCCCTATCTTTTCAAAGGCTAGGACGATCTATTTTTGTGAAATAAGCTTAAAAACTTTGTTTCAGTTATTGACAAAAACTCGTACTTCCGAACATAGTTTGAATACATTTAAAAGTAATAAACAGAAACTTAATTTGAAGAGATGGTGATGAAGATAGTATATTTGATTTTGTTTAATGAAATTTATAAAAACAAACGAATTTGAGAGCAATGGTTGACTGAATTTTCTCATGTAGAAGACTAAGACCAGGTCAGTTTGAAACGACAACACGCTTTTGATTCAACATAATAACCCCTCCTCTCGAGTCTCGTCGACCTTCATTTTCTTATACTGTCTGTCCACTTCTTAGATTCTCTTTTCAACTTTTTCAAATACCTTTCTTTTCTTTTATCACACCTACTTCATTAATATCTCTTGACTAAACGACAGGTTTTTCTCTTTCTTTATTTATTTATTATAATTGATTTGGTGAAACTGTGTGTATGATTGGTAATCTTCTACCAGAATGACAATAATTTGGCTTTTCACAAAAATCCTAATAAAAAGATGACCAAATTTTGGTTTTTTTTTGTTTATCAAAAAAAAAAAAAATGACCAAAAGTAGAAATAGGCTGTGTAAAAGAAAAAACACAAAAAACAGAGAGTAGGGATAATTATATTCTCGGCTGAGTTCTGGACGTTATGGTGGGTCGACCTCTTGTCCTTCTCTTTGCTTGGCGTAACCAGTTTTTAGTCCGTAGGTGGCTTTGGCTGGGTCTACGAAGGTCCGTGTGTAAGGATAAGTGGTTCTAATTGGCGTTTCCACTCTCGGATCTCAAGGTTTCTCCTTGATCCTTTGCCTTCTCACTTTCATTGGCTCTATAGTGGTTGTGGAGGTTTGGTTCTGTGTTCTGTTCTTCTTGCCTCGTCGTCTTCGTTTCTGCTGTGGAGATGGTTGTGTGAGCTCGGTTCTTTTCGAGGCTCCTGTATGTTACCTCTCCTCAGCGCCAAACTGTTCTATGGAAGTGCTAGTCGACTGCTTGTAGGGAAGAGTTTTCAGTGTTGATGCTTTGGAGGCTTTAGCTATTATTCCTTTAGTAGTTATCTTTGTATCTTATGTTCTTAGGCTTGTTATGTTTGTCCGCCTCTTTTGGCCTTACGTTTCTGGGGGTTTCTATGTACCCGCCGGCTTTGTCTCCGAAAGGATTTCGTTCCTTGTCGGCTTTGTATAACTCAATCGCATTCTATCAATGAAATCCTTTAGACGAAAAAAAAAAAAAAAGGGATAATTATATTCTACAAGCTACTGCTAAAGATTTAATTATTTTTTCATAACATCTGATTTCATAGCTGTTTTACTTTGTTTTCAACTGGTCGTGGCTGTTTAAGTGTCACAGAAATATTGATTTATATATCTATTAGTTAATCATCAGATCCTAGAACCTTGTGAATGGACAAATAAATTGTGAAGATAATTATAAAGACACAAAATATATGTTAATACAAACAATGATGTGATTAAAGACCATTGTTCCATGTGGGTTTTTTCACTAACTCGTGAATAACTTATATTTGTATTTCAGAGAAGTGTATATTATATATAAATATATGGTTAAATAATGAATTCATCGGCGGAATATTAGCTGCCACGAAGTAATTGAGATCTCGGAGATCATTATTTTAATAAAATAGCAGGTTCATGTCTCGAAGATCATTATTTTAATAAAATAATATAAATACGTAAATGTAAAATAATATGATTCGGACCGAGTTCTTTGGTCTGGGTTTGACTATACCGTTTTTTTATTTGCAACCAATTCAATTAAGTTTGGTTTATTACGGTTCGGTTTCGAAAGCATTTAGAAATTAAAAGCCCTAATTTTCATCGTTCTCTCTTCTTCTCCGACGGCTCAATAATACCTTCTCCTCTGGTCGACGACTCCAAAATCGCCGGTTATAGTTTCTTCTCCGACGTCTTCTATTTCGTCACTCTCCGTGTTATTTAAAAGTATGTTTACGTTGAGCTTGATTCTCTGTTACGATGTCTTACCTCGTGGAGACTTCACCTAGATTAATCGGGGCATATCGAGCTTGTTGTGATGTTTTAGGTAGTAGAATCGAGCTTAGATACATCAAATTTGAGTCTAGACTCGTGTTTTAGGTAGAAAAGAATGAGTTTTGTTTTTTGTTATATACATTAGCTTGAACCCTTGCTAAAACACAGTTAAGAACTTGTTGGTTTTATGTTAAATGGTCTTGGTTTTTTAATTGAACTCTTTTACATGATTTCTCTTAGAGAAAGATAAGGTGTGGCTGCAATGTCTGAAGCAGAAAAGAAATTGCCTTTCATACCAGAGGAATGGTCGAATGCAGCAAGTTCTGTCTCCACCAGTTCGTTGCAACCGGTAATAGCTTTGGTCTGTGGCCCTAAAAACAGTGGCAAAAGCACATTTTCACGCAATCTTGTTGAAGTTCTTCTCCAAAGGTTATTATTGCTTCTCTTCAGCCTCTCTTTATTGTTCCGAGTCTCTTAACTAGTGTTCGAATGAAAATCGAGTATCATTATTCAAAAAGTATTGAAGTTTTGCTGAAAATTGACCTTTGTGGTTCTTACAGATACAAAAGGGTTGCTTATTTGGACACTGATGTTGGCCAGCCTGAATTTACTGCACCTGGTTTCCTTTCTCTCACAGTTGTTGATAAATCAATTCTAGGTAATCCTCATACTTATTGCTTTGACGATTCTTGGTACCCTCAATCCTGGTTTTCATAATGCTGTTTCTGTCACTTATGTTTTTGGTTTATTTTTTTTACTTTCTAGAATCGGATTGGACAGTTCCATGTGTAAAGACACCAGAGAGGTAGTTTGGATCGAACAAATTTTCTTGTAATCAGTAGCAACGAGTCTTTGATTTAGAATTAAAGCCAATTATTCTCATTTCTCTTTTATTTGATTATGTAGATGCTTCTTCTATGGTGATGTTTCTTCAAAGAGGGATCCAAAGGCATATTTAAGATATGTATATACCTTATTCGATTACTATCAGCTACACTTCTGCAAGTCTAGCGAGAACAAAACTGAACTGCCGCTTGTCATTAATACACCAGGATGGGTTAAAGGTAACTCCCTCTCTTTATAATTTCAAAACAAAAGGATTATGTCGAACAGAAGAAACTACAGATTTTTTCTTTCCTAATAAAATGATTCACAATCTTTAGGAATTGGCTATGAGTTATTGGTGGACGTACTGAGATATGTTTCTCCTTCCCACGTTGTGAAAATCAACATCTCTGCTTACAACAAGAACCTACCAGCTGGTTTGTTCTGGTTAGACGGTAATGATGATGAGACGGCTCATTTGATAGAGATTCAATCTGCTTACCAAGACAGATATAATCAATCGTAAGTCATGTACAATGCTATTTATCGAAAAATCTCATTGATATGCTTTATTGTCCGTGTAGTTACATGTTTTTGTATCCTGTTTGTACAGTATTTTAATACATAAGGATGCTCGCTTGATGAGGGACATGCGTATAATCGCCTACTTCAGGCAATGCATTAAAGGAAAAGAAGTAAACACGATTAAAGAACTAACCCATGAACTCGCTTCCCATACTCCTTATGAAGTTCCAATATCGAGTTTAACAATCAACCATCTCCATTGTCAGGTAAAAAGAAAACAATATGAAGGTCATATTTTTTATAATCTATATGATTTTGATGCCAATAATGGGTTTCTCTACTTTTTGTTCTCTCTAGATCCCAAGTTCTGAAGTGTTTTATAGTTTGAATGCTTCCATTGTTGGTTTGGGCGTTAGCAACGACGTGTTTGAAGATTTGCCATCATGTGTAGGTCTTGGTAAGTTTCTCTTTATCCATTGCAATCAGTGATCGAACATGGGTTTATGATTATGTATTGAAATTGGTTTTGGATGTTAAATAGGAATCGTGAGGGGTATTGACACAGAGAGAGGAATATTATACGTGATCACTCCAGTTCCAGAAAACGTAGTTGAGAAAGTTGATCTTCTATTGCAAGGCTATATTCAGTTACCTACTTGCCTCTTAGAGGTGAAGGATTATAGGTCTCCATATTTATCTGCCAACGTCTTAGCTTCCACCTAGATTTTGTTCTTGGAAGACATTTTTGCTCAGTTTTTTCTGTTTACTATGTATCAATTTTGCTAAGTTTCTTCAATATACAATTTTTTTATGGGGGTAAGAAAATGAAACCAAGAGATGACTGCATTGAGACCGAAATATACAACTAATTGCTAACAGAAACTATGCTCAATCAACCACAAGAGAAGATAAATAATTCTTATGCTTTCAAACTCACATTGTTAACAGAAACTTTCGACATTGATGCCATACTTTGGATTCTGTATGCATCAGTTGTCATAGAGAGAACTTGCATGGCACTGTCTTGTTGCAAATAGAATTGGGCGACCTGCCTACAGAAGAAGGCTGCTTTCCGTTGATAACCAAGTACTCCAAATAAACGTGCCACTTCAACATATATATATGAGCCTATCACTGGCATCAATTAAAGACTTGGCACCATCGGCAGCATTTGTTAATAGCTCTACTACTTCCTTAGCCAGTTCCCTCCTGCAAAGGAAATACTAACCTTAGGGGCGAAACTCTGCAAGGAAGAGAATTGATTGCTAATTTTGCAGTTCTTAAAGTTTATCGAAGAAGAGAGGAACATGTAGGTAGAATTACCTCTGAGCGATTTCTTGAATAAAGACATTCTGTAGTGCAAGATAACATTAGTGTATCGATATCTAACTTCATCTTCTAAGCCACAGCACGTTGACCCATCCGATCTACCTAATATTATGAAAACGGAAAAGTAAGATGATTGCAAACTTAATTAACGAGGGACAGATGAGAGCAATCTCATAATCAGTGCACTTTTATTTTTGGATATTTTCCGGTTATTTTTAAGTATTTTTTACTATTTTCAAGTATTTTTGATTATTTGGTGTATAAATGAAGGCATGTTTCAAACTTTCTAAAGTAACATTTTATGCAATAACCAAGCCACAGACTGGTAAAAGCTTTTGAACTGTTAAAAAAAAGCATGGGCTTGGACTGGTAAAAGATTATTAACCCCATTTTAGCTTTAAAACTGGTAAGAAAAAGCATGGGCTTGGACCGCTTCGATCTAGGGCCAGGTTTGGTAAGAGGAATAACAAAAGGGAAAAAGACCCCCCTAATAGTGGTCGTCTTGGTCGACACTCCAGAAACATCACGTTCTTCTTCTCTTCGAAACCCTAAATTTTGGAATCCCTCTAAAGTCTACAGTTCCTAGAACGAGATCTGCTTGCAAATCCTAAGAATGTAAGTATTGGGTTTCCCACAACAGTTTTCTTTTTTTCCCGTTAATTAGCTGATGAGATTTCGCAGAATCACAATAAATGTAAGAAACTTATCTTACATTACAGGTCGAGGATAATCGTTAAGAATATTCCCAAATATGTGACAGAGGATGAACTACGAGGTATCTTTTCACGAAAAGGAGAAATCACAGACGTAAAATTGAAGCGTTTAAGGTAATATACATGTCACAGCTAATTGTTGTGTTGTATGCTGGAATCACTATACACACATATCGTTTTTGCTTTTGCAGTGATGGCACAAGTAGACAATTTGCTTATATTGGGTTTCGTAATGAACAAGAAGCTCAAGATGCTATCACTTACTTTAACAAGTCTTTCATTGATACTCTTCGAATATCTGTTTTGGTAATTAATTTTCACCTAATTACGCCCCAGTTTCACTTGTGTAGTACTAGTTTAATTTAGATTCTCCTTTGGCATATAGCTTGCGGACCCTCCTCCGAGGACACAAGGGAAGGTTGATGAAAATAGTGAACATGCTTATGCTAAAGGAGACAAAAAGATTAAGAAGAAACCAGAGGCTGATCATGATCCTCAGCTTAGAGAATTTCTTCATGAGCATAAGAAGTTGAAATTCTGGTCCAATGACATGTGTATTACTCCTTCCACCGGCAAAGATAAGGTCTCGCCAGTAAGTTTTTCCAATGGTGCCAAAAGATCAGTCTTAGATTCTAAAAAGACTAGGAAGAATAAAGTTGGTGATCATGATGTTTCTGATATGGAATATTTCAAGAGTCGGATAAAGAAAAATCTGTCGGATTCGGACAGTGATTGTGAAACTGATAGTCGTGAAGATGCAATTCATGTTTTTCCTATTGATGGAGAAGTTGAAGCTGACAGAGTCGACAAAGATGATGATGATGATGATGATGGCCATGCAATGGATGGCAGTGATGATGTTCTTGACACTAGTCGCCTTTTCGTCCATGGCCTGCCTTACTCTACAACGTAATGGGTCTTCTTCTTCTTTCCTGATTATCCTTAATTTGTCTTATACATCTCCATTTGTTGTTAAATAAATTTCTCTCATGAAATAGAGAAGAAGAGCTTACGGAACATTTCAGCAAATTCGGTGATATATCAGAGGTCCATCTTGTTCTTGACAAGGATACCAGAAATTCCAGAGGAATGGCCTACGTCCTTTACCTCATACCGGAATCTGCAAAAAGGTATACCAATTAAAAAGTTCTAAGTGCATGCTTTTCAAGAAGTAGCCCTTATGTTGATCTCTAGCTGTTTTAGTTGAGGTTTTAAATCGTTAGAATTTGGATGGTGTTGCAGGGCAATGGAGAAATTGGATAAGTTACCTTTCCAGGGGCGGACGTTGCATATTTCACCAGCTAAGCCCCGTGCAAAGTCTGCTACACAAGTGTCAGTGACCAGTAATATTTTTTTTGTGGACTAGCTAGGATTTTGATCAGTTGTTTATCATGGCTTTCCCCAACAGAGATAACTCTTCTAATCTGCCAAAATCATTCAAGCAAAAGAGGGAGGAACAAAGGAAGGCGTCTGAAGCTTGTGGAAACACAAAGGCTTGGAACAGTTTCTTCATGCGACCCGATACTGTACCTTTTCTTGTTTCAACAATGCATCCATTTTTGAAATCTGGCTTGTTGCTTTGCTTCATGTTTGCTTTTTTCTGTTGTAGATCCTGGAAAACTTAGTCAGGTCGTATGGTGTAACAAAGAGTGAGTTACTTGACCGTGAATGCGAAGATCCTGCAGTACGCCTTGCTTTGGGAGAAACAAAAGTGATTATGGAGACCAAAGAAGCCCTTGCTAAAGCTGGAGTACGTGTCACCTCTTTGGAAGAATTTGCTGCACGGAAAGGTGATGTGAAGAACAGAAGCAAACATATTCTCTTAGTAAAGAATTTGCCATTTGCTTCCACTGAAAAGGAACTGGCTCAAATGTTTGGACGATTTGGAAGTCTAGACAAAATTGTTCTCCCTCCGACGAAGACGATGGCTTTGGTATTATTCTTTCCAAGGAATAGGTGATTCTTCTCTAACCTCTTGTGTTCTCTAACCTGTTCTTACTTGAATTTCAGGTTGTTTTCCTTGAACCGGCTGAGGCACGTGCAGCTTTGAACGGAATGGCATACAAGCGTTACAAGTAAGCTTTAACATTATTGTTTCCCTAAAGTGCTTCTTGGAGATAAATGATTGTCCTAGTTTAACCAAACCGCTTCATCACATTTCCTTATTATTACAGAGATGTTCCCCTGTATCTGGAGTGGGCTCCTCGAGATATTCTTGAGCCAAAAGCACTTGCCGATAACAAAGAAAAGAAGAGTGCTGTTGAAGAAAATGATGCGAGAAGAGTCAACCTGGATCAGCAGGTTGGAATCTATTCGGATATAGCCGAGGTATGTCCACTTTATGATTGCTGTGGACGTTTTGAAATCATATGTTAGTACACTATTCTTGCAAGTTTCAGGTAAGGAACCTGGATAATTTATGTTTATTCATTGACTTGAAAAATCTGTTTTCTGATCACATCTTAGAAAGACGTTTTCTCTAAATAATGCATTATATTTCAGTCAAATGTCCTTCATGTAAAGAATCTGAGCTTCAAGACAACTGATGAGGGTTTGAAGAAGCATTTGACTGGACTGGTGAAGCAGGGAAAGATTCTGAGTGTTAAGGTAAGTTGTTGTTCATTGCTTACAGATGAATATGATATGCAGTTAACCATCATAAGTCTGTTTTATTTTTCACTATAAAGCAGATAATAAGAGATTGGAAGAGACGTCGTTCAAGCGGTTATGGTTTTGTAGAATTTGACTCCGTAGAGACGGCGACCAGTGTCTACAGAGATCTACCAGTAGAGGTATATTATCTAGTTAAGTCTCTTTGAAACTTGAAGGTGATTGGACTCGATGAAGTACGGTGGCACTGATTTGTTTGTTTGTAGGGAAATGTTCTGGATGGGCATTCTTTGATCTTGAGTTATTCTGAAAACAAGCGGAGTGAAACGGTTGGGGAAGGTTCAGACAAGGTCACAAATTTGGCAAAGTTACATGTGAAAAATGTAGCTTTTGAAGCAACCGAGAAAGAACTAAGACAGCTTTTCAGTCCATTTGGACAGATCAAGAGTGTTAGGATTCCATTGCAGAATGTGGGAAAATATGCTGGTTTTGGTTTTGTTGAATTTGGGACAATGCAAGAAGCTTTAAACGCTAAAAAGGCATTCTCCAACACCCATTTCTATGGACGCCATTTGGTAAGTCTTATGTTGTGTACTAATCTCTCTAGCTTGTTCATTTTCTGACATCCTTGAATGCATCCTCAACTCTCTCTGTATGAGGTCTTTGCAGGTGCTCGAGTGGGCTCATGATGACAAGAGAAAATCTTGTGCTGCCAAGTATATGGACCAAGAAAACGATAATCCAAAGAAAAGGAAAAGATGGACAGTTGTTGGTAGAGGTAGAGAGACGTCAAAGAAAAGGTTATAGAAGAAGATGGTTTTAGGGCGTTGGCGTGAAGTGAACAAGGGAAGACACGTGCGGTGGAACTCTCTTATAAAATGAGAGGATAGCTGAATAGGCCCTCTCTGTAGTTTTGTAATCGAGAGTATATATATATTATTATTGACCATGGTGTTATAACTTATAAGAGCATCTCCAATGGATGCAAAATGAGGTTCTCTTTGTAGGTTCTCTTGAAATTTTTTTTGAAAAATAAATCAAAACTGTTAATTAAGAAGAGAGATGTCTCTCTTGAGAGAAATGTTGAGCACCATGAGAGCCGACGACGTGGCCTTCTCTCAGCCGTCGATTTTTTTTGATCAAAAAAAAAAAAAAACGCGTAAAAAAAGGGGATGGCGATGCCTTTTTTTTGATCATTTCCCGACTCTTCTCTCTGTTTCTTTGCGAAGGCAATGGCGATGCCTTTTCTCCGACGATTGAGGTTACGATTAAGGCCGCCGGCGACGATTGAGGGAAGAATAGAGAGGCCGCCGGCGACGATTAGGCCGGACTCTGTCACCGATTTCACCCTCTCCGACGATGGCCGATTCGTTGTTCACTTGCCCAATTCCTGTGAAATTGAATTTGACTACCTCGTTCAATACGACAAGACTATATCTGGCCGTATCGGTTACAGCTCAATCACCGAGCTCAAGGGTATTCAGGTGAAGAAATTCTTTATTTGGCTCGATGTCGATGAAATCAAGGTCGATCTTCCGCCGTCTGATTCCATCTACTTCAAAGTTGGGTTTATCAATAAGAAGCTTGATATTGACCAGTTTAAGACTATACATTCGTGCCATGACAATGGTGTCTCTGGTTCTTGTGGAGATTCATGGAAGAGTTTTCTTGAGGTATAAAGATAAGATCTTGCGTTCTTGGGTTTTTGAATTTGATGTGAATCTTCTGGAATTCGGAGTTCTGGATCGATGAATAACTTTGGTTGACTTCGATGATCGAGAGTCTTAATTTGAATGTCCGGACTTTCTAGTAATAACGAATCAATTGTGACACCATGATTTAGGTTTAGCTTCTGTAAATTTGGATGATATGATTGAAGATATTTCTGGGTTTTAGGGTTCTAGAGGATTTATAGGAAAAGGGTTTTGTCTGAGATACGGATAGATTCTGGAATCTATCTCTGAGTTTCTGGGTTCAAGTTTTCAGTTGGTTTTGTGCATTGACCATTGTTGGATCTGTATATTGTTTCTTCATATCTTTAGGCATGGATTATGGGTAAATGAGTGGGTATATATTTCTGATGAATGTAATTTAAACATGAGGAACAACATGAACATGTCAGTTTCTCAAAATTGAACTTCAAAAGGCTAAAAGCGAAGTCCTTGGAGAAATAGACTAAAACTTGAGAAAAGGTTTGAAATGTATCTTATCTTAGATTTGAGAGAAGAAACCGTATTTAATGCTTTCACATTACTGTTTTTTGAGTTGTTGTAGGACATACATCACTGAAACTGATAGTAGCAGTTTTTTTCCTCTGTTTGGTTCTCTTTTGTTCATAGTGATAGCTTAATGGGTAGCTGATAAAAGTGAAAATGCTGTTTGTTTATGATACTATAGCAAGTCATTCTGCATTTCTTGCAATGTCAGTTGTTCTTTCTTGCTGCAATGTACAATCCTCTAACAAATGTTTTCCGATCTTTGATGGCTTTTGTCTGGTTCCTAGAATGGTTATTGGCTTAGATCGTTTCAAACCAGCCAACTCGCAAAAGTGATTCAGGCTGGTTTGCAGGAAATTGTTGTTACTTGCAATAACAGAAGTTTTTGTTTTTCTCAGAAAGGGCAAGGAATGATGGATGAAGCGGAAATGTTAATCACCGAGTAAAACACTCTTTGCAATCACAGAGTCTGCGACAACACGCAGATAGAGTTGAGTCTCAAGTCAAGTCTTTGTACATAATACATACAATAACTAGACAAGTCTTTTTCTAAGACTTGGTATGAAATGTCGATATATCCATTATGTACGTCTTGTTAAAACTGGGTTCCACGAAAATGTTGTATCACATGACTAAATGTCCAATCCCCGAGTTCTTTCCCACCACCAGAGTAGACTCTGGCCGTTAAGTTCCTTACTACTAGTAATGTTGTATCGTGTATGACATAACGAATGGAAGATGCATTCTAAGAGCCTATAGGTTGTTTCAAATATAACATTAGAAAGTGATCTGATTGAGAACTTGATCTGTTTGAAACCATAATCATTCTTGGTGACGTAAGGGTTTTAGTGGCTGTGATGAAGGGAAATGTTGAGGCCGCCGGCGACGATTGAGGGAAGAATAGAGAGGCCGCCGGCGACGATTAGGCTCTTGTTTGGGATAAGGAAAAAATTGGAAATATTATGAAAGCATGTATCATACTGCACAATATGATAGTCGAAGACGAACGAGATGGGTACAACACTCAGTTTGATGTTTCAGAATTCCTACAAGTTGAAGGAAACCAAACTTCACAAGTCGATTTATCGTATTCTACAGGTATGCCTCCAAATATCGAGAATATGATGGGCATGCGAAATCAACTTCGTGATCAAAATATGCATCAACAATTGAAAAGTGATTTGGTTGAGCATATATGAAGAAAATTTCGCAACAATCAACAGAATAACTAATCGTTTTTTTTTTTCAAATTTATTTTCAAATGTATGAAATTATTGTATCTTTAATATGTTATGAATTGTAATATTTTTCAGATTTATGAAATAAAATAATTAAAAAAAATAATTTAATTTTTTCCTGAGAACCCCACAAAGAGAACCTACCATTGGACGTTGCAAAATTAACAAAAGCTCTCATCTCATAAATTTGAAAATTTTAATCTTAAAAAAATAGTGAGAGCCCATGGAAGGCTCTCACCATTGGAGATGCTCTAAGAGTCTCTTTTGTGATTCTCCTGTGGTTGAAACCGATCTTAATTTATATGTTACTAGGTGAGTACCCGCACTACGTGCGGGCTTTCACTTTATATTTCATAATTATAAGTATATAAATGTAAACATTAGGTCAGTTTTTGTTAATGCGCAAGAAGAAGAAATTTCCCTTATAAACGAGATTACCCTAATACTAAGCATATAAATCTACTTTTTTTTTTTTTTTTACATTTAGATTCCTAATGAAAAACTGTTCTCACTACACATTATCTTTTTATAATATTCTTCATTACTGTTATCTTTAAACCAAAAGAAGAAGACAAAATGCAAAAAAGATTGGAGTACCTGCACTAAAATCAATGATCATGTTATTTAGGTACAAATGTTAAGCATTGATAATTGGGCTGTCGTTTTGTTTGAACAACGATGTTATTAGTTTATAGCAAATAAACAAATAGAACCAAACCTTGATAAGCCTTATTGATTTGTCGAAACATAAATGTAAAATAACTCTCGTCTTTAAATTTTTATCGTTGCCACTTTTGCAAAAACAACTAAAACAATACGAACTCCATCACTGAAGAACTCCATCATTGAGGATTTTAGTCCAATAATTTGATGTTAGAGGTTCTGACGTTCTCTTCACCCTTTTTTAATATATTATATTGAAAAGTTTTTAAGACAATAACCTACTCAAAAAATTCCGGAGTATGAGAAACCCCAATAAAATAATTATATTGAAGAAAAAAGAATTAAGAATTAAATATAATTAGTATTAATACAATTAAATATGTTAACTTTTATAATATGTATAATTAAATAATATATGTTCCACTAACTTACATTAATTATTAGTGGACACATGTCAAATGCTAAAGTGATGATGTGTCACTCATATGGAGAGAGTTAGCCAACTTTCATATATATGATTTTAGATGTAGAGATTTTCAATGGTCCACTTCAGTGTGAAAAATGTCTCTCCGTTAATAAGCAATAACTAAGACTGTAATAAATGGTCCTATTCTGAAATCTGAGACTGTAATAAATGGTCCTATTTTGAAATCTGAATACCTTCATAAGTTTTTCAAATGGGCTAATCTTGTCAAGTTGATTTAGCTAATGCAGATGGGCGTAAATGGACCTATTCTAAGCAAGAGTATTTAATTTCAAATTCGGAAGATAAACGATACTGAGCATTTTTTTGTGACTTGTCCACCACCTACAAGTAAGAATTTTAAAAGGATACAAAGAAGAAATAAGATGAAAAAAATTTGTTACTGTTATGTTCCGGTGAGAACTTCTAACCCAATATAGTAATATACACATCAAAACCACCTACCGGTCAATATTAAACCGAATTTTAAAAAAACCCCGGTTTTCTATGATGTTTTAACAGTGATCCATTGAAGCACATTTGATGGTTTTTAAGGTTCCACCAAGTTCCATTGGAACCAAAGGAATAAGAGAATGCAAGACGTCTGTAATCAACGGCCTGTAACTCGGTTCTGGCTGCACGCACAAAACCGCCACTGCCGCTACCTACACAGTTACATATTCGCATCACAACTCATGAATTCTATCTCATCAAAACTAACTCTCTACTTTGCAGAATCAACTTAATCCTTCTCAAATTTTGTATAACGAACCTGGTAAAGGTGTTTCAAGTCCATTGTGTCTTTAATAGCAGGATCTATGACGCTCGGTAACTTGGTTCTATCAGTGAGATAAGGCATTGCCTGAGAAGAAGAAGAAAAAAACACACAATTCAAGGTTCCAAGTTTAACAGATTTATAAAAACATAGTACGAGATTATATATGTACCCAAGTGATGATGGATTGGCATTCACCGGGAGCTAGTTTCTCCACGGGTTTTTTCCCGAGTAAAAGCTCTAATAACACTACTCCAAAAGCATACACGTCGCTCTTTTCTGTCAATTGGCCTATAAAGCAAACACATGCAGTATGGTAATGAGTAAGAAATGCTTATCATAAAAACAGAACAAGTTTCTTTAGGGATGTTTTATTTGAATTACGACTTGACAGATTGATATTTCAGGGTTTACCATTGAGAAGATACTCTGGTGCAACGTAGCCAACTGTCCCGGAAAGTTTATGGTTCTTGTTCTTTGGCCCATCAACAACAGCAAGACCAAAATCTGAAATCTACATTTCATAGAAATCTAGAGCTTTAAACAAAAAACAAAGAATATGAGATTGAAACATTATGACTTTAAACATTGATTTGTTTACCTTAGCATTGAAATTGCTATCCAATAAGATGTTGGATGATTTCAAGTCCCTGTGAATGATTGCTGGATGACAATGTTCATGCAAATATTCTAATCCCCTAATTTGAAATACACACAAAAATAGTAGTTGTTTTAGTCATCTTGATTGTGAAATGTTGCAAGTTCAAACACGAAAAGTCACGCTCACCTTGTTACATCAAGAGCAATCTTCATCCTCATAGGCCATGTGATCGCCGAACCCCGAGAAGATCCTGAGAACAAGTACTTGAACAAAATGTTTCAGTTTCTCATGTTCACAACTTTAACAAGAATATGTAAATCGGTTTCTGTACCGTGCAAATGAGATTCCAGAGAAACGTTTGGCATCAGCTCATAGACGATGAATCGTGCAGTATCATTCGTGCTATAACCCAAAAGAGATATGATATTCGGGTGCTGGAGCTTACTCAATATCTCAACCTCACTCTGCAACTCTCAAAGAATATAACAAACTCAGGAAGATGAACTTTTTGGTTATCCAACTAACTCCATTGCAAAATGCATATGGAACCACAAAAAGGTAAACTTTAAATCTGCAAAATCAACTACAAGCATGGAAGAGTTTCATAAAAAGAAAGATTTGTATAGCACCTTAAATTCCTTAGCCGCATCTTCATTGGCACAGTCTAGCTTCTTGACCGCAGCTGAAATGTTGTTCTCTAATGTGGCCAAATATACACATCCAAATCCACCTTGACCCAAAATGTTACTCTCCTTGAAACCACTAGTTCCCTTTTCTAGTATATTGTAATCGATCAACGACACGATTCCCTGCTTTGTAGTTCTCTTGTCTAATGTTTTTGAGCGACTAAACCGATTCAAGAAACGTGAGAATGTGATTCCACTACACCCACAACCTTCAAAATCCAAAATGACAAATTGAGGGTCACTTTCTCAGCTATCATAGTCATCATGAATTTCAAGATTAAGGCCATAAACCAAACAAGAACATGAACAAGAAATGTGACTAAGAGAAATTTACCTGAGCTCTTGAGGTTTCTTCTCCTATGGCAAAACCAATAAAGCAGAGAGCAAACTAAGATTATCCCAACTAAGGAAAATGTAGCTGCTAGTGAAATAACCAGTCTCATGTTGTTACTATCTTGTTTATGCAATTCCTTCTCTCCTTGTTGCAAACCTGATCAACCAACCAAAAAGGCATTAGCTTTTCCTAACGTTTCAGGATTGTACATCCAAATAAAAAACCGCACAAATTCAGATTCAAGAAACAATCAAACTGAATTTAACGAAGGAAAATGGTCTCTCTTTCTTTAAAACAAATCGAAAAATCAAATGAAAAGTTGAAACTTTACGGCAAGTGACAAGCGGTTACAATGGAGGACATGAAAAGGGTGACTACAGAGAAAATTTCTTGTGACCCAGAGGACAAAACTCCCCACAAAGCTAAAACCTTTTTCAATGAAAGTTTTGAAAATGCAAGTTATATAACGAACAAAAAAAACATCATAATCATTAAATGCACAGGTCACAAGCAAGAATTTGTTTCTTCTTCTTCTTCTAAATTTCTTGAATTTTCATTCCGAATTAACATGAGGAAGTGAATGAATAAAGCCCAAAATTGAAGGAAAAAAGAAACCAATTTACCAGGAGAAAAGTCGGGAGTGAAAGCAGAAGGTTGAGGAGAAGGAGACTCTTGTGTAGTGAGGGACACAACACATGTGGATTGATGAAGAACATAAGCTTGTAGTAAAACAAGAGCTGTTATAACAAATTGTCTCATTTCTTTCTTTTCTTTTTTTTTAAAAAAAATGTTTACTTTCAAGAACCCACCAAGAGTTGAGAAGATTTAGACAGATTTTTGAATTTGGGTTTTTAGAGCAGAGACATGATTTTGGGATAAGAGAGAAGAAGATTTGAGTAATTCAAGAAAGACCAAGAATGTGTATTTGAAAGTTTGAAAGAGAAAGAGAGATTTGAGAAAAATATTCACTTTCCTATTTAACCATTGTTGAAGAGAGCTCTGAGCAAGAAATGGTAAAAAGATAAAGACAAGAGGATTCAGACGAAATTCTTGAGGTGGAGCAGTTACCATAAAGAATATCGGAAATTTCCACCGGATAGGGAAAATAATTTCGGTATTAAGGGAAATATATATATCATATTAATGTCTTTGTCGACAAAATATATACATGCCATGTATATACGTATACATATGTCAATCAATATTGTGAGAGGTTAATAAATATGTTTTTGTAATTATGTAAATCTTATGGCGAATTAGTTCAATCCAAACTGGTAGATCATCATGCAATACGAGACAGTAAAGCTGAGTACCTAGGCGCTACTCTAAACTCTAGTGGAATACTAATAATAGGTATACGTAAAACTCTAGCAATTGTTGTTTTATGGCAACAATCTTTTTCTAGAAGTCAGAAATTTTGACAATTAACGTTTAGATATATGAAATTTTACCTATAACAATATAGGTCCTAAAGTTAGTTAGCTGATAAGAAAAGGGTTAATTATTTATCTAATTAATCAAAACATTAAAAATGATCTAGTGAATAAACCAAATTTACATATTTTTCTTCAAACTGAAAGTAGATGTACTAAAGTCTAAGAAAAAAAAGTGTATTACTTTAGACTTGACTTTCCAAGTTCTCCATCAAAAATTAAGAGTAAAAAGTTAATAGAAAAAAAGAAGAAGCTTTTGTTATAGAAAAAAGCTGGTTTATGTTTTTTTTTTCCGTACTTTTAAAACTAGCGAATTCACTTCATTGTTATCAATCCAATTAGCGAATTTATTTATTTTTTCCCTACAATTATCAATTTATTAGGTAATGGATTATATTTGAAGTAAGAAAATCGAATATGGATAAGGTCGGGTGGTCCAATCTGAAATGCATATGCATGACATGAAATCTTTCATGTTATGAAACTATTAGATAGTTAGTTGTTATGTAACTATAATTCAAATTTTAAGAAACTACTATCACATGTTAGGTGACCAATGGGTTTGTCTCGAGACATTAAAATATATTTCCTTCCAACACCCCAGAAAGGCAACTATAATGCTATAATCTTTCTAATTATGCATATTGTTTTGTCCTTAAGTATACCAGAAATCATACTCTTTAGTATTTTCTTTTCAAATTACAAATTTTAAATCTTTTCGAGAGATCTGATTTTGCAGGCTGTTCTTTCAGTTATCATCAGTGACAAAGAGGCCTCTTGTTTTCCTCAGTTGAATTAAAAGGAACTAGAAAGTAGTAAGAAGCTGGAGATAGATAGTACTGTTGTTGCCTTTGTGTTATAAATCTTCCTTTGAACCTGACCTCATAATGTTGTTGCAGTATAAAAAGTATGCCTAGGTCCCTATACTGATAAGAGCATGGGAAGAATGGGATACAAATCATGGTCCAACACTGATTTCACAGAGAAATTGCTGTGGTAAATGAAATGTGTCGTCTGTTGGAAAGATTAGGTTATCAACCTCAACTGTGTGTCTTTTGCAGAGATTTAGTTGTTAGCTTGTGGGATGCTCCAACTTCTGTTTCCTTTGACTGTGACTAAATTTCAAAGTTCTCATTATCAAGTTCAATTCCTACTTCCAGATCTGTATATGATGCCATCTCAAAATGATAACCTTAACCATTTTTTTTCTCTGACTTTGTATGCAATTAGCTTATCCTAAGCCAAACCAATCACTAAGCCTGCTAAATAGTAATCTCCGGCTTGTGGTCTTGGCATTACACAAGATAACACTCTTTTGCAAAATGAAAGTTAGAAACATAATCTTCTTTTGCATTTATAACATGAAAAGAAAGTAGAAGCAGCAGCAGGTTCACAAGTGAATATGGGTTATCAATAATAATAATATAGATCAAGAAAAGTGCCAAGACTAAATTTGGAATAACTAAAGTTGCAGGAAAATATCAAACAATTTTTTTTGTAACACTAACAAATGAGCAGAATTGTAGTGCTCATGATTCATTTTACTAATGACTTTTCAACCTTTCTTCCACGAGCTCGATGCATCGATATAGAACAAATTCAATTGGGTTCAGAAGGCATACATCGCCGAGTGAAGATTCTTGGCCATGATCCTCCTTGAGGTTCTCAGCGATGCTGCAGCTCACAAGAGTTCGGAGAGGCAGAAGCCATTCCTTATACGCTTTCTCCAGATTCTTCTTTGACAAAATTTCACTGCCTACTTTGCTTCTCTCTTTACCTGCTTCACATTCTATAACTTGTCTTGTCAGAAAAACAACCACAAGAACAAGAGAGATGAAATGGCAAAACCGCACTGCCTACTAATTTGCAACATTTTAAATAGTCAGATTTCCTCCATTTACTTGGAAGGAAATGAGAAGCAAAGTACATTTCAACTTGACATTTTATCATTTTAGAGAGTTTAAGACTTTTTACCTCTTGATTCAAATAACAGTACAAACCTGTAGAGGTTAAGTGCCCCCAGGACCTGCACAGACATCACACAAGGCTTCTGTTACACAAAATGTGGTTAAATAATCGATCTTCAAACAAAACCATGTTTCTCTCTATTTTCGTTCTGACCCTCTGATTCTTATAAATAGTGAAAATTCTGGGGTCTTTTGTTATCACAGTTTTCCTTGCGACAAATTAGAAAACAATGCAACATGATAAATTTCCTTAATTAGCGAGAAAAGCAAGCTACTCTCATTTGTACAGAAATGGGCATTTTCTCCATTTCTTTGTAGGTATGTATGGCCCTTAAAGCAATTACCTTAACCCATATCATTGCATTGCCTAAATGGTTTTATGCACATAAATAACTGATATAGGAAATGAAAACATCACCGCATCACTCTGGTCCGGAAGGAGTGGAGGACCTCCCTCTGGAGGCCTTAAGACCAACTCCACTAGCTCAATAACATGCGTATCAGTAGTCGCACAATCTGTAGCTTGCAAACTGCTTTCGCTCATGCTGTCTTTAACTAGACCCAGAAGGATTGCTGTCTGGTTGATTTAGCACAACATATTAGTTGAAATAAGATACCTTTTTCTTTTGAAACCAATTTTTTAAAAAAATATTAGCACAGTATGACTACTGAAGACACTAAACTATGCAATTTATGAATGGTCAATGCATGTAAAGGTGACCATCATGGCATTTGACTATTCATAAAGCTCAACGGGATACGAATATACTAACCATTGAAGGAGATCGGGAATTTGTGACAAGGGCTCTTAAAACATCAAACCTATGAGGAGCTGGGATATCAGAAAGAACCTAATCAAACAACACAAGAATAAGATTGTAAGACGAGATTATTAATCATCTCTTTTTCACTTTAACCAAGCCCAATAGATAACTAAATTTCTGGATGAAGACGATATGTTTTAAAAAAAGTAAATGAAAAGACAGAAAAACATCTGAATCATTTAAATTTGGCTGATACCTCTTCTACTTATAAAGAGATAATCATTCTGTGTCAAAGTTGGCTGATACCTCTTCAACTTATAAAAGATAATCAGCACAAGTCAAATCATCTAAATTTGTTAAACCATAATTTCTGTGTAAACCATCAATAACAAGTTTAGATCTAAAGAAAAAGATTTTTGAGGAAACAAAAGCCATTTGAAAGTTTGCGTTGTTCGTTTTTTTGTATATTCATGCTTCATATAGTATCAATTTCTGCATCACTCAAAGTCAGTTACCCAAAAAATTGATTAAGTCGAGGTTTATTTACCCTCTTCAGTGCCTCAAATGTCTTTTTCCTCAGATCTGCGTCTGGGGCATACATGATCACTAATGTAACAGCCTGAATAAAAGAAATGAGACACTTAGAACGCTGGTAAACCTGAATGGTGTAAAGATTAAGGAGAACAATATCATGCCTGTAAAGTAGCGTAGATGCCAGGCGTGTAGTGCGAACAATCTATTTGCTCATCATTGCATTGAGATGAAGTAACTCCTTCTGTTATGTCAAGCAAGAACTCGATAGCATGTCTTTTGAATTCCCAGAGCAGATCTACAGAGGAAAGAATATATTTCAACATCCCATAAGCTTGCCACCTTTTCACTGGATTGCTTTGAAGCTCAGCTACATCACTTCCTGAAGCCGCATTAGCAGCCTCTGCAACCTCATGTGAGATCTTTGCCCAGATGAGTAAAAGCGACGCACCCAAGTTGATGTCAGGGAAAGAGGTGCCGAAATCATCATCATCATCTGTTTATTTTACAACCATGAGACATGTGACACGAGAAAATATGTATGTTACGGATGGAAGGCGTTTTAGGAAGAAGTGTTTTTTGAGTATTGAGAGTAACCTCCAGCAACTGTGCTCATTAATTTTTCAGTGTCGTTTCCCGTGATTAAACCAAGATGTGTTAAACCACAGTATGTCAAGAAAGGTTCTAACTGAATCACCAGAGGAATACAAGAGGCCGCTTTGTCTCTGATGCTAACTGAAAGAATAGCCTGCAAAACCAGACCAAATTTAAGGTATTGAAGAAAATCTAAGGAATAGCTCATAAAAGAGAAAAGTCAGCAAAGTTCCAGGATATATAGAAACAAAGTTGGAATCAAGTACAAACCGTTATCTGTATCACATAGAGACCAAGCAGACAACGGACTTTTGCTTCTTCTTCGTTATTCTGTAAAACAAAGAAAAGAGATCAAAACAGCCAAGTGGAATATTCAAATTAGAGAATGTGCACTTTGGGTAGTAATTTAGGAAATCTTAATTGCCAATTTATCAAACTTACAGACCAGTTTTGAAGAAACGTCTCGAATTGAAGAGGCAATGCCTAGAGCCTTATCAAATAAACCTTCAACTTGCACGTCTGTTTCCAATGAAATGTCCTTCAAAACGTTCAGGACAATTGGAACTGCAACTTTCAATTGCTCGTAGTGACGCCTCTGAATCGAAATAAATACTGAAACCAAGAAATTTGAATAACTTTTTACTGCTTCAGTTCGCGAAGAATAAATTAATATCTTCAGTAACAAAACTAGTTAGGAATTCAAAAACACAATTTTAGGAAATTCATACTTTGCAGGTGCCAGGCTAAAATTCACTTTCATGAGAGAAGTCTATAAATATCTTGAAAACGAGAAATCTTCAACTGATACCTTTAGAGAGCCCATGTAATAAAGGAGTAGAACAACTGGAGGGTGAAAGAGAGCACCGTGCAGCATCGAGTGCCTGGTTCAGAGTCATAAGGTGATCAAAATGCCAAAACACTACTCAGTGGATAAAAGAAGTTGTAATCTTCTTATGCCAAATACCAAGTAGGAAAAAGCAACTTAAGAATCTGTATATTTACTGCCTTGAACTAGCCTGATCCAAAACCAATTCCAGATCTAATACCTCACAAAGAATTGAAAGCATATCCCGTGGATTGCATGCTTCCACAAATCGATCAACGATTTCCTCAACCAAATGTAAACATCTGCCTGATAGGTCTACAAACTTGGAAGTTACTTTTGGCAAGTGAAATGACAGTGCATCAATAACATCCTGTTACACAATGAAAAATCGTAAGCTTGATTCTAAACAAAATCCTTCCTTTTAAGCTTTCAAAGCAATTCGAGAACTGAAAACTACCTGATCCACTTGAGGAGATGACAAAACTTTCAAAATTTCATCTAATACTTCAATAACATCATTCTCCAGTTCATCACTGGCATTCAAAACTACGTTCTCATACAAAGAATTCAAACAGTTGACAAGTTCTGCCACTAAGCTCTCCAACTCTCGATTCCCTCCAGCTTCCACTGACTGAAAAAATCACAAAATCAATCGAAAGTACGAATTCAATTCCGAAAATCACGAAGCACCAGAAAACAAGGAGACGAAGTAGAGAAAAGCTTACACTGAAACACAAAGCTAGAAGTTCTCGTACACGACGTGAAGGAGAAGCAGTAACACTAGACATCTCTTCAAACTTTTCAATTTCTCCCAAGTTTCGATCACATTAATAATCGCGAATTTAAACCAGGTTGTTTGGTTATACGAATAGAGTTAACCTCGGATAATATAATTCTAATTAAGAATAATTTAAAACCTGTATCCAAACAGACCACGTTTTCTCTCTCAACACTTTCTCGTTTTCGTCTCCTCCAGATCCGGTGCACTCACGCTCACCGAAAGATCCTCACTGGCTGTAACCTCTCTTCCTCTGATCTCGCCATGGAACCTGACGTCAGCATCGAGACTTTATCGATCATTCGGATCGCCGTCCTTCCGATCGGCACTATCCCGCCGACGCTTCTCCGGGACTATCACTCGATGCTGCTCCGTCACCATACGATCGCGCTCTCAGCTATTAGCTCTTTCTACACTGAGCATCAGAAATCTCCGTTCACGAATCAGCCTTGGGACTCTGGCTCTCTCCGGTTCAAATTTGTGCTTGGTGGTTCTCCTCCGAGTCCCTGGGAGGATTTTCAGTCTAATCGGAAGATGCTCGCCGTGATCGGCCTTTGTCACTGTCCTTCGTCCCCTGATCTCGATTCTGTCACTGAAAAGTTCAATGTCGCTTGTAAGAGCTATTCTTCGGCTCTTGTTCGGCGCTGCTTCGCTTTCTCCCCTGGGGATTCGCAAGTAAGTATATTAGCTTACATGCTTAATATCTGCTATGGCATTCTTAGCTCGATGCGGATGGATCTAGCTAGCTTGTTTTCTGATTTGACTCTATAGTTGATAGTGATGGCAGTTTTTGGTACCAGTGATTTAGTTACTGGCTTTTGTATGCGTTTGATTGACGATTTGCTGATCATTGTACCGTCTTTTGCAGCTTGAAGATGGAGATAAGAAGGGTGAAAATTTGATTTTGTTTCCTCCATCTGACAAGCAAACTCAGGAGTTTCATTTACAAACAATGATGCAAGACATTGCCGCTTCGCTGTTAATGGAATTTGAGAAGTGGGTTCTTCAGGCAGAATCTGCTGGCACAATTTTGAAGACGCCTTTGGATTCCCAAGCTAGTCTTAACTCAGAGGAGGTTTATGTCTAGGTGTCCTATAATTTGGTCTACGTTTCATTTCTTCCTGTGGAAGCTTATAAATTATTACCATAGTCTTCTAGGCTCACTAGTTTGGTATAATGCAGGTTATTAAGGCCAAAAAGCGTAGGCTGGGACGTGCACAAAAAACTATAGGAGACTATTCTTTGTTGGCTGGTTCACCTGTTGATGCCAATGCTCATTATTCTACTGCTCTAGAACTGGCCAGATTGACAGGAGATTACTTCTGGTATGCCGGTGCCTTGGAAGGCAGTGTTTGTGCCTTACTGGTAAGGCTTTATGCAAATAAAGCTCTAAATGCATTGTTCTGACATTTTTCATAGCATTATAGCCCTAAAACATGGATAGTGAATGTGCTGTTTATCTAAAGTGCACTGATTATTAAATTATGTCCCTCTTTAATTAAGTTTGCAATCATCTTAGTTTTCCGTTTTCTTAATATTAGGTAGATCGGATGGGTCAACGTGATGTGGCTTTAGAAGATGAAGTTAGATATCGATACACTAATGTTATCTTGCACTACAGAAAGTCATTTATTCAAGAAATTGCTCAGAGGTAATTCTACGTACCTGTTTGGCTCTCTTCTTCGATAAACTTAAGTACTACAAAAATAGCAATCAATTCTCTTCCTTGCAGAGTTTCGCCCCTAAGCTTTGAACTCGAAGCTACCCTTAAACTGGCCAGATTCCTTTGCAGGTATCATTGTATGCTCTCTATTTCTTTAAATTATCATGGTGTAGTTTCCTTTTTGCCTTCAGTATCCTGCTTAAGTTTAAGGTTGCTATGGTATTTTTGTTTGTATTGCTAATATAATTTGAATATTAACTCATGGGATCTTGTGTGTGTGTGGCTTTGATCCTCTAAAACTATCTGCACATTCAACTTATAATACCAATAAATTTAGATTACTATTAAGTATTAAGTGACCTAGTGGACGATGGCTGTATGTAATGTTTTGTGATTGATGGTGATGTTAGCTGGGAGAAGAATGACTATTACGTTTTGAAAAAGCTAAACTACATGGATTTTCCGTTTAATATGAAATGATGCTCTCTGTTGTGGGCAGCTTGTATGTTTTGTTAACCTTCTGGTTGAATCCTCATTTTTCTCTTTGTTATCTCTGATCTTATTCTTTCTTACTATGTCATTTTTATGGGTTGTGCAGGAGGGAACTGGCTAAGGAAGTAGTAGAGCTATTAACAAATGCTGCCGCTGGTGCGAAGTCTTTGATTGATGCCAGTGATAGGCTCATATTATATGTTGAAGTAGCGCGTTTATTTGGAGTACTTGGTTATCAACGGAAAGCAGCCTTCTTCTGTAGGCAGGTCGCCCAATTGTATTTGCAGCAAGACAATCGATTGGCTGCTATCAGTGCCATGCAAGTTCTCTCTATGACAACTGATGCATACAGAATCCAAAGTAGGGCATCCGTGTCAAAAGTTTCTGTTAACAATGTGAGTTTGACAGCATAAGAATTATTTTTCTTCTCTTGTGGTTGATTGAGCGTGGTTTTTCGGAGGTTTTTTTTTGGTATCATCACTGTTCACTGTCTTGGTGTTCCTCCACGTATCATACTTTGATGATCTTAATATTTTCTCTTGTGTTTGTTGGTAAAGGAAACTGGGCGCCTACCTGATGCTGGGAAAATGCATCATCATTCCATTGTCTCCCTGTTCGAGTCTCAGTGGAGTACTTTGCAGATGGTTGTGCTTAGGGAGATACTTCTCTCTGCTGTTCGTGCTGGAGATCCCCTAGCTGCATGGAGTGCTGCAGCTAGGCTTCTGAGGTGGCATTATCCTCTAATTACACCTTCAGGTCAAAATGGACTTGCTAATTCCCTTGCAAATTCAGCGGATAGATTACCTTCAGGAACTCGCTGTGCTGACCCTGCCTTGCCTTTTGTAAGGTATGTTTATCAGCAGTCAACCTTTTTGCTTTCAGAGATGTTTTGCCTTGTGCACTCTCACCATCATGAAACAACCTAACTTGGTCATGTTATATTTCCTAGCACTCTAAGTAGAGTAACGAGATCAGACTAATAAGTAATAATCACTTTTAATCCATCTCTTGGGCTTCATATATGCCTAATATGTGTTTATTTTCAGGAATGTGTTCCATGTTTGGTTCTTAGCCGATTCTGGCAAAACTATGTATGTTTTGGCAACTTTTTATGGTTCGTTTAAGCATTATTATTTCAATGAAATTTCAGGCTGTTCTCTTTCCCACTCCATTCCTCCCAAGTGGACATCGTAAAACGCAATCCAGCAAGAGAAGATTGGTGGACAGGGTCTGCTCCTTCTGGGCCATTTATTTACACTCCTTTCAGCAAAGGAGATGCCAACGAAAGTAGCAAGCAGGAATTGATTTGGGTGGTCGGTGAACCAGTTCAGGTCTTAGTGGAGTTAGCAAATCCTTGTTGCTTCGATTTGCGGATTGATAGTATTTATCTCTCAGCTCACTCAAGAAACTTTGATGCGTTTCCTGTCAGTGTGGACATTCCCCCTAACTCTGCAAAAGTGATCACATTATCTGGTATTCCAACAGCTGTAGGACCAGTGACAATTCCAGGCTGCACAGTTCACTGCTTTGGTGTAATCACTGAACATGTGTTCAGGGATGTTGACAATCTGCTTCTTGGAGCAGCACAAGGACTTGTATTTTCTGACCCTTTCAGATCCTGCGGATCTGCAAAGCTACGACATGTATTTGTTCCTAACATATCAGTTGCACCACCATTGCCCCTCCTTGTGGCTAATGTTGTCGGTGGTGATGGTGCAATTATTCTGTATGAAGGTGAAATTCGAGAGGTGTTTATAAATTTTGCAAATGCTGGCACAGTTCCAATAGAACAGGCACATGTCTCGCTCTCTGGAAAGAATCAGGATGCTGTTATCTCGATAGCAGATGAAGCTTTACAGTCTGCTCTTCCCTTGAAACCCGGGGCACAAGTGACTCTTCCTGTGACTTTAAAAGCTTGGCATGTGGGACCAACAGATTCTGACAATGCTATTAGCAGTGGCAGGAATGCTGCTGGTAACACAGGAAGACCAAAAGACGGAACCAGTCCGTCATTACTTATACACTACGCAGGTATTCATTTCTTCATTCACTTTTTTTTTTTTTTTTGGTCAACACACGTATTTTTTTTATGTATCTTACTTTTGCAGTGCTTCATGTATCCTCACGATGACTGATTACCAAAAGCATTTTGTATTCATATTTTTTGCAGGGCCGTTGTCTAACAATGGGGATTCCCAGGAAAAAGAATCTGTCGTGCCACCGGGCAGACGGCTTGTTGTTCCCTTACAAATTTGTGTTTTGCAAGGTTTGTCGTTTGTGAAAGCTCGTTTGCTTTCCATGGAAATTCCTGCACATGTGAGTGACAACCTTCGGGATGAAGACATTGAAAGAGAGAGCAATGCAGACAGCCTTGTCAAGATCAATCCCTTTAGGGGAAGCTGGGGACTACGGTTTCTTGAACTTGAGCTATCTAACCCAACAGATGTTGTTTTTGAAATCAGCGTCTTCGTTCAGCTGGAAAACTCTGCCAAGGAAGATGATTCTTCACCAGTGCAAGATTCTCCAGAGTATGAGTACCCAAAAACAAGAATCGACCGGGACTATTCTGCTAGGGTACTGATTCCGTTGGAGCATTTTAAGCTACCGGTTCTTGATGGTTCATTCTTCACAAAGGACCCTCCACCTGGTAGCCCTTCAAGTAGTAGAAATCCGAGCTTCTCAGAGAAGAACACGAAAGCTGAGATAAACACATTGATCAAGAATCTCATTTCTAAGATAAAAGTTCGGTGGCAATCAGGAAGGAACAGCTCAGGAGAACTGGACATCAAGGATGCAATTCAGACAGCTCTCCAGACGACTGTGATGGATGTTTTGCTCCCAGATCCGCTAACATTTGGTTTCAGACTGGTCAGAAACGGTCTGCAGAGGGATTCTGAGACAAAGGCTGAGTCCCCATTTTCAAAGGGATCTGTTCTGTCACATGAAGTCACTCCTATGGAGGTTCTGGTCCGCAATAACACAAGCGAAGCTATCAAGTTGAATCTAAGTGTTACTTGCAGAGATGTAGCTGGACAGAACTGCACTGAAGGAGCTGATGCCACTGTCCTTTGGGCTGGTAAGATCCCTGTCATTAAGTAATAAAATTTGTGCAACATAGATTTTTGCTGCCATTATAGCTGTGTGTATTACAATGATATATGTAGAAGGTGGCTTATACATGTCTGTGACTTCTTTTGTCAGGTGCTCTTAGTGGAATCTCAATGGAAGTTGCGCCACTGCAAGAAGCAAGACACTGTTTCTCACTCTACTTCCTTGTTCCAGGAGAGTACACGATGGTAGCAGCTGCTGTAATTGAAGACGCTAACAATGTACTCAGAGCACGAGCACGAACTGCATCTCCAAACGAACCCATCTTTTGTCGTGGACCGCCTTTTCATGTGCGTGTCGCTGGAGGCGCACTGTGATTCGTTAACCAAATCAGGTCTTGGCATTAAATTATACTCTGTTTTTTTTTTTGCTCTGTTTGTTGATTTCACGAGAATCAAGTTTAAGTTCCGGGTTAAGTAATGGTCTTTATATATATCTATAAATGCTTGTGTGTCTCTGTATTTTACCTTGGGTCATCTTATGACCATCATGCATAGACTGTATGCTTTTTTGGAATTTTACGGCCTCAGTTCTGAGACTATTCTTCTCAAAGTAAGTGTTTGTACTCTGCTCAGTGGGATCAGTTTTCAGTGGTAAAACGATTATATACCAAAATAGCATAATATTAACAAAAAAAAATAACATATTTAACCATGAATTCTTTCCTATTGTGTAGTGTAAAGTTCCACAGAGCAATTGACATAACTTTCACCGGCAAATAAATACCATTCACTGAAGTGAAGTTCCCCTAAGCTCGTATGTCGTGTATTAGTGGCCTTACGGATTAAGCAATAACTAAAAAATAATACAACAATTTACTTTAGAAATAGTTACGATTGTTGTTTTTTGCGAAAGAAATAGTTACGATTGTTAATTTAAAGAAGAAAAAAAATTGTGTACATAAAGTCTCTTGGGCTGAATCATCTGAAACCAACATCCAATCAGCAGAAATCTAAGAGGATTGTCCTATTCTATTGCGTTTGTTATTTAAATTAGTGTGCAATTTATTTTTTGGGGGAGCTTAATTGAAGGATATGAACGAATTTGGTTTCATTTTGTGGTTGTAATACGCTTTCATGAGGTTATGAATAAATTTTAGTCAATTACTGCGTACTAATAATAATTTGGAAAACCACCTAGCAGCTATATATTTGTGCGAGTATGATTATTGGTATTTTTTTTTACTAGTAATTATTCGAATATTACTAGATTTTGTTGGGTGGGCTTAGACTTCTCCTAAATTTTATCCTTCCAAATAATTGTAGTCAACTAACTAATTTATTACATATATAAATTTATCATTGATGGTCTTCTCATTTACCACTTCGTCGGTTACACATTTACAAAAACATTCATTTCAACAATTAACCTATGCTATTAACTCACTAATTATTCCCGCTATTTTCTTACTACAGTCTGCATCATACATGAGATTTATGACCGAACAAACAATCTTTACAAAATTCATAAATATTTAGTTAAACATTTTTCTAACTTCTATAATGTGACTAATATATCTTTATATTATTCCTAGATATTGCCATCTAAATAATGATTAATGGCCTCGTAACAAATATTGACTTGATCGAGGTTAAGTGACAAATAGGTGAAATCCATATGTGATATTTTCCTAAGTCTCAGATTTTGTAGTCTTGATTATTTCTGTGTTATCTTACTTCCGAGGTATACGAATAATAATAACTTTTGATGTGTAGTTGATATATTTCTATAAACTACAAAGTATCGATAACTAATTAACCAGAAGGGCTATTTTTTACTAAATATAAGGGTTATACTATGTTTTGCTAAAAAGTCAATATAATTAATGAAATTTATTTAGTAATTAGTGTGCATTTTATTTTACCTCTCATTAAATTCTCATATTCCTTATTACCAGCTTAATTTTATCCCTCCTTTGTGCTCTCGGCTCACCTCCCCATTCTACACTCAACTTTTTCTCCTTTTTTCTCCATGGAAGAACAGAGAATACAAAAGAAGAGCTTCGCCCACGGCGCTGCACCGCCGTTGACAGCGGTTGAGAGATTCTTGAAACAAGAACGTTTTGTAGACCGACCGATCTTGAAAACGACAAGGGCGGTTGAGATTAGAAATGAAAACAAAGAGAACATGATGTTTGGTCCGAGGAAGGAGAAAAACTTGGCCGTTATTGGAGAAATGGTCGTTAAAGGTGCAGCTAAAGATTGCAAGGAAATAACAAAGAAACGACCATCCAAGAATCTCATCAAAGGGCAATGGACAGCCGAAGAAGACAGGTACATATATATTTTCATGCTATAATTTTGTATTTGCATTTATATATGATGTATATATGTATAGGAAGTTGATAAAGTTGGTGATGCAACATGGAGAGAGGAAATGGGCAGTAATCTCGGAGAAGCTTGAGGGAAGAGCAGGCAAGCAATGTCGTGAGAGATGGCATAATCATCTCCGTCCTGATATCAAGGTTTTCATATAGATCTGTATTCTATACAAAGTTTACTTGAAAACTTTGGATATATGTAAATATTTGTTGTTTTGGTTTTGTAGAAAGATAGTTGGAGTGAAGAAGAAGAGAGACTTCTTGTGGAAGCACACACCAAAATCGGGAATAAGTGGGCAGAGATCGCTAAACTCATACAAGGACGAACCGAAAACTCGATCAAGAACCATTGGAATGCGACCAAACGACGCCAAAACTCCAAACGCAAACATAAGCGTTCAAAAACCGCGGATAATAACAGCGATATAGATGATCTCTCTCCATCCGCTAAAAGGCCTTGCATTCTAGAAAACTATATTAGAAGAATCGAGAGTAATGACAAGGACAATGGCGAGAACATCATGATGACTACTAGTGGTAAACATGTTCTTTCTACTTCGAATCTTGATCAGATTAATTCTGAAGACTCTACATCGTCGCTCTTGGATGATCCTTATGACGAAGAACTTGTTTTCCTGAAAAATATCTTTGCGAACCACCCAGTTTCTCTCGAGAACATCAATTTGAGCCAAGGTACAGATGAGATCACCCAGTCTTCTTCTTCTGGGTTCATGATCGGGAACCCTAACCCTAAACCTAACTTGTACAACAATATTTTCGGAAATTATCTTGGAGCAATGGTCACAGAACCTGCGAATACTTCCCACCTCGCATCTGATATCTACTTATCTGATTTGTTGAATGGTACGGCGTCGTCTTCTTCTTCACTTTCTTTTCTGTCTTCCAACAACAATGAGCATGCCGGTGAAAACGAGTTGCTTTTGCCCCAAGCTAACTCCACAAGCGAAAGAAGAGAAATGGATCTGATAGAAATGCTCTCTGGTTCTACTCAAGGTAGCAACATTTGGTTCCCATTGTTCTAGCTACCTTATGTCCCATGTATGAGATTATCATTATCATATATATTGATAATTCCCTCTTTTTTATTTTTATTTTAGTGATTTAGTACTATTTTATGTTCTTAAAAAATAAAAAGGAACTTCGATATATCATATTCATGCTTCTTTTCATATCAAAATAACTAGGTTTATATGTGTGCTACAATTGGTAGTCAAGAGTTTTTTCTTCTCCTATGTGTAATCTTATTTTGAATGATCTCATATTAAGTTATGCTTATCGTGTAATTGTTTTTGTTTTTTTGTTTTACGATCTAAGGTGAGATTGATTCTCATGCACGTTTGCGTAAGTTTTCACTTTTCAGGCAAAAGCCAGAAAACATTGTCACAGTGACATAATAATACATGAAATCCTAGTCATCATGAACGTTACAACTTACAAATACGTTATGTAACTCTCTATATTATGAATTATTAGGAGTGACAAGAAAATTCGAGAACAATTATCATTTTTTGTTCAATTTCCCCTATTATTTTTGAATAAAAATATCAGTTTGTAAGTTAAAAATTTATGTGTTAACCCATTACCTTTCAGTTTTGAATTGAAATCTTAGGTTGAGATCGTAACAGTCATTTGATACTAGCTAGCTAGTAATAAATATTTTTTCAGTAATTACTATACAAATTAAATCAAATCAGAGTTTATGTAATAAATGACTACCCCAGCTGGGGAAAAAATGATTTTTTCTATATGCGACATTTGTTATTAAATTATATATATAATACTCAAAAAATACTTGATGTAATTGTTTTTATTCTGATCTGCTAACAATTTAGGAATTTAACATGGGCCGTGGAAAATAGAGCGGCCCAAATGGTAAATATGGGCCATAAGTAGCTTATTTGTTATCAAAGGTATCCGTCCTCGCCGACTCCATGATTTAGTTATTAAATTGGTACCTTGATTTTCTCACAATCAGAATAGGTCGATTAATTTGCTTAACTTCTTAGCCTTTTTTTCTTTTCTTTTTTCAGTTTGAATTATTAATAGAATAGATTTTTTTTTAAAAAAGATTTGGTGAATTGTCTGTTAGTTTGGTGTCAAATTGAGTACAAACGTGAGTTAGGACTAAAGTTCACTCTAGCTAATAATAGATCCACCATTGTCACCAATGAAAACTTAATATGCATAAGTTATAAAACTTTGAACTTGCAATTAATTTGGCTTTACCATGATCCTGAGAGGGCAAAGAATATAGTAATCCAAACCAAAATATTGACTCCCATATAACCTTACAACATTTTGAGTACAATTTAAGCCACATTGGATTCCAAGATTAATGATACCAAAAAGAAAAAGAGATAAGTAGATGCTACTTCAGATTGGCCTAAGATTCCCAAAGAGATGTCAAATGCATAACTAAAAGTAAGCAAACAATGCGGAGAGATATGGACAACACAGAGAAGCATTGAAGAAGAAAGCAGAAGAGTGTAGAAGTGGTCCATTACAGAATTTAATTTCATTGAAAATTCTTCTTTTTCTTTTGATGTCTGTGGTCCAATTTTGGAAGTGAACAAAGCCTAACTTTGAGGGTTAATAAGAGAAGCGGACAAATGCGCCACTCTTATATTAGCAAGACATATGACATGTTTTATGTTACTATACTATTCAACCAATACTACTATTTGACCTATAGATGTTGTATATAAGTGTGTATAAATATTATTTTGTGTCATAATAATCCATGTTATTGACACAAGTAAAAAAAAAAACCTTATTACCATCCTAGTTCCTCATTGCTTATCTTTTATTCCTCTTTGCTTATCTTTTATTCTTCTAATTAAATATATACTATAAGAACCTCAAAAATTCAACGTTTCATAATCAATATCATGCAAAAATGTGAATATGGCCACATCCTCACGTCTCCATCTCACTAATGTACAATTCAAAAGTATATAATAAGATAAAAAGCTTATAAACTACAGATATTCGCTTATACATCTCATAAAAAGTTATATAAGAGAAAGGTTGGATGGGGACACATTTGTAACATTATTTGATCAACAATGAACTGTTGTTAGTGACAAAAAAAAAAAAAATTGCATGACTTTTAAAATATTAATTTGAACGTAATAAAGTAAACATGTCCGTTAAAATGTATAATGTGTTAATGTTTTTCTAGAACTTATATTGTCAGATTATGTATTACATGTTTATTGTTTAATCAGTTATCCAACAATATATGTATGATATTAGTGTTTATACACGAATTATCCTAAAATTTCAAAATTTTCTCAAAAAAAGTTATCCTAAATTTGAGAAGTAAGTCATGGAACTTCAAAATAACATGGACGTGGAACTCATAACTATTACATTCTCACAACAACAGATACTCAAAATTCGATTTCTTCCCCATCATAATATACAAGATCACACTATATCCCCCTTTAAAATTAAGATTTCCATACTAATTGAGTAAGACAGATACACATTGTCACTACGTCACTAAAAAACATAGGAATCATAGCTGATGTATATATCTTTTATTTGTCCAAAGATATATCCTTTATAAAACTATATAAAATAACGTTTTTTTATAGATAGAAAGGAGACTTTTCACCAGTCATAACTCTATATTCTTTTGGCACAATAGGTAATGGTCACAGCACAACAATGTCTTCACCAAAACCAAAGGAATTTGAGTAAAAGAACTAATTGAGTAAGAAGAAGAACCAAAGACTTTTTCAGCAATGTGGATAACCACAATCTCTCTTTCTGATCACGCGGGGCCAAATCACTCTTCTTTTCTCCGTTTTGTCTATTTTGAAACGTTTCTATCTTCTTTTTGTTGGATCGTTTCAACATTTCCATTACTTTTTCTATTATTTGATATGATCATTTGGATTTCTTTTTATATCATGCAGTGGACTATGAATTATTTTTTTCTCTATCTTTTTGGAGCAGAAGATCAGATTATATAAAGTTTTCGATAAATGAGTTTTTTACTCTTAACATACCGTTGTGTTAAAATTCTGATCCGATATGAACACAATCTCTTTATTAATTTTTTAATAACAAAACATGCATTATACAAGTTTGAATCTAGATAGTGAAACATTAATGATGCAAGTGCATACCATTATATGGCTATTAATCTTGAACCAATTATAAACCCAAAAAAAAAATGTTATAGATGTGTATATATATTTTCACTTAACAAATTGTTTTACCAATTTTGATTAGTTGATCAATTTCGAATATTAATTATATAAAAAAAAAAAAAAGTAAGTCACTAAAGGAACAAGTTTGGCAGCGTTACAAAACAAAGTGAAAGAGGAAGAGAAAACATCCTTTACGTTCCATCATTTTCATCCACAAACCTGACAAAAAGCTTCCTATGTTCTTTCTCTACTCTATCTTAATAATATAATAAAGTATTTATGCTTTTTTAACTCATAATGTTTTGATGTATATGTTGTCCATATTGTTAGGTTTCTTCTAATTTTCATCTATTTCACAAGCCAAGTGTACTGTGTACAGCAAACTAATTAACAAAATAAAGCATCATTGTTATAAACATCATCCTCGTATTAGATTCACTGTTTCTACACAAAAAAAAACTCGCCAGTTTAAGGCTTTTAGCAAAATATGAAACATCAACTTTTTAAATTTCATCTTCGAAATCTCCTATGCCGGTATCTTCAGGAGTAAAAGTTAAAAATATCAGATTCATTCGTATTTTACACAAAATTATTAGAAAAACAATGTTTGTAAAAGTTTTCATTATGAGTACTAGCTTTTCTGTTTTTTTTTTTTTAAATAAATTATAATCCCGGCAAAATTTATTAATTATTATCTTTATTTTGCTGAGATGACATTGTTTTGTCTTGTGTTAAGTTCTTGTGTGTTCGATAAATATAATTAAATGGCGATAGTTGACATTTCACCAGCAACCAAATACAATCTTTACGATCATCACATACATCCCTTTTTCAAGCCTGCCTCTATATTATTGTATTATAAGTTCCATATTAGTTTTTGTTTGTTTGATTGGCAAATACTCGGTTTTAATAATCTTGTTAGTCAATAAAGTTTAAAATCCGTCGGAAACCACTATATTCCATAAAGATTCATGGACTTGTGAAATACTATTTAAAAAAAAATATACTATTTAAAAAAAAACTTGTAAAGTAGACAAGATTTTCGTTAACAACTCCAATTGTCATTAACTCTAATTAATTAATGATTTTGTTTCTGTCACTAATATAGCCAGCACAAGTCGTTGATTAAGATTCTCTGTACCACCCTACTCTTAGCTTTGGTCCTAGTAGGTCCAAATCCAATTTCAAAAACAAAATGTAAGGATTGTTTTATGTAAATGTGAATAAGAACAATCGGTGATGGTTGTTCAATAAGTCGTCTCGAGGTGCAAAAGCACAAGATTTACTGGTGATTACAATTAACTTGGCTCATTGCAACTATTGATTTACATATACATTTCATATTTCAGTAAACCATAAGGTAAGACAGAAAAAAAAAAAAAAAAAGAAGTGTGTTTTAAGGAGTAATTAGTTGGAGCCGTGGGGCGTAGGGAAGTTCGTCGTTTCTCGGAGAAAAGAGAGTGGGGACGACAAGAGTTGTTGTGAAATGGACGACTGTGATCGTTAATGTGACTCTAAGTGTCCAATCATGTGTTAGCTGATTCCACACGAAAGGTAGACCTTATCACACCGGAAGTTTTCTTGACACATTTCTTTACTCTTTTATTCATCACTCACACCTTACTGTTTGGATATTTTGGTGGATTCAACTTTGTCGTTTAGTCTCGTTCATCGGCTCTCTCGCGTGTATCGCACGCAAATAGAACACTCAATGGCGCCAAATCTTGGAAGCAGTCAATGGCCACCAACCTTCTATAAAATTACCACTCATCGTTGGATATATAGTTTTAAAAAATGACTACTTTCATATACTAATAATGTCATTTTTACCGGTTAACTAGTTTTGCATGGAGTTCCGAATTCGATCATTTAGACAATGAAAATTACTGAGAAAAAATGTAGGATATACATCGAAAATCAATGAAATCTCATCGCAAACCTAATTAATTGGTGTAGAACTTAATTGAAATGTTGTTAAACCTTTTATCTCATCTATTTATTTGTTTACCAAAAACAAATTTAACAAACTAACTATATGTATGTTTACTCCTAGGTAATATGTGTGTGTGAAACATTTGATATCATGTATCTCTAATAAATATTTTTAGCAGAAGTCATGAGTTCATACCAAAATTAAGATGCAAATTTTATTTTATTTTCTTCTGATGGGATTAAATTTGTCGTACTTTTGATTAGACAGCAACTACATAAGCTTAAGTCAAATTTCTGAAATTGGTCCCCCACACCTCTAAATTTTTGAATCTGTATTTTCCTTTTTTTTTTGTTACTTATACAAAATAATGTAAAATATAAAGTTGTACGGCTGGATTCTCTTATCCGATCTATCGCATGCCATTTCTTCAGGGACCACTATTAGAGGAAATCGTTATCACGACACGTGTCCTCCGATATTTTTGGCGCCGAGTAGTGACGTCATTATTAATATTTAATGGTCCCCTCCTTCCTTGCTTTTTTCCCATTCGTTTACTCTCTTTTTTTTTTTTCTTTTTTCTTCTTCGATTCCAAATTATTCATCATCTTTAACAAATTCTATTTTTTCCTCCGATATTTTTTCAAAAATTACGCCTAAATCCTTGCAGATTAGTGTAATTACTCCGAATATAGAAAGATCAAAGATACACTATTAATTAATTTGTTTCATATTTACTTTTGCTTGGTAACAAAAAAAATTGAGAACAAAAATGAGCAAAATAGCCGCCTTCTTTTTAATAAGAAGAAAAAATGTTTGCAACGAATGAAGAAAAAGTGGTGCAGCTATTTCCTTTTACTGTCACTTCGTAATTCGTATCATTCTTCTGCCGTCAACTTCTACCATCCTTTTTTTTGTAAACGATAAAAACTTTTTGTTGTCGCAGTAAATCTTATTATGTTACTAATCTGACCTAATCCCCATTTGATTATGGATCACCAAAAAATTGGTACTCTACCATTAAAAAATAATAAAAAGAAGAATAAATATAGGAATAAATCGTCTTTTTTGGTGTAAGCTACATATACGCACATATAAAATTCAAACGTTCAAACACATACACATCTAAACCCTTATATTTCATTTTCTTTCTTTTTAAAGAAGAAAGTTTCTATAATTGATTGATAAATCCGAACATCAAAGCTAAGAATTTCTCTTCAAAACCAAATTCAGACGAAAACGATGGCGTTTCACAACAATCACTTTAATCACTTCACCGACCAACAACAACATCAGCCTCCTCCTCCGCCGCCGCAGCAGCAGCAGCAACAACATTTTCATGAATCAGCACCGCCTAATTGGCTCCTCCGCTCCGATAACAATTTCCTCAACCTCCACACCGCCGCTACAAGCTCCGATTCTCCTTCTTCCGCCGCCGCTAACCAGTGGCTCTCACGATCCTCATCCTTCCTCCAACGCGGCAGCACCGCAAACAACAACAACGAAACATCCGGTGACGTCGTCGAAGAAGTCGCCGGCGGAGAGGAGTCAATGATCGGAGAGAAGAAGGAGGCGGAGAGGTGGCAGAATGCGAGACACAAGGCGGAGATACTGTCTCATCCACTCTACGAGCAGCTTTTGTCGGCACACGTGGCGTGCCTGAGGATCGCAACGCCGGTGGATCAGCTTCCGAGGATCGACGCACAGCTTGCTCAGTCGCAAAACGTCGTGGCTAAGTACTCATCCTTAGAAGCCGCTCAAGGACTCCTCGCCGGCGATGACAAGGAGCTTGACCACTTCATGGTAACTTAACTTCTCTTTCCTTCTTACCATTTTCAATTTCCATTATTTTATTTCTTTTTTTTCGGTTTTTGGATAAATAAAATCAATAATAATTTATTTTCGTCTTTTAGTTTATATTTAACACGGTTTGACAAATTTGAATATTATTTTTTTTCAATTTTTAAAAAATTAATTAGAGAGGAAAATGGAAATTTCTTTCATAGATTTGTACTTTGCACCGACACACATGATCAGTAGGTTGGGTAATTCGTCAGTCCAAAAATTTTGAGATTAGTTTTGTACATTAGTAATTTGACAGCAGAAGGTTTATTTTGAGATAGATTTTTGCCGAGTGTAAGTGATTGAGCAATTTCATTGATTGCAGTTACGGATACAGTGATCTGACAAAAACTAGATTGTCATTTTCTATATCTATATCCCATATTTTACTATTCATGGACGTATTTGTTGTTTCTGTTGTCTGAAAGATATTTCCATGTTTTTGTGCAGACGCATTATGTACTATTGCTTTGCTCATTCAAAGAACAATTGCAACAGCATGTTCGTGTTCATGCAATGGAAGCTGTTATGGCTTGTTGGGAGATTGAGCAGTCTCTTCAAAGTTTTACAGGTTAGTTTTTGAGAATTCTTCTCAAATTTTTACATTTGTTTGCCATTTAGATATCATGATGATAACTCTTGTATTGACAAAGACAAGGTTCTTTTATTTTATTTCTCATTTTATTGCTGTTTTTTTAGTACCCGATTATTTCTTAAGGATTTAACACTTGTTTGATGGGTGAGACAGGAGTATCTCCTGGTGAAGGCACAGGAGCAACAATGTCTGAGGATGAAGATGAGCAAGTAGAGAGTGATGCTCCTTTGTTTGATGGAAGCTTAGATGGGTTAGGGTTTGGTCCTCTAGTTCCCACTGAGAGTGAGAGATCTTTGATGGAACGAGTCAGACAAGAACTTAAACATGAACTCAAGCAGGTAACTACTGATATATACTATCTCCGTCATCTAGTCATACACATTGTTTGATCAATTAAGTTAGAATTTCCCATAAGATCAATGATAACACATCCTTCATACCTTATTATATATCGTTGTAGCCCAAAGAAAGATGCTTCTACTAAGTCCAATCAACCAAGAACTTGTCAAAACTTTATTTTTGTTCTTCTAAAAGGCTCAATGAATTTATAAATTTTTTGTCTGAAGCTTGTTTGATGAGTTGTCATCAGTTTACAACATCTACTTACCTGACACTTATATGCATGCATCAAACCCCAAAATGTTTGTGGTACACACTATAGTTAGCTTGATCTAAAGATATAGACCCATGTTTTGTATAAAGGGTTATAAGGAGAAAATTGTGGACATAAGAGAGGAGATACTAAGGAAGAGAAGAGCTGGAAAATTACCAGGAGACACCACCTCTGTTCTCAAAGCATGGTGGCAATCTCATTCTAAGTGGCCTTACCCGACTGTGAGTTCACTCTTTCTACTTCTACAATCACTCATATTTGTCCCACAAATCTTGGACTACATTATTTTCACGACTTCATTTTCGTTTTCTATTTTCTATGTTTTAAAATAATAAGGTAACTTTAATTTGGCAGGAGGAAGATAAGGCGAGGTTGGTGCAGGAGACAGGTTTGCAGCTCAAACAGATAAACAATTGGTTCATCAACCAAAGAAAGAGGAACTGGCATAGCAATCCATCTTCTTCTACCGTCTCAAAGAACAAACGCAGAAGGTACTTCACACCAACAAAACTTTGTAGGAAAAGTTATTTATCCAAGATATATAGGAAAAATTAATATATGATCAGACCATACGATACAATCTTTGAAATATACATGTTAGGTGTGAAAATGTTTAGCTTGTTTAGGTATGGTTAGATTAATGTTAAGTTACATTTTCAAGACACATGGAGCCATTAAATTTGGAGAGTTTTCTTTATGAAGCAATGCAGGTGAAAATAGCGGAAGAGAGCGTAGTTGAGGTCACTTTGAAGCTCGCATGGAGAGATCCAAAAGCTTTATCGAAAATTGGAGACATCATGAAGACAAGACTTCTTACACAACAAACGTAGAACGTAATTTTTGTGTCATTACATGGTATGACTTCCATAGTTCGTAATGATTAGGGAACACACCAAGCCCCAAAGTATGATTTGTAATATGAGGTTTTAGATGGACTACTTTATGATAGGATCGTCAGTCGTCGTCACTGCCATATCCACCATATCAATCCGTTATTATATCTTGTGAATAACATGGAGATTTCTCGTTATAGAATTTGTGCAATCATTGGCCAAATATGCATATACATCTATCTTAGTTATATAGCTTCATGACTATATATATAGTTTATTAATGGTTTCGATTTTTTCTTTTGTTTTGTGAGTGGAACCACTTCGTATGTACATTTGTTAACCTTAGTGATACGACCAACTCTGCACAAAAAAAAAAAAAAAAACTCTGCAAATGTCGCCGGCAAACGAACGAAAGAGAGATTCTCTCCACCGTTGTCAAAATTACTAAAACCTATTATTAAGTTTTTCCATTTGACCCCTCTCCCCTATTTATGGGCCTCATTGTCTCCACCTGGGTTTCTTTATTGTCCATTATGGGCCTCATCGTCTCTAGACTCTCTCTGTAAAACGCCGAAGTTTTCATACACGTAGCCTCTTTCTCTAAGGACTAAGGGTTTTGAATCTGAGTAATAGACATTAGTGCTCTGCTCTGCTCTCTATACTCTATCCATATAAGATTTTTTTTTTTTTTGTTCATCTTAATAATCAAGGTGATGAAGTAACAACAATACTAGCACAAGTCATTAAACATAATTCAGTGTAAAACTGAAGTAAATTCGATTTCTTCTGATAGGTTTGATTCGGCTACCCTAAAACGTAGCTCTTAGTTTAGTTTTAACCATAATAATACCAATTGGATTATAAATGAACTTTGGTTCAATACTTCAATGTCAGATTAAAAATTTGGGTTTTGCTTCAATTATAATTGTTAGTCTAGTGGTGGACTGGTGGTAGGAGTTGAGAGAATATCCTTTTCAGCAGAATAATAAGATTGCATGACGTGGCATTCTGAACGTTGTGGGGTTTTGTGATTGGTCTTGTCTTCTACTTACAAGACAGTCATATGAGAGGAGCGTTTTATAGCAGGCCCAATCATAAAAGACAGCTAGCTCTCTGTGTTATCCGTTATGTAGCAGCAGCGACGAAACAATTGCTTCTTCTTCTTCTCTTTTGTCATCATGGATAATACTTTTCTTTTCAAAATCATTTCACAATTGCTGAAGATATCAAAGATTCGTTATCTGAAAGTGACGCAGAAAAAAGTACAAAATAATAAAGTGTTAGTGGGTAACTGGAGGATAGATAGAGAATAAAACAGAGAGGACGACAATGAAGTTCAACATTCTCTCTAGTAATTATCATGCGCTTCTTTCTGGTACACGTTAGCCAATGTATGAGGAACATTTTCTGATATTTTTATATATAAAAGTATATTAAGATAAACATTGATACAAATATTAGATTCGTCTGGTGTTTCTCTAAAGCTTAGAATATTTATGAGAGAAGAAGCTCTTCCTCAAGCACCAATACGAGGAAATAAATGAAGTTTGACATTACATCTTAATATTATATATTTTAAGATATACTATTTTAATATGCAATGAAGGAATTCATCTAGGTCCGGTAACAATTGCAAGTTGAGGACGTCACGATTTTATTCGTTGTTGGAGACACGATGCAATTTATCTCTCTTGTCACAAAACAAACTGAAAATTAATGGTGAATACAAATATCTAAAATGGAAACAATCAATGACGATGAGTCGATGATTGATATTGAATTGTTGTGACTCGATGGGAGATCAAGTCTAGAGATAGTTGAAAGGGAAAAAAGTAGAAAAGAGTATAATACACTAAAGAAAATGTATAGTAGACAAAACGAGTAAGATTTGAGGCATCAAAAGAGAAAGAGACATGTCGACTGGTGGCAAGTGGTATGTATCACTATGTAACAACACAAACGTCAAACATGTGAGAAAGCGTTTTTGCTTCGCTTTTCTTTTTCAATTTTCCCCACTTCACTTCACTTCACTTCACACTCTTATCCTCAGCATCTCCACTTGTTTTGTGTTTTTATAGTTTAATTTTAAATATTGTGGATAATACGATAATTGGCCTCCACTATCTTATAAACCGGCTTTGTATGATTATGCCCGTGACAGCTTACCAGAATCTATGTGTTTTGATTAATACTATTTCCAGACACTAAAGGTTCTTTTTTTCCTAACCTAATAATTCATAATTACCAGAAACGTAAAGAGTGATTCTTCTAATTATGAAAATTCATATATAATTCATCCAGTATAGCTGAATCAGGTTCCTGTGTTCTAAAAGTATACTCAAAACCACTTTTCTTCTCGACATGATGAGTTTAATACTATATATGACTACACAAGGATTTTTATATGTTTGAAAACAGCCCATAAATATATACACTAAAATGGTGTTTTTACCTCCAAAAAAATATCACTATCTTCCTACAACGTTTCAATGATCACGATCCATAAATCATAAATGTTATAAAAGTGAAAATGTTTCTATAAGCTAGTTTCATATGATGCCGACACAATATATCTTTCTTTCTTGTCCTGTTATAAGTCTTTAATGCTTTAAAACTTTACCAATAGTTTTCACTAGACTGATCACGTTTCAACTCCGTCCTAACAACACTGATTTAGTGATTTTTAATCCTCAGTTCAAGAATCTCCTCGCTCATTATTTACTGCTATAGTTCTTGATAAATCAAGAAACTCTAGGCATCTCTTGTTCCATCTAAATATAATGTGGTAATTAATGAACACTAATATCAAATCCAGATTGAAATGATGGAATCAAATATGCAATATTGATTAACCATCTATTAGATCCACACCCACATTTTAGGGTTTGTCCATAACAATTTCTGTATTATACTTAAAACAATTCTCACTCTTTTGAAGAACAATTCAACAAAGCATAAAGTGAAATCGATTAAATTCGTAAGAAATATAGAAATTGTTTTTTTTTTTTTTTTTGCACACATCAATTTCACAAGTATATCAAATCAATATGGCGAGAGAGCATTTACATATACATGACGTCACATTCGTACGTCATTTCTCCGGCGAACAGTTACATTCCACCGTCACACACAAGAAAACGAAAAGACATTTTTTAAAGAATTTATTAATTAATTAACCGTCAAAACGAGATCAAATCAACAGTCGCTGATCTCGTCTTCGTCACCGGCGACTGAGGCAACCTCGCCGTGAAATTCGGAAAAGAACCATCTTCATCAGCTCTGACATTATCCTCGAAATTGAGCGCGTAACTCAACGGATCGTAACTGAAATCTCCAGGATAACTCTGATGGCTCTGATGTCTCTGATGATGATGAACACAATTATAAGCACAATTGTTGTTACGACACGTAACCTTGATACGTGACTTCACGCGCCGGCACCGATCTCTTAACTCGAGTTCTTGCGCCGTGGATTTGAGCCATTCGTAAGGAGATCTCGGAGTTCTTTGTTCTCCGATCATCATGGCTTCAGGCTCAACCACCGCGTTGGCTCCTAAACAACAGATCGGAGATCTCATTCGGTGATTAGTTCCTCTCGTCGTTGATCTTGCGGTGGAGGGAGAGCTGCATTCGTTGTACATTCTTGATCTTGAATGTTTTTCTTGATGAATTTGTAAAAAAACAGAGGAAAATTATATGGGTTCTTGAATTAGAAAAAAAAAGAAGATAAGTGAGAGAAAGAGAAAGAGTCTGGTGAGAATAAATAGGAAAAAAAAAAAAAAAGATAAGGGAGAGTTACAAAAATCCGTGGTTGATGCGTGGGCTTGGGCCCGATCCGCGTTTTCTGTGAGTTTACTTTGTAATTTTTAAATTCCTCAGGTTGGTAATCATAATAAAAAATTGATACTTGTATAATATAAAGAAAGTTCTCATTACTATGTGCTGCTAGAGAAATTTCCTTATAAAGTTAGTCCCCAGTTAGTTGCTCTTGATTTAGCGACTTTAAAAGAATCAATTCTAATTGAAAAACAAAGGTGGTATTATTATAAGAAAGACTTTTTAGTGTTGTACCAAACCATTTCTTTCTTGGCTTAACATGAAAACAATATACAGTATAGTGTTTCAAATGAAAATATAAAAGCTTCTCTTTTCTGCATCTCTAATTGCTTCCTTTTGCCTCCACCAAATTTCACTCGCTCTGCGTCGTCCACATCCAAAAACAATGTCTCAGAGGCAAAAACTCCAACCATCTCTTTCTTGGCTTTGCTATAGTATAGGTTTAATGTAGTAACTGAGTTTACCATCTCATGTTCTGAATCTGAATCTGAAAGCTCTTCCTACGCATTGAAACCATCACACACACTCAACAAAGCTATAATTATACTGCGTGTATGTATTATTATATCGCCATGATTCCATTAATTACATCTGTGGTAAGTCGAGGAGAGGAGGTATTGTCTGCATTTTGAGATGCACTTAAAAAGAGATCGAAATGTTGTTGATTCCTCGATGATATCCTACATGAAATAACTCTTATGCTCCTTCCTACTCCAATACTTGTTTGCAGCCAAGAGTGATGTGACTATACGAAGATAATGATCAAAATGTGTATTAATGAATAAGACATCAATTGATAATGAAGAAAGACACATAACACACACACCTGTAACTGATTTTGCCCTGTTGGGGATATGAACACTGCACGACCAACATCATCGTGAGATAACTCCAAAAATACAAAAGTTATATTGTAGACATACACATAAACGCAAAGGTATCAACAAGCTATTTCGTCTTAAAAAAGATTAATCAGATATGTACATACTTGTGTTTCTCCCATACTAATTCTTGAGGTGGCATGGCCTAGCGCAAGAATTGAACTTCCTAAATTACACAATAGGCTTCCTGATTCAACCACTCTTTCTTGCCGCAATCTCCGGGCTGATGGACCCGTAACATTTACTTGATCCACAAGCAGCATTGATATATTCTGCACAAGGGAGACCACTTTATCCCAAAATCAAGAAACCTAATGGCATTTGGTAATAACTCGATTCAAAAGAAGAAGAAAACTTAGAAAGCTAACATACTGATAAACATTCAGCAACTTCACCAATCAACAATCGCCTTGTCGTATATACCAACTCCGCCCAATGAGATTCTCTTGCGATCAGATCTTCCCTAGAACGGCTAGGAGCTTGCCAGTTGTTATCATCATTGTTACCTAGAAAATTCACAATACAAAATGTCACAGAACCTCAGGGATTTTATTTCAACTAAGTAGAAACCATTTCTAACCATAGGTAGCAAAGATTATTGATCAAACAAGAAAAACAAAAGATCAATCTTACAGTTCTCTCCACACTTAAGTTTTGTGTTGTAGAATGCAATATCTTAATCTTTATCCTAATCAAATCCGTGAAATCGTCCATGTCACCCATTCCTTTCAAAAGCTTTTGAAAAACCTGAGAACAAAAAAAATATATATATATCCAATAAGAGACGAGAACACTAAACCAAACCAGCCAAAGACTAAAATTTTATCAACTAAATCTCCATAATTTGTTCAGTTGGTGATTGATTATGAAAAGCTTACTCTACGATCATCACCAACAAACAATAAAAAAAAAAACTCGTATCAAGATCTAGAGAATTTTGAATCGAAGACAGAATCATGTATTCTCATTTTCTTTTGTGAAATGAAAAGGTGGATTTAGGCTACAAGAATCTTCGAGGGAAAAAATTGAAATTGTGTGTGGCCCATCCTGACACGTTTTTAAGGGTAGGCAAAAAAAAAGATTTGGGTTCTGGGCCCATACCCAATTATAAAATATATATTATTATTTTTTTGGGCCCATACCCAATCTTTGTTTCTAAACATTTTTTGACTACAAAGGCTTAACTGCTATTTATTTGTTGAGGAGAAGATGATGAGTCTCCATATTTAAAATAACTTTGCTGACTACTTCTTCGTCGTTTTAAACTACGCCCAATAACATGCAACCAAGTCTTTAGTACATATTATAAAATATATATACGATAAAGTAATATATCGTATACTGGCGGGACATGGTCTCCAATTCTCTATTTGAAACTCATTAGTCATTCAAGTTTAATTATTACAGTAGTTTTGTAACAGCAACTTCAATTTAAGAAACAAATTACTGTAATTTCTGAGTGGCTAAACCGTTAAACTGTAAATTGGGACAATTATTAATTATAATGATTCTATTCATATTATATCGTCGCATTTATGAGCCCTATATCGGGAATCTTTTAATTTCAGTTTCCACTTATCTCTTAAATCGTCAATGATTAATGCAATTTATGGAGTGTAGGTGGGTTGGTGTGTGTGTTACAATTACAACCTTTGGCACGACAATATCTCTATTCTCTACGAACAAGTAACAACAGTCTTCTCGTGGGGTTTTAACATTTATTTTTAATTAAAGTTTTCTTTACAATGTGTTAAATGGTACAAAACTGCAAATTGCGCAATTAAAACAGATTAAAAACAACACCAATTTTCTAAAAATTTACACCATTTGTGATGAAAAATGAAAGGAAAATAGCTCTACTCATTTCACTAAATAAACTGAAAGTAAAGAACAAATATTAAAAGAAAGTATTCCTCTTTCAAAGAACTGGAGAAACATAATTATTCACCTATTTCTTTTATTCTATTTAACTCTTTTTCATTAAGATTTATTTCATCGGTTTTTCTACGAGTAACACCATTCTAGTGTAACATGTGTGTTTAAGTCTGAAGTGCATGCATTCGGTGGAAGTCATGTTTTTTGATCATATAGGTACAATATGATGCAAATGTTTTTTTTTTTGTGTGCAAAATAATGCAAATGGTTATCAATAGCAAAATCAATATTCATATGGTTAAAAGTAAAACACACATGTTACGATAGGGTGAATGGTTAAAAGTTAAAACTAAGAAATCACAATCACTTCTTCAAATTGTTTAAGAATTGTTCTTAATTTATTCAAAAAAAGAGAGAGAGAGACAGAGAAGAGTCAATATTGATATGATTGAAACCTTTACCAAAAGAAAAAACATAATTGGTAATAAGGTAATTCTTTTAAATAGTTAAGATTTCTGGATTGTTTAGATAATACTAAGGGTCCGAATGGTAACAGCGTATTTAGTTGTGTGGGAAAAGCGGTTTTATAGTGCGGTACGGTTCAACAGCGGTACGTGCGGGAGAAACATATTTGCGGGACAAGTGCGGTTAGTACAAAATAAGCGGTATGCAATAAAGTTTGATTGGTGAAAAAACTATTTGCGGTACACAGTAAAATGTTTGAATGGTAAAAAAATAACAAGCGGTACGCATTACCGATTATAGATAAATATGTTAGAATAAATATAATGATAAATTAGTGATTGTTTTGTGGTAGTAAAGAAATATTTTCATATATTTATGAATCTTAAATATGCAAACCGATTTAAATTAAAATATTAATTTTTTTGACATAATTACTTCTAAATTATTTAAAAATCCAATCATAAAAAGTATAATATTACTTGAAATTTCATGAGTAAAAAGATGTTGACCAAAAAGAGAGAAGAATTTATATGTGTTTAAGGTAAAAATATTACACATATATAAATGTTTTTAATAATTAAAAAATAGAAAAATAATAATGTATATAACCAATAGCGTATTTCGTTGAACCACATGGTAAAGAAATGTTCTAACTTTAAAAAGCGGTCCAACAGGTTTTACCCTGTTTCGAAAAACGCAAACACTCTCTTTAAAAAATAAAATAAAAACGCAAATTTGTAGAAGAAATGTTGATTGGTGTATTACGTGTGGTTTTCATTTTTTTTTTTTGAAATCCGCGATTACCTTGTCACCATTCACTGCCTAAGATATTCAAATGTCTCTTTTAGTGGATGGTTATTGATTAACCAAATCTACAAACAGATGTCGAAATGGAGAAGAAACAATGGCAAATCGGCATAATATCATAATTATTGAAATCTATACATTATAATATTGGATGCTAGTACAACATCATTGCTACAACCACTTTAATAAAATGAAAATATCCCGGAGTAAAAAATAAGCATCTTATTCTTTGTAATAGGATTCCTAAACTTGAGTCAAATTAAATAATCCTTACTCTTTACCATAGTCCATTGGCATCGAGCTCTATATTCAGTTTTACATTCTGAAAGCACCTTTTCATATAGTGCATGAGATATCGGACATATTTTTTCATTAGAAGAAGACTTTAACACGCTTTATACTCGCCAAAAGAAACCAATTTAACGAATTATGATAAAAAAATATATATATCGAAAATTACTCGTATGATCTTATCGCCACTAGAGTAAAAGAGTTTCCTTGCAAAAAACGATTAGGAACAAAGATTTGCTTTCACCACAAAAAAGTTGAGTTGAGACTTTAACCCCCAAAAAAAAAAGTTGAGTCGAGATGATCCACTAGTGGATATTTGGATTGTAATAAGAAAGAATAATCACATGACCACGACCAGACCATGACCATGACGGTGCTAAATAAATCCAACATACACTCTAAATCCAGTGTCAGACATTGGATCACCAGTTAAAACACTTTTGTCTCTTGAATTGTTATGATGCTAGGAGAAGCGTGGACACGTGTGACCCTAAACCATACGTGTCGTAGTAATGTGGACGTGGTGGTGTGAGTGTTGTAGCCTATTGCTTTATCACACTGTGTGTCCCGACCATACAAAATTAACTGTTTTGTCACTAACTCACCCAACACGACCTCCATGTGCCCCGCATTATTGTGATCTACTGCTATTTTTAATTATATTTATTGCCTAGATTCGTCTAAATCAACTGTTATACAATCGTCGTACCTAGCTAATCATATACTATATAATGTCTAATATAGTTTTTACTTTTTTTTTTTTTGAGTTTTTATCAGGTGATAATACTATTTTAGTGGTATTAACGTTTGATAGGTGATACTAAGAATTACATAATATGGATTCTGTCAAGACCAATTTTTTTATTTTTTTTCAAATGACATGCAACTATATATATAGAATTTGTATAATCGTACGTGAACATAAAATGGAAGAGGAAGACCATTGTAGAATACACGTAAATCCACTGTTGTGCAAAACAAAAGGATATTGAACTTCGAAAACGAGCGGATCAACCTTCAAGTCTCACTTAAACCTTTTACAGATTACAGATTATAGACAAAATTTTATCAATTTAAACAAAATCTAGGTGGTTTCGGACCGTCAAAACGTTTAATATCTGTCGAAACCGTGTTTAAAAGTTTGGTTGGCAAGAACTTTCTGAAATTTATCCATATATCAAATTCTTAATTAAATTGATATTCTACAAAACTATTATTGGCAAAAACTGTCTAAGCATATTTTGTATTTTGCGGTGAAGGACGTATTGGAATAAGACATTACTACTATGGTTGAGTTCATCACCAAATTCCTTTCTGCAGAGAAGCCTGTTATACCTTTATGATATATTATATAAATGTTCTAATACATCCGAATAGTGTTCGAGTCAGTAGTTCCATCAATTTGTAGGGACTCTTTAGGTCTAATATTGTATTAAACACAATTGCATGGATCTCCTCCACCGTAACAACTTTACACCAAATGCTAGATTCGTTGTTATTGTTGTTACCTTGCTTTTAAGCCCATTCAAGAGTTTGGCTAACTCACCAGTAGGTTTGAGGTGAAAAGTTGTTGAAATATGTTAATTTGTTACTTGTGTATACGTGTTGATTAACTCTTGACTAATTATCACAATAATACGAAAAATTTAAAGTGTTACGAATTGACGATTAGTATTTGCCTTCTAAAGAACTAGCTATATCAAGTCCTCTCTCGTTGGCCTTTTTTTATTTGAAAGTGTCTGATATTTCTTCTTCCAGCTTTAAACCATATTGAAAGGAAACAAACCATCAGCAAACATAGCTACTTTATGGTGGTATCAGTTAGATCATAGATGTAGCTTTTTATGTTTACCTTCATGTTATAAGATTTCTATATCGAATTTTTTGGATATTAGCAACTAGTATGGCTGAACCCAAAAAAAGCAACTAATATTGATATTAAGAGACTATATAGACCAAAGGCATGTTTCAGACGAACAAACCAATAGAGTGTTAATTTGATAAATGTGTTAGCTTTTAATATCTACTACAAAATCTAAAATGACTAAAAGTCATAATAAATCTTCAAATTGCTAGTAAATTTATTTTATAAACCCAATTTAATTATTTAAAATATGCTTATAAAACTATTCAAAGTCTACCAAATAAATATGACATAAATCTTCAAATTGCTATTAAAATTTATTTTATAAACCCAATTTTAAAGTCATATTTATTTGGTAGACTTTGAATGGTTTGACATATGTGATTTTAGCTCACTAATCAATTAGTATTGAACTTTCTTACCCTTAATTAAAACTATTTTGTTTTGTTGGCAAAAAAGTTTTACTTTACAATACTATACATAGATTGATTTATTTGAAGTCTTCTTTAAGATAGCCTAAATTTACACAAATGTTGTTAGATGCTAAACTTTTGTATAATCTAATTTCTCTAAATCAATACCGTTAGAGAGCTTCATCATGAAACTCATGGTACTGCGGAATTGGTTAATCGTTCTCGAGTGGGGAATATTTCACTTGACTCGAATTATTCTGGATACCGTTGCTTTGTAGATGGATCGTGGAAAGAAAGTGATAAGTTCTCCGGTACAGGATGGTTTTGTACATCATCAAACGGAGAGCCGCCAACCATGGGAGCTGCAAATCTCCGTCGAAGTTTATCTCCATTACATACCGAGTTCGAGGCCCTTCTCTGGGCGATGAAGTGTATGATTGGTGCAGATAATCAAGAGGTAGAGTTCCTTACAGACTGTTCTGATCTGGTGAAGATGGTGTCTTCTCCAACCGAATGGCCGGCGTTTTCAGTGTACTTGGAGGAATTCCAGAGCGACAAGGAAGAATTCTCATCCTTCTCTTTATCTTTAATTTCTCGCAATGCTAATGTAAAAGCGGATCATCTGGCACGAAAAATTCGTACAGAACCGCTTCATATCACATTTGTAAACAACATTCCTCAGGAATGGCTCTTTTGAGCTCTAATTAATTTCGGATGACAAAAAAAAAAAAAAAAAAAAAAAAAAAAAAAATACCGTTAGAGAGCCATTGGATTGTGACGACAAAACAAACAAAAAATAAAACCATTGGAAATGTAAATCCGGCTCTTGGCAAAACAACGGGCAATGGCAATTTACGTAATTATCTAATGTTTCTCTGGGTACTCTCCTACTTAAGAGCTGACATCTTTCTTAGTCATAACACGTGGCAGCTTTTCTAACTGCCCACAAAAGCATTCCCTCTGATTTGTCATCTCAGCCGTTGGATCAGAACCCGATTCTTTTCGAAACGGCAAAACCGCCTCAGCTTGAAAAATAAATTAAAAATCAATACTAACCATGGTTAAGTTTGACTAACCCGACATAGAAATACCTAAATTTCGAAATTGGTCAAAATCTTTGAACGTATTTACATTTATTGCCATTGAACAATCTTTTGCTATAAATTTGGTTCCTGAGACTCGCTAGGTTTGCCGAACCAACCTCCCTTAGGCACTTTCTTAAGAGCTAATCAAAAAAAAAAAAAAAAAAATCTTCTTCTTCTTCCTCTTCAGACTTTTTTTCTTCTTTCACAAATTTGACTTTCAAAGGAAAAAAAAAAATGGTGACTACATCGTCACGAACTAAGTCAAACGGGCCGGTGCTTCGTTCACAATCACCGTCGGGTCGATTTTGCGGTGGTTACTCAAGAGCCGTTCCGTCGTCTTCTTCATCAGCTTTCGCTTCATCGACGAGTTCTAGCTTTTCGTCTCCGTCATCAGCTTTTTTCAGCAATCACCGTCATCACGAGAACAATCACAGTCATCACCGATCTGCGTCACCGACTCGTGTGAATCTCTACACAGCGCAACCGATGTCTCAATCGTTTCGATATTCTCTCGATAGCAGATCTATATCACCAACAAACAAATCGATCTCCGTATCGAAGAATCAGCCACCGAGCCACCACCACAGTCACAAGATCTCAGAAACGAGAAGGAGATGTATGTGTTCTCCGACGACGCATCCAGGATCTTTCAGATGTAGTCTACACAAGAACGTAGCGAATCCACATGGTCAAGGTACAGCTTCGTATACAACGAATGGATTGAATATGCGTCGATCTGCGATGACTAATTCGCTGGTGAGAATTGGTGGTGTTGAAGGAGAGTGGGTGAGAAGAGCTTTGACGACTTTGATTCGACCTTCTTCGCATCATTTGAAAAGACGAGCTGCTTATCAGCCTCGTCCTAGTCGGCTCTCAATCATGGCCAAAGCTGATGATGAGAATTGATTTTATCTGGATTTTCAGATTTCAGGTTTGTTTTGTTTGTTCTTCTCTCTTAAAAGAAAACCACCACAGGATTAGTAGATCCGACGAACAAGTCTTGTTATGAAGCTATGACTCGAATCTGGCGAGATCTGAGAAGAATCATCGTCGAAATCGAGATTTTGTAAAACGAAGAAACACACACCATCATAATTTTTTGTTGTTGTTGGGTGAAGAAGATGCTAGAATGCATTGTACATACTTCTCTTTTTACTGTTTTTGTTGCTCTCTCTCTCTCCCAAACCAAAAAAAAATGTTCAGAGTCGCACCAAATTACATCTAAAATCGAAAATCAAAGAACTGAATCCAAATTTCTAAATTGTATTTTTGATAGAACACAGCGAGCTTTCTCATTTCTCACATCCAATTGTGTTTGTCAGATTTGCGTTTTTTTGCGTGTTCCGTGAAGTCAACGTTCGTGTTTTCCGTTGACCGGCGTTGTTTGCCGCTATCCGTCGTCGTTTCAACCGTGAAGCGTTGCGTTAGTTTTCCAGGTATGCGTTGTTCGTCGTGTGAGGTATGTTCCGTTCGTTTTAATTAATTTTATACTGTTTCATTTTACTTAATATTTTTGTGGACTTTTTTAATTTGTTTTTTCTTTTGCAGGTTGCGTTTGTTGATGGAGTTTGAACTACTTGACTAACCTTGGACATGAAAATTCGGATGGAATTGAGAGAAAAACGAACAAAATATATAAAATTACAAAAACAAAAGACTGAGGAAAAGGTCATCACTTTCTGGACATTAAAAAAAAAATTGAAAAAGCTGTGGAGGGAAAGCATGACTGAAGACAAAATTTACATAGGAGGGAAATGGAAAAAAAGTGTTTTGGTAAAAGAGAGAGCTGACTGACCCAATTAGAAAATGACTGAACATATGGAATAAATTAGAGGAATAGATGGAAATAATACAAATGAATATATGGAATTGGGGAATCTTTGGATTCATGAACAAGTAAAAATTGGAATGTTTGAAAGAAGAAAAAGGAAGACATGAATGTGGAAAGACACGTCTTCCTGATCTGGAAGATTTCATTATATTCGATCATATTCCTCTGCGGCCAGGATATTACCTATTTTAAAATAATTTATAGTTAACTCAAAAATACTTATTTCGATTTTTAAAAAACTTGTTTTAATTTAAAGAAACTGAAATTCATCAAAAATCTTAAACTAGTTGAAGTTGCGAATGGATGGTGATGAGTGATGACCCACATTGTAATATGTTTGTACGTGGATCAGTTTAGGTTTGTTTGTTTAATTAAAAAGGTTTCTATTGTTAGACTTAATTAGAAGGAGTCGGCTAGTGATTAATAGAATGTGTTGGCGACCACAAAGTTGGACCGGACTTGTGATCTTTTCTGATTGACGTATCCCCTCGGGTTTGATCGGTTCACCTTCGGTCCGCTTCGTTATGTTACTACAATAACCTGATACTAACCGAGTGAACGCTTTACTTTTGCAAAATGTTGTTCGTTCTGTCATGTGTTTATCTATTTAGTGGAAGATGGCTCTTGTGACGAGTCGGTTAAGTGCCAATAAGTTTTTTTATGTCATACGTGGGATCTACTTTATTCAGATTTTGCATGTTTCGTTATGACTCGTATCCACCTCAATTTCTTAAGATGTCTTCAGCAAGTTGAACTTTAATATGGTGGATAAGAAATCATTTGAGAATGGTAGTTGATAAAAAAACTTCATATATTCAATATCAGAGTGACATCATTGGCCGGAGTAATATTTTTGTAAATTTTTATAAGATGGCAAAGCAATAAATTGTACCTAAAGAATAAGATGAATAAATGGTGAAATAGGGGATTGTTCAATTTATAAAGAGATAAAAGTGGAATGAAAGATGGGATACACGTCTTCCTTACCTGGAAGAGTATATTATTGCTAAATTATTGATTTATTAAATCACTTTGATATTTCTTTTATACTTTTCATAAATTTGGTTCAATCCATAGTGACATCATAAGAGGTCGGCTGACTACTTGCCTAATATAATTGTTTGGTTGTGAAATTCCTAAAACTGAAATATATAAAGAGATATACATGGTGATGTCAAAAAAGAAAAGAAAAAGAGATATACATGGAAATAATATATTCGTAATTATTAGAACAATGAATGTGTATCAAAAAAACAAGATTTACGCGTGAAAGCGGATTTAGGTGAGGTGGAAACCAAACTTACTAAGATTTGAAAACAGAATAATATATTAGGAATAAAGTAAGGAATCATCTTCCATAATTAAGGGAGATACTGTTTAAGAGGTGTTTAACTAAAGATTTCATCTCGTTAATTTAGAATCTTTCCATGAGTTTTAAATTTTACATAAGGCTTGTACCATAATTAACTAGATTTGCAGAGAGATACGTAGCAGTAGCAGTAGCATTAAGTAATACACCTATCTTGATGGCTGATTTAATTTAGTTTTTAATTACACCTAAGCGTTACTTCTTCTGACTTCAATCTCATGTTGGCCCTAATCGAAGACGTGCTTATTTTTAAATGGCTTCTCAGGAACACCACCCTTGATGAGAATTTAAAAGTGATATTAAATTGTGTTTAACCGAGAGAATGATGTTATTAAAATAAATTAATTTGGTAGTAACATACATTTGGTGAGGTTGAGGTCAGAAAATGACGAAAGTGAGAGTGTATTTTGCGTGGCGGATTGGAAATTCCTGAAAAAGACTTGAAGATATAGGCTTGCTTGTGTATGAAGCGTGGGAGTTCAACCAACTTGTTATTCTTTTCTTTTTCTCCAGCTTGATATTTTCTTATAAATAATAGTCTTACAAATTTATAATGAATTCTTCCATGATAAAGTATAAACCGAAACTCATACTTCAGATCAGTTTATGAATAAAAACTTGTTGGAATTCATGAGAGTAGAACCTAAAATCACGAATGACTATCAAATGTTTACCATCGTGCTAATGTTTTTCATTATGTATTTGTCAGGTTTTGAACCCTCCACATGATATACTTTGTTGTATATAGTTTATATATGGATATAGTAAAATGATGATTTCTAAAAACAATTAGCCTCTAAAATTTATAAAAAGTTTTAATATAGTGACATTCTCATAGCGGATCAACACTCTAGCTGGTTGGCATTCTCGTGGGGTGACAAGTCGGATCGTTGTTCAATCGATCATATCACACTAGAATGTTCAACACCAATACAGCTCGCTTGTATTCGTATATATAATCTTGTTTATTATTAGTTTGTCAATATCACACTAGTCACTAGGTATTCTCTCAAATCTTCCACACTCTAATCACACGTATTGGTGCACTCTTACTCTTACGACACGTATGCCAGGTTAAAGTTTTTCTCATGTCTAACAAAAGAAGATGATTATGGAATAAGAACCATATGCTATATTAATGCTTATATTATATCAAATATCTTTTCCTCTAAAACCGACTTCTTGTGTTGTCCTTTTTCATTTGGCTTGTAATTATTGAATATAGCATATGGTTCTAAAAGCTTCTCTTTTAAGTTTTTTGATTATTTTATAGAACGGACAACACAAAAGGCTTAACAAGGAAGTTTTCCGAGGATTTGGTCTCCGAGCTATATATTTCAAATTATTTAAAGGTTTCGCTCCAACAAAGATATATTGTGTTAAAGTAAATATATATTTATTTAAAGGCAATTTTGTTTGGTCCACGTTCAAATGTTTTACTCGTACATGTTAGAAATTAAACTGTCGTACAACATAGAAAGGCAAAAACATGTATCTGATAAAATTGAATTTCTCGTTCTGATTAGTAGGAAAATGATCATTGAACTATATTATCATTTAATTTATTTTCTTCTAACTAAAGACTTAGACCTATCTCAACTAAAGTTGTTTCCATAAGATCATAATCGATTTTCATCTTATATATATTCATCTCAAATGCATCATGATTTACTATTGTTCTTTGTTTCCTATATGTTTTTTCCGGGTCAACTAGCTCCCAATATTTTATTTCTGAGGATCCATTTTTCTGGCAACGATCAAGTCTTTGACGATTTCTAAGTTGATAGTACTAATTTGTTTATTGTTATTCCGAAAATAAACTTGAGGGCTGGTCAACAACGGCAGTTCAATGATCGAGGAGAGACTTATATATTCAAAATTTTCTGCTGTTCAACACCTAATTTCAAATGTGACATTTAGTTATAAATAGCAAAATTGAAAGTTAGAGAGGCAGGCACATGATGCTCTTCAGTCTTCAATATGATTAATTGATATCAACCGTTTCAATAATTATGACTATTAAATGCGAGAGACAGGGCTTATGTCTTTGTTCTTTCCTGTATTACTGTTACAAACTCAAACTTTATAATACTACTAACTTTGATGAATTCTAGTTTGTTTAGGGTTTCTATCTCGAGCCCAGTGATGAAAAAAAATCATGTTCGTATTCGTTTGTATTACGGGTGTTATCAATATTTTAAAAAAGAATGTATCCGTTAATTGTTTTTTAATTTTCTTAAACAACGTTAACTATACATCATTATATTTAAACGAATCATTAAAAAATTGATTACCAATTAAGACAGCAGTTGAGATAGAGAGAAACGAGACATGAGTGATGAGTATGACCCACACGGTTTCATTAAGATGAGTAATTAAATCTTTTAACTTTAGGCTTTTAGCTAGAGAAGAGCCAATGTTCAGCACTACATGTGACAATCAGGAACCACAAAGAGATGATATAAAACTTCTTCTTTTTTCCTTTTCTATTATGTTTCGGCAATTTTTAAGGCTATGGCACCATTTCAGTTGGCTTTTTCTTTATTCCTCAAACTCGTTCACATTCTTTTTGTGAGTTTCTGATTCTCTCTTCTGAATAATTCAAATATTTCTAACCACACACTCCTACAAAAACTACAAAAGAAGTTGTTTTCTTTGTCTTTTTATTTGTAGCGTCTAAAGTCACTCTCCATGTTCCTATATAATAATCTACAAGACTACAACCACTCACTAGAAAGATTCTGTCTTTTTTTTCCATTTACTTATGAGAATATTAAGGGCTGTAATGAATTTCCTAGATTCGTTGGGACGCAAATTTATGCATTTCACATTCATAAATCAAGAAAAAATTGGCCAAAAAAGTAAGAGAAGTTCCTAGAGATTCGTTGGGACACAGATTTATGCATTTCACATTCATATACGAAGGAAAAAAAATAAAGTCTAAAAATCATAAGCACAAGAGATTGTGTTTGAAGCATAATGCATAAATTAACTAGCACAAGAGATTTTGTTTGAAGCATAATGCAGAAATTAACTATGTACTACCAATCGACCATGAGTTTCCACACACTCAATCTAATCAATTTCAATGATGCTTTTCCTTTGTTCTTTCTCATCATTCACGACTAGTGAAATATAGGACAAAACATAACAACTTCATTGTTAATGTTCTATATAATAATCACAAAATGCTAATTATTAGTTTTGATAGATGAATACAACAGTATTTTTAATTAGGTTTATGTCTAATTAATGCCTATAAATTTGGTTACAACACATTCTTGCTTTTTTTTTGTCGACAACATAGCTTTTTCTTAAAACATAAAAATGGCAACACGTGATATATCAATTTCGGCCTAATGCATAATGTAACTGATGATGAAGTTGATAAAGATACTTGTTCAACAGTTTGTTTACTATCATATATAACTGACGATACGTTACCTAATGCTAACCAAATAAATTTTCAAAATGAATTGTACCTAGAACAACCATCTTATATATAGCATTGATTAAATAATTCAAAGTCAATGCTCTCTAATATCATCTTCTTCTTTTTTCGTTGTAAGTTCAAATACTCATAATAAAGATAATACAATCGGGACCAGTACTCATAAGTTAACCGAACCACATAAGAAAGAAAAAATTGAATTTCTACTTCATAAATTCAGACTATATTTTTCTGTTTTAGTTTTGACATTTGCAATACGAAGAGAGTAATTACTTACTTTCAAAAATAAAATGGACCCCTACAATATATGGGGCCAGGAACAAATGTTTCATCCTGCTGTACAATAATTGAAATAGAAAAACGGCAACGTTCACTGTCAATTTGAACTTAGTGTGAGATTCGCGCCGGAAATATAGAAGTTGAGAGAAGAAGAAGTGTAATTGAATGCCAAAATTGATGTAAAAAGTCAGAAAATAGTTGAAAACTAATGAGTTATGACAAAATATGTTGCGTACGTCCATGAAATTGTCAAGTGATCCCTACTAAGGCTTTTGATAACGACTATCGATCTTTACGTTTCCAAGTACATTTTAGTAATTAGAGTTATGGAGTTCATAAATCTCACCATTTTACATCTGCCGAAAAATAATTCTATATATACAAAATTACAGCAAAAAATAAATAATAGTAATATACAGTACTTATTTGAACAAAACGAAACATGTATACAGGCAGAAGAAACTAATTGGGCTGGCCCAATACTAAGCTAGCACGATTTTCGACCTAGTAGAGATTTCTGAGACTGACAAGTAAACCAAACCGACTTATTTTGATTTCGTTCGGTTTGTTTTTTTTTCGATCACGGTCATCTTTTGCACTAACCAAAAAAAAGAAAGAAACGATACTAAGATCGAAATAAAACCAGGGTTAGTCTAAATAGATTAAATAATTAAAAGTTCCAGAAGCATGCAGAAGAAGATTGAAGAAGAACATCGAGATACTGAGTGAGATTTAGAGAGGATCAAAAATCAAAAGCAAAAGAAAAAAGAGAGAAGGAGATGAAGAAGAATCATGTTTAAAGCCAAAAATAATCAATAAATTAGATTAGAGAATACTTAAGCTTGAAGCAATCTCGTCTTTACGCTTTATTGTCGATCACTAATTAATCTCGAAGCAGAGCACTCCTCTGTTCCGATGAATGGATCTCATCTAAAAAAACCATCGTGTCTCTCTTCCCTGGTTCGAGCCGTCGAGAAGTGTGAACAAAAATGGGGTTTCTCTTTGGTTTGTTCATAGGAATCGCAGTTTCTTTCGGTTTGGTCGTCGCATTTGCTCGTTATTCTAATGTCAGATCCACTCGTCGAGCTGATTTGGTAAAATCAATTTTCCAAATACTGTATGTTTTCATTTGTGATTATTGATTATATAATTATAAATGAGAAGAAGAATGTTTTTATAATTCTTTTGGTGGTTTTTTAGGCAAGGACCATTGCTGCATTTGCAAGAATGACTGTTCAAGATTCGAGAAAACTTCTCCCTGGAGATTTTTATCCTTCTTGGCTTGTGTTTTCTCAGAGACAAAAGTTGAGTTATATTCTAAGTCTCTTTCACTTCCATCATTTTGTTTTGTCTTTTACTCTTGTTGAGATATTGATACTTGTCCTTGATTAAATTACAGTTAAATTGGCTTAATCTTGAACTTGAAAAGATCTGGCCTTATGTAAATGAGGTAACTTTCATTGCATTGGTTACTTACCTTTTTGAATGTGTTGATATATATTCACTAACTTCGTTTTTTTTGTTGGTTACTCTCTTGTAGGCAGCTTCTGAGCTGATTAAAAGCAGTGTGGAGCCAGTACTTGAACAGTATACACCAGCTATGTTAGCATCTCTTAAGTTCTCTAAATTTACTCTCGGGACTGTGGCTCCTCAGTTCACAGGTTGGTTTTGTTGCTTCATATAAATAGTCTAGTACATTGCTAACAGGACTGGTAGCTTAAACCTTTGATGCAAGTAGGTGCTTACTTGAAAATGTTTATTTTAGCAATCTTGTTTATGCAGCTGTTTAGCTTGAATCATACGGTTTAGAGAAAATAATGTCGTAATCAGATAAAAGTTTGCGAATTGTAGAGTTTTCAAAGTTTAGCAAGCTAGTTGATCAATGAGACATTAAAAATTGTTATGCTTCACTCATTTTCAGGAGTTTCTATCTTAGAAAGTGAAAGTGGACCTAATGGAATTACAATGGAACTTGAAATGCAATGGGACGGTAATCCAAAAATCGTGTTGGATATCAAAACCTTACTTGGCGTGGCTCTACCGATTGAGGTACTCTCTTGTCTACGTCACTAGTAATGCTATTATGACAAAATTTACTATGCATTTTTTCTTGGTTTTGAGCTCTCTTTGTTGATATAGGTGAAAAATATAGGATTCACAGGTGTTTTCAGGTTGATTTTAAAACCTCTTGTTGATGAATTTCCTTGCTTTGGGGCACTTTCTTATTCCCTGCGCGAGAAGGTAACTTAGTAATGATCTTCATTGCTTGTTATAAGATCTCTTACAGTCATGTTTTAGTAATCCTATATTGTTTTTTTTTTTGTGAGCAGAAAGGGCTTGATTTCACACTAAAAGTTATAGGTGGTGAATTAACTTCAATTCCAGGGATTTCAGATGCAATCGAAGTATGCCAAAAAACAAATTTGATCTTTTATTTTTACAGCATAAGTTACCTATTATTGGTAAAAAAATCCAGTAACGTCTTTGACAGGAAACTATTCGTGACGCAATAGAAGACAGTATAACATGGCCTGTTAGGAAAATCATACCTATATTACCAGGAGATTACAGGTTTTTTTTGCTTCTTTGAATGAAAATGTTTTGGTGAAGACCATTTTATAAAAATCTGATGTGTTTTAACAGTGATCTGGAGTTGAAACCTGTTGGAAAATTGGATGTGAAGCTTGTGCAAGCAAAGGACTTAGCTAACAAAGACATGATTGGAAAATCTGATCCTTACGCTGTTGTATTCATTCGCCCATTGCGTGACAAAACCAAAAAGACCAAAACTATTGTAAGAAATTCCCTCTCACCAGATTCCAATATCTCTATCTTGCTGATTTTTGGATTGTGCATAAATCTCTAGCTATTTCTTTTTAATATCATTTAGAGTAACTCGTTGAATCCAATTTGGAATGAACATTTTGAGTTCATTGTGGAAGATGTCTCAACTCAACATTTGACAGTAAGAGTGTTTGACGACGAAGGAGTTGGATCTTCTCAGCTTATCGGGGCTGCTCAAGTACCGTTAAATGAACTCGTGCCCGGGAAAGTTAAAGATATTTGGTCAAAATTAGTTAAGGATTTAGAGATCCAAAGGGATACAAAAAATCGTGGTCAGGTTAGTATTCCTCCTAGTCTTAAAATTGTTTCCAAATTCCAAAAACAATGTAGCAATATATTATTAGATCAAAACAATTTCTTTGCTAAGATATATTTGTGGTGATGATATAGGTGCAGTTGGAGCTCCTATATTGTCCGTTAGGCAAAGAAGGTGGATTGAAGAACCCGTTTAACCCGGACTACTCATTGACCATTTTAGAGAAGGTACTTAAGCCGGAAAGCGAGGATTCGGATGCTACGGATGTGAAAAAACCGATGACTTCGAAGAAAAAAGATGTAATAGTGAGAGGAGTGTTGTCTGTGACAGTGGTGGCTGCTGAAGACTTACCAGCTGTAGATTTCATGGGGAAAGCAGATGCATTTGTGGTAATTACATTGAAGAAATCAGAATCGAAATCCAAGACGAGGGTAGTACCAGATAGCTTGAATCCGGTTTGGAACCAAACGTTTGATTTTGTAGTGGAAGATGCTTTGCATGATCTATTGATGCTAGAAGTATGGGACCATGACAAATTTGGTAAAGATAAGATAGGGAGAGTGATAATGACATTGACACGAGTGATGTTAGAAGGAGAGTTTCAAGAGTGGTTTGAATTAGATGGAGCTAAATCAGGGAAGCTTTGTGTCCATCTCAAATGGACTCCTAGGCTTAAGCTCAGAGACGCTTCTTGATGATTCCTTCTTGGCTTCTTCTTCTCTCGATTACCACATTGCTTTACTTTATTTTTTTTTTTTAATTTTATTTTGTAATTTTGTAAAATGTGTTGATGTTTGTTTCTTTGTCAATTATATGGTTGTCCTTTCTTCCTTGCCACATAAGAAACTAATATACAGTAAGTATTAAATATACACCTTTTGTTTTGTTTATATTCATTTTACTCGACTTTAACTTCTTCTTTTAATTCGTAGTATTGTGAATAAATTTGGTCTTGGGGATGACCTTTCTTTTAGCACCCCTACTTTAAATGATCATATTCAATGACCAACAGATTTCTGTATTTAAAATTTTTAAATGATAAATTTAAAACACTAATACTAACTAATGACGTCAAAAATATTTATGTAAATACTATTTTTGTTAAAGAATATTTACTTAAATACGTGTGTGGCCAAGTGATAGTTTTGGTAGAAAAAATACTTATAAAATGATAAATCAATAATTCAACCAAGTATGACTTTTGAATATTTCTCTTGTTTTTTTTTTGGGTCTCTCTGTCAATTGTTTTTTAAAGAAATTGGATCTATTTTTCAAATATATTCACATATTAAAAGCTTGTAAGTTTATAATAGCTGATTTTGCGCGTGTTACGTGGGCAGTAATATCGTGGCTACTGGCTAGGCATAGTCGTGAGTCGTGACTCGTGAAGGTGAAGTAAACAAATGAATTTTAGTAAAAGTGTGGACAGCTGCTCAATGTATTAATGTATTAAGATTATAATATTCGTTCGTATTAATAATCTTCTTATATGCTTGTTGTCAAATGAAATAAAATCACATTATTTATTCTTTTTTTTTTGGTGATTGATAAAGAAATGATTCTTTATGCTTATTCCTGGTCTAGAGTTTGCCAAATGTAAATCACTCACTGATATCAATTGGTCAGTCACACCCAATATGCATAAACAAATCGTTATGGAATCTTCCAGTTCGCTGACGCTTTTACGTGACTCGTTATTTCGACACATCACTCTTTTTATTTCCAAAACAATTATTTTTCTAATAATAAACAAAGTCAATAATTTGATGAGATGACAAAATCGGATATTCCTTCAACAATTTAAATCAGATACTGAAGCTTATAACAATAATTAATACTTATAATTCAATTATTGGGTTTTAAAAAAGAAAGAAAGTGAAGAGACGTTTTTTCCCAAATTCGCCAAATCACCTCTTTCCCTCTCCTTCTTCTTCGTCTCTCGTTCGTTTTCTAGAAACTGACATCTCTCTTCCTTCTCCAGATTTCGTAACCCAAAGATCACAACACAAACTATCATCAATTTTGTATATCCGATTCCTCCTGATTCACGAGTTTTTGCAGAGAGATTGGTTTCTGGTTTCTCCGGATCGTTGAGTTTGGGAGCGAACAACAATGGTGGGAAACGACTGGGTTAATAGTTACCTGGAGGCGATTCTCGCTGCCGAACCTGGAATCGGCAATTCTAAATCGTCTGGAACCGGCAATTCCAAATCGTCTCTTCTACTGAGAGAGCGTGGCCATTTCAGTCCTACTCGTTATTTCGTCGAAGAGGTTATCACAGGTTTCGATGAGACTGATCTTCACCGTTCCTGGGTTCAGGTATACCTCTTCGCTTTGGATTTGTGTATTGATGTTTCTGTCGATTGATCGTGGTTGATTTCTTCTTGATCCAAAGGCTGCTGCCACGAGGAGTCCGCAAGAGCGGAACACGAGGTTGGAGAATTTGTGTTGGAGGATCTGGAATTTGGCTCGCCAGAAGAAACAGGTTCGTGATTTCGTTTTAGGATCGGGAAATCGAATACTTGAGAGTTTGCTTCTAGCTTGATCGTTATCTTCCTGGATCTTGTTGTGCTGTGAAGATTACTGGATTTTCAATCTGCTTTGAGTTAATCATTGGTGGTTGTGAAATGTTTAAATAGGTTGAAGGGAAAAATGCTAAGCGTGAAGCTAAAAGGCAGCGTGAGCGTGAAAAAGCAAGGAGGGAAGTAACTGCTGAGATGTCAGAAGATTTCTCTGAAGGAGAGAAGGCAGATATGCCTGGTGAAATCCCAACTCCTAGTGATAACAACACCAAAGGAAGAATGTCTCGGATTAGTTCTGTTGATGTCTTTGAGAATTGGTTTGCTCAACACAAAGAGAAAAAGCTTTACATTGTCTTAATAAGGTATAGGTCATTACTTGAGAGTTTGTGTGTTGGTAGTTGGGATACGTTTTGGTGGTAAATAATGGGTAGAAACTGTCTTGCAGTCTTCATGGTTTGATACGTGGTGAAAACATGGAGCTTGGTCGGGATTCTGATACTGGTGGCCAGGTAATCGTCTACCGCAAACAGTTTTTTGTTGTTTTTGAGTTTAAAATTTCTCAATTCACACATGTATAAAACGATTTCTGCACTCAGGTGAAGTATGTTGTGGAACTTGCAAGGGCATTAGGCTCAATGTCAGGAGTCTATCGTGTCGATTTGTTGACCAGACAGGTATCAGCGCCAGATGTGGATTCCAGCTACTCTGAGCCGTCTGAGATGTTACATCCTTTAGACACAGATACAGAGCAGGAGCATGGAGAGAGTAGTGGCGCTTATATAATCCGTATTCCTTTTGGTCCGAAAGATAAATATGTACCAAAAGAGCTCCTCTGGCCTCATATCCCTGAATTTGTTGATAGGGCACTTAGCCATATTATGCAGATTTCAAAGGTTCTTGGTGAGCAAATTGGTGGTGGACAACAAGTGTGGCCAGTTTCTATTCACGGGCACTATGCAGATGCTGGTGATTCCGCTGCTCTTCTATCTGGAGCTCTGAATGTACCAATGGTTTTTACTGGGCATTCTCTTGGTCGTGATAAGCTTGAGCAACTCCTGAAACAAGGGCGGCCAAAAGAAGAAATCAATTCCAACTACAAGATAATGAGACGAATAGAGGCAGAGGAGCTATGTCTTGATGCTTCTGAGATTATCATAACTAGTACAAGGCAAGAGATAGAAGAGCAATGGCGCCTTTATGATGGTTTTGATCCGGTTTTGGAGCGTAAACTCAGAGCAAGAATGAAAAGGGGTGTTAGCTGTCTAGGCAGATTTATGCCTCGCATGGTTGTAAGTATCATCTCTGTAATCTCTGATCATCTATGTTCCTCTTCAGGACTTATAAGTGAGAATGTTGTTTTATCATGACTCATGAGTAGCCTTGTCATGTGATTCTAGGTTATTCCTCCAGGAATGGAATTTCATCACATTGTACCACATGATGTGGATGCAGATGGAGATGATGAAAATCCACAATCTGCTGATCCACCAATTTGGTCTGAGGTAATCATATCTTCAAATCACAGCCTATTTCTTTTTTCTTTAATCAAAGGTTTCACATTTTCTATATTTGTTTTATCGGTACCTTTAAACTTACTACAAACTCTTCACTTGGGCAGATTATGCGCTTCTTCTCTAACCCGCGCAAGCCTATGATTCTCGCTCTTGCTCGGCCAGACCCTAAAAAGAACTTGGTTACTCTAGTCAAAGCCTTTGGAGAATGCCGTCCATTACGGGAGCTTGCGAACCTTGTAAGTCTTGCAGTTATTCTTTTTAGAATCACGATCTCCAACTAATTTATTGGAAGTGTGTTTCACTTTTTTTCATTTCTTCTTTCACTATCTTCTTGCAGACACTGATAATGGGAAATCGAAATGATATTGATGAGTTGTCCAGCACGAATTCCTCTGTGCTGCTCTCAATTCTGAAGCTAATCGACAAGTACGACTTATATGGTCAAGTCGCAATGCCTAAGCATCACCAACAATCTGATGTGCCTGAAATTTATCGTTTAGCAGCCAAAACAAAGGTAATGGTCAAACATGTTTACTATTCTCCTCTATGCAAAAATGAGTCCCAGTACTTTTTTCTTTATCTCTTCCTTTTAAGTGGTTATAGTAAATGAAGTTCTTAAATCATTTGCAGTGCTCATCCAATAATTGTTCCCGTATTAAAATGCATAGGATATTAGCCTGTGTTGTGCAGCTGTTTTTGTGAATTTGTTTAGCTCCTTGCACTTTTATCTGTTTTTTCTCAACCCTTTTTTTCAGGGAGTATTTATAAATCCAGCTTTCATCGAACCATTTGGACTGACTCTAATCGAGGTATATTTATCATTTATTCTCTTTTCAGAGCTCTATTCATTTCAGGGCCCCTTATTAATTGACACGCACTGTATCCAACAGGCAGGAGCGCATGGCCTGCCCACTGTTGCAACAATTAATGGAGGACCTGTTGATATTCATCGGGTTTGTCGCTTGTCATATTTTAAAAGAAAATTTATACTATACAGCACTGCCCAATCATTGCAGAGTAAGCTATAGCTGATATTTGTTACTAACTTGTAGGTTCTTGACAATGGTCTTCTAGTTGACCCTCATGATCAGCAAGCTATAGCTGATGCTCTCCTGAAACTAGTTTCTGACAGACAGCTATGGGGAAGATGCAGACAAAACGGCCTAAATAACATTCACCTGTTTTCATGGCCAGAGCATTGCAAAACATATTTGGCTCGGATAGCTTCGTGCAAGCAAAGACATCCTAAATGGCAGATAGTTGAGTTTGAGAACTCAGACCCCGATTCACCCAGCGACTCTCTTAGAGATATACATGACATCTCCTTGAACCTAAAACTTTCCTTAGATGGCGAAAAGGGTGGAAGTAACAATGGTGTAGATACTAACTTAGATGCTGAAGACAGCGCTGCTGAACGTAAAGCTCAGGTAGAGAAAGCTGTTTCAACCTTGGCACAAAAGAGCAAACCAGCAGAGAAATTTGATTCCAAGATGCCGGCTTTGAAAAGACGGAAACATATATTTGTCATTTCTGTGGACTGCGGCGCAACCTCAGATCTTCTCGCAGTGGTGAAAACAGTTATCGATGCTGCAGGAAGAGGCGGTTCAACAGGATTCATACTCTCAACCTCAATGACTATATCTGAGACTCACACAGCATTGCTTTCAGGAGGGTTGAAACCACAAGACTTTGATGCTGTTATTTGCAGCAGTGGAAGTGAACTCTACTTCACGTCTGCTGGTTCTGAGGATAAGACCGCACTTCCTTATACACTCGATGCAGATTATCATTCCCATATAGAATTCCGCTGGGGTGGAGAGAGCTTGAGGAAGACTTTGATCCGCTGGATTAGTTCTGTTCAAGAGAAGAAAAAGGCGAAACAAGGAGAGATTTTAGTTGAAGACGAGTCTTCTTCTACCAACTATTGCTTATCCTTCAAAGTGAAAGATCCCACTTTGGTAAATACACCCTCCTCAGTCTATTTAGTTTTTGCTCGTCCTGAAACATTGATTTTCGGTTTTTACCTTTTAATATCAATTCTTATTTTATTTAATCTTTGCAGATTCCTCCAATGAAAGAGCTGAGGAAATTGATGAGAATTCAAGCATTACGTTGCAATGTGGTTTACTGCCAAAATGGAGCTAGGCTTAATGTAATCCCTGTTCTTGCCTCACGATCTCAGGCCCTTAGGTAATTTTCCATCATAAACCATTGACGCATCATCAAGTTTTCACTTTCTTGGATTTGAAAACCATGAATTATATAGTTTAGTGTTTGAGCTCTCAGTGATCACAGTGCATTTGTATTCCTCTGTTTTCAGGTATTTGCTAGTGCGATGGAGCATTGACTTATCGAACATGGTGGTGTTCGTGGGAGATTCAGGTGACACGGATTACGAAGGCTTGCTTGGAGGAATTCACAAAACAGTGATACTTAAAGGCTTAGCCAGTGACTTGCACGAGCTACCCGGCAACAGAAGCTACCCAATGGAGGATGTGACTCCACTGAACAGTCCCAATATTACCGAAGCTAAAGAATGTGGTCGTGACGCCATTAAGGCCGCTCTAGAAAAGCTTGGGATCAAGCCTTGAGGCTGTTTTTTTTTTTCTCAATAAAAGAAGTTTTTGTTGGACCAATATGCAATGATTGCTAATTGATAATCATAACGGACAACAAAGTGCAGTATACCAATAAGATTGTCACCGAGTACAAAATTTTTGTTTGACTTTTGCGGTGATGTATTGAAATAATCTTTGTATAATCGAAAATTCTCATGTTTCCTCTATAGTATTGGTGACATGAAATCTTTATGCGCGCAATAATCAATATTAACTATGGAAGAGCAAAGTTCTAAGCAGTGCGCTTAGATGCGGTAAAAGATAACAGTATGTCACAAAGATTCATTTGTAAACTGAATTGATGAAGTTTTTACTGGTTTGAATAGTATATATAACTTTGCCCAAAAAAAAGAATAGTATATATAACTAAAAATATAGAGTAAAACAGAACACTACTCAATAATTGATTGTTAACGTCTTGTCTTTCGGTTTTGCCATCAATTTATTTACCTTTTCAACAAAAAAAAAGATACCAAAACCAGAAACTACAAGTAAATAGCAGTGTCGATGTAAGGCGTTAAAGTAGTAGCCTTTTTGCTTTTTGATTTTGTAAACTTGCTTGGTCTTGTTTCTTTCTAACAAAACTATACCTTAGTTTTGTCTTGAAAATGATATTAAGTGTATGTTTGAACAAAAAAAAATGATATTAAGTGTATAAAATTCATAGGATTATATATGCAATGCACTTTTGGCATAGTTCAAAATTTCCCCATATGTAAGTGAAGTAATTAAATACATAATACGTGTCGACTAGAGACTACTAATCGTATATCCTTCTAATATTTACGCCTATTAACAGAAAAACGTACAAATCTTCTACAATCTCGAGTTTGACGAGGGGATTATCTTTATATTTACTAGGACTCCGGACCCCCGCGACATCGCGGGGGAAAATATTTCAAAAATCGTTAAAAAAATATCAAACGAAAATTAATAATAATGATGGTAGATGATTAAATGTTATAACGATTTATAAAATAAACTTAAAGTTTTAATTTTTCGTGAAATAAACTAAATGTTGCAATGGTTCAACTAAACGGCTGCAATCATTTTATGAAAAATTACGATAAAAAGATGCAACCGTAAAAAATATTTACTCGGATTGCAACTTTCTCAAAAAACACAGCGTAAAATAATTTTTTTAGTTTAAAAAGAAATAAATGAAATGTTGCGATATATCAAAAGTTGTAGCGGTTCGTCAAATAAACTAAAGATTACAACGGTTCGTAAAACAAAACCCAAAATTGCAATGATTGGTCAAATAAACCAAATGTTTCAACGGTTCAATTAAACGATTACAATCTCATTTAAATGCATTTTGGTAATTAAAAATTAAAAATATTAATTTATGAAAATTATACCGAAAGACGCGACGGTAGATAATTAGATGTTATAGCAATTTGTAAAATAAACCAAAGGTTGCAATCGTTCGTGAAATACAAAACAAAATATATAAATCAAAGGTTGCAATCGTTCGTGAAATAAACTAAATATATAAATCAAAGGTTACAATTGTTTGTGATATAAACTAAAGGTTGCAATTGTTCGTGAAATAAACTAAATATTGCAATAATTCGAATAAAATGTTGCAACTGTTTATGAAGAGGTACAATAAAAAGAAGCAACCGCAGAAGATATTCGGATTGCAATTTTCTAAAAAACATACCCGTAAAATATAAATTTTAGTTTAAAAATTAAAAATATATTCATATGTAAACTATGAAATAAACCAATTTTATATGTAGTTTATTGGTTTACGTAAAAAGAAATTCAATAAAACAACATGACCGTACAAAAATAACTGTAAGAAAAACAACCATAAATATTTAAACGAAAGGTTGCAATAAAAAGACACAACCGTTCAGATGTACAAATGGTATTTATTGGAAACGACATAACCGTAAAAAAATAACCGATTAAAACAAAAATTACGATAAAAAAACGCAACCAAAATAACCGTAAAAAAATAACCGATTTAAACGAAAGGTTGCGATAAAAAGACGCAACCGTTCAGATGTGCAAATGGTATTTATTAGATTGCTATTATATATAGATTAACATAAGATAATTGAGTTGAATGTAATCTATGTGCTCCTTTTTTAGATTTATATTCGGATAACCGTAACAAAAATTTAAGCCAATCTAGAATGAAAAAAAAAAAAAAAAAACGAAAAGAAAATTAATTAGAGAACCGACCCAAATCCAACCTAAACCGTACCAAAAACAAATAACACGAGAGTCATGTTTGATTCGTTGACCAAAAAAAAAAATGAATTTTGTTAAACCAAAAAATCTAAAACCGGATTAGACGGTCAAAGAGTAACACATATAAATCGAAGAGTAGGGGAAGTAAATAAAAAAAGAAGAAGAAGAGAGTAAATAATAAACCTCACACTAAAGAGAAATCGATCAAACAAACAAACAACCCTAAAATTCATCAAAATCATCTCTTTTTTCTTCTTGACATATTCTTCATATTCATCTGTAAAAATCAAAACCAAACCCTAATCAAATTACACCTTGAAGAAGAAGGAAAGATCCTATAATCACTAATTCAATGGCGGATCTCACATGTACGACGCCGTTTTTGCTCTATCCATCACTCGTGATCATCCTCTTCTTCTACTCAATAAACCACCATAACCAAATATTCTCCTCCGTCGTCGATGATGATCCTTCTTGTCATCTCTCGTCTTCTCCACAAGCTGTTTTCTCTTCCTTGAGAATATTCCCTTTTCGTTCTTCCTCTTCTTGTCTCAATATCACTTCCAACAACAATGTACATTAATTTCTCTATTTTATGTTTAATTGCTTTATTTTATTTTTGTTGTCTTCTAGGTTTGAGGAATTAGCTTAGTTAGCTACGAGATTTTAATTTATTATTTTGATGAGTTATTTAATTTATGTTTGTTTTACATTGGAAACAGTCGACGTCAGAAGTTGTGGTGGTAGAAGAAGTTGATGAAGCGGTGGAGAGAATTGAAGAAGGTTTGGCGATGGCTAGAGCCGCCATAAGGAAAGCCGGAGAAGAGAATCTCCGTCGTGATCGTGATCGGACGAATAATTCGGATGTGAGATTCGTATCAAGTGGATCTGTCTATCTCAACGCTTTTACTTTTCATCAGTTAAGACCTTTTCTTTCTCCTCACTTTTTTTTTTCTATTTTTGCTTACTCTTTTCTCTCTCTATATTTCTATTTTTTTAATTAAGCACATGTTAATATGCAAATATACAAATTGGTATATAGTGTAACAACATTGTTTAGTTTTATCACTAGGTAATTTCCTTTGTTAGATTTGAGTTAGTTAAGTTTTTTTTTTAGTTAAATTCATGGGTATCACTTAAGCTAAAGAAAAATTAGGCTTGATGAAAAAGTGAAAAAAAAAAAAAACAATTAAGATATGTAGCTAACTAGTAGGTACCCATTAGGATCTGTACTTTTTTCCATGACTCCAATAATAACCCTTAATAGAAATATATGTCAACATCAATATTATATGTAACTTTCTATTTTTAGTAACCTACACGCTACTAGTTTTGCAGTTTCAAGGTCCCTTTTCCCTTCTTTTTTTTTAATATCTTTTTAGCCCCTATTCTTCATGTCTTCATTTCTCTCTCTCTCTCTTTAGAATTCAAAATCTCACTTTTTGGAAAGAGTAGTTTTAGCTTTAAGAGTTCTCCATACTTTCTCTCCATCTCTCAACTTGACCTTTGCAAACACATCACTCACTTTGTTCTTACTTCTATGTTAAAAGGTTTAAAGTCTCACATTATACACTACATCTATATATGTTGACAAACACAAAGATATTTATGCAAATCACAGCATATGTAATGTTTTTTCTTTACACATGTTAATTAAACAGGAGTCACAGAGAGATGGAGAAGAGATTCAAGATATGGACATATAGAGAAGGAGAAGCTCCTCTGTTTCACAAGGGTCCACTCAACAACATTTACGCTATTGAAGGCCAATTCATGGACGAGATCGAGAACGGAAACAGCCGTTTCAAGGCGGCTTCACCGGAGGAAGCCACCGTGTTCTACATCCCTGTAGGGATCGTCAATATCATACGCTTTGTCTATAGGCCTTACACTAGCTATGCACGTGACCGTCTCCAAAACATTGTCAAAGACTACATCTCTCTTATCTCTAACCGTTACCCTTACTGGAATCGCAGTCGTGGTGCTGACCACTTCTTCCTCTCCTGTCACGATTGGGTGAGTCTCAATTTATAACTATTTCTTGTTTAGTAAGTAACCTGTAAAAACCCTAACTCTAACTTTCCTTTTTTCTTCCTTGGTGGTCAAGGCACCTGATGTCTCAGCTGTGGATCCAGAACTATACAGGCATTTTATCAGAGCTCTCTGCAATGCCAATTCCTCCGAGGGATTCACCCCCATGAGAGACGTTTCATTACCTGAAATCAACATTCCACACAGCCAATTAGGGTTTGTACACACGGGAGAACCGCCTCAAAACCGCAAACTCTTAGCATTCTTCGCGGGCGGTTCTCACGGAGAAGTCCGGAAAATACTTTTCGAACAATGGAAAGAAAAAGACAAAGACGTCCTTGTCTACGAGTATCTCCCCAAAACCATGAACTACACCAAAATGATGGATAAGGCAAAGTTTTGTTTGTGTCCTAGCGGTTGGGAAGTGGCGAGTCCGAGAATCGTCGAGTCACTTTACTCCGGTTGTGTTCCGGTTATCATCGCTGATGCTTACGTTCTCCCGTTCAGCGACGTGTTGAACTGGAAGACATTCTCTGTTCATATTCCAATATCGAAGATGCCTGACATAAAGAAGATTCTAGAAGCGATATCAGAAGAAGAGTACTTAGAGATGCAGAGGAGAGTGCTTGAAGTTCGGAAACACTTTGTGATAAACAGACCATCAAAGCCATATGATATGTTGCATATGATCATGCATTCTATTTGGTTACGGAGGCTTAATGTTCGAATCCCTCTTTCACAGTGAACTACATATTGTTATACTCTTTTATATATAATACACATACATAATATAGGATCTTCAGAAATCAGAAACTAAACAATGTCCCGTTCTTGATGTTCGATTAGAACAAGCCTCCGAGTTTCGTTTACAATTTGCAAGCAGGCCTACTTTTTGGGGAGCCCAAAAAATGCCCATTTAGGGTCATCATTTGAAAAGTTGAGAAATTCTAGTTTTCCTTTTTAATTTTAGATCTTAACGAGTAACGACGACTTTAAACGTGGCTTCTGCCTAGGCCTTGTTGCCTTCAAGTTTCGCATGTTTCTGACTCGTTCACGTTTGACACTTTTCTTTTTAATATCTTTTGTTTTTGAGAAAAATAATTACCAAAAACAGAAAATGTTGACAAAGTCAAGAACGCGATCATAGCGTGATTCGAGTCAAAGTCAGAATCGTTGCTAACTCCAAAAAACAATAAATTATCGTTAAAAAATACCCAAAGCCTTTGACATAAACGTCTATAAAAAGAGGGAAAGAGAGGAAGAGAACTTCAGATTTTTCTCTCGAGCTTTCTTGAGACCAAAAAAAAAACACAAATAACAAAAGCTTTTCTCTTTTCCGAACTCAACTACTTTCTCGTTCTGTCTGTGTTTCTTAAGTAAAAGACAGAGATGAGTATATGTTCAGAGATCTCTCTACTTCATGTTCCTCATTGGAACAGTGCATACACTGTTTTCAATGATGATGACGACAAAGACTCTGTTTTACTCTTCCCTGAGCTTCTTTTTTCTCCATTGAGCAAGTCTCTTGTGATCAAAACCTCTGATTCGTGCGACGTGGTCTCTGTAGGAGAATACAAAGTCAAAGCTAGTCTCTCCTCCACTCTTCAAAACATATTCGACAAGTATGGAGACATCACATCAAATTCCAAGCTTCATTCTCTCTCCACACGAATATACCACCTCGAGACTCTAGCCGAGGTTGTTATCGAACTCCAGTCAACGCCTCTACGTAGGCTATCTGAAACACGGGCCATTGAGATTCTAGCGATCGTTAATGACATTGAGACGGCAAAGATCCGAGTAGGTTGGCTCCGGTCCGTTCTTGAGGAGGTTCTTGAGGCCACAAAGTACTTTGACAGACGCGAAATGGTAGTTCTGGAGAAAAAGGCCTGCGAGCACAGTTTGTTGCTTGCGAAGCAAGAAATGGAAGTGAGTTTGAAGAAGCTTGCAGAGAAGGAGAAGGAGATGAATGAGTTTAGGGAGAGAATGATGGAGACAACAGGGAAATTGGGTTCGTTGGAGATGAAGCGGACATGTCTTGATAAGAGACTTGTGTTTCTGAGATCTAAAGTCGAGAAGTTTCAAGATCAATCTGTTTTTAACGACATTTTGTGAAGAATTTTTTGTTTTTATTATTCTTTGATTTTTTGGATAGAGAGAAGAACATATCTTTAATTCTTTTGCGTTTCCAAATGCTGATCCCAAAGTCCATTTTTTATTTTCACGTAAATTGGATCTGGCTTTCATATGCTGATATGTATATCGTTAATTGTTTATGGAATAAAAAACAAATTCTTTTTCATTTTGTGGACTTTTAGTGCTTAATCACATCAAACGATTGAGGTGTTACAATCTAGATTTCGACTTTTCAGGTTACAGTGTTTGAATAAAAATATTCAAATTCAAAGTAAATCCAATCTTATATAAACCAATTTTTTTTTTTTTTTTTCGATCCATATTTGTTAAGATACAAAAAGATGACAACATTCACCATAATAGAATTTGATTCAATTTTCGACTGGGTATGTTAGTCAAAAAACAAAAGTTAGACCTCAGAAGTTAGAAATTCTTCATAGATCCAGCTAAAAAAACGTCATCGTTTAATAACCTTAACGCCGCAGCATAAATTGTAAACAGACAGGGGATGATAATTAACAGTGAAATATCACACTTACAAATAAACGATTAATTCTCTAATTCAAAGCAATATGTAGAAACTGATGATTGAAAGAGCACATAAACACACATTTTACACAAAGCATAGCTCACATTTCAAAATGGAAACAGTCTGATAAATTCCCAAGAAGGGAAATGTGAAGGATAAGAGAATGTATTCTTACTTGAAACATGAAGGAAGACTTGGCCCATGGCAAACAAAGGCCATCGCAATGTATACAACCAAAGCGAGTACAAGTATCAGAGCAATCCTGCAGAAAAACAAGTCTCATGAGCAGAGAGAACCAACAACAAATACGACACGAAGAAATAATAAAATCTATGAAGTGATCAATATCCACAAGAAACCGTGTAATGGAATTGGAGCAAGAAACTGCTGATTTTTGTCTCGTCACTATCAGGCACATATATAGGTTTCTTGGGAAGGATTTTTAGTTGAGAAAACTTACGTAAGCTTGACATTCCTCCACCACATAATGGTTCTGTAACGGCGAGCTTGCTTTCTAAAACGAAAAGTGTTGCCTTGCATATTTTCGGTTTTATCAACCAGCAACTCCAAACGCTCCCCTCTATCCAAGACTTTATCAATATTCTCAATCATCACATTTCGAACCTGAAAACAAAAAGATAGTTTAGTTAGACATGAAGCTACATATTGCATAAAGTGTCGAGTAAATTACTATCGCCGTGTATACTTTAGACCGCAAAAAAGAGATGATTTTGTAACATTACCTGAGTCATTTCACCTTTAATTCTGCTCAACCTGTCTGCATTTGGATCATTGGAATAGTATTCCATCTGTTGACTCACAACTCTTGAAAATTCATCATTCATGGAATAAGCTTGAGCTGAATGAATCGCACGGCCATAAGTTCTCACAAATCTCTGATGAATATCATCCAAAAACGCAAACGGAATATTCCCTGCAGCAACAAAAGAAGATATCAGAAACTAGAAGCAAGTCATATGTGACATAATCCTAACATCACCAAAATGCTTCCCAGAAAATATCATCAACATCTTTCTAGTCCAAATAACAGAGTTCTAGCTTCCAAATCCCCAAAATTGAGATAAGATCTCAGTATAAATCGAAGCAACTCAGAGCCAAATCATGTAAAATTGATGAAATTGGAGAGAGAAGCTGCTTACTTCCGGCGGTTTCATCGGCCATACAGAGAACGGTAAGACCATCGGTTCGTTTCACATGGAAGATGTACCGATCCTGAGAGTAAGACATATGGCTATCGCTATCGTTTCCAGGCAATTTCTCCAAAATCTGCTTCGCGATTGAGCTAGCGTTAGTCGAAGTAGCGCTAAACTCCGATAACACCACCGTTCCACGAGCCACCAACGCAAATATGATCGCCATCTACTCCGGCACCTCTTTCCACCAGCTCACTTCTCGCTGTAAATCGCCGATTTGAGATTCCAGAAAACCTCAGATCTTGAGAACAACGACGACCAAAAATCGATCACTGATTCGATTAGAGTGTAAAATCGGAGAATTGTTCAACGCCGACTTGTAATCAAAGCATCTCACCACCATTCATCTGAAAATTGAATTATTGCAATGATTTTGAGAAACCCTACATAGAATTTGAGAAGCCCGCTTTACAGTGTGAAAAAAAAATTGAATTTTGAAAATATCAGGCGCAACAAAAATATCTGGCCTCAATCTAAAAAACTCTTGGGCTTATATAAATTTGATATCACAAGGCCCATTATTTAGCTTTTTAGGCTATTTGGGCTTATATACAAAACTCTTGGGCTATTCTCTGTATGAATAAAAAAGGAAAAAGAAAATGTAGTATAAATCGCTCATAAATAAAAAAGCTAGTTGGTGTTCAAAAAAAAAAAATAAATAAAAAAATAAAAAAATAAATAAATAAAGAAGCTAGTTGGAACTAAAGTCAAACTAAAGTGTAAAAAGTTGTGAAAGATTTTTGTTTATTTTGATTTTATAAAGCTATAAAGTTAGACAACGAGATTTGGGATATCTCCTCGATGTTGTAACTCTATTGTTATTCTATTTCTCAGCTTCGATTTTTTCTTTAGGTTGTCTCGATAAGCTTTGTGGTGGGTTTCTCGGTACGAGGTTCATTTACCCTTCCAACTATACAATAATAGCCTTTTGTTTTCTCTTTTTCTGATTTTCACCTTAAATCTTAACTACCTCATATTCTCTAAATATAATCAGTGGAGATAATTACATCATTAGATAAGTTTTTGTTCATAATTACATCACTGTAGGCGATTTTGGTTGTATGAAATCGGATGGGGAGATTTTTCTGGATGATAATTAACAAGGATATTATGGATTCATGTTTGTTATGATAAATATGAGATATATTGTAGTTGGAATTCTATTGTCCTAATAAAGGTTGTTTGGACTGATTTGTTTGTTTGATATTTCGTGTAGTGGACTGATTATTTGATTTTTTATTCTTTATTGGAGAATGATTATTTATTCCTAAGTGAAGTCTCTTTGTATGTTCTCTAGTGGAGCATGAAAGACATCGTTGTAATCAAATAAATATTTGTTGTAGTGGAATTCTGGTGAATTATGAATTTATATCACATGGACATGGTCTTACACTCTTACTCGGAGATAATGTTAAGTACTTGTATTGATTACCAAAAACTTTCCTTATCCACTATATATAAGGAGTTTGTAACTTTGTATAGGGCGTGGGTGGATTCACATATCAATGATATCATCTCAAAAGTGCTAAACAGTCCAAAGCAAGAGCAAAACAAGTTAGCTTCACAAAAACTTCAACTTTCAAAAAGTTTCAACTTATAATTATGATCGTTTGTTATTTATTTTGTAAGCTAAGTTATTTTTGAGGACGAGAAGTCTTTTAGGCGGACCTAACATGGGTTAAGGAAATCGTATTAAACACATGCTTCACGAGGCTAGTAGGCTTCTACTTCTTGAACTGTGTATTTGGCGGCCTCGTGCCATGCAAACAGTACACAAAATTTTCATAGAAACAGAGAAGACACCAACAAAATATCTTCTGTGAACCAGCACAACGCCACAAACTTCTAATCAGTTCACATTTCTGACATGAAATTTTGTTTTAGCATATAGCATACAATTTGAAAGTTGAAATTACTCATGATAATGGATATTTCTATCCAACTGCTCAAAAACATGATCTTCACTTATTTATGAAGTCTCCATTGTACTATTTTCTTAAATATTATCAATAATTTTTTTTTTTTTTTTTTTTTTTTTGATAACTCAGGGTAGATCATAGGCCTATGGAGGGGCTCAGACTAATCTCTGGGGAAAGTGCAGTCCATGCATAGACCCTCTCTCCGGGTAATTTTGGTTCTTTTACTCTTATTTTATACTAATGCCGTGTTATTAGAAGAGTCATTCTAGTTCTTTACACAAATATCGAAAACTATATTTAAATTTATTTTATATCCTTTACTAATTTACTAAAATATGATTGAAGAATTAGTTGAGCTAGATTATAGAGTTATATCTTAAACCTGAATTCAAAACTAACCCCGTACCATACAAAATAAATTTGTTATAGTTGGCATGCTCAAATCTGGACGCATAGTGACTCTGCTGATTTATTTTTGTTCGGTGATCTGCTCCCATGTACCTTTTTACTTACGCTTTGAATTCACATAAAAATTAGTACTACTACAACATAAATGTTATAAACGCAATATACAAAAAAACAGTACTCGTACAAACACAAAATAGTGTTAGTGTAGGAGACAAGAAATATAAGCACCTACGAAGAGAGATTTAAGGAAAAAAGAGGTAACTAAAACAAAATCTATCCCTACGCCTACCAATATAAAGTTGTAAAAACTCACATTAGTTCACAAAACTTGTAACCTTTTTCTATTTAATATGGTAATAAAAGAGGCAAGTGTAGCTGTGTATGGAGGAGACAAGACACAAAACATGGAATGTGAACTAGTTTTAGGAGAATGGGTACTTCTTTTTATAGAAAAATGTTTTTTTTATTTATTGTTGTTGTTGCAGAGTATCGAATCTCTTTCCTTTATAGGTCTTTCGTTCGAGACTCTAGTAAGAAAGAGAAGAAGACTCAAAAGAAAGAGCTAAAGGCCAAAGATTCTCTCGAAGATCCATAAGATTTTCTTTTCTTCTTCGGATCTTTCTTCACTCTCTTTAATACTGATGATACATTAACCCTTGTGATTTTGATTTTATTGCGGTTCATAAAAACCTATGTGCCGACCCAATTCGCGCGTGGGATACACACACACACACACACTCTTCTCTGTATTAAATATTAAATGCTGTCTCACCCACTTTCTCTACAACTGGTGGTGAACAGAGGAACAGAGCGAGACAGAGACACACAGAGAGAAAAGATCTGATCTCATTTCATTTCCTCGTTTCCTTCTTCTGCGAGGGAAATTTAATTGTTTTCTACTTTGAAATCTTCCCATTTACTCTTGTCAAGAGAGAGAGTGAGTGAGATTAATATACACAAGTGAAGACGCTCCTTGACTCTCTCAGAATTGAAATTTCAAAACTTTAGAGAGAAAGAGAAGAGAGAGATTTTACCAAAAAAAAGAGAAGAGAGAGAAGCTATGTTTGCGGCGGAGAATGGTCTGAAAGGAGATCCAAGGCTTGAAGCTATATCAGCAGCCATTAGAGTTGTTCCTAATTTCCCCAAGAAAGGTCTTTAAAACTTCTTCTTCCTCTGTTTTTTCAGTTCTTTGCTCTGTTTCTTTTGCAATTCTCTGAAGTTGTTTCTTGGGGGATAGGGATTATGTTTCAGGACATAACAACGTTGTTATTGGATCACAAGGCGTTTAAACATACAATTGACATCTTCGTAGATCGTTACAAAGACATGCAAATCTCTGTCGTTGCTGGTAAAAAATCCTCTGTTTTTTTTTTATTTGTTTTTCTTCCTTATCCTCTCATTTCTTTACTACAGTGTTTCGTCATCAAGTTTGTTAAGTAACGCCAAAAATTCGGTGTATTTCTAAATGGGTTTACATCATATAAGCAAACAAAATACATTATAAAAAAGGAGAAACAAAAGATTGTCTTTTTCTTCATTAAGAAATTTATCTATTTCTTCTTTACATGCAAATGTATGTTATAATAATATAGGAGTTGAAGCAAGAGGTTTCTTGTTCGGTCCCTCCATTGCATTAGCCATCGGCGCAAAGTTTATCCCTTTGCGTAAACCAGGAAAATTACCAGGTTAAATTACTTTTTTTTTTACTGCATTTGGTTATGATAGAGAAGCTCTTGAGATTCTGAAAAATTGGCAAAACTGTGAAATATAGGGAAAGTGATATCAGAGTCTTATGAGCTCGAGTATGGACATGACCGTTTAGAGATGCATGTTGGCGCCGTTGAGCCACGCGAACGCGTCATTATCATCGATGATCTTGTTGCTACGGGCGGCACTCTTTCAGCCGCCATGAGCCTATTGGGTTTCTTTCTTTTTCTTGTTTTTTTTTTTCAATTATTGAAGAGATATTTTTGTCTTGAATTATTATTATGTGACACACTTTGACGTTTTCACAGAAAGCCAAGGAGCTGAAGTTGTTGAGTGTGCTTGTGTTATTGGCTTGCCTGAAGTCAAGGTGAGTCACATTTAACTTACTTGTTTAAGAAGTTATCTCTGGTTTGTTCTTTAGAAATTATATGACTTCTAATTTTGTAGTGATAGAGTTTGTTTTGGTTATAATCTCAACTTATATTTGCTCGTTGAGTTTAAATTTTGAATTGGTTTTAGGGGCAACACAAGCTGAAAGGGAAGCCGCTTTATGTGCTGGTGGAGCCTAGTGGATTAGATGAGTTCTGTTAGGATACATATCGGTTAATTCCGGTTCAGTTTTTTTCCCCTTCAGAGTTCATGTTCCGTTTCCAAATTTCTAGGGTTCCAACTTCTTGTATTCGTTCTCATTTTATGTTCTCTGTAGATTTTGAATTTTGATGTCTGTTTTTTTTTTTGTGAGGATTAGGACAATGGGTTCTTTCCACGGCAGTGGTTGGTAAAAACTGGGATATTCAAAATAGTCTTTACAATTCCGGATTTGGTGAACCGGTTTTTGTTTGGTGGATTTTCTGATGGATCACTAACTTATCTTAATCAATTTATAAAAACTGTAATCATTAAAAGGGTAAGATACGTTCGTAATTTATGCCAGAAATCTAAAAAGTACAACTAGTAGGTTTACTCAATTTAATGCTGATATTACTGAGCACTGATAAAGTTGGTTGGTATTCTACGACAAAACTATTCATTACTGCAATCTTGGTCCAAATAGTAGTATTCCTTCAATATTACTACAAGTTTTTTTTTTTTCCCGCGAACTTTACATACTTCATTGATTTCAAAATCGTTATATAAAGTTTTCGGAATACAAATTATTACATTAGCAAAATATTTGTTATTTATTGAAGACTACATGCAATTAATAAAAGTTTATCGTTAATTGTTATGGAATAAAAAAACCTATAACACATCTTAGGGTTTGGATTTTGTTGTCAATTAGTTTACACAAAATTTTAAAATCTAACTCTGATAAAAAAATTTGTTTTATCCAAAATATTATTTGAAAAAATAGAAAACCTTAAAGTTTTAATAGTATTATAGAGATATAAATTTAAAAACGTTTTCTAATGAAAAAGAATTTCTAATAAAAACACAAATGTTAAAAATTTAATTATTTGTAAACCATGTTGAACTTAGAACAAGGGATTTGGATGTTATATCCTATTAGTTTACACAAAATTAAAAAATTTAACACTTATCAGAAAGAAAAACAATTTATCCAAAATATTATTTGAAAAATAGAAAACCTTAAAGTTTTAATAGTAATATAAAATAGAAATTTGAAAACGTTTTCTAATAAAAAAACAAGTGTTAAAAATTTAATTATGTGTAAACTATATTGAATCTAGAACACCTCTTAGAGGTTTGGATGTTGTATCCAATTAGTTTAGACAAAATTAAAAAATTTAACACTTATAAAAAAAAAGTAAACAAAAAAACAAAACATTTAAAAAAAAACAAATATTAAAAATTTAATTATGTGTAAACCATATTAAACCTAAAACACCTCTTAGGGGTTTGGGTGTTGTATCCATTTAGTTTACAAAAAATTAAAAAATTTAACACTTATAAAAAACAAAAAAAAAAAGCAAAACAGTTAAAAAAACAAGTGTTAAAAATTTAATTATGCATAAACCATATTGAACCTAGAACACCTCTTAGGGGTTTGGATGTTGTATCCAATTAGTTTACACAAAATTAAAAAAATTTAACCCTTATAATAAAAAAAAACAAAAACAAAACATTAAAAAAAAACAAATGTTAAAATTTTTAATTATGTGTAAACCATATTGAACCTAGAACACCTCTTAGGGGTTTGGATGTTGTATCCAATTAATTTACACAAAAATTAAAAATTTAACACTTAAAACATAATTAAAAACAAAAAGAGATTTGAAAAAACGTTTAAAATTATATACTAAACATGATTTGAAAAACCTTTTTAAATCTAAAAGTAAAACTGAAAAACATTTTTTGTGTGAACAAAATCAATTATTAAAACACTAAAATCAAAATATTTCTTAACAGAAAAAGAGAAGAAAAGGAAATTAAGACTAATACCTGGTTCGACAAACAGAGACTAATCCATCATCCTGAGGACAAAGGAGACGCTTTTCATGATCACAGGCTCATAGCCATGGAAACACCGTCCCTCTTTGTCTCTCTCATCGTTGTCCTCTTTCCGTCTTCGTGCTCTCCTTTGCCGTCGGTGAAAGCGTTTCGGTGGCCCGTCGTTGGCCGGATTTGAAATCGTTTGGTTTGAGTGAAGATGAGTCACAACAGAGGATGGAGATCAATTACGAAACGAGATTATTTTCCGCTCCCATCAATCTTACGGAGAAGAGATAATGAAAGATTGTTTTGGTACCGAAGAAGAAGAAGAGAGAAGAGAGAAAGAGTGAATTTTGATTTCTCAAGGAAGAAAAGAGAATGAGTGATGTTGGAGATTCATGTTTTTTATTTATAAGCATTAGGTTCTTCCAAAACAAAAAGGAAATTTTCGATTGTTTCCTTTTTTCGATGAGTTTTGTTATTTCCTTTTTTTTAGTTAACTTTAGATTGTTTCCTTTTTACATAATTGGGCTCCAAAAGGATCAATACCCGATTTCCATCTTTGGACCTGCAACTCCTTCATGCTTATATTCGAGAACATGAAGAAGAAGCAAGTTTTATGGAGCCATTCATCCTCAATCTTGATTCTGACCACTACCATGATCTGCAACTCCATGGCTATGAGGGAAGGAATGTTCTTCTTTCTTGTATCTACAAGAAAGAGCCATATGATAGTGGGATTGCTACCGGGGATGGTCTAGTACAAATGTACAATGCACAGAAAATAAGCAAATAGGAACAAAGCACTGATAAAGTATTTTTATATTTTCTCATATATGTCGACGGCCGATATATTGATCTTTTAACAATAGTAGTAACAGCCTATTGGACTTAGGTTGAACCCCATAAATTTCCCCAAAAAGAGGCTCAGCGACCATTGCAAGTAGTACGTATCCTGATTGATATGAGTAAATGGCCCAATAGAGTATTAATGCAAAACCCAATAGACAGTCATTAGAAAAGTCTAGCAGTTGTGTCAATATTTTATTAAACATACATGGTTGGTGAAGTACAACATTGTATGCTATATTGGTTAATAATATCTCTACACAGAGAAAAATGGACAAAAGCGACTATACCGGAAGCTCTTGTGGCATATGAAGGTGTAACGATTTGGTAATTAAGCATAAAGTTCGTGGCTATGTAATCGCTTTCTCATAGAAAAAATAAAGTAGTGAGGATCTCGAAAGAAAAATGATCTCGAATCTCAAACGGGAATTGCATAGGTTCTACGTAGCCTGAAAACCAGACAACATGGAGCCAAGGTAGTTCTTTCTTCATGTGTGTCGTGTGATTGTGTTCAACGTGGCTCTTACTTATTGACGATCCTTTTCCCCATCAAAATTTAATGTCCAGGGAAATAAAATAATATGCGTTCCTTTACCGACTTTTTTTTTTTTTTTTTTTTTTTTTTGACATCTTTGGATCGACAAGGCCCGATCCATAGCCAATCCCTACTACGCGGGGTAACGCGACTTAGTGGAGTCGAACTCCGGTGGGGAAGGCGGAGTCAAATGGACTTAACCACTTGACTAAAGGCACATCCCCCGCGTTCCTTTACCGACTCAATACTTATTATTAGTATTTTTTTTTATCGAAACTAAATTAAATTTAAAAAAAAAAAAAAAAAACTAAATTAAATTAAAGTCTTACAAAACAAATTAGGACAATCGAGCAACGGCGCATCCGCCTTCGATATGCCAACCCATACTCTTTAATATTTTTTTCAAAAAGTCGACCACTAGTGAAATAATTAGGCCATGGTTATAAAACCTAAAAAAAAAGCTTTGACTACTTTATTTTTTCTTGATATGAAGGGCCTTGGGTGGGTGTATATCTTAATTTAGGTTAGATGAAGATTAGCTACGGTTAAATGGTTCGGACCAGTTACCATTTAATGGGTTGGTACGATAATTAAAGGGCAAAAAGTGGACTGATTTAAGAGTTTGAGTTAGAGCTTGGGATCCACCATCCTTGCTAATCCTGTTGCACCGTATTTTACCAAAATTCATTTAATATATTACGAGGAATGTTAAACTATAAACAATGATTTTGTTTTTCTAAACTAACTGCTAATTCGTACGTATTCAAGAATTTTTCACATAAACCAAAATATTGATTATATGAGATGAGAATTTACTTGTTTCAAATTCATTTCACTTTATTGATCAACGCTATACACTTTGAATTGGATCTCTCTTCTTCTTCTTTTTTTCCATTTAATTGAAAAGATAAACAAAAAGCAAAAGAAACTATCTACTAATTGATCGACAATGGCAAACCTACTTTCCTAATGTTAGCTATGGTGTTAAATTACCACATAAATGAAAATTATTCTATTCATTAGCTTTGTCCATAGGGTGAAGCTCATTGGAAAAGTCTTCTGCCAAAAAAGAAAAGAAAAAAAACGAATGATATTTCTATAGGCCTTTGATTGGTTACTAAGTTAAGGTAAAATACAGTTCAAATAAGTTAATATTAAAAGATGGTTCAAATAGAAATTAATACGAACGAGTTACTTTTTCTTTGAATACTTCGAACACTCACCAAAACTAATCACATATATACTTTGAATGGATTTTTTACTTTATTTATTTACTTTTATTTTGTAGACCTTTAAAGAGGACAATAGGTAAGCAATACTAGAATAGTTAGAAGAAATAAGAGATACTAGTAAGAAGAAGTGGTACATATATATAAAAGATGAAAATACTGTCTTTGGTACTCTAATTGTTACAGTTTATATGATTAATTAGTAACTGTTAAAGCAGTATATTTGTTCATTAGACATACTAAAATCATAAAAGACACATTCATTGGAATTGTGACCATATTGGGGAAAAGAGAAAGAGAAGGGTGTACATACATAAACTTAATACAAGCAACGTAATACATTACTTTGTCTCTAGGTAACAAATTGTGGATTTCTCATTGGGTGGTAACAGAAGAAAGAACGATTCGATAAACTACATGTGCTATATATTGGTAAATACCTTTGAAAATATTACAGAAATAACTATCCATCCCATAGCGCCACCTTACTCATGACTTCGATTATAGTCTGACAATATAGTACTGAAAAACATTATTGCAAATGTTGTGAATACATTTATTTTAGCATAAAGTTTAAAAAGTTATTGGTCTATTATACGTTGAAATATCTACGCCCTTTCACCACCCGACCTACCGACATTTCTTTGGTTTTTGTTTCTTAGATATATAATAGATTTTAAATTCGAAAATGTAAACTGAATTAAACTGGAAGATAAACAATGGTGCACCAAGAATTTGAGCTGAACTTACGACGTGGCCTTAAAGCTAGGTTACGTCTACGGACACCCAAAGTTTGAAGTACAGAATTGGGTTATAAATCTGTTAGGTGAAAAGAAAAACTGATTGCTAATTTGATTAGGTTGACTCAGATTATAAATTTATAACTATACTTAAGATGAGAGTCATGAGACCGTTAATGGATCATTTTTCTTTTTTGAATCCGAATATATACATTTCATAGCTTCGGTTACTAGATGCAATTGAACTCAAACATGAAATTAATTCAAAACGTGCGAAACTCAGAAAACAGATTTTCAGTCTCATGTTAAGTTTTTTTCACATGAACTACCATATTTTAAAACAGTTTTTTTCTTAACAAGTAGTTTATAAATACAAATTGATATTTTGATAAATAAAGGTATGATATATTAAGTAGTTATATAATAAATAAAGCTATGATATACTATATATATAGATAGTTTTAATTTGTTTGTGGGTGTTAAAAAACCTCAGGAAGAGCCCTTATATGGGTCGGGGGAAAAAACAAAAAAAGAGTCCCTATATGGCATGAAAGTTACGTTAGAAACGAAGGTACAAGTCGTGTCTTCACTAGATTCATTCTATTAAAGTAAGGAAGTTGTATTCATAAATAAAGAATAGATATATATTGAAGGCTTGAGAGACAAAGTAGTGGGCTCAAATATCTTATTTACCATCGTGAATCGAATTTATTAGATCATCGAAGAAAGGTCAATTTGCAAACAAAGAGAAACATCAAATAAAAGCTCTATATAAATAGTTAGCTGGAGACGAACCACATTAAGATCAGAGACTAGTCAGTCTCTATCTATCTCTCTTCCGCTTGTCCGAGTTCGTGTATGCTAAGAAGAGAGAAACTGAAAACTCAAAATTTGGAATCAGCAAATATAAAGTTAAAAGGAAAATAAAAAAAATGGTACATTCGAGGAAGTTCCGAGGTGTCCGCCAGCGACAATGGGGTTCTTGGGTCTCTGAGATTCGTCATCCTCTATTGTAAGTATATGCTCTCTATATACAAATATGATCTCCATTGTTTACTTTTTCCTGCTTAGGTTTAAATATTATAGATTGTCGTAGCTAGCTAGTTGCTTTTTTTCATATGAAGCTACAATCTTTAGTATAGTTCATTAAAATTTATTTGTATATTACAAAATGGTAACAAACGTTCTCCTATTGCTATTGCTTAACAATCTACAAAATTATTAAAAGGAATCAAAACCAACCATGCTTATCAAAGTTAAGTTATAGATTAAGTTTCATCTACTTGATTTCTTCGATTATTGTGCTCAAAAACGCTAATTACATGTGTGTGTGAGAAATTAATCAGGAAGAGAAGAGTGTGGCTTGGAACATTCGAAACGGCAGAAGCGGCTGCAAGAGCTTACGACCAAGCGGCTCTTCTAATGAACGGTCAAAACGCTAAGACCAATTTCCCTGTCGTGAAATCAGAGGAAGGCTCCGATCACGTTAAAGACGTTAACTCTCCGTTAATGTCACCAAAGTCGTTATCTGAGCTCTTGAACGCTAAGTTAAGGAAGAGCTGCAAAGACCTAACGCCGTCGCTGACGTGTCTCCGTCTTGATACCGATAGTTCCCACATTGGAGTTTGGCAGAAACGGGCCGGGTCGAAAACAAGTCCGACTTGGGTCATGCGTCTTGAACTCGGGAACGTAGTCAACGAAAGTGCGGTTGACTTGGGGTTGACTACGATGAAGAAACAAAACGTCGAGAAAGAAGAAGAAGAAGAAGCTATTAGTGATGAGGATCAATTAGCTATGGAGATGATCGAGGAATTGCTGAACTGGAGTTGACTTTGAGTTTGACTTGTTGGAAGTATCTAAGAAAAGGAGTAAATGGTTTTCATTATTTTCCGGATTTTAATATTTTTTTAAAAGTTTATAATGTGATGGATTTTATTTATCGATTTTACATGTAAGAAAATTGTCAAAAACACATGTAAAAAAATGTAATATATACAGATTTGTATTTTTTTTTTTGTTTGATGAAAGTATACATGCTTGTTGTATTGATTGATATGAAAGATTGTTGGATTTAAAATATATGTATTTTTTTGTATCGGTTTTATTCCTTTTGTTTGATTTTATTATCGGCTTGTGAAAAATATCCAGTTCGCTTGAAGGAATAACAATTTTCTTCCCACATTTGAAATCAAAATGTCATAACAAAGGGGCTTCATTTTTGGAAATAGATTTCTGGAACTTAATTTTCTTTAGAATGAATCTATAAACTTTTGTAGATTCGACATTCAACTTCTAGAAAGGCGACAAATAAAGTACAAAACAAGTCAAAATCTGACAATTCTTGAACAAATATGTATTTCTAATTTGGTTTTAAAAGCTCATGATTAATTTTATCGAAACTTGATGATAGCCACTTTGAAAGTTGATGATTGTATATCGAAAACCTGATGACAGTCACTTTGAAAATGAATACATCTACTAAAATGAATCAAAATATAATCAACTCAGAGGTCTTACTAACTTGCTCTCTAAATCTTGAGGTCTTAAAACATAATCATCTCTTGTACAAAAAAACAGGACAGATTTTAACAGTGCGATTTGGAGAGTTAACTCAGATCTCTTTCTGTTTAGTACACAGACTGTCTTAACATATAGAAAAACAAATTTGTCCTCGTAAAAGACTAAAACAGCAACAATCGGAGCAAGGATAGTGGAGAATCAGCATGTGACCCCTTCGAACACCAACAAGGTCGTGTATGAAGAGGTGCTCCTGAGAGACGAAGACTACTTTAAGACGGCACTGCATAAAGAAGAAGAAACAACGTTAATGTCTAAACCAGACAGAACCAAGCTTTTGCGCAATTGGTAAAAGGATTCAACTTACTGTAAGTAGATGTATCAATCTGCTCAGGAAGTTCCTTTATATCAACCTCAAACCTCTCTTGTACCTGTCCACATTTAAAATTGCTAGGTTACTAAAATACCCGACTCAATATTAAGTAGAGGATAAATAGACTTATGAAGAAGATCAAACTTCAAACCTGATTAAGAACAGTAGAATCTGAGGCTGATGCAACAAATGTGATTGCTAGACCCTTTGTTCCAAATCTACCAGCTCTACCAACCTAGACCATAAAAGGTTCAAAACAGTAGCGTTACAAGAGCCCTGTCGGTGAGAACAATGATCAATAATAAATTTCAGGATTCTATAAATACTTACCCTGTGAAGATATGTATCTGCAGAATCTGGCATGTCATAGTTGATAACAATGTTGACACGCTCAATGTCGATGCCTCTTCCTACCAAATCAGTCGCCACGAGTATTCTCTTGTGCCCTTCCTTGAAACTCTTGTAGCGAGTCAACCTACATATCATGTCATATTAGGCTTACGAGTTAGTCTCCATGAGGGCTTTCACAAGTAGGGATGGTTCAGAATGAGTTGAATTTAAAGATAATGTGCATACCTCTCTTCTTGAGACATGCCAGAGTGGATACATATTGAGGGGAAATTGCATTCCACCAGCAACTTATTTAGCTCCGCAGCTCTGCTCACGCTCTTCACAAATATGACAACTTGATTGAAGTCCAATGCATCCAGAAGGTCATTCAACTTGCGGTTTTTCTCCATCTCGTTCAGTTTGATGTAGTGCTGTTACAGTTGGACAGAAAAAAAAGCCACTTAAGTATCAAACAACAGCATATATTTCCATTGAATAAGAAGAAGACCTCACAACAGTTAAAGTACCTGGACAAGTCCATGAAGAGTCAACTTGGCTTCATCATCAACATATATTTCCATTGGCTGAAAGGAACAGATATCAGAATAAATGGTATTAGCAAGTCTCCCTCAGGCAATGATTTCCACAACAAAAATGAGGACGGATGAAGAACCCCTGAACTGAGATCCTCGTCCATCAGGTTTCCTCTTCAAAGATGTGAGTTTTGCAATGAAACATCAATATTGCTCCGAACATTAAGGCCAATAAATTTGAGTAGGAAGAAACCCCGAGGTCTCACTACGCCCAACTCAAAACCCACCCAGCACTGTAAGCATTGCAGAAAAATAGAAAAGGAAAAACTCCACGATGATAGAAGATCCCACTGAGCAAAGACTTCACTAAACCACAAGCTAAGTTGGATATTCAGAATCTCCTAATACTCCAAACCCCCAAAAAACTACCTAAGGTATTAATCGAGACACAGCATCCGAAGCTCAATGGCAGTTTTTCCAGGACAGAAGGTGCTCAACTAAACCTACGATCTCCCAGAGAAGGCTAAAAATAATTCAAGATTACAGGACTTGCAAACCGAGGTAGTATTGGCTGTAGGACATTACATCTTGCATAAATTTCTTGCAGACTGGACGTATCTCTTTGCTGAGCGTAGCTGAGAACATCATAACTTGCTTGTCATGAGGAGTCATCTTAAAAATCTCCTGCACATCCCTCCGCATGTCTGATAAAGAAAAGCAACAAGTGTTAGAACATACAATTATTCAAGGATATCTTATACATAGAATGTCAGAATTCAGAAATAAGGCATACCAAGTGACTCGAGCATTTTATCACACTCGTCAAGAATAAAATGCCTCACATTCTTCAAAGAGAGATCTTTGTCCCTGGCGAGTGCAAGCACCCGACCAGGGGTACCAACAACAATGTGGGGACATTCATTCTTCAGCAAGTCTTTGTGAATTTTAATGTTGACTCCACCATAGAACACCGAAACCTTTGTATCAGGGAGATAGGTACTGAATCGCACAAACTCATTGCAGATCTGCAAGTAATTTTCAGCAAAATAAGTATTAGACAACTTGAGGACGGACAACAGAACTACAAGAGCCACGAACCTGAGTGAAACACGAAGGTCATACCTGGTAAGCTAGCTCTCTTGTATGGCACAAGACGAGTGCAGAAACCTGGCCAGGAGATGGCTCGATCTGTTGTAGAGTCGAAAGCACAAACACAGCAGTCTTTCCCATACCAGATTTTGCTTGGCAGATAACATCCATGCCCAAGATAGCTTGAGGGATACATTCATGTTGCACTGGTGGAGAACCAAAGAAAATTGCACCGAAGAAACCCTTTATAAGTAGATGATAACCTCCATATCTTTTAAATTGATGGCTTTAGCACATGTTAAGCTCACTCCAAATCAATAGATCGAAATTAGCGTTTATTACCTGAAAAAGGGAATCAGTGAAATGTTAATGGATATATCAATTATAAGACAAAAAAGTACTCTAGTTACATAATCAGAACAACACATCTTTGTTCAAACTTCGAGAGATAATTTAATTTCAACAGCAAATAACCAACAGTAGACTGACCAAGAAATCATAGAAGAAAAAGAAATACACGCAAAGGAAGAATTGGTGTAGATTTATGGTGCAAGAAAGCTAAGAAACAAAGGAAGAGTGAAATCTACTTGCCTTCAGATGGATGTTCAAATCCTGAGTCAACAATAGCTCTGAGAAGCTCCGGTTTCAAAAGGAAGTCTCTGAATCCAGAACTGTGTATTCCCACGTACCCTCTGTCACAATAAAGAAGAACAACATCAGAATTTAACATAAATAAGAAATTGCTACTCCCAAAGGCAAACGACTAATGAAACCTTCACTGCTAACAAGACATAATCTCAAAACAACCTCAAATCTAAACATCCAGTGTCTTCATGACACAGATCGACAAATAAAAAAACTCACTTTTTCACGGCTTCGCCGTTAACTTTACTTCCAGAATCTGGGACCTTCTCGTCCTCTTCCTCGTAGTCCAAAAGCTCCTCCTCATAGGCTTCGTTGTCTCTAGCATCTCCCATACTTCACAAGTTCTATAGACAGAAGAGAGATTTCAGATTAAGTTCGCAATCCAAAGCAAAACGAAAACCCTAAAATTTGGGGACAAAGCGTATAGTGAATCTCGAACCCTAAGCGTGTAAATCCAATGAATTTGCTGATAGAAAGAGGAATCTGATGAATTGAGAGCGAGAACATACCTGAGAACTGAGCAGAGCTGGTTAGATCGCGAAATCGGATTAAGGTTTCGAAATCTCTGAATTGCAAGAGAAACGAAAATATCTGAGCTTCGTCGTACGAGTTAGTCCAAAGAGATATATGTAGTGAGAGATAGGGTTGAACTCAGGCTAAATTGGGCTTTCTATTAATTAATGGGCCTACGATTTATCGGAATTGCCCACCAATTTAAATTTGTGACTTTAATACTTAGATAAGACAATAATTGGCGCCACAAGGCCGATACAAAAGAACTCTAGGCCCATTAAAGTAAAGCCCATTGTCAACCCTATCCGGTCTCCCTGCATATATATATTTACGAAACCAACGCCGCCTTGGTGTTTAATTTTTTCTTCAATCAGAGATTTCGAAACCCTAGTCGATTTCGAGATCCAACCAACTCTGCTCCATATCTCAGGTAAAGTTCTAGCTCCAAATTCATCGAGCTTACACTGTTACGAGTTCGAGAACTCTATTGCTTCGAAGAACTATCCAAAGTTCCAATTGAAGTTGTATTCTCACTGAATCTTAGGTCTCTGTTTCGGATTTGGAATCTGACCCTAAATTTCTCTGCAGCTTGTAGAATTTGCCAAGTATGGGAGACGCTAGAGACAACGAAGCCTACGAGGAGGAGCTCTTGGACTATGAAGAAGAAGACGAGAAGGTCCCAGATTCTGGAAACAAAGTTAACGGCGAAGCCGTGAAAAAGTGAGTGTTATGTTTTCCTCGATCTGTTTCATGAGATAGTGGATGTTTAAATTTAGGGTTTTCTTAGATTACTACTTGATAACAATCGACTAAGTTCTTCAGTTAGTTGCTTAACTTTATAACAATTGACTAAGTTCTTCAATCCTTAAATCCCTGGAACCCATCCAATATTAGACTGTCATGTGTTTCTCATATTGTATTTTCTCTTTGTGCCAGAGGTTACGTGGGCATACACAGTTCGGGATTCAGAGACTTCCTTTTGAAACCGGAGCTTCTCAGAGCTATTGTTGACTCAGGATTTGAACATCCATCTGAAGGTAATCACTAATTACAATTCATTACTCACACTACCTTTGAGTTTTCTGCCTTGCCTTTCACCATGCTATTGGTTTAAGATATTTTATACTTTAGCTTGGTCTTTTGCGTATCACCTAACTAACTCCAAAAAAGTATTGTGTTGAGGTCAAATTTTTTTTTTTCCTGTTATAATTATTTTTGTTTTCTTTGTCTGTTGACATTTCACTGATTACTTTTTCCAGGTAATAAACGCTATTTCAATCTAAATTTGGAGTGAGCTTAAACATGTGCTAAAGCCACCAATTTAAAAGATATGGAGGTTATCATCTACTTACAAAGGGTACCTTCGGTGCAATTTTCTTTGGTTCTCCACCAGTGCAACATGAATGTATCCCTCAAGCTATCTTGGGCATGGATGTTATCTGCCAAGCAAAGTCTGGTATGGGGAAGACGGCTGTGTTTGTCCTGTCTACTCTTCAACAGATTGAACCATCTCCTGGCCAGGTTTCTGCACTTGTCTTGTGCCATACAAGAGAGCTTGCTTACCAGGTATGAACTTCTTGTTTCATTCAAAATCTTGGCTCTTATAGTTCTGTTGTTCATTCCCAAGTTGTCTTATGCTTATTATATATACCTTCATGCTTGAAATTACTTGCAGATCTGCAATGAGTTTGTGCGATTCAGTACCTATCTCCCTGATACAAAGGTTTCGGTGTTCTATGGTGGAGTCAACATTAAAATTCACAAAGACTTGCTGAAGAATGAATGTCCTCACATTGTTGTTGGTACACCTGGTCGGGTGCTTGCACTTGCCAGGGACAAAGATCTCTCTTTGAAGAATGTGAGGCATTTTATTCTTGATGAGTGTGATAAAATGCTTGAGTCACTTGGTATGTGGATTTCTGACATCCTTATTACATCTATCCCTGAATTATTTTATGTTTTAACACTTGTAACTTTTCTTTACCAGACATGCGAAGGGATGTGCAGGAGATTTTCAAGATGACTCCTCATGACAAACAAGTAATGATGTTCTCAGCAACTCTCAGCAAAGAGATACGCCCAGTCTGCAAGAAATTTATGCAAGATGTAATGTTCCATGGCCAATTCTCTCTCGCTTTGCAAGTCTTCTAGTTTTCAACTATTTTTAGCCTTCTATGGGTGATGATCATAGCATTATTTGAGCATCTGCTGCGGTTCTGCCCTGGAAAAGCTGCAACTGATCTCTGGATGGGTCTCAATCCAATAATTCTTTGGGTAGTTTGTAGGGGTCGAGAACTGTAAGTGTTGAGACTCTGTAGCTTTGGTGTTTTTCAGTGACCGTTGCAGAACAGGATCTTCTCTCATCATTACCTTATTCAGTTACAATTTCTTTGCAATTCTAGCAGTCCTGGGTGGGTTTTGGGTCGGGGTACTGTGTTGTCCCAAGGTTTCATCGTGCTCGTATGGGCCTTAATGTTCAGAGCAATATAGACATAGCAAAACTCACATCTTTGAAGAGAACCTGGTGGACGAGGATCTCAGATCAGGGGTTCTCCATCCATCGTCACTTTTGTAGTGGAAATCATTTCCTGAGGAAAGCTTGCTAATACTATTTACTCTGATATCTGTTCCTTTCAGCCAATGGAAATATATGTTGATGATGAAGCCAAGTTGACTCTTCATGGACTTGTCCAGGTACTTTTAACTGGTGTGAGGTCTTCTTATTATTCAATGGAAATATATGTGTTATTGTTTGATACTTACCTTTTTTTCTGTCCTACTGTAACAGCACTACATCAAACTGAGCGAGATGGAGAAAAACCGCAAGTTGAATGACCTTCTTGATGCCTTGGACTTCAATCAAGTTGTCATATTTGTGAAGAGCGTGAGCAGAGCTGCGGAGCTGAACAAGTTACTGGTGGAATGCAATTTCCCCTCAATATGCATCCACTCTGGCATGTCCCAAGAAGAGAGGTCTGTACATTCTCTTAAAAGTTTAATGTTTCTGAACAACTCTACCTGTTCTTAAAGCTCGCGTGGAGAGTCCAACTCTTAAGCCTAATATGATATGTTATTTAGGTTGACTCGATACAAAAGTTTCAAGGAAGGGCACAAGAGGATCCTTGTGGCGACTGACTTGGTAGGAAGGGGCATTGACATTGAGCGTGTCAACATTGTTATCAACTATGACATGCCAGATTCTGCTGATACATATCTTCACAGGGTAAGGATTCCTATTTGTAGAATCCTGAAATTTAGTATTGATCATTGATCCTACTGAAAGGGCTCTGGTGACTTTACCGTTTTGCTCTGTGTATGGTATAGGTTGGGAGAGCTGGTAGATTTGGAACCAAGGGTCTTGCAATCACATTTGTTGCTTCTGCCTCAGATTCAGAGGTTCTTAATCAGGTATGGTGTTTGATATTCGTAATAAGTCCATGGTAAATTCCCCTTGTTATTGAGTTGGGTATTTAGTAAAGTGGCAATTATAAATGTTGGACAGGTACAAGAGAGGTTTGAGGTCGATATAAAGGAGCTTCCTGAGCAGATTGATACATCCACTTACAGTAAGTGTTAAATCCCTTTACCAAATGTGAAAAAGCTTGGTTTTGTCTTGTTTTGATATTAACTCTTCTTCTTATTCTTTGTTCAGTGCCGTCTTAAACAAGTAGCATCACCTCTCAGGAAAGAACCTCTTCAGATTTCAACCTTGTAGGTGTTCAAAGGGGTCATGGAGGTCCACAACTATCTCTCACTCCGCTTGTTGCTTCTATTTTAGTCTTTCTATGAGAACAAGTTTTCCCAGATATTTAGACCGTTTTGTAACTCTTGAAGAATGAGATTGAGCCACTCTCAAATTCGCCAAGTTAAGAGCTCTCCTGTTTTTTGTACTAGTGATGGTTATGTTTAAAATATTAAGATTTCATGATTTAGTCTTTGGCTTGATCATTGTTTAAATGTTCCTTACTGAATTGATCTATTTTGATGCACGCAAAAGCAAATATCATTGAATGTTGATAAGAATCCTGAACGTGAATACCATCTTTTATGCTGACCAATGAACAAATTTCATGTAATAGTAGGTCAGAGGTAAGTTTCCATCAGTGTATCGTTTTAGATGTAACTTTTCTGTTTGCTATTGTTATTGTAGCTACATTTAAACGCAGTTGAGAAAATGAAACCTTAATATGAGTATGCAATCTAAATAGTGTGAAAGAAATTTAGAGGTTAGGTTTGACTATGCTGACTTTAGCCTTGACAGTTGGGCAACTCTTCTAATGGGTATAGTCTTTGAGGTCAGTTTCTTACGGCGGAGCAAAGCTGTGTCGACTTCCACAATATGATCTCCAAAATTACCTTCTTCCTGAGGTTCATTGGCTTGATCATTTGGTAGATTGGGTGAAGCATTGCGTTGTCTCTCTTGGTATCTTCTTGAAGCCAACATAAGTAAGAGTAGAATGATAGAAACAACAAAGACGATCAGAAATAGAGCTTCAAAGCTGTGATGATCGAGCTGGATTGGAGAATCTGATGTAGTCGAGTCCAGACAATGTTTTTCTCCAAGGAACCACTTGTTCTCTATAGCCTTCATGGTATCTCCCTCTGTTATGTTCAAGATCTGTCTTGAAATATCTGACACCAATGGAGATCCTAGTGGAAATGCCTGCAAAAATCATTGAGATTTAACATCAGTTTTGAATGTTGGCAGTTTAGAAAACCGCTTTTAGTTCATCGTTCACAAGTTTTGGTGCACAATGGCCAAAACATTTGAATGTTAGCTAAAAGCGGCTTTGACTACAAGCGGCTGAGCCAACCTCTTCGGCTGCCTGCCACTATTTAAAGTCTACCTAAAGAAAAGTAAGCAGCTCTACTTACAAAGCCAAAGCCATCAGCCTTAAAGGTAGGCTCGATTATGGAATACTCTGAGCAATACTTAGCCATGAAAAGTTTGATATAAGCGACTTCATCGAACGCAGCATCAATCCCGCCATGGCTGCTCTTTTTAAGAAAAAGTTCACGCATTTCTTCAGGGGAATTATATGTCTTTAACCTCGATTCATCGAAACGCATTTGTTTCAGCCTTTCAAATGTAAACGAGCCAGTTTGATATCCAATGTTCACTCCGCTCTTCCTCAAATCATCCATGTGTCTCACTGTTGGTCGAAGCTCTTGAACCGTCAGCATAGATGTCAATGTTGCTGTGTAGCTCTGAGTCAGAATTAACAACACAAAGCACCAAACCACAACAAGAACCCTTGTGAAAAAGCTCTCTGATGGCCTCCCTATAAATGAAATGACGTTATGTTATCAGTTTTCAAAGATTTTCAAGTAAATTGGTAATGGTTAGTAGCTGAAGTTGTGTGTGACAGAGAAAACTCACTGTGTGCGAAAAAGAGAGTCGAAAACGAGAAGTAGAACACACTAGATATTTTATCAATTATCATCTGTTCCCTGAACTCCTCATCTGCTTGGTACTCAAAAATCCAAACCATAATTCCAATGTAGAGAAAAGAAGCAGCAGTAACCAACCATAGCTCCTTTGTTAAAGGCTTTAAGAAGACCCATTCTCCTTTTTCTTTCCCATCCTTGACAGGTACAACGAATACAATTCCGGTCTCTGAGTATGGCAACGCGAAATCGACATAATGCGACCGATTTGCCAAGATTGTTGTATCACCTACAGCTCCATCAAACTCCTGTCAACATCATTTGAAAAAAAGATATTAACATTTTAGCTCAATATTGGCTCTCCACCCTATTGTAGACGGCTTAACTAACAAAAAAAAAAAACTTTTACAGGTCTCATGATTATGTTATGTATATAAGAAAAAGAAAAAAAGAGGAATTGTTTTCTCAAATGGTTAGGGATCAATGTAACTTACCCCAAGAAACACATGATAAACCATTTCATCGTAACTTCCACGAGGTTTTCCATCAGGAGTATCAAAGGGGATGTACTCATAGGAGACAGCATATGGCATTTGGCTCATTACCGTGTTGAAAACATCTATGCAAAACCCGGTGACCGTTGGAACATTAGCATTTTCATCCTTGGTTACCTCAACAAAATTGTTGAAACCATCCTTCTTTGGAACTGCTATTCGCAGCTTCTTTGCGTTTGTTGGGAATTCCCAACCTTTAGGCACAAAAATAGTGTCCCCTGGCCATATAATTGGTCTAAGGCGACGCGAGCTGTGTGACACTTGATGCACTCTTAGGCTCTCTACTAATCCCACTTTTGATTTCCAAAATCCAACCGTTCTTTCACCGCTATCCTCTATATTGATAATCTTGAAAGTTGTCGCCTCTAGCTTTCCGTTTTTTAGCTGAAAGCTCCCGGAAACGCCTTTGAAACTGACTGTTGATAACGCTTGAAGAAGCTTGGGACCAGAGAGAGCAACGCCAAGATCATCAAGATCAGTCCCAATATCATCTCTTGAAGTGTTTTCTTGGGTCGTGTTGAAACTCATGTTTACGTGCCTAATTTCCTCAACTGACATTGCAAGTGCTGTGGCAGCATCATAAGCCCAACATGCAAAGTTGTTTAGCTCTTCTCCTCCGAATCTTTTTCGCCAACGAGCTTCAAGATACATTAGCTCTTTTGTTCTTGCAAAATATGTCTTGACGCCCAAGACACCATGCATATTCTCCAAGCCTGATTCCCCCATTACATTCATGAGATCAGCTATACCATTTGTGACGATCCATACATATCCTTTGCTCATCATATCGATCTCTTTTGCTATCGAAAAGAGCCTTGATCCGAGATCAGGCAGCATGTGCACGATAAAAACCCTAGTGGGCATGGTCATAAGTTTGTAAAGCTCTTTCTTGATTTGATCATCAGAGGAATGTACTGATATGGAACTTCGGTATCGGATACGAACGTTGATCTCTTGAAAAGCATCAACTAAGTAAGGAAGAATACCTTCTCCGAACTCATTGTCCACATATATAGGCACAACTTCTCTCCATCTAAACGACTCTATGATGGCGCTAATGGCTTGGACTTGAGACGAATCGTCGTGTGTGGCTCTGATGAAATATGGACTACGGAGAGAATCAAGAAGAGGGCTTGTTGCAGAGAATGAAATGATTGGAACTTTAGATTGGTTTCCGAGGTTGATTAAAAATGGAGCTTGCATTGAAGTCCCTGGTCCAATAATGGCCACCACTTCCCTCTTCTTTATCAAGTATAAAGCTACAAAGTTCTCAGTGTTAAATATTTTTGTGGTTTTAAGTTTTAAATTAAAGTTTAGTTAGTATAAGTAGGAAGACAGTGCAAAACTGAAAGTTTGAAATTGCGTTCCATTTCGGTCAACTTTTCCAATTTCCACATTGTTTTGTTGGTGATATTGATTTGAATTAAACAAAAAAATATAAATTGAAGTATCTTATTGGAGTGGACAAATTTTATGGATCTGAGATTTGATCCAGAATCCAGTCCAATTTGCTTTTACTAATAATTTATTATATCATCTATCAAAGAGGATTTGTTATTTTGACTAAAACATTTTAGAGCTATATTATATTTCTAATTTCATATTTAAATTTTATGTTTACTTTCTTGTATTTCACGAAACATAGATACATTTGCTTTATGTTTCGAAGAGATTGCTTTTCTTTTTTGAACAATCTTCACTTCGAAAGACAAAGATATTTATAGTTATAAAAAAAAACCTAGACATGGTTGACTATATTTTATTAAAAGAACAAGTGTTTCCATAACATTAGGATTGTTCATGTGCTAAAAAGTAAGGTTTTCAATGCATACAATTATAAATATCATAGCATCAACAACAAATTGTAATAAAATTATATGTACGCAAGATCGAGTACCTGAAGCGGCAGCACCAACAACAGTTTGTTTGGAGTCTCGGATGTTGAGGACAATCCTTGTCTTGAAGCCATTATGAGTATTATAGAATTCCGACAGAGACATTTCGATAGCTCGCAAGCTTAAATCTGCGAATGTCACATTACTGCCAAGAACAATCCCAACTTTTACTTGTAAAGTTTCCTTTTGAGATTTCCCGAGTGATAATACTAAGAAGACGAGGAAAATTAGAAGCCATAATGGAAGAAAACGAGACACGAGATGATGGAAAAAAGACATAACTATGATGATTTCATAACCACAAGAGGAGAGACGGGTCAAATAATAAATGATATTTTGAAGAAGAGAACCAATTCAGTCTAGTTACGTATTGGAATTTGCAACTAGACTATTAATTTTTTAGTTTTTAATACATACTCCAATACGTACATACCTTAGAGAAGACTTATTTTGGCCATTTTGGAAAATCAACGCGTTACCCAGGCCATAGGAGGAAAAGACGTGGTCTTCCAAAAACATACATTATTATTATCAATGTAAAATTTATTCAAAAAGAAACTTCGTTACAATATATGAAGCTTTGAGCAGATTGTTTTTTGAATTTCAGAAATTTTAAACCAAGAAAGCAGAGCTATAGAGTTTAAAACAGAGCATATATATAGGTCTTGACGCTTAAGTTCTCGAGTGAAACCAAACCCGGAGGGCATCAGCCAACTTTGATGGTTGGAGCTGTTGAAAGGAGGGGATTCTATTACGCACCATACGATCTATATAGTGGCAATCATATTAATTACTAGTTATTGAAGAGTAAAGAGGACATGAAAAGGAGACCGCAGCAAGTTTGGTTTGCTTGGTTTGTTGAGTACTGTATACAATAATCCAGCTCACAAATGTGATAAGGTTCCACATTTAAAAGAAAAGAAGACTTTTTTTTCGCCATGAGAAAAGAAGACTAAATATCACTAATTAGCAAGTCAAATGTTCAACTTAGTCATGGAAAGACTTTTTAATAAGCTTCGGTCAACTAGGTTTTCTTTCACCTATATTTCTACATGTGGTTTGTGACACAAAGTCGGCCGTAAGATTTAATAGGTTCTAAAGAAAAAACGAGGAAAAAAAAACACTCGCCTCTAATCTATATATAGTATTCTTTCACAAAATTATATATTTTTCAAAAATATTTGAGTTTTTTATTCTTTTTTTTTTTTTGAATGTAATGTTAAATTAGATTCAAAAGAAAAATAGCGTTTGTACAACTTGTGCAACTTATGCTAAAAAGGGAATCTGAAAGAAAGTGTTTTGAGTTTTTTATTCGTTCTAGTCAAATTTAAATGTTGGCTTAATTCAAATGCACAAGAGATTATTATCTTTGGAATCCCGGGATTTAGTCTTGACGTGAGAATTTTGCCGCTTGACTTGGTTACTTTTCCTAAGAAATCGATATATTTTCCTACGAAGCTATTATCAATGAAGTTGCTAAGAATCATCATTTATCAGCGTTACTTCATTTTGATGCTTAATATTGAACGCATTTCATGTATATCCAAGGGTTAGAGAAAACAAAAAAAGAATTTAATTATAAGAAGATGAGAACTGTCGATGTGTTCTTGGCTTTTTGTCTATTGATTTTTCCAGAATCAATTTCTGTTGCCTTTGCATGTTCGGAAACATTTTTTTTTCTTTTTGACTTCCACGGAAGAAAAACCAAAAAAAATAACAAGAGTTTTCCGTTTTCTTACAAATAACAAATAAATTTCGTATAAAATATTAGGGTCATTCAAAAAGACTATGATTCAGAGTCTCTATGCGGACTTAATCCTCGAGAATAATGGCACAGCTCTTCGGATGGGTATAGTCTTTGAGGTGATCAAATTTCTACGGTGAACCAAAGTTGGATCGACTTCCACAATAATGTCTACTTCATTTCGATCTCCAACATTAACTTCATCATTCAGAAGCTGATCTTGAGCATCTGGTGCATCGGCTTCATGTAATGCAGGACCAGGTGGCTCATGGACTTGATCATCATTTGGCGGACTAGCTGCTGGAGCTCTCATGTTATCATCTCTTGGTGGATCAGCTGGAGCTCTCATGTTATCATCTCTTGGCGGATTATTAGCGTTGATCTCGCGGGGTTTTGTTTTTCGGTATCTTCTATAAACCAACATGGCTAAAAGTAGAAGCATAGAAACAACAAAGACGATCGTAAATAGAGCTTCAAAGCTGTGGTGATCGAGCCGGATTGGAGAATCCGATGTGGTTGAGTCTAGACAATGTTTATCTCCAAGGAGCCACTTATTCTCTATAGCTTTCATGGTCTCTCCCTCCGTTATATTCAAGATCTGTCTTGAAATATCTGGCACCAAAGGAGATCCCAATGGAAAGGCCTACGAAAAAAAAATGGAGATTCAAAAACACTTTCAAAATCCTAATTAAGAACAAAGCTGTGTCGACTTCCACAATATGATCTCCAACATTACCTTCTTCTTTGACATCTTCTTGAGGTGCATTGGCTTGATCATTTGGTAGATTGGGTGAAGCGTTGCGTTGTCTCTGTTGGTATCTTGTAGGAGCCAACATGAGTCAGAGTAGAATCATAGAAACAACAAAGACGATCAGAAATAGAGCTTCAAAGCCGTGGTGATCGAGCTGGATTGGAGAATCTGATGTAGTCAAGTCCAGACTGTTTTTCTCCAAGAAACCACTTGTTCTCTATAGCCTTCATGGTATCTCCCTCTGTTATGTTCAAGTCTGTCTTGAAATATCTGACACCAATGGAGATCCTAGTGGAGATGCTTGCAAAAACCATTGAGATTTTTAATCACTTCCTCAATTTTGAATGGTGGCAGAGTAGAAAACTGCTTTTAGTTCATCGTTCACAAGTTTTGGTGCACACTGGCCAAAACGTTTGAATTTTAGCTAAAAGCGGTTTTGACTACCCGCCCACCTCTTCTGCTGCCACCATTTAAACTTAAAGTCTAACTAAAAAGTAACCAGCTCTACTTACAAAGCCAAAGCCAAAGCCATCAACCATAAAGGTAGGCTCGATTATGGAATACTCTGAGCAATATTTAGCCATGATGACAAGCTTGACATAAGCAACCTCATCGAACGCAGCATCAATACCGCTATTGCTGCTCTTGTGAAGAAACAGTTCACGCATTTCTTCAGGAGAATCATATGCCTTTAACTTCGATTCATCGAAACGCATTTGTTTCAGCCTTTCTAATGTAAACTCCGCTCTTCCTCAAATCATCCATGTGTCTCACTGTTGGTCCATGCTCTTGAACCGTCAGCATCGATGTCAGTGTTGCTGTGTAGCTCTGAGTCAGAATTAGCAACACAAAGCACCAAACCACAACAAGAACCCTTGTGAAAAAGCTCTCTGATGATGGCCTCCCTATAGATTTTCTTAACAATGGATAATTCTATTTGCATTATAAGCATATACTTGCAATTTTATATTTAATAGGACCATGACAAACGCTTTTCACTCTTGAAAATTTTGATTAAATACGGACCAAAGAAAATAAACAGGGGAGTGCATTACATTAGAGGTCAAAACTCAAACTGAATTCATGCCTGATTATGCCGAATTCATCCTCGAAGGCGGCACAACTTTTAGTAAAGGTAAATTAGTCCTTGATATGATTTTTTTACCGCGACGTCGAATTAAGCCCGGTGGTGACTGTGGATCTTGTAGTTGCACCAGAGCTGGCTTCACTTCCACAATATTATCCTCATTATCATCTGCTACATCTTCACCTCCACCATTACCTTCTTCATTGACTTCCACGATATAATGCTCATTATTATCTGCTTCATCTCGACCTCCAACATTACCTTCTTCATTGACTTCCTCTCCAGCTACATTCACATTATGGTTTTCACTATCTCGTCCATCGGCTTGGCCTTCAGGCCCATCGCTTGGCGGATCAGTTGGAGCTTCGATGATAACGTTGCCTTGTGTTTCTTTGTATCTTCTATGAGCTAACATGAACAAGATTAGAAATAAAGAGACAACAAAGACGATTAGAAATAGAGCTTTAAAGCTATTGTGATCGAGCTGGATTAGAGAATTCGATATGGTAGAGTGTAGACAATCTTTTTCTCTACTGAACCACTTGTTCTGCATAGCTGTCATGGTATCTCCCTCTGTTATGTTCAAGATCTGTCTTGAAATATCAGACACCAACGGTGATCCTAATGGAAAGGCCTGCACAAAAAACGTGGAGAGTTAAAAACTAAATCCATTCCGTCTGGTAGCATTGGCGAAACAGACTAAATTTACTGCGGATTAGACCGCTTTTTTGGTGTACAGGGCATATTAGTATGTCTTCCTCATCTATTTTTGCATGGAAATTAAAAGCTGTTTAATTGCGAGCACACTACTCTGTCATGTCCGCTGCTACCATTTGAAGCCTAAATAAATAAATAAAAACTTAAAAAACGTAAGTAGCTTTACTTACAAAGCCAAAGCCATCAGCCTTATAGGTAGGCTCGATAATGGAATACTCTGAGCAATATTTAGCCATGAAAAGCTTGATATAAGCGACTTCGTCGAAAGCAGCACCAATACCACCTTTGTTGCTCTTGTTTAGAAAAAGTTCATGCATTTCTTGAGGAGAATTGTAAATCTTTAACCTCGATTCATTGAAACCTATTTCTTTCAGCTTTTCGAATGTAAACGAACCCTTTTGATATCCAATGCTCACTCCGCTCTTCTTCAGATCATCCATGTGTCTCACGGTTGGTCGAAGCTCTTGAACCGTCAACATTGATGTCAGTGTTGCTGTGTAGCTCTGAGTCAGTATTAGCAACACAAAGCACCAAACCACAACAAGAGCCCTTGTGAAAAAGCTCTCTGATGGATGCCCTATATATAAGATAACATATTGAAAATGTCGTATTAGCTTTTTTCCTAACATGTAACCGGTATGATTAGACTCTACAGTTGTGTGCAGATGACAAAAAAAACTCACTGTGTGCGAAAAACAAGGTTGAAAATGAGAAGTAGAACACATTAGATATTTGATCAATTATCTTCGTTTCCCTGAAATTTTTATCTGCTTGGTACTCAAAAAGCCAAACTATCATTCCAATGTAGAGAAAAGAAGCAGCAGTGAGCAACCAGAGCTCCTTTGTTAAAGGCTTTAAGAAGACCAATTCTCCTCTCTTTTTCTCATCCTTGACCGGCACCACAAATACAACACCAGTCTCTGAGTATGGCAACGCGAAATCGACATATATTGACCTATTAGCCAAGATTGTAGTATCCCCTACAGCTCCATCAAACTCCTGTTAACATCATTTGAAAATACATTTTAGCACAATATGGGATTTGTAGCCCTATTGATCAAAGCTAGAGATCGAGTCTCATCCTCTGCTTTTTCATATTGGCCACTGTAGTAGACACGTTAACTGGCTAGAAAATCAGATTTTCTACAGGGTGTCATGAATATTAGTCTGGATTTTGGCACATGATTTACCTTTTAGACCAATGAAAAAAAAAAAATAGTTGATTTCGTTAAAGGTTTATGATCAATGTAACTTACCCCAAGAAACACATTATAAACCATTTCGTCGTAACTTCCACGTGATTTTCCATCAGGAGTTTCAAAGGGGATGTACTCATAGGGGACAGCATATGGCATTTGTCTCATTACGGTGTCAAAAACATCTATACAAAACCCGGTGATTGTTAGAGCATTAGTGTTTGCATCCTTTGTTACCTCCACAAAATTTTTGAAACCATCCTTCTTTGGAACTGCTATTCGCAGCTTCTTTGCATTTGTTGGCAATTCCCAGCCTTTAGGCACAGAAATAGTGTCCCCAGGCCATATTATCGGTCTTAGGCGGTGCAAGTTGTGTGATATTTTAATGCCTGTTTGATTCACTCTTAGGCTCTTCACTAATCCTACTTTTGATATCCAAAATCCAACTGTTCTTTCCCCGCTTTCCTCTATATTGATTATCTTGAAAGTCTTGGCCTCTAGCTTTCCGTTTTTTAGCTGAAATCTCCCGGCAACACCTTTGAAACTGACTGTTGTCAATGCTTGAAGAATCTTGGGACCAGAGAGAGCAACACCGAGATCATCAAGGTCCGTGCCTACATCTTCTCTTGAAGTGTTTGTTTTGGTCTTATCGAAACTCATGCTTATGCTACTACTGATTTCCTCAATTGACATTGCAAGTGCTGTGGCAGCATCATAAGCCCAACATTCAAAATTGTTTAGCTCTTCTCCTCCGAATCTTTTTCGCCAACGAGCTTCAAGATACATTAGCTCTTTTGATCTTGAGAAATATGTCTTGACACCCAAGACACCATGCATATCCTCCAAGCTAGATTCCCCCATTAAACTCATGAGATCAGCTATACCATTTGTAACAATCCATACATATCCTTTACTCATCATACCAATCTCTTTCGCCATCGAGAAAAGCCTCGATCCGAGATCAGGCAACATGTGCACGATAAAAACCCTAGTGGGCATGGTCATTAGTTTGTAAAGCTCTTTCTTGATTTGATCATCAGAGGAATGTACTGATATGGCACTTCGGTATCGGATACGAACGTTGATCTCTTGAAAAGCATCAAGTAAGTAAGGAAGAATACCTTCTCCGAACTCATTGTCTACATAAATAGGCACAACTTCTCTCCATCTAAATGACTCTATGATGGCGCTAATGGCGTGGACTTGAGATGAGTCATCGTGTGTGGCTCTGATGAAATATGGACTACGGAGGGAATCAAGAAGAGGGCTTGTCGCAGAGAATGAAATTATGGGAACTTGAGATTGATTTCCGAGGTTGATTAAAAACGGAGCTTGCATTGAATTCCCTGGTCCTATAATGGCCACCACTTCCCTCTTCTTTATCAAGTATAAAGCTGCAGAGAGCTAAAAATTAATATTTCCTATATATTATTTGACAAGTGTTTCTCAAAATGTGCTTATATTAACTCAAACAACATTTAACTTTTTTAAAACATTACAGAAATATCATTACTATAATTTACTTATTTAATATAAAATATATTATAGTGTAATTCTCATAATTCAAATCAACGAACTCCCAAAAAGTAATGTGGATTTGAGATTTGATCCGGGATCCAATTCAAATTGCCATCAATACGTGATATACAAATCCATCTTGATCTTCAAACACTATTATTTGTTTACTATAATATTTTAGAGTTCTATTTTATTCTTATGTATAATATTTTAGTTTTACATTTACTTCCTTGAATTTTATGAAAAATATTTATAGATTTTCTTTATGTTTCGAAATATTGCTTATTTGTGGAACGATCTTCACTTTCGAATCTATAGGACTCATTTGCCTAAGACACAGTCACTTCCTAAGACAAGGATCTTTAGATCTATCAAAATTCAAAAGACGAAGTTGACAATTACAGAAAGAACTAGTCCTTCCAACCTGCTGCGACCGGCCCGCTAGTTTTTGTCAAAATAATTTAGGAATATAAATTATAAATATAATATATAAAACAAACCAAAAAGAATATCATCAGCAATGAATTGTAATAATATATAATGTAAATTATATACTTACTCATATAATATAAGAGAATGATTAGTTTTTATGTTTTGTAAGATAGTTCAATCCATACACGATCGATGAATGTTCACAACGATAAGTACCTGAAGCTGCAGCACCAACAACAGTTCGTTTGGAATCTCGGATGCTGAGAACAATCCGAGTCTTGAAGCGATTATGACTATTATAGAATTCCGACAGAGACATGTTGATAGCTCGTATGCTCAAATCTGCTAATGTCACATTAGTGTCAAGAACAATTCCCACTTTAACTTGTAAAACTTCCTTTTGAGATTTCCCGAGTAATACTAAGAAGATGAGAAAAAATAAAAGCCATAAAGGAAGAGAACGAGATACAAGATGATGGAATAAAGACATAACTAAGATTGCATAATTACAAGAGGAGAGACGAGACAAATAAATAGATAGTTTTGAAGAGACTGATTCCGCTTATTAATTAATTAACTGTTAGAATTTGCAAGTAGACTACTAGTTTAATACATACTTTATACTTAGAGATAATTGTTAATACAAAGATGATGTAGAGACTAGAGAGGACTTGTTTTGGGTCATTTTGGATAATTAACGCGTTACTCAAACCAGGCAAAGACGTGGTCTTCCAAAAACATACAATATTATTATTATTATTAAGGTGATACAAACATAGAATGGATAATCATTTGTGATTTGTTAGTTGATAAAGCGTAAAGAGTACATAAAAGCTGCAATAATTAAGATTGGTTTGACTTGGTTTGTTGAGTGAATGTACTAAAATATTGATAAGATTCCACTTTGAAAGGAAAAAGACTAAATATCACTAAAATACTGATCAACCAGTCGTAAATCTCCTGCAAACGCACCAGTTAAACCAGTCGATCAAAACGCTAAATAACGCTTGAAACCGCAACCGCCTATTTCCGCAAACTCTTATAACCGCAACCGCATGCTTCTGCAAACTCGCACAACCGCAACCGCTGCATTTAAACCAGTCAAACCCTGAGCGACTAGCTGACTGACGGAAAAAAAAAACACATAACCCCACTAACAAATCATATTGGAAAAGGTTATCACTAAAACGTCTAAAATATCTCACAGGCCTTTGGACCTAGAAGGTAAAGCCCATACTGCCTTTATATTATTAAGTAGGCCTCTTTATTTCGAAATGTTTGTTTGTTATGTTGGCTGAAGTAAAAGACCTTACTCTTTTAATTTTTAAACATCAAATATTTTACATAAAAAAATAAAAAATCTTTTGTTAATATGTAGAATAGTCTTTCTAGTTTTCTTAAGATATTACTGTGACAAATTCTTTTAGACAACGCATTCAAAAAAATTTATTAGGAAAATATGTACTGACTTAAGAACTTTTAAATTGTTGAAAATTTAGTTACTTTTTTACCAATTTGAATAACATAAATGGTAATTACTTATATTTAAAGCAAAAGATAAATCAAATACTATCATTTACTACCATATTTTTTTTTCCAAATATGGTTAACAAAAAGTTTCAAATATTATCCAAAGATATATCTACAAATTTCTGCAACCAATAACAAAAGTAGAAAATAAATGAAAAGATTAATTAAATATCCTCCAATTAGATAAAAAGAAAAGAGAATAGGATAAAAAGAAATGACCCCATAAAATATCTTTAAAATAGTAAACAATAAATATAATTTCTAATATGTCTAAATGTAAAGACATTACATACAGTCCATAGAGACGTGACAATTTCTCATTGACCACCATAATTAAGAAAAAACTTTGGTATCTAATTATAGTTAGACTCATTTAATAAAAATGATTTGTTAAAAACGTTAGACCAATAAACTAATTTTTCTTTTACTTTTTTTATAGTCATTAGAATTCAATGTCAATAGTCAACTAAACTCCAAGAGAATTTTGTCAGTAGGTATAAAATTTACTTGTAACAGAACAAACTTAGAAAAAAGTTCATTTCTTAACTTTTTCTTTTGTAACTGTTACTTTGAAACTACCAATAACATTTAGTTTGTGGCTGGATACGAAAATTAACTCTTTACATTCATTATCCTAAATAACCTTCTAAATCATGTGACCCTCATATGTGTATAAAACAAACCAATTAGAGAGTGACAATGGTATATCCAAGCAATCTACATATCCATTTTTCACATTTTCCATACTTTTCGCAACCGAGTTTTTCTTTCCAATAGTCTCTTCACATCCGAGATCGATCATGTCACCACCCTCCATAGAACAACTACACACTTTCCATGCTCAAGACAGAAAAATATTCTCAAAACTTGTCTTAAAATTTTCAAGATCTCCAGCCGAATCACTTCTTATCATGGCGACATGGTTTTGGCTTGAAGATTTTTTTTCTCAAAACATCTTATCAACCATATTGGCTTTAAGCGATCCAGTCATTGTGGCTTTGGCTAACGAGGCTGTCTTGTGCTTCCAATGCCTCGATTCCGCTGAGAAGCCAAATGACTTCAATCATATCCCTCTCACCGCAGAACTCTTGGCAAAAGACATATCTCTTCAAATATTCCACAAACACCGATACAGTGCTATCGCAGGAATCAAAAACTTTTTAACCACTGTTTGTTCTAGAATTTTTTCTGACATACTTCAACAAGCTCTTCCATCTTCTTCATCATATACTTTTGTCACTAGATTCCGCCACCCTCTAATCATCCCCGGTTTTCCCCATCCGACGTTCGGAAGCATTAATGTTATGCCCGATATTGTTGTTGGGGATAAAATCTACAACAACAACATAGTTCTTTGTTCTCATGGTCTATGGGGTTGGAACGCTAACTGCATCGCAACTGATATCGAAAGAACTATGTTTCTAACATTTTCTCGTGGGTTTCCTGTTTCGCAAGCGGAGGTGAAAAGTTTTTTCACCAAAAAATATGGAGAAAATTGTGTTGAAGGCGTTTACATGAAAGAGGATAACGAAAACTCCCCCAACGCAAACGGAAACAACAATGGTCAACAACAATCACTATTCGCAAAGTTGGTCTTGGATTCAGTTGCTACTGTGGATCGCATACTCGACGGAGAGAAGATAAAAAGGTTCAAGTCTAACGGAAAACATATTTGGGCTCGGAAGTATAGCATGAGTAGAGACGGTTAACTTAAGCCAAATGGAATTTAGTTTTTCTTTTTTTGTTATTCTCTGCTAACAAAGTTATATTATGTCTTATGTTGAAATTCAATAACTAGAAAAAATATGTAACACCCCAAAGAAGATTTGGTAACCAAATTTTAGATGCTTCATCAAATTATTATAATTATTATTTTTTAATACTTCATCAAATTGCGAAGTAGTGATCGTTGGTTCAAATAATTAATAGATATTTTACTGAATTACATTTGTGTTTACGGATTTAACTATTTAAGCATGTGGAAGTCAAAGCAGGGCAGGCAAACATTATGGAAATAAAAAAAAACATAATGGAAAAATAAATGCGTCTGCCGGGAGTCGAACCCGGGTCTATTGCTTGGAAGGCAATTATCCTAACCGTTGGACTACAGACGCTTTTTGACATTTAGACACAATTTTTAATTATAACTGATAAAATAAGTCCAAACTATCTCTAGAAGATAAGGTACCTATCTTTTGTGAATGTTCTAAACACTCTTATAAATTGAGGGATTTATCATTAACTAAAGAATAACTGGATAAAATTTGTTAGTCAACAAGATGAAGTCTAACATCAAATCATGCAATTTGTTAGGTAACGACTTGCACATCTCCTATTTTAGTAGTTTGGATTGGAAGTGGTCCAAACGAAAGGGATTTACGAACTATAAAATAATACGGTATTATTATCAAATCATTATATTGAGACTATAATATAATTAATTTACCAAAAAGCCTGAATTACCCATTGACTAACTAGTATCCAAAATGGAGAAGGTCATCTCTATTTTGTCTATCAATACCATTGATGTTTCACAAACCCTGAAGTAATCATCCACCAAATCATTTTTATTGTGCTAAGATGATGAAGATGGAGATGGAGATGGTGACTGGTGAGAATGGTGCTGTTTAAAACAGAAGATAATGGATCATTGTGGTTAGTAATAATTTAACATCACTTAAGAGTAAGTGGCTTTATTCAACTCGATATATTTGTTTAAGGCCCTGTTTGTTTCATCATTTTACATTTGCATTCAAATGGTCCATTTAGATGATTCATTTGGATGATGCATTTGAATGATGTTTGTTTTAATATTTGTTATTTCATTCAAATGGATCTTTTTTTGTTTGATCATTTTGTAATTCATCCTAAATCTCATATAGACCAAAATGACTAAAATACCCATGCGGGAAAACATGATTTTGTGATTTTGGCGGGAAAACATGATTTTGTGGTTTTGGCGGGAAAATATGATTTTGCAGTTTTGGCGGGAAAATATGATTTTGCGGTTTTGGCGGGAAAACATGATTTTACGGTTTTGACGGGGAAAATAATTTTGCGGTTTTGGCGGGAAAACATGATTTTGCGGTTTTGGCGGGAAAATATGATTTTGCAATTTTGGCGGGAAAACATGATTTTGCGGTTTTAGCGGGAAAATATGATTTTGCAGTTTTGGCGGGAAAACATGATTTTGCGGTTTTGGCGGGAAAACATGATTTTACGGTTTTGACGGGGAAAATAATTTTGCGGTTTTGGCAAAAAATGTAATTTTTACAGTTTTGGTGGAATAGCGCTTTCTATAATTTTACATCAAAAATTATGATTTTACTGTTTTGGCAGAAAAACGCAATTCCACGATTTTACGATTTTGACGTAAAATAATAATCCGTGATTTCATGATTTTTAGAGTATTTTTTGGTTCCAATATGTAATTTTAAAAATATTAAATAAGAAATCTATAGAAAATAATGTTATTTAAAATATGATTGTATATGAGGGTATATCTGTCTTTTGTTCTTTTTGAATGAACCATCTCCATCCAAATGGTTCAATCAAGTTCATCCAAATGAGTTTCATAAATTTGCCTAAATTTAAAAACTCATTCAGATGGATCATCCAAATGCTTGTTAAATTGTCAAAAACAAACATCATTTTTCATCTCCATGCATCTAGATGGATCATTTGGATGGAGAAACAAACAGGACCTAAATTCTTCAGCTCGATATATATATATATATTCGTCAACACACCCTAATTTAGAATATTCACCAAATTAATAGAATAATAGTACAACAAAAAGAAAGCCTCCAAGTCCCACCAAGAAAATAAATTGTTCAAAGTTGAAATCAATTGCGTTTTCCACATTGTAACATAATTATCGTTTTTGTTATTTTCTTATATGATTATTCCTAACTTATTACAATATTATCTATCAAAATGTCTCCAGCAACAAATAATAGATGAACTAACAGTCTTCGAGAGCCGAGTACCAACCCATAGAAGATGACAAAAGAAATCAACAATTACAAGTAGAGTGTCTTAATTTTCTTTTCCATTTTTATATCTATGGATGTTAATAAAAGACAAAATAAAAAACAAACAAATATTTGATTATTTTCCCCTAGCGGGAAAAACACGTCCAAGCGACAAAAGCATTGAATCACAATTCACACGAAACGCGCATCACAAGCCGCGTGACTTTGGTGAGACGCATGGATCTCATCTCACACCTGAACGGTGAACGAACGACGCGCGTTGTCCTAACACCATTTTCCTCTGGCGTCTTGAGAACGCTATTGGGCTTTTGGTTGCGATCAGTGGGCCCATTTACATTACTAAAGCACAAAACACTTTTGTAAGGATAAAAATCTTGGGATGATGACAAAATGACAATTGTTCATGAAATGTTTAATTATAAAATCTTGGCTCATTGAACCAAAAATCTATCACGGATTTTATCAAACTACTAAATGTAAAAAATTTTTATCATTTTGTAAAAGATAATGAAATTTTTTAAAAACAAATTTATTCATATTGGATTTTATAACTAGAAGATATACTGATATACATAAACTAAATCTTTTTGGTTGTTACTGTATCTCAATAAAATTCGTGGCTATCGTTTCTATTTATTTTATTTTCCATTCACATTATTATCGTTTATTTATAATAAAAAAAATAATAATATATCAAACGTATAAATAAATCGTGAAACAAAACATGGAAGAGCACAACTAAATCACTTCGTTGTGAAGATTTTTTTATTCAGGATCTCACCAAACATAACAAAACTAACAAACTCTGTCTCTCTGCTTATCCTCCGCCGCTTCACCACCGTCGTATCCGCCGCAGAACCACCGTACGGAGAAGCAAATCTCAACACCAATCCGTCGCAATGGGGAGAGGCGGCGCACTAAGCGAAAGCGTAATAAAGAACATCGTTCTCTCATACAGCTACGTAGCGATATGGATCTTCTTAAGCTTCACGGTAATCGTCTACAACAAATACATCCTCGACAAGAAGATGTACAATTGGCCATTCCCGATCTCACTCACCATGATCCACATGTCCTTTTGTTCAACCCTAGCTTTTCTCATCATCAAGGTTTTCAAATTCGTCGAGCCTGTTAAAATGACTCGCGAGACTTACCTGAGATCCGTCGTCCCGATCGGTGCTTTGTACGCTTTATCACTATGGTTATCGAATTCTGCTTACATTTACCTATCAGTCTCCTTCATTCAGATGCTTAAAGCACTGATGCCTGTCGCTGTTTACTCAATCGGTGTTCTGTTCAAGAAGGAAGGTTTCAAATCTGATACTATGATGAATATGCTCTCGATTTCGTTTGGTGTTGCGATTGCTGCTTATGGTGAAGCTAGGTTTGATGTTTGGGGTGTGATTCTTCAGCTTGGTGCTGTTGCTTTTGAAGCCACTCGTTTGGTTTTGATTCAGATCTTACTTGGGGATAAAGGGATTAAGCTTAATCCCATTACTTCGTTATATTACGTTGCTCCTTGTTGTTTAGCTTTCTTGTTTATTCCATGGATCTACGTTGAGTTTCCGGTTCTTAGAGATACGTCTAGCTTTCACTTGGATTACGCGGTTTTCGGGGCGAATTCGTTCTGTGCGTTTGCGTTGAATCTTGCTGTGTTCCTTTTGGTTGGGAAAACCTCTGCTTTGACTATGAATGTTGCTGGTGTGGTTAAGGATTGGCTCTTGATTGCTTTCTCATGGTCTGTGATTAAGGATACTGTGACTCCTATTAATCTTTTCGGGTATGGGATTGCGTTTTTGGGAGTTGCGTATTACAACCACGCGAAGTTACAGGCTTTGAAGGCTAAAGAGGAGGAGAAGAAGAAGGTTCAGCAAGCTGATGAGGAGAGTGGTCGCTTGCTTGAAGAGAGGGAAGGTGATGGAGAAGGTAAGAAGAATGAGTCTGGTAATTAAATGAAGAGTTCTTGATTCGAGAACAAGAAAATGGAATTTAGTTACATATAGAGAATTGGTGGAATAAGAGCATGGAAGAAGATTATGATTTGGATTAAATCAGGGATGGTAGGTTCTTGTGGAATCTGAGGTTGCTTTTGATCCACTGATTTGCTCATAGGTAGTGAAGTCAGAATCTCTTATCGCTTTCGTCTTGTTTTTTTTCGAGCTTTCTTTCTCCTTTTCGTATTGTTTTCTTCTTGTTATTTATGGTTACAATGGTGTTACCAAACCTCTGTTTATGGATTTTCCTATTTCTTATTTAACCATACTGAGATTATTGAAAGTTTCAGTATGCATACTCGTGGATGGTAAGATTTGTTACAAAAATGGCAGCTTTGTGTTTAACTGTCTAATGATGTTATCATAAAACAATCCTATACTATTATTTGGGGAGTACACTTTATAAGATACCCTTAACTAACCTTCCCTTTTGTAAGAATTTACTTAAAAATGCCATTAGAGATAAAATTTCAAAGAGTAAATTAATTCATCTCATTAAGGATAAACAAGTCAATTTATACAATTTAATTAATTTAATTTAATTATAAAAACGAAAAATACATTATTATTATTATTTTTAAATGACCAATCAAAATGAATATATAAGATTTGATATCTAAATTACCTTATTAATTTGTTATTAATCATTATATTTCACCTCTCATCTTTATATGATTCTATTATTGTGAAACAAATAAATCATCATATCATCCATATAATAATAAAAAATAGATTTTTTTCCCGCATATCCCATGATTTGAATTTTTAAAAACGAATATAAATTATTCAATTTATGAAAAAAAATTTAGACTTGGATCATATATTTCTTTTAAACAAAAATAAATTCAACAAAAATTCCGCCTGAATAACGGGTCAGAATTTGAGTAATTATATTCAATTTCATATATATTTTTTAAAATATATAATTTTATATACTACGATAAAATTTTAAATATTTTAATTTAGAATATTTAAAAATATTTTTACTTGATATTTAAAAACAAATATCATCAATACTAAATAAATAAAAAAATAAAAATTATACATACACTAATTTGGTTTTCTTAAAAGAAATATATTTAAAAAATATTTATAATAGACGGTGGGTTAAAAATAATGTATTATATGATGGAATGAGTTATGATCCTTATAACTATTTAAATATTTATATTTAAGTTTATACAATTATTTTTTAAAAATTCTTAATTTTATATTCTACGATAAAAAATAAAAAAATATTTTAATTTGGAAAATTTTAAAAATAGTTTAATATAATATTTTAAAGAATATCATAAATATTTAATAAATCAAAAATAAAAGTTATAAAAACTCTCATTTCATTTTTCAAAGCATAAATATTTAAAATATTTATAGCAAGCAGCATGTTATATGTAATGTATTATATGATAAAAAGAGTTATGATCTTTATAACCGAAACCATGTTAAAATTATATGATGAGATGAGTTAAATAAGGTTTGACACCTCTAAATATTTAAAATTTTGATTCTATAAATATATATATGAAAATAATGAATGATGGATTGTGCACACAATTTTTTCATTGGGATTCTAAAATAAAAATATAGGTACGCAGGGGTTGAATTTAATCTTATTATATACCAAAATATATTTATTATATACGCAAATTTTTTTCACTTCCTACTAGCATATATCAAATACATACGTTTTATTTTTAACCAAAAAACGTAAAAACCCATAAAAATCGAACTGTAACTAAACCGAATTACATACGGTTTCTATATGGTTTCACTTTCTACAAAACGAAAAAAAATGATACTAAACCGAAAAACCGTACTCCACCCCTAATATTTTCTCATCAAACAAAATAAAATAAAATAAAAAATCCTTATATGTCATTGTATTATGTAAGAATTATTAAAATTGTACTATAAAACAAACAATAATCCAACTTTATATAAATATTTAAAAATTAAAATTTCATCCGTGCTGTTCCAGCACGGGTTATGATCTAGTTATGATTATGTTAGTTACCATCCTAAAGCTCCATTGATGAACATTTGATATAATGCCAAGTTCATCCTCTTTAGTCCCTTATGTTACAATTTCGTTCTTTCAAAAAATAAACCAAACTAGCGAGAGCATCTCATCAACTACAACTCCTAAATTCCTTTTGCTCTTCAGAAAAAAATAGTCAAAGCTACCAAAAAGGCAAGTGACGGAGGGCATTATAAGGTGGGCTTTATTTAATGAGTAAGCCCAATAACTATTCGGCAATATTGATGACAAAGGTTTTATAAGGCCCGTTCCCCTTTTTATTTCCGACATTTGGCGCATTTTTTTGTTCTAATCCTTAAAAATTCGGTTGTTAATTCATTAAACCCGTAATAATTTAATTTGACATATCCAACCCTTTCGCCGTTACGAAACCTCAGACAAGAGAAAAACCTCTCAAAAACCCTAATTTCTTTCTTCTCTTCTTCGCGAGCCCTCACTCTCTGTCGCTCTTCTCTTCCGCCACCGTGCCAGCTGAAGAAAGTTGTACTTTGAAACCCGCTACTCCTTCGATTGCGCTGGTTAGTTGCTTGTTTTTGTTATTCTCCAAGTATTGAATTAGATTGTTTTTGAGTGATTGGGTTGGTAAAGTCTCAGCATTTCTTCAACGAAAATTTTCATGTTTTCCATGAGCTAGAAGACACTTACACCCATCGGTTTCTTAGACCTTAGCTTGAGTTTTCGTTATGGGGAAGGAATTTGATTGTTTGCTTCAAATAATTTTCAGGGAAAGATGAATTTGGTGAATATTAAAGATGTATTGACTTCTTTCAGTCCTGCACTTGATTATCTCGCTCTTAGCACCGGAGATGGCCGTATCAAGGTATCTTCACTTTTCTTCTTATATGGTTTCATGTTCAACAATTTATTATATATGTGTAATCCACTTATCTAATTACTGTTGAAACTGGCTTAATCCGGTATTCTCTACCTGTATGTTTTCAGATGGCTATCTAGTTGTAAATTTGTGTTAGTTTTATTGGTGGTGGATTGTTGTTATTCATACAATTTGTGTACGGGCCTGTTTGATCTTACTTTTGTTGACTGGAATTTGGCTCATATTTTGTTTTTGTCTTGTTCAATTTGTAGTGATTTTCTATTCAAAGGAAAGATCTTTTACTTTTCGATTAATGTATTTTCTTTTGGTGTTGTATAGATTTGGGATACTGTCAAGGGTCAGGTCCAAACAGAGTTTGCTGATATTGCATCTACCGAGGAGACTAACATTTATACTAAAGTTGGGAAAGGTCACCTCTCGGTCGATTATACTTGCATGAAATGGTTGTCTCTGGAGAAAAAGGTATAGAGGCTTAGTTTGTTTTTATTCTAGCCTTGCGGTGTAGATTTAGTATGGTAAATCATTCTTTTTGTTTACAAATAAGCTTTATTCTTGTTATTTGCAGAAGAAGAGAAAACTTGGAACTTCCGTATTGGTTTTAGGAACTGGTGGAGGAGATGTTTTAGCACTTGATGTGGCTTCTGGTCAGCTGAAATGGAGAATAAGTGACTGTCATCCCGGGTGAGTAACTAACTCCCACTGACTTCTTCTTTACTATTCTCATATTGGACCATATTTGAAGCAAACTGATCTATTTGTAAAAATATTGGCATTCTATTATTTGGTTATGCGCTAGGTAATTGCTCTCTTTGCAGGTCTTTGTGAAATTTCCTCTTTGAAGCTGGTTTTAGACATATATTAATACGTGTTTCCTGTCTTGTGCAGTGGTGTTAATGCTGTTTCATCTTCAGCAAACGCCTCTTGCATATACAGCGGCGGGGCAGATGGGATGGTTTGTCAGATAGATCCTCACAGTGGAAATCTGATCAGAAAGTTCAAAGCGTCAACAAAAACAGTTTCTTCTTTATGTGTTTCACCAGGTATGTCCTTCCGATTGATCTAAATAGAAAAAATGGTTTCTTCAAGTACGTTTTGAGTAGCCTTAAAAAAGCCACAGTAATATGGGGAAATTTCAGTTAAAATGCTTAAGACTATATAACAGATATGTATACCTGCTGATGACGTTTTTTTCCTCCCAATTGTAGATGGAAAAATATTAGTCACTGCATCTGCTCAGTTGAAGACTTTTAACTGCTCAGATCTCAAGAAGATACAAAAGTTTACTGGTCATCCTGTGAGTACCTGTACTATTTGTCGGCATTACTTTTTATCTACCAGGTTTTATTGTTAGTATACTGCATCTATGTCATGCATTAGAAGGTTGTTAACATTTTTTCATGTTGTATAGGGAGGTGTGCGTTGTGTGGCTTTTACCGAGGATGGGAAGTATGTCCTCTCATCCGCAGTCGGTGAAAGGTATATTGCAGTTTGGAAAACAGATGGTGCAAAGAAGCAGTCAGCTAGTTGTGTTCTTGCCTTGGAGCACCCTCCTGTCTTCGTGGATAGTTGGGGTGAAACAAATGAAAAAGGGTTATATGTTTTAGCAATATCAGAAATAGGTGTCTGTTATTTTTGGTATGGATCAAATGTTGAGGAGCTATGCAATGCAACGCCTACAAAAGTCGCATTAGCAACTGCAGATTCTTCCATCAAACCTCACAAGGGCTCATTGCCTTTAATCTTTGCTGCCAAATTACAAGGCATTTTGAAGCCTGGTTCTGCGCATGCATTTATCGCATCCGGATTGCTTGTGAAACCCTCATTCCAGAAAATGGTGTTGCAGTTTGGCACTGATTTGGTGCTGAATGCCTCTAAGGATGGGATCCTTCTCCCCATCACTCAGTCAGTTTCCAAGTCCAGCAAGGGGCAAGGCGTGCAGAATAAAGGTATCTTCTATGGGTTATACCCTTTACTAAACCATGAAACTTCCAACAAAATAAACAAATTGATTAGGTTGATTTTGTTTATTTTGTCATTGTGTTGCGAAATTCAAAATTGACTAATTGATTCAAAGATTTCCAGCAGTGCCAGCTGTTTAACAATATCCACACCATGTTAAGTAGACTCGATAATTTTTCTTATATTGTGTAACTATTTTTGACATTAATAGAACTACAGGATGTCTTTCGATATATTGAATCCTGTTGTTTCATCTTCTCGGTATGGAGGATTTTTGTCCCAATACTGTCTTGTGAATTGTTCAGTTTCCATTCTTTCCCTTTCCTGTCAAAAACAATGACTGACTAAGATTTTATAATTTTATAGTTACAACATTAGACCGTGCACATGCGGAGGATGCTTTGCTGCCAATCGCAAGAATTGCTGATCTGCACGAGAAAAAGAGTGTACAATTACACTCATCTGATAAGGATACTGATATGGTTGACCAAAGTCAAGCTGGTGAGTTTTACATTACGGTACTGAAGTCTCACCGTACTAATGCAGATCACTAGATTTTGTCTCTTTTAGTAGATAATATGCAGATGCTTCGGCACAAGAACTGCTCTGGCCTTTGTTCATTCTTTTCTATATCAAAATTTCAGAGCATGTAGAAACATTTAGCATGGAGGATAAGTTGAGATCGCTAGGGATACTTGGAGGTACAGATGAACAAAAAAATCTTTCCTATGCTTCAATAATTGATGGAATTGATCTGGAGGCTTATCTACCACCAAAGAAGGTATATTTGCTTTCTTGATGCTCAGTTCTTTGGCGTGTGTTAAATCCTACTGATGCATTTCTTTAGAGATTTTTCTTTGAACCTACCAATCGTAGTAACATATAACTTTTTTGTAATGGCAGTTAAAGTCCGCTGTTTTGTCAATGGAACCCTCCTCTGCATTCAAGACTCTAGAACCTTTGGTTGCTATGTGGCAGACAAGGTTGGTTCTCTGATTTCCTCATACTCTGTTCGCAAGTTGTCTCATCTATTCTTATTATTGAAAACAAAGTCAACGCTTAAAACCTCAATGTTCTTCTCTAGACTAACAATTTTTTGTTTAATCTTCGGCTATGATAATATAACCCAAAACTTGTTTGACTCTCTGGTCTGCATTTATTTCAACAGGGCATGTGGTGGGAGGCATCTTGTTCCATGGATATACAGCATAATGGTGAATCATAGTCATTACATCATGTCCCAAGAACCAAAAAACCAGCAGCTTCTTAATACATTGCTTAAAGTAAGAGATAAGAGTAGAGCCAAGGATTTTGTTATATTTGCTTGGTTTAACTATGTTATACTGTTCTTCCAGATTACCAAGTCCCGAGGAACGGCTCTTCAACAGTTACTACAGTTGTCTGGGCGTTTACAACTTGTTACTACCCAGGTTACATACCCATCACCTTTTAATCAATTCTCGAGGCGGATTACAAGCATATTTATATTTAGTTTTATTAATCCCTTCTTTGATGGCAGATCAATAAAGCTGCAGGAAATCAAACGCAAACAACAGCTAATGATCAAGAGATTGATGAAAGTGAGGATGAGGAGGAAGATGTAGAAGAGCATTTCTATGGTGAGAATGATAATGAATCCGAATTAAGCAGCGACGATGGAAAGAATAAAGGTAATGATTTTTGTTTTATTTTCCGCATATTGGTTTATGGCTAAATACTTTATCTAAATCTTGCCTACGCTCTTACTTCCAGAGGATGGTGATACCTTGATGGAGATATAATAAGCTAATGAGTGAGGAGAAGAGGAGCTTTGCATCTTCGTCATTAGCCTTGACGCTTTTGTCTTTTTGAGTTTTCTTTTTGTTACTTATCGTGTATTAGAATTTGTATTTTTGAGCCAATGAGAATTCACATTTTGTTGTCTTCGACGCATTGCACAGAAATTTATTTACCTGTCTTGATGCCAATTAAACAAATATTTTTGCCGACAAGAAAAATTTAGTTTTCTTGAAATTGTTTTGAGCAACCTAAACGGAACAAAGATATAATTTACAAAGGAAACAAAGCTTTTTTTTTATTTGCTCTCTATTCGTTACATGTTGGATTACGTTCAAAGACAACAAAGCTACAAATATGTGCATATAGCTACCGAGTGTCACAAAGCAATGGAACTAGTCCCAAATGAAAAAGACCAAATTTTCATCAGCCTCTTCAATTACTACCATAACTCCGAAACCTCTGTGAAATGGCTCGAGTTTACGGCTCGGCTGCCGAAATAGGCACAATGGGGGTACATAACATTTACCATTCTCTTCATCTCGGCGGAATCTGCTGGATTTTTTTTCCGGTTTAATTACCAAAACTTAAATCTTTTCGGATGTTTTCAAACTCGGGCTTCTGGTGGGCGGGTCTGTTTTGTATACCGGCTGGGCTAGTCCTTTCTACCCAATGCAATATCCCTCGTTCTTCCCCAATCCCAGTAGGCAAATCTACCCTGAATTAAGAAAAAGAAAAAAAAAAGATGGTTAGTTATCAAATAAACTGAAATTTGTAGGGAGCAAAGCAATGAAAGACTAGCTTTAAAACTTACTGTTTTACCACTCTTGAGTACTTCAATTATTTTTCGTATATCAGCGAAAACCTGGCGCTGTCCAGGCTCATGAAAAGAATGTTGATGAACAATTCCTGAACCTAGTTTTTGTAGCAAACTAGGCATGCTTATACGTCCACAATTGAGACGTTCCCCGTTGAAAGATATGAGAGATTTCTCAGCTAAGACGTCAAGTCTTTGCCCCACTTCCACGAAATCCTTTGCAAGATTGTATTCCACGTTCATAATAATTTCACCGTTAAAAAAACATGATATATAAAGAAATAAATCTTTATCTTCGTCATCTAAAGCGTCATAGCTGAACTTTAAAATGCTTTGAATATCAGCGTTGAGGCTAGTCTGTAATCTTGGTAGTGACTTTGTCCACTCTTCCTTCGACATTCCCCGAAAATAGGAACCCATAACCCTTAGTCCCAAAGGGAGTTCACCAGCAAGATTTGTGACAATCCAAGCAAGCTCCTCAAAACCATTTTTAGGGAACTTTTGACCAAAAGCATACATGCAGAAAATTTGAAGAGCCTCATAAGCTTGAGGAAAATCCACCTTGTAAATGTGGTTAATCCCATGTGCTCTAAAAAGTTTCCAATCTTGTGTTGTCACGATAATTCGACTCCCAGGACCAAACCAACAAGTTTCTTTTGCCATTGCATCTAGTTGTACTGACTTGTCCACGCCATCAAGAACGACAAGAACTTTCTTGTCTTTCAACCTATCTCGGGCAACTCCTAAATGAGAAATCTCCATATCCTTATGGTTGGTGATTTGAGACATAAATTGTTGTTGTAATCGCAACTTTACACTGTAGTCATCGGAACAAGGTCTTGTATAGTTTGCTTTGATATTTTCCATAAAGACACTCAGTTGGAAACTGTTGGAGAGTTGGTTGTATACAACTCTGGCAATTGTGGTCTTCCCAATCCCAGGAGGACCCCAAATTCCAATCATCCTCACTTCATCTGAGTCTAGGCATAACAATGGTTCCATCTTTTCCAAATGGGCTCTCATCCCAACTAACCCGTCAAAATCACTTGATGGTGTGGAATTATTCAATATGTTCGAAATATCAGTGGCGATTTTCTTGATCATGGCCGCTTCATTATCCCTAACAATTGCGGAGATCAACACATCCAATAAACAACGACGGGAAAATCACGCGCACATTTTAAAAAATAAAGATTAATTTCTTGGAAGGGTAATGTTTAAAGTTTAAGGGCAAATGGGAATCATAGGGACTAACCAGTTGCTTGAATGATAACCAGCGATTGTAGCCACTTTTGCCAGAGCTCGTCTCCATCTCCCAATGTCCTCCTTTGTTTTACGGGCACAAGTTTTTCTAAAGACTTTCCCGAAATCTCCGGTCAGCTTTTTTACATCAGAAGGATCTACTCTATAGAAAATGGCCACCACAGTTTGACCCAACTCTTCTCTGCACTTCATAATCTCCACCAGTTCGTCAAGACACCACTTGGAAGAAGCGTAGTTCCTGGAGAGCAAGATAACTGCGATCTTAGATTCTCTAATGGCACGAATGAGCTCAGGACCGATGGATTCTCCTCTTTTGATCTCATTGTCAACGAACGCAGAGATTCCCATTCTTTGAAACTCCATTTGAATGTGACTGAGAAAGTCTCTACGGACATCTTCTCCGCGGAAGCTGGGAAATACATGATATGTCCAGACGCGAGACGAAGAAGATGGAGTAACTGGTAAAATAGATATAGGAGGTGCAAGTGATGGACCTGTTAAAGAAGAAGAATTGTTTTCTTCGTTATCTTGATGGACTCTGACTTTTCTCAAAAGGGTGAAGAGGCCAATTGCAGCAGCAACAGTGGAAAGGAAAAATGAAGAATCCATTGATTATGATAGACCCGGATTAGGGTTTATCAATTAAGAACAGAAAGGAGATGAGGAATCAGAAGAAATTGAGGAAGAAGATGATTGTTTTAATTTTGTTGATCTTTCGATAAAAGGTTTACAGAGAAATGAAGACGACTATATACACGAGCAAGCTACTAAGGCTATAGGCTTTAAACGGAGGAAGAAATTACAAAAGAAGCTTCATACACATTGACCCAAGACGTTGACTTAGAATGTTTGTAGCAAAATTACATATACCTCTACTAATTCCTTGGATATATTTCCTCAGAGAAAATTACAAGAGCAACTAGCGAGAGAGGAAGCTTCGTTCATTAATATTTCCATAGAAAAATGAGATCCAAGAAAGAAAAAAGTAAAGAAATTTAGATTACGAAAATAAAGAAGAAATCAAAAGACAAGAGACAGAAGACACAAACAAACCTATTTGTTTCTGTAAGAAAACAGTACAAGGAACGATTAGATTAGAATCATACGAGCATTCTTTGGGTCGAAATAGCAAGGCATACGGGCAAAAAGTGGACACGAATCGTACACGCAACCTTCTATAGTCACAGCAAAATTAGATTTTCAAGTGTGAAGAACAAAATTAGCTTTGAATTAAGAAAATCTTAAGTAAAGACTACAAGAGAACCCGGTCTACAATTGCCATTTTAGCTCTCACATCCCAAGTAATAATATAACATTTTATTAATACAATTCCCTGTAAATTTTATCCACAAAAATATAACACAAGAAAAAGGAGATCAAAGACTTGCATCAGCGTTAGAACCACCACTTCCTCTCTTGTTTCCTGTTGTGTTCTTCAGAATCTACACCAAAACAACAATTGAAAACTTGTAAAACAAAAATAAACATTATTACCATACAAACACAGAGAATCTAGCTTTGCATCTTCATCTTCTCCATCAATATAGATTATAGTGAGTGAATGAGTATTCCAAGAACCATTGAAGAACTAATTCTAAGCTTCGAATAGCTTCTTAGTCCTTGTAATTTACTAAACTAGTTGGAGAATCCTCCTAGGCTCATCATTTTTGCCAGCAATGTGAGATTTTCAAACAAATGTTACAAAAATCATTGAATATCGCAGATCAGATTAATGGTGGGATCGATGAAAAACGTACATGTCTAAGCATCTGGTTCTCGTTCTGGAGAGTAGAGAGTCGCTCTTCAAGTTCAGAGTTTTTGTTCTCCAAGTCTTTCACTCTGTTTTCCAACTCACTCAAGTAAGCCTTTTTCCTCTCTCTTGCTTGCTGCGCTGAAACTCTGTTCCTCAACAACCTTTTCACCACAAAAATTACCAAACAGCCCCATCACGCAACCGTTACTTAACATAATACCTCTAAAGGGTAAAAATGTAATTTAAACAGACAAAACAAACACCTCTTCAGCCGCTTGTTCTCTTTCTCCGCCGGTGTCCTCCCTCGCTTCCTTTGACTTTCTCCGACCGCTGTCTGTGTCCGCTCTTGACCAGTCGCCGAACCAGATTCTCTACCGGTAGTTTCTTTTCCGGCGGCTTCTCCTCCGAACTCCGGCACTCGCCGTATCTCTTCATCGCTTTCAATTCCTTTAAAACATAAAAGAGACTTTAGGCGAAACTTTTTAATACAATTGAAATTATAGATCTTCTCGATCTCGAGAATTTTGTCGGGGAGACTAATAGTTCTGCGGACCCAATTGAGAAAACCAATGGTGATTCAAAATCTAGATGTGAATTTACTTTATATCCAATGCATGAGGCTGAAAATCAATGAGATCAATCGTTTGGAGAAGAAAGAAAAAAAATCGACAATTTTTTTTACCTTCTTTGATCTCCAAATGTGGAGCAGAGCTTGATGACCTCTCGCTGCTTGATGGTAAAGAGCTTGCAGCTAAGGAGCTAGTCGCTTGCTCCTGCATTTTTCTTACAATTGAAAGATCGATCGGGTGAGAGAGAGGGAACGATTGTTGTCTTAGTAGCGAAGCTGGTGAACGAGATAAAGAGGAAAAGAGCGGGACTTGGGATTTACAGAAGAACTTGGAAAGAATCTAATTGCGAGACATTTTGGGAAGGAATAGATTGGTGTGGCTATCGCCGTCAGATCTAAGGTGGATCTGACGGATATAGAGAGTGAATCGTGGAGAAAGATGAGCCTTGAGGAAATACAAGGATCCAAAGGCACATGAAATGGGAGCGTGGATAGATATGAGCCGTTGGATCTGGTTAGCATCTTACGGTGAATAATGGATAGGGGAGATAATTATGTGGGCCCCATGTCTGTCCTGGGCAGAAAAGTTTGGTCTTAGTTCTTTCATTCTGTCACATGGCCCACGCCTAGGGCAGTGCTTTAAAAAGTGTCGTGAAAGTAATTTATTTTATTTTTGGTGATTTGTTTTCGTCATGCATTAAAAACATTATACATTATACATTATAGCCGCCATAAACCCACCTAAAATTGAAAACTAAAATGTCCAAAATTTTGTATCTGTTCTTCAATGATAGATACTACAACCAGAGCCGTGCCTATTTGGTAGACATAGAAACACTCGCGGCATACAATTTTCATAAAATTTACAGGGGCATATTTATTACATATTTAATGTTATGTTGTTTATATGTAAGATGCTTGTTACGATTTTTTGGTTCTTGACCTTAATAGCCCATCATTAACTCAAAATTAAGCCATTTTTCTTTTTAAAATTAAGATCAGTTTATGTTTGTTTTTTCTCATGAGCTTGTTTCTTTGCCCACTACATTAATTCTTCTCTTTTGTGTCTTTACCAACTTCTTTTTTAATCAATTTTTATCAAAGCTAGTTATGTGTATACATGTTTAAAATCTGAAAATATATATTTCTATATTGAATATCTCATTTTATATATCGTTTATATATATTTTTATCAATCACAAAATAATTTATCGTTTTATTTGTACTGTTAACAATTGATCATGCAGTTACTTATAATTCTGTTTGTATTCATTATACAAATATTTAAGCACTAAACAAAATTTTTATACTACAACAACAGTGGACGAAATGAAAGAATTGTATAGGACGCAAAATAACTAAGAACTGAATCCAATATATCCTAAAATTTCTTAGCTAAACATATCCAGCCACATCATTCGACAGAATCTACTAAACATATAAACACTCCTCGTATTACCAAAAAAAAAGTCTGTTGATGAGTTTCTCCAGAATACAAATCATTGCCCATCTCAATGTTAACATTAGATCAAACCGGAGCTTGATATGGAGCTCGCTTATCTGGAACTCCCTCTTCTGCTCTTTTATCTTCAAACCACTTCAAAACTCGCTTCCTTGGAAGATTGGTCACTTGAACAATGCTGCTAACCACGGCATTCTATACACAGTATCATCAGACATCATATGTGAGATAAAGCATTCAACTAACATAGAAATTGATTCAAATGTAAAGGAGAATCCTTACAGTTGGTCGTTTTGATCTTCTGTAAACTTTTTCTAGCGTTTCAATGTGAGCTTTCTTCACTCTTTTCTGAGCAGACCATCTCTGTTGCATCACATGAACTGCTTCATCTTTTACTTTTTCCTTAGGTTCGACCACAACATCTTCAGCTGATGATGATTCCACAGGATTTGGATCAGTTGAGGAGTTTTCAGGTGCTGGTACTGGTGGTTTTTCATCTGGTAGTGTAGCACTTAGCATTAGAAGCTTCGGAGGCGGGTCACGAAGCAATTCAAGAACATAAGCTCTGTCAAGACAAACCTCAGCTGCCAGATTTTTTATCTACAGATCACAACAAAACCATCCTTTAACAATGATGCATTTGAAAACCAGAGAATCTACTTGTTCTTTGTCAATTCTCAAAAAATTCTGAAGCAAATCTCCATAGCAGACACTAACTCAAGAACTACGCTAAAGTATGCTTTAAACAATGTATTCAATATCTATCTTCAACACTGAACTAAAACTTACACTAGTTTTACGGCGCCCAGATTTCAACGCATAAGCCAATCTTCTAAGCTGCCAATTCTTCAGCTTAGTCGGTCTTTCATCTTCTTCACTGTCATCATCATCATCATCATCTTCATCAACATCAACATCAACATTACCAGTGGATGAACCAAACAAGTCAATGCCATCAACATCGTCACCACCACCCAACGCTCGAGCTAACTCCTCTGCTAAGGCATCTAAGTCTTCCTCACTTATCTCCTCATCATCTATTGACGAGTTATCATTTTTCAAATCTTCTTCCAATAGATTAAACAATGCCTCAAATGGATCATCCTCCTCCTCACCACCTCCATTACCAGCTCCATCGAAACTTTTCTGCCAAAAACCATGAAATCAAAGACTGATACGAAATCAAAAAGAAGCAAACTCTAATTCGGGAATTAACCAATTCAAACCAATATTAGCTCACTTTTAGTGTATCCAAATTCCAGTCAAATTCGGCGAAAGCAGAAGGTAAAAGCAACTTCGAACATTAATCATTCTCATTATGATTATCTTACCTTTTTGTTCTTCTTCGGGGTCGACGAAGAAGACGAAGACACGAATCCTTTTCGGTTCTTCCCACGAGCAAAAACAAGTACAGATCGAGAAGGATTGAGAATTGGAAGAGCTACACCACGAGGACTAGCGTTCCGATTCCGAAACAGAACTCTGTTGACGGATAAACCTGACGACGAAGAAAACGACGGAGGATGAAGATGAGAGACGACGCCGGAAGAGGATAGAGCAACCGCCATAGCTTTTAATTTTATCATCAAAACTGTTTGCTGTTTTCTGCAGATTTTATACGAATCGTATTCCTCCCTTTAAACGACGTTGTTTTATCCCTCAAAGAGTGTGCCGTTTTCTGTTTACAATGTAGCAAAGCGTGTCGTTTATAAATATATTTATTTTGGTCTTCGTCGTTATCGGCTGGCTGGTAACAACGGGTCCACTCTCTCTTTCTCTACAGAAGAAGCTGAGATATCTGTCTCTCTCTCTAGATTCGATTTCGTTGCGGGCTTGTTAATGGCGAATCCAGGGCAATCAAAGGGATGGATTAAGAAATGGACGTCCATGGCTTCATCGGTTTACTTCGTCTTGATCATATTCCAGATCCCTCTCTTCAGGTAAATTCTTACTAAAACAATCTCTCAGCTACGTAATTCGAACCCTAGATTTCGTTATTAAACGATAGATACGTCTATGAATCCTAAATTTGGATCAAGCTGAGTTTTTTTTTCTTGGGTGGGTGTATTGATGAAAATTTGATTTGTGATTCACTTTCAAGTTTCCGCATTTTTGTGTGTAGCTGGTTTTAGTAAGAAACTCTAAGCTGGTTTTCATTGCTTAATCGTCTTTTAATCAAAATTCCATAAGTTGACCTTAAGAAAGAGGTTCTAAGTGTTTTGGATTTGAACTTTATCTCTATGGATCATTAGTCATTACTTGATTTGGTTGTCTCTCTGGTTAATCTGACTTGAATCGTGATCTTAAAAACAGGGTTCCATGTAGATCTGGTATGTGTTCATCGCCGATCCATGTGACATCGTCTCAGTTGATTTCTAGTGAGATCTTTCCTGTTCCGGTGATTAAGGCTCTCCTATTCCCTGGTGCTGTAGTCAATGGTCTTGCCACCAACCTGACCTTTCCAAAGTGGGAAAATGTGTTAGATATCTACAATCTCACCAATGTGAAAGAAGCATCTGCAGTGACCGATCTTCAGCGCCTAGAGGTTCGCTTTTCCCTTCCCAAGATCTTCTAACAAAGTTCATTCTCACGTTCTGACTGTAGCAACCGTTTACTAAGATTCATGTGCCCTGATTCTTCCCAGTAACAGTCTCACAAGTGATTTATTTTTTCCAGGTTCTTGCAGGGAGCTACTTTTCTGTAGCTGGGGCGTTTGTGGGTTTGCTAAAGCCCGGTAGGATGAGCATGTTTGGGTCATTGCTACTAGTTTGGGGGCTTGTTAAAGAAGGGATCTTAGGGAAGCCAGTAAATACTGACCCAGCCAAAACCGTTTATGTGTACCCGACCATGGTGCTTGCCATGATCTGCGCTTTCTCTATGATAAAGTATGACTTGAAGAAAGCCACGAGGGCAGCTCCAGCTCGTCCCATTGCTAAACCTCTAATGAGCTCTTCAAAATCTAAGCTTAAGTGAGTTTTTCGAGACTTAATAGGGCTTGTGTCCTGTCTTTGTACCAACACCCGGGAAAGGAAAATGTCCCCGGAAAATGGCATTGTCACTGTATTTTGCTCTCAGTTACCTTATGTTTCATGAATTGTCTATTTTCTAGGACACTGCTCAGTAGTCAATATCTTCCAATATCAAAAAAGCACATAAACACGAAAATTCAAATGAGTAGCATTACAAGGGGGTTCCAATAAAAGACCATCGTATTGAGTTTCATTCGTGTAACAGCTTATTAACTGTTGTTCTTGAGGAATGAATCCTTGATAAAGTCCCGCCTTTCCCCATATAATATAGCGTCTCTTTACTTAACCGAAAAGCCTTTAACATTCACCACGAGAGCTTCAGATGACTTGGTTCATTCCTACCAATGGTATGCTTTTCTTGGTCAAATTTAATAGTATTTGTGAAAGGCACAAACGATTTGGCATTGACATTTTCAATTTCTGACCGTAATTCTTTATCAAATTCTTTCTCCAATAGTGCAAGAAACAAGTTTTCTCTCATCTGTACAGAATTCAAAGCTCTGGTTCCGTTGAAGTCACATGAGACATGGATCAGAATCAGGCTATTACAGTCCTTCCAGGTGATGCCCTTGTGGATTCCATCAAAGAGAACTTGGAATCTTTGTCTTCTCTTTCAACCAACTGTTGTATCTATAAGGCACCTGAGAGGCTGCGAAGATTGAACCCTGATGCTTATTCGCCTCGGGTTGTATCGATTGGGCCCTTACACTATGGTAAAGAAGAACTTCAAGCCATGGAAGATCATAAACTGAGGTACCTACAGAGTTTTATTCCTAGAACAGCCTTAAGTTTGGAAGACCTGGTAAGAGTTGCAAGGACATGGGAAGAAAGGGCTCGCTTTTGTTACACAGAAGATGTAAGACTTAGTAGCGATGAATTTGTGAAGATGTTAATCGTTGATGCAAGCTTCCTAGTAGAACTTCTTTTGAGGTCTCAGTTTGATGTATATAGAGGTATGCTAGATAGGATATATGGGAAGCAAAAGATGATTGTCGATGTGAACCATGACGTTATGTTACTTGAAAATCAGCTTCCATATTTTGTTGTCGAGGGGATGTTTGGATTGCTACATGTTGACTACCATAGGGAACTTCCACCTCTGACTCGAATCATTCACAACCACTTCAAGAAATTCTGGATGAGCATCCCTTCATTTTCGAGAAGCATTTCTGATTCAAAGATCTGTCATTTTGTTGACCTTCTGCGATCTCTTCACCTGCCTTTGGTTTTGAGTTTTCCAGGAGGAAGCATGAGAACGATGGACTCTGTACTGAGTGCAAAAGAGATTCAAAATGCCGGTGTTAAGCTCCAGCCCGCAGACAACAACACCTGCGCACTTGACATAAGCTTTGCAAACGGAGTCCTCACGATTCCCAAAATCAAGATCAACGACATCACAGAATCTCTGTACAGAAACATCATCTTGTTTGAGCAATGTCATCGTTTAGATGCTTACTTCATCCACTATATGAGGTTCCTCAGTTGCTTCATAAGATCTCCCATGGATGCTGAACTGTTCATTGACCACGGGATCATTGTGAACAGACGTGGAAATGCAGAAGACGTTTCGAGGCTGTTCAATAGCATATTGAAAGAGACAAGTTACAGCGGGTTTTACTATAAGACAGTCTATGGGAATCTACAAGCGCATTGTAATGCGCCTTGGAACAAGTGGAAAGCAACTCTCAGACGTGATTATTTCCACAATCCTTGGTCAGCTGCTTCTGTTGTGGCTGCCTGTGTACTTCTCCTTCTTACTTTCGTTCAGGCTATATGCTCTATATTAGCTTTATGACTTGTGAGAAAGTGAAGGATAATCAAATGTTAGGGAAATATCTCCTTTATAAGAAGAAATACAAACGAGGCAGAGAGGAGTGTGCAAGGCACGTGTTATGCAGAGAACAGAAGAAACAGAAGATTAGCAGTTAAGTGTGAGGGTTATGTTGAATGTTTGTATGTGGATCCAGTCGCCATGAGACTGAGATTAGGGAGATCATAATCTGAGGGATGTGAGTGAAGATTCTAAACTCATTTTCCTTGTTGATTCATTGAGTCTTTCATTGTTCTTTGTTGTTCATCGATACAATTGTGTGATTTGATCGTGGATAAGCAAATATGCTTTGAGTTTATTGTGTTAAAAGCTTATCAGTCATTTAAAAGAAACGAGCAACATACTGTGTCAACTGAACTAGAAAAAAACATTAATCCAATAGTTACTAAAAGTCCAATAGAAAGAACATAAAAGACAAGAGACGATCATTTTAAGAAATAAAACACAAAACACCAATGAGCCGTAGTATGGTATGGCTAGAGCTCAACTGGTCTTAGCTTGATCTGGTTGAAGGCTTGCAGACTCTAAAAGAGGAAACAGAGGAGGAATGATTAGTAGTGAATTCCCTCAGTTACGGACACACAAGCTCACATCCATCACAATTGACCCATAAAATCTTATAATAAATCATCCAACACAAATTGACGCATAAACAAACTCAGGAGTACAGTTGTACTAGTAAGGATGACTAGCGTAAGAGATCATGTAACAATAAGAACACTGTTTTTACCATTTTGGTTTCTAGAAAAACAAAGCTTCCAGGGAAAACAAAAGGGTTTTATAGTGAGAAGTTACCGGTTTGGGGTCTTGATTTTAGTAAACGAATCTCGTGCGCAATCATGGCGGTCCAGGTTATTGCCATACAGAGAATTATAGGCAAGTCGACTGTGAGAATTTTATCTGAAGCAGTTTTAAGTCGAGCTGAAGAAGCCACAGAATCCTGAAACACCAAAACAAATGCAGTTACAAGCTGGAGAAGAGTGTAAGATGAAATCTCAAGAGTAAGGGAACGAGCTATATATACCTTTTCCATCTTGCTCATTAGCGCTTTGAACTTAGCCCTGTTCCAAGTGAGAGATCTCAGTTTCCGAATAATTAAATCAAACATTACTACAAGACCTTGAGAAAAAAAAAAAAGATGGTCGCAGACCTCATCTCGTCGATTTTGGCTAGTTTTTCTTCTGCCCGGGGTAGAGGTTCAGGATATATCTTCAAAAGGAAGAACAAGAGTTGGGAAGCAATCAGCAACTTTTGCATATCCAAACCACAACCACAGTCTCAACCAATAGTAATTAGTAACGAACTAGGAGGCTATATGTTACCTTATAAATTTTAGTTTCAGATTCAGACTTTGACAATTTCGAATCTTTAAGCCCTAATTTCTGAGAGTTTGAAACTGGTTAAACATTGATAAATCCCAAATCAACTAGTAGAGATGGAAAAGAGAATTTTACCGCATGAGCTTCGTTCCCATTTTCAGTTGAAAATGTGCGACGACAGTTGGAGGAGTAAAGACCTCGAGGCTTACTGGCGGAAAGGGCCGATCGAGCCGCTAACAGAGCCAGACGCTTTGACAAAGCCATCGATTTGACGAGAATCAACAGGAGAAGCGGAAGAAAATTGAGATTTCAAGCGTTCCGTTGACGAGTAAACCTGATGACGAAGAAAACGACGGAGGATGAGGATGAGAGGCGACGCCGGAGTTCCGGCGATGTCTCCGGTTAAAATAGGTATTTTTGTAACCGCCTTTTGTCTGTTAGAAGGCCCAATGCCAAAGCCCACTGTGCGATGAATAAAATAAAATAAAACAAAAAGAGACGACGCCGGAGTAGTAGGATAGAGTCAGCAACCCCCATATCTTTTAATTTAAACTGTTTGCACAGTAAGAAAAAATAGTTCATTTAAACGACGTCGTTTATCCCTCAAAGATCTAAACACTTTGTGATGTTTGTGTTTACCATGTAGCAAAGCGTGTCGTTTATAAAGTGTTTTGTTTGTTCTTCGTCGTTATCCTCTGGTAACAACGGGCCCCCACTCTCTCTCCCTCTCCCTCTTAAAGATGTAATTGTAGATGAAAATGTTTCCATATGAATATTGTGAAATCAGAACAAAGAACATAACAATCCAGCCGTGAAACATGAATTAACACTTTTGTAAATAGTTTTCCAAGAGTTCTTAGGTACAAAATCCCGCAGGATGGTAAATAGTTGTAGCAATGGGATTAGAACATCCATAACATTTATTTAAAGCTAAGGGGTGTGACAAGTGATGGCCTACACAAATCAAGGCGCCACACAATAGCTACAGAGTAACAGACAGACAAAACTGGCACAGAAACAAACACTGGGAAATTAATGGTCATAGAGACCACATAACATCCAATGTCTGAAACTAGGTATTTGATCACCTGACTTGGCTATGCTTTCGATGCTGCTTGGTGTCATCTTGAGAAAAGTGATGTAACTCGTTTGGGAGATGTCATCTTTGCCACGCTCTTAAACTATCAAAAGTCATGCAGAATTAGAACCAGTTCAATCATTCATTCACTTTTCTTCAACAATCACCAGTTTGATTTAACGGTTTTTTTGTTGAGCAATGTACCTTTGGTTGGTTGTATTTCTCACGGGTTGCAGCGAGGGTACAGCCACTGGTGTTGAGCTGCAAGTCCTCCATTGCGAGAACTGTGCTCTTCAGCTCAGCTACCTCATATCTAGTGTAGTGTTGCAGAGTAGGGTTCTATAACCAACAGCATTCTTTTTATCAGCACAAAAAAAAGGCAAACACAAAAAACAACCTTTTTCAAGATTCAAGAAACATGAGCTGACCCAAGGATGGTCAGTTTGGTCGAGTGTCCATCTGGCTAGGAAAACAGCTGAAGCAGCAATTAATGATGGAAGGAACCTTAGGAATGTATATTCCACCAGTGTCAACTCGGCGAGATAGTTTGCTAAAAACTCCAGCTCAATGAAAGGCACCTGCAAAATAATTAATAACGAACGCACTAAATTCAGATTCCAAGTTTCTGTGGAAGTGAGGCTTAATGACGAATGGATCATGGTTTAATACCTTGTACGAAGCTTGAGCTGCTTTAATGAACCGCCTGGAAAACATAGTGTTGAGCTAATATGAAAATCTAAACTAAGTTGGAAAGATATGATGATTCACAGTTCTGCCCTTTAGTGTTTACCTCAGAAATGTTTTGGTGGTAGGAACCGATAATTTAAAGTGCACAAAATTTAGAATTTGAATCTCCATGCTCAGCACCTGAAACACAGATTCTAGTTTATTTATTTTTATCAAGAATCTGTGCACATTAAAGACACCGAGATATGTGTGATTTGAATGTTAATTACTTCTGGTCTTGTGTATGTGTTGGCCGTAATGAAGCAAAACTCCTCCACCCCTGGTGCGCAAAGCTCTTCATATTTTCTACAAGGCTCAACAAAAATGTACAAGGAAGAGAAAGCCTTAAGTGTTTCTCTACTTAACAAGTATACATATATTATATGTTTGGGCTCTCCCTGTGCTGTAAATGCTATTCTCATTGCTATAATCTGAAATTGACACACACTTACACACAAAATATAAAGTAGGGACTTACGAAGCTATAAGCATGCAAGAGACACCAAGGAGCTGGAGTCGTTGCCTTTCAATGTAACTGTTGGACAGAAACCGGTCGATAAGATTCACTGTAAGGTAAAGCGTATCTGGAACCAGCTTGTAGTCGTCAGAAACCTGAAAAATACCACGCAGTTCACTATTTTACTCAAAAATCTTGGAAAACTATTCTCAGTTTGTTCTCAAATTTTCGTACGAGAACTATGTATAGGAATGTTCAGTGTTCTGTTCAATAAGAAACATGATAAGATGGTGCGTTATATATATATATATATATATATATATATATATATATATATATATATGTGTGTGTGTGCTAAGTTTGAAGGAAAACTAACCTCTACAAGCCAGTCAATCAGAATCCTTCTCATGTCTGGGTCAATATCTCGCTGCACAAGCTCCATATAATTAGCCAAGGGTCGTTGTTGAAGCTGCAAGAAAAGAGGGTTATAACTCCAATAGTCTTTATATGAGTAGTTATACTGAGATTATTTACAAGAAGTTAATTGTGGAAAGATGTAAAGCAAATATTTGGATCATGTAATTCAATACCTCTGCAACATGTATGTTATCGTATATATCGGCAGCATACAAGCTGCAACACTGTGGATCTTCGATGTTGGAATCAATATCTACAACTCGAAGTAACTCCATGACACCCGATCCATCTTCTTCTGCGCAATCCAGTATAAGATACATACCTTAAGTAAGTTTGAGAAATCCATTTTTAACCCTTGACAGCAGAATTTAATGGAAAAAACTACTAAAATTTCAGCATTATGGAGTCCAATGCTTGAATAAAAGTTGGCGAGTGATCAACATGACCTCCGAATTAAGGAGAATGTGGTAACTATCATTATATTCACTAACACTGCAGTTCTTACGTTGCTCAGTAATTTCTTCATCGTTGGAGCTTGAAAGACAGACATCTTGGGCTTCAGCCATCCTGATCTTGGACAAATCTTCTGCTAATTTTGACTTTTCTGTATGCATATCTACCAGAATTTCCATGGCAATATTAGCACCTTCCTTTGCTGCTTTTTTAGGCTCTTTTAAACATTTTCTGTTAGCCTGCAACGCGTGATGTCAATAGTAAGAAACCCAAAGGGAATGTTTGAAGGCTATAACCAACATAAGATAAGATATACACACCAACCAAGACAATGAAAACGTATCAGCTGAAATCTCTACCTTGATGTTGCCTCCCTTTAGGAGTTCTGAATAAATATTAACTGCAGAAGTATTACTCACATCCTTAAGTACGGCACGTCTCTTTTGCTGATAAACCAAAGGAAATAAGATTAGAGAATTTGGCATCATCTGTTTCAATTCGTTTATGACTTTCTATAAGAACATGTTTCAATACCTGTTTAAAAGAGGGTTTTGTTGGAGGTATTGATACTCCTCCTCCCATGGCTTTTTTAGCTCGTGATCTCGTTATTCGTACAAAATTCTCCTGAACATCTGAAGTAGAGATATTTTCTTTGTTTGCATTTGGATGCATTGAAGAAGAGCAATACATAATTTAGTCTGGAAAAAGGCCAGTGGTTTAGCCAAGCCTGCAGAACAACAACAGGTCATAATCATTGTATATCTCATATTTCTCTTTGCCTCCATCAAGAAGATTAATCAGTGTTCAAATGCAGCATAAATTTCAGGAAGAAACAAGCACAGAATTGAAATTGAAACGATTTCTTCATACTCAAAGTGAGCCACAGATCTCAATTTCACACGATATTAACAATTGAGTGAAGTCAGCTTAAACAAGCAATCCAGCTGATCAAAACTAGTTTAATCTTTCGTCCACCTTCTTCTTCATCGTTGGATCCAATTTCAAGCTAATCATTTCAAAATCGAATTAAGCATTGTTCTTCGTAGCAAAATCCTTAAGAAGACCGATTACTGAACAAACAATGAGCCATAGAGTACACACACGTTTCATAAAAATCAATCAAACAAAGAAGAACATCTCGACAATTTCAATTTCCCCAGTGATTAGCCATGCGTGAAGAGCAAATACGCAGGACATGCGAAAACAACAAAGAGGGATTATCTTAATCGAAGACAAAAAAAAACATTCGCTAGAGAGATCGATTAGTGTAAAGCCCAATCTACGATTAACTCCGATCGATCAAAACGAAGAGCAACAAGCTACGATTCCCGGAAAATTCAGAGGATCGGTAATCAAACAGGAAATTGTGAGTAGACGAGAGTAGATGATGATACCTGGCTCAGCAAATAGGTTTATGAGTTTGGGAACGAGCTCTAATGGTGGTAGAGAGAAGCTCAAGAAGAGAAGAGAACGCTCCAGAGAGAGAGAGAGAGTGTTGAAATATGTGTAGGTGGGGGAGAGAGCGGAGAGGAGCGGGGGAAGCGACTGAGTGAAAAAGGTACTGTTTGAAATTCGGAATTTTTTAGAGATAAACAAAAATAAAAAATCGGAAGAAAAACAAACTTTCTATTTAGAAAAAAAAAAAGACGAATTTAAATTAAAAAATCTTTCTTTGCTTTTTTTGGAAAAATCTTCTTTTCTTTGGTAACATATTGTAAGAATGTTTTCTATAATTTGGTCTTCGTTACTATACAAGGAATAGTGCAACTGTCTTTTATTATTTAGCCTATGAATTATATATGTTGGAGCTGTCAAAATAAATAAAATTATATATGTTAGGATAATTTTTTATCTTTTAAATATGAACAAATCATCGGTCTAGAAATTTCTAATATAGACAGAATCATAGAAAAATAGAAAACAAAAAGATATATCCGCTTCACATAACCTACGGTAATTTTATATTTTGAAAACAAAAAATACATTAAATGTAGTATAAGTTATGTATACATATTACATTAATGTTACCGTACAACGTACGTATACGATACGATATCACTATCTAATATGTTTAACATATTGATGTATATACGATCGTCTCAAGTTAAAGATATCAACTCAAAATTCATTTATTCTGTTACCAGAAAATCCGATCTACATACACATCAAAAATACTAAGTACCCGAGTTCGGATTAATTACAAAAATTTTGACATTGTTAAAATGATACATATTTTTCCAGCTATTTTATATTTAAATTAATTTAATATATCTGGTCAATAACAAGTAAATAAATTTCAAATGGAAATGGAGGGAAAAACAGAATAACTACATTAATTGTATTCATACAATTTCAAAAAGGTATTATTCACATATAGAAATTCATTTTTGTTAACATTAGTCAAAAAAACGTTTCTACCAATTTAACAACATTAATTATATGTATCTAGTCATATACGAATCACACACGCATACACGGATTCTTACTTGCAACATGGTAAATTGTAAAAATATCAAATACGTGTCAAAAAGGACTAGAAAGATAATCCCTTTGTAATTTGTATGAGGAAATAAAATATCAAATAGTATTGTATACTTTCTTCCTTTTAAAATAATGGGCCATGTTGATAGATATTTTCAGTTAACAAACGAAAGCCCAAAAGGCGCGTAATCGGAGTATCCTAATTTTCTCGGCGGCAGAAAATGAACTCTCTGTTCACCTCCTGCCGCCGCAACCTCCTCTTAAGCCCTAATCCTCACCGCAACTTCCTTCTTGATAGATTGTTATCATCATCTCGCCGTTCATCCCCGCTCATTCCCGTCGAGCCTCTCATCCAACGGTTACAATCACCCGCAGCACATGATTCTACACCGCATCAAATCACAGTCCCTGATTTCTCGAAAACCGATCTCTCCACTATATCGAATCTTCTCGAAAACACTGATGTTGTTCCCGGGTCGAGTCTCGAGTCGGCTTTGGACGAAACCGGAATCGAACCGAGCGTTGAGTTGGTTCAGGCGTTGTTCGATCGGTTAAGTTCATCGCCGATGTTGCTTCACTCAGTGTTCAAATGGGCGGAGATGAAACCTGGATTTACGCTTTCTCCTTCACTGTTTGATTCTGTTATCAATTCTCTCTGTAAAGCTCGGGAATTTGAAATTGCTTGGTCGTTGGTTTTTGATCGAGTGAGAAGCGATGAAGGATCGAATTTGGTTTCTGCAGATACGTTTATCGTTTTGATCAGACGGTATGCTCGTGCTGGTATGCAGATTTCTTGTAGCTTCATTAATGGAATTTGAATATCAATCTTGCTGATACAAAGAACTAGCTTAGAGTAATAGAAGCATTAATCTAGTTTTGCCAATTTGCTTGTAGGTATGGTGCAACAAGCTATACGAGCTTTCGAATTCGCTAGTACTTATGAACCGGTTTGTAAATCAGCTTCGGAACTTAAGTTGCTTGAGGTTTTGTTAGATGCACTTTGTAAAGAAGGACATATTAGAGAAGCTTCAATGTATTTGGAAAGAAGACGAGGGACGATGGATTCAAATTGGGTTCCTTCTGTTCGGATTTTCAACATTTTATTGAATGGATGGTTCCGTTCGAGAAAGCTAAAGCAGGCAGAGAAGCTATGGGAAGAGATGAAAGCGATGAATGTGAAGCCGACTGTTGTTACTTACGGTACTCTCATAGAAGGGTATTGCAGGATGCGTCGTGTTGAGATTGCTATGGAGATTCTTGAAGAAATGAAGATGGCAGAAATGGAGCTTAATTTTATGGTCTTTAACCCGATAATCGATGGTTTAGGAGAAGCGGGACGGTTAAGTGAAGCTCTAGGTATGATGGAAAGGTTCTTCGTTTGCGAATCAGGTCCTACCATAGTGACTTATAATTCACTAGTGAAGAATTTCTGCAAGGCTGGAGATCTTCCTGGTGCTAGCAAGATACTGAAGATGATGATGGCAAGAGGCGTTGATCCTACCACAACTACATACAACCATTTCTTCAAGTATTTCTCAAAGCATAACAAAACGGAAGAGGGAATGAACTTATACTTCAAGTTGATTGAAGCTGGGCATAGTCCAGACCGGTTGACGTACCATTTGATCTTGAAAATGCTCTGTGAGGATGGGAAGCTGAGCTTGGCGATGCAAGTGAACAAGGAGATGAAAAACAGAGGAATCGATCCTGACTTATTAACAACCACAATGCTGATGCATTTGCTCTGCAGACTCGACATGTTAGAAGAAGCACTTGAAGAGTTTGACAACGCGGTGAGGCGAGGGATTATTCCACAATACATCACATTTAAGATGATCGATAACGGGTTGAGATCGAAAGGGATGACTGATATGGCGAAGAGACTATCCAGCCTAATGTCGTCTCTTCCTCACTCGAAGAAGCTGCCAAATACATACAGAGAAGCGGTAGATGCACCGCCTGATAAAGATAGAAGGAAGTCTATTTTGCATAGAGCAGAAGCAATGTCTGATGTGTTGAAAGGTTGCAGAAACCCTAGAAAACTCGTGAAGATGCGTGGATCACACAAAAAAGGTGTTCGTGAAGACGAAAGCTTGACAAATGATCTCAATGAACGAAGTGGAGATTCAGGGGATTTTGAGTGAGAGCACTCTCTTGTAAACATAGGTTGGGAATGGGCTTGTAATGAGCCATTTAGGCATAGACTTCAAGCCACAATTTTCATTATCGGTGTAATGGAAAAAAAAAAAAAAAAACAAATTTGTTTATAAACCAATTGATTCTACTTTGTTTGTGTCAAATTAACCTAAATTAAACTAGACACAAACAAAATTTAGTAATAACTAATAAGCAAAACTATGTAAATAAACTAGAACTCAATCCTGTTTACAAAATGAAAAAAAAAAAAAGTTAAATCATTCAAATTTTATATTCTTAGTTAGACCGAACAAAATTTTTTTTTTTTTTGTTAAAAACCGAACAAAATTTCAGCCAAATTAAACCAAACCAAACCATAAAAACGCGGTCATGTATTTGAATTGAATAAGCAAAATACCAATCACTACATATATGTGTGTGTATATATTAGGTCTAAACGAATCCTGCTAAAATTCGATCACGTGCCAAATCATATCTCTCTTACATAGACTTGTCATATAAGTGGAAACGTAAAAAAATTCGCATGTAAACATTTAGACCAAAAACTATAAACAAACAAAAAAAATATTGCTAAAACTTAAAAAGAAACAAAAAAAAAATTAAAATTTGAGAAGTGAATAAACAAGAAGCAAAACAAGAAGACAGAGGGAATCAAATGACGTAGGAGATAAAAAAAAAAAAAAAAAAAAAAAAAAAAAAAAAAAAAAAAGACGTAGGAGATAGTGAGAGGTCCTTCTCTCCTTCAACGAAGCCTACGTAATAAACACAGAGGATGATGACATTTTAACAACTTAGGTTTTGAAAAAAATTGCACTGTCAAAAAATAAGATAATTTGTCAGCGAAGGTCAAGCTGCTCTTAAAAGCAACATACCACTGAGATGTGTTCATATTTGGGGCCACTCTTCTCTTCTTATTAGTAATTTCTAAGGGTTTTTTTATAAACATTTTTAGTTTTGGAAATCGAGGTTCTCAATCATATTTCATATATCATCATCAAATCATCACTACCCAAATTTGGGATTCAAATTCCATGTCAATGAATAAGAAAAAGAAAAAAATAACTTTAAAGGCAGCAAAAGTAATGCATTTAGAATTATGAAAATGGACTCGAATCCACGTTGGTCAGCTAGTAAAATAGTGACTCAAAAATTGGTCAATCGAGAATATGTAAATGGCTGTTAATATTGTGATAGTTAATTTGTAACTGGCTATTACTTTAAAAACACTTATTTGGAGTGATATTTTCTATCACAATAATTAAAATTAGAAATGATATTTCATGTTATATCTTTATTATTTTGTTTTGGGCTAAACAAATTCATTGATATCAAAACGAGTGTACAAAGTCATTACAAAATTTCGAAAACAAATTATATTTATATTGTTTAGAAAAAGAAAAAAAAAACACGAAATATGATTACAGTTAAACCTTCAAAATCCGGTTGTTGCATTAAGACTGGGCTCAAGTGTTTTTCAAAATTTAGATGAGTTGGATATAATAATAATCTTGTTTAAATTTATACCATGTTGGTTTGAAATTTTGTTTTTGATACATTTTTTCATGTTAAGCTTGGAAATTATTTATCTTAGTTATTTATTAATTCTGCCAAAAATATTTTTAGTAGCATATAAATTTTTTTGTTCTTCTAAGAGTCAACTTTTAAGAAAAAAATTACTGGAAAGAATCTTCCAAACTTACTTAATTTTCAGAATCTTCTATTAACCCAGTATGTGGACTTGACTTTACTAAAACTCATTAAATAATCATCACAATTTTCAAAATCTTTCCTTTATAAAGCTATCAATCTTTTCTCATTAAATGTTGCTTCTAACTAAAATTTTACCCATCTGGTGATACGACCTTTAGAATACGAAGCACACAAATACAAAATTTGCTTCTTCGTGTGTATATACATACACACTTATATATATTTACGTGTATTTTTCAGAATATATATGACGTAAGTATATAAAAGAGTGTGAGAGAAAGATCTTGTCTGATAGTTCTCGTACGAAATGATCCAAAATCTGTCAGAGCTCCATCATTGTCGTCCTCGTGGACAACTGATAACTTGAATTTTTATGTATTAATTCATTTAAAATTTCATATTAACTGAATTATATTGACAGACTTCTGAATAATTTATTTTATCAAAAAACAGAAAATTCTAGATAATTTTTACATCATTAACTAGGTAATATAGGTAGACAATTAAAAACTGAGGACAAGTTGGTAAAAAAATACGGGAAAAATATCGAAAAATGCGCCAACTTTCAAATTTGGGACGATTAAAGCATGAACTCTCGAAATGTCTCTTTAATCACAAAGTTTCCGTTGACCTATCTAAAAATAGCTAAGTTTTCGTTGACCTGGCCAAATTAGGCATCGCGTTAAGTCTCCGTTAGAACGACGCTGACACTTAACAATCCGTTAGAGTCTCCGTTCGATCAAAACGACGTCGTTTTGAAGTTTTCAAACGACGTCGTTTCACCAGAAAATAAGAAGGAAAAATGGCATCTCCAAAGAATCGAACTGCTGACCTGTTACACTAATAAGAGATACTCAACTATTGGGCTACGCAAACATTTTAATATTAGTACAAACAGAACGTGTATATATACTAAAAACTGGTAACATAAATTAGGTAAAAATATATGCAATTAATTAAAAATAACAAAACTAAAAAATAATAATAACCAAAAATACAAATATTAAATATACTTATCATAGTATATGTATCAAAATCTCAAATATTATTTTATAAATAAAGATTTCTTCCATATTTGGAAAATTATTCCTTCCGAAATTCCTTCTAATATAAAAATTTTAAATATATGACATAAAATTAATCATATAATTATGCGTTATATGCACCAATGATATGCACCAATGATACATGCACCAACCACATTAAACATTTGTACAAAGTTTAGGTTTTTATAATTTAGGAAATAATAATTTTCCAAAATAGAATAAAATCTCTATATATATAATTAAATGTTTAAAATTTTGAAATATATATTTAAGGTAAGTATATTTAATATGTGTATATGTTTGGTTATTAATTTGTTTTTAATTTTGTTATTTTAAATTAGTTGCATATATTTTTACCTAATTTATGTTACCAGTTTTTAGTATATATACACGTTCTGTTTGTACTAACATTAAAATGTTCGCGTAGCCCAATGGTTGAGTGTCTCTTATTAGTGTAACAGGTCAGCAGTTCGATTCTTTGGAGATGCCATTTTTCCTTCTTATTTTCTGGTGAAACGACGTCGTTTGAAAACTTCAAAACGACGTCGTTTTGATCGAACGGAGAATCTAACGGATTGTTAACAGCGTCAGCGTCATTCTAACGGAGACTTAACGCGATGTCTAATTTGGCCAGGTCAACGAAAACTTAGCTATTTTTAGACAGGTCCAGTGCCGGTCCGAGCATTTGTGAGGCCCTACACGAAAAATAAAATGAGGCTCAATATATTTATAAGTTTTAGGGCTAAAATTTTTTTTTTGACCTATTTTTAGTAAATTATACAAAAATAATGATATTTTGAATATTATTACATTCAAATTTAATTGTTTGGGCCCTATTTTATTTATTTTTTTCGAAAAAGACTTTAGTTTCTACCAAATATTTTCATTTTATGGGCCTTTTTACCAAAAAAAAAAAAAAAAAAACCTTTAAAAAAAAAAAATATTGTGGTGCCCCAAGCCACCGCTTGGGTGGCCTGTCCTGCGGGCCGGCCCTGGACAGGTCAACGGAAACTTTGTGATTAAAGAGACATTTCGAGAGTTCATGCTTTAATCGTCCCAAATTTGAAAGTTGGCGCATTTTTTGACATTTCTCCCAAAAAAAATACTGATGGCAAAATTATGTAGAACTCATTTGTCATCACTCCGTCACAGTCTATCTATCCATTTGTCAAAATGATGGCCAAATCATGAACCTATATTTCCATTTTATAAAAAATGACAATGAGGTTCAATATTAGTATATAAAGAGGTAGATGTGTATAATTGTGGGTTTACAAAAAAAAAAAAAAGATGTGTATAATTGTGTGAAAAAAGTCAACTGTTTGATGTGTATCTTGCTTGACACAGTACACAATTTATTTTACATATGCGATCAAAGATTAGTTAAAAACCCACCGTGTGAAACAAATGGAAACTGGAAATAGCGAAAGTAACATACATCAAAATTCAGTATGTCAGGTTAACTGCCTAAATATGTGTTAAGATTAATTTTGATAGAGGGTTATAAGATGTAAAATTGATGTAGTCAGTCAAAGTAAATCTTTGTGGACTCCATACAATATCTAAAGGACACTTCAGAGTGGCTACTGTAGAGTGGACAATAATGAACTATCAACAACTGCGTAGTGTGTATCATGTCGTCGTTAGCTATTCATAGAAGCACATATTATGAATGTCAAGAGCTTTCTGGTTTTTTAAAATAAAATAAAAATCAAAGCGGTAGAGATAAATTAGTATTCGAAAAAATTAGTTGGTTTCTATGTGTCATCGACAGTATTGATTCTTAGATTTAATTTACTTCAGATGTTAACGGAGTATAATAAGAAACAAAATTCAGAACAATTTTTTTAAAAAAATTGCACCAAAATTTAGATAACCAGTATGTTACAGCTAAAGGAGTAAATATTACCAAATTTACAACACATGGAAGCTTGGGAATTGAGGACAACTAGTAAATAAAACCAACTAACTTCATTAAAGATCATGAAAAAAAAAAGAAAAGAAAAAAGAGAAACAAGTCAAAATTGAGAACAAGAACAAAAAAAGTAACCGAATTATTAATTAGGATTTATTGAAATGAAGATGAATAATATGGGAACTACAAATATTCCTAATACTCAACGGGCCGTTAAATTTCATCCATTGGTCTGTTATATCCTCAGCGATCTTAACGGCGTCATAGGCTGTTCCAGAAAGTCCTCTTCTCGTGAAACCCACCGTGTATAGTCCCTTCTCTCCTTTCCAACCGTTAGGAAACGGCGTTTTTGGCATTCCTTCTTTTGTGAAAAAACTATTGTCCTGTAAAATTCAAAATAATAGTTAGATTATTTTTTAATTTCTTAAAATACAAAATAAACCTTGAGGGGGAGATGAAACAAGAAAAAACAAATGATATTTTTGTTGTCTTTATAAGTTTGTTGTAATTTTTGGGAATTTTAAATAGTGAAAAAGGTTTATTCCATTTTGCATGGAGAAAAGAAGAGTTTTGGAGTCTTGTTCCCTTAGTTGCATGTGTTATATCCTTATCATAGAAAGCGATGGATGATTCACTAAATGGTAACACTAAAACCTATTATTGTTTATAGTCTATATAACTTATCTTGTGTGTATATAAATATATGCATATCCTTATCATTTTACCATCAGCATCACCGTTATTCTTGAAAACGAAGTTTTTAATTGCATGCGTATATATGTTGTTGGTTCACATAATTTCATCATCATCACATACATACATATGTATACGAGCTAGAGAGAGAATGATTAATATATGCTTAGAAGTACCTTGAGCCAGTCGGGTACATTACTCTTATACCCAGTCGCTAATATTATGGAGTCGAATTCAATTTCTTGCCCATTCAGAAACTTTGCTCCGTTCCTCGTTATTTCTTTCACCGCTTGCGTCACCTAATAGTTTAATAACCACAAAACATATCAATTAAGTTAGAAATAAATTAAAAAAACTCATAACTGTTTGAAATATGAAGTAAACAAAAAGTACAAACGCACGCATGCAAACTTTTCAATATCTAATCTTTTAGTAAAAAAGGAATTAGTTATAGATGGATAATACTATTACTTTGAGAAAAAAAAAAAAAAAGATTATGAACTTACTCTAATTTGTCCTGATCGGATTAAAGGAATGGCGCCGACATCAAGAACCGGAGTTTTTCCGGTGACGTTCTTGAGCTCAATTGGTCCGGTTTTAGGTCGTCGGAGGCCTAAATGGTCGGTATTACCCAAAGTAGAATTAGCAAGAAGTAGGAGAATATTGTCCACCAGCTTTAGAGGAAACCATTTCAGTAGTGTCATTGCTATTCCAAATGTCGATAGACCCAAAAAATCTCTTGGTAATACATGTACCTGCATTATTAATTATAACAATTAATTAGACCCGGTTAACAACATATAGAGTTTGATAATGACATAATTAATATTTATTAATATTTACTTACAGAGTTTCTAACTACCATATGAGGCAGAGCATTGTATCTACAAAGATCCAAGCTGACCTCCATACCGGAATTTCCACAACCAACCACCAAAACCTTCCGGTTTGCAAAAACCAAACCGGACTTGTACGCACTGGTATGAACAACCGGCCCAGTAAACTTCTTCAAACCGGGTATGTTCGGAAACACCGGTTCAGCGTTTTCTCCTGTGGCAACCACCAGCCACGTGGATGTGTATACACCGTCTTGCGTCTTCACATTCCATAGACCAGAGACGTCATCGAACTCGGCTTTCTCGACGGTTTGGTTAAATACCGGTTTGATATTAAACCGAGCAGCGTAAGACTCAACGTAGGAGATGAATTGTTGCTTGGAGGGATATTTAGGGAAGTTTTTAGGGAAAGGCATAAGAGGAAGCTCGCAAAAGTGTTTAGGGAGATGGAGTTTGAGACGGTCGTAGGTTCTTTTTTGCCATAAAGAAGCTAAACAATCGGTTCTCTCGAGGATAACCGATGGTACGCCTCGGTTTGACAAACAAGCCGCTACAGCTAAACCAGACGGACCAGCACCGACGATGATCGGACCAGGGACGAAGATTTGACTAGGTTCTGCTTCTCTACAAGTGCCCATGTCGATTAATAAGAGAGAAAGAGAAGAAGGAAGAAGAAAGTGTCTTTATCTTTCTCTGACGATCACACACACATGCACCTAAGAAGTGTCCTGTTTTAGGGTCTTGTTTTGATTGTTTCTCGGGAAAAAACAAGAAACCAAGTTGGAAATTATAAAGAGACCACGTAAGATGAGGTTTAAATGCTAGAGAGTGAGAGAGAGAAGGCGTGAGAGAAAAGGAAAGGATTTGTGTGTGTGTGTGTGTTTCTCAATAAGTAATGGGGAGAGAGAGAGAGAGAGAGAGTGTTGATGTGTATAGTGTAGGGAGTAGAGTAGGTCTAAGAAGGGAAAAATGGTGTAGATATTAAATTTAACCACTGGAAAAATCTTTGCCTTAGATTCTTTACTACTAGTCAAACTAATTTTCTTCTCTACGATTAATGACTACATTTTTCCTGATATATATGTCATCTAAGCAAATTATTTTTGCATTTCGTGGCTTGGCTCCACCAAAAACATTTTCTTTAAACACTAAAACGAACATCGGCTTAAGAGATTACAGTATATGATATTTGCGTTGACGTGTTTCATCATATTCGTACAATTTTTATAATTAATCTTCTACCGAAAGTTTGTTGAGGTCAAGAAAGTGGAAACAGAAGATTCTTAAGCAAGAAAGTAATTAAATTGCCTAATAATCAAATACTGTTTACTTTAACAAAGGTTTAGATGGCCTTCTGACCTTCTTTCCGTCATAAGTATTCATGGAAAGTATAATGAAGTACACTTTTTTTCACAACCAATTATATCTTAAGCAAGAAAGAAATGTGTATAACTGTAGTGTAAACTCACATTTCTGTCATTTTCAGATCATCAAATTCTTTGAATAAAACATCTAAAAGTCAATAGAAGAGTGAAAGCTAGCTATTACCAAAATTTATATAACTTGAAAACCAATAGACATTATAACATAGCATAGTTAATATAGATTGCACCAAACACTTACTTTTTTTTTTTTAAGTCCAAACACAATGACATAATTAATAAGTAGATATGTGGAAATGTAATTGAGTTGCGCATGACTGACCGCTCCTTCGTTAAATGTCAACTAATGCAGCCGACCTCCACTTCCCCTATAATCCTTCTCTGAGGTTGCAATATCAATATTTAACATATTTTATGCGAAGCCATCTTTTTTCAAAGCACCTAATTATGAATCATTTAATTCTAGATTGGATTTTATACTGGACGCAACAACATCACATATACTTGCAAATCTACGGCTAATTAAATACTAGATAATTTTAGCTATTTACTACTAGATTTGAACCAAAATAACGTTTATGACATTTAAAATGATATGCAGATAGAACCATAACCTAAGATTATGAGATATAATCCAAAGAATGTGATTGCTATTTATTAATCACATGTTGTAGATGAATTGTTTTTGCATATATGTAGTTTATACTTTATAGGTAAATAGGAAGAGAAAAATGGGACTTATATGTTATTTTAAATGAAAAGAAAGCATGTGAGTTATTTTATTCAGAAATGTATGCGCATGGTAGTGTTTTAAGCGGTAAATTAAATGATGTAGTGCATACTAAACCTCATCTCATTGATTAAGGTTTGACCTTATTATGGATACCATTTCACACAATTGATTAAGACGTAAACAATATCCCACGTAAATGTTTAACTATATTAACTTACTTTCGGGGTCTTATTTAATCGAAACGTAAACTATATTATTACATGGACCTGGATACATATAATTATTACATAGACCCAAATGTTTTGTCTACTCCAATCAAATTAAAACCTTATTATTGTCAAGAGATGATTGACTTTATTAACAAGATTTAATTAAAATGCCAATTCTTTCATGTTTCATTCTTATTATCTACGTTACCCCACTTATATATCTCTAATCATGACATGCATGGTCAATTTATTTTACAATCCTTTTAGTCAGAAAATAATTTCTAATTATACGTGAGAAAATCAATATATTGGAATATCATATTTGAAAGTAATATAATGATTCTGCATGTATCTCTAGTTCTAGACTTCTAGTAAAAACTAAATTTGTGTTAAACTAATACTAGCTAGTTTCAAATATATATATTTTGTTCATTAAGTAAACCAAAGATACTTCTTGAATCAAAAAAGTTAACAAATAATTTAATTATATATACGTGAGAAAATCAATATATTGAAAATCAATATATTGATTTCAATATATTGAAATATAATATTTGAAAGTAATATAATGATTCTGCATGTATCTCTAGTTCTAGTAAAAACTAAATATGTGCTAAACTAATACTTGCTAGTTTCAATTTCAAATATACATATTTTATTCATTAAGTAAACCAAAGATACTTCTTGAATCAAAAAAGTTAAATTTAGTTCAAAATTTCTTTAATATAGCACTACACAACCTTTTTAAAGAGCAGGTGTGCATAAACTTAAATACTTAGCTTGGACGAGAATCAAAATGTCACTTACACAAAGATAACTTCAAAATCAAACAATTCTATAGACTCATTATTTATGCATGCTTGGTATAATAGAATGGTCCATACATTTTCTTTTGTTAATTACAATGGTCCTAACTTTCAGTTAAATAGAGCCTAGACTCATGACTAAGCTGGAAGAAAAATACAAGTTATACAAGTGTATCAGCTACTAGTAATCTACTCTATATGCATGTTACATAGTGTATCAATGGTCCCTTTGGTTAGACGAGGAATATTGTGGTTCTTGGATGGATCAACATCAGCAATCTTGTTTACACTATCGATAATGGCAAAAATATGAATATTACAATGTAGACAAAAGAATTTAGGGTCCCATAAAAACGTCATCTTCCTCTGGCGTCTTCTTCCATTTCCTCCTTCTGCATTATCCGACTCAATGCTCTTTGGAATTTCTCTGTCAGGCTTGAATTTGCCCTCAACCTCAATTTGTCTCACCATAGTTACATGACCACACTTATAAACATTGTATATACCATATACGCATGAATTTGAGAAAATGAGATGTACGCTTAGGATTAAATTATTACCCTTGACATTTGTATTCAAGTAAGTCATGTACCGACATAAGTCGTTGATTCATTCAAATTAATTCATGGGATTTGATATGGTATTAAACCACTCTAACACTAAAAAGAGACGATGTATTGTTTTTCCTTTTTTCTCATGAAAATCTTCGACTGTTTCACTTTTCTATATTTTATCTTGCAAGCTAAGGGCTATGTTAAATGTGATTTGGAAAACATGATATTTTACATAATATCTTATCCAAACTGTGATGTTCTTTTTAATCGTAGTAGTGTATAATACAAAGAAAAAAAGAATAAGTTTAAAGGATGGTCCACCCACTCCACATTCTTAACTAATGCATTTTGTGAGACGCATCACATGATTCACATCAGTGTTTTTGTTTTTCTCCAGAATGGACAATAGAAAAAGGTGTCTAATATATTATATATGTATAATTGTCCCAAAATATAATAATAATGTCTAAAAATAGTATCCACCATGCAAGAATCAACAAAATAGCTATAGTGACATCTTATGCAAAATAGCTATACCAATAATGAAATTGAGACGTCTTTCGTGATGACCATTACGTAACCAAATAAATAAGTTAACTTGTAATCGAAGGACAAGAGCGTCTGTAGTCCAACGGTTAGGATAATTGCCTTCCAAGCAATAGACCCGGGTTCGACTCCCGGCAGACGCATTGATTTTTTCCCTTTTTGTTAACAGTTAAAAACAAATTTTCTCCTCAATTTTTTTTTCCATAATTTTTATAAAACTTGTATTCGAAGTATTCATTGTTTCTACTTTCTACATTGACGTTCCCAATGTTATGTTCATGGCTATGAAACACACAATCACTAACATACAACATCTTTTCACATCAAATATTAGACAAGGGGAGCACAAGAAAAAAATGGCATGGTTCTCTGCTCCAAACCGCCACCTCCAATTCCGTCATGATCCAGACCTTGCTTGATACGCCCCAAACGCCTCGCATACAAAACTTGCTCAGAAACAACAGGCAATCTTATTCTCTGATATTCCTCAAGACCCAAACTTAGATTATCAGGTCCACATTTCTCCAGGCATTTGCCTAGCACTTCCGCATCAAGTATCGACATGTTTGTGCTTCTTAGACCATGAGGGGTCGTGGGATGAGCCGCGTCTCCTGCCAGCACGATGTTCCCCCAGAAGATTCGTTCTAAAGGGTCACAGTCGTAAATAACATTAAGGAAAGGATCCTTTGTTTCTCTCATGAGTCTCGCTAGCTCCGGGATCCAGATGGTTTCTGCTTCTTGATGCATCTTATTGATCATTTCTTGGCTCACTTTTAGAGTAACAGAGTTGCTCTGATATCATAATTTCATAACAACAACAAAGTAAAAACCAAGAAAACTACACTTCAAAATGCATTCTAATAAAAAAGAGAGAGGACTTAGTCTTCTTACTTTCAGGTCAGGCTCTGGTTGATTGACATACCAAATCCAGTTGAGTTTCTTGTTAAAAAGCTCGTAAAACACGGTATGAGTCTGTTCACCGAGATCAAAATACAAGCACTTTCCAAGATCCGGATACACTTTCTTAATTCCAGTAACTGTTTCCGAGTTCTCATTCCCTGAGAAATCAAAAACACCTCTCCAAGCACAATAACCAGAGTACCTTTCACATAAAACAAAAACAAAATCTTATATGATCAAGTCCACAAAATATCAAACCAATAATGAAAATCATACACTCTTATTTCAAACCTCAGTTTAAAGTCAGGCAAGAAACTTTTCCGAATAGAAGACAAACACCCATCTGCTGCAACAAGTAAATCTCCTTGAATTTCAACGGTTTCTTGAGTTTCCATAACTAAAGTCTTAACCTTTACAATAGATTCATCTTGTGACATTGTGAAAGACAGAAACTTATGTCCCCAAAGAAACATGGTTTGAGGCAATGCTTTATACAAAAGAGAGTGAATATCTGACCAATAAGCTGCTCGGAAATCAAAATCCTCATCTCTTGTTAGAATCCTCGTCACCTTCTTCTCACTATCTGTTGTCTGATTCTATAAACAAACCCATAAAACAAAAAAAAATTAAAAACTTTAGCAGAGCTAGAAAATTACTAAAGTGTTTTTTTTTACCTGATCAACTGAGAGAGGCAAGGTGATTTCATCTAAGAGGTGTGGAGAAGGAAGCCAGGATTTGATGATTTGGCGAGCCTGAGGGTCGAGTCCGAGGCCAGCACCAGTAGGACTCCCAACCGGAGGTTCGGAAGATTTCTCGAGAACCAAAACATCCCAGCCTGCTAACGTGAGCGAGTGTGCGCACGATAAGCCTGCTATACTTCCTCCTACTATGATCGCTTTCCCTTTCTTCTTCTTCCCCATCTCATCAAATGTTTGTTTCTTCTGCTTCACAAATTAACCAAATGTTAACGATAAGTATTTTCAACTTAATGAAACCTCTGGGTGGATAAGAAGATTACAACTATGTGGGATGATTTCAGGCCCAATATATAGATTCAAGGCCCAATCATTTGATCATATAAATAAGAAACTGATCTCTGTTTATCCTATTTTGATGTTGATAACCCCGTTTGCAGCTTTCCTCTATACTCTGTTTCCTTCATCTTTGGCTCTGCTTTTGACTGAGAAGGAGAGAAATTAAGAAAACTCAAGTTTTTTCGGGATTGATCATATAGCAAGGCTGCTTATTATGATTCCAACGTGCGTGGGAAACTGAGAATCACGTCCCTGAAGGCATGGTTCTAACGACTTAAAACCTGTTCTGTTTCTCGACTCTGCTTTTCACGGCATCTTTTTCTTGTTCCATTGAAGATTTGTTCACTGCATTGTCCATATGGTCAGTTGTCGTCGATACTGTAACCACCGCATAGAGCTGGGCGTTTTAGGAAATTTCAAGCTTAAGAGAAGTCAGAGATTGAAAAACAAGTCGTGACTTGCTTTCGTTTACACAAAGCTTCAATGAAAACTTTATAATGTGAACTTAAGCTTATCTTTAACGCATTTTATGGAACGTTGCACAGTGAGCTAGTAGCTCATAGCTCTTAAACACATATCGTTTTCTTATATTTCTGGATTGTCGAAAGTTAAAGAAGAATATCAATTATGAATATTTGGGACTTTTAGCTCACTTCTTCCTGTAAGGCAAAAGAAACAAATATATTCCAAGCATATACAAGACTTAAAAACCTGAAAGTATATGTAACAAAAACAAAAACAAAAAGAGTCGGATGTGATTACGTTGTGAGTAACCGAGGAAAGGCGTAACATTCCATAGTTAAGGGTCGTTCATTAGCCCTACTAGTCAAGCACGGGAAGCTAACTTTCTATCAACAAAGCTAGCGGGGTTTCCGGGCCTTGTTTTGGTCCAATGTGAAAAGCTACATCCGAGGAATCGTATGATTCAGATACCTGACGAAATAAAGAGAGAAAAGATCGGGATAGCTGGGATGACCTATTTCAAGATCAGATGATCCACCAGCTTGTCTGCTTGTGAGGTTGAGGATTTGACTGTTATGATCTCTTGGCCCGTGCCTCCGTAGTGTAGTGTAAGTTCTTATGACCAAGATTCGAAACCTTGTCTTTCCGCTTCGGGCTATAGGTGTTCCCCCGGGGAAAATAACCAATGGATATCTCAAATATTAGCTCAACTTTTGTTTTGTTTTTTTACCTTCTATTTACTGTCATGTAGTCCCAATGTTCCCACAAGTAAATTTCAACCTGCTGTAGCTTCCTTCACATTCATCCGTATAGCTTGAAGATCCAACCTATTAGTGAACAAAGAGCACATATGACTACTTCTATGCTTGTAAACATGTTCTTATACCTGATCTTAAACCTACTGATTTTGCAAAAAAATTCATGTTGTTGCTTAGAAAACCATACCTGATCTTCATGTTCCTCACAAGAGTTTCCAGATCTGGTACCAAGCTCATCAAGACAAAATTCTCCACCCAGATAAACCCATTGATAGATTGATCTACCACTCTAGAGATTTATGGAAAGATTAATTAACTGTTGATGTTCGTTTGTAAACTTCAAGAACATCACTTGAGAATCATTAAAGTTCAATACCTCAAACCAAATCAAAGGTCACATCACACGGTAGTAGTATATCATATTACATAATAGCTGATGCATCTAACGTTCAGGAGAATATCTGTAGTGGGTGAAGCCTGAAGACATGCATACCTACACATAGAATGGGACTAAGACATTCAGATTACATACACATTCAAACTAAAGAATTGGAAAGTAGAGTTGTGAACAGTACGTTATTTTGTCACTAATCTTGTCATTTTCTTCTTCGGTCATTGCCCGAAATGATTTTCTTTCTATTAGAGTAGGCTTCTCGGAGGCATTTGCACCTCATTTAAGCGCACCTGCTTCAAGCCCGTCAAAGTTTAGCTAGATTTGTGAAATTAAAAGATTCTATTAGCGATGCTCTAAGAAATCAACCAGTAAGTAAGTTTCTTCACCATTGTCTTCAGAAATACTGGCCATCAGCAATCCCCATTCAGTGTTGACTCCAACACCAGTAACCTGCAATAAGAAAAGAGCATTCATATCACTTAAAGAAGAGACTAACAACTCTCTCCTCAGAGATCAGTTCTGCTATGGAGCAAGAAAATTTTGGGAATCCTACCAGCATAACTCAATTCCATCTGCCACTTTACAACTACACATAAGGAATGAGTCCTTGCTAGAATCACTGTTAAGAGTTACACCAAAAAGAAACGAGAAAATCAACAATTTCTCTGTGACAGGAAACAAGTGGCGAACTGTTCACTCGAGTCTATTACTCTAACGCGGAGCAACATCCGACAAAAACAGCCTCCCCTTCTTCGCCGAAGAAATCAATCTCTTTCACCCTGCAAATTTAAATAACACTCATTAAAACCAAGATTGTTGTAAACATGATTATATAAATTAGGATTAAACTTTCTTTAATATTCTACAATCCATTTGTATGGACGACAAGGAAAGAATTATGTCAGAGGTAGTTTAGGTTAAATAATCCATTAACCACCATTGCCACACTTCTAATTCATAAACTCAATCCGTTTCTGACCCATAAACTCATCTTGTGTATAAAACTGAGCTGAACCATTTGTATAGGTCACACGTGATTGGGCAACACCATCTTCCCATTGCTGATTCGTTTCTAATTCTTAAACTCAACAAGATGAGATTAAGACTGAGCCGAGGCATTTGTGTAGGCGACACGGGACAGTCTTAAACTCATTAAGATGAGATTAAGACTGAGCCGAGGAATTTGTGTAGGCGACACGGGACTGTTAAAGAGGTAATTTAGATTACCTCACTCATTCATGCACTACCATCAACCCGTTTCTGATTTATAAACTCATCTTATGATTAGTATAAGACTGAGCCAAGGCATTTGTGTAGGCGACACGGACATAATTCGTTTAGGTAACACCATCTACCCATAAACTCATCTTATGATGTGTTTAAGACTGAGCTGCAGGCATTGGTATAAGCAACGTGACTGGGCAAACACCATCTACCCATTTTTTATTCGTTTCTGATTCTTAAACTCATCAAGATGAGATTAAGACTGAGCCGAGGCATTTGTGTAGGCGACACGGGACATAATTCATTTAGGTAACACCATCTACCCATAAACTCATCTTATGATGAGTATAAGACTGAGCTGCAGCATTTGTATAGGCAACGTGACTGGGCAACACCATCTTCCCATTTCAGCATTTCTTATTCGTTTCTCATTCTTAAACTCATCAAGATGAGATTAAGACTGAGCCGAGGCATTTGTAAAGGCGACACGGGACTGTTAAAGAGGTAATTTAGATTACCTCAGTCATTCATGCACTACCATCAACCCGTTCTGATTTTAAAACTCATCTTATGATGTGTATAAGACTGAGCTGCAGAATTTGTGTAGGCAACGTGACTGGGCAACACCATCTTCCCATTTCTTATTCGTTTCTCATTCTTAAACTCATCAAGATGAGATTAAGACTTGAGCCGAGGCATTTGTAGAGGCGACACTGGACTGTTAAAGAGGTAATTTAGATTACCTCACTCATTCATGCACTACCATCAACCCGTTCTTATTTTTAAACTCATCTTATGATGTGTATAAGACTGAGCTGCAGCAATTGTATAGGCAACGTGACTGGGCAACACCATCTTCCCAATTCTTATTCGTTTCTCATTCTTAAACTCATCAAGATGAGATTAAGACTGAGCCGAGGCATTTGTGAAGGCGACACGGGACTGTTAAAGAGGTAATTTAGATTACCTCACTCATTCATGCACCACCATCAACCCGTTCTGATTTTTAAACTCATCTTATGATGTGTATAAGAGTGAGCTGCAGCATTTGTATAGGCAACGTGACTGCGCAACACCATCTTCCCATTTCTTATTCGTTTCTCATTCTTAAACTCATCAAGATGAGATTAAGACTGAGCCGAGGCATTTGTGAAGGCGACACGGGACTGTTAAAGAGGTAATTTAGATTACCTCTGTCATTCATGCACTACCATCAACCCGTTCTGATTTTAAAACTCATCTTATGATGTGTATAAGACTGAGCTGCAGAATTTGTGTAGGCAACGTGACTGGGCAACACCATCTTCCCATTTCTTATTCGTTTCTCATTCTTAAACTCATCAAGATGAGATTAAGACTTGAGCCGAGGCATTTGTAGAGGCGACACTGGACTGTTAAAGAGGTAATTTAGATTACCTCACTCATTCATGCACTACCATCAACCCGTTCTTATTTTTAAACTCATCTTATGATGTGTATAAGACTGAGCTGCAGCAATTGTATAGGCAACGTGACTGGGCAACACCATCTTCCCAATTCTTATTCGTTTCTCATTCTTAAACTCATCAAGATGAGATTAAGACTGAGCCGAGGCATTTGTGAAGGCGACACGGGACTGTTAAAGAGGTAATTTAGATTACCTCACTCATTCATGCACCACCATCAACCCGTTACTGATTCATAAACTCATCTTATAATTAGTATAAGACTGAGCCGAGGCATTTGTATAGGAAACACGGACATAATTCGTTTAGGCAACACCATCTACCCATAAACTCATCTTATGACGTGTATAAGACTGAGCTGCAGCATTTGTATAGCAACACGGGACTGTTAAAGAGGTAATTAAGATTACCTCACTCATTCATAGGCAACAAGGGACTGTTAAAGAGGTAATTAAGATTACCTCACTCATTCATAGGCAACACGGGACTGTTATAGGCAACAAGGGACTGTTAAAGAGGTAATTAAGATTACCTCACTCATTCATAGGCAACACGGGACTGTTATAGGCAACAAGGGACTGTTAAAGAGGTAATTAAGATTACCTCACTCATTCATAGGCAACACGGGACTGTTATAGGCAACAAGGGACTGTTAAAGAGGTAATTAAGATTACCTCACTCATTCATAGGCAACACGGGACTGTTATAGGCAACAAGGGACTATTAAAGAGGTAATTAAGATTACCTCATTCATTCATAGGCAATACGGACTGTTAAAGAGGTAATTAGATTACCTCATTCATGCGTTACTAAACACCCTTTTGATTATAAAAGGAAGACGCAGACAAAATAAACAAATCCCTTAAGTTTAAAACTTACAAAACAACCGCATGAAAAGAAAAACAAAAACAACCAGATGAGAAAACAAGAAACAATTCTGTGAAAGTGAAGAGAAAAGCAAACTTGTATGATTCAACTTATTGAACTCCAAGACAAAAACTAGAATCTGGGGGGACAAAAAAATCAAAAACTGAACAAGGAAACTTAGAAAAATCAAAAATTGAAGCCGTCAACATATTTAACTACAAACTAGAGTCTTCATCACAAAACGCCATAGTAACGTAAAATATAAGGACGAAACAGGAAACAATAGAGATGAAAACCCAACAAAACAATATTAGTAAACACGAAAAAAAGACAAGCTTTAGACAGAAATTCACTTAATTTTTTCGAAGTTAAGTGAATTGGATGTAATGAAATATGTACCTGTTCGAAGAACTTGAATGAGGATGAAACCCTTCATAGAAACAAATAAAACACAGTTATTCTTAAATTCTAGAAACCAAAAAAAAGAACAATCTTTACTTGAAACCTAGCGTTTCATCAAAAGAACAACCTCAGAGAGAAAGGGTTTCAATAAAGGGAATATGCATAAAATGACCATGGATCATAAAAGAATTAACAAACTAGCCATGGTGTCAGAGTACACTCTCTCTCTTCATTTGAAATTACTCTTATATCCAATTAGATATTTTATATATTACACGTTATTTTTCAAAATCACATAGAACACTCAGATGATTCCATGTCAAACAACTTTCGACGAGTCCGCATGAACACCTCGGAACAAACCACCACTCATCTCTCTTTCTTCCACCACCACAGCCACCACATTCTCCACCATAACCACCGGATCTCTCCAACATAAGCTCACCAACCTTTTTCATTCGTCTCAAATCCCATTTTTTCTCCATTTTCTTTCTCATTTGTTGGGAATCTTCTCTTTCCTCTCCACTGTTAACACAAGTTTTTTTTGTAAAATACTTTCTTTTTTCCCAAATAACATGCTATTCAGTTCAATATAACACGCTATTTTTATATGTTAAACGCTATTTAGTTCAATTTTTTCCATAAACATGCTTTTTCGTAAAACACATTGTATTTTTATAAATAACATGTTATTAAATTTAGTATAACATGTTAAATTTAAATGTTACATGCTATTTTTTAAAATCTCGCGATAATTATTTTCTTTTCGTTTTTGTCACCGAATCTTTCTCTCCTTCTACTGAACTCCAAAACAAAACAAGGGTGATTTTGCCAATTCACTCATTCTGACACATGGGTCTATAGTTATTTTCTAATTAAAAAAAGTTCCATGGCTACTTACTTAATTTCTCTCAAAAATTTGGCTAGTTTCTAATATTACCCTTCAATAAAACCAAAATAAGAAACTTTAAAGCAAAATTATAGTTTGAGAAAGTGTAAACAATGAATCGCAAATACAGAAATCAATCGTGAATTTCTAAAACCTTAGATTAACAAAGCTGTGAGAAATCAAACAGTGGTCCGCAGTAAAAGCAAGAATTTCTAACGTAGAAGGAATATGAAACCCTAATCAGAGAAAAATACTACCGCAGAATCGAAGATTGAAAAAAAATCAAGCCTGTGAGCATCGCTGATTTATTCTCGCCACAAACCCTAATTAGAGAAATTTGGTAAGCGTTGAGAAAGTAAAGCACAGTATATATAGACAGACACATATGATTGTTAAAACAAAAATAGGAGTCCAAAACTATGTAGTAGCAACACACGGAAAAAAAAAATGGAAATAATGGAAAGACAGCTGGCATTTAGACTTAAAAAAAAATAGAAAGTGGCTGTTGTGCGTCAAAACTACGTCGTAGCAACAATCGAGAAAATGGAAATAAGGGAAAGACAGCTGGCAGTTTGACTTTTTAAAAAATGGCAAGTGGCAGTTGACCAAAATACACATTTAAAACTACGACGTTTTACAGAACTAATGTATAACAATTGGAAATTGACCTCCGGAAGGATGTGCTTTATGGGCTTGATCCAGGCCAATAAAGATTTTAGGCCCAATAATTTGTTCTCTCCCACGACACGATTATCATTATTTATATATTTTTTTCTCTCGAGCTTTCCCCTTTGATTTTATTTTTTCTGTCCGCACGGCGTCGAATTCTAGATTGTTCGACGGCGATGGGAGCTGGGAGAGAAGTCAGCGTATCGCTAGATGGAGTCAGAGACAAAAACTTGATGCAACTTAAAAAACTCAACACGGTTCTGTTCCCGGTTCGTTACAACGACAAGTACTACGCCGATGCAATCGCTTCCGGCGAATTCACCAAGCTTGGTTCGTCTTTTTTTTTTACTTGAGTTTTCTTAATTTCTGTCTCTCTTTGTTTCCCCAGTAATTCCTGCTTGAGTTTCTTCATGGGCATATGCTATTACGATTTCACGGGAATGTACCTCTGAATCAGAACTAAAATTCATCGAATTGTGTTATTTTTGCTGTGAGATTTCTTTTGTTTTCTGTTTTTCTACCTGAGTGAGCATAAGTAGTCTCTTCCTTTAATAGGAAAAGTTAGTTTCTTTGGGGGTTTTATGAACTGTTCTGTGATTAGGCTTGGCAGACGCTATAAAAGAGGTACCTTTTGCAATCGTGCTTTATGGTTTGATTATGATTATAGTTAAAGACTTAAAGGTGTGATTATGGTTTGTCTTCTTGTTTGTTCGGTTCCGTCAAATTTCTTGACTGAGCCATGTTATATTTAGGTTCAGCACTAGTGTCTGAAATTAGGAAAAATATAATTTTATTTGTAATATTGATATAAGCCTTGAATGAATCAATTTAGTTGCTTTCTATTGTCTCTTGATTCGTAATACTGATTCATGTTTAAATTTTGTGATTGATGACATAGAAGTGGACTAAGTATCATCTTGATCGCTGTTTTAACTTGTTTGACTCCTGCATTCTTTTGTTTAACCAATCAAAACTTTTTGTATGTTAAGAATGTACCTAGTAATCTATTGCTGATTGACTTGTACTTTGTTGTTGTTATCTTTCGAGAACATGGTCCAAGACTAAGTTTCGTATTCACAGAATTCTTTCATGCTCACTTTTGTGGAATGCTTGGTTGGAAAATCTTTTGCACCAACCAGTTCTTTAAATGTACAATAAGATGTGATAATGACTGCTAACAACATCTTAAATTTGGCACTAACTATTTCATCGCTGTTGCTTAGTTATGTTCTTGGTGTTACATTTACTTTCTCCAATTTGTGAGACAAGGAAGATTCTTAATGTTCTAAAAATGGATTTACTTTCTCTCAGCATATTACAGTGACATATGTGTTGGAGCTATCGCTTGTCGGCTGGAGAAGAAAGAAGGTGGGGCCATGCGAGTTTATATAATGACGCTTGGTGTTCTTGCACCATACCGTGGGATTGGCATTGGTAAGTCATAAATCTGCTATGCCAAACTTGAATCTTGATACCGACAAAACATCAATGATATAGAAAACTATTAGCATATTGCGTAATTCTGTTGTTTTCCTTACGTTTTAACACATGAGGCTAGCTGTAGTATGTTTATTCTGTAGTTCTCTATTTAGAGATTCGAACCACCAAGAAATAGTCCTTAGGGCTTTATGCATATTGTTGTTTTACGGAGAAACTGGAATTAGTGACAATGATTTCCTCATATATCAGATTTAAGATCGAATATCCCTGCTTTCAAAAAGGAAAACACTATGTCTACTAACTTGTGTATCTTGTTTTTTTTTTTTGTCTTTTGCAGGTTCAAAGCTACTGAATCATGTTCTTGAGATGTGCTCCAAGCAAAACATGTGTGAAATATACTTGCACGTGCAGACAAACAACGAAGACGCGATCAAGTTCTACAAGAAGTTCGGGTTCGAGATCACAGATACCATACAAAACTATTACATCAACATTGAACCAAGAGATTGCTACGTTGTCAGCAAGTCCTTTGCTCAATCTGAAGCCAACAAATGATGAGAAATACCCAACTTGGGGAAGCCATTCCTCCCCAGTTTGTTTGTTCAATTCAAGATCTATTAATGTTATGATGCGTCTGTTTCCAAGTTTTGTTAACCTTAAAGTTTCTTAATGATTCTAAAGCTATAGATCCTGGTTATATACTTACATGATTTCTTTAGTTTTGGACCCTTTTTGATTGGGGAAGTTTTAACTTTGCAACTCAAATCTTTATTACTACTCAGTATCATGTGTTTGTAATCGCGGGGGTTTGATCAGATGAGATGAGAAATAGATATTGAGGTTTCATATCTGAAGTGTTGTTTGTTGTTCTAACAATTTGAGTAAGAAAAATACAAGATTCTCGTTATGGGTGTTGAATGTAATGATAAAATGACTTCATTTTGGCTTGCGTGCCATTTTATTCACAATGAAGACAGGAAGCTATGTACTTGTAGATTGTAAAAACGGCACGATTTTTCAAAGAATCTCCGTTCACCGGATTGATTCGTCTCTCTCTGCAATTAAGCACCGCTTCTTCAAGCTTCCAATTCGATTGACCAATGCGGCGTTCTCGTTTTCTCGCCCAAGTTTTCTCCGACGCTTCCTTCACTGACGTATCCACTACTTCTGCTCCAATCGTCGCCATGTCTACTCGTGCTCCGGTAATATTCCTCAGCCATTCTCTTTTTGTATCACTCCCGATGCGTTACTTCGGTTACTGGAATATAATTTGTTTCTTACGGAGCAGTACAGAGGTGCCCGAGGACGAGGACGAGGACGAGGCCGAGGCGGGAGAAGTTTCTCCGATCGTCCGTACAACAATGACGCGGGAAGAGATCAGTTCGTGACTGGAGACTCGCATTTTCAGTCAGTTCATGACGCAAATCTTCGATTCCGGCATGGTGAACCTTATCGACAACCTCAACCTCCGGTAGATCAGCGGCAGCAACCACCGTTCAATCAGAATTACGAATTTCGGCCTCCGCCGCCGTCTCAAGGTCAGTGGCAACAATTCCGTCAACCTAATCATTTACCGTCCAATCAAAGCTATGCGGCATACCCTCCCCCTCCGTTCTATCCAAACCAGATGTCTCGGCCGCCTCCACAGCGGAGCTTTCGTCAACGGCCACGGTCAAAACCTTCAGATTACCGTGAATGGGAATATGCCAAAACGCCACCGTCTCCTGGCTCCGGTAAGTTTTGCTTGACCATCTCACTGAACTTTTGCTCCGGTATACAATATTTCATTTGCTTTCTTTTATCTGCAGAAAAGTTTGTTGTTTTATCGTATAATATCTTGGCGGATTACCTTGCAAATGATCACTGGAGAAATCTTTACTTTCACATACCGAGGAATATGTTGAGTTGGGGATGGAGAAAGAGTAAAATAGTGTTCGAGCTTGGCCTATGGTCTGCAGATATAATGTGCCTTCAGGTTATAGTTTCTGCTATATCTTCTTGGCAATTGTTTGTATGAGGGACTAAGGAGACAAAGCTTTCTTGCTTTCCTCTTTTTCATCATATACAGAATGTATCTTCCATATACATAGTAATCTAAAATTATTTTGCATATGTCAGGAAGTTGATAAATTTCAGGACTTAGAGGAGGAGATGAAGCACCGGGGATATAGTGCCATTTGGAAGGTAGGTTTGTTGAAAACTATTAGGGGTCTTGAGTTTGTATTCTCCACCGACTCTCTTGGAGTAAAGATTAAATGGTCTGCATCATAGGCTTCAAATGTGGGGCTAACTATATTTTATAAAACTGTAGATGCGGACTGGTAATGCTGTTGACGGCTGTGCAATATTTTGGCGATCAAATAGGTTTGATTCCCTTGCTCTTCCTTGTGTCTTTCAGTCTGGAATCTTGTTTGGGATCTCATTGTTATCATATTAGATTCAAGTTGGTTCACGAGGAAAGCATCCAGTTCAATCAACTTGGTCTTCGGGATAATGTTGCTCAAATATGTGTGTTTGAGGTAATATGGATACCCTATTTTGATAGTGACTTACATACGTTTGCTTCTTTACCCTAAATTGAATTTGCTCTGTCTAGACACTGTTGACGTCACATACAAAAGAAAATGAGACCCCTCCACCTGAAAGGTAACTTCAAAAGTATCTGTAAATATTACTATCATATTATGTTATGGGTGGATAATTGCCATTCTCTAGGTAGTGGCCGATTTTCTTCAGATTTCAGTGGTTTGCTTTATGGACTAAACTTTGTAGGTGGGTTGAAGTGAATTACCAATTTCTTTTGCAGCTCTGCTGGTTCCCACCGAGTTGTCATTTGTAACATTCACGTGCTTTTTAATCCTAAAAGAGGAGACTTTAAACTTGGTCAGGTACTTTCCTTTAATGCCATATTCTAGTTTGTAGAAATCTTTTCCCAAACGACAGTTTTACTCTCTGATTTAACTCTATCTATACGCTATGGACATGGAAAAGTGTTAGTTGTCTGAGATAAAACTTTTGATGCAAAACACTTCGCCCCTTGCTTAACTTGGTTTGTTTAACTGTTTCCATTTATCATCTCTGTTACGTAGGTCAGGACACTCTTAGATAAAGCTCATGCTGTTTCAAAACTCTGGGATGATGCGCCTATTGTTCTTTGTGGGGATTTCAATTGTACACCAAAGGTAGGACATTCTTACTTTAACCAGTTGGTATACCCAAAAAAACCTGTTTTGTGACATGGTCATAACATTCTTCCACCTGGTTGCAGAGTCATTTGTACAACTTTATTTCAGACCGGAAGGTAAAGCTTCATTGTTAGGCAAGTCCTTCACCTATTAGCAACATTATATATATGGTTCACATTGTGTCTTGTGCTGCTCTCTGCAGTTGGATTTGTCTGGTTTGGCCAGAGACAAAGTTTCGGGGCAAGTTTCTGCTGAGTTTCGTCCACCAAGGCCAGAAAATTATACGACGAGGTAGAGCAAGAACTCACCAAGTTCTTCGACATCATTATGTATTTGGTTTTGCAACTTAACACCTCCATGTTTACCCTAGAATCTCGAGATCTACTCTGCTTTCGCAAATATCAGCATGGTTGATAGGCCTCCTCAATTTTCCAGGTTTCAGTCCGCCAATAAATCTCCACAAGGTCAAGTTCAACCACCACATTCGATCACAAATGCTCAAATGGAGAATAACTCCAACATAGATGTTGGAACGGCCCCCTCCGAGAAGATATATGAGCTTCCATGTGGTGATACAATTCTTGCTGGTCACGAAGCCACCTCCAGCTCTGACCAAGTATTACCACGCGAGAATATGGCCTCAGATTGTAATTTTGGAATAGAAAACAGAAAACCTGATGACTCCAGGAATCTCTCGATAGCTGAAGATCTTTCTTCAGTAACCATATCAGATACAGAACCTCAACATGCTTCCAGTGCTAGAGAAGATTTGAATACAGATCATTCTGTGAGTTCCGGTTTATCAGAAACAGAGCAATCTCCTGAGGAAATATGCTCCAGTGATCAAGATATTTCATCTAGTCTCTCCACCAAGGTTGACACTACTTTGGCTGAAATGAAACTAGATGGCTCAACATTGGACGAACCAGTAGTATTCGCGCAAGATGAAGAAGGTTTAGGAGAAGATGGGGAAACCTTTTTGGCTAAGCTACACGATAATAATGAAGACTTGAGTCAAAAAGGGGAACTTGTGAATGAAGTTCCACTTAAATGGAGTTTTGAAGCTTTTAATAGTGACAAAATCACTTATAGTCCATCTTCTTGGACTCCAATGGAGATAGCAACTGCAACAGGTGACCCAGAGAGAACTACGGTTGAACATGCTCTGGAGCTTAAAAGCACTTACTCAGAAGTGGAGGTATTGTAATATATCCCCCCTACAGTTTTTTCCTTTTACCTTCTGTTTCTTGAGAAATTATATTCTTAGGAAGCTGTTGAAATTTGTGGTTAGGGTCAAGCAAACACAAGGGATGAAAACGGAGAACCTGTAGTGACCAGTTATCACAGATGTTTCATGGGGACAGTTGACTACATATGGTATTAGCATTAGAAGCAAAACCATTTGTGGCAAACCTGAAATTAGATTACTTTATTATTGTGGATTATGCACGTTTTGACATATTCTCATGTTTGATTTCTGGTTTGGGTTAGGCGGTCGGAAGGTCTTCAAACAGTGCGTGTGCTTGCTCCAATACCAAAGCAAGCAATGCAGTGGACACCAGGCTTCCCGACTCCAGTAAAATCCCATGATATTGTTTATTATAAAGCCTAGCTTTTTAACTGAATTGATTACAAAACCTTTTTATGTTTGTATTTCTGGTTTGTTACAGAAATGGGGAAGCGATCACATTGCACTGGTTTCAGAGTTGGCCTTTTGCAGCAGCAAAACTCTGCCCAAAAGCTGATATGAAACAGGTGGTGACTTCATTAGAAATCTAAGAAAGTGTAAGGAGATTAGATGTTGGAGGTCTTGGGTTCAAAGCACGTCCTCGTTGCAATGTTCGTGATCTTAAGGTCGTTAATAGCTTATTTTATAGCCCAGCAAAACATCTGAGAGTAAAATTTTACAGAATCTCATAGGCTCCAGTTTTGTTTTTTCCTCCATCATAGTTTACTTTACAGTGACAAATTATATTTGAGTTTTTGAGGTTTTCTTTTTTAGCGACACTCGATTTCAGAAAATCTGCTATAAAAGTTTAAAGCATGCTTCTTGATTTTAAATAGCTTCAATTGTTAACCCCCAACTCTTTCAGCTTTAGTCTAGACTGACTCTTTCAATCATTACAAATATAAGGACATCTCACATTAGGACTTAACCTCTGCAATATAATTCAGAGCATCCAAAACTTGTTGCATCAATGGTCTTTTCTTCTTGTCCAGCTTGGTGCATGTTTGGATGACTGTGACCATCTTTGTTGCTGCATCCACAGGATAATCGCTTCCTATTCAGGAATCGATTATTTCCCCAATCTTATAGTTATCGGGCAAGAAAGATCCAGTCCAATCTAAGCTTTGATTCTTCAAAGTTGTTGATATATCTTGTGAACCAGCCAAAAGCTCAAGCAAGATCACACCAAATGTGTAAACATCGGTATCCATTCCTAAAATACCTACAAACATAACACAGTTGTCTTAACATTTAACAATGAAAGGTTAATATGAACTTGTAAAACAAAACTACCTGTCATAAACAATTCAGGAGGTATGTATTCAGTTCGTCCCACAAATGTCTCATCTTCCAAACGTTGACTTTTTGATTCAAGATAAAACAATTTCGCATTGTATTGCTGATGAAAATCCAAACTTAGGTATTAGTTTCTAAAATCACAAACAAAAAGAAAGAAGAAGAATGGAAATAAAGTCGTTACCACCTCGTCAAACATAATATTATGCATTCTGAGTTCTTGATGTAACGGGGTATTCTTGATCGAGTGTAGAAATGCAAGACCTTGAGCTGTTCCAATGGCTATCTTAACCCGTATATCCCATGGCAATGCCTCTTCTTCTGTTGAGAGAGAAACATGAAACTGTATATGTAAAGCAAAATTACCTAATACTGATTTATAGAATGGACACATTATATTAATTAGAAGAGAGATCGATCTTAACTTCCCAAAATGTAATGATCTAAACTTCCTTTGTGCAAGTCTTCTAAAACCAAGAGTGATTTGTTATCTTCACAACAGTAACCCAAAATTTTGACCAAGTTTGGATGACAAATTTTCCCTAGAGACTTAACTTCTTCCTGCAACTCATAGTTTTTTTATCCCCATCAATCAATAAGTACACAACACATAAAGATACAAAAAATAAAAAATAATTGAGTGAAAAAAATAGACAGACTTTGCTTACCACCCACTCTTGTTGAGCCTGTGAACTTATATGAAGATATTCGACAACAGAAACAGGGGTACCGGTTTTAGTTCTTGATAGTGCAAATGTGGTGTTATCGATGTAGCACTTGTAGAATGTTCGAAATCGAATATAGCGATCATCGCGAATTACAACCCTGTCTTGTCCGTTTATCTTGGTTGCTTTCATCCATTCCGTGAAGCTGAAGACTCTCAGATTCTCGTTTTGTACCTCCACGTCTTCATATTACATATATAAACGTGAGTTACGTATTTTTAAAACATTACATGTAAACAATAGTAAAGTGTATTTAAAAACAGAGATGTACCTGAAATTAGAGGGACGGTGAGAGGCTGGTAAGCAAATGAAGAAGGTTGTTGTTTGAAAGGCTTTACAATGTTTCCCATTGTTGATGATGCAAGGCTTGTTTCTCAATCTGCTCTCAAAATCGGAATGGAATTCACAAGATATTTACTTCTGGTTTCAAGAAATCTTGTTGGGTTTTAAAGAGGTTTAAAAGTTATTGTGCAAGGTCAAAAGAAAATCAACGCTTTGAAAAAGTTTCTTTGAGCTTAGATAGAGAAAAAAACAACCACTATATGATGACAGTAGTACTGGTTACTAAGTTCGGGAAAAAATTCTTAAACTTAAGTAAAGAATCTCATAAAAGTGCTAAGAGTCAATTTTAGTAAGTTATTGACTTATTATTGCTTAGTTGATTAGAAGTTTTTCTATAAGACTCAGTAAACAGTTTCAGAAAAAGTGTTGTCAATTTTTATTGACTTCTTGCTTAGTTGATTATAAATACAGAGGCTCTAAATGGTAACTTTGGGACGTATAGGGCACCATTATTATTATTATGGAGTAAATGTACAAAAAGACAAAACCAAAAAACGCGTTAATTTGTATTCCTTCTCCTTATACTAGCTGAACAGTGAATAGCCTGAATTGAACGGGTATTTGAATATTTATTTTTACTTTTTTTTTGCTAAACAAATTTTTACTTTTTCTTTTCTTTCTATTTGTTAATTCTAATAATTGAACAAAATTTTACGAATTTTCAAAATAAAAGTCATTGGTGATATATTAATTTGTATATAAAACGTATTTCATTACGATTTGTGTTTTATTAAGTTACAACTGAAAAGAAAAAAATTAAAAAAAGCTAGCGTGAATGTCTTTTATATTGTTGTATTAACTTGCACAGTTTTACAAACGCAGGCCAGTCTGCGTTCATCTGGTCCACCTTGCCACATAAAAAAAAAAAAAAAAATCTGACCGCAACAAGCCGGTTCTAACGACAGCGGTTTATGTAGCTATGTCCAAACTTTTCTTTTTTTGTGGTAAATAATTAAAAAATAAACTAGCAATTACCTTTTAAGATTATTAATTTTTTTGTAAATATTCTATCTTTTATACACTAAAAATCTTTACATTATGACATATTTCATAGATTTTACTTCATTGACTATGTAAAAATATTGATTTATATATAGAATTAATATTATTTATTAAAAGTTAGTAGTATACTAGTATGTGACTGTGGGTCGTGTCCACCATTGGCTGGTCCACGAGGTCCACTGCTTAACCGGTCTAAAATTTTTATGTACATACCCACCGCATGACAGGCCGGGTTTGACTTGGCTCGCCCTCTCTATTTTGACATCTCTATCTGCAATCCTGTTTTAGTTTCGTTCCTAGGGTTTTAACAAATTGAAGGATTTTCTAGGGTTTGGTTCCGTTGTCGTTTCAATTATTCTCTGCGTCTCTACCTTTGGTTGTTACTGTTTTTCTGTGTGGCTCAGACTCAAGTTTCTTGTGTGGGTTTTGTGTACGTAAGATATGGACAAAATCAGTGGATTTTCTGATGATGAATTGCTCGTGAAGATCTTATCGTTTCTTCCAACAAAAGTTGCTGTAAGCACGAGTATTTTGTCAAAGCAATGGAGGTTTCTTTGGATGCGGGTACCAAAACTTGAGTACGATGCCACCATCTATTGTGATATAGAGAAAAGAAAGAGGATGCGGAGTTTTATTGACAGGAATCTGCCATTACATAGAGCTCCCGTAATAGAGAGCTTGTGTCTCAAGTCTTGTTCATCGTTTCGACCTAAAGGTATCAAATCTTGGGTTGACATTGCGGTTTCACGGTGTTTGCGTGAGCTAAGGGTTACTTATTATATGAAAAAATGGGGGACCTATGCATTACTGCCGAGTAGTTTGTATAGTTGCAAATCTCTAGTGACATTGAAACTGAACTACGGGATTTTCGTGGACGTTCCTTGTATGGTTTGTCTCCCCTCCTTGAAAACTTTGCACCTTCAAGGTGTGAAATACGCAGATGAAGAATGTCTTCAACGGCTTTTATCCAATTGCTCTCTTCTCGAAGATCTGGTTGTGGAACTATGTAAAGGTGACAATGTGAGAAAGTTTGCGGTTATCATCCCGTCATTACTTAGATTGTCGTTTGAGATTTCTAATTCGTGTACTTGTGATGAGTATGTGATAGATACTCCTTCTTTGAAGTATTTCAAAGCTAGGGATTTTAGTAAGAGTCTCTCGTGTTTGATTAAAAATATGCCTAAGTTGGAAGAGGCCGATATTGCTCTTCGTGGATCTTCTGATGTCAAGAAGCTTCTCAAACCTGTCACTTCTGTCAAACGTCTTTCGTTATGCTTAGAAGTCAACAATGTAGAGGTAATTTGACTCCATTGATATAACTGATCAATTAATCTCTTCAAAATCTCACTTTATCATTTAGATTACTAAACCTTACTTCGTACAGGATCAATATGGTGATGATATTGTCTTTAATGAGCTTGAGCATCTCAAGTTACGCATACTTAAATCATATTGGTCCAAGTTACTACTCTGGTTGCTCAAAGGTTCTCCCAAACTACGAGACCTCGAGCTCAAAGTAAGTTCTTCGATATATGTACTCCTATTATATTTTAGCTAATCCTTATAGTACCTCTTATATTTTTTATTTTTTTTAATCTAAGGCAATCTTTGCACGAGATACATTGCTTTGTTGGAAGCAAATAATGATTGATGTTCCTCAATGTTTGTTGTCGAGTCTCCAAACTTTCAAGTGGACATGTTATGGTCCAACAACAGAAGAGAGAGATCTGGCGACATATATCTTGGAAAAATCTTGCCAATTAAAGACTGCGAGAATCGTGATTGGTTTAAAGTTGGATCCAGAAAAGAAGCTTGAGATGAAGAACGAGTTATTTTCTTCATGTAGTTCAACCACATGCAACCTCGACCTCATTTTCAATTTGGAAAAAGAAAAAAAAAAACTTGCAATAACATAACATCTTTGGATTTGATCTGTTAAAAGTTGTTGTTTTTAACGATAAATTTTTTAATATCGTAATTCCAAAGATGATGAAATTAAAAAAGATCAGAATTATGGATTAGGCCCAACTAAAATCTAATTGGGTTTATCAAAAGTCAACTTTATGGGCTTTAATTTATTTATATCTCCAGGCTTCAACGTGAGTACAAATGTTCTTCTTCTTCTTCTCTCTCTCTACCAATTCCGCTGGATTTTCTCACTCTCTCGATAAAGCTTCTCCGTTCTCCACATCTCAACATTTTAGGCGTTTTTCGCGGCATTTATTTCGAATTCGCGTGAAGAAGATTCTTTACAATTGCTTGTATGTTTTCATTTCTTCTTCAGAATTATCTTCGTCGTCCGTTGTAGTTGATTTTCGAGGCTTTTCTCTTCATGGGTTCGGCTTCGATTGGTTACCAAATCGGAATCTCAGCTCGATTTTACGGCAATTTTAATTTGAGCTCAGATATTACTGTCTCCTCGCTTCCATGTAAAGTTGATGTTTCCATAAAGAGCCTATTCTCAGCTCCAAGCTCCACTCACAAGGTAAAGGACCCGTCTTTGGTTGTTTCTATTAATCTCGTTTATGCCAATAACACAAAAGTGCCAAACTTTCAATCTGGTTCTCAATAATTCTATCAATTGCTTCTTCTTTTTTGCTTCGGATTTAGATCGTCTTTAGTTGGTGGATTCTCCTAATGTAGGCGTTTGAAATCCAGGAATGTTCAAATCGAGCTCGGGTATGTTGTTCTTTGCCAAATACTGATGAATACTGCGATGAGAAATTTGAGACGCCAATACTAGACACCATTGAGACTCCATTGCAGTTGAAGAATTTGAGTGTTAAGGTGGATTTCTTCATGTTCTTATGCCGTATGTAGTTGAATGAAAGCTTAAAAGGATTGAGGTTAATGAGGATGGTTTTTCTTCTCGTAGGAGTTGAAGCTATTAGCTGATGAAATCCGTACAGAGCTTCATTCTGTATTATGGAAGAAGACCCAAAAGTCTATGAACCCTAGCTTTGCTGCTATAGAGCTTACCCTTGCTCTGCATTATGTTTTTCGTGCCCCGGTTGACAATATATTGTGGGATGCTGTGGAACAAGTAAGCTTATGTTTTGAAAATTCAAGGGATTGATGATCTGATTTTCTTATGTTTTGGTGGAAGGGTTTGATTTGTTTACTGTGGTGTTAACAGCTTTTTTTTTGTCCTTTGTAGACATATGCACATAAAGTCTTGACACGACGCTGGTCTGCAATACCATCGAGACAAAAGAACGGTACTTCTGGGGTCACTTCTCAATTGGAGAGTGAATATGATTCTTTTGGGACCGGTCATGGCTGCAACAGTATTTCTGCTGGGCTCGGTAATATTTTCGTCACCCTTTATTAAAGAGTCAGTTGCCTATAGTTATAGCTTTTTACTTCTTTTTTTGCCTTTTTTTGTGTAAAACAAGAAGTAGACTTGGCTAATGAATGCTATTATCGATATGGTACGCTGAACGTTTATTTCTGTTTCTTAGGATTAGCGGTTGCTCGAGATATAAAAGGAAAGAGAGACCGGGTTGTTGCTGTGATAGACAATGTGACAATAACTGCTGGTCAAGCATATGAGGCAATGAGCAATGCTGGTTACTTAGATTCTAATATGATTGTTATACTAAATGATAGCCGTCACTCTTTACATCCAAATATGGAGGAGGGATCCAAGGCATCCATCAGCGCACTTTCTAGCATCATGAGTAAAATCCAATCTAGCAAAATTTTCCGGAAATTTAGAGAACTAGCCAAAGTATGCATTTTCCATACTCTCTTTATGAAACTTAGTTGCTTACAATTTTGATGCTGGAAATTTGGTGTTTAATGTTATTTGAATGTTTGTTTTTGGTGTGGATTTTGACAGGCTATGACGAAAAGAATTGGAAAGGGCATGTATGAATGGGCAGCAAAAGTCGATGAGTATGCACGAGGTATGGTTGGACCAACAGGATCAACTCTCTTTGAAGAACTTGGTTTGTACTACATTGGTCCTGTTGATGGACACAACATTGAAGATCTAGTTTGTGTTCTCCGAGAAGTATCTTCTCTAGATTCAATGGGTCCTGTGTTGGTCCACGTGATCACTGAGGAAAATCGAGATGCAGAAACCGGAAAGAACATCGTGGTCAAAGGTATATCTGTCTGCTTATGTTATTTTCCTGAGAATATGTGCTTATCCAAATCTTGACTTTGTATTTTTTTTTTTTTTTTCTCAGACAGACGCACTTACAGTGATTGCTTTGTTGAGGCTTTGGTGATGGAGGCAGAAAAGGATAGAGATATTGTTGTTGTTCATGCAGGAATGGAGATGGATCCATCACTTCTTACATTTCAGGAGAGATTTCCAGACAGGTTTTTCAATGTCGGAATGGCTGAACAGCATGCTGTCACATTCTCTGCTGGTCTTTCTTCTGGAGGCCTCAAGCCCTTTTGTATTATTCCCTCTGCTTTTCTACAAAGAGCTTATGACCAGGTACACTTTCCCCTAGCACAGAGTAAGATTGTTCTAAAAGGTTCTTTATTACAAGCAAATGGCCTTAGTGTCTTTGATGGTTTTTTTAGGTGGTCCATGATGTAGATCGGCAGAGAAAGGCGGTGCGATTTGTTATTACAAGCGCAGGGCTTGTTGGATCTGATGGTCCAGTGCAGTGTGGAGCTTTTGATATAGCTTTCATGTCATCCTTACCAAACATGATAGCCATGGCTCCAGCCGATGAGGATGAGCTTGTAAATATGGTTGCAACTGCAGCTTATGTCACTGACCGCCCAGTTTGTTTCCGGTTCCCTAGAGGCTCCATCGTCAACAGGAATTATCTTGTCCCCACTGGACTACCAATTGAAGTAAGTTCCAATCTAATCTTCAAGTCTTTTGTTGCAAAGACAGACTGTGCTGACACGAGAACTGCTTTATCAAATTAGAGTAGATCGGAAGAGGAAGAGTTCTCGTAGAAGGTCAAGATGTGGCTTTGCTTGGGTATGGAGCCATGGTTCAGAATTGTCTTCATGCTCACTCGCTTCTCTCAAAACTGGGTTTGAACGTGACTGTAGCTGATGCAAGATTTTGCAAACCGCTAGACATCAAGCTTGTGCGTGATCTTTGTCAGAACCACAAATTCCTCATCACGGTTGAAGAAGGCTGTGTTGGAGGGTTTGGTTCGCATGTGGCGCAGTTCATAGCCCTCGATGGCCAGCTCGATGGGAATATCAAGGTAGAGAGACAAATCAAAACCGCATGTTCTCATCTCTTTCTTCTTTTTGGTTTTGGGTTACTAATTTACTCTTTTTGGGAATAAACATTGTCTAGTGGAGACCGATTGTGTTACCAGATGGCTACATCGAAGAAGCATCGCCTAGGGAGCAGCTTGCTCTTGCCGGGCTAACTGGACATCACATAGCAGCAACCGCTCTGAGTCTTTTGGGACGAACTCGGGAAGCATTGCTTCTCATGAGCTAGCTTAACCTTCACAAGAAGCTAAGAGACTTAAAAGAGGCATCACATATCTATGACTTGTTAAGAGAAGTGAATGATCAGTGTAATTATTGAGTTTCATCAACAAAATTTGTAGATAATACATTCGGATTCAAGAACCAATTTGATATCCTGATTTTGGAAGAACAATCATTTAGCTATGTATGTTGTAAATGTAGAGATGGAAATAAATTCAATACTTTTTACGCGGTTTTCTCAATTTTCATATTCCCCAATTTGTTGTTGTTGTTGTCAGGTCCCTAATATACAGCTACTAGTTTTTCTATTTGGTGTTAACAACAGTTACATGTCCCAAATCTGGAAACAAACAAAATATAGAACAGAGACATGTATTTTCGACACTTGAGAGTCTTTTAATAAAAAGCTTCCCTTTAAAGAGTTACTGTCAATATTCGTTTAATTACGAATCTTCTTCTTCTCGATCTCTGTCTCTCTCTCGATCATTTCGCTTCTTTGCTCTGAATCGTGTGGTTTCGAATCTAATTGTAAGTTTTCTCCTTTTCATTCATTTTGTGTCAATCGATCTCTTAGAAGTCGATCGGAATCAAGTAAAAGATCGGAACTTTTACCTAGATTTTCTCAGGAATCGAAAAATTCTTTGTGATTTAGCAGAACCCATGATCGTTGCATCTAGTAAAAAAAGACCCGATCTTTTAATTCAATTGTTGACAAACATGATGATGCTTTCTCTGTTGCAGTTGAATTGAAAGATGGAAACAGAAACGGAACATGATAGAACTGTCTCTGTCGATGACGACGACAGTCTCGTACCAGAGCCAAGCTCAACAAAAGAAAGCTTTTTTGAAGATCTCTCGCTTACTGGGCAAGTTATGAATCCTGAACTTTCAAGTGCAGGCCAAGTTTTGACAAAAGTTGAATTGGATTTTGCTTTTGTCTCTGAGAAATTGGTCAATCTTAGTCTTCTTACTATGCAACTCGGCACGAGGGAAAATGATTTTGAGTCTTTTGTTTCTAAGAAAGAAGAAGAAGAAGAGCCTTCGAGTAATGGTGATGACGATGATAATTCTGCTGAGAAGGCGTTGGAGTTTGATCTCTTATCTTCAATTCTCAATTCAGAGGTGAAAGAACTTGAATCGCTTCTTGGTTTTCTCCAGAACGAGATTCAAAGTGCCCGTGTCATGATATCTCCGTTTCAACATGATGGAGAAGCTTTCTTGGATTTGGAAGGGAAACTGCATGACACTGAACAATCTTTGGGTCAGTTAATGGATCAAGTGGTGGAAATGAAGAAGCAATCTTCTAACTTTCAGAGGTTATCTTCTGGTTTGGATGAACAAGGAAGCTGTAAGTGACAAACATAACCAATTTAGCTTCTTTTTAACCTTGTTGTGATGACTTGATGGATAAAATGCTCAGGCTTTGATGGAAATTATGTAACTTTGCTTTGTCAGGGTCTGGAGGGCAAGCTTCAGTGTCTCAAAACGATGGTGAGTTTGGTGATCTGAGCGCTAAGATCAATATGCAGACTGCTGATCAGCAAAGGAACGTTTTGAGGATGCTTGAGAAATCTTTGGCTAAGGAGATGGAACTTGAGAAGAAACTAAGTGAATCAAGAAATACTGAACGAGAACTAGAGATGAAACTATATTCTTCTGAGCAGGATGTTGTCTACATGGAAGAAGTAACCGAAGATGCCTTCTCGAGGTGGCTTGAGGCAGATAATGCTGCTGAAGTCTTTAAGGGAACATCAAAGGAGATGTCTGGAAAACTCCAGATTCTTCAGTTCAATCTAAGTGGCTCTTTTAAGCGGGAAGACAACTTGAAGTCAGAGCTTGTTGATTCAAAGGAACGTTTAGAAGCTAAGGAATGTGCCTTGCACAAGCTTGATAGCAGCAATGCAAGACTTACTGACTTTCTGATGGCACAAACAGAAGGCTTAAAAGATAATTTGAGAGAGGCTGAGGAAAAATTGATTCTGTTGAATACTGAGAATTCCACATTAAGTGAAAAAGTTAGCTCCCTGGAGGAACAACTGAATGAATATGGGCTTCAAACAGAAGATGCGGATGCTACTTCTGGTGCTCTGATAACAGATCTTGAACGTATCAACGAGGAACTGAAAGATAAATTAGCCAACACTGAAGCAAGGGCTGAGGAAGCAGAATCCAAGTGCAAAATCCTAGAAGAAAGCAAAAAAGAGCTTCAAGACGAGTTGGGGACTTTCAGAGACAAGGGCTTCACTCTGGAGAAGTTAGCATCGCTTGAGAAACACTTGAGGGACTCAGACCTTCAACTAGAACATGCAGTTGCAGCTGTTGAAGCAAGTAAAGAAAAGCAGAACTTGTTATATTCTACTGTTTCTGATATGGAGGATGTGATTGAGGATCTAAAATCAAAAGTTTTGAAGGCTGAAAACAGGGCTGACTATACGGAAGAGAAGTTGATCATGGTATCTGAGTCTAACGCAGATCTCAATGAAGAACTGAAATTCTTTAAGGGTAGATTGAAAGAAGGGGAGAAATATTTACAGCAAGCAGAAGAAAGAAAATTGCGAACCGCCAAAGATATCGCTGTACATAACAAGATCATGAAAAAACTGGTCATGCAACTAGCTGCTGAACGAGAACGACTTCATAAACAGGTATTAAGAGATTAATATATTCGTAAAACCCAGTTCGCTGTTAGTTCATGTCTTTGTAGCTTCATCATCATCACAGTGGATGCTTAGATGTAGTGACTTATTTGCAGATAACCAACCTGTCAAGAGAGAATTGTGTGTTGATGGTGAAGTTGAAAAAGATTGGAAAAACTGGTTATATGAAAAGTGGCAATGGAAGTGAAGTTTCACCAAAGTCGGACCAGAATGCTTCTTCTTGCCATCAAGGAAGTAGACTTCAAGCCACCGTCACTTCACTAACTAATTCAGAGGTAACTTAATTCTTCCTTACAAAAAATCTGATTTTGCAGGCATCTAAGTGAGTTTTTATAGTCCAACAATCAAAAATTATGAATCTAATCTTGACGTTATTCTATAAAGACTTTGTAAAAAAGTAACGGTTGTCACCTTTTTGTAGGAGGAAGAAACAGGTTCAAAATCAGATATTGGAAGTGTAAGGAGATTAGATGCTGGAGCTCTTGGGTTCAAGCACATTCTCGTTGCAATGCTCGTGATCTTAATATCGTCAATAGCTTACTTTATATCCCAGCAAAACATGTAAGAGTCTTTAACTTTTTTCCGAAATCTCAGACTCCAGTTTTGTTTCTCTCTTTGTCATAGTTTACAATGACAGATTATATTTTAGTTCTTTTTGGCTATCCAGTTACATAAAATCTGCTATAAAAGTGATTCCCCGACTCTTTCAATTTTAGTCTCAGCACACTATTACAATATCTTTTTCAGTGTCAACAAGTAGTAGTACCTCTACACATTAGTCCTTAATCTCTGCAATATAATTCAGACCATCCAAAACTTGTTGCATCAATGGTCGTTTCTTTGTGTCATGCGCTGTGCATTGGTTGATGAGTGTGCCCATCTGTGTCGCCGCCTTCGCAGAATAATCGTTCCCAAGTCGAGGATCGATTATTTCCTCAATCTTATAATCATTGGGCAAGAGAGATGTAGTCCAGAATTCTACGCCTTCCTTATTCTTAATTTTTTTCCTATCCTTGGAACCCATTAAAAGTTCAAGCAAGATCATACCAAATACGCAAACATCGGTCTTCATATCCAAAAGACCTAATACATACATTACACAATTGTCTTAACGTTGAACAACGAAAGATTTAATCAGAGTTTGTAAAACAAAAGTTCATAGTTTCGTGTACCGAACGTTCCATATTCAGGAGCTAGGTATCTAAATCTTCCCGCGATGAGACCTTCATCTACCAAGCTTCGTGTGGTTGATTCAAGATAAAACAGTTTTGCATTGTATTGCTGATGAAATCCAAACTTAGATATTAATTTCTAAGATCATAAACAAAAAGAGAGAAGAAGAATGTAAATAAAACCATTACCACCTCGTCAAGCATAATGTTATGCATTCGGAGTTCTCGATGTAGCGGGCTGTTCTTGATCGAGTGGAGAAACGCAAGACCTTGAGCTGTTCCAATGGCTATCTTAACACGTATTTCCCATGGCAATGCCTCTTCTTCTTCTTCTGTTGAGGGAAACATGAAACTATATGTAATGCAAAAACTGTCTATATCGATTTTTAGAATGGACCCATTAACTAGAAGAGATCTTAACTTCCGAAAATGTACGAGTCCAGACTTCCTCTGTGCGAGTATTCAAAAACCAAGAAGAGTGGTTTGTTGTCTTCAGAACAGTAACCCAAGAAATTGACCAAATTCTGATGCGACATCTGTCCAAGAGACCTCACTACTGCCTGTGCCCATCATATAAGCAGACAAGACATATTACAAGGAATAAGAGACAGGTATCGATATTGCGTAAAAATGGACAGACTTAGCTAAGCTTACCATCCAGTCTTGTAGAGAGCGTGAACTATCACATTCCATGACAGAAACAGCGACTCCCGTTCCATTTCTTGATGGTGCAAATGTGGTTTCATCTATGTAGCCTTTGTAAAATTTTCGAACAGAGCCATCCTCGCATTCTACGACCCTGTCTTGTCTGAATTTCTTCGTTGCTTTCTTCAAATCCGCGAATCTGAAGACTCTCAGGTTCTCGTTTCTAAAGACTCTCAGATTCTCGTTTTCTGGCTCCACTTTTCATAGACATTACATATAAATCGAACAACGCATTTATATTTTAGACAGTATCCGTAAACAAAATGTAAAGTGCTTAAAAAAACAGAGATTTACCTGAAAATATTGGAGGGATAATCAGAGGCTTGGGAGCAAGTAAGGGAAGTTGTTGTTTGAGATGCTTTAGAGAATTTCCCATTGTTGATGAAGGAAAGAGGAAGATGACTAAAGATATGTAGATTTTTGGCTTCAAGATTGTAACAAATCTTTATAGGGTTTTAGTAAGAGTTTGTAACTTATTAAAGAAGCTACCGAAGAAAAAAAAGGGTTTAGACTGGCCTCAGAATTCAACCCAATTGCTCACTCAGGCCAAACAAGGAAAAAGGCGTAGAAGGCATGGTTGGGTATGTCTGTATCCATATAAGGCAAGTTTGTGGAAATATTTCTAAGACTCATTTATAGAGGAAGATTTTATCTTTCAAACTTTTATTCCAAACTTGTTCAACTTCAAATCTCATTACCTCTTATACACATTAATCTTTAATCTCTGCAATATCATTCAAACCATCAAAGACTTGTTGCATCGATGGTCGTTTTCTCGTGTCCAACTTGATGCATCTTTTGATGAGTTTTCCCATCTGTGTCGCTGCATTCACAGGATAATCATTGCCAAGTCGAGGATCGATGATTTCCCGGATTTTAGATTGATCAGACAAGAAAGGTTTAGTCCAGACATGTAAGCTTTGCATGTTCTCATTCTTTTTACCATCTGAAGCTTTCAAACCAGTTAAAATCTCAAACAAGATCACACCAAATGTATACACATCACTCTTCGTTCCCAAATGACCTACGTACATTACACAATTGTCTTAAACATCGAACCACGAAAGAATACTTAAGAGTGTTTGTTAACAAAACTTAAGATTTTGGTGTACCTGAGATTGCATATTCAGGAGCTAAATATACAGTTCTTCCTATGAATGCAGTCGTCACACTTTCTTCTAACAAACATAGTTTCTTTGATCCAAGATAGAACAATTTTGTATTGTAGTTCTGATGAAATCCAAAAGTTCATGTTTCATTATTATTGTAAGATTATAAACAATAAGAACAGCAAGAAGAGTGGTCTAAAGTCATTACCTCGTCAAGCAAAATGTTATACATTCTGAGTTCACGATAAAGCGCGCTGTTCTTGACAGAATGTAGAAATGCAATACTTTGAGCTGCTCCTATGGCTATCTTGACACGTGTTTCCCACGGCAATGCTTCTTCTTCTTCTTCTGTTGAGAAAACATGAAACTGTATGTAAAGGAAAATTGTTGACATTTTCACATTCTCTCTATCTTTCACTCTTTTTCTCTTGTTTGTGTTCACTTGTTCTAGAGAGAAAACAAGAACACATTTACTTTAATCTTCTACATTGATAATTGATCGGATCACTTGGATAACATTACACAACACCACACACACACTCTTATACTAGTTTTACTTCTACTTACTACACACACTTGCACCATGCTTCTACTTGGACTCTAGACCATACTTCTAGGTATTATCACCCTAAGACTATAACCAAACTTACAAGCAAGGTTAACCAACAACTCTTACACAACAACAACTCTAGTCTTTAGCAACTCTACTTAGTCTGAGTTTTAGACTAACAAAAACACATTTCCTTTTATTTGGGCCTTAACCAAAACGCAGCCCATTAGTCTTCTTAGGACCAAACCACACAAAGCCCAACTTCCTTGTTGTCTTGTCTTCTGTCGTTGACTTCTTCTTCTTCTCTTGGACGACTTCTTCGTCATCTTCTTCGTTGTGCTTCTTCTCTTTTCTTCATCTTCTTCTCACTGATTTCTATTTCTTTGTTGCAGGATTTAATCAAGAACTCAAATCTCAACACTCCCTCTTGAGTTCTTTGATTAAATCCCCAATTTCAATTTAGGGATTTTAATCCCATCGCTTCTTCTTCTTCGGCCTCTCTTCTCTTCTCCGGCGAGCATCTCCTTCTTTCTTCTATCTGTGGTTCTTAGCTTCTCCGACGACAGCTAGAGGTCACAACTCTCACCGATCACCAGTCACCGTCACGGTGAAAGTCTCTGCCGCCGTCTTCAACCACCACATTTTCTTTCGGTAAGTTTGCTCTTCTCCCTCTTAAGCTGAACCTCCATGGATCCAGTTTCTTCATTTTGTGCGAATATCTTTGCCATCTCTTGGCTAGTTTTCTTCGCAATTTCCTCTGTTTCTCTTTGATCAAATCCTTGACCAAAGACTCTTTTCTTGCAGGTAACACTTCGACCCTTTCCTTGAGCCTTCTTCATGTCACCTTCAAGTCTTCTCCGTGAGCTCTTCTCACGTCTCTTGCTCGGCTGACATTGCAACCGGCTTCAGCTCCCACTGTGGTGAGCTTCTTCTTTGCTTGGTGTCAACTGTGATCACCAGCCTTGTTCTCTTTTTTTTTTTCGATTCTCCGAACCATCACCTTAGCTTTAGCCTTGGACTTTTGACTCTGGCACCATCACCCGGCTTCTCTTACCGTAGTCTCTTAGGTTTCTCCATGAGTCTCATCCTAGCTTTCTTTGCCTTAGTCGTTTGGTTCTTTGAATCTCCACCTCGGTTTTTCTCTAACCTTAGCTTCTTAGGCTCTTGAATCATCAACCTCCGCTTTCTCGGACTTGGTTTGTTTGACTCCTTGAACCGTTGGCTTTGGTCTTTCTCTAACCTTGGCTTCTATCTTTCCTTCTCGTTTCAGCTGAAGAACCGCATGGACTCTCCACTTCATCGAGCATCTTTGAGCTTCATTGAGACTTGTCGAACAAGGACAGAACTCTCCTTCACAATACCATCTCCACACCGTTGTCTTCATTGCTTCTTCCAGAAGATCTCCACGTCTACTTGGATGCACCTGAAGCCCTCCTTCTCTAAGGTACGGTGTGAAAGAGTTTGTGTAGGTTGGTGGTGCACTTTTCACCACATCTCTTTCCTTCTCTTCTTTTCCGACATAGTCTCAGCTTTGCTCTTCTTTTCCCTCAGCCTTACACTTCTCTTTCTTGTGCAGGCTCTTCTCTTCTTTTGTCTTGAGCACAGGTCCACTCAAGAACTTTTGCCTATGAGCTCAGGTCCGCTCACGGCTTCTCTTCCAGAGGTTTGTCACTTCAACCTCTGTCTTCCTCTGTTCTTCTTCTCTCAGGTCCGGATCCTCTTGGTCTTTTTCTCACCAAAATTTAGGTCCGTACCTCTCTTTTCTTTTCTTCTTCTTTGATGGCTGTCTCCATCTTCTTCACAGCTTGGAGGTAGCTTCTCTCATGGACCCATCCTTCTTTCTTGAACAGGCTCCAAGGATAACTATAGCTCTGATACCATGTTGACATTTTCACATTCTCTCTATCTTTCACTCTTTTTCTCTTGTTTGTGTTCACTTGTTCTAGAGAGAAAACAAGAACACATTTACTTTAATCTTCTACATTGATAATTGATCGGATCACTTGGATAACATTACACAACACCACACACACACTCTTATACTAGTTTTACTTCTACTTACTACACACACTTGCACCATGCTTCTACTTGGACTCTAGACCATACTTCTAGGTATTATCACCCTAAGACTATAACCAAACTTACAAGCAAGGTTAACCAACAACTCTTACACAACAACAACTCTAGTCTTTAGCAACTCTACTTAGTCTGAGTTTTAGACTAACAAAAACACATTTCCTTTTATTTGGGCCTTAACCAAAACGCAGCCCATTAGTCTTCTTAGGACCAAACCACACAAAGCCCAACTTCCTTGTTGTCTTGTCTTCTGTCGTTGACTTCTTCTTCTTCTCTTGGACGACTTCTTCGTCATCTTCTTCGTTGTGCTTCTTCTCTTTTCTTCATCTTCTTCTCACTGATTTCTATTTCTTTGTTGCAGGATTTAATCAAGAACTCAAATCTCAACAAAAATTCAGTATACTGATATTTAGAAATGGACCCATTGATTAGAAGAGATCTTAACTTTCGAAAATATGACGGTCCAAACTTCCTTTATGCAAGTATTCGAAAACTAAGAATGATTTGTTATCTTCACAACAATAGCCTAAAAGTTTGACTAAATTGGGATGAGAAATACGTCCAAGAGACTTCACTTCCTCCTGCAACACAATAGTTTTTGTGTCCATCAGATGCATAAGTACATATCTATATTAAGAAGACAAACTTTAAAAAAAATAATGGACAGATTTTGGTTACCTTCCAATCTTGTAGAGTCTGCGAATTATCCTGATAACATTCCAAGACAGATACAGCGATTCCAGTTCTTGATGGAGCAAAGGTTGTCTCATTGATGTAGCCTTGGTAAAATGTTAGAATACATCCGTTATCATCCGTTATCATCCGAAATTGTCTGAATTTCTTTGTTGCCTTGCTCAATTTCGCAAAGCTGAACTCTCTCAAATACTCATTTTCTGACTCCCCTTTTTTATACATAACATATACGTAATTAAATTTTATATGTAAACAAAAGTAAAGTGCATATGAAAACAGAGATGTACCTGAAATTGGAGGATTGATGAGAGGCTTGGGAGAAGCTGAAGAAGGTTTGAGAGGCTTTAGACAGTTTCCCATTGTTGATGAAGATGTTAAATCTGTAGGATTTTGATTTCAAGATTTTAACAGATCTTGTAGGGTTTATTTTATGAGGTTGAAAATGATTTAAGTGTGAAAGAATCTTCAAAAAAGGTTGGGCTGTCTCTGAATTCAACCCTTTAAAAAGTCATGTTCACATTCAAAGCCAAAAGAATCCACAGTATAAATGCATATAAAGCCAAATTTAGTAAACAGTTCTAGAATAAACAGGAATTGAAAAATTAGATCTCGTTCTCTGTTCGAAACAAAAGAGATCATGCAGTGAATATAAAACAGTGAATATAAAAAAGGTAAAACATAATTAAATTTAACTTAGATTAGAGTCATGCAGACTAAACAGCCTGAGTTTGGGAAATAGAACAATAACTAGTGTCTCAAACAACGACGAAAGAGATGGCTCATAAGTCAAAAGCCAGGTTGGTTGAAGTAGTAAGGACTATGTTGGTTCACGTAGTAAGAACCATGTTGTGTCCAATAACAACAAGGTGTGTAGGGATTATATTGCGGTGCAAACTGAAACTGGTTCCAATTGGGTACATAGACTTCTACTTGTTGGACGTTTTGGTTATTGTTAACCCTAGCACCAATATAAGCAAGGTTGCACTTGGCCTCTCGTCCGTCTATGACCGGTTTTGGATTCTGGCAAGCTCTCGTTGCAGATTCAGCATCTCTAAACGTGACAAAACCATAACCCTCTGATCGTCCCGTTTCTCTATCACAAACCACATTAACATGGATAATTTCTCCAAATTGTTGGAAGTAGCTTTTCAAACCTTCATTTCTTGTTTTCCAAGGCAAACCTCCCACGTATATCTTGGTGTATCTCGTGTCGACGTTTTGGTTCGCGTAATGTTGAGCCATGTCTCTGTCACAAAGTCTTAAGAAGAAAAAAGTAAAAAGAAAGTCCCAACAACCGAGAAAAGAAAAAAAGATGAATTGAACGAATGAGGATAAATGTGTACATTTAATTTTCTTTCTGCATCCAATAATAAACATGAATTAGATATACTAGAAATTCGAAAGTTAAATAGAACTTATTGAAAGATATGTGTACAGTGTATATCCAAAATAATAATTCAGGAAACGAAACGAAACCAAATTCCCCCTATTAAAAAGAGATGAAGATAATAAGTAAGAGAGAATGGATATGTTTTTTTATGAAAGAGAAACAATTTCATTACCATATATGAGAAGCGAGAAACAAACACAAGATAAACAAAGAAGAAACGAAAAGATGAACTTACAAAAAAAGAAATACTCTGACGAACAGAGAGACCAAAAGATACAACAGAAAACAAAACTTTACCCTTATCTCTGATATGTCAGGGTTTAGCAGAATTATAGAAAAGTTAAAGTCCACTTTCCCTTTTATAGGTTACTTATGGTTTAGTTGACGAAATTTTTTGATGGGCCCAAACTTAAGTCCAAGACCAAGCCCAAGTCCAAACTCTTTTGATTCCAACACCAGCGGCTACAAAACGACTTTTCTCTTTTGTATCTGTCAATTTTGATTTCTTTGCACACAATCAATCTTTCACATTATATTGTAAGTAGCTATAGGAAGCATTAATGAATATGATTTAGGAAGCCATCTAATTAAGTACTCCTTAAGCTTAGATCATTTAAACACAAAAGATCGATGCCCACAACACGAAAACTATATATTATAATGGCTATAAATTATTATAAATGCGATCAATGTGGAGAAGTGTATCTAAAAAAGGATAGGCATGGAGTGAAAGAGTGAAGGCATTCCCATGTGAGTCACATTCACACGAGGGTCCTAAAAATATTGATGAGCTTATCCTCCTTGTCTTCTATTAATGCTTTTTAAGTTCCCAGCTAATATTGTTAGTAGTTTGATAGTGATACCACATGTAATTTTACTTTTTTGGAATATATGAGAGTTTTTTAAAGATATTTGATTCTGATACTTCATGAGATGATGCAATAAATAATCAACATCCTAACAAAAATAATAAGTAACACACTTATGCAGTAAAATTCTTAAAAACAATATAATAGCTTACCGTCACAATTTAATTTAATCAATCAACCCTTTAGTTTTAACTGAAATTCCAACCCTTTGATTAAATATCTATCAACTCGTCTATAATAATAAAATAGATCTATAGTTGTTTTTTTTTTTGTTTTTTATGGTTATAAATTGATTAATATTTAGCAGTAAAACAGTTAAATATAAAAAAATTGTTTAGTTAAAAAGATTTTGTGGTGGTACTAGGAAAATTTGAACTTAGCCAATATGACCGAATAATATCTTCTTCTTTTTCTTTTTCTTTTTTTCTTAAGAAACTAGTACTAGCTCATTAAATAAAGGGAAATACTTCTCATTAGTCATATGATTAATTTCTCTGATTTTTTTTTTACTTTTTTAATCTTGGATTTGTTAAGAGACTGTAGAGGCTCGTTGTGTGTTGGCACGTGGTTCAAAAAATTGGATATGACGAGCGTGGTTTTGGATTTTCATAGGAAGGCCACTGGCCACATGACAAGAGAGCCGTTTAAGCCGCCGTTAAATATGGATCATGGATGGAAGACAGGTTTTCCTCCGTCAGTGCCTGAGAAGTTGACGTCAATTGACAGAGTCAAGTGGGACGTTAGCCGCAACCGGAAATAAGCAGAAGACTCTCCACAGTCACATGCCCACACTAGCTCTTAACCTTCTTAATGGATTAATGCACACTTGCATCTTCAAATCATAAAAATACGATACATGATATTTATCTACAAGAATTTGTCATTGAATGATATAATATATATATGATCCATAAATTGTGTCTGCTTTGTTATGAGTGGTGAAGTCGGGACATGGGGCCGTGAGAGGGTAAAAGAAGTGTTGTATGTAATAAGAGAGAAGGGTGAGGAGAGACAGTGGCACGACGGTGGCTTTAGCGCTCTGTTTCTCTTATTTCTGCCGTCTCCTTTTCAAAAAGGTCCCACCCACGTTCCTCTTCTATCTCATTTACCCTTCTTGTCTCTATACTCATTGCTCATCAGATTTCTTTATTATATGCATTAAGAAATATTGGGCAAAATATTGTTTTCCAAGATTTCTTTAGTAAGCCTTGTTTTCCAAAATTTTGTATGTTTTATATTAACTCACAAGGTTACCTATGCTCGGCTTCGTTGCGTGAATAATGAATGAAAGAAATATATTAACTTTTGAAAAAAATTTAGTTACCACGATTAATCTAATGCAATTCAAAGCCCTCTAAGATTCAATTATTCCACGATTCTAAATCAAAACAAGGCTAATTTTTTAAACATCTAAAATATTATATTGATTAATAATTGAAATAACAAAATTTCTGATATGTATGATCTATTTTAAGCATATATTAGGAAGTATGCCGACAAAGAAAAAAAACATATATTGTAATGTAGACTGTAGAGTATATTATTTTAAGCCGACAAAGAAAAACATATATTATTTTAAGTATACTGTTTTAAGTTTAACTCAAGCTAAAAGACGAAATAAATTATTGGAAAAAGCGTTGTAAGAAAATATGAGAACAAGACGCAATGCTAAGGCCACGTCCAGAATTTAGCCGAACAATGGTATAGGCGGTACAGCTGACCAGTCAGGCACCACAACTGAATTTAAGAAAGAAAAAAAAAACAGTAAGTTTTTTTTTTTTGATAGGAATGTGAATATCATATATAATGAAAAGAGGTTTTACAAAAAGCTTAACCTAGAAATGTAAACTTGCCAAAAAAGAAATAAAAAACAAGAATTACAATCAGAAGTTGAGTGTCAATCAACTAAGAAAATTAGCGAATCCAACGAACCATAAGGTTCTTGAAAAGCTTTCGAGATCGCCTGGCTGAGATTGTGTTTCTCACCTCTTTGTCAATGTCTTTGAAAACAATTGCAGGAGAGATAGTGATCTGATTATGAAGTAGATTATTTCTCTGCTTCCAAATGTGGTATACAGCAGCTTGAGCCACAATTTTCCGTAGAATTTGTGGCGCAGAAACTGATTTCAGGTTTGTCCAGGCAATAAGAGAAGGCCAAGTGTAGAATATGCAAGGTGATAAGCCAAGCCTAACCTGGATAAGAGTCCAAATCTGCTCACTAAACCTGCATCTCAACAACAGATGATCTCTAGTTTCATCAAAGTTCGAACACAAGCAACAAGCTGAAGTTATTTGCAAACCCCAAGAGACGAGTCTTGTCCGAGTTGGCAGTCTATTCAGCTGGGCTACCCACATGGTGAATGCATTTCTTGGAGTGGCTCCTTTAAACCAAACAAAAGATAAAGAAAACAAAAAGCTTGAACAAAGACAATAACTCTCAAATGTTGTCAAATAAAAGAAATCGAATTATTGACATGCAAATCTAAAAAAAGGGAGATCCAACAGCTTCTTATAACTTTAGTGACAAAGAAAGCTCACACGATCCTCCTCGTAGCAACTCCACCGCATATCCATTGTATCTCGACCAAATGACTAAATCACCAAACTACCCTTTTCACTCATTGCATTCTACTCAAAAAATGTTCTCAAGACTAATTCGAAGTTTTGATTTATGGTTAATAGTTGAATTTTATCTTAATAATTAGCAGATCAAATAGTATATAGTGTAGGTGTAAAGACAGATAATGGGGATATGAGATCAAATGTCTCCATGAGTTGGCATTTGTGTTGAAACATTGACCATACATGTGGATATGATCATTGATCAACACAATCTTTTGTTATACTCTTTTAATTAACACAAATAACATGCAAAAGTTGTCTAATGTTTTATTTTGTCCACGACCATGCAAGAAAAATAAAAAAATAGCAGTAAAATGATGAATTTCAAAAAAAACAAAAGGAAATACGTTCATTGGCAGTTTGGCGTTAACTTGATAGTCTTCAATTTTCAAACATGAACAGGCATTAATGTTAATGTGTGAATAGTAACAATCGTCGAAATTAATTGTCATTAATATGTTTACTATCAAAGCCATATTATAAACATAGTTTAGAATGTCCAAAAGGTGGTTTGTACTAGTCTTAAAACTTTTTTTTGTTTAAGGATGATAGTAATCTGACGGCAGACAAAATCATTGAGAAAAGAAAGGAGTTTCCAGGAATAACCCTCTCTGATCTCTTCTGTAATCTCTCAGCTAAACCCCAAAAGAATGAGTCATGGCCCCACGTGGATACGTGAATCCACATCAGTGGCATAAATCCGTAAATTGTAGTAAAATCTAGAGGTATTTTCGTAGTTGGAATTCCATATAATCTATTGCTGGTTCCTCTGCCAATTTCCCATAATTTACTAAAATCTGTCTCTAGTCTCTTCTCTTTGCTTTGGTCGTCTCACAATGAAAGGAGGCAGCCTCACGTTTCTCCTCGTTCTCCTAATCGCCACCATCACTTCCGTCCTCTGCTTCAGCGACGGTAATATCACTTGCACATAAACATAGACATACCTTTATCATGTTTCAGTATATATGACTGCATTTGTAGTGACATATTTCGTTAGAAGCTAAATTCTGTTTGAGGGAATCAAAGCTCAATTCTGTTTACTTTCTATCCAAAATCTCTAATTAACGAGACATTTTAACAAAAACCACTAACGAAAAAAGTTTGGTTGTGACTTGTAATTAACAAAAATAAAGTAGTCTAGTGGTCTTAGAGTAATGTTTTGCACCCTAGTTTGAACCTTATTTGGAAAAGATGTTTGAAGCTTTTAATAGAGGATAGTTTACAAGTTGATCCCGAATTGAGGAAGAAGATAACGAACCTAGAACTTCCTCTGTAAACTCTCGCTCGATAACCAAAAAAAACAAATTGGACTCGGGACCATTGTGTTCGCTAATATTATTGTTTTTTTTTATCAATTATTATTGATATGATTTTGTAAGTCGGTCAAGACTCTAATTTACCTTTATGCCCATTTCTGACACAAACATTACACTCTGGACATTTTCAATCAATGACATAAAACTGGTCCAATTACGAAATTCTCTTTTATTTGCCGTCTTTAATTAAGACACATCCAAGTTTTTGTTTCTTTTGGATATAAACCATTTCCTCATAGTTATTCGGATCCATGTTGTTGTGTTTTTGTTCAAACCGTGAGGAAAATACTATATAGATAATAATACTATATATGAATATACGATGCACATATATAGTACATTAAACTTGTACATTATATGAGCTTTGAATCAAAATTATGTTCTTAATTGTACTGATGGCGACTTTTCTAATTCCAACGCAGGGATGTTACCGAACGGTGACTTTGAGCTAGGACCAAAACCATCGGACATGAAAGGAACACAAGTAATAAACAAGAAAGCAATTCCAAGCTGGGAGCTCTCAGGCTTCGTCGAATACATAAAGTCTGGTCAAAAACAAGGAGACATGCTTCTAGTAGTCCCGGCCGGAAAATTCGCAATCCGGCTAGGCAACGAGGCATCGATCAAACAAAGACTTAACGTTACAAAAGGAATGTATTACTCACTCACATTCAGTGCCGCAAGGACATGTGCCCAAGACGAACGGCTCAACATATCGGTGGCACCTGACTCGGGTGTCATTCCTATACAGACGGTGTACAGTAGCAGTGGATGGGACCTCTACGCTTGGGCGTTTCAGGCCGAGAGTAACGTGGCAGAGATCGTGATTCATAATCCTGGTGAGGAGGAAGATCCTGCTTGTGGACCACTTATTGATGGTGTCGCAATCAAAGCTCTATACCCTCCTCGACCCACCAATAGTAAGTATTCATTTATTATATGAATTGAGTTTGTATCTAGCTATTATTATTCTAAGAAAATCTTTTTTATATACCATGCAATGTGATCTGTCATGTTACAACTATATCTACTTGTTAACTCGTTATCGTTAGGCCTTAGGAGTTGACATTTGACAGTCTGGTTTGGTTTGTCAAAATTTCAGTTTGGTTTAGTTCAGTTTTGATAAAAGAATTTCAAATTAATCATTTTAAGTCATAAATCTATTTTTAATATATGTACTAACTTTTTACAACTTGTAAATAAACTTTTTGGTTTGGCTTATGTGATAAAGTACTTCTGTTTCGATTATAGTTTTGAAGATTTTGGCATGGTTGGATTCGATTTATATGTCCACTTAGAATTTAGTCATTTTGGTTAGAACATATTTCAATGGATCGGTTACATGAACATGTGTTAGCCAAGTTTTAGAACAATAAATTAATTGATATGGTTTTGGTATTATATAAAACAGAGAATATATTGAAAAACGGAGGATTTGAAGAAGGTCCCTATGTACTCCCAAACGCAACAACCGGCGTTCTGGTTCCTCCCTTTATAGAAGATGACCACTCTCCTTTACCTGCTTGGATGATCGAATCACTCAAAGCCATCAAATACGTTGATGTCGAGCATTTCTCTGTCCCACAAGGCCGCCGAGCCGTGGAGCTGGTCGCAGGCAAAGAAAGCGCAATCGCTCAGGTGGCTAGGACCGTTGTGGGAAAGACTTACGTGCTTTCGTTTGCGGTTGGAGATGCTAACAACGCTTGCCAAGGGTCGATGATAGTTGAGGCATTTGCGGGAAAAGACACTTTAAAGGTACCTTATGAGTCGCGAGGGAAAGGAGGGTTCAAACGCGCTTCTCTGCGGTTTGTGGCGGTTTCGACCCGCACAAGGGTTATGTTTTACAGCACGTTTTACTCGATGAGAAGCGATGATTTCTCGTCGCTGTGTGGGCCCGTGATCGATGATGTTAAGCTCCTCAGTGCTCGTAAGCCGTAAGATGACCATTGTTTTAATTTGAAAGTTGTTCGTATAAGCCAGTGTGTGGTTTTTTTACTATATATGATTTTCTTAATCTCTAATGCTTTTGAAATGAGATGAGTAATACTGAAAGGGTGTTGTGGACTTGTGGTGTAGGGTTTTTATATAAGGCAAAAAGGTCTTGCTTATATCTATTTTCTTGTATGAGAAGGCTGAAGGAATGTTGTCTTTTTTACTATCTTTGGTTCTTCTTCTAAAGAGATCGGGTGATTATGAGAATAAAAGTGTAATACATATTATAGAGAGGAATGAGGATATGAATTTGCTTTTTAAATTTAGGTTCGATCGGGTTGTTGTTAGTTTATTGTGTACTACCAATTCGTGTTAGGATCAAGTTTTTTTGAATCACACACTTTGAAATTGAACTGCCTTGAAATCCATGTTAGTAGTCGAAGCAATGGCCCAAATTTTATAAGTAAAGTTAAGATTGCAAAGTAACAAGAAAACCAGATTAAACACCAAGACTTAAGGGTTCGACTTGTTTAAACTCTACGAGCGTGGCAGCGGGCGGTTGCATTTATACAATTGGTATGTCGGTTAAAAACATGTACATTTATGGGATATTTCTGACTGTTTGCTAGAGGACACGTTAGATATAATTATCAAAATGACATAATGTATGTAATTAATGAAAAACACATAAAAAAAAAAAAAAAAAAAAAAAAAAAAAAAAAAAAAAAAAAATAATAATAATAATAATAATAATAATGAAAAACACCAAAACCCATATATATGTAACACAGTTGTTGCAGAGTTATCTGAATTGGGACTTCTTGAATAAATCAAGCTGAGAGGTTGTAAAATGTAATCAGGCTTTTCCATAGTCCACGAAAAACAAAAAGGCCCAATAGACTTTTTTCTATAGGCCCAATAGCCCAATATGTGGAATCCACGTCGAAACACACAGTTTCCTTTTATCACAAAGCAAAGAGAAGAGAGAGCTCCAGAATCCGTCTCATCCGGATTGGTTCCTCTCTTCTCTCCTAGGGTTTCTTCCTTTTCTCCGCTGAATCTCTGCATATGCATGCTCCGGTCGATACGAGGCGCTATTTTTTTTTGCTCAACCTTGTATTCAGGTATGTATCTCTGTCCGCCATTATCCGCGAGATGCGTCAATGTATCTATCTGTTCTTTTAGGGTTGAATCTTTTGGGTCTCTGGTCCTTATGTAGATACATCTTGTTGAAATTATCAGTCGTGTTAATAATTCAGTTATCTGTTGATTTGAATCTGTGTTTCTGGTGAATTTTCACGTTTCGTCATCCCTTTCGATTTCGATTTTCATGGGATTTTCTCGGATTCGGTTGTCTAATTGAGACCTCGAAATCGGTTTGTGGTGATTCAAGCATAGAAATTGATTCTGTAATTTTGACTCTTTTTCCGTTTGTTTACCTCGCAGCTGTTGAGGTGATTGTTTATGTCATCTAGAGCGTCTTTCTGCCGATTTGAAACTTTTAAAAGAAACAAACTTTAATGGAAATGGCTGAGTTAAATGGGTCCATGCAGCTAGCAGGAAAGCGCAAGTCACCGCCGGAGACTACTCTCGGTGGTTCTGCATCCGAGGCACCAAACAAGCAGTATAGACCATGGTTACAGCAAGTGTCTCCAGCAAGCAATGGGATTCTGCATATTCCTACTAATATGCTTTCTCAAAAGACACTACATTCACTGATGCATGGCAAGAAAGTCACGCAAACAGAATCCCCTCTCCAGAAATCTGTAAAGCCTGTTGTAAGCAAGAAACAGCAAATCCCACCGCAAAGGTCAGTGAAAGCGATGGATGAAGTAAATGAGTCGGTAAGGTCTAAAATGAGGGAGTCATTAGCATCTGCGTTGGCCTTGGTTCAGAAAGATGACGAATCTCCTAAAGGGAAAGAGAATATAGGGACTGCGGAAACTCCTGTGATTACTCAGGAGAATACTCAAAGTTTTCAGCCTGTCTCACCTGCTAGCATCAGTGTCCCTATTGGCGAAGGGACCATGTCAGAAATGCCCACCGGTGTCGAAAGTTCTGTGCAGAAGGACAGTGAGATTCCTGTCGACATCAGAATGGAAGATGTTAATCAATCTGATGGACTTAAGTCTCAATATGACGAGGTTTTCCCTCGGGATAATGTTCCTTTTACTGATATTATTTTTCCAAACGATGATCTTTTACATGGTAATGAACTCTCATGGGTTCTGGAACATGTTTCAGATCTTGGCGAGACGAAGGATTATGGAACCGGTGGTGAAAAGTCATTTCAGGATCCAAAACTTTTGGCATCTAAAATTGAAATGGAACTATATAAGCTATTTGGAGGTGTGAACAAAAAGTACAGAGAGAGGGGAAGGTCCCTCTTATTCAATTTGAAGGATAAGAACAATCCTGAGCTAAGAGAAAGAGTTTTGTCAGAAGAAATATCTGCCGAGAGGTTGTGTTCTATGACAGCCGAAGAATTGGCTTCTAAGGAGCTTTCTCAGTGGCGTCAAGCCAAAGCTGAAGAGATGGCAAAGATGGTTGTCCTGCAGGATACAGATATTGATGTCAGACGTCTTGTGAGGAAAACACATAAGGGTGAATTCCAGGTTGAAATTGAACCTATTGACAGGGGTACGGTAGATGTCTCTGGTGGCATCATGTCACGTAGTAAACGTCGACCCAAAGGCAAATCTCATTCTGTCAAAATCACTCTCAAAGATGAGGCAGCAAAAGCTGATAGTGAAAACTCACGCTCAACTCCTCCCTCAACTGAAGAGATTGATCCCATGCAAGGTTTGGGGATCGATGATGAATTGAAGGACGTGGAGTTTCTTCCTCCAATTGTATCACTGGATGAATTCATGGAATCTCTAGACTCAGAGCCTCCATTTGAAAGTCCGCATGGTAATTCTGAAATGCAGGTGTCTCCGTCTGAGAAAAGTGATTCTGAAGCTGGGTCAGACTCAAAATCTCCTAAGAAACCAAGTGATAAAAGTTTGCCTGAACCAAAACCAGAAAAGATTGATGAAGTGTCCCCGAAGCTTGATGACAACGTCAAAGTTGATGACGATGTCGCTAGACTTGAGAAAACATCTGCACTTAGTGATGATAAGGGAGAAAGAGCATGGGATGGAATACTGCAGCTGAGTATGTCTTCCGTAGTCCCTGTCACTGGCATTTTCAAAAGGTAAGTTCTTATCATCTAAACTAATATCTCACTTTTATTCGATTTTTGTGATACTGTTTTTTCCGGGCATTGACAGTTTCTTCTCTATGCTAATAGTAAATATTTCTTTGAAGATTGAATATTAGTAAACTGTTACTTGAACTGGAATTGTGTTAGCAGTCAATCTCTCAATTAGATGGTATTTAAATAAGCTTAAGAATAGATCTATGCTAGATTAATTGAAACATCAGCAAGCTAGGTAGTACCTGTGAAAAGTATAAAAAGAAGATGCTTCAGGTGTATCAGTTTGCATAGTGGTTTCAGAAATCTGTTTCTGTTCTTATTAGATATACTTGTGCAAAACCACCCGGGATATTTGTTTTGGTTCATATTTGTATTAAGATTATCCTCAGACCCTAATCTTTAGTAAGTAAGCATTCTCTGACTGGGTTTTCTATGGCAGTGGTGAGAAAGCAGAGACGAGCGAGTGGCCGGCGATGGTGGAAGTTAAGGGTAGAGTTAGGCTAAGTGGGTTTGGGAAGTTTATTCAAGAGCTTCCTAAGTCTCGAACCCGTGCCCTAATGGTATCCAAAGCTTTCTTTTGTTATCATTGTACTAGCATTACATTGAGTAATCTCTTGCTTCATACAAGAGTAGAAGTAGCCCTTTTACTTCTCTTATATATAATCCTTAATCGTCTCACTTTGTCCCATCTCAAAACTCTTCTGTCTTCTCTTCATGGAAAACCAGAAAGCAAAGAGATTACAATCAAACACTTCACATGTATGCGTCACAGGAATGGGGACACGTTTTATGCAGAGCATCAACTATAGATTTGGGTCATATTTTGTATTAAATCCATCCAAAAAAATGGATGCCAAATCAGTTTTATTATGTCTCTGTATGTGAGTTTCTGTGTCTGTGTGGGGGACATAGAATAATCAGGAAATCTTACAAAGAATCGATCGACCCCACACGCAAAAATAGTCAATTAAATTTTCATAAAAGGACTTTTTGGGGTAAATTTAAAGAGAATCTTTCGACAACACATACATGAAAGAAGAGAGAAACCTATAGTTATATGTTTTGGGTAAATTATTTTGAGGTATTTGTTTTCAAATTGGGGTTACTTATCTTTTTCTTCGGCATTGCAGGTAATGTACTTGGCTTGTAAAGACGGCATATCTGAGAGCCAGCGTGGAAGCCTTATTGAGGTAAAGAAATCAATTCAATCTTTTATAATCTATAACTTTTCTCGTGTACAACACATTTGAGAACATAACCATGTCTTTTATAAGGTCTCATCTTTTTTCTTCTTTTTGGTTAAGGTTATTGATTCCTACGTTGCTGATCAGAGAGTTGGCTACGCAGAGCCAGCCTCAGGAGTGGAGCTTTATCTTTGCCCAACACGTGGCGAGACTCTGGATTTGCTAAGCAAAGTCATCTCTCAAGAACAGCTCGATGAGGTCAAGTCTTTGGATATTGGATTGGTAGGAGTTGTTGTGTGGAGACGAGCCGTCGTTCCCAAGCCCGGTTCCGGATCTAGACGTCAGCATTCTTCTTCTTCTTTTCTTGGTTCTAAAACCTCTGTTTTGCCTGTAAACAAGAAGCAGAGAATGCATGTCACAGAGAAACCTCTTGTTGTTGCATCAATGAGAAATCATCATCATGGTTATGTGAAACATGATGCTGTTGCTGATGATGATGATGTGCCGCCTGGATTTGGTCCTGTGGCTTCAAGAGATGATGATGATTTACCGGAATTTAACTTCAATTCCTCGGTTGTGCCAGTTTCTTCTCCTCAGCCATTACCGGCTCAATCCAAGTCTTTGGATCAAGTAAGAAAGCTCATACACAAGTATGGAAAATCTGCAAGCATCAATTATGATGACGACGACGACGACATACCTGAATGGCAGCCACACGTCCCTAGCCACCAGCTTCCACCACCGCCGCCTCCACCTCCCGCTGGCTTCAGACCCGAGATATTTAGACCGCCTCAAGATGGTTGGTGGGATAATCAAAATGGAGGATCAGGGCAACACTATGAGCGGAACCAGTCAAGAAACAGAGGATTTTAATATCTCTGTTGATAGTGTTCTCTGTAATTGTAGTTTTTTGGTTTCCTAGTCTCTCTTTAGCTTTTCATTTTCGAAAACTTTCTTACCTTTGATTTGTAGCCATCGTAGAATCCAAAGCTCGAAGAGTCCCAACTTTTCAAATAAAACATTTCAGAGTTTTTCCTTAAAAAACAAAAATCAGCTTTGCTCTGCTCTGCTCTTAATACAACTTTCAAATGAACTTTGTTAAGACACGTTTGATTGTGGGATTCTGCTCAAATCTCAATCTTGTTTCAGCATCAAATTTAATCCGGAAATCATTCCACTTCTCTCTAGCACATAATTCGATTTTTCATCTATTATTACAAACACCAAATCACCTAGCATTGATTCAATTACTCTCGTTCCTTTGAATCCGGAAGTTTTTGGTTAATTTCTTCTATCCAGGGGCCGCTCGGCCCAGAGTTTAAGCCTGCAGGAACATTTGCTCTAAATGGGTGAAGCTTTCTTAAAAGTTAAAACTGTCCTAGAGGTGGAAGATTTCAGATTATTTCAGTTTACAAGAAAATAAGGATTCTCCTTTGTCAAGATTAGTGGTACCAATTTAAAAGATGATTGCATATCCCTTAACAAAATAAGGATTTTGGCATCACTAACAACTCAAATGACAGAGAAAATGGCACTATACCATAATAAACATATCATTATCAGTATTATTCATAGGAAAATCCAATCCACAGATGGAGCTGCAAACAAAAAGGGGTCAAAAGACCAGACACTAATCTAATCTGCCCAACAACAACACACCACTCAGATTTGAACTTCCAAAGCTATACATTTTCCAACTACTCACATATCATCATTTCTCTTAGATACCATCAACTTCATTGATACCATACCCCCATTACTGTACTTATTATGGGTATGCAAACCAATACAAAAAAAAAAAAGAAGCAAAAACTTCACAACTAAGGATTCATGAGATCAGGCCGATACAGGTGCATTAGGGATAACCGATGATGTCGATGCTGCAGCGACTTCAGTAGCTTTTGAGGTTGAAGGCCCTGTTTCAGAGATATCCCCAATATCAAGCGTCTCTGGGAGGTTTTCTTCAGATTCAGTGCTGTATATCTATATAGAAAGAGTGATCAAAATCAACACTTAAGATCATTACATCAAACAAAAAATAAATGTGGATTACATCAAACCAAGAATTCAAACAGAAAAGGTGACTAATGTTTATACCTCAAGCTGATTCAGCATCTCAATGGTTGCTTCAAGATCACCGCCATTAGCGAGGTATACATCAGTAATGGACTCTTGTGAGAGACCAGAGAAAGTCACAAGAAGGTATTCAATATCCATGTCAATATCCATCTCCAAATCCAAATCATCATCCCTGATCTGCTTGTAAGCCATTTCAGAGGATTTCTTCGGCATTGACACTTCAACGCCTGAGAAACTTATCTGCTGGCCCTGCGTGGGGGACTTTGCTGCAAACACCAAACCATCATCACCACCACCATAATCCATTCTTTTGGAGATTGGTACATACGATGCTGCATGTGGATTCAATGCAAATGCTCCTGGCTTCATTGCTTTTGTCTTGCCGATAAAGATACTGCCAAATTCAAATTGCTATTTCTATTAACAACAACATAAAAAAAATAAAACAGAATTTCGATATGAATAACATAACACAGAGTAAATAAGGAATCTATTGAGGATATGAAAAATAAGAAATGCATGCGGTTACATTAGAAACTGGCTTGCGTTGTTACTGCATGAACAAATTTGATGTCGGAAAACTACAGAACCAGAAGCAAAACCAAAGATTCTCGACAAAAAGGAAATGATGCGAAGAAGAGTGGATTATATGGAAGAAAAAACAAATGAAAAGACGGAATCAGATTGACCTCGTCAACGATCGACGTAAAAGGAGAAGAAGAAACGATTAATGAGGAGAGAAGAAAATGAGCTTACCAAACAAAAACTAGCGTTGAAGATCGCTCGAATAATTTGCACAGACAGAGAGAGACCTAAATGATGCGATTAATGTGGCTAAACCATTTATTTATGGAATTATTATCGTATAGATTAGTGTCCGTTTACATGATGGAGACCAAACATCACGATGGGGTTCGGTTGGACACACGTTTATGTTTATCCTTAACCGGGATACTGGCCGACCAGGTTTACGCATTGAAATTAATTCGGTTTACAGTTTGGTTTAGTAAACCGATTGATAACCACCGGTTTTGAAAGTATCAAAACAAAAGAGTGAATGGATGAGAGCTAAGTGAAGAAGCTCCAGGAACACGCCATAGCTATGGCTCTTCTCTGTCCTTCTCTTCCCTCTCCCAATTCTCGTCTTTTCAGGTATATTATCTTCTGTGATGTTTTATTTTGTGCTCGCGCTACTAGTTTTTGTTCTTCGAAAGCTTTTGTGATTTTGGATGAGATTGTTTTCAGGCGCAGGAGCAGCAACATTTCGAGTAAGTATCATGGAGAATCGAAGGAGCTGATGATTGCTCGTTCTGGTGTATCTACGAGATCAATTTCTTCCGAAAAAGGGCTCTCTCGTAGGGATTTGGTGCTAATTGGTCTCTCTTCTCCTTTGTCTATGCTCTTGCCACTGTCGTCTCCTGGTAATGCTTTGCTTGCTTCTATTGCTCATCTTTTAGTATCCTATAAATTCGGTTAGATAGTTTCAATTCTACCTAAAAATATTGGCTTTCATTGGTTAGTAGAGAGAAAGGAAGAGAATTGGTTCATGGAAGTAATTGAGAATCTTATGTACTTATCTTCTCATGTTTGTTCATTTTCCTGTAACGTTTGGGGTTCTGTTATTGCAGTCACTCATGCAGAAGAAGACTTGAAAATGGGTACAGAAGAATTGAAAATGGGTACAATGGTGGATGATATTAATGCTTATTCTTATGCTTACCCATTGGATTATCCATCTGAGAAGCTTGTCTTCAAATGGTATTGACTGAAAAGCTGTTGATGTAATGCTTCCTTTCAGTTCAAGGTGTATCTAACTCTTTTACATTGATTATGCAGGGTCGAATCAAGAAAGCCTGAACGTTACTCTTCAGCTGCACCACTCTCTCGTAAGTGCTATGCTTTCTTTTGATTCCATGAATTCTGGATGCATTAAGTTGTGACTGAATCTGTTTCAACTGGTCCAGCTGATGCACGTTTACGGATTGTTTCTGAACGAGTTGACCTTATCGACAACCTCGTCATTTCTGTTTCGGTAAGGGTGTTTCCCATAGCTGCTTCTCTTTGCTATCTTTCTCGCGATATGTCTTTTACGGTTTTTGATTCAGATAGGTCCCCCAAACTCAAGATTAACATCTAAAGAAAAGAAAACATGGGCCGCTAAAGAAGTTGCTGACTCTGTTTTGTCTGATAAATCAGCATTGGTAAACCCTTTTAACATTGAAACACATCACAATAACAATTTCTCCTTCTCTCAAACATTAAACATATTGTTTCAATGAGCAGCGTGTCACCTCAAGTCAGCGTCTCGAAGAGAGCTCGGTTCTCGATGCACATGCTACTGATGTAAGTATGATCTTCCACAACAAACCATAAAACAAAGTAAAAAGTTTGAATCTACAAAGCTCACAACCCTCATATGCTTACTACATATATGTAGATTGATGGGGAGCCTTACTGGTACTACGAGTACCTTGTCCGCAAATCACCAACCAAAATCGTAACTCTTTCTATTCCAAGCAGATTCCTCTTGTTTAAAGACTTAAGGGTTTGATTATGATCGGACTTATTGTCTTTGCTATGTTATGTGGGCAGGCTGAAGCATCAAAGCTTTACAGACACTATATTTCTTCAACAGCTGAACGTGATGGTAAACAACTTTTCACAAGAACTGATTGAGATGCAAAGTTTAGAGTTTGTTTAGCCTGATTTAAAGTAATAACATTTACCTGAATCTCACTCATTGCAGGGTACTTATACACCATAAACGCTTCAACTCTTGGCAAGCAATGGGACAAGGTACAAAACCTGTAACCTCTACTTTCTGTACATTTATTGTGTCAGTGTGAAGATGTCTGATTTTGAGGGTTTGCATAAAATGCAGATGGGACCGGTGTTAGAAAGAGCAGTAGGATCCTTTAGGCTTCTTCCTCCTACTGATAGTTATGTTCCTCCATACAAGGATCCATGGAGGTTTTGGTGATGCTTCCATCTATCTACCTCAGCATCTCACCAAAAATACTTTTTTCCGAAATTGTTGTTAATTTTGATAGGAGAGGTTATGAAAGATGCAGTGGGAGAAATGAGCGAAGCAAAGTAATTTGTCCAAATCTGAAAATCTTGTTCACAATCAAATGTATTGAGATGGAGATATATATGTATAACTTGCATTCTTCTTCTAAACTCATCCCAACTGGTATGGTATCCAAGGAATTTTTATGCGTATTAAATCAGAGTTTTTGGGACAAATTCAGATTTTACTATCATATGATATATACACAAAGGGAAAGAACAAAAAGGTGGACAACTTTCTTCTTCATAGTACCTCCTTTCATGGACTTAATACATTGACCACTGACTCCTTTAAGATTTTCAAGGTAGCATCAAAAATTAACAAATGAAAAAGAGATAACCGGAGGGGAACCACATAAACCGGCTTCTACCCTCCTCTTATATAAGTTAAGATTATCATATCTGAATATATGAACCATAATTTAAATATCCATAACAAGAGACATAGTTCCAATCAATCACCCACCAAAACCATGAGAGATGAGACCAAAAGTATTTTTTTTGTTAGGTAGCAGAAGCACAAGCAATATACAAAAATGATCATCCATGGCCGCCTCGGTTTAAATAAACCAACAGCTCTTTTTCTTGAACAGATGATCAGCTCAAGCTTCTACTTTTCCTCTTTTCATGGACTCAAATCGATCATGGAAATGGTGGGAGCATTGGATTCAGCCCACGGTGAAGAACACACCGTTACTCTTCTTCTTAGACAGGTCCTTCTCTGAAGACGAGGCAGACTTGATTGCTTCTTCTTTTTCTTCACCCTCCATTTTCTCATCCCGATCTATCTCCTTTGAACGGCACTCACTACTGCAGAACGCTTTGTATCCACTGAAAACCAAAACCATGACATTGATATTTAACAAGATATTCACTTGTGATCTCATTACATTTGGAACGAAGCTATGCAGTTAAGTAACGAAGTACTGCAAAGAACCTAAGTTTCCATTTCTATGATTAGGCTTTCATGTTTTGGATATTAGATTCATGCAAGGGAGTTTCTCTTGTAGGCTCAAAAGTATCGAAAGTTCAAGACTTTATTTTAATACACACCAATGCAAAGAGAATAGAGGACCAAGTCTAAGTGCACTAGTGTTGAAGGAGAAGAAGAGAGTACCTGTACATGTATATATCTTTCCCCATAACCAACTTCTTGCTACAGCCGTAGCAGAAGCTCAAGAAGTCTTTGGGAGGTAACACATCAACAGGTGTTGTCAAGTCGAGAGGAGCAACTGCAAAAATGCTCTCTTTCTTGTTACTGCCACAACGGTTCTTCAACTCATTGTTCTCTACGGACTCCAGAACCTGATCCCCGTAAAAATGGGTGGTTGTGGGGTTAGGACCATGAGAAATAACACAAGTGTAGTCCTCTGAGATCTCAATGTCACTTCCAGTGCCCCCATTAAGTGATCCTGGGGCTTGCTTGATCACCTGACAAGCATTGTTGTTCACACTGAAGTTCCCAGCACCGGAACAGTAAGCAGCATCGACCGAGCCAGATTTTCGAAGCTCAACCACATCAATCACATCTTGTCCAATCTCAAAAACAACATTGGGAATATCATTCTTGGGCATCAGAGCTTTGGCAAGGGGTTGAGAGAGTAGAAGAGGTTTCTGACATTTGGGGTTGCCACTTCTCATCAAGGACCCAAAGATTATGCTTTTACTATCCGGTGATGGGAGAACAATCCTTGATGATGAATCAGTGTGATGATCAACAAGAGAATGAACAATGCTCAAGCCAACTTTACCAGAATCCCAGCTCTTCTGTTTCCCTTTCCAGATTGACCTCAAAGAAGAAGAAGAAGCACCAAAAGGGTTCCCTAAAGTCGAGAACAATCTGAAATCCAAAGGAGAAGTTGGGCTCCAAGCTGATTCACAATCAGATAGAGACTTTCCTTCAAACAAACTAGAGATGAGTTTGTGGCTCTTAGTTCCTGACATGACCGGTTTTGTCGAATAGTAATCAGAAGCAGTGGCCATTTGATAGTTGGAATGCTGAGACATGATTGATGATCTGTGTCCTCAAAAAACAAAAAAAAAGAAGCAAAATGTTAGCTTAAGCAATGATCCAATGTCCATAGCATAAAACAAGAGTTTAGTAACTCATAAATCATAATGTGAGAATAAAAAAGCAAGCTTTGGTATTTAATAAGGAAAGCAACAATCTTTGGAACCCAGATAAGGAAAATCCAAAAGGGAAGAAGAATCGTCAATACAAAGGAAAGGATCATCCAAAGAAACATATCATCAGACCAGACAGAGAGATTACTTAACAACATATAAACCAAGAAGAGCTGAAAAATTATATAAATTGAAAACTGAAATCTGGGAAATTTCTCAGGCTATTGCTAAAGAATATTCAAAGTAGAACAAATTGAAAGGAAAAAAGAGAGACCTGGGTTTTGCAGGACTTGTTCTTCCTTCTGAGGTAAAGTTGAAGAAGAAGGAGAAGAAGAAGCAAGAAATTGAAGAGAAAGAAGACAATGAGAAGTATTTCGTCTATATATCTGTGCAAGTCTTGTGAGGTACTCTTCTCTCTCTCTCCCCTCAAAATCAGCGTAGCAGTGAGCTTCTCAGTCTCTCTCTCTATCTATTGGATTCACGTTTTAAGTTCTCTCTGGAATGGTAAGTAGTAGAAAAAAACAAATTACCTTCTTTGAAATATTTAATTTGCATTAAAGATAAAAACAACTATTAATTAAAGATTTTATGGTAGGAGATTTTTTAGTTTAAATGGCGGAGGAAGTGTGACAGAATAAAAATGATAGCACTTCTCTGACCAAATTCTTTTCTCTTTTGTTTGGCAGATTTGGCTCTTTTAGTTAATTTATTCGGTTCGCTATTTTTTTTTTGTTAACTTTTTAGGTATGTTGTTTATATGAATGAATGATGAATTCAGAATTTTCTATTTTTTTCTACTTGTATTTGGTTTATTTCGAACTTTCTATAAAACTTAGTTCTCTCGTTATATTTACAATCGATTTGACAAAGAAGTTTTTTTTACGATCGTTTCATTAATTAGACATTCTAAAAATCGATCACTGTAATTAATTGTTATAACTTCAGTTGTAGTTTTTTTAATAAACTTCACGACAAAAAACTTATATGGATTAAAGTACACGTCGATTTTTAGTAGATCGATAAAATAAAATAAAATTATCATTTTAATGATTTACGATCGATCTGACAAAAACAGATTCTCAATCGTTTTATTAATCAAATATTTTTAAAATCGATCCGCCGCATATAGTTATTGCAATTTGGAAAGTAAGTTTTTCGTTATATAAACTTCACGACAAAAACGATTAATATAGATCGACAAAAACAATTAATATAGATTAAAAGTACACGTCTGTTTTTTGTAAACCGATGAAATATATTTTACTATTTGGTATCGATCGCAAAACACCAATATAAAGTAAACATATTTTATGGTTTTTGTACTTTGGATGTAAGAAAACATTTAGTGAAAATTATAATCATCTACTGGAAAAACAATGTATGTTCATCATTAGAATTCTGTAATTTTATTTTTTATTAATGCTTTCAAAAAATTTTCCTTTTTAAATAGTGTGTTGTTTATAATATATTATGGTGCTTGGTAAAATTATGAAAACAGTTTATTTATTTTTTATATCTTGCTATAAGTATATTGAATTAATCGGTTAATTAATTTACCATTAAAGTGTACTTTTCTAATTAATCTACATCCCTTCCATTTATTAATTAAACAATTTAAAAATATATGAGTGATCCGCCACATTATTCTTTAGAACATAAATTTCCAATTATAAAACTTTCACAAGATTTACATTTATTTAAATAGGATACATCCGATTTTTGTAGAACCATAAAACTAAAATAAGATAAAAAAAAAAGAACTATTTTTGGAAATTTTTTGACTCCCCCTCTTATTTTGTGTGAAAATACAATAAATATGTCAATTTAATAACTATTATCTTTCAAAACTTAATATGTTTTTTTTGGGAAAAATGTCATTAAAATCCCCAATTTATTGAAAACGTTGATTTAAATCCTCAACTCTCAACGAAACGAAATAAATATCAAACTTATGTTGATTTTCTAAATAAATACCAAACTTTCGTTGATCTGGCCATAATATTAAACATGACGTTAAGTAGGTGAACAGATCCTGTTAACGGGGTTAATTTTTTGTTAACAAAACCGTTAATTGAAAACGACAGTAATCCCTCTAACAATAAAACGACGTCGTTTTATTTTAACTCTTTAATAAAATCCCGAGTTTCAAATCATATGAAGATTTAGGGTTAAGAATTTTGCTCGGTTTTGAGATTTAAGATTGAATTTAGAGATTTAGTTCAATCGTTACGACAAAACGACGTCGTTTTATTGTTATAGGAAACGATGTCGTTTTCAATTAATATGTATGTTTTTTTTTTTTTTTTTTTGATAATTGAATTTAATATGTATGTTAATAGATAATTAACTCCGTTAACGGGATCTGCTAGCCCACTTAACGTCATATCTAATACGGCCAAGTCAACGAAAATTTGGTAATTATTTGAAAAATCAACATAAATTTGATATTTATTTCGCCGGAAATTGAAGATTTAAATTAACATTTTTAATAAGTTGAGGATTTTAATGACTTAATCCTTTTTTTTTTTTTTTTTTTGGGGTGAAAATCACATTCTCCTTTTGTACTCTCACCCTTTACGTCACTTTTTTTTTTGTCCAAGGATCCTAATAAGTGTCACTTTCATTTCATTATGTAGATAAAAATTATATCATATAATAATAGTCAGTCAAATTTTATACTGTTTGAAGATTTATAGTTGTTTGTTTGTAAGAACACATTAACTCAGGTAAATTCCGTAGACTGTTTTGTAAGAACATGTAAAAGATTTTAGAGTAAAAAGTTAATTTTTCTTTTCAAAATTTATCTGTGGTGAATTCATATATGGTCAGTTCTTGTCTTTTTTTCTTCACATCTTTTTCTCGAGAGTAAATTGTTTTTTTTTTTTTTTGTATGAATGATAAATTGTTTTTTTCCTTGTTGTTAGATAATGGTTTTTCGCTAACGTTGAATAATGGTTATTTATGTTTTACGTATAATGTATTTTCTCTCTCTCAAAGTCCCAGTTATGTCGACATTATATAATTATTAAGGTGTCAGAATGTACAAGAAATATTGAAATTACGGTTGGTTTAAAAACCAAATTTAAAGAATCCCTACAGAGCAATTATATTTTTTTGTCCTTTTTCTTCCTGTGGTCTACTTTTGCTTTTTAATTATTTTGCTTTCCTTCTTTAATTTGCTTTCACCATTAAACCATGTACGTATTACCAAATTTTATTCTAATTGACAAAAAAAGAAAGACATTTCTTGGCATCTCAAAATCTTTCTCATATCACATCATCTGTATTTGTTATTTTTGTTTCTTGTTAGTTGTTATATATGTTACACTAAAAATTATGGTATTTATGTTTTCTAACAACCATAGTTTCTTAATATTTAAAACAACAGTAGAAATCCCTTCAAATATAAGAAACTCAAAAGCAGAAACAAAAATCATAAAAATAAAAATCAAACAAATTTCGGCTTTAATTTTGATTTTGCCTTGTCGTATATATATTTTTTTACTGTATAATTTTAGTAATCAAATTTACATGAATTAGTTTATATATCTTTCACTAATATCAATGTATATATTCTTTCAGATTCTAGAAATCATATCCTCCAAATCTTACATGAACTAGTGGGGTCTAATCCAATCTAGTAATACATCAAATAATTATGTTAGGATCCGATCAACGTTTTGATGTTTTAAGAAAAGAAAAAAAATCAGGATCATTTCCTTTTTGAACCATATATGATCTACCCTACCAAGGGTCACGCTAGATATATCAAACATTGTATTGTTGCTTTCATTTGGTGGTTAACCGCAATCCGCAAAATGGTCTGCAAAAGAGTCTAGCTCAATAATATAGTAATGCAAAAAAAGAATAATAAAAATCTGTAACACGTTGACGGTATGGTCTGCAAGGAAACGGTCACTTTACTAATTTGCAAGTAATTAACACAAAAGACACTATAAAGTGAAATGAAGAAGAAAAGAACAAAAAATCTGTAACACGTTGACGGTCTTCTTCTGGTCTGCAAGGAAACGGTCACATTAAGCGGATGGGTTTAAGAGCTAAGAAGACCTAAGCTTTTTTAGTCATCATCCTATTGACCGCCAATGCTCTTTGTCTGCGTGGAAGTCTCTCTATTCGCCATGTGGACACGAGTCACCGTGACCTGACCAGTGAACCATAGTTAAACACATCTTTAGCCATCATTACTTTTTTCTCACTTATTTGTCGTTTTCTGCTGACTCAGATTTTCCCTTTCTATTATTTCATGATGACACGTGTAATGTCCGGTTTCTCCTTCAATACGGTGCGTTTTGGTCACACAACCTGCATTCTGTTTTTTTTTTTTCTAAATTAAATTTGTATACGCCTTCCAAAAAATTCCTTTTGCTGTATTTTATTACAAAAATAAATAAATTATACAGTAGACCAGGCGAGACTTTTCAGAAGATTTGGTGCATATTTATTAGTGTGTAGTGTGTCTGATAATTCCTAATTACTTTAACATATACCCTTTTCAGTTTTGGATCAATTATAATCAAGGCTGATTATTAGCAGTGATCACACCTTTCTGGTTGCTAAAAATATTGGAAGCAGGAGAAGGAGATTGTCGTGGAGAATGTACCTTCATATGATGTGTTGTCGGTGATTACCTTTTTCACCACATAAGTATCAACCAGAGGCTTGTAACCTTGTACTCTTAAAATTGCATTATAATTAACTACTGGCTTGTAACCTAGTACTATTAGTGAAATGAAGTAATTTTATTTTATTCTTTGGCGCGGCCCACTTAGGGAGCTAGTAAGACCCACATTCAAGAGGATATGGGAGGAGTTGAAACTCTTTTTCAGATGTCAATAAGACGGGTTAAGTGGTGAAACAACTGGTAGGCTAAAAGGAACTTTGTTTAAAAACCCTGGATTCTACAACTACAAGTCACAATTACTCTCTTGAACCTTTCCTGATCAACACAAAAGTTTAGCACTTCACTAGTGAAACTGACCCTTACAAAAAATATTTAACTACAAAAGGGTCGTCCGATTGAGACCAGAAGCCGCATCAGTATATTCCTCCTAAACACAAGCAAGAAACAAAGAGCACAAGTGATATTATTCATCTTTTCTTGCATATTTGTTTTTAATAACATCAAGAAAACAAAATCATAAAGAAACTAGGCGTTTACCGAGTCAAAGTTGGTGGATTCGATGGCACGAAAATATTTCTACAATACCAAAATTCTCGAGTCACTGTCTTTAGAGGCCAAAAGAGAGCTTGTGCTAATCTACAGTTGATTTTTCTGTCTGAAGCAAAGAAAGTAAGTGATCATTTGGTTCTTTTAGATGATAGACATGTTCCTCGAGGGGAATAAGAGCTAATACTTACACGAGAAAGACAAGATGATTCTGAAACTAAGGAAGTTTCGGCTTGAAGTTAATCCGCAGCAACTTCATCTCCTCCAATTGCCGCTACAAGGGTTTAAAGATTCAGTTATTCTAAAGGATTTGAAGCACACTTTTTTTCCTCATTTTTCCAAACAGAAACTCATGTTTTCAGTAAATAGTGGCAATAATCGTCTAGACAATCTAATTACCTTAGATACACTTTCAGACGCCTGCTCGTGTCTGGCTTGGTGCAAACACCATTCCATGGCCATGTCAAATTCAAGGTTGTTCGGCTGAGAACAATGTGATGTAGCCACAGCATCTCTCTGGAAAAACATATAAAGACCAAAGAGCAAGAAGATTAGTAAAGGAACAATGCATTTTTACTTGTGTGCACTGTGCAAGGGCAAGGGAAATGAAAACAATACCATCTCTCGTCGCGTTTGAGTTTTGTGTAGTTTGATATGGCCTGAGAATGATGACGGTTTCCCTGGTGGAGTAATCTTAGCGAAAGAAGCAACAAGGGGCCTGTTGAGCAAAAAAGGCCCAGCACAGATTTCTGAGATGAAAGTATGCCAAAAAATGGCACAGTACAGATCTCTGCAATTTATCATAGGAAGCTTAGAACAAAAGAAGAATATGTCATGCGAGGTTTACCTCCCACTTGATAGCAACAAGCATCCCTCATCTAGTCTTCTAATCACCCTTTCTGCAACTTCTCTTGTTTTGAAAATGACCAAAGCTTCACCTGTATATCAAACAATATGAGATGCTCCTCATTCCGTTTATAGTATGTGAGAACCATAAATTTAGAAGCCCAGTGAGTAAAATGGTAGCTTACCAACATGAGGAATAGTGACTGATGTACGCTCAATCATCCTCGCTTCGCATTGCTCGTTCAAAGCAGAATAGACTATATCCTGAAATACAAATTTCTTAGGTTACATACAAGGAGGAAAGAAGGGAGGTTTCCATTAAGTAAATCAGGAAACTACTGCATTACATAAGGTTACATTGAGTAAGCATATACAAAATACATTTTAAGAGACTCCTAAATAAACTGTAATACCTCCACTTCATCAGATGTATAAGTAGGATCCAAGTTTTGAAGAAGTACCACAGTCCCTTTCTTTTCTGCCTCCCTCATACTTTCTTCCCAAGGCTGGAACATAATTCAAACAAATTAAAAAGTCAGTCCAGAGGTAAACCCAAGAAGTAATTTCTGATACGACGTACAGAATCTGATAACCATCCAGACTAGCTAAAAGAGTCTACAATGGCCAGCCAAACAAAAAACAGGTGCGGATAGAAAATAAACAATTTGAGTGCAGATTTCAAAGTAAACAACTGAATCTCTCGAACATAGAAACGATCAAGAAAATATACTACTTTCTGATTAGCATATGAACGAGTCGTTAACAATATTAACAGGTCACTCTACTAACATCATAGAACAAGCATGTCAAACACGAACCTGGAGGCAACCAAAAGCGACATTTACAGAACTAGGGTGCAAAAAAAAAGTAAGGGAAAGATACTTACAAGACTCCGGAACCATTTACTTTTTCCCTGAAATAAATAAGGAATCAAAAATCTGTTAGATGAGCCTCAATGTTAACAAGCACTGTGGTAACATAATAAGATGAGAAGAATGACAGAACATCACTACAACTCTACAACATACAGTGTGAAGGACTGTAAAACAAAACTGCTCCTTTTAGAATTGTGTTCTTGCAAAACCACATCCTTGCATCTAAAGATTTTACAACACGCTCTGAAATCTCATGAAACAGCAAGTTCCAAACTAATGTAAACTAAATCATGTCGGAGGAAACGTATAGTAAGTATAAACTTACAGCATCCGGCCTTCGGCACACTTCAGTTACTTGATAGTTTCTTTCATTATCATCTGCCAACATCTTGTCTTCAGCACGACCAAAGCTGGGCTTCTTGGATAAACCTTTTTCAGTTACAGTTTTTGTAGTTTTTCCTTCAGATACTGACACTCCCAGATCCCGCTTCTTAACAAAGCTGCGCTTCTCGGGAGGGACTTCCTCTATAGTCACTTTGTCTCTAGGTCTCTTGAAAGATCCTGTATCCTTTTTACCATCAGAAGTAATGTTCTGCAAAAGGGTTGTATTCCGTCCATCTGGTACTGTAACAGAACCATCTAGTTTCTGTTTCTTCAGCGGCCTGTAATCCAATCCACTTGACTCTTTACTATACCTTTCTTCAGCGGGCATAGATTTTTGTTTAGTCAACTGTTTTTTAACATCATTTACTTGAGCTTTCCTGGAAGTGGAATGAATAATCCTGGAACCAGAAGCTTCAAAAGAGTTACTATATCTTTCTTCTGCTGGCATAGATTTTTGTTTAGTTAACTGTTTTTTAACTTCACTCTCTTGAGCTTTGCCATCAAAATGATTTCCCCTAGAGCCAGAATCCTTGTTGGACCTTTCTTCTGCAACTGTAGCTTTTTTTGTAGCCAGTTGATAGTGACCCTTTTCTTTCTCTTGAATGCAACCATTACTGCTTTTTTTACAGTCAGAAGATTCAAAATGGTTGTCTTCAATTTTCCTACCTGAACCACTAGCTAAAGGACCATTTGGTTTCAAACTATCTGAATTCCCATTTACGTCTGCTTCAATATTCTGCGCCGCAGTTGCTTCTTTCTCAGAGCACGCTCTGTTAAAGATAAATTTAACTGCAAAAATTAGAGTGAAAAGAGATATGATGTAAATAAAGAATCAAGATAGCTACTGATCACATAGTAGAATGTTGAAGCTATCAACTGAGATGAAACAAATTGTACCATCAACTCCAGCTATTTTATCATCAATCGTATCCACAACTTTGCAATGCTTAACATCAAATGATCGGCGAAACACGAAGTCTGCTGAGTTGATTTTTTCATCCGAGGGTTGAGGATTTCTTTTGTCCTTTGAAATGCATAGAACAGAGCATTTTCCACCGATTGCTTCCTAGTGGAATAATGTTATATCAGTATTTAAGCAGGTGTAATTTACTAACTAATCCCTGCACCAGCTATAAGCACAATGGCACATAAAGTTCAAACGAATATTTCAATCAAAAAGTGATGCAAAGGTAAATCTATAGAGACACATGTTTGATTCATCATCGAAAGACGCTTGCAACAATAATATAAACCAACAAAAGAAATTGATAAACATATTTCTGTTAGGGGATCTTCAGAAGGGAGAGCGGCTAAATATACCATAGCTTTTTGTCTTGGGATGAGATCTGTGTAAGGGTTACAAAAGAGGACAGAAAAGCTACTTGGAGCACATATGTTGGTGAACAGAGAACAAGTTATCCTAACGCAAAGAAAATAATATTCAACAAAACAAAAGTGGATGGACAATATAATTCAGTACGCAGATATGAGATACATAATGAACGCCAAGACATGCTCAACAAGTAATATGGAGAATAAAAAATTCAACATAGTATGCAGAAGAATAATTAGTTACCAATAGGTTGGTATTAGCGAGGCCAAGACCTTCACCCGATGCTAAAAAAAGTTCATTGGCAAGTACATCTGGGACTCCTTCAAGATATGGCGCAATCTCAGAAGGTTTAAAGAACCAAAGAAGCTTGACTTTTCTTGGGATATGCTTATTAGCGTGTTCCCAAATTTTTATGATCATGCCAATGAAGGGTTCAGTAGAGTCTGGACTGGCATCACCAACTAAGACACAGTCATAAAGACGGTACTCATCGCCATCATAGATGAAAGATTCATAGAATTGGACATCTTTCTTTTTCCCACCAACACCTTTCTTTTTACCCCACTTAAATTCTAAGCCTTCAGATGCTACTACTGATTCTTCCATTCTCTAGAAAGCAGTTTTCTACCTGAGACAAACAGCAGAATAGTGCACCCAAGTCAGAATTGCACGAGGAAATGATTAGAAGACTGAACATATATCCGCACTCGTTCATTTAAATTGATGCAGTTCCTGATAGAGTAAAATAGTTGCATTGATAAATCGAAAGGAATACAAGAATTCCCACAGGAGATCAACTCCTTTTCCAAGGATAACCGAGAGTACTCTTGAACAAGGTGCAAAACTCTTCATGGACTGATTAAATACTAACACCAAAAGACACATAAAAGGAAAACACCATCACAAGATAGATCAAAATCAATCAGTCCCATGAATCTCTCTTGATATTCAATCAATTATTTACCATATACCCCAATCAATCACTCCGGAAACTCTATCAGACCCACAGTTAAAGAAGGCAACACATTAATCTTTCAATTGAAATCATTAGCATTGTGCATAAAACCAAAAACCATCCAATACATTCTAATAACCAAACCATAAGAAACTTATTAGTATTCAATACTCAAAGTAATGTTTAGTAATGACAAGGCTCTCTAAAAAGCATGCAAGTCCAGAAAAAAATAAAAATCAAAAGCAGAAAATCAGTTGATCCACGAAAGAAACTCAATGAACAAAGAACACTAGATAGAATAGTAGATAATCGAGTTCGAGTCAACAAAAAGCCGATTTAAGAAAATCAAAAGATCAACCAAACTACGCAATTGCAAAAAAAGTGATAATATCATTTACGCAATGTAGGTTGAGATAAAGCTTTTGCGTTCGTGAAAAAACAACGATTAAAACAAAGAAGACGAAGTCCTTTCAACTTTTTTGTTACCTTCACTGAAGAAATCAGTTTACAGTTTCCGAAGCCACCGAACAGCAAAATCGAACCCTAGCGAAATCAGAGAAACGCGAGTTCGATTAGGTCAAGATGAACAGAAATTGACGAAGCCCAGGTTTATCGCAGAGGGAGAAAAAAACCCTAATTCCTCGTTTCACCAGTTACTACTACACTAGTTCTTCCTCTCTCTCTATCTCTCTCTCCCCACTTTATCTCTCGCTCAAGTTCATCATAAACAAATTCAAATCAAAATCTCTATGGAGCAATTCAATTTTGGTCGAAGATTGTTCTTGTTGTTGCAGTTTCCAGAGAGACCGGTAAGTTCATGAAAGCTTTTCTCCTCCCATTCCCTTTCTCTGAGATTTTCTCTGTTTACTTACTTTTTTAAAAATGAGTTGCACAAAAGAAACAAAAATAAATAATGATTAGGTCTAAAAAAATACATTTAAATTGAAAATGCACAACATAAATCCATAATTTTGGAGAAAATATAATTGACCAAAGATTTTTACCCCCAAATACTACAATTCTTTATTTTATTTTTTCTAAATAATAATTTTCCAATTTTTGACACATATGTGAGATACGGTCTGATCATACTAACCATTATTATATAAATAGACCAAAAACAAGATCATGGAATTTAATCATATCTACGTACTCCAATTTCTGAGCTTAAATCATAAATTTGTTTAGAATTATCCCTGATAAATTAGTTGTGATATAAATGCTAGATCCCTCTTTTTGCTCTGGACTCTAGTTGTTTTGATATGACTCAAAATTCAAAATCATGGAGTTGAGAAATCTCTTGTTCTTCTAATGACTCGTGTAAATGGTCACACGTTATTGAAAGATGGTATCTTTAACAAAGCCATGGACAAGCTTCATGAGATTTTAACATCAGCGAATATAAGTTCATGCATTTGCTATTTACTGACAAAACATATTTTATAAGGATTCAATACGTTTTTTATAGTGCCATCTTTTCCCTTTTGTTCACTGGTAGTTTCGTTAGTAACACATCATTTTCAAACAAACAAATGATAATAGTCACTTTTTCAACCAAAAAAACACAAAAAAATGATAATAGTCTATTATAAGTTTCACATTTTACAGAGATGAATCAACTGATTGTGCTTCTTCAAGACCACCATGAGTCCTCTTTTTCAAGTCAAAACCTCTTCTTTTCTCGAATTTTTTCTCTACGTGATTGTCCCCATTCACCAATGCATATTTATCACAGTGTCTTATTGTTGAATGTGTTTTATTTTTTCGGAACACCCATTACTCTTTAGTCTTTAGGCAACGAAGATCAATGTCAAGAAGTTAAAATATCAACTTTTCCACTTTTCAGATAAAAGGGATAAAGAATAATATTTGTCTTCATTAAGGTCTGAACTTAAAAATGTGTATTATATAAGAGTTGGGCTTAGGTGGACGAGAAAAGAAAAAAAAAAAAGAGTTGGGTTTAAGGGGATACTGGGCTGCTTCATCTCTTGTTGTAAAACGAAACGGCGTCGTTTTATGTTTCTCAGAATTAAAAATGCGGTGAGCGTGGATCGAACACGCGACCTTCAGATCTTCAGTCTAACGCTCTCCCAACTGAGCTATCCCCGCTAGATGTTTTAATTATCTGTATTGTATTATATAAAACCTATATCTGGGGATAATTTTGTTGATTTTGTAGATTCAATTAGAGGCCGAAAAATACACGAATACAAAAACAAAATCTCAGCGTTGCATTATTCAAAAACAGTGCCCAAATAATTCGTACACTAACTGTTATTTTTGTTGTTTTACACTAACTGTTATATAAGTCTCCTCCTTATAAAAGAAAATATGGAGAAGTGTGGTTTGGGTTCTTAGTGTTTGAGCCAGTAGTTTCTTAGCTGAGCCATATGCAACAATATCTCGTCCCGACCTTGATTCGTCACACTGCTGGTCATAATCCATGGTGGTGTTGTCTCAAAGAACCCTTGGATCAAGTCTTGGAACTCCTTTATGTTCTCCTCCGGTTTCTTCCCTCCATTTTTCTTCTTCTTTCTCTTGTCGCATTTTGTGAATATCAAAGTCATTGGAACCTGAGATAGAGACATGACATGATTAGTGAAAGTCTTGATCATGATTACCAATTAATGGGTTTATGTGGGTTTTTTAAGGTTTAGGTCCTTTAATACCTGGTTTTGACCAAGCCAGCTTGCGTACTCGAGATCGATTGGCTTTACAGGAATGCTGGCATCAACTAGTAAAAACACTGAGACCAATGTTGATCGATTTAGGAAATAGTCTTTGGTGAATTTGTTCCAGTCTTGTTTGAGTTCATGCGGTGCTGATGCATACCTGGATATATAAAATGCATCAACTTTCATTTTTTTTAACTGAAAGTCACCAAAATTCCCCGGGACAGAAACTGTAATTGTATCCGACAAAGACAAACAAAAAACTAGGAAAGACAGAGAAAGGCCAGAGCAGTTTTAAGGGGCTATGGCATGAAAAACAAAATAATATCACTTAAACTTACCCGTAACCAGGCAAATCTACCAAGTACCACTTGTCGTTGATCCGGAAATGATTAATGCATTGCGTTTTTCCTACATGAAGAATAAATTCCCAGAAGTTATAATCGACCTACATGTAGCATAAGTACAAGCACGGCATGGATGCCTATCAGTTTCCACTTCTAAGATCGCGTCTATCAATCTTTCTAAGTAGTTCACTGTGGAAGGAGTACTCGTGAATGAGATGTTCTAGAAAATTTCAAGCTTATGGAATATCCAATAGTCTCAATAGCGAGCCAATTAGAAAGAAACTGACTACATCACTCTGTCTTCATTTCTAATTTACCCCTTTATTCTCCGCATGAACATTTAAAAACTGACTACATAACTCTGTCTCAAAGATGTGATTTCTTCAACCAGTGAATTCAATTCAGTTTCACATGACATTTCAACCGGAATAAGCCAAGTTGTTCTCTTAATATATCATCTACTTAACCAGTGCTTCAGGTCCCATAAATGGAAGCTTTTTATCCATAAATCTAATGACACTCAAAACAATGTAGAAATCACGCACCAGCTAAATGATAAGCACGATAGAGCAAAACTCAGCTTACCAGGTTTCTTAGAAGTCAAGGCAAGGCGTTTCCTCCTCACCAACGAATTGAGAAGGGATGATTTCCCAACATTGGATCTGCCGACAAGCGCAAACTCCGGCAACCCATCGGCCGGACAATCCTCCGTCTTGACACTACTCTTCACGTAGTCAGCCTGAACCACCTGTGCGTCCCTCGCGTACTTGCTGAGAACAATGTTTGAACCCTTCAGTATCCTCGCCGTTAGACTCGCCGAGTCTTCGCCAGAGATATCCGTCTCCGGTGGAATAAAAAGCTTGTCGAGCGAAATCTCGACAGGAGCATCATCCAAATCGGATGAATCCGAGACCGATAGTGGTATGGGTTCAACTGTTGCGAGATTCGATTTAGACGCGAATGAGAAAAGGGTTCGAGCTAATGTAACCGACGGCTTAGGGTTTAAGAAATTGAAATGCGAAGAAGAGAGAGCGAAAGAAGGTTTCGCGAGGATTGAGAGATGGAATCTAGGAAGCTGCGCTAAAATCATATCTGATTATTGATTTCCTTCTAATTGTTCTCTTTAGATTCTGTGAGCAGCCATGGATGTAGGAGTGAGCTTACGGATGCGGAGGAAGTCGACGAAATATCCGCAGCAAAACGCTGCGTTTTGGTGGTGGTAATCTGGACGATGAACTTTCCTTATATTACAATTTGCCCGCTACATTTCAACGATTGTATCAATTCGCCACTATATTCTAGTTAAAAAGTAAAGGGGTAAATTAGAAAGAAAACAAAAGTACAAGGAGTATATAGCAAAATCAGGTCGTTGGCATCTTCTTCCACCTCTCCAAGCACGGACGAGACTTCGACCAGTGAACCAAAATCTCTCTCAATTTTATCACCCCGTGCTTCTGATCTCGGTGGGATTCTTTCCGATCGGTAACATCTCGTGGATCATACTCCGTTGGATCTCACAGCGTAATAATTTATCGTATCTGAATCGCAATCTTATTAGCCATGGCTCCTCCGGCCGCTTCACAACGTTATCCGTCACCGTCCCAACCTTCAGGGTAATACTTATGCTCTATTCACCTGCTTCTTTCTCGATCAATAACGCTGAATTCACCTTGCTTCCTTACATTTTTAAGATAATTAGCTGCGATCAGTTTCAGAATTCGATCATCTTTTTTCATGCGTGGTCCGTCAGCTCACTAATTCTCGAATTATTTGATCTGTATTGTTCCTATACTAAATCCAGAAATTAATAAGCTCTCATGTAGCAGATCTAGTTTTAGGGCCTAGTTTTGCCAGTCTGAGCTAACTTATGTGAAAAAGCTAATGTAGAATCAGAAGAAGCCATTAGTTTGAATTTTCCCTCCTTAGATTCTGATTCCTAAATGCAGTGACTATGTTCGATAATCTGATCTCTATTTGGTTAGATGAGGAATGAATTGAAAATAGAAAAATTGTTATTTATCAGGAAAAGCGAAGTGTCAGATCTGAAAACCCAGCTTCGCCAACTAGCTGGAAGTAGAGCTCCAGGAGTTGATGATTCCAAACGTGACCTCTACAAGAAAGTAATATCGTACATGACTATTGGCATTGACGTCTCATCTGTGTTTGGAGAAATGGTCATGTGCTCTGCAACATCAGACATTGTCCTGAAGAAGATGTGTTATCTTTATGTTGGAAACTATGCAAAAGGAAACCCTGATCTTTCTCTATTGACGATTAATTTTCTGCAAAGGGATTGCAAAGATGAGGACCCTATGATCCGTGGGCTTGCTCTGAGGAGCTTGTGTTCTTTACGAGTGCCAAACCTTGTGGAGTATCTGGTTGGTCCCTTGGGGAGTGGGCTCAAGGACAATAACAGCTATGTGAGAACGATCGCTGTTACTGGAGTACTAAAGCTTTATCACATCTCAGCCTCAACATGCATTGATGCCGATTTTCCTGCAACGTTGAAAAGTTTGATGCTTCATGATTCAGATGCTCAGGTTAATTTTGTTTTGTATTTAGGATGTTTGGTTGAATGCATTTGGACATGACTCTCACTAGCATAATCACTTTTTTTTTTGTATAATTTGTGCCTTTTTGATATAAATTATATTGTCAGGTAGTTGCCAATTGCCTGTCTGCACTTCAAGAAATTTGGAGTTTAGAAGCAAGCCACTCTGAGGAAGCATGCCGGGAAAAGGAGTCCTTGCTTAGCAAGCCAGTTATATATTATTTCTTGAATCGGTATGTCCTTAAGCTCTTCCTTCAACTGTCTATCAGTATACCTTGTTGTTGTCGTGGTATCTTAGAAGGGAGAAGCAAATTTTATCATTGTGGTGTTTCATTGCAGGATCAAGGAATTCAATGAATGGGCACAGTGTCTTATACTTGAGTTGGCAGTAAAATATGTGCCGTCAGATAGTAATGATATTTTTGACATTATGAATCTGTTGGAAGACAGACTTCAGCATGCCAATGGCGCTGTTGTCTTGGCAACAGTCAAAGTGTTTTTACAGTTAACACTCTCCATGACTGATGTTCATCAACAGGTTCGAAGTCCACCTCCTTTATCTTTAATCATCGGAAATTATTTCTGATGAAATTAGTTTTGTGCGGAATTTCATGATAATCAATTTGTAAAATAGTCTCTGCATTGTCCTCATAATGAAGCATTATATTACTTTTGGTTTCATAGTCTGGAAGCTTGAAAATCAGATCTTAACAATCATAGTTATCACTGATTTGTTATCGTTTAAGATGATCACTGTCTAACTAATGCCAAATGATCTTGTATAGGTATATGAACGTATTAAATCCCCACTTCTAACTCTCGTCAGTTCTGGAAGTCCAGAGCAATCATATGCAATCCTGAGCCACCTTCACCTTTTGGTTGTTCGTGCGCCATTCATCTTTGCCGCAGACTATAAGCATTTCTACTGCCAGTACAATGAACCATCATATGTCAAAAAGTTGAAGCTTGAGATGTTGACTGCAGTTGCAAACGAGAGCAACACTTACGAAATTGGTAATGATTTCAAATTATGTTAATATGGAATCTTGAGCGTCAAAACCTTTCTTTTCCGGCTCTTTGATTGGGCTAATTCGTACTGTTTCCTTTTCAGTGACGGAACTGTGTGAGTATGCTGCAAACGTTGATATTGCAATTGCGAGGGAGTCAATTCGGGCAGTTGGGAAGATTGCTTTGCAACAGTATGATGTAAATGCGATTGTTGATAGACTTCTTCAATTCCTGGAGATGGAAAAGGACTATGTGACCGCTGAAACTTTGGTAAACTAAACTGTTCGCGGAGATAATTGACCATCACACTAATATTTATATTGTTTTACATTTTGATAACAAATCCACTTGTCTGTTTCCTCCTCTAGGTTCTTGTGAAGGACCTTCTAAGGAAGTATCCACAATGGAGCCATGATTGCATTTCTGTTGTTGGGGGTATCAGCAGCAAAAATATCCAGGAACCGAAAGCCAAGGCGGCTCTTATATGGATGTTGGGTGAGTATGCTCAGGACATGAGTGATGCTCCTTATGTTTTGGAGAATCTGATAGAAAACTGGGAGGAAGAGCATTCAGCTGAGGTAGTTTAGGCATCACTTTTTTGTTTTTCCTTGCTACTGAAATTATGGTTCCATTTATGCGTGAGAACTCATTAGTCTATGTTCCCAATTTGTGGCATTGAGCAGGTTCGGTTACATCTCTTAACTGCAGCAATGAAATGCTTTTTCAAGAGGGCACCTGAGACTCAGAAAGCCCTAGGAACAGCTCTAGCTGCAGGTATTGCTGATTTTCACCAGGTATCGTCCTATCTTCCCTTCCAAATTTCTCTTGTTTTGAAACCATTGGCCTATTGGATCACTAATTCAACATTTACTGTTGGCATAGGATGTTCATGACCGAGCCTTGTTCTACTATCGGGTTCTGCAATACGATGTACACGTGGCAGAACGTGTTGTTAGTCCGCCAAAACAGGCGGTTTCAGTCTTTGCTGACACTCAAAGCAGTGAAATCAAAGACCGTATATTTGACGAGTTTAACAGCCTTTCTGTGATATACCAGAAGGTATTTTTCCTGACTTAACTACCTAAACCAAAGTAGTAGTATGCATTCATTACCCAATATTACTCAGAGGTGTTCCTTATTTGCTTTCATAATAAAATGACTTTTTGCAGCCATCTTACATGTTCACGGATAAGGAACACCGAGGACCCTTTGAGTTTTCAGACGAACTTGGAAATATTTCCATCACACCTGAAGCCTCCAGCGACATTGTTCCAGCTCAGCAATTTGAGGCAAATGACAAGGACCTGCTTTTAGGTATTGACGAGAAGGATGACAATAAAGGACTTTCCAATAACAATGGTTCCGCTTACACGGCTCCTTCATTAGAAAGCTCCTCTAGTATAAGCTCACAAATGCAAGAGCTTGCAATCTCCGGCCCCGCCACATCCGCAACTACCCCACAATCAAGCTTTGGGTTTGATGATCTATTTGGTTTGGGTTTATCTCCAGCTCCTGCTCCAACACCATCACCTCCTCTTTTGAAACTTAACCCAAGAGCTGCTCTAGATCCAGGTGCCTTCCAACAAAAATGGCGCCAATTGCCAATATCATTAACACAGGTTTTTTCCCACAACTTTTAACTTGCGATGCTACTTTTTCAGCTTCCAAGTACATTCTAGCCATATGAAAGACGACAGTTAACTGGCTTTTCTTCCTCTTTTGTCAATATGCTTAACTTAGCACGAGCGTTTTTAACATTAATTCATGAACATGTTCCTTACATTTCTTACACTGTTAAGTGCATATGGAATCGTAATTGTTTCCCTGTTTCTTAATTCATGAAAGATTTCATAAATTCTCGGGGATTTTGAGTGTTGCGAGAGTGTAACTTTCTTAACTTCGTGTACAGGAGTGTTCTGTGAATCCCCAGGGAATTGCGGCCTTAACAGTTCCACAGTCACTTATCAGACACATGCAGAGCCATTCCATTCACTGTATTGCATCGGGCGGTCAATCTCCAAACTTCAAGTTCTTCTTTTTCGCTCAAAAGGAATCAGAACCATCGAACTATCTCGCTGAGTGCATCATAAACACTTCATCCGCCAAAGCTCAGATAAAAGTGAAAGCAGACGAGCAGAGTACGTCGCAGGCGTTCACAACCGTATTTGAAACAGCCTTGTCCAAATTTGGTCTGCCTTGAAAAGCAGTCAATAAAATGAAATCTCCATGTATCAATAGAATTCTGTGGATGGATCTCTACACTTGTTGTAAAATGCGATGATACTTTTTGAGTTTTGTAGTCTCTCTCACCTTTGATTTCGTTTCTTTGTGTTACAAATATACTTTATTGAGATGTTATGAAAATGTACTTTTTATCCTTAGCTTTGGAACTTTCAAATGAAACTATATGAACACAACTTCAATACATGTTCTCTTTGAAATGTAATCTCGGATCATCATAAGGGTCGACTTCTGGATATTGCAAGATCAATCTATGAAGTTGTGCAGTTTTTCATGGTCACCATCATAAAATTTTGAATCTATAGGAAGTAAATGAAATAAAAAGTTGTAGGCCTCAAAAGTTACATTTGTATAAATAAGGGCTAGTTTTGAAAAAATATTTTTATAAGGCGACCGAAGGAAAAAAAGTCAACAGCTTTGCTTTTTTTTTTGTTTTGTTATGTTTTTAATAGTCGTGACTCGTGAGTGGTTACGATTTCTTCAATTTCGTAAACTTCTAGGGAAAGAAGAAGGGAAGTGAGAGAGGGGAAACCCTAGATTCGATCTCCATTCGATTTGGTTCGTTTCTCGAATCGAAGCGATGGTGTTTTACTTCAAGGCCCGACCTGATGCTGGCGACTATACCATCTTCATGGGGCTTGATAAGTTCGAGAACGAGGAGCTCATCAAGTACGGCTTCCCTGAAGATGTCTGGTAAGCCGTCTTTTCGCGAGAAGATTCTCAATTTTCCCGATCATCGATTGTATTTTGTTTCTGAAGTTTTCTCGGATTGGTTTTAGTTTCGGATTAGCCCAATTGTTTATTTAGTTGGCTTTTAATCGAATTTTGAGTTTGTTCTCGTTGTTTATTATGGTCAGATGTTTTCTTATGTCATGATCTATTGTTGATTCATTTATTTGGTGGATATTGGGAATGAGAGAGGACGCAAATGGTGGTCAACCTTTGCTCAAGTTTTCCTTTTGATTATTTCAGTGCTGAGTCTTGCGTTGGGTTGTTGTTCTTATCATATCGGATTATCGAATTTTGTTATCTTTATTCAAAGTTTTAAATTTGGCCCAAGGAGTTTTGTTTACTGTTTCAGAAATTGTTTGCTTAAACCTTGTCGTGGGTATTCTATTTTCTCTGTCCCTATGTTTGTTAAATATGAAGGAGGATGGAAATACTCTTTCCCCTCATCGCCGGGTCTTGGTGTTCTGAAACAAAAAGAAGTGAATTTAGCTATAGTGATGTTTGGATACTTTTCTGAAATGTAGTTTGGTCTGGTTGATATCAAAATTTCTTGAAATACCTAGAGATGTTGGTAGTTCCAAAGAGCTATTCATTATTGATTAGTCCTTACTCTTTATATGAGTAAGACCTATGGATATACTGGAAGCCGTGGACTCACCCCTATTTGATCATTGAGGTGTTTCTCAGCATGTCTATTCACCTCTCATGTTGTGTTAGCTATATTTAAACTTTGGTGTTTGTAGATATGAATAGGGGTTTGTTACCTCCTACTTTGACAATTTTCTTTTTTTATATAAACAAACTAAATGAGTTTCATAGTTTTCTATTGATCATATACTGCTACTGCGCCTTTCTTTTCCTTTTCAGTAAGTTGATTCATAACTTATGGATACATCATGTCTATTTTCTGTTCATGCTTTTCTTGCTAATGTCAATCTTTGATGTGTTTAGACATGTATAGTGGTTTTTTACCTTCTAATTTGAAAATTTCCTTTTTTTCCATATAAACTCTAGCAGCTTCACCTAGACAGAATTATAATTTTTTTGTTCAGTATGTTGTTTCACGACCAAGTTGCTAAAAGTAATTTTCACTTGATGCAGGTTTCACGTGGATAAAATGTCGTCAGCTCATGTTTACTTGAGGCTTCATAGAGGCCAAAGTTTTGATGACATTAGTGAAGGTGTGCTGGAGGACTGTGCTCAGCTTGTGAAAGCTAACTCCATTCAAGGTAAAATATCAATCCTATTTTCTACTTGTCGTGAACTTAACATTTGCGTAACCATTAGTCTTAGAGTACCAGTTTGTTTTTTAGAAGGAGGGCACATATAGGCTATTTTCTGTTTTCTTACCGACTGGTGTCTGGGATTATGTGCCAGGCAACAAGGTGAACAACGTCGATGTTGTGTACACTCCGTGGTCCAACTTGAAGAAAACTGCTTCCATGGATGTTGGTCAAGTTGGTTTCCACAATTCAAAGATGGTGAGCTTTTTCATCTTTCAAGAAATTTTGGTTGTGCATACATGTAAACTGCTCAAAGTATGGTTGCAATGCTATGATAATACCTAACTGATATATGTTTCTTAAAGGTCCGGACTATCAGAGTGGAGAAGCGAGTCAATGAAATAGTTAACAGATTGAACAAAACAAAAGTTGAAAGAACTCCTGATCTGAGAGGTTAGTATATAGTTTGTGGGCTCTTCGTTAAATTCCAATATGTATAAGATCGTACATACATCTTTCTCGTTCTTATATATGAAGTGTCAGTTAAGTGACTATAGCTTTTCCAGTCAGTGTAACTGTTAGATCTATTACAATAATGTGATTGTTCATAACTGTGTTTTGAAGCCGAGAGAGAAGCAGTGAATGCCGCAGAAAGGGCAGAGAGGAAACAACATCTGAGGGAGAAGGTCAGTCTCTGTTTTGGTCGTTGTCATCTTAAACTTTTTCATTAGGGTTACTCAAATCTTCGTTGTTTCTTGATTTTGCAGAAGAAACGTGAAGAGATAGATAGGCTTGAGAAGGAGAGGCAATCAGAGATGAGGAGTTACAAGGGACTAATGGTAACTGATAAAATGACATCCAACAAAGACATTGCTTCAAGCAACAAATCGCTTCAAGAACTGGAAGACGATTTCATGTAAAAGCTCTGAAGAAATGAGAAAAAACAAACCAAGTCGGTAACATTCTGCCAGAGGTGATCTGGTATCGTCCTTCAAAGAAGGCTTATGATGTTCTACTCGCCTTACTTATGATGTTGATGGTTGTCCGGTTTTATGTTTTCTTTCAAAAAATCTTGAAGACCTAAAAGTTAAAACCATAATCGGGTTCTTGGACTCCTTGGTCCATTGAAATGTTTCAAAAGGATTGAATCTGATCTGTGAGATAAAGGAGAGCATTATATTCTATATATATAACACAGGTGAGCCAGTGATATGGTGCAATCATGGTTTACTTTGCATTGCTGTGTTACCTGATTGTTTTTTATTACCCCTATAGTTTCACTTTTTGCAAAATATCGCCTAGAATCAATTCACGTGGTTGGGCTAGGTACATCCTTAGTGTCTTGGGTTGGGTTTTGGAATCACTATATTGATCATTGTTGCGATTGTTAAAACTCGCTGGTTGAATCTTAACAGTCCTGTCTTGCGACAGGGCTTAAGATTTTACCAATCTCACGAATCAGTTTGCTGTTGATTGCAGTGGGTCTGTCTATCAGGTTTTGACCTGCATGTTAGCGGGCTAGTGCGTATACTACTATTTGTTTAGCGACCATAGTTGGCTAGTTAGTTGATATATGATGATTTGAAATAATTCTGGTGGCCCCTAAGGTGATTTGAATCAATAATCCAACTATTGGTGTACTTGGAAATCAAAGGGTATTAATAAATGTGGGTGAAAATTTGAAAAAAAGGGAAAAAGAAGGGGAAAAAAAGGATAAGAAACAAAATAATTATATATGTCCGTTAAATACTATTAAAAGATTGGAGACACGTGACCGAAAATATTTGAAATGGACGGCTGAGATTAAGATTGAGAGCCGCTCAAAAAAAAAAAAAAAAAAAGACCAAACGTTATTATTGACTTTGTTGTTGTTTGTCTATAGGGTTTGTTGAAGAAGGACTTAATAATTTCGAATTTCCGCCATTCTTGTTTTCAAAATAGCTCTGCCGACCGTTTAGATTTCTCTCTTTTATCTATCTTCTCTGGAAATTTTTCAATCACTCTCTCTCTCTTTACAATTATCTCCGATCGGAGATTCATAGTTGTCGATTGGATTTACTTGGGGCATTTTGGTCTCTCCAGTTTCTGGGTATCGTCGTTGTCTCTCTTCGATTTCTGATTAGTTCCATTTCTGAAGCTCGCATAGGTTTGTTTTCTAACTTCATTGTTCGAGATCGTGAAGTATTTCTGATTGATATTTGAATCTAGGTTGATTTGGGTATGATGTTATTTTGAATTTTTTGTCTGATTGATCCAAAATAATTTGCTCTTTTTAAAATGATTACGAACTAAACTTCATAAATAGACGGCTTTGGATCTATTACCAAGTTTCAGAAGTGAAGCAAACACCATTTTGTTATTTCTAAAAAAAAATTCAAGCTTCGAGTGTGTTTTGTCCTGATGGTATAGCGACCGATTTTTGTTGGAGCTGATTCCTTAGTTATTTTTTTTCTTTTCACGTTTTATGTTAGGAAGATTGTGAGATGGTGCAAAGGAGGGAACAATAGTTTTGATAGATAATGTTTTGGAGTTCACAACATTGCAGAGAAGAAACGCAACGTATGGGAATTGGGGTAACAATTTTTGCATTTTCATTGACAAGCTATGGAAAGTGAGTCTTCAACTATTTCAACCCCTCAGGAAGGGATCCCGAAATCGCGTCACGGGTATGCTTCTTTTTTTTCTTTTCATACTAACTAATAAATTGTTAACTTGCCACAATAGACTATGAATAAGGTCAATTGAGCGTTTTCACGTCCCCTATATGTCACATTTGTTCATGCCAAAAACAGTTTTATGTTATCTTTGTGTTTATCTACTTCCTACTAGATTGACATGTTTTTCAAACCTAGAAATTGAGTTGCATGACAATTTGTGTGGATTTTACAGGAGGACTAGTGGCCCTGCAAGACGTTCAACTCGAGGTCAATGGACAGCTGAGGAGGTGAAATTTATGTTTCCATCAGCTTTTTCTTACAAGTTTCTCCCATCCTATGTCATTACAGCCGATTAAACTGGCCTCACGTGCTTGATATATGCAACAAAGTCCGCCCTGTGTTTGTTCATTTCCATGATATCATTGATCATGAGAGATGCAAGAAGTAGACAAACAAATTTTCACACTCTATGATCTGCATATTTGCTAATCTTATAACAAACAAATTTTCAGGATGAGATCTTGAGAAAAGCTGTCCATAGTTTCAAAGGAAAAAACTGGAAGAAGATAGGTAAATTTAACAATTTGACCTACTTTTGTTGAACTGTAGTCTTTCTTGTCTAATTGAAAGTCAAGTATATGTCTGATCTGCTTTTCTTAACTTCCAGCTGAATACTTCAAGGATCGAACTGATGTCCAGTGCCTCCACAGGTGGCAGAAGGTCCTTAATCCTGAACTTGTTAAAGGGCCGTGGACAAAGGAGGTGACAGTTTTTTCCTTCACTATATGTGCATCTTGCATACTTGTCCCTCTTTACTTTGAATTTCCAAACATCTCTGATGACTGTTTATTTCTCTCGTTTGACATGTGTGTAGGAAGATGAAATGATCGTTCAGTTAATCGAAAAATATGGGCCGAAGAAGTGGTCCACTATTGCTCGATTTTTACCTGGCCGTATTGGAAAGCAATGTAGAGAGAGGTATGCTTAGCTTATAGACAGTTCAATCTCTGGGAAAACAGTGTTTTACTAGCACTTAAAAGATTTTGTACTCTTCTCTAGATTTTAACTGTGAAGGTTGTAATTGATATAGGTGGCACAATCATCTCAATCCTGCCATAAACAAAGAAGCTTGGACTCAAGAAGAAGAGCTGGTTCTGATTCGTGCTCATCAAATATACGGTAATAGATGGGCAGAGTTAACAAAGTTCTTGCCTGGAAGGTAATAATATTTTTTATCATTTGAACATCTTTATTCTATCTTAAGGTATACTTCTATTTGTTCTAGTATATAGTTTTTTGCTATGTTATCAACAGGTCGGATAATGGAATTAAAAACCACTGGCACAGTTCAGTTAAGAAGAAGCTTGATTCCTACATGTCGTCTGGCCTTTTGGATCAGTACCAAGCCATGCCTCTAGCTCCTTATGAGAGAAGTTCCACATTACAATCAAGTTTTATGCAAAGTAATATAGATGGAAATGGCTGCCTAAACGGACAGGAAGAAAACGAAATAGACAGCCGTCAGAATTCAAGCATGGTTGGCTGCTCACTATCTGCAAGAGGTTTTCAAAATGGAGCCATAAATATGGGGCATGATTTCCAACCCTGTGGAAACTCTCAAGAGAATGAGCAAACTGTATATCATTCAGATCAGTATTTCTATCCGGAATTGGAAGATATCTCAGTCTCCATCTCAGAAGTCTCTTATGACATGGAAGACTGTTCACAGTTTCCTGATCATAATGTCTCAACTTCTCCGAGCCAGGACTACCAATTTGATTTTCAGGAACTCTCGGATATTTCACTGGAGATGAGACATGATATGTCAGAGATACCAATGCCATACATGAAGGAGAGCAAGGAATCTACTCTGGGAGCTCCAAACTCCACATTAAATATTGATGTGGCTACTTACACCAACTCAGCAAACGTTTTGACACCTGAAACGGAATGTTGCAGGGTACTTTTCCCTGATCAAGAAAGTGAAGGGCACAGTATTTCTAGATCTTTGACCCAAGAGCCAGACCAGGTTGACCAGGCAGACCGCCGAGATCCTATCTTGTGTGCATCAGCTTCAGACAGACAGATATCAGAAGCTACAAAATCTCCTATGCAGAGCTCTTCTTCAAGGTTCAATGCTACGGCCGCCTCAGGCAAAGAAACCCTTCGGCCAACTCCGTTAATCATATCACCCGACAAGTATACTAAGAAGTCATCTGGATTTATATGTCATCCTTTTGAGGCAGAACCAAAGTGCACAACAAATGGAAATGGTAGCTTCATATGCATCAATGATCCATCAAGCTCCACTTGTATTGATGAAGGAACCAATAACTCCAGCGAAGAAGATCAATCATATCATGTGAATGATCCCAAAAAGCTGGTTCCAGTGAATGATTTTACTTCTCTGGCAGAAGATAGGCCACACTCTCTTCCTAAGCATGAGCCAAACATGACAAGCGAGCAGCATCATGAGGATATGGGGGCATCATCAAGTCTTGGATTTCCAAGCTTGGACCTACCTGTGTTCAGCTGTGATCTTCTACAATCCAAAAACGATCCTCTACACGATTATAGCCCTCTTGGCATACGCAAGCTACTGATGTCCACCATGACGTGCATGAGTCCCCTTCGACTGTGGGAATCTCCCACTGGGAAAAAGACGTTGGTTGGTGCACAGTCAATCCTGAGGAAACGAACCCGTGATCTGCTGACACCGTTATCTGAGAAAAGAAGTGATAAAAAGCTTGAAATTGATATAGCAGCCAGTCTGGCAAAAGATTTTTCACGTCTAGATGTGATGTTTGATGAAAGTGAGAATCGACAATCTATCTTTGGAAATAGCACTGGTGTTATTCATGGAGACAGAGAAAACCACTTTCAAATTTTGAGTGGAGAAGGTGAAGAAAATTGGAAGCCTTCTTCACTCTTTAGTCACAGAATGCCTGAAGAAACCATGCATATCAGAAAATCGCTTGAGAAAGCAGATCAAACTTGCATGGAGGCAAATGTCAGGGAAAAGGATGATTCTGAACAAGATGTTGAGAATGTAAGTCTCTTTCTTTCCTTTAAGCATCTAAATATATATGTTGCGCTAATGCTTTACACAAACTCAGTTCCATTAGATTTTGTCCCCAACCATGTCATTTTGTCACCTGTGTTAAAATCTTCATTGTAGCAATATATTTTAGATGTAACTAACACACATAACGTTTATGATGCATCAAATCTTATGCAGGTTGAATTTTTCTCTGGTGTTCTTTCTGAGCACAACACCAACAAGCCAGTCCTGTCTTCTCCTGGTCAATCAGTTACTAAAGCAGAGAAGACGCAAGTTTCAACCCCAAGAAATCAATTGAATAGAACTCTCATGGCTACGTCTAACAAAGAACATCATTCCCCTTCAAGTGTTTGTTTAGTGATTAATTCGCCTTCTCAAGCAAGAAGCAAGGAGGGTCATCTTGTTGACAATGGGACAAGCAATGAGAATTTTAGCATGTACATCTATAACACCCTTACTAAAATATTCCTTTTCCTCTATTTGCTTTCATTTCTTGCCACAATGATTTTGTTTCTTCTTTTATTGGGTCCATTTACAGATTCTGTGGAACTCCATTCAGGAGAGGTCTTGAATCTCCCTCAGCCTGGAAATCGCCATTTTATATTAACTCTCTCTTGCCCAGCCCAAGGTTTGACACAGATATAACTATCGAGGTATTTGATAACGCCTTAAGGTCCTTCTATCTTATATTCAACCTTTGTACTTCATAGGTGCATAATGTCAAATTCTTTTAGGCCACCTATTATTCATAGGCAATTGGTGCTTAATTTTCAGGACATGGGCTACATTTTCAGTCCTGGGGAGAGAAGCTACGAGAGCATAGGAGTGATGACACAGAGAAATGAACATACAAGTGCATTTTCAGCTTTTGCAGATGCAATGGAAGTTTCAATTTCACCAACTAATGATGATGCGAGGCAGAAGAAGGAATTGGATAAAGAAAACAATGATCCTCTACTGGTATATACATACTCTACAGATCAGTCACTCTCTAAGTAGACAATTTTGAGATTATGACTTTAAAGTTTTGTGCTCCATTGATTTTGGGTTTTGAACATTTCTCAATCTATAGGCAGAGCGTCGAGTGTTGGACTTCAACGATTGTGAGTCTCCCATCAAAGCAACAGAAGAAGTCTCATCCTACCTCTTGAAGGGATGTAGGTAAAATGCCAAAATGCACATACATGAACAATGTATAAATATGTATGTGCATCTTTTATGAATTATCCCTGGCTGGATCATTTTTTTTTCTATGTTTATTTTTATTGGATCAGTTGGAGTGAATTTATGTAAAATTCTGTGTTCAATATATATACATATTTCATATTGCCTGCAATGAGTATGTCACATAGACGTCCGTATACTTTGTGAAAAGAACTTATACAGTGCACAGATGGGAGTATATGAGTATTATTTATATACCAACTGTAGTAACACAGCTTGTTCTCTGTTACTTCTAATCGAGCTTAGATTCTTCATGAACTGTATTCTAGTTCACCAGCTTAAATCTCAAATGTTTTGTCTTTAACATTTGACTCTGATAAGAAACCAAAAAGAATTGAAAGTAATAGTATAAGAGACGACACAAAAGCTCTCTTGCGTACTTTATTAATACTGGGATGAAATAATAGTAATAGTAACGACATTTATCTTGTCACTGCCGGAAATGCTATAATAGAAAGAACAGAACAAAATCTTTATTATGAAGCTTTAACCAAAGTGGTCATGGTGGTGTTCAGTTTCTCAGACGGCTTTGGTGACAACAGCGTGAATAGCATCTGCAAGGTGCGGTACAGTCTTCGAACTCAGACCAGCCATGCTTATCCTCCTTTTTATATCAATCACACACCAAGTTAGACAAATTTCAAGAAAATTAATAGATGAAGCAGAGAGGCAGGCGCTTACCCGTCGGATGTCATGTAGATGTGGTACTCTTTAGTCATGAAGGAGACTTGAGCTGGGTTTAACCCTGTGAATGTAAACATACCGATCTGCTTTATGATGTGACTCCAGTCTCCAGGCGTGCCTGTCACGTGATTTTGAGTTTTCATTTCATTAGCTATGTCCATTTACAAACCTGATGATACATACATTTACAAACCAATAAGACCTACCTCGAGTACGTAATGCCTCGAAAAGCTGTTTTCTCATGCTGATGATACGATCAGCCATGGCCTTCAGTTCCAGAGTCCATTCGTTGAACAAATTCTTGTCACGGAGGATTACAGCCACGATTGATGCACCATGAATTGGAGGACTTGAGTACATTGGCCTTATCACTAGTTTCAGTTGGCTTTCAACTCTACCCGCAACATCTGCTGATTTGCATACCTACAACAACTTCTTATATGTCAGAAAGAACTTCCTACGAGTTTCTTAAATATATTTCTTGCAATGCAACCGGTTCTTACAATGCTGAGAGCTCCAACTCGTTCTCCATAGAGTCCCATGTTTTTCGCATAACTTTGAGCAACGAGGCATTCTCCGCCATCAGCAACAAACATCCTAATCGGTTTTGCATCTGTATCAAGACTTCCACTTGCAAAGCCCTGCGATGCAAAAAGAGAGACAAGTATTAACCATTGATTCAGAGGGAAAATGGCTTAAATATCAGCTGATCTTATACAAAAGGATTCATCAGGTGTACCTGATAAGCACTATCAAAGAAGGGCATCAATCCCTTTGATCGCATCAACTGCCTGATTTGCTCCCATTGTTGAATGGTTGGATCAACACCAGTAGGGTTATGGGCACAGGCATGGAGAAGCACTATAGAACCAGCTGGGGCAGCACCAAGGTCTTCTAATAAACCTGTGAACAAAGATAAAAAGGTTGCCGTAAACAAATTCAGAAAGGTATATAAGCTTATCAACAATATCAAGCATAAAACTCGGTAGTATCTCGACGGTCACCGTAGTCTCACCTTTAAAGTTCAACCCGCGAGTCGCTGGATCGTAGTAGCGGTAAGTTTTCACTGTCAAACCGGCGAGCGTGAAAATCTTTGGATGATTTCCCCATGTTGGCTGAGTAATATAAATTGTTTTCTGGAAAGCAAAGAGAAAGACTCCAAGTTTATATGAGAAGTTGTATAGACTATAAGATGAAGAAATAGGAAATTAGACTTAAGCATCTACCTGATGATAATGCTTGGCCAAAAATTCCCCTCCAACTCTCAGAGAACCAGTACCAGACAAACACTCCACGGTGGTAATCCGATTCTCCCGAATAGCAGGACTAAATCATACATGAGAACACCAATCATAAAGAATTGTCTGAAGAAAAAAAAAGTGATGAAAACAGAAACAATAATCAAATAAGATTTACCTGTCAGCACCTAAAATGAGCTTAGCGCTTAACTTGTTGAACTCAACTAATCCAACAATGGGAAGATACTCCTTGATTCTTGTTCTACAGATTAACACACAAAACTAGATTCAACATCATCAACAGACACACATAAAAAGTAGAACCAAAAGAAAGAGAGCAAAACCTGTCATTGATAAGCTGCTGCTCAGCTTTCCTCACAACATTAAGAACCAAAGGTTTTCCCTCCTGTAACCATCAATACACAATCAATTCTTTTCATTTTCAACAATAACAATAATAAATCAAAGAACAGAGACATCTTCGTAGTATCCATTACCTCAGTTCGGTAAGCACCAACTCCTAAATTAAGCTTAACTGGGCTGGGGTCTTTGTTATATGCAACTGTCACCTATTCATTTTTTTTGTAGTAAACAAACATAAGAACCACTGATATAACCAAAATAATCATCATAATCAATCTTTAGAGCTGAAAATTTGGTGAAAAAACAATGAATGATTCAATCCGCGAACCAAATTCACAATGATAAACATAAGATCTTATCCCATTTCATCAATCATCATGTCAACAATCCCGAATTCTATCGAGAGATTCTCACTAATCAATAACGGATCCAATGCGTATGACACACATATCCACAAGCGTCGTCGAATACGTTTGAGAATTTATAGACATAAAACATAATCGAAGAAGAGGAAAAAGAAGGTACCCCAAGAATAGGATCCTCTGGAGCTTGAACAAGATGAGCGAAAACAGAACCACCGGTGACTCCCGATGTCGGAGAGGCATAAACGGAGCTCAGATGATCCGAATCTGAGCCGGCAGTGAGATGACGGAGAAGAGCACCGATCCTGCGATCGGAAGAGGAAGAAGAAGAGAATTGAGTAGTTTTCATCTTTGTTTTCGCTTTGTGTGTTACGAATTAAGAAGAAATAATTGAATACGAAGATCTCTTTCTTATTTGGACATTGTTTTTTTTTTTTTTTTGGCTATCCAAAATTGCCACGTAAGCTTGGCATAAAGTTGCGTGCCTGAACCATCATCATCATCATCAAGATAATAAAAAGTCTTTGTAAGATTATCCATCAAAAAGCCGGAAAAACAGGGAAATAAATACTCCAAAAATAGGGTTTATATTCGCATTTTAATTTGATGAAAATCTAACAGAAATTTTACATTTTTGACGGTACCAATGTTATAGATAGAATAAAATCTTTGATTGTTTGGGAGTTATATTATTTTTTGGTAATGTGAAATTATATATTTAATAGAATAATAGAAAATAACCAAAATGCTAGAGATTATTAATATGATCAACGTATTGTTGTTTTTGCCAACGACCTTTGCCAATAACCAAATTGATGTAGCGGTGTTGAAATATCTGATTGATGATAACTATTAACTTGTGTTACGATGATAGAATTTTGTATGGTCCAGTCCCAATATCAAGCTTATGTTGATTGTACTAGAGTCTAAATGGTAACATAAAAAAAACATTCAGCTGGATTCAGCCCGATTCAGCAATTCCGCAGTCACCATTTGCATAAAACTAAATTCAGCTGAATTCAGCCAGATTCAACAGTTTTTTTTAATACCAACAGATATGTAGATACAGTCATTTCTGGTAAAAATTTGGATAATAACGTGTACACACATCGAATTGATATATTTTGGATTATCAAAAATTACACATCAAATTTATATTTTAAAATAAATCAGATTATACAGATGCGATATATGAATAATTCAAATACATAAAACCACTAATAAAATAGGCAAGAAGCGAATTCATGTTCGGATAACTATAGATGATTTTGGATAATTTTATTAATTTTTAGATAATTTAAAATAATTTTAAAAATTTCATAAAAACAACTCACACCTATGCTAAAATATTATTTAAAATAGATTTTTTTAATATTTTTCTTAATTTTCCAGGTCATATTATTGATTAAACTACTAGATAACAATTAAAAAAAAACACAATTATATAATTTTATTATATTATCATGTTAATTTTTAAAATTAATCTTCCAATAATGCTTTGACAAAGCTTCTTTCATTAATTATTTACATATTTTTAAGGGAAATTGTTAAAAATACCCCTTTTGGTGTGCCCCTTTTCAAAAATGTCCCTTTTAGATGTCCATTTTCAAAAATGCCCCTTTTTAAATCTGAAATTTTTATAAAGTTTTATTAGGTTTATAAGGTACTTATGGATTGTAACTACTACTTGAAGACTTGATCCAAGTATTTATAAGGTTTTATAAGGTATTTTAAAAGGTTTTACAAGTTATTTTAAAGGATTTTTAAGGTTTTACAAGATATTTTAAAGGTTTTAAAAGGTATTTAAAATGCATTTATAAGGTATTTATAAAGTATTTATAAGATTTTAGATACATAGAAATATAGTTTGTGTATGTTTTAATAATATTACATACATATTTGGGTAAATCTTATATTTTTAAGAGCATTTTTTATAAGGTTTTTAAAAAAGGGTATTTTTTAAAAATGACATTGAAAAAGTGGCATTTTTGCAAAAGCCCCTATTTTTAATAGTTCAAAAATTATTTATATTTGTAATAAGTTTAGATAATTTAGTATTTATTTATTAGTATAACAATTAATTAGACCATTTGATGATTTTATTTATTTTATTTAGATATCTTCTTTGTACTCTATTAATATTCATAATTATTTGATGATATTTTTTCAGTTAAAGTCTTAATTATTTTGACAGATGGTACCAAAAATCACAAAATAATTCAGCTAGATTCAGCAGTTACCATTTAGAAATGTAAAAATTCAGCCAGATTCAGCTGAAAATCACTAAAAATTCAGCCAGATTCAGCAATTCAGCTGAATTCAGCCAGATTCCTCGGTTACCATTTAGACCCCTAGTTTATTAGTGGAGTATAATTTAATCTTTATTTTAGATTATTTTTATATTGATTCAAATTTTTGGATAATGGAATCATTTAAGTCCAAAACCAGATTATGGCTGAAAGCAAAGCATTCAATTTTCAAATCCGGCAAATTATAAGATTCATATTTTTTTAGTTGATACGGGCATTCTCCTATCTTCTCCAAGAATGAAATTTGTATCCTCGAAAGTACTTACTTGACTGTATCAGGTGTTGATGTTTCGAGGGCCGGTTTACTTATCCACCGGGTTGACCCATCAAATTTGTAACACGTACGTCCTGGGTTGATGTGCGAAATCCACTTTTTAACGTCTAAATGTTTTAGTACCTCCTTCCTATCCCATAGTGGGGGTGGTTGGTTGGGTCCGGCAAATGGATTTTGACCCGATAAAGGAATGAAGATCCAGTTACTTGGATCATCGATTGCTTCATTGCGCATGGAATTTGTTGTAAGTACTGGTTGCTGTGAAGAGATTATTCAAGAGGCCAAATCACTGTCTCGTAGTACCTTTATTTTATAGTGGCCGGTTTCTGAGTTTTTGGATGCTTTGCTTTCTTTGATGGATAAAATAAATTAAAATTAATGTTTTTACAGAATAAATGGTTGGTCCATAAATGTTTTTGAGAGGGGTAGACCAAATTTTAATTTGAGTTCGACAATGGAGAAGAATTTAATTATTTGCATGTTGGTTTTGTTGCAGTAGAATTTAATATGGAATAATCTGAAACCACAAAGAAATCGAAATGGATCAATAATTATATTTGAGAGATAGTTTAGTGTATTTAGATATAAATACAAACAGAATTTCTTAACTTTGTAGTATTTTATAGCGCAACTCAATAACGATGTAGTTTTTAACTTAAGTCATACTTTAGTTTTCGACCGAAGAGATTATATGGATCGTTAGATTTACAATTCTTTTGATCATAATAAAAAGAAACCATAAATGCTGAAAATGATACCAAAAAAACTTAATTGCTTACAGGACAAATGAAACTGTTGGAATTTTGTGATGTAATAATACTGCAAAAGGTACATATTATGTCGTGTGTTTGAGCTGTAACTCGATTAAGCTCTAAATAGTCTCCTTCGTTATTTCACAAAATTCGAGTTTATATAGATACGACTTACGAGGTAGTCCAAAGAAGTAACAGTAATTAGTAGTAACAAGTACTACATGACTTTGTTTTATCTGAATTTTTTTCTTCGACTTTTTTTTTTGGCTTTTCAAAATTTTAAGATTTATATTAGCTCATCAGGTAACTGGATCTTAAGAAATGACAGCAAAAATATTTTTTTCGAAAATTAATTTGGCAATCTATGTTTGACCTATAAAAGTTTTTTGAAATATCACCTTTTGTTCTGTTTTGAAAAGAAATTCTAAAACCAGAAAATATTGGTTCAGAAAGTTTTTCTATGCCAAAGGCTTGTGAAACTTATAGAATTTGAGAATATGTTCATCTGAAAACAACACCAAATATATGGTAATTCATAAAAATTCAAAATTATCTATATATTTTGCTTAGAATTTCATGATTTACGATTTATTATCCATAATGTAAGCAATTTAGAAATGCTTCTTTATGTATGCAGCACCAAAGACAAAATAACAAAATTAATTTGCGGTATATATATGAAATTAGTAGTGTTTTTATAGAACATAATGTCTAATTAACAATAAGATTATTAAAAAAAACTCATCTATAATTCACATACAATGTCGGTTTTGAACATATATAAGTTATGATACGATAGCAATATTAATACAAATCAATATACTACAAACTTCGGTTATGATTAGCATAGACTTGTCACTTGTGAGAGGTGAAGCTGTAAAATCTGGGATTCGTGTACACGCTTAAGGTGTTGTGAGAAAGAAAAAAAACAAGTAAGAATCCCTAAAAAATTTCCTATTGTAAATCTCAGCTAAGACTATCAGCAAAAATTCTTTACCATTGTAGTAGTATTTTATTTTCCAATCAAAATAATAATGTATTTAAAGATTGAAAACGATAATTATTTTGTGTAAAATCTTAAATCTCAATATGTAACACTACAATATATCTGACTTGGTCAATTACATTTAACTAAATCAATGATGTATGTGTGTGTTTCTTTTTTCAGAAAAGAAAGATGCGCTGGATCGTGTGGCTCACACGAAATGCTTTTTGGGTTCAAACCAAGATTTTAGGTATTGGCTTAAAAATAGGGTATTCGCCTAGGGATATTGAACAACCTGTCATTTTTATATCTTACTATCAGATATTGCCTCATGCTCTATGTCGAGATGATAAATTAAAATTTTGAATATTGTGGTTTTATTTATTGAAAAAAACTATTCAAATGGTAAATAAATTAATTTTCCACAGATTTAGTGACAGCATGCCCACTCTAAGCAAAGGATTATATCATTTTGAGTATTTAGTTTTTTAATTTTAAAATCATATATATTTTAAATTCCCTAGATACCCATAATGCATTTTATTGATAGAAAAAGTTATTATAGATAACTTTAAAATCACAAAATCTATTTTGAAGCATTTAAAAATGAATTTACTGTAGAAAATTAAAGTTAATTAATGGTAATTTTGCAAAAGGTGTATTCTAGATTTCTAGTGTATAACTCCTTATAGGTTTCTATCATTTTTGGTATTCATATCTAAAATGCTATGAAAAAAATAGTATTTAAAATATCAGATATAAAGATTATTTTGGACGTAAGAAAGAATATACAAAAAAAATAATCAATGTAGTTCACATTTAGAAAATTTATATTTTAAAATTATTGAAGTTCTGGTAAAAAATAAATATTATAAATAAGATCTAAAAATAGATAATTAGAACAAAGCTTTTAAACATTCTCTGGTAATTTTTCTTTTAGTATTAAAGATATATTGCACGCACATAAAACACGAACACAAGCGTGAATTTCCATGTTTTGGCGATGGATTTTGTTGGAAAAGTTGGAGTTAAGTGATATCATCGTGGTTTGAGGGCTTACGTTGCCACCATAATTACGACCTAGTAGTATCTTAACGACAGCTTTAGTAAGATAAAGGCATATATACGTACGTAGCAAACACACACATGCATGCATTATCATTATGCATCTGAAAACAAAATATAACGATTAACGAAAGAAAAGCTGAGATGAGATTGTGGTTCATGAAATTTCAAACTCCGTACGATTGATCATACACAAAGATCCTTTTAACGTGTTCACAGTAGCTTCCACAACAGAATTATAACCCTGCAATGGCGAAGCATCCTCTTCTCTTCTTTTTCTAAAAAAAATATTACTTGTTTCTTACATATTAGAAAAAAAATGTTATATGTCCGACCGAATTCATCAGGAATAGTCCTCTTGGTTAAGGGAAATACTCTTGAGATTCTATTATTTTTTTCCGGTTTTTTTATGCTTACCTGTTTGTGTGTTGTTTCGTATAAAATTACAATCTTTAGCATCTAATCAGAATTACTGGTAAATCTTCAACACAAAAAGCCAAGCACAAACGAGTAAATATAGTTTGTTTTGCGTTTGGCGTTTATGTTTCTTTTAAAACAAAATGCAATAATTAAAGCCACAGTCCTCATTTTCGAAAAAAAACATTAGAGGTTGGCCATGAATCATGATCAGTTTAATTAGTGAGATTACGGATTCAATACTATGAATTTTATTGATATACAAACAGATTAAATGTTTGGACCGTCTCGAGAACCAAACAGATCGCTGATAAGTGTTTCGTCTAGGAGCTAACACATCTCAACATAGTGAACCGTACGCAAGTGAATACCTGGGTGCATAAACGTATCACACCCATTATATTTTCAATCTAGCTCGAATGCTTATAAGGAATTTTAATGGCCCACAGAGAATGCGTGTATAATTTATTAAATACTCGTTTCCAATATCTGAATAGTCTTATATGGCCCACGAAGCAAATCAACAGGCAATATTACCACTCTTTACTTGATTAATGAGCTTTTTTTTTAGTTAAGTCTGCTTCTATAGTAATCTCTGCCTATCTGGTGTTCACCCTAACCTGAAGAAACTCTTCTTCTTCTTCTTCTTTTTTTTTTAACTCTTATCATTCACCTCTTTATAATTACAACTAAGAAATTTCAGATATACAATATGTAATTGTTTTAACTTTAGAATCAATTTTTGATGTATATGTGAAAACATAAATCATTAATATAATTAATTTTCCAAACTAAACCTTTAGTCAATCAAGTGAGGTCCCTTCGATGAAAAAAGTATAAGACTTCCAACATCATGTTCTTTAGATTAATAAATAAGCGTTGATAATAGATGCATTGATCAATGTTTTCTAACAGAGAGCTTAGGTTTTTTAAAAAATGGTTAGCCAAGTGAGATTGGCTATCATCTAATGGATGTATCAAACATTAAGGCCAAACGATCGTGCTTCCCAACTGAAGTTTTGAGTTAAAAGTTCAGTATTTTTGTAAATGGAGATCAAACAAACTCAAAGGGTATTGGTACACATAGATGCATGAAACTGAGTATATAAGCATATAAATATGATGATGTTGGGGTGTGTGTAAGAAGTAAAAATCCAAGAGTTAAAAAGGGGAGAGAGAGAGAGAGAGAAGGTTGATGTGGTTGTCGAGATGCTAACAGAGAGGCACATGCAAAGCTTAAATGATGGTATCGCTGGTGGCCAAAGCATCTCCTTAAAGCTGTCCTTTTTCATCTTAAGTCCTCTTTTTTTATTTCCCCTTTGCTACCGCTTCTCTCTTTCTCTCTCTATATTTACATACATATATTTATATACTAATGTGTTAATCAACTTGTGTAATATATAGTTATATACCTTACTTATGTGCAGTTGTGCACGTATGCATACCTAAAAGTGTATCAATTAATTAATTTATTATATATATAATCTCCTTTTTCGAGTTACAAATACGTTTGAAGATAACTCACCAAAAAAAATACGTTTGAAGATAATATTCAAAACTCTATGAATCTTGATTTAGACGGTCGAGATAAAATGTTTGGTTGGTTGAAGATAGGTTCCGTTCCGCCCCTAATATATCTTATACAAAAAGATAAGATCATCACGAATATGTGCTCAATTCCTTTTCCATAAAGTTGGGTATTAAATTATGAATTTTATCTAGAAATTTTAGAGGGGTGTATATAGTGTGCTATTTTCGTGATAAAAGTAAATAATGCATCCAAAATTCAAATGGATCATTAACACGTTTTGGTATATACTTCACAATTTGTCAAACCCGTAATTAATTGCGCCAAACAAGAAAAATTGATCTTATGTGGCAAAAGTAAATCACATATATGGCAGTGGGAAGAAAAAAGGAGCTTATATTTCCCCCCTAAAATAGACTAAAGTAATAAACCTAAATTTCTCTGGAAAGAATAATGTATATTATAAAATCTCGAAGCCGACAAAAAACTAAGGAAAAAAAAAACAATTTACCGAATAAAGAATATTATAAAAAATACAGGAACAAGGAGAGAGAAATGTGTTGTTATAAAAGATAAAGCCCACTAAAGGTCATCACTCATATAACTGTTTACTATTATTTTCTTCGAGGCAATATATATAAATTTACCTGATCTAATATTTTATTTTCACTAACGGTTAGTCCTGGTATACGTTTGTGTAATATTTAACACAACCTAATGAACTAACTTCTAAATATATGTGTGTTAATACGTATAAATCTAAAGGAAAAAACAAACATTAGCTACGTTCAAGAATAAAACACAATAGCTGTCTAACAGTCAAATTCCAAATCTATATTTATATTGATTATGTAATTGAAATTGATAAACAAAGTAGAGTCAACATCCAATTAATTGCTTTATAAAATATCGAATATGCAAAAGGTCTAAAGTAAAACAAACTTTTTTTGTGTTGTTAAACTTTGCTTACATCATAGGTATCCCATTAGGTTGGTGTACCATGTGATGATTCTACCACCGAAAAAACAGAAATCAATATTAAAAATACATCTATATAGTACATATATAATAATTCAAGGATTATTGTATATATATATATATATATTTAAGAAAAAACTAAATAGGGTTATGTGAACCAGATTTTTTATACTTTTACTGTGGTAAACTTTGGAAAGGGAAAAAGAGTGTTAGGGTTAATATATATAATTCATTTATTGAGGAAATGGGCTCATCTAGGGTAACATCACCTACCCATACAATTTTATCATGCTTTTAGGGCTTTTATTTATCTCACTGGTCCCTCTACTTCTCCACTCTCTCTTCTCTCGCGTGAATTACACGCTCCAATCTCTCTCCTTCGTATGTGCCGACGCTCCTTACCTCTCCGCGCCACGGACGAAACGTGCCCACACGCGAAAAGTAAACGCCGTGATAACCACGCGCCTAGGGTTTTCTTTTTTTCAGGCAGGACACAAGTGAACGAAAATGGGCTGTGATAAGAACCGCACATTACGGCCACGTGGTTAATTCTCATTGGTTTCTTGTGCCCCATCCTATCACACACAAAAACGTCTAATACGAATAAATAATAATCGGTTTCTTTCCTTATACAAAAAAAAACAATGAGATCTCTTTCTTAATCTTGTTGTTTAATTTCTGGATACTGTTACCCTAATCCAGCTATTTATGATTAATGCTGGGATTTTTTTCTTAACTAAACATAAGACCTATTTCATAAAATTTTCTCCTTTTTTCATTTTTGACATATACAGATACAAATACAGATACAGAGATACAAATACAGATACGTGTACACAATAGAAGTAAAAAGATACGTAACATTGTTTCGTGTAATTGGAAATAGGCAGACCAGATGGTGACATGGCATTGTCATGTTCCATAGATGAGTTGTTATTTTTTTTTTTAATTACAATAAATTAATAAATGATTATTTTATTGAGATTAAAACCCTTATATCGACGCAAGCAAAAAAAAAACCCTCATTTCAAGGATAAGAGAGCTCCACTTTCTCTCTCTTATTCTTTCTCCAACAGTCTCTCTCTACAAGCCAAAGAAAAAAAAAAGTCCCCCTTTCTCTCTCCCTCCCCTTTCGTCTCTTAGGGTTTCTCGAAAATTCGCAGTCAAATTCTACTCATCTCCCGACGAATCGATCCTCGAAGCTCCTCTAATCTTCTTCTCCATAACTTTCTCAATCTACCGATACAGTTTTTATCCCTTGCCGCTTAAGATCCAGCTCGAATCTCGTATTCGCTTTTTTTCCCTAATTTCTGGTCGGATTTATACAGGTGCGTGGTTTCCGACATAAATCTCAGATGTCTTTCGATTTAAGGTTTCAGCTAAGGTTTGATCTTGTTGGGTCGAGATTTGGTCTGACTTGTAGCTGACTTCGTGTCTTTTAAGCTTCACTGTTCATTTATACGTCTCTTCTTCGGAAACTCGATGTTCTTACTTTTTTTTTTTTTTTTTTGGGTTTCGTCTTCACGGACTATTCACGTGCGGATAGATCTGACCCGTATTAATTGGTGGGTCTTGGTTAATCTTTGTTAATCACATACGGTTAATTTAAGTGGTTTATTATCTATTAATTTTGTTCTAATTTTGATTTTAAACCCTAAATTACGCTGATTAATAATTTGACCTTTCTTGGGGTTTGTAATTCGTAAATTATATTGAATCGGGTCCGATCCTCTTATTTTTTGCTGGTCATGTTGATAAAGGTTACATCTTTGGGGGTTTCTCTTGTGTCTGAAAACCCTAATTTTAGGTCAGTGTTTTAAATTTAGGTTTACTTACATGTTAATTGTTAAATGTATAAATTTCACTTGCACGATTAATTTTTGTGATATTAGCCTAATTGAAATGAGATGCTAGTATAGAATTTCGTTCTTGATTTTATGTAGACTTTAGGGTTTAAAATTTTTTATTTGCCGTGGAATTGTGAAGTTTGATGTTGGTTATGACTGTTATTTTATGTGGATATTCATGGAATATGCTTGAACATTATGTTATAAAATTAGTTATATTTATTGCCTAATGAAAATTAGAGTTATATTTGGTGTCGTTTATATGGAAAGTTAAGATTAATGTCTTGATATGCAACAATAATGTGATCATTAAGCACAATTATACGGTGTGTTATATAACTTGAATGTTAACATTTCGTGATGCTAACAATTTTTTGATGTGTTACTTATGTAGCTCTAGTTGCGGAGAGAGTATAATGGTGTATTGAAGTTAATCATCACTGAGGCATAGTATCTCCTTCAAGCAAATAAATGGGATCATCCATCAAGATCAACTCAATATCCATAGATCTCGCAGGCGCTGCCAACGAGATTGATATGGTGAAATGTGATCATTTCTCCATACGGTGAGTATAATTTATTGACCTCTCTTGTTAGAGTATGTTTATATTTTCGAATAAGTTTGTTTATAATGTGTGTTTAATGTCACTTCCCAAATGCATATGTATAGTAGCAAGCTACAAGATAGATGACATGAATAACGAGTTTTTCTTCTTCTGAATTAATGCAGTGGATTCGTAGCTGAAACCCGTGAGAGAGACCTTAGAAAATGTTGGCCTTTTGCAGAAGAGAGTGTTAGTTTAGTGGACCAACAAAGCTATTCTCTTCCTTCTTTATCTGTTCCAAAGTTTAGATGGTGGCATTGTATGAGCTGCATCAAAGATATAGATGCTCATGGGACAAAAGGTATTGATTGGACCTATTGGTATATCACATTTCCAATATTGTTTTCATGTTTCTAAAGACATATATACTTTATCTACTTGAACTTATGCATTTGAGTTGCTTCCAGATTGTGGACTGCATTCAAACTCAAGAACTATTGGAAACTCTTCGGTTATTCCAAGTAAAAGCAAATTGAATTCGCTTACTATCATTGATCACGAGAAAGAAGAGAAAATTGATATTGCAGGTATGCATCTGCTGAGTGCTGGTTTAGTTTTATAATCGATAGCAACCTTAATCATTTGTGTATTATCATGTTTTTCAGGTAATGCTGTTGAGGAGAATGTGGGTGTTAACTGTGAGAGATCTCAGAAGGATGATCAGACAGGTAAAGTTTTCTCTGGTCAAGCAAATTTAAGTGTGCACATGAAGTGGAATACTAACTTCTTAAAGCTCAACAGCTGCAGCTACTACGTTTCTCAAGAAAGTTCGTGCTCGACCTATGGATGCTTCTACTGTTAGGAGCAAGAGCAGAAAGCTCGTGAGTCCAGAGCAGGTAGGCAACAAGAGATCTAAAGAAAAAGTAAACAAATCATCGATGGATATTAGCAGCTGGAAAGATCAGAAACAAAATGTGGATCAGGCTGTGACAACTTTCGGGTCATCTGAAATTGCTGGTGTGGTTGAGGATACACCGCCTAAGGCAACCAAGAATCATAAAGGCATTCGTGGTCTGTTGGAATGCGATAACGGGTCATCAGAGAGTATAAATCTTGCTATGAGCGGGTTGCAGCGTAGGAAATCTCGCAAGGTTCGTCTACTCAGTGAGTTGCTTGGTAATACGAAAACCAGTGGTGGTAGTAGTATCAGAAAAGAAGAGTCTGCTTTGAAAAAGGAATCGGTTAGAGGGAGGAAAAGAAAGTTGTTACCTGAAAACAATTATGTCAGCCGGATATTGAGTACAATGGGCGCAACCTCTGAAAATGCCTCCAAAAGTTGTGACTCTGATCAAGGTAACAGTGAATCAACTGATAGTGGGTTTGACAGAACTCCATTTAAGGGTAAGCAGAGAAACAGAAGATTTCAGGTTGTTGACGAGTTTGTACCATCACTTCCTTGTGAAGCTTCACAAGAGGGCATCAAGGAGAATGATGCAGATCCCAGTAAGAGATCAACTCCTGTGCACTCTTTATTCACTGGAAAAGATTTGGTTCCTTGTCCTCCGAGTACTCAGAGAACAGAGAGGAAGCCCAGTTTAGCCAAGAAGAAGACAAAGAAGCCTGTAATAGATAATGGGAAGAGCACCGTGATCAGTTTTAGTACCGGCATTGATGGAAATCCAGTTAAATCGCAAACTGGTCCTTCCATAAACACAGTTTCCCAAACTCGAGACTTACTGAATGAGAAAATGGTGGGCAGTTTATTTGACAACCGTTTGGCTTCAGATGGATATTTCAGAAAATATATCACTCAGCCTAATGATAAGCCCATAACTTCTTTGCATTTGCAAGACAATGATTATGTGAGGTCAAGAGACGCGGAACCAAACTGTCTTCGAGATTTTAGTTCCTCTTCTAAATCCAGCTCAGGTGGATGGTTGAGAACTGGAGTTGATATTGTTGACTTCAGAAACAACAACCACAATACAAATAGATCGTCTTTCTCGAACTTGAAGCTAAGATACCCCCCTTCTTCTACTGAAGTTGCGGATGTATCTCGGGTGCTGCAAAAGGTACAAGCTTTGCATCTATGTTTTTAAGTTACCCGTCCAAAAAGTTGTTGTATTACAGTTTGTGAATGAGCTTTTTTCACATATGAGCGTCAAAATTCTCAGTTAGTTTCTTCAATCGCCATGCTTTTTCATTCTGTTTTCCAACTTGCACCTATTGTTGTATATTCCAAACTGGTGTGCTTCAGTGGTTGGAACAGAATAATAACGGGATTGATTTACTTGGCAGGATGCTTCTGGTGCAGACAGAAAGGGGAAGACTGTTATGGGCCAAGAATATCATGGAGCACCCAGAAGCCAAAGCCATGATAGAAAGGAGACTACGACTGAAGAGCAAAACAACGATGATATTCCCATGGAGATAGTGGAGCTCATGGCCAAAAACCAGTACGAGAGGTGTCTTCCTGACAAAGAAGAAGACGTTAGCAACAAACAGCCATCACAAGAAACAGCACACAAATCCAAGAATGCACTACTGATTGATCTCAATGAAACCTACGATAACGGGATCTCACTTGAGGACAACAACACATCAAGACCACCAAAACCGTGTGGTAGCAACGCAAGGAGGGAAGAATATTTTCCTATGGGAAAGCAGCAGAACTCTCATGATTTTTTCCCAATAAGTCAGCCTTATGTGCCTTCTCCGTTTGGGATCTTTCCTCCCACCCAAGAAAACCGAGCCAGCTCCATCCGGTTTTCTGGTCACAACTGCCAGTGGCTTGGGAATTTGCCAACTGTGGCTAATCAAAATCCTTCTCCATCCTCATTTCGGGTATTACGTGCTTGCGATACATGCCAGAGTGTTCCTAATCAATACAGAGAAGCTTCTCATCCAATTTGGCCATCTTCCATGATACCACCACAGAGTCATCACAAGCCAGTTTCTTTCAATATGGATCAGTCAACAAATTCGGGTACGCTTTCACAGGCATCTAACAATGAAAATACGTGGAACCTCAACTTTGTTGCTGCCAACGGGAAGCAAAAATGTGGGCCTAATTCAGAATTCTCATTTGGCTGCAAACATGCTGCTGGGGTTAGTAGTAGTAGTAGTAGGCCAAATGATAACTTTTCTAGTGAGAGCTCTATACCGGCATTGCATCTACTCAGCCTTATGGATCCTCGGCTGAGGTCAACCATTCCCGCTGACCAACAAGGAAACACTAAATTTACTAAAAGACATTTTCCGCCAGTCAACCAGTCCAAGGAATTTATAGAACTTCAAACAGGGGACTCTAGTAAGTCAGCCTACTCAACTAAGCAGATACCTTTTGATCTATACAGCAAGAGATTCGCACAGGAGACTTCCCGGAAGAGTTTCCCCATTATTGCACCTCTTGGGTCGTCTTCATTTTCATTTCAAAATGCTCAAGCTTCATGGAGTCCTCATCAAGAGAAGAAAACCAAGAGAAAAGACACCTATGCTCCTGTTTACAATACTCATGAAAAGTCAGTGTTTGCAAGCAGCAACGACCAAGCGAAATTCCAGCTTCTGGGAGCATCGAATTCCATGATGCTCCCTTTGAAATTTCACATGACAGATAAAGAAAAGAAACAAAAGAGAAAAGCAGAGAGCTGCAATAATAATGCCTCTGCGTGGCCTGTCAAGAACAGTTCTGGATCTATTGTGTGCAGCGTCAACAGAAACCCTGCTGATTTCACCATTCCTGAACCTGGGAATGTTTACATGTTAACGGGGGAACATCTTAAAGCCCGTAAACGCACAACCTTCAAGAAAAAGCCAAGCTTGTGTAAGCAGGACGCAATGAAGCAGACAAAGAAGCCGGTTTGTCCAGCAACAGAAAATGCCTAAAAGATATACAGCGTGGGAGGGATTTGTGCAGGTACGTTGCTAGGACTACCTATTTCTAATTCTTTTGTTTCGATTTCACTCTGTTCATCTTGAAATCAATGACAAAAGAAATCTGCACCTTACTTAGTGTTTCTTTTGCTTAGAACTGCAAAAGGTTAGTTTTTATGTTAAAGCTTAGGGTTTAGAACAGAGTTTTATCAGTCTCTTCATTAAAACTTTGTGTCCAGCTCTAACAAAACAGGTTTCTCTCTGATTCATTGTGAAACAGATACTGAGGCAGAGGGATTAACAGAGGAAGAGGGATACAGAGAGAGAAAGAGAGGCATTCCTATTGAAAACAAGAATAAGCCAGAGAGGAAAGAGTAAAATGCAAATCTTCCTCATGTTCTTGGTCTGTGGTCTTAAAACTCTACACATCTCATATCTTTTCTTATGTTTTGTTCAACCATACTCGGAACCATTCAGCTTGTGTATATATTCTGTAGTACCCCTCATAGGCCTTGTTTTTTTTTGGGAAATACTAGATACCTTTCTGCTGCGTTATATTTATTTAGTCTTATTATACTGTTGTGTTCAAATGTTCCTGTCAGAGACGAATTCTCCAATCTCGTAGTAAAACCTAAGAGAAACCCTCTTACCTTTTTCTTCTTATCGAAAAAAGACTATAACTTAAGATTCCGTAAATTAAATCTCCAGTCTGATCAAGAAAAGCTAAGGAAATGGTTAAGGTATACATTGAAATAATAAGTTGGGTATGTCGATACCACTACAACTCCGAGTATCATATGGCTGACTAGGTGAGGGTGGAGTAGAGGATCATTTTGAGTTAAGATCATAGGAGAACAAGGAATGATGTGAGCGATACAAGGTTCAAAGATTGAAAAGTTGGCGAATCGAGGAGAACAAAAAGGGTACTATATATTTGGGTGTAGTAAGAGAGAGGAGATGGTTCATATATAAACCGAGTGTGAGAAGAAAGTAAAGACGTTCATCGAATTTAACATAAACGGGAAAAGAAAATATGGGGATATTCTTAAATCTTAATCTAAGCAAAGATAAGAAAACCCATTTAGTGGATTGTGGATAGAAAAGCTAGTATCATAAACAAAGACAGTAATAAAATCCTAAGACGATTATATGAGATGGGGAGACGAGCGAAATATATTTCATTTGCCAGTTGAGCTAAGATACTGAATAAGTGTACATCCATCGGAAGTGCCTCAACCCAATTGGAGTTAGGTAGCTGAGCTTGAAAGAGGAGAGTTCAAAGTTGAAACAAGGTTGCATAGAGTTCGAAGAATTTTTTCTGGTACGTTCATAATCCATATTCACATGAAAAACGAAATCTCAATGCCTTGGGCCATAAAACCATGTACTCACCAGTATTGTCACTTTGGAACACATATTCATTAATGTTCTCTAGTACTGGTTTTGAATGATGATAAAACATATATAAAAGTATAAGTTATTTCTCTTTTTCTGACATAAAGTCATAACCCTATTTGACATGGGATTTATAACATGACTACTTGTAATGATCATTGAATCCCATTTTTTTTAGATTAGTCATATATAATTGAGTATTTGCGTTTATCAGGCTTTGATTGCATTTTAACTGGTAAAACTAAATCGTTGGGTTAAACATTGTATTGATCATGAATTATATGGAATACATAGAGGTTAATTATAACTTATAAGTAACGTGAGAATGAATACTGAGAACTTTTTTCTATATATAGCGGCTACAAAGCCCTTTCTATTCTATCGTGTAAACGTATAGCGGGAGCACCATTATTTTTTTTTGTTCAGACAACGGTGTTAAACGGGTAAGCTAAAAATTTGCAAATACTTTTTGAAAGAGTTAAATACATAATTTAAACATAAAAACTCGAGTTACGCCACTAGAACTTGATGAGCTGGAGAGAATCTGCAAACCCTAGCTTGTGTATAAACAAGGCCTTGCTTACAAAAGTAACCTTTGGAAGGGCTACAATGTCTGTCTTCTGAACACACACAATTTCCTTCCAGGGCACATCCGTCATACTTGGAAGCTTCTATTCCAAAGAGAATCTCATCAGACCATTCACTAGAGAACATCTTCTTAGGATCTAACTTGTTCTTCACTTCCAAGAATCTATCAAAGTTAGGTCCAAGCTTTTTCTTCACGCCAAAGAAACCCACTTTCCTATTCTTCCCCCAATGCGGCTTTGCGCCGTGTTTAACAAACGCCATCTGCTCCATCTCCTCCATCACATCTTGGTTCAACCTCGGGGTCAACTCATCGTCCGCTCGGTAATAATTAAAGTCAATAACCACAGAATCCTCTGTCTGGCCAAGATAAGCCTTTGAGCCCTTGATGAAACGTATGAGGATACCGTTATAGATGTCAATCCCGCATAGTCTTGCGGGTTTCAAGTCTCGAAGCTTCTTCACATCGAGGAGAAAATCTCTAAACCTAGAAACGGGGAATATAGCGGTCGTTTCATAGAAGAAAAGACCACTATATCTCGGGTCCCATGCGCAAGCCACATCAATTCTAATTGAAGATGAGTAAAGGCAAGACCCGGAAGTCTGGATCTTGCCTTGTCTCCCGATAACCGGATATCCAGTAAAGATTAAACCATTGTTCTTTAGACCGTTCCCAGTTAGTTTCTTGTAGGCCAACGTAGTATCCGCAGTGGTGCATTTTCCATTCTCGTTCTTGGTAGATTCAAGTCCCTTCTCTACAACATTTTCAAAGCCAAAACTTTGATTTTAAACATCTAAACCGGATTAAACCGAGAATATTGGTAATGTGGAGTCGTCTACTATAAGGAAAGATGAACTAACCTAATGCTCGAACCCCTCTAGAGATCAAGATAGGATTAGACTGAAAACCAGTAAAGTCGTTGACTCCGTTGCCGGAGACGTTGACCGGTGATCGGATATCGTAACGGTAAACCGCAGTTTTTCTGGAAGGATACCACGTTATGTCTCCGAATTCGAATTTCTTCCCATGCTCCATAAAAATGTCTTCAAGTGCTACGTCAGATGTGAAGTTATATGTCATACTTCTCTTAAATGCTTTCTCTATCGAAAGTTTCACCTACAGATAATAATATTATTTGCATAATATAATTGTTAACGGCGTTACGTCAAAAGTATACTATTGAATTAATAAAAAACACACACACACACAAAGTCAAAAACTGTTAACGGCGTTAAGTTAATATACTGTACCTTTGAGATGACTCCTAAAACACCCAACGACACTTTAACGGCGTTAAGAAGCTTATCATCTCTCCCTTGTTCAAGTCTAACAACCTTCGCGAAACCTTCCGATGAATTCGCCGGAACCACAAGGCTGATTCCGACAACATGGTCATGAACCGAACCGCCTCGTCCCGACCACGAGCTTCCGTGAGACCCTGTGCTAATCAGCCCACCGATACTCACTCCTTCCCAGTACGATGACGTTGCGATGCTAAACCCAGCTCCTTCAACTTTATCGATCAGCTCTCTCAACGAAACTCCAGAATCAGCCGTAACCGTTAACCGGTCCGGTTCAATCTCGATAACCGAATTGTATTTCGACGTACTAATTAACAATGCGTCTGAACCGGAAGGACAAGCGAGTTTCGGTATAGTGTGAGAGAATTTGGTGACGGTTTTGACTTTGAGATTATGCTCAGCCGCGTAAGCCACGGCTTTACGAAGCTCCTCCTCCGTCGTTGGATATGTGACGTTAGCCGCGTGGCAAGTTTTGCGGTCAGGCCACGTACCGTACGCGTTGGAGACGGTGCAGCCGGTTTGGTCGCATCGAACCGGTGGTTGTGGTGGTACAGATTGGACGGTCCATATAGTGACGAAGAAAGATAGAATTGAGAAATGGAGAGTATGAGAGTGACGCATGATTATGTGAAGAGATTATGTTAGTTTGATCTCTTGGATCTGTGATATTTTTTGTATAGGAGGTTATGTTACTTTTGTAGAGATGCGTTTGAAGATTGAAAAAATTGCTTCGAAGGAAAAAAATGTTGCCGGATTTTATTATATTTAAGTATGATATATCTTTTGTTTGTTGGTAAGGAGCTGAGGATATTTTAGTGTGACTTATCCTTTTTTGTCGCCGTTGATTTATCCTAAGAGGCTAGGGATAAAAAATTCGTATTCTAAGATCTGGGTCAAAACCTAAATTATGGAACATAGTGTAAGGTTACGATCTGAAATACTCACTAAGTATGTCATCATTCATATATTATATGTATAGATATACATGCACTTGTATGGATGTTGGTGTAATAGATGAAAAACAGTGTGGGTTTTAAAGAGAGAAAAGGCGGAATTTGACAAAATAATTGATCTGACAAAAAAGTACAAAAAGGGAAAGCATGTAGTGTTTGGTTTTAAAGCGCAATAAAATTAGGGTTTGTTGGTAATATAGTACGTTTATGAAACATAATAGGGAAAGTAGTACGGGTACTATTCACAATTAGATTTGTACCCATGGGTGTCACTGTTGTCTTTATTGTGAGACCCATTATGCCATTGAGGAGGCCTGATATTTACAGTTTCATGCCACTGAAAAGCGTAAATGTGGTTTTATTCAGGACTTCTTCTGAAAGGCTAACTGTTCAACTCCCTCCGAAAAAATCTCTATTCTTCTCAAATTCATCTCTCTCCGAGAAAATTTGACCTTTAATGACGAAGAAGAAAGCAGTTAAATCGAAGATTCAAAGCCCTGCAGTGAGTATAAAACAAGAACCCAGTCGGCGAAGCAAGAAATCTGATTTTGAAAAAGGTAATCCTTGAAAGTGGTTATCAAGAGACGAAAAAGTACTAGTTTCCGTCTAAGCTGAGGAAAACTGAGAGTTTCCTGAAAAGATTTACTATTCTGTACCTATGGCAGGAACTGTTTCGGGAGCAGTAAAATCTGCGGCGAAATCTCCGTCAAAATCGCCGACGACCATGTATGAAGAACCCACGCGACGAGGAATCAAAAGGGAGAATAAACGAGGCAACAGAAACGACCCTAAACAAGGTAATCGAATTAATAATCATTACTGTTGTTGATTTTGCCTCTGTCTCCCCAAATTGTTTGAAATTTGAGGGTTTCTGAAATGAATAATAGGAGATGAAAGAGGAATTGCACATTCTCCGGCAAAAACAACAACCGGAGAATATGAGGTTCCAAACCCTAGCCTACCTTGCCGTCTGTTGCATCCTGACGACTTACCAGATCGGGTTCGGCTTAACATATACTCGAAGCCGGAATATCTGGGGATTCTGGTGGAACTACTGGAGGGTTCAGAGGCTTGGGACCTGCTACTTGCTTCCCAGTTCAAAAAATTGTTTGAACTTCCTGTTGCAAGGTGTTCTCATTCTGCCAAGTTGATTCATGGTATGCTTTCTAGACAACTTTTGACTCAATCAAAGCATGAGTTGTGGACTGTATATGGAGGATTTCCACTCCGGTTCTCTCTCCGGGAATTCCAAATCACCACTGGCCTGATTTGTGATAAGATTCCATCGAGGACTGAGGTAGAAGATCACCAAGACCCTGCATATCTGTCTGTTTGGAATCGGCTCTTTGGGGAGAAGAGGATAGTGACAGTGCCGGAAGTTATTGACATGCTAAGGGGAGATTTTAATGCAGGTCTCAATGCAGATCTTAATGCAGATCTTAATGCAGATCCTCGAACCCGGTTCACAACCTGGAAGAAGCTGAGTCTCGCATTAATAGTGCTTATTGATGGGGTTGTTGTTTGCAGCAACAAAAAACAACATCGGGTAACTGACACTTTTGTTGAGATGCTTCATAATGTAGAATTCTTCATGAGTTACCCCTGGGGTAGAGTTGCTTTTGAAGCAACAATGGAACGGTTTGGCCCTCTTGCAAATGAGAAAGATCCTGTTGCAGAGCTGAAGGCCCGCCTACAGCAAAAAAGCAGTTGCTGTTACGGATTTCCTCTAGCTCTCCAACTCCAAGTTCTCAACTCAATTCCTGCCCTTTGCAGTAGGATTAAGGACCCTGCTGATTTCAGAAATTTTATCCAAAGGCCTGCTGCGGATCTTGGCCGGATCATTCTTCTCCGTGAGTCAGATGTTGTTGACGCTGAATACACTGCTAATGTAAGTAATACATTAGACTATAATAACTCATAATAAAATCTGTTTACCTTTGAGTTTTATGTGGGATGATATAATAATTTGATGCCTAATCAATTCTGTTATGTGAATATTTGAATTTCGCAGTTGTCAGTGGAATACACACTATACCAGTCAACACCAGTGAAGGATGATCTCTCTTGGCCAAATGAAGATGTAGACCCAGGGGTGCAGTTGATTATCTCTCTGATCAAGCAAAAGCACCAATTCAAGCCTGAGACGTGGCCTGTACACGGCTTGACCAGGTCTCCCACTGAGACACCTGGTGAAAAAGAAGCTGAACCAAGGGAAGCTCCATCAGCAACAGGTGAAGAGTTTGGTGGAGATCCTATTAATACTAGAGGTAAAGAGTATGTTGACCTGGAATCTGATGGCCCAAAGAACGATGATACATGTGAACCAAGGGCAGCTGCGAAGAGGGCGAAAAAAGAGAACTACACTCTCGGTCGGAAGCCATTCACACGGTCATCCAGGCTTGCAGAAGAACTTGTTGATTCCCAACCTCCATCCAAGAAAGCTAGTTCACATAAAAGAAAGGATCAACCCCAACCCTCGGCTGCTGCTATACCTGTAGGACAGTCTGGCCCTAAGAAAACAGGCAAAAAAGCCCCTACTCAGGGAGATGCGGCGCAGCCTGGTGCGGGAAGCTCTTCTTCTCAGTTTGTTACACATGCTGAATTGTCTGACTTGAAGTCTTGGATCTCTCAACAGCTTGTAGAGCTCCGTTCCAACATAGGTGAAGATATTTTGAAGAATTTAGGGAATAAGAGTCAGGGGTCTAAACCAAGGCAGCCTCATACAGAGAAAGCAAAAAGTAAGAGGAAGAAGAAGAAGGAGGAGCCTGCATCCAGGAAAAGAAAAAGAGAAGCGGTTATTTCTTTATCTCCTGGAAGCTCATCCTCTGGTTCTAAGCAAGGTTTATCTGGAGACATTCCCATTGGAAAGGAAGGGGGACCAACTATGAATTTTGAGGCCTGTGAAAGAACATGGGATCTTTATGGGGCTGCAAAAACTATTGCTAAGGTATTAGTTTAATACACACAGATTCCTGTAATGTCAATCAGTGCTGACCCTCTTATGTTTTATATTGGAAACGACAGGAAATAAGACCAGACAGCCCTGACTATACTATTCCAGACCCCACTACAGGAGAGCCTGAGAAAGAACCCGTTGAGGAGGAAATATCTGCAAGAGAGGCTGAGCAGACGCCTCCTACAACGGTAACACCATTTGCTGAGGTAAAGTTTTATCAAACAAGAATTATCCCTTCCTAATCCAATTTCCAATTCCAGAGATTTATATGACTAACTGGTTGGGCCTTTGGAAACACCTTTGTAAAGCATGTAATCCCTGAGACGCATGAAGCTTCACCTAATACAGATTGCGCTGCAAATGAGACTCAGAAGGAAACCAGTGACAAGGAATTTTTTGAAGGTTCGCCTAAGCAAACTCCTTCTACACCGGTTACACCATTTGCTCAGGTAATGAATTAGCAAACCTGAATTATCACTTAGTCATCAACTTTCCCAATACAGAATTATCTATATACACATGGTTTTACAATTTGTAATTCATGCTTTATCCCAGATTATCCATGAAACGCCTGAAGCTTCTGCCCAAGATGACTGTAAATACCGCAATCTCTCTTCCATTGTTGCAGCATCACCAGCATATTTTGTTATAGAGTCAACCAACCCACGTCAGCCGCTTCCGGGAAAGCGTGTTCCTAGGCGCTCTCGCTTCCTCGACAGTGCTGAGTATAGCGTTGATCCCAGAATTAGTGCTTTGTTTAAGAGCCGAACCAAGGAACCTGCATACACACCCCTCCCCAAGTTGGAGGATGGAGAGTTCGAGAAATTTAAAGAGTTGCTTGGAGATGATGTTGACAGGTATGTACCTTCTATCTCTCTTATCAATTGGTTATCAATAAATTGTTAATTACCTGACTTTCATTTACACAGACTCTACACCATTTGCACTGGTCACAAACTCAGCAATGGCCACTTCTTGGACATTGCAACGAAGGAGAAATGGATCACGACCGAGGTAAAGTTGAAAAAATCACATAATATAGCATGTCTCCCTCAACTTGAATAATACTTTCCCTGTACATGACTTGGCCTATTATATGACACAGCATATGCAGCTCATCACGGGTATGCTGTTGAGACGCCGGGGGAAAGCATACAGTTTAAGGAGGGTTGCGATAATTGATACCTGGTTTACAAGCCTTCTGTCCACCCACCATGATGATTTTATGAAATGCGAGGACAAGGAAAACTACGAGTGGGGTTCATCAATCAAGGCGTACGTAACAGGGAAATCTACTGGGATACACATGAAGTCTGAATTCCTGAAACATGTCGATGTGGTCTACGTCCCAATGAACTGGGGATGTTATCACTGGGTTGGATTGGTAATCAACTTGAAGCTGCGCAACATTGATATTCTAGACCCATTCATCGGCCCAACTCCAGATGAAGCAGTATCATTGCAAATGACCCCAATCATGGATACAATTCCGTGGCTTCTGAAGAGATTTTGCTGCCCTAGTCTGACTACAGACCTCACGACTGAGCAGTTCACTTGTAATCGCATATACGGATTGTACGACAACAAAGGTGATGGAGACTGTGGGCCTGTAACATGCAAGTTTCTTGAGATGCATGCTCATGGCATGGAGTACGCCGACTTGGCAGCTCTTACTGATGAAGTGGTCACTCGTATTAGGAAGGTTTATGCTATGGACACTTATGCTGCTTTTGTTGAAGGGGAAAACGAGTTCTAATTGTTTGTTTAAAGACTTATATATAAGATGTGTAATATAAGATGTGTAATATTGATGTAATCTGAATCGGAAGGATATTATGTGGGTTGGGTACTGGTTCTGGTATTTTGCAACGATCTTATCATTTATTAACATATTTATCCACATAAATGATATATATCAATTATGATTTGCATAAGATTATAGAAATCGCATTCTGTACAGCCACCATAAACAAAAGGAAACAAAATACTCTCTGTACAGCAACAATGCTGTACGGAATGATATCTGTACAGCATAATAGCTGTACAGAACGCTATCTGTACAGCATGAACGCTATTTGTATAGGAAACTGGCTGTACAGCCATAAATAGAATACTATCTGTACAGCAGAATGGCTGTACAGAAGGATATCTGTACAGCAACATAGCTGTAAGGAATGATATCTGTACAGCAAAATGGCTGTACAGAAAACTATATGTACAGCATGAACTAAAGACTATTTGTTGAGGACAAATATGTAGAGAACGCTTTTGGTAAAGGTGAAAACGAGTTGTATTTGGTTATTAAATACTTATATATAAGTTGTGTAAGTTGGGTAATACTTATGTACAGACAGCATAAAGAGAATACTATGTGTACAGCAACATGACTGTACGGAATGATATCTGTACAGCAAAATGGCTGTACGGAATGATATCTGAATAGCAAAATGGCTGTACGGAATAATATCTGTACTTCTGTACAGCATGAACCAAAGACTATTTGTAGAGGACAAATATGTACAGCACGCTTTTGGTAAAGGTGAAAACGAGTTTTATTTGGTTGTTTAAATACTTATATATATAAGTTGTGTAAGTTGTGTAATACTTATGTAAAGCCATAAAGAGAATAGTATCTGAATGATATCTGTACAGCATAACGGCTGATATCTGTACAGCATAACGGCTGTACGGAATGATATCTGTACAGCATAATATCTGTACAGATCGCTATCTGTACAGCAAGAACAAAAGACTATTTGTGAAGGAAACTGGCTGTACGAAATGCTATCTGTACAGCACAATATATGTACAGAACAATTTTGGTGTAGGAGAAAATTTGTAGTTGGTTGTTTTAAAGACTAATATATAATAGAATACTGGCTGTACAGCAGAATGGCTGTACAGAAGGATATCTGTACAGCAACATAGCTGTACGGAATGATATCTGTACAGCAAAATGGCTGTACAGAAAGCTATATGTACAGCATGAACTAAAGACTATTTGTTGAGGACAAATATGTAGATTACGCTTTTGGTAAAGGTGAAAACGAGTTGTATTTGGTTATTAAATACTTATATATAAGTTGTGTAAGTTGGGTAATACTTATGTACAGACAGCATAAAGAGAATACTATGTGTACAGCAACATGACTGTACGGAATGATATCTGTACAGCAAAATGGGTGTACGGAATGATATCTGAATAGCAAAATGGCTGTACGGAATGATATCTGTACAGCATAATATCTGTACTTCTGTACAGCATGAACCAAAGACTATTTGTAGAGGACAAATATGTACAGCACGCTTTTGGTAAAGGTGAAAACGAGTTTTATTTGGTTGTTTAAATACTTATATATATAAGTTGTGTAAGTTGTGTAATACTTATGTAAAGCCATAAAGAGAATAGTATCTGTATGATATCTGTACAGCATAACGGCTGATATCTGTACAGCATAACGGCTGTACGGAATGATATCTGTACAGCATAATATCTGTACAGATCGCTATCTGTACAGCAAGAACAAAAGACTATTTGTGAAGGAAACTGGCTGTACGAAATGCTATCTGTACAGCACAATATATGTACAGAACAATTTTGGTGTAGGAGAAAATTTGTAGTTGGTTGTTTTAAAGACTAATATATAAGTTGTGTAAGTTGTGTAATTATTATGTAATCTGAATTGGTAGTATATTATGTGTGTTGGGTACTGGTTCTGTTCTGTACATCACTTAGACACACAGAAAAGAATATTGTTTTTAAAATAGGAAGAGTTGGATTTCCTTTATATTTGTTTAGATTATTTAGGAGGGTTCCGGTTAGGGTTAGGTTAAAGTGATAAGCGGACCTTTTATTTAGTTATCTATAAATAAGAGGAGACATTACCTACACAGGTCCCTCATAAGGCCCCTACACTTCCACCTCGTTATTCTCTATTACTCACGCCTAGCACACCTGAAACTCTTGCTTCACTGAACTCAACATTATGTCTTTGAGTGATTTACCGGATGATATCTTCCATATCATTACGAAGAAGCTTGGAGATGAAGACGCCACATACCTAGGCCCGCTAATGCTCACCAACAAACGAGGAAGGGACATAGCGTTATCAAAGGAGATCCTACAGTCAGCAAACATAACTCCTCTAACCCTGGACCCCGTCGACATATATCCAGGTGGTGTTACTAGAACCTTCTTTACCCGTTGTTTGGACGTAGAAAATCCTAAGGCAATTTATTATGAATCTTTGCGTCTGATAACACGAGAGGGTGATATCCACGGGTCCCTTGCTTTGCTAAACCAACTTGTTCCTACTTATGACCATGCCACTCTCACGTATGCAATGTTTCAAATGTGTGCTGGGAGGGGAGATATTGCTGGGGCAACATTCGACCAAATTTTTGAAGATTTAGGTACTCGTCTTTGGTTCGATAATTACTCTCCCGATTTGGAAGATGAGTGTGAAGTTTTGATTGAGACACTATTATCATTTGACCCCCCTGGTGAAGATACCTTTGGACCAATTTGGGAGTTTGCTTATTCTAAGAAGATAAGCATACCTGATTGTGCTTATTGGCATGGGCACGATTATTATTGCGAAGGATGTTACATCTACAATGCAGCATTACGTATATGTGAACTTCTCTAGAGTTTCATGTATTCAAGAAACCTTGTAATGTTAAACTACTAATATTTAAAATTCTGTCATTGTATAATTATGTAACAGTTTGTATAATTATGTAACATTTTGTAACGAATGTTGTATTAATTTCTTATGTCTCTCATTGTATAATTATGAAAAAATTGCGAAGAAATTTCTAATTAAATTATAAAACAGACTTATTCATTATTGTTGGGTGAGAGGAAAAAAGACAAACTAGTGGGTTTGTCAGACTCGATAAGTTAGAAAAGAAACAAACACATCAAATATATCTTTGGTTTTTTCTTACAAATGTAATTATTACTGTCAGTGTGTGTAAGACTTAAATCTTTTAAAAATTGTTTTAAGTACAAGTATAATCGGTTATCAGTGTAGAAATACTCAAGTGGGATGAAAAGTCAAAAGTATAATCATTTCATCCAACCGCTAACTTTTTACTTCCCCAACTTGGTCATTTCAGAATCTATAACAAAACCAAAAACGATTTTGTGATAATAAAAGGGGCATTGAGATAAGATCCACAACAGTGGTTGGAGAAGATGAATTTTTTTGGATAATATCCAAAACATTGAAATAACAAAAGCAAAAACGATGATAATTTGAACACAACAGTGGTTAGAAAAGACAACAGGGTTTTTTTTGATACCATATCCTTAGTATTATACATGACAGTACCCTAAAAAGACTTAATACAATATTTCTAGCATATAGTAAGCTAGAATGAAAAGCACTATAATTATACAAAGCAAATAATACAGAAACAAGAAAATTACATCCGCAAAAACTAACATAATTTGAACATTCTTACAACTTGAAAAATTATCGACCATGACTTCATAGCATTTGACATACCTTCCTTGACATCCACCATAGATAACACTCGTCGCACAAGTTTTCATAACCTCCATATGCAATGCCACAGTCAATGGCACAATCCGGCGACGGGATGCCTCTGCAAATTGGATAGAGATACGTCCTCCTGTATGAATTGTTGCTCATTCTTCGATATGGACGCAAATCCGAAACCAACTCCTCTCCCCAACGTCTGACAGCCTCTGTCCCCAAAGCAGCATGAGATTTCCCAAATAGCTCAAGATAGTGTACCGCCATACCCTCATTTCCATCACAAATGGAGAACACACCACATGCTAGAGTTGCCAACCCATCCTCCGGGACCAACTGAGCTAGAAGTTCAATACCCGCCTTGATGTCACAACCTTCAGCCACCACCCTTAGCCCTTCATAGTAGATTGCGGTCTTGTTACCCGCCTTGAGACATCTCTCAAAAAAAGGGCGGTGCCGCCCTTGCTCTAGACGGCCGGTTATCTGACTATGGAATGTGTAGAGGTCGCTTGGGTCAGAACAGAGGGAGTAAATGTTAGCATCCCTCAAAACATCGTCTCTGTACACCACATCTCTTCCCCTTCGACCGGCCTTCAATATAGGGCCAAGCAACCACCAGCGATCATCAGCCACAAGCTTAACGATTTTTGCAAACAAATCATCAGGGATATCTGGCATTTCGGTTCCCATTTTTTTCCCTTCTCGTGAGAAAAATAAATTAAGAGTAGTTTTCTTCTTTTGCTGCTATTTATTTTGATTACAGCTTTGTTGTATATATAATGCGTTAGGTGAAGTAGTTAAGGAAATTACAGTTGAGATGAATTGAATCCTCCTACCAAAAATATTTATAACATGTTTCCATATTTTAAATTTCCACAAGTTAAGGAAATTATTTACCTCCCATAACTGTAGGGATATGTCTAGTAAAATCTGTACAGCAAACGTATGGAAACTGTACAGCAAACGTAAACCAATATCTGTACAGCATTCCTGCAGCTACGTCTGTACAGAAAACGTACAGCATGATCTGTACAGTAGACGTACGTTTGAAGACTGAACATCTGTACAGATACGTCTGTATATTTGCTGTACAGATGTAGCAGTACGATTACATCTGTACAGCGGGCTTAACGATCCGTACAGCAATAGCTTGAGATTAAAAACGATCAACTTCTTAGCCAAAATAATAAGTTCAACAAATAAAACTTGACCATTCATATACATCACTAAGGCTTGCCGCTTGAAAACAAGTTATAATAATTTTTACATACCTAAAAAGAGACATTTATCTGAAATTTGTCTCCGAACATATTTCATATGAATGTCTACCCCTTCCGAAAACAATACATTTTAAATTACCAAAAAACGACCCCTGCCAAAATCCTCCTCCATTGATAAGACAAACTCCCCAAAAAGCCTTACACATCTTGCTTACATTCCAAAGCGTCAACCAAGTGGGTTGGTACACGTAACCCGATTGTGACCTACACCTCCACATCTTCCACACTTGTTAGGCTGTTTTGACTTATTATTCCCCTACATTGGTTAAGATGAATTGTTACACTTGAGTTATATCCCAACCTGTGGAATAAATTAAAATTTACTAACCTCATATTCCCCAACTGAATGTATCCGCAGCTTTGGGGGTCTCCCCGGGGGTCTTTTTGTTTTCGGAGGCATTAAACATAAAACTCTTATTTCCTCAGGAACATCCACCTCCGATGGATCGCGTACTGGGAGGATAGATTCTTGGACCGTTGGTGACCACATTTCCAGCCTATGCATCTCTCCAACCAACGTTCTGAATTCCAAATTCCTGTCATGAGCTGCAGCCATCGCATGAACACAGGGAATTCTAATTTTTTGAAACTCCAAGCAAGAGCAAGTCTGTTGTTCCAAGGAGACGAGGAACTGTTCTCCATCCTTTGCGACTACTTCAAAATCCCACCTACCAACAGCCAAAACTGTCATCCCCAATCCACCTTTGAAACGTTTCAGCAGCTCTCTTTCAACAGCAATTGGAATGTCTCCGACAGTTCTAGATATTTTCTTCCTACGCGATTCAAACCACCTTCCGAGCATTTTCCTAATAAATTCAAGCAATGCTACAACAGGACTACCCCTAGCTGGTAGTAAAGCATTGTTCAAAGACTCAGCGATGTTACTAGACATCAAATTATACCTCTCCCCTGAAAAATGAACCCTGCTCCAATTCGAAACCCCAATTTCTTCCAAATATTTCCAACACCCCTTATTCCTTCCCCTAATTCTTTCACAAACAGCATTAAACTCTTTCAGACGGAACTTGTTACCTGCTTGCCATACTAAGGCTGGAAGCCCACTCTTCTTTCCATACTTTCCTTTAACATTCCTTCTTATGTGGACTAAGCAAGCTCCATGATGCGCTTTAGGGTAGACAAGTCCCACAGATTTGATTAATGATGAATTCCGATCTGAGACAAAGGTCAAGTCTGGTCCATCTTTAATTATTTCTGACAGCTTATTCATGAACCATGTCCATGATTCATCTGTCTCGCTGTCCACTATAGCAAAGGCCACTGGATATATCTGAAAGTTCGCATCCTGGCAACTTGCGGTAAGAAGACAGCCAAGATATTTCCCAAACAGGTGGGTGCCATCTACTACAACGACTCGCCGTAGATATTGTAACCCTTTAAGACATGCACCTAAAACTAGAAACACATACTTGAATCGCTCATCCCCAATTTCATCCACCTCTGTTTCCAAATGATAAACTGTCCCAGGGTTTGCAAGTTGTAAAACATGGAGATATACCGGCAACAAGGTGAAAGAACTCTCATCTGTGCCCTGAGCTGTTTCAACAGCCAGTTCTTTGGCTTTCCAACCTTTCCAATACGACATCCTAACATTGTGCTCCCTCAGCAGAGATTCGGGTAAGTCTCTTGCTCTTGGACCACAAAACGCCTTCGCATACTTAGCCCTTAGTAGAGCGGCTACAACCTTGGAAGTTGCGTGTTTTGAGAACCTGCTCCTAGTCTCAACATTACACATATGTTCAAACTTGGCCTTCGTCACCTCGTATTCTTCACTCTGCCCAACTTGGTGTGCTACAACTCTCCAGTCACAGCATTTTTTATCATAACATTCAGCTACCAAGTAATTTTTCTCATACCTAGTAAATTTGAAGCGGAATACACGGTTGATAGCATAAATTGACAATGCAGTCCTGAAATCTTCCCTAGACTCAAACGTCCTTCCAACATACATATTGTCATCCTCTTTGCTCAAGTCAACATGAGCTGCTTTCCTATCCATATCATCGTCTCCAAACATTGGCTCAATGTCCTCATAACCATAAACTTCATCAATGCTTATCCCCTTCTGAATAGTGTGAAGAAACTCTGTCATAACACCTCCTACACATGCAAGATTGTCAGTCCTTTCTTCAATTCCTTTCCCTTTTTCTTTCTGTCTGACTTTCTTTTTCGGGGGTTGCTCAACAAAATCATCATCCCCACTGTCTTCATCTCCCACAATTTCTCTTCCAGCTTCAAGCCTACCTACCGTGTTGTTCTCGTAATCGTAATCATCATCTTCTGATTCACTACCTCCACTGTAAGTATAAGAATCATCGGAGTTTTCGGAACACTCTTCATCTCCACTGCTCTCCATTCCATCTTCCACTGCTACAGATGTGGTTAGCCCTGTGAAAGCAACCAAATCTGTTTTAGACGACTTCTCCACTGCTTCAACGGCAGCTAACAGGATTTCATCACTTATGTCCCACCCACCGGAGCTGTCAATAACATCTGAACTCTGTGCGATTGCTAACTGAGAGTTATTGCCTTGAACTGGAGGATAAACAGTGTTATTGTCTTGAACTGCAGATAAAAGTCCAGAAAAGTATCCAACTTCCTCTGTCGCTCTTGAATTACCTACAGCCTCTACGATACCTGCAGATGAATCTCCTAGTTCTAAACCCTTAGCAAAACAACTCCCGATCCTTCGAGCTTCAGGAGTAGGCCCAACTTTGACTCCATCGCCTTCTCTAAAACACACGAACAGGTTCACAGATTTATCATGAATGCTTAAAGATTTAAAGCTTCGAAACTGCCGATCACACCGAATCATTGTCGGGCCCGGCTGAACACCAGCTAACAGTGCTAAATTGTCCTCAAACATGTAGCTAAGCTCAGTTGATATCGAGCTCCTCTCCATTCTGTACAGTTGCCTCACTTTAAGCTCCAAATCCCTGAAAGTTTTTAAACCCATCAAACTCAACGCCCTCCCCTGCCGATAAGAATCCATCTTGAACTCCCATTCACCAGTGCTATACAAGATCCATCTTCCAGCCTGTACAACAACAATATCATCCACTGCAAAGGAAATTCAATTATAATCAGTTTCTAGGCCAGGACAATTGTAAACATTGTACAGAAAATTGGTAAATTTGTTTCGGTACTGAATATCACCTTCCATTCTATGTTCTCAGATCTGAATGTCCTCAGGAACTTAGAAACCCTACCGAAACTGACAATCATCTTCTTCTTTTAATCTTATAATGAATTTTTCACCAAAAAATTGCAAAATAAATTTCCCCCCAAAAAATTCACCTACTTACGAAAAAAATCTCAAGAGAGTCTGAGTATAATATCATTTTCTCTCACCAACCTAGTAACTAATTTCGTTGACATTAACTTCTCATTAATGCAGGGGTTTCTGTCTGCTCCAACGCCGCCACTAATGAAGACGACTTGTTTGATAATTGACTTCGCCAATTACTTAATTTTGGAGATAAAATGGGGAAAAAGTTTAAAGCCCATTTACACCTATCTAAAGCCCGTTAATCACATTTGGCTCCAGGGTCCAACAAACCAAACACGCCATCTCGCCTAGAGGCTTCCTCATTTCCCTGTAAAAAGAAGGAAGCCCTCAAACGTAATTTCCACAACAACCTCAAGACCCCACTATTTTTCTATTAGACAGAACGTGTATCTGTACAACAGTGGGGACCCGACTACTTTTTTAGTATTGAATAGGACCTGTACTACTTTCCCTATTATCTTTCATAAACGTACTAAATCCCAACATATTCCATAAAATTATTGATGCTTATTATTAACAATAGTTGATTTGATACTAATTTAGGAAACAAAATTTAAAGAGTACTAGTTATGTAATCCAACATCAATTAAAGATATATAGTGGGATAATTAATAAAAGTGCTTGATATCAGTTGAATAAAATCGATGATAATCAGTTCTAATTTACATCATCAAAAATATCTATATCGATAACGTGAATAACACTGATAAAATAATCGATATATATATATGTACTAGAGATATTATATAATTTCAAGACTAAAATAGTTAAGCATTTGAGTGAGGGGCATGATTACAATTCCTTGACATTGGTGATTACTTATTGAGAAAGTGTTGAGATTATATTATTCTATAGTAGTACATTAATTACTCCAATATATTTTAGTTGGTTACGACTTCGAAAATTAGTACAACACCATCATTATCATGGAGTAACCGGCAAACAAACCCTCTAAAGTCATTGTTTCCTCTGGCCAACCGATACGTATGACAAAAGATGTTCTGGTGGGAACAAAACCCTCATGCCAATCCGGCCGGTACAGCTTTTGTAGGACCGATTTTAAAAATTGAAAAAAGTTGGTCAGTGACTTGGCCTGACTCATATAGATTAAACCCTATCTAACGGTCTGATCCGCTAAGCCAAAGGATCATGACGGATCTAAAATCTTAAAATCAAATTAGAGTTTGTCTCATACCCAGTCATCAGGTCGGATTAATATAATAACAATATTTTTTTATCAAATTGGAATTTTGTTTTTTTTCTTCTCAGAATTATATTTGAGATTCTTAAAATTTCAAACCAATATAGTTATGTCAGCTTTGAATAAAATTACTTCAGGATTCAATAATGTGGAGAGCTTGAGTCATGCCAACATCTATACATGAATTAGTTTTGCCGTTTATGGTGTTTTCTGATAGATGGTAGATTAATTCGAACATTATAAACAAAACCATTTTAGTATATTTAGACAATGTCTTTATGTCGTTTGGCTGTTCCGGAGTTTGACGTAAAGTTCTTCATTTCTGTAAGTAAGAAGAAAGATCGAAGTATATTTAGGATATGTGATGATTTTTAATTCCTCGTATCCGCTTATTAATGATAATTCTTGCTACTCGTTGAACGATGCTAGTAGTGGATCATTAACTTATCTGTTGAGTGATCCTAATTCTGCTAAATTAGTTTGGCTTTATGGAGTGATATATATCACTCATATTAAACGGTATTTTTAGTTCTATTCAGAGGTTATGTTGTGTTAGACGACCAACGTGAGGCCAGTTATATATGGTATATAGCTATAAGCTATAGTAGTACCTCATTGACCGGTATAACAGCTAACAAAATTATGGTTTGGATCGACTAGTATTGTACGGTCATAATTGTATCAATAGATCAAAGTAACATTTGGTCATTAATACGGATCATACTTCTAGATCAGTAGTCATGATTATTTTCATGCTTAAAAACAGTTTTGGATGAAAACCTAGAACACTATATATAAGTTCTTTATACTACCGCGTGGTTAATTTGTGGATTTGAATAAGCATTATTTAGTTATGCGCCTGTACCAATGCTGCTGTAAAAAAAAGTATGTACCAATGCTTAAACGTGTGAGAGTTCAAACAGTGTTGGTATATGTACGTAAGGTGTCAGTTCTTATATATTGAAAAGATTATATATAAATCGTGTTATAAGCTTTCTACCATTTTGATTATTGATTTTTGAGTTTTTAGACTTGCAATTCTAAAAATTAATACATATAAGGTTCTAAGACTAATTGTAATATAGGTGTTATATATATAGTAGCATCAAAGTTGCTATGAAATGACCTGGCGATGTTCTGGTATCTGCGAATCTGCGGAGGTGCCTCTCAATTATAAATAGAGACCACCTCACATGTTCATGCCAATAGTTAATTATTCGAAAATGACCAATCCATGAACATGCAAAAACACATGAGTTTTCCCATTTCTAAACATATTATGATTGACAAAAAAAAAAAAACTATACTAGGTTAGGAATCATTTCCGAAGCTTAAAGGAACTAAAAATATATATAAATGACATGTCCAAGTCGACTTATTGTCACATAATTTTGAATTATAATTCATGAAACTTAATTTTTATCTAAATAGGATATATTATATATTTTAGAGTGTGATATATATAAACCGACAATAGTCATTTTTCGAAGAGACTGTTAGAATTTTACATAGAAAAAATTGAAATAATCTAATGACAATCTAGTCATTTACAATTGGTTTTCAGATAATTAAAAACCTAAACCTATAAAAGTCAATTTAAAACCAATCGTATGAAACTTCATTATACCAGAGAATCATATGGTTACTTGAATCTCTACCCGATGCCTGAGAAAGTGAGAAGCTGGCTAGGATTGCATATATGGTTTCTTTATGAGTTCTCATTATAATTTATTCCATTAAAAAAATGGTTGTGATTAATAATTTTATAAATAGTGCGTTGCTAACAGTCAAATATGTTTTTCGACTTTGAGGATAAAATTATGGAAATTTGTTCCACAGTAAAAACCTAATAAATTTTGACATATGTTTTTTATAACAATTTTGACATAAGTTTATATCTAATAATTAAAAGGGACTATAATGTAATATATACATAGATAGGGGAGACAGAGACGAAGGCCCACACATCTTTAACAAAAGAACAACAAGCCCGTGACCCCAAAAAAACTAGCTTTCAGATTTATTATTTTTCATCTGACATAATCTCCACCGTTAGATTTCATTTTCTCATGTCCCATTCTGACTCAGATCCAACCGTCCATATTCCTCTAGTGTCTTCAATAGTTGGGCCCCTTTTCTTCTTCCCCTCGCCGTACACTCTCCTTCCAGCGCCAACGCCACCGCCCGAGCCACCTCTTCCGCCGGCGCCACCGCGATCTCCTCGCCGGAATCTCCCCCTCCGCCTCCTTTCCCGTAGACTATGGAAAGTATGCTTATAGCGTATTCTCTTCCCCTCCCTGCTAGTCTCGCCATCACCGCCACCATTGCCGGCACCGTCATCGCGTGACCACGAACCTCCGCCGCTCCTTCCGCAGTCGTGCACATGAGCTCTAACGCAGCTAAGGCTCGTTCCACGGCTGAGATCTCTAGCCCCGCCGCTGTTTCCACCACCGCTCGTGCGGCTCCAGCCTCGACTGCCACGTGGCGGTTTCCTTCGGCGAGGCAGAGAGCGAGGAGGATCTTGGTGACGTATTTGGCGGTTACGATCTTGTTGTTGCTACGAAGGCAAGAGACGAGGCATCGCATGAGACCCGGTGGACAAGTCGGATCAGAAGGCGGGTCGGGTACGACGACACGCTCGAGTAGCTGAAGAGCGAGGAGCTTGTCGGATTCAGAGACGGATGTGAGGTGAAGCTCTGCGATCTGGAAGGTTTCTTGGAGAGTGGTGGTTACCGGAAGAGGCGGAGGTGGAGGTGGTGGAGGAGGTGGAGGAGCGGTGGATGGAGTTTGATCAAGGTGATGAGGGAAGCGCCATTGTGTGAAGCTTTGGGAAGTTGAGGTTGAGGAGGAAGAAGAGGAGGATGATGTGGTGGTGGGTTTACGGCGAGGTTGTTGCTGGTGAGGAGAGGTTGGACTGAGGACGGATTGTGTGCAGCGGCGGAAGAAGCCACATGAGAAGAGAGGACGCGGCGGCGCGTGTGGTTTCGGTTTCTGGTTTGCTTTCATCATCGCTCACTGCAGAGAGATTGTGGTGGACTTTTAAGTGTTAAGTGGGAGTGAAGTGAAGTGAAGTGAAGGGAAGCGTCTCTTTTTTAAATAGGAGCAAAATAATTGATTCGCACCAAATTTGTCAGGCGTTACACTTGTATTCTCCCTAAGATTATTACTCGCATGTAACCATTAAATAATATTTATTATAATCACATGTTTGTGTGTGGATGGTCCCCAAAAAAATGAATTTACGATTTTGACGAGGGAGAAGTATAAAAGGTGACATGTTTGTTTTGTTGGATCAATCATTACCTGAAGATGATAAATGCAGGCTGATTTGGGTCATAAAACATGGAATTTATTTCTGTTCACAAAGAAAGAAAAGGTTAAACAGAGGCTTGTATAAACTTTAAATTCAGAAGGTTCAGCCCAACTCTAGAATGTGACAAAGCTCACAAAGCAAGAGTCTGTAAAGTGTACTCAATTTCCAAAGCCTAACATCAAGAATTTAGCTAAGCCAATGGTTTTTTTTTCTAAGAGTGAGAAAAATGGTTCATAAACATTCTACAACTGTGAAAAAAAAGCCCAAAGAGAGGAAGGGTTTAAAACCTTTAACGGTTCTAATCACCTCCATTTTTCGCTTAGTTCTTTCTTCTCTGAAAGGACCCAGGTGATGTAGATGGCTGCAACAAGTGCTACAATCGTGATCAGGAGAAGTGCGTAGCTGAAATCGTCGGTCAGTGAGTCGTAGGTCTTTGAAGGAGCAAGCCTTGTGTAGAAGAGATCTACTCCATAGGCAAAGACGTGTGTCGTTGACTCTAGCTTGGACGGAGCTGTTACTATGCCTCTTAGACCTTCTACTTTGTGGGAGTGTGTGATGTACGCCTGTGAAATATGACAAGTAAATTAGAATCGATACATTCACTTAATTCTAACTGAAACCAAACAAGAGATTGCCCAGTTCTAACAAAAATAAGGAAAATGGGTTTGAATGAACCTGAGGAATGATGGGTAATGTATCCGTGAGAGGGATGATTCCTTCTTCTTTTTCAGCTTGAGACGGGTTAAGTGTTCGGCGTGGATCCACAAATCGTTTATCAAGTGCCAATATCTAATCATTCATTAGAACAGTTTTGAGTGTCAGTTTTTCTATATGATCTATGGAGGTATCTCTATATGAGAAGAAATGTACAAACCTGATCCCCGATGGTACCAATGAGAAGCTGCTTTGAAGTTATACCCTTTGCTGTGGATGTCACCGCAATGGTTTTCACAGACTGAGCAAAGAAGTATGACTGTGACTTTGTAAACACCTCTGGCCTAGAGTACGAAGTGATAGGTGCTGTTAGATTGTGCTTTCCCAGAATGAGTTTCCAGACATTTTTGTTCTCCTGCAAATAAAATAACGATTCACAGAGCGAACACTCAATCAACTGAAAAAATGTTTATGAACTATGAAGTCATACCGCCCTAGACTGATCATAGATCTCAACGACGGTAACCTCGTACTTGTGAGCTCGAAGATTGAAATAGTGGTAGACAACCCAATTCTCACTAAACACCTGAAAACAATATGAAGGCTAAGAAAGTTGCATTGAATCTGTGACAAAAAGAAATGACATGAATTTGCATGAGGACTTACCGCATGAACCGGCCCTTGACAGCCTTGATGTGACAAACGGTGCAGTATCCGTCCAGTGATGGTGTCAATGAGGTATACTACAAGTGATGACTCCTCTGGTGTAACTGAGCCAATCTCACCAGCACCTTTTGGTGAAACGGTGGCCACAAACAGTAAGTTTCTTGATACATATTTATACAATAGGTCTTGGTCTGAGTTGACTTTGGCTTGTGTATGAACAACCTGGAAATAAAAATCGTACGCAAGTCATGATTAAAAGATTAATCATTTACTGAGCTTTCCATTCTAGTGGTTTGGATTTTCAAAAGTCCCAAGAAACGACTACTCGCAAAAGTAAACACAGCAATCTGTGTATATGTTTTGAGTAAAACACTAACAAGAATTAAAGAAGCATTGATTTAGAAACCAAGATTTATACCTCATTAGGTTTTCGTGTTAGTGTTGAAATGATTTTCTCTGATTCCAAAGGAAACACAACAGTCCAAAGTTCTCTGGTTGTAAAGCAGTACTCATCTGCAGTCTCACTAGAGCAACTGCCCTTCATTACGTGTCCTCTGATAATTCCATCATCTGCCTCAACAGTGTACCAATATACATTTTGAAACTCGCGCTGAAAGATGCTGAGAGCCTCTGAAGTTTTCGGATACAAGTGGACGTGGCCAACGGTATCAGCTATTAGGTGTAAACGTTGTTCCGTCGAGTCGGTAAATGGAAGAGGCATAACTTGCACAACAGAGTGACCAATATCTGATGAGCTAATCTCCTTTCCTGTGTACACATCTACAAATGAAAGTACACCCGGCGCACTTGAATCTGATCCGCACTTGCCAACTACAAGCACCGAAGGATTTTCGTCCATGGCGTGATGATGAGGGACCTGCCATTGGTACAAGCTAATACCGTTTGGACGTTCACAGGCTTGTGAATTGCTAGGAGATTTTAGTAGCATGGACCAGACAATCCTCCCATCTCCAGTGTGCAGAGCAAAAAGTTTTCCAGGTCGAGTAAGAGCTAAGATTAATTTCCGAAAGCCATTATGGTCACGGGTCAATTTGTTCTTCCCAGAACTCTTCACCCTCAATTCTTGAATTGCTACCACGTCCTCTGGGCTTGCTAGCAACAAGGATCCCTTAAGCTTTAGCACATGGCCCTACCAAAAGAAACAGAAAAAGTTCAATTGATTATGGTGAGAAAACAAGTAGAACACATCAAATACTCAACAAAATAACACAGCTCTAGGGAAATTAAGAAAACCCAACCAAGACGTTTAAGACCGTTCATACCTTAAGCCACTCAAAGAGAGTGTGCTCCACTTTTGCCACTGATACACCATCTTTTCCTAGAGGGAGTTCTGCCGTTGTAACATCAGTCACTGAAGCCAGGCCTTCTTCCCTGCTCCAAACAATCGCTCCTTGTTGCAGTAACAAGAGTGAGTGATCTTCCATCACAATAAGCGCCCTAAATCCATTACTCCTGTCTGTCCTGATATAGTTGTTCATGAAAACTTTATGGACACGCCCCCTATGTTGGTCCATCTGAATGGTCTCTCTAAGCAATACATTATCCAATTCATTCACGAGTTTCACCATGAGGTGAATCTTGCTCCCTTCATGGTGAACTGAAGCAAAGGCCTCCTGATCGTCTGCAACTGGAAGTGAATCACTCATGGCTGTTTCATCAGACAAAGAGTCTACCACCTCCAACTTTCCTTCGCCACCAACCTTCACAAATAGAGTGCGTTTATTGACTTTTACAGCAAGCATATTGCTAAGAAGCGCTGATAAAATCTCAGCCTTCCCGGAATCCTCAACAAGATCTGAAATAGGGGTCTTCTGGAAGCTAATATCCCCATCTATGAAGCCAATAGTAACCAAAATTGACCTCGTCGAATCAAGAACAACAACTTTGTCACTTGAAACTGATGAAATTTCGCCAGAGAATCCACCAGGGAACAGCATACTTTTTTCTGCCACTACCTCTCCACTTTTGGAATCAATCTGATAAACAACAGCCTCAGAAAAATTAATGAATCCCAGCACATAAATTATACTACTTCCAGGAAGTTGAAGAACCCGCTGAACTTCAAACCTGCAGGAGGCACCATAAAGCACATCGAAAATATTAATAAACGCCAAGAGCATTGAAGTAACCTCATTCAAATATAGAGTGAAGGCTGTCATACCCTTCCGCTGTAAAATCCTTTTTCCAGAGGACCTCACCATCTATAGCAGAAACAGCATGAAGGTACCCACCACCGAAGACAATAATAGGGTAGTCCTTGTCAACCTTCAAATTTATCTGCAAGATAGCTTTAATTCATAAATAATCAAGCAAGGAAAGGATGAAGCAACTAAGACTTCAGATTATATCACTCTTCAATGCCCTATGATTTCTTATAATAAGAAAAGGATAACAACAGTTATTTCAATAAAATAGCATAACTCCTAATTACTTACAGGCACTGATAACAGTGACTTTGAATGTTGTGCACTATGCAGAGATGTTTCCCACACCATTTGGCCATCAGGAAGGTTCCAGGCTCTTAGAGTACTTCCTTCTGATGAAAGGGTGATAACATCTGAGATCATTTGAAGCCAAGAAAACAGAGTTCAAGATGCTGGTATATTATTTATTCAAGTGAAAGCAAATATAGTAGTATCTGGTAAATCCAGACATAATTGATCCACATATATTGAAGAAAACTCTTACATTTTCCCAAGGCAATACCAACCCCATCGATAGCGTCCTTTGTCCCGAGAACATGCCGCCAAACTGCACCAAATCAGAAAACAAAGTAAAAAAAACGACAATTTGGAAGATGCTTCAAGATTCAAGATGGATAACAATATATGAAGATGAATATTCCTTACATATCTCCCCATGTCTGAGATCAAGTGAAGCAACAACATTCTCCTCGGTTGAGACGATAACACGCTTTCTTCCGGTCTTTTGAGTGTGGAATACTGCATGCTTCACTTTCCCGATGTACCTTTGGTGCCTACACAACATAACAATGATCCCCATCAATGAAAACACTTGTGAATTTCTACGCATTCTAGTTACTTGAATCCTAATTCCTTAGAAATCATCAACATCACTATGTAGCAAAAAGTAGCTTAACCCCGATCGCATCTCAAATTCACTAGTGAATTCGTAAAGGATCTTTCCATGAATCATATTACTACAACAATTCTCTAGCTAATGAGATCTAAAAAAAAACACTAAATCACAGATTCTAGATACACTGCGAATTTGGATTAATTAGATTTGGTGAAAGCTCTCTGGTAAGACTTCTAAATCGATAAGTAGTAGTAAACTTCGAAACTTTGTCAACTAATTTTGTTTCCAGAGAGACAGAACAAATCGGATGAAGAAGAGAAGAGTTGTTACCAATCAGTGAGACCGGCTTGATCTTCATAGAGAGAAAACGATACAATTGCAGATGATAAGAAGAGGAGAAGGGTAAGAAAAACCCTAATCGCCATAGCTATGACGATTTGCTGACTAATTTATCTTCAGCAGCAGATCTGGAGATGAAAGAGAGTTTTTTGGTGTGGAAGATAATCGTGCGGGGGCTTTAACCAAGCCAAAGGTCTTCTGCAGAACAAGCGAATATTTATTTTATTTTTGTTGGCCTCACAAGCCAATAATTAAATGCCACGTATGACATGCAACATTATCAAAAAATTAAATTTAAAAAAAAAAAAGTTTACAACAATATAAACAAATCTGTTAAATTTCTGAAAAAATACATAAGCAATTTTTTTTTTGAATATCAATTTTACTACACAGATGTGTTAGTGTTCTGTAGTTATAATTAGACACTGTTGACTTTAAGAATGCAGCAGCATTTGTGTAAAAATCTATGCATAAACCATTCAGAACCATGCAACTTGTTTGATTTCTTTAATCAGAGTGTGATAAATTAAAAAGCAAATTATGTTCTGCTTTAGAATACTTTGGTTTCAACCTTGTGGTTTTAGTAGTCAGAATCAGTATCCGTGTCCTCATCTTCACTATCCTCCAACTGATAGGCTTTCCCAAAGCCATACAGTGCTTACAGTATCAAGCAGCAGCAGCTCATCTGATGGGATTTGAGGCAGTGCTAAGAGAACATTATATTTTGGGGTTTGTTCGATTTTAATAAAGAGCCCTGATGAACTCCGACTGTCCTGACATGTCTCCCATGATCAGCATAAAGTTTCTTGTTGATAACTGCCAGCTGCCTCGCTAAACAAGTCCACTAACATCTTTTTACGTCTCTCATCTTTAGCTTCTGAAACCATATATAGATATAAACAAAGGTAGATATATCATCAAGGATACAAAAGATCGCACACAATTGTAAAAAAAAAGAGAGAGGGAGAGGGAAAGAGTCTTCACCTGTGTCTACGTGCACGAGCCCGATATCAGCATCTCCAAGTCTATCAGTCACAATAACCCCTGACTTCGACTGGTAACCTACTACAATAACCAGAATTCTCAAGGGCCTTTTCGACGTACGACACTTTAATAACGTTTTTTATATATCATTATCATATATGTTAGGCTTAAAAAACAAAAGGATTTTTCGTTCTTTATTATTTTATTTTTTTGTCAACAGGATTTTTCGTTATTTACAAATAAGAAACAATTTGTCCAAAAAAATAAAATAAAAATTAAGAAACAAGTAAATTTGATTGCAATTTTTAGCATCGTATATTTGTGGACATCTCAAAAGGTAAACTTACAAACATAAATGTGTGTCTCGAAATTCTGCCCCCAGTTTCCATGTTTTATATGAATAAATTAGTCCATAACTGAAGAATCAACCTGTTAATTACATTTATAAATGATTATTTTCCCACACTTGTCGTTATATACTACATTTACCATAAGATTTCTTACACCACATAAAATACAGAACATTGAGCACAGATAATCCTACCAAGATCCAGTAGTAATAGTCCAAGTGTCCCTCGTCTATATTCTCGGTGATCCAGCTCCCGTAAGTGGTGACGTCAACGATGGTGATGATCCACGAGGAGATGAGGCTTGCTGCGGCCATGCCGAGGCTGGAGAGTGTGGTGGCGACGCTTGACATGGATTTGGGAAGTTCAGAGTAGAAGAACTCGTTCTGTGCTATCGTATTAAGTGCTTCCGCAATGCCTCCTAATATCATGTACGGTAATAGCCACATGGCCGACAACATGGTACCGCTCTCGTCTCTCTAGTGAATCAATGAACCACACACAAGATAAAACAGTTGAATGTTGTTCAATTCCAAAAAGATGCAGCCCACTTTTACTTGCTATATCTGTACGTTTTTGTGAATGCTATATAGATTAAAAGATGCAGCCCAAAAATTTCTTTGGTTGATATTTTTTATTTAATGAAAAACAACTAACCATAACCAAAAAACGGAGAAACCAGAAAAACCGAACAAAAATCCGGATTGAATACTTACAGCGATTTTTTTCCTGGCGTACTCCGCAGGTGCAAGAGTAGAGATGCACATAACCGATATTACATACCCAGCTCCCATTCTCGCCATAACTCCCAATCGAAAGGGCCTTCTTAGAGCCCAAGAAAGTAATGGGACGATAACAAGATCATAAAGACCAAGGAAGAGCACAAAGGAGATGACCAAGAAAATGCCGTAAGAGCCTGGAGGAATCTCAAAACCCTGAATAAAGGTGTGGCGATCCATGGCCTTGGCTTGAAGGACTATGAAGGAGACTTGGCAAGCCGTGACAAGTGATAAGATGATCCCCGTTGACCATATGGGTAGGACACTGATGAGAGATTTAAGATCTTCTACTTGTTGAACCCTACATAGCTTCCACGGATTCCGTGACTCGCCTAGGGTTAGGTCTTGCTTCGGATTACTTGTGGCGCAAGCTTTATTCAAATACCTATAGTAGAAAATACTTCCAAATGTATCAGGTGTCGTTAAACAATCATATTTTTGGGAACAAATAATTAACAAGAGGAGAAATACTGTTGCAACTATTACCACCACTCGACGATGAAGCTTATCCTCCACCGTCTTTGCAAAATTTGTATTTATAATCAAAATATATTTGACGATACAATTTGTTTTACAAAAAGCTAGAGAATAAATGTATTTTGTACCTCAATTTCTGGCTAGGAATTGGAAATGAAGAGCCCGTTTCGTAATGGTACGATATAATATGTTCCTCCGATGACAAATCAACGTGTCGGTTTCTAAAAGCAGCAACGAGAACCTGGAAAAGTCCAGCAACAAGGCCGGACTCACACTTAAACCTTACATAGTATGGAGACGCCGCAAAGAACGAAGCGACCGATAGAGCCATGGCAGCGACAGAAACTCCAAAACCAATCTGCCAACCATATGTTGTCTGAACGAAGACGAGCAACGACTGAGAAAGAAAGCATGCTAGCATAACGGAGAAGTAGTACCAGTTGAAGAGCGTTTCAAGGGCTGATGTGGTGACACGAGGTGTCTGATTAGGTTGGAGCTGGTCCGCGGCAAAGGCTAAACAGGAGGACCTGACTCCGCCGGCGCCGATGGCGGTGAGGGCAAAAAAGGAATATAGGAGAAGACTTTTGAGCAGTGTGGTGGGTTGGCACACGTTCGTTGATTTATCGCATTCTGGTCGAATTAGTGTTGTCAACCATAATAAAACCATTCCCTGTTACTCACAAGCAATTAAATTAAATACCACTAATCAACGAACGTGTATAGTTACTTGATGAAATAATCGTCACGGACAAATATAGGCTGAGTAGTATATTTCGGAAAATTATACAATGATTATTATTAATGTATTGTATAATTACATGTATCGTCAGGAGATATAGTTATTTGTTGTTTATCAATGATAATCTAGACTAGTACTTCAGCAATAATTGTGTTAAGACGCAAGGTTCTCTAGTTTCACATATAACTTCTTTATATTTCACACAAATTAAAACAAATTTCACTGATTGTTTTTTTGTTCTGATTTGTGAGGTTATATGGCATCAAATATGTACCAGAAGGCTGATAGAGGATCCAAACCCGATCAGAGGAAACCGACCCGTGTAAGAATCAGCGATAAAAGCACCAACAAGAGGGAAGAAATTGGTGGCGGCAGACCAGAGGAAGAGGATGTTGGCCGCTTCGGCTGTTCCCATACCGTATTCCACCGTCAAGAAGAGTATCATATTCGGTACCAATCCAAAATATGCAAGTTTCTCCAACGCCTGACTTGCTATCCAATACCATTTAACCAAGAATTCAAAAATACATCCATCTATTTTAACCCTCTATGAAATTATCGGGAGTGTATCAAACATATGAATACGAAAACTGATTATACCTAAAATAAAAGGAATGGTCGGAATACCGCGTTTCGGAAGAGTTCTTGTGAGGAGAAGAGCTTCTTGATCCATTTTCGGTTTCTTAATTTCTTTTGAATGTTTTTGACTCTTGGTGGTTTTGATAATATGTCTTATGTTAACGACGTTGTTAACATGTCGCGATCAGAAAATCGTTTTAATAATATCCAATTCAAAACAAATTTTATTATCCTACCTAACTGGACCCTCTTCATCAAAGTTTTATATTAATTAAGGAATTAGATTTCAAAGTTTTGTTCTCCTTTTGTTTGTTTGTTTGCGGCATGAATCTTATAGAAACGAAATGAGATATATCCTTTCTTTCTCCATTAAAATCATAATTTCATTTATTTTTCCAACATTCATACTTCATAGGTTCATTTACTAACTGAGACTTGAGAGAACGACACAATAACAGAAATAAAAATTATGTTTACTTACCACGAGAAACTAATTATTTCGTTGAATAATATACTAAAGACTAATGGGTCGGAAATTTTATTAATGGGCCTAATTAACTATATAGGCCCATGTCATTAACATAGAAAACAGGCTACACCTTGAGTTTGCTGCTAAGACTGAGAGACTGAAGATATTTAAGCACCGAGTGCTGCTGATCGGTGAAGTCTCGAGGATTTTAGAAAGCAATTGAGCACGAACCTTATCCGTTACAGTGGCAATGGAGGACAAATCGCCGACGTTACCGATTTCTGAAGATTTATCCCGGAAAATAATATCTCTTGCCGCCGGTGAAGCTCATACAATCGCTCTTACCGGTAAATATAAAAGTTACCACAGCTTCAATTTAGTAGATAGAGAAATTCGAAAATTCCTATGTTTTTTCTTGAGTTTGATTTTGATTAATTGGAATAGGCGATGGATGTGTTTACTCATGGGGAAGAGGAATGTTTGGCCGTCTTGGTACTGGTAAGGAATCGGACGAGCTTGTTCCAGTTCGAGTCGAGTTCGAGTTTCCAAATCAAGCGGAAGGAGATCGGGCTCGAATCGTTGGTATTGCTGCTGGTGCTTATCACAGTCTCGCTGTCTCAGGTGATTTCTTCTATTCATATGCCTAATTTCACTTTTCGATTAGCCTGTGCTGATGATTTTGATCAAATGGAAGTTCATAGATGCAAAAAAGGAGCTAATTTGATCAAACAAAACTTCCATTTGTTCTTCAAGTATAAGCTTGTTCATGTGTATGTATATGAATCTGATATGATATAGATCTGTATTGACCATTCTCTTGTCTTTTGTTTCTTTTCCCTTGTAAGCTTTTGGCAGATGATGGCTCGGTTTGGTGTTGGGGTTATAACATTTGTATCCTTTATCTAAGTGTTTTCGTTTTTAGCTTGATATGATTGTTTCATAACTACATTTATTTTTGTTTTCTGATCTCTACATTGATTGCTTCAATCCTTGACTGGTAAATGGATGGCCAACTTGGTTTTGATGGGGAAAACTCTTTGGCACCATGCTTAATAAAAAATTTGTTTGAACAAGGAGCATCTAGTTCTTCTCTAAATGATTCAGGTAGAGAAACTAGATCAGATTTAAAGGTATGGTCCCAGAAATGCTTTCTTAGTGTTGGTTTACAAGTCAAAAAAACTTTAGCACAATGATCTACGTTATGCCTTGTAGGTTTGTGCTGTTAAGGCCGGATCCATGATGTCGCTTGCCATTGATAATGTCGGAGGTCTTTGGATGTGGGGCAATGTTCCTCCACAAGACAGTGAACCTGACCCTCGATTGTCTTTTACAAGCATCCCAATTCCATTTCCTATACTCGACTTCCATGGTCGGACGGTTTTGAAGGTAGCATGTGGGGATGAACACGTTGTTGCCCTCGTAGCACCAGGGGATATCCACAAAGACAACAGTTATGATGTATCTGTGCTGTATTCTTGGGGAAATAATCATCATGGCCAGTTAGGGCTTGGGGATAAAGAGAGCCGTGTGAGGCCTCAGATTGTGGAGACATTTAACCAGAACTCGGGTCTTACAGTCTACGACATAGCTTGTGGTGCTCATCACACCGCTCTTCTCACCTACAAGAAGGAGACACAGAAAGGACCAAGCATTTGCTGGACGTTCGGCTTTGGAGAAAATGGTCAGCTTGGGCATAGAAGTAACAAGAGCTCATCGATTCCGGAGCCAGTTTCAGAGCTCCCAGAACACGCGTACTTAGTTTCTGTAGACTGTGGATTATTCCACACAAGCGTAGTGTCCTCTGAGGGATACGTGTGGTCGTGGGGAATGGAGAGAGGATTAGGATTATGCCCCGATGTCAACTTCACAGAGGTGGAAGCAGGAGATGATAGTGTACCAAGAAAGATTTCAGCTGGGTCAAGATTTCGTGACCCGGTTCAGGTTTCTTGCGGGGCAGCACATACAGTTCTTGTGGCAGATGGTGGGTACAAGCTGTGGTCTTGGGGAAGAGGAAGAAATGGAGTGCTTGGGACTGGGAATGTTAGCGATTGTTATGTCCCTACTCACGTCTTCTGGCCAAATGAGCTGAAACCAGAGAAAGAAGAAGTAGCTGATGCTGACAAAAGCGCATCAACTGAAGAGATAAAACGGCTAGAATCAAAGCTAATGGTGATGGAAAGATATGCAAGCATACTTCATGGATCCATATTTGGAAAACCTTTCAATGAAGAGGAAGATATCCCGTATTCATTACGGGTTTCTGGGTATTTCGATATGGGCAAAGAGTGGGGAGAGATGCTGGAGAGTGCAGATAAGAGTCAGCTAATGAGGCTTCAAGCTTTCTATGAAGACATGATTGGTAGAGTAAAGGACAAGGTGCTGCAGAGAAGGATTCAGGAGATTATGAAAGATTGTTTTCAATCTTCAGCCCCTAAACACTAATATCACTTGTTGTGTGAGATTGGTCAGACCAATTATTATGCACAAATGCACAATAGACTACCGGTATAATAAATTAATCAAGACGACGCTTGTTCAATGTTATTTCTTTCGCAGATTAGTTTTGATATCTTGTACATAACATCCAAATTATGTGATGTTACATCAGGATTGCAGGTTGAAACCATCTCTTATACATGTGTTGAAAATGTTTTCATGAATATCCAAAATCATGGGTAGTTATATATTTAATAAACTTAGATAGAGAAATAATTAAAAAAGAGAAGAGAAATTTTCTAAATTCATTTCAACTACCAATTACTATGTTTTATATTTGGAAAACCACTGAGTTATTAAAATTTACAAAATACTATTTAAACAAGGTTCTTTAACATTTTAAAAGAAGGGTGTGAACTCTGAAATCATTTATTTAACTCCCTTTAAAACCTTTTATTTTGGAGAAGTTTCAAAAAAAGATTTAAAAAAAAAAATTAAAAATGAAAAAAAAAAAAAAAAAAACCTTATCTAGAATCAGTCCAAAAATTATCTTATTTTACTTTATATTTTGAAAAATTATTGACACTGTAGTATCACATCATCCAACAACCAGTGCAGGACAAGAAAAAAATCATCCAACAACCATTGCAATGTCCTTTCATATTAAATTCTCCAATATATAATGTCAATGTAATCATTTTATTGCCAACTCACTATTAATGTAAGTAGAAATATATTGAATTCGAATTTAGATGCTAAGTTTAAAATTGCAAGTGTTATTATTATTGTTATTTTTTTGTGGTTTTACATGTGTACATTAATTGCATCGTAGTCTCCTACATTGTGATTAGATCTACATACATCTGAACTAATCTAATTCAGACAAGCGTATACTAATCCAGAGTATCTAGTGCGTCACAATAAATATAGAAACTTTTTTCGTTGTTGCCAAAATAAAAAATCTTTTTCCCAAAATCAGTTATCATATATCTGAAGCGGGCATATTTGTTGGAAAAAAAACCGTTATCACAACCAGAGCCGTCCCTGAAGTTTTGGTGGCTACAAGCAAAAAAAAAATTTTTTGGCTGATTTTCCCTTTGAAAAAAAAAAAACATTTCTCATTTGCTGGGAATCGAACCAGAGATCAGACTATAGAGTTGCTAGTATGTTTCCAGCTGAACTAAGGGACATTCCATGAAAATAGGGCCGGTTTAGTATATAAATATAAGGCGGCCGCAAGCACCAGCTTTGCTGGCTTGTACTCTTGGCCGGCTCTGATCACAACTTTATCTCGATTTAAACCACTTCATGCATGCATGAATCACACACACAAATTCAAATGTGTTAGCATATATACCCAACGTATATTTAGTAAACTATACTGATGTATTATTCTTCCCTTTTTATCTACATTGTAATAGTTTTCTATTTAATTATGATAATATTTAGGGATTTTTATTATCAAAAAGATAATATTTAGGGTCCATTTTCTTACTAATAAGTAATAACTGTTTTACCAGTGCCAATTTTAACCTAACGGAGGTAAAGTAAGCAATTTCAACCTATAGGTGGGTGTACTGGTGCCAATTAGTAGCTTGTGCATAAGGAAATGGTCGGTTGAGGCATAGCTCGAGAGGTGAGCTGGCTAGCTTTAGATTGCTTTATCGGAGCGAGGAGGCTTGATTCCGGATTTTTGCATATTGGTTTTGAGTGTTAAATATATTATAAATTAAGTGGATATATAAATCATAAAAATTAGAAGAAAAAAAATATATATTCTTAAGTTTACTTAGAAATTTATGAAGAATTTAAATTTTCTAGTATTCTAAAAACCAGACCAGGTGACGCCTAAACTCTATTCAAATTTTCTTTCTCTAGGTGTATCTAAATAAACAGGGAATGCATTCAAATTTTCTTTCTCTATGGTTCATTGGTTTATTAAGCGTTTTAATTGGTTTTAACAAATGGTTAAGTCATCGATCTAACTATCTGTTTAGATGATTGGACGTGTGACTAAGCCACTAATTAAGTTGGTCGATCAAACGGTCTAGATGCTCAAAACGTTCTAATTCACATACAAAATATTTTATTAATATGCAAATTGGTTAGATATTTTGTGCTCTATATTAAATTGTAGAATAAGCTAAAGTGATCTCGGAGCTTTGGATAGTATAGTAATATTTTATAATATATTTGATAGTCAGGTACTGTAAATTTGTCAAGTGTTTATGGTAATTATATTTTCTTCTTAAATTAATCTTTTTTCTATTAATCTCTTTTACACGAATAAATGATTGTCTACCAACTATTCGGTACCTAAAATCGCTTAGACATTACACGTTGAATTACTACCCTATTGTCTAGCACTTTTTGCATACAATATTAATACTCAACATTACTAAATCAAGAAGCACTAACCCAAGATATTTGTACAAAACAATAATCAAAAGCATCCTTGAAATAGCAACCGGCAAAAAAAGGTTTTCCACAAAGAATATTGTCTTTTAAAAGGCAATGCTTTAATACGGGCGTATTCAGAGTTTATAAAATTATGCTGCTATTGCCATGGGTCTTTGCTGTTCTCATTGTCCTCTTCTTTTTTGCTTTGTGATCTTTTTACATATATACAATAAGAAAACATTAATTAACATATATTTCAAAATATAATAAAAGTATATATTCTTAATAATATATAAATTTTAATACAGAAAGATAATGGACAAAAGATTTGGAGCTAGACTTGATAATGATAGTGGGACTTATATATTCATAAGATAAAGTGATTTCTAAATGTATATATTTCTATGTTTTTAGGTAGGTTGCAATTGTCTCAAACGTCAATATTTTTTGGCGTTTATATGTCTAAATAAATCACATTTAAATTAAAATTACAAGTTTATATAATGTTTTGTTACAAAATGTAAACGCACATTGCATTTGCCATTTGGCGTTTGCTGTTATCGTTACATCAAGTCTCTGAACCGGAATAAAAGCCAAAGACGTAACATGCATCATGCATGGCCGGCCCGGCCGGCCGTTATATCAGTTTTCTAAACCAGTTTTATTATATAATGATTTAAGCAAATTCGATTTCTAGTGGTCACCGTCAATTAAATTAATCCACTAAACGTGATTAACCTGCCGACTTACTTGATCCGTAGATATTTATAACAAAGCATATTAGTGGAGAATTTTAAGTGGTTCAGATACCCTTTAATTTATATAAAATTTTCAGCATTTTGTAAAGTCATTTTTGACGATTTTGGTCAAAATTAAATTAATCTCTTAAAAAAAGTGATAAAGGAGTCAATAATTCCTTTTCTGTTTTTGGAGTTTTGCATAGTCCCATCATTAGACACAGATAACTTTGATTTAAGAATTTCAATACCTCATTAAAGATATGCAAGAAAGTTATGTCGGATCCACTCTAGATTTGCCTGGTATACTGTCGTTCATAAAACCTAAGGAAATAATTTAATTATACGTAATGGGGAATAGGTAGGGGTTACGTGGATATATAAAAAAATCCAATGAAACCGGTCAAATTAACCTGAACCAAAATCAAATCAACATGACAAACCAAGGTAAGCAAACTCATGAAATCGAATGAAATTAAACTGGGTGAATCAATCCAAAATTAACTGAAACTAACCAAAAATACGTCAGCCATTATATGCATAATTAAACAGAATATCAGTTTAACTTAGCAAAACTCAAAATCCTACACCGTTGGTTTAGTTAATCTTCAACAGCTAAGCTTTCACTTTTCTAGTTTAGGTAAAAAAGGATAAAATATCTTACATGCATTCAGACAATTAGTAAAGCCTTCAGTCAGAGGAACCTCTTTTTATACTTAACGTTTGGATTCTGTAATTCAAATTATATATCTTGTGAAAATGTTGCAGATTATGTATGGTGGCGGTTTAAGGTTTAGAAAAAAAGGAGGATGTGATTCCAATACTTGAGAACTGCAAAAATAACAAATATTTTTAAACTATTAGATCCCGATCGATGTCGTGTTCTTCCAAATATACTCTGACAATTGATCTAATAATTTTAGACAATTATCTACCCTAACTTAGTACTTACCTTTTTTAGTAGTCTAGTTTCAAGTTAGGTTAAGGGATAGTCCTGACCTAGTCTGATACTTAATTAGTGAGGTGTTTAAATAGAAAACACAAATCGGTATATGCTTGTACGAGTCAGGTAGGTTACTTCTTTTTTTGAATATATATATATATATTCCATAATTAAGAAGAATGAGATCGCATGTATTAATTATCTTTCCTGGGCAATCGGAACTAGCTAAGTCAAATTATAAAGAGCAATGTAAACATGAAACCAACTGGAGAAAAAAAAAACACGAAACAACGTAACTAACAATGTTAAAATATCAAAATTGTTCACTCTATTGATTAAGTATATATATACATAAATCATGGATATACAATTAACAGATATGATACGGATCATTGTTCTATGTCCCACACTCTCGTAAGAAAGTCTTAAGGGGTAAATCCAAAATCTTTTATATGTGTTAAACGGTGTCAGTGACATCATTATTTTGTTTGTTTTGGTAACAATAGTCTTTATCTTTATCTTTAACCAAAAAAAGGACACTAGTCCTTTATCTTGGGCGAAGCTTGTAGTTGTACATTTTATAATAAACAGAATTTCATGTTGAAATCTACAGAAACTTTTGGAGTTGGCAAACTATTGGGTACAATTTACATTTGATTAAAAGAGATAGTAAATCCAGCATATATAATTGATATGTAACCTCGAGTAGCATAACGATGACTAAGACCGTTTAATTTCATGGATATTCCACTTTATAAGACCACGTCGTTTATGGATCATCTCATCTCTTTAATTTTCATGATTATAATTATCCTAAAAACGAGATGTTGGAAGTTAAAAAGATATCCATGTGACAGGACTAGACATGTCACATTCTTTATTCTCCCCATATATAGTATGATCATTCGTCATTCATTTCATATAGATTCAGATATATGCAGTCTACATTTATTTTAGGGTAATTACTATTAGTTCCTTTTAGTTTTCTTTTAACCTGCTCCAGTAACACTCTTACATTTATTTCCTCTTTAGAAAATAACATTCTCATTTTGCTTTAACATAATTACCCTTGAATTAAATTTGTCATTTTATACTAGTCATTGGACGAAAAAATTGTCGACGGATGATGCTGTCCACATTTGCATAGTAATAACTAATTTGAAATACTGTATGGAAATTTTGCCAAAATTCGAAAACTTTAACCATTTTTCAACACTTTTCAAAATTTCTTGTTTACTATATATTTCCGATAATATCAGTGTGTTCCACTATTAAAACTCTAGTAAGTTTTCAGCCTTTTCACACGTTTTTAGAATCTTTCTTTAAGCTTTCATAAGTTTCTCTTTTTTTTTTTACATGAGAAATTAAAACACTGTTCATCAAAAAAAAAAAAAAAACTGTTCGTCATTCAGTGATAGTTTATTTTTTAATTTGATGATCATACCGAAATGTGATAAATTACTCTTTAATCTAACATATCGTAGAATCAGAACCCAAAAGAAATAATCTGTATGGAGCTAGCTAATTAATCAGATCTGATTATACCAAAAGCCTTTCTCTTTTAGTTCTAAAATAAAATGAGCTGTATTATGCTATTGTGTGGCCTATAATTAGGTGGGAAATTTTGGTCATTAACTTACTAATAGATGATGGTAAAGTATTGCCTGGATGTACATATGTGGCTGTGTAATGTTTGCGTCAGCTTGGACAAGTTGCTCACGCTTTGTTTTGTTTTTTTTTCATTGTTTACCCTAACTCACTTTCTCCGTTCCATTTATGTCGACAGAACAAGAATTAATGAATGGTGAGGCTCACATTTTGGAATTATTGATTAAAGCTAAATTCTACTTTTTCTGTCCCCTTTTATTAGATTTTTTTAGTTAAAAGTGTACATGTTAAGAATTTTTTTTAAAACAAAATATATTATTTTATATTTTAGTTTAAAAGAGTTCATTTCAACTAATCATAGAAAATGTAAATACAGCAAAAAAATAAAAAATATATAGATATATTATGTACATTATAATTTTGCATAAATTTTTTCTAAACATATAATAAAATAAAACAAATAAGGAAACCTAAATATTTGATAAAATGAGACAGAAAGAGTATCTTTTTGTATAAAACAAAAACAAAAACACGCAACAGTTTTGAACTTTTGATGATTTGCATTATTACAATATCATAAAGTTAGTGACTCACCCAAAAAAAATATCATAAAGTTAGTGGACTTTTATTTATCGCTTATTCACTTGATGATAGTTACTAACAAAAATTTTACTTTTTTTCTTCCCCTTCTTTTCCGACAAACAAAACCGATATTTATATATACAAAACACAAATATAGAGATGTCAAAAAAAACAAAGAGTTTTGTACACGTATCATTATGGAGCTCACACACGCACCAAAAGAAAAAAAAAAAAAAAAACCCCTTTCTTAGCTAAACACCACAAAACTTAAAAAAAAAAGGTCTTAAAAAAAAGTGATTAAACAAAACACTAATTTTTTTTTTTTGTCATAACAAAACATTAATTATAGTAATGATACAAAATAAACTGTTAGAGATCCCACGACAAGCCATGGCCAAAATAAGGGCTAATTCCGTAACCATAGTTATCTTCCGACGACTGTCCCCACGGCGGCGGATATAAACAGTAGTCCACTGGGTCAGAGAACACAAACTCGTTCCCAAGGTTAGCCGAGTCGACGTCGTAACTCGCTCCGAGACTTGGCAGCTCCACAATCTCACCGAGCTCCTCCGACTCAGTCCTCGAGAGGTCCATCACCAACACAAGAGACTCAAGCGAAGACGTAGAAGACAAAGACGACGACGACGACGACGTGGAAGATGAAAACGACGTCGTCGGTTCCATGTGAGCTGCTTTAAGAGCTGCGGTCTGAATGTCTCTAGGGCTTAGCGAGACGGGTCGAGGAAATGAGTCAGCAAGTTCAGGGAAGTTTAGTATAGCGGAGGTTCCTTTTATGCTCAGAGCCGCCACGTCGTGTGCACGCGCCGCCATCTCCGGCGTCGGGAAAGTTCCGAGCCAAATACGTGATTTCTTCCTCGGCTCACGAATCTCCGACACCCATTTTCCCCAGTTCCTCATTCTTACTCCACGATAAACTGGGTGTTTACCGGAGTCTCTCACACGTTTCGTCTTCTTATTCTCGCTTTGCTCTGCTTTGCTTTTCTGACTCACTGAGTCAGACTCCGAGTTATGGACAAGATGCTGAGTTACTCTCTCCGAGCGGAGGTTATAGTATTCCTCCACGGACGCAGTATCTGCCATTGTTTAGCTTAGGCACAAGAGTCGTACAAGTCTATTATTCTGATTGCTTTTACGATTCGGATCCCAAGATTTATGCAAATAAAGGAAATTAATAACCTCAGGGGAAGAAAAAAAAAGTTTGAGAACTATTCAAAAATGAGGGAAAAAAAACAGGGCAGTGAAGTTAAGAAGAAATGGGAGAGAGATTTTCATATGAGAAGAAGAAACGTTGGTGAAAATTTGTCTATCACTTCTCAGTCACTCAAAATATTTATATGCATTAATATTTTTGGGTACGGGTTAGAGAGGGATGTAATAATGGGACCAAAACAATGCAATAAGTCTATTGAATAAAGGAAATGGACCCAGTGGCTCTATTTAATTTGTTTTTTTCTATAGTCCCACTCTATTTTTTTAATATATATACATTGTTATTAGTATAAAACGACACACTTGGGTCACTGTTTGCTTTAAAGGTTCTTAAAATCTTATTATGCAACTAAATTAGGAAAAAAAATCATTACTTTTATATACAAATGATTATTAGACGACCATATTTAGAATAGCAATGTTGAAGTATTAGACCAACGACTTTGTCCCGCGCGGGTACGTAAACTTTATGAAATTTGTCTCTGAGATGAACATGATGAGACAAGCCTTTATGGAATTTTTCACCTCAATTTTACTGTTTAATTATCCTATACCCTGATTTTCGACTCAGTGTATCATACATGCGCATTTACATATTCATATGTGCATAAGCCTGCTCATGTGAAATCTATCAGCCAATTGTTATTAGGTTAAAGTTGGTTCCAAACGCAAAAGACAGACAAATAATTAAGTACATTTTCGTGTAATAGCTAATACAAATATAAGAAAAGAAGTGTATGTAAAGGAAGCTTCAAGAAATGTCAAGGGACATTAACTTGTTCAATCATGGGACCGTATTTGTGTACCTATAAGGACGAGTTTCTGTCAAACATACACAATATATATATTTTCTAAAGTCTTCTATTAATCATGCCAAAAAATAAAATAAAAATATTTTAGTAATAATTTTGCTTTTAATATTTACAGATAATAGCCATAACTAAGTACTTGCAACGAACGACGTTATTTGTTCCTTCGCCTCTAGTTTCAGCAAGACGTATATGCATTTTATATTGATCATATACATATTACTAATTAATGAGTTTTAAAAAAAGATCAACAAAAGTAATAGAAAGTACAAGTTTCTAATTCAAAATTAATTGACAATAAAGAAAATGACTCTTGTGTTTTATTATTACTTTTTGTAAAACAAATGTTATGTGAGATTCTTGTAGGTCTATTTGAGATGAGAACGAAAATCATTCATTGTTTTGGAAATACAAATACAAGACGAGAACAGTTTATGAGATCAACCGGACAACAAAACCATCAAATAGTTTTGAAAATTTCTTCTCAAGGCTAACTAACTAGTAATAAATAAATGATTCATGTTTTTTTATATTAAATCAAATGCTATAACCTAGTATTTTATTTTAGCTACAAAAGGATTTTAATCAAAATAGTTTTTAATACGTGTCAATTTTCATTACGATATTTTCTTCCTTATGCCCTTAATTTGGCCTTTACAAGATCGTTCAAGCTTTCTTTTTACTCATTTCAGAAATTGTCCTCTAGTTATGAATGGAGACATTCTCAATAAACGAAGCGGACCCACTTATAAATAGAGGGAGAGAAAACAATTTTATATGTATTTAGTATTTCCTTTATTTTATTTTTTGTCAATTTTATGTAAGTTTGTTTAGGCAGACGAAACCAAATATCAATATCTCCCGACTATGGTTTTATTAGGTGTACAGAGACTATAAAGTCGAAATTTCAAAAGAGGGTCCAAAATAAGCCTTTTAGAAAGAGGACCTTTTATTTCGATACAGGAAAGAGACATTTCTTTGCTTTGTGTTCTCGTCATTTGGTAAGATTTTAAAAAATTACAGTGTCAGAGTTCAATTATGAATCCAATGCAGAACTCTCAGGTGTTTTTGGTAGATTGTATGACCTCAGTGTAATTTGCTTTCAATTTTTTTTTTTTACAATTTGACTGGATAGATTTGTGATGGAATTTTACTCTTTGCTATAATGACCAGCCACGACTTTGTATATTACTCCGGCGATGGTTCCAAGCATGTGGCGTTCATTAATCTAGTTGTTTTTACACGATTTAATCTCTTAAGCTTTAGTCTTTTGATTTATTTCTCATTTTTAATTGTACATTTTTTTGGTTGGTTGAGCAATAAATTTAACATTAAATATATACTATTAAGTTATAAATTCAATTGCGGCCAAAGATTGGCTGATTTTTTTTTTCATTTACCGCCTCACATCAAAAAAATATTACGTTTTATATAAGGCACAATATGCAGAAGTTTCTTACAATTTATTCATATGTACCCCAATTCCAAAACCACAGTGATATAATTAGACTTGAGGTAGTTTTATATAGAGATATTCATTGTGTTGTTTACAGAATAAAACACATTTATTTGAAGTTAGAGAATAACTATATACCCTCCACATTCTTCTCTGACGAATGAGCATATAATTAAATTGCAGTTAATATCATGGTGGGTATAGTGTTTATTCCCTATATTCAACTACTACTACTCAAAGAGTATATTTACATATATATCACTATCTTGTGTATCTTCCATTTGAGAGACAAAAAATTGACAGATAGAGAAAATTGAGACACGTCGAGGTGTAGGACATTTACTACTCTTATAACAGTTAACATGTTTTTGCTTTGGAGAGACTAGCGAGTGTGGTCAACGAAACACGCAAATGGTTATCGTTTGACCCATTAAAATCTTGAATTGCTAAATTTTTTTGTTTATTTTTAATCAATATTGATCGATTTTAACGAGATTAATCTGCTTAAAAACACTCATCCGAGCTATCTTGGTTGATTTAACAACGTAATATATAAGCTGATGAAAATACAAAAACGTACTGTATCGGTTAAGTTCAAAGCCCATTTTTCTGTATTAATGCAGTCGTTATTCGTATCATATTTTGGATTCGCATATGATAATACTTGTGAGTTATATATATAGAACAAATGTAAATCTCTTTATTTTCGATTGGGACTGACAAAAAAAAAAAGCAAGATTCATGACTCGTTGTCATGAAGATTTTAGATAAATTTGAGATTTTGTTGGTTTTAGGAAAAATGGATCATTTGGCCCGTATTGTACAAAAATGTGTTTAAAAATCTAAAACACCGACAGGACTGTGTGATGGAGATCTGGAACAGGAGGACCATTAGCAGTTTCACATTATACGACCAAGTGTCAAGCGAGCTTAATTAGTTTAGCAAACAATTGTTTTTGATTAAAGGAAAATAAAACCTACTCTCTAGAATCATCATATACACAAGGGGACACACTAGAACGGAAAAAATAAAAAACAAACGAAAAAAAAAAATACCTAGAATAAATATATACTCACATATCAGTATTATATAAAGTCATATTGGGATTGACAATAATGTATGTGTAATCGTTTGATTGCTAGTACTGTACTATTTATTTTTAAGATTGTTGATAGATCAGTGAGACCAGTCTTAAAAAGATTGCGACCACTCCAGGTACTAATTCATTTATTTTTCCGTTATAAATCATTTAATAAGATTAGACCTTTCGATGAATTAGATCATTCTTCAATTACTTTTTTCTAATTTATGACACACATATATAAATTATGACAGGGTAAAATGATGAAAAGTTAGAAACCATAATATTGTGTAAGAGACGGACAAAACATACAAAAGAAAACATGATCCTGACTCAAAAAGTACATCAAACATCAACAGTCAAAATTCACCATCACCATTTATTATTGCCCACTTCTTTTTTTTTTTTTTTCATTTACTCCAAATTTTTCGGCAAAGAAAACAAATCATTATTGAAAGAAGATATTCAGGGAAATGGAAATTGAAGAAGGTATTAACTATTGAGTGCCTGACTATTCGACAGCTTCAGTCCTGCTGCTTGTTTGTCACATGCAATTGCTTGTTTCATGATATAGCCACACAGTGACTTTGATCAGTACTCTTTGTTCCAAAAGGGTATTTTTAGAGGCACAAAAATCTTCTGAATTTTATTGGTAGACAACATCTTCGGCTGTGTAATAAAAATTGTTTGAAGTCTTTTAATAATGTTTTTTTTTTATATAAACTTTTAATAATGTTTAGAGATTAGGATGGTTTGAATATGAAAAATATTAACTAAAACTGAATATTTCATTAAGAAAAATAACTACACAAAGTTTTAAGAAAAGAGATGGCGAGAGAAACATTAAACATAGATTATATATAACATATAATCTTGTTGAGATGAAACTTAGTAGGAAAAGAGATATTGTGTCCATGAAAGATCAAATGATTAAGAATATTGAAAACTCTGGAAGACTAACTCATAAATATGAAAATTTGATCGATTCAAAGTTACTATTCCTACTTAACTAAAATTGTATCGCACGTTTCTTTGCTTCTACATGAACAACTTTATACCGAACTATTGTTTCATGGAAACATCCTCAATGGTCCATGAACAACATTCTGAGCATATACAGCAACGATCTCCGATCACTTATTCGATAAACACTAACAAGTAATTAAATTAAAAGGTTCTTGACCTTATCTGCTATTGGATATTCTTCGCTAATAACAAGTTTATATGGTTTACACTTTCCTTCTCTTGTGGCTTAGGATGAAATCATCATCGTCGTCGTCATCATCATCAACGACTTTCTTCTTCTTTCTTGCATCTAATCCGTTGTTCTTGGACGCAGATGTTTTTTGAGAACTCTCCGCTTTACTTGTAAACGTTGGTGCCGGTTTAGTCGGTGTCCCCATTCGAATTTGCTTCATCTTTCTCTGTTTTTTCTCAAACGCTCGCTTCGCCTTATCGGGAGACAACATACCATGTTCCATTAGCCTGTTCCAACACATTCGAAACCATTCAATTTTTATGCTATAATGAGCCAAGAATAATGTACTCATCATAAAGACTTTTCAATACTGTTTTTCTCACCAGAACTCAGCCATTTCGCTCCCAGGTATTTGTTTAGATAACGATTCATAGAATATCCTCAAGGGCTCTCTCTGCAAATGCAAAAGACAGAGAAACCAAAAATCAAGAGCATGATGATAAAAGAGAGATTTAATAAAGCAATCATTAGATATGTCTTATAACCTCTTCAGGAGGATCAAACTTTTGTCCAGGTAATGAATAAACCTTCTTCTCTCTTTTCGCTTTCCCTTTCGCCAAGCTCACTGCTGCAGATGTTGTTGCTGTAGACTTCACTGAATTTACAGGTACTTTGGGTTTCGCCTTCACAAAAGTTTTGCAGAAAATATGTTACAAGTTCGACCTAGAAACCAAAATATCCGAAATCACGTCATAATGCAGAAGTTCAAGAAATGGTAAAAGGAATCTATCACCAACCCAATTTCAACTTCATCGCCAAATAAAAAGTTCGATCTACAACGAATAAAAGTTAACAACAAAAATAATTCCCTAGATCTCTAACAATGACCAACCAACAATTCGATGCACTATTTTAAACCTAGAGATTGGCTTTGTCAAATTCAGAGCTTTGAAGAAAATTTCGGAGAACCCAAATCAGAAACGCGCGATCGAAACTTAAAGACACAGACTTTTCTCGATTTGATACCTCGGATTTCGCCGTGACGGTGGAAACAGAGGATCTGGGTTTGGAATCCGACATGATCGGTCTGCTAGAGGTCGCGATCTTCTTTTTGTCCTTAATGGACGGATCGATCTTGACTCTGGAAGAAAGAGAAGAAGACCCATCGCGTGGCTCGCTCTTAGCTGAACTTGGTCTCGCCTGTGTCGCCATCAAAAGCTCAGATTGACCTGAAATTCAGCTCAACTACTTTTTCTCTGCTCGAAGAATCCGACAATGATTTCTTGAAAAGAGATGCTATCTTCCGATCAAGTCTTGTCGCTTTCATAGTTATGTAATGAAACGGTAAAAACTGAAAAGTTAAAAACGACCGATTTGCGGTTACCTTTTTAACGGTAATTTAAAATTTACACGAGGAAATTCATTAATATATTAAACACTCACCAATCGGATACCTTTGTCTTTCCTCCTAATCATTTTAATTGGAGATTTTTTTGGATATTTCTTTTGAGAAAAATTAAATCTAAAAATTTTGTTGAGTGATGGATCTTATAAAAGAAATAAATATATACTGTAATTGTGTTAATCTCTATGATTTCATATATAAACCAGATTAATTTCTTAATTTTGAAATACATTTATTGAATACTAATTCTAATTTTTTTTTCTTTGAAAAACTTTCATAAGTTGATTAACTTAAGAATGTATCTATTTGTAATCAAGTCCAGTTGACTAATATGAATCAGTCAGTAATCTCCAATCTTCAGTTGATGTAGTTAATTATTAGTAACACACAAAATTATAACTAGACCAAAAAGTACAAATTGATGTAACAATCCAGACCAGATTAGGTGGCTAAAAACGTTTGAAAAACTCGGTTATACCAAACAGAATGAAGAATCATATGAAATACATCATACCGAACCGGTTCACCATCATGCCACATGAAATGTTTTTGAACCTTCATAACCCTCTTTTGCATCTCCACGTATCTCCTCACCGGAATCGATATCAGAATCTTCCTCAAATTTGGAATCTCTTTCTCCGGCACAAACACAGCGAATGACTCCCAATTCAGAATCTCAAGAAACGGTGGTACAAAGTTATCAGAGATAATAACCGGAACGCAACCGTACAAAATCGACTCTACCACTCTAGGGCTATTCACCTCGTAACCTTTAGCACAAACGCAGAATCTGCTGCGTTTCATGTATCGGATGTAGGATTTGTGATCGATCCGGTTAAAGATCTTCATATCTGGTTCAGGTCTCGAAGACCATTGTTTAAGCAAGATGGGTCGAACATAACCGTGTAGGTTCCCGGCGAAAAAAGCGAGGATGGTTCGCTTGGAAGGGCGGTTACCTCCAATCTTTCCGTTTGGGTTTTGTGACGAAGAGATTTTTGTTTCCGGCAAAGAGACATCTTTTCCGACCACAAAGTCTACTCCGACATCAGCGTTACAGAGTGATCTGATACAGTTTATGTATGGTCCTCTAGTCTCAGCTGGAGCCTATAACAAATATGAACTTGCATTAAGAAAACCAAATTATAATGATTAGATCAATTGACTAAAATGTCGATTGTTTTAGATGCCAATTTAATATATTTTCATTTTTCATAAAATAATCTTAGAGAGTGTAAATTTGCACCAAAAATTGATGCTAAACCGTATATGATAAATGCAAACAAAGTTTGTCTTCTGATTTAATCTTTGATGAATTACATGTATGATTAACAAATAAATTTTATTAGAGTACTAGAGATTCTAGTTTCATTTGAAATAAAATATTTTGTTCTAGCTTGTAAAAAACAAACGTTAATGCAAACCAAAAAATTGAGGTGTTAAAAGCACATACCCAATCATGGCAAGCGGTGAAGAAATGATCGGAGCCACGGGTTCTATTCCAGAAAGGGTAGTTGGAAGCGATGAGATCGATGTAGTTTTTAAGATATTTAACAAGATTTCTACGACTGTGAGAGTCATGGACGTAAAGTTTCTGTTGAAGAATTCTTGAACTGAAAGGTAAGTAGAATAGATGAGCTTTGGTGGGATCTCTTGTCAAGAATCTATGGCTACTTTCCATTAGTTTCATAAACCATCCTTCTGATGCGTAAATCCCTTCCATTATTGCCTCAGGCTGATGGAAGATGGGTCTGTCCCCTTCCGAGTAGACATACACTTTCAGAGTTTGTTCCATTAGCTCATAGCTCCTATAAGAGATAGATTATTTAAATCAATTTTTAGTCAATTACATGCATTATTCGGATTTGAATTTGGTTAGTGAGAAATCGTCGGCACCTAACATAAAAATGATTGTTTCAAATTCAAATATTGTTTGCACTTGCTTCTTGAAGTTCCAAATATTTTGTTTAAAAAAAAAACCAATTTCATAATTGCGATTTTTCCATGATTATTGTTTCCGTTTGCAACAACCACCAATAAAAACACTAAAATATGGTGCTCTCTTTTGAAAATAAAATACTAAACCTTTGCTATCTTCTAGATCTCTACCCTTATATATGTATGGCTAGATTGGTTAATGTAAATGTTAGACCTTTTGAAGATGGATAGGTTGTGGTAGAGAGGCGCGTAGAGATTATCATCCTTCTTGACCAAAGCCGCGTTCTTGATCTTGTCTCTTGCAGTTCTAAGCTCTTCGTCCACTTTTGATCCCCAACGAGGTGCCTATGAACATGAAAAAGGTAGAAAATAGGGAATGAACGAGTGTTGAGTAGTAAGTAATTGGAACTGAAGGTAAAATCATTTCCATATACAAGTGAATTTTTTGGATCGTTATGACGCTTCAATATCATATTGTTCATCTGTGTTATTGATATGACAACTACTGGTGGCTTTTTTGTGCTCCTGTGGGGATATTTCTTGTGGATTTGAGGAATCTTGGGTTGAAGAGAATGCAGAGAACTTGCGGTTTCATTGCTTCTTCTACTTTGTCCAGAAGCTTCTATTTTGGGAGAATCATTCAGAAACTTGTGCTCAGAACTCTTCAAAACCTCCGTAGTGATGTTGTTATATGGTTTAAGCTCAGTGGATGCTTCTTGAGATGCAAGAAACGTTTCATTTTCAGTACTTTTGGTGGTATAATTGGATTCTCTGTATTCAGAAACAGTGCCGTTTCCAGGCGAAACAATAGATAGTACTGGAGCGAGCTCGAAATACTGAAGGCCTGAAACGAAGGCAACAACCATAAGCATGAGAAGAACAACTCTACAGGTTTCCACTTGGCCTAGAAACCGCAAAACCCGACTTTGATCCATCAAAACCTGGAAAAAAGTTACTAGCTTAGATTTCCAGTGAAATAAATGGATCTCTTCTTCCTGAAAATAAGTTGCAGAAAACAAGATTTGTTTTGTCTAATCCAAAGGTACATACACCAACTGTAACTGATACAAGACTTTAAAAGTTGATGTATTAAGGAGGCTTGTTCCAGAAACATAACTTGATCACTTACAGATACATCAGATAAGAGCTTGAAATGTTTGTTGATATATGGAACTGTCGAATCTGAGCGTTTCTTTGAAGTTTCTTGGATTGATCATCAGGAGAGGAGGATATATTCAGACAAATAATTAACAAGCAAAGAGACAAGACAAGGCAATCGATGGCTTTAAATTTGGTTCAATCAAAGTCTTGACTAATTATGTATTTTAGTAGAAGTTTTGTTTTGGATTGATAGGCCAACAAGGTATGATAATAACTTTTCTCAGATTGTCAAAAGACACCCCTTTATTATCTAAGTTGATCAATTATGACCCATAGTTTATTTTTCAAAAGCAGCCTCTGTTTTTTTTTTCCTACTATTATTTTTCAACATTTAAATCATAGGCCAACAACAAGGTATGATAATATTACCCAGTCTGATTTGTTAGTAGTTGAGTTGACCTGATTAGTGTCTATAGAGTATGTATATTTCACGAATGTAGTAACTTGCACAATCCAAGAAAATGTTTAGAGAGCTCTCAAAACAATGAATGTATAATTTGAAGTTCGATGTATATATGAATTTCAGTGTCACCGTTTGCGTCCCGCACTCTCCTCCGCCACGTGATCCAAGCATCGGAAGTTGTGAATTTCTGTGTTTCCCTAAGAGAAATTAAATCGTCGGCTTCATCGTTTTTTTTTTTTTGTTAATTTTAATTCTTGTAGTACTATTATTTAAAAATATTGTTGTTGTTAAATTTACAGTACTTTGGTTAAAACTATAGTATTAACAATTAAACAATCACATAACAATCAATCCTTTAACTTCCTCAACATGGGCGTTGGCTCGTGCCAACCCCATCCTCCACTTCCTCATCAACGTAAGGAGCTAGATTCAAGTAACAATTACCGTGGCAGTTCTCATTATTACCACCAATATTAGGATTCTTACTAGAACTATTGGCTGGCCACCTGTACAGAACAAGAAAGGCTGAAGCTTTTAGAAAAATGTTTTCTTTCTTGATAACTTGTAATAGGGTTTTACACTTGAGTTATATACAGTAAAGTAGAAAGATCTAGATACCGAAGACTCTAGAACAATGCCAATCTTATCTACAAACGGCTAATGCAGCTGGCTGTGATGAGTCATCAACAGGCTCCTTCCTTGAAGCTTCGTTACTCTGTTTTGCAAAAGAAGAAGAATCATCTTTTGTCATCTTCTGTTGACTGGACTGTGGTGGGCTTTCTGTTGTTGGGCCTGATACTTGTTTATTGCTCACACTCCCCCTCAAACTTGGTGTGGGTGATGAGGACACGCCGAGTTTGCCTCTGAGATCAGTGTATCCTCGTCGTGGTAATGGCTTTGTAAACACGTCAGCAAGCTGAAGAGCAGCCGGAATATGATGTGTCTCAATCAAACCTAAGGCTACCTGCTCTCTGATGTAATGCCAATCTGTGTCAAAATGCTTTGAGCGGCTATGAAGAGCAGGGTTAGCAGAGAGATAGACAGCGGAAAGATTGTCACAGTATACTTGGGTAGGAAAGTACTGTGGAACACCAAGGTCTCGCAGTAAGGAAGAGATCCAAGTGAGTTCTCTGGCTGCATATGTGAGGGCTCGATATTCTGCTTCAGTGGAGGAGTTGGAGACTGTTGGTTGACGTTTAGCCGACCAAGAGATCAAGTTGGAGCCTAACAAGATGCAGAAACCAGTAGTGGATCTTCTAGTGCTCTTACAGCCTGCCCAGTCACTGTCACTAAAGGCAGAGAGAGCTAGAGTAGTGTTTCTTTTTATTGGTAGACCCATCCCCATTGTACCTTTGATGTACCGCAGTATCCTTTTGAGCAAACCGAAATCAGATACTGTTGGAGAGTGCATTCTTTGACAGATAAAATTCACAGCAAACTGAATGTCGGGGCGTGTGATTGTGAGATATTGTAGCTTTCCCGCAAGGCTGCGGAAATAGGTTGGTTCTGAAAATAGCTCTGAGTTCAGATTCTCCAACTGTGATGGCAATGGTGTTGGCATGGGGTTGCAGTCACTCATCCCTGCCTGTTGTAAAATATCAGATGCATAGGCTGTCTGATGAAGGAATAGACCATTTGCATAATCTTCTATTTGAATACCAAGAAAATATCGTGGAGGACCGAGATCTTTCATGGAGAACCTGTTGTTGAGAGCTTGTAGCAGGTCTTGTAGGAGAGTTTGATCACTTCCTGTTAAGAGTATATCATCGACATACAGTAACAAGTAGAGGATTTTTCCATCTTGGTGACACACGAACAAGGAAGGATCCGCTTTACTGCAAACAAAACCAAAGTCAAGAAGAAAGTTGCTAAATGTATCAAACCAAGCACGTGGAGCTTGTTTTAACCCGTAGAGAGCTTTGGTGAGTCGACAAATATGATTCGGTTTTTGAGGATCAATGAAACCAGAGGGTTGATACATGAATACTGGTTCTTGCAGCTCTCCATGTAGGAAGGCATTAGAGACATCAAGCTGCTTTATAGGCCATCCTTTGGCTGTGGAGACATCAAGAACAAGGCGGATCGTTGCAGTACGAACCACTGGGCTAAAAGTTTCCAAATAATCCACTCCTTCCTCCTGATCAAAGCCCTTAGCAACAAGCCTAGCTTTAAGCTTGTCAACTGAACCATCCGGCTTAAGTTTAGTCTTGAAAACCCACTTAGAACTAAGAATGTTCATGTCATCACTAGGGGGAACCAATGACCAAGTTGATAACATGTGAACACGAGTAATTTCCTCATGAACTGCTGCATTCCATCCAGGATGTTTCATTGCCGATGCAAGAGTTTTTGGCTCAATGGTCTGTTGTTGGGTAGTAATGAGAGCATACCTTGGATTTGGCTTGTGTATTCCTGCTTTTGATCTTGTGGTCATAGTGTGAGTGTTGGCTACTGGTTCTGGACCTTCAATAATCTCCTCTTCTGTACCCGGATTCACATCTGCATCAGTTTCTTCACCATCTGAGATTGGTTCAGGTTCTGTTTCTACAGGAAGTGGCTCAGGAGCAACATTGACTGGTTTAGGTAGTAATTGGACTGTAGCTGCAGGAGTAGTTACTTCAACAGCTTTGTGATGTTGCCACGCTTGTAGAAGTGGTGTTGAGTACTTTGGCACTAGAGACTGATACTTGTCTTTGAATGGAAGCTCAGATTCATCAAACATGACATTTCTTGAGATATATACCTTTCCTGTTGGCGGATATAAGCACCGATACCCTTTATATTGACTGTTATACCCAAGGAAAACGCACTGCAAGGACCTAGGATCAAATTTATGTTGAGCCATAGGCCTGAGACAAGGGTAACATGCTGAACCGAATACACGAAGAGATGAGTAGTCAGGTTTGAGACCAAAGAGAGCTTCATGTGGACTGAGATTCTTCAGAACAGAGGATGGTAAGAGGTTGATAATGTAGTTAGCAGTGAAAAAGGATTCCACCCAAAACTTCTGAGGTGTATGGCTGTGAAAAAGCATAGATAAACCAAGCTCAACAAGATGTCTATGCTTCCTTTCTGCCAAACCATTTTGCTGTGGAGTGTAAGGGCATGAGATCCTGTGATGAATGCCATGTTGACTGAAATGTTCTTTTAGCTTATTGCTCACAAACTCTCCTCCACCATCACTCTGAAACACTTTGATCTTAGTGTTTAGCTGATTCTCAACCAATTTCTGAAATGAGATAAAGACTGAAACAAATTCTGACTTGCTCTTTAATGGATAGAACCAAGAGTATCTTGAGTAATCATCAACAAAGATTGCATAAAATTTGAAGCCTTGATTAGATACAACCGGAGAAGGTCCCCATAGATCACAATGAACCCGATCTAGAGGATGTAAAACACGAGAATCTGATACAAAAAAAGGTAACTTTGAACTTCTCCCCATCTGGCAAGGTTCACAAATTGGAGAGGTTCTGCTCTTATTCATCTGAATCGCCTTGCTGTGTTGAAGGTGCTGGAGAGCTTTAGAATTTGCATGTCCAAGTCGATGGTGCCACACTTCCTCTGTTGCTACACATTGACGATTTGAGTAAAGTGCCACAAACTCTTGATTCTCCAGCACATAGAGCCCATTTCTACGAGGACCCTTGGTTACCACTTTCTGTGTTTGTAAATCGATTATACAAACTTTGTTAGCATCAAAGTAAACACCACATGGATAGTCATCACACAGCTTTGACACAGAAAGAAGAGACTTTTGTATATTGGGAACAACCAGAACTTCATTCAAGGGAATCTTACCTTTTGAGGAATTAATAGTGGTAGAACCAATGTGAGTTATAGGAAGATACGTACCATCACCAACTAAAACCGCATCATCACCATCATATTGAGCTGCAGACTGAAGAGCATTTGTCGATGATGTCACGTGAGCAGTCGCAGCTGAATCTGGATGCCACTCTTTTCCAGTTTCATCAGAGACACGGAGGGTGGAGAAAGCTTGAACCTCTGCTTGGTAGTTATTATCGAAGCGATTATAGCACTTAAGAGCAGTGTGCCCAGTTCGACCACAGATTTGACACACTGGTCTCGGTCCTGAAGCTTGTGGAGAGGACTGATGTTGAGAGAATCCCCGTCCACGAGTTGTGTAGCCTCCTCTTCCTCTGTTTTGACCGGAGCGACCCCGTCCTCTGTGATTTGGCGTGTATTGCGGAGCACCAGAGTCGCTTCTCTCAGTGTTGAATGCAAGATGAGGCGTAACTGAGACTGCTTCTTCATAGGACTGAAGCTTGCTATCGAACCCTTGAACCTCAGAGACGACATCGTTAAAGGTTGAGGGTGACTGAGCTCGTGACGTGAACCTTGGAAGGGAAAGGGTATGAGGTCGCCATTTGAAATACCTGTGAGGGCTACAAAGGCTCTGCTACCATGTACAGAACAAGAAAGGCTGAAGCTTTTAGAAAAATGTTTTCTTTCTTGATAACTTGTAATAGGGTTTTACACTTGAGTTATATACAGTAAAGTAGAAAGATCTAGATACCGAAGACTCTAGAACAATGCCAATCTTATCTACAAACGGCTAATGCAGCTGGCTGTGATGAGTCATCAACAGGCTCCTTCCTTGAAGCTTCGTTACTCTGTTTTGCAAAAGAAGAAGAATCATCTTTTGTCATCTTCTGTTGACTGGACTGTGGTGGGCTTTCTGTTGTTGGGCCTGATACTTGTTTATTGCTCACACCACCGTGCACGACATACCACGCAGATGCCGGGCCGCCGTCCACGACTCCTCCTCCACGCCAGCATGCATTCTTCATGAACCTTGTTCTTGCAGACTCTGCACTTCACCACCGCGATTTCCTTCTCCTCGCATCCACCCTTTTCACCGCCTACGTTTTTAATGGCGTTTATATCGTCTAGACATATTGGACATGTTGCCGGCTCTTCGTCCACCTCATTTTCCTATTCAAGATAACAAATGATATATGCATGTAAGATATATTTATATCTACACAAAAGTAAAATTTGATTTAAACATTGATTAGGGTAAGCAAAAAAGTAACCATAGAAAATATGTAAAAGATTTAGATTTCTCTATATTTGTTAAGTGATGTCACAACAAAAAGAACATGTTATTTGTCTATATATATATTATTATGTAAAACGACGTAATCCATTTTTTTCAACAAATATTTTCAAGGAATTTCCCATTACGGCGACAAATATGGTAGAAGACTACCATTTTACTGGTGGAGGAGGATGCGTTAGTAGTATAGCCGGGTTGAGAAGTGGCGGCTGAGAAAAGCTGAAGAAACCGTTGCTGGAGGCGGAAACTGGCGAGGCAGTCAGGCCGTGTCGGGGCAGAGAAGAGACGGAAGAGTAGACATGGCCGGAGTCTCCGTTGCCTGAGACACTTATCGTCGAGAGGAATTCCAAGAACTCGAATTAAGACAAACAAGATGTGTTTGCACGGCTTCTTACGGTCGGGACAAGTGCAAGTAGGTGTGGCCATTAGCGTCACGGTGTAGACGTTACACGTTGCACCGAGAACATGAAACGTTCCGGCATTAGGACGGTGGAGAAGGCGGATCCGGTGACGGAGAGCTCGAAGTATCCTATCTGCAACCGGTTGAGCCAAGAAATGCCGTTGGTCACGGTTACTGACGAACGGAGATATTTGATTGGATCCGACAGATTCCATGATTTTTTTAAGAATTCCGTTACGGCAGTTGGAGATTATGCGAGATATGTATCCATGTTAAGTATATAGGTACAGTTACTTATACATACACGTCATGTATTTATGTGGAGATGCTTTGTATGAAACATTGGCACACGTGTGGAATAACGGCGACGTGTAGGAGATCACAAAGACGGCGTTACACGGAAGGTAAAGTTTACTTGGTTTAATTGATCTAAAAATTAAACTATGTTAGACGTCGTGTGGTGTTTTGGTAGAACTGTAGCACACCATGCCGTTTCTTTCTCATTGACTTTTGTTTGATACGTCGTCGTTTTTGGTTAAACCTCGAAAAAACCCCTCTCTCTTCCTTGCTCGCAGTTAACCTAGAAATCAAAATCTCAGCTTCACATTCGTTTCGTTTATCCGACAAAATGGCTTCTCGATGTCGATCTTTATCTAAACCAGCGTTGTCTGTGTTTAGATCTGCAATGAACAAGCCCTCTCTTCGTCCCAAATCGGCTTCATCATTCCTCGGCGTCCCTCCGTCGCCTGGATTTTCGAGGTAATACAAATATGAGGTTGTTTCGTCATCGTGAGTTCCCGATTGATGTAATTCTTTAAAGGGTTTGTTTTTGTTGTGATTTTGACTTCGATAGGCCAATTGCTCAACTGGGTTCGCTTCAATCGTTGCTTCCATTGTACAGTGCGGTGGCTTCAGCTAGATTGACTTCGTGCCTGGGTATCGATTCACAGAATTCTCGGTCATTAGCTCAGGGTATGCTCTGCAGTGCGAATCCAGGAGTTTGATATTCTTCCAAATGTTTTGTGTTTTGTATATCTGTAAGCAACCTTTTTTTTTTTACTCTTTGATCTTTGCATAGCTTCGAACTTAGATGTTGTTTGCTCTTGCTATCAAATTAGAGACCTTTGATTCTCTTAAGTCAGAATCTGTAGCAGTGTATAGTCTGGAAATTGCTTTTACTGGATAGTTCTGTGAAACTTTGATACCCATTTTTGCAAATATGAGTATTGACCCTGAATTCAGAGAATATCTGACTTTTACTGGATAGTTCTGTGAAAAGTTTGATACCCATTTTTGCAAATATGAGTATTGACACTGAATTCAGAGAATATCTGAGTTTTTGCTGTTTCAAGCTTGTCATGCTCCACATAGGTTTGATCTTACTTTTCCATTCCTTTCACATTGTGCAATTTCACTAGGACTATTGCGGTTTTCAGATATTCTGTTTAGTGTACTATTAGTGTATGCAGGGACATAGAGTTCTTTGGTCACATATAGGTTCTTGCTTTTGAAAGAATTGTATTGGCTTGAAGATTGAAGATGACATGTTGGTGTTACTCTTTCTTGATCTTCAAACTTCTTGTAGTATTGATTGAAAACAACTGAAACAAGTATGTGTTGATGAAACAAGTATGTATTTGAATGTCTCTCATGTTTTTTTGCAGAGCTTGGCTTAAGCGTGCCTCGATAATGAGACCAGACTCAGAAGAAAATGGATTCGTTTGGTGATTAGATTCTCCGCATTTTAGCTTTGCTGGTCTAATTCAGTCACTCAGATCAGTTTTCTGTTTTCTGGATGATAAAACACTCGCTTCTTTCGTTACATCCAACAATTTCGTTTGGAATTTCTACCTTCAACATATCAAAGATTGAACAATAACAGTCTCTTGTCTATGTCATTGGTGTTCCCAAGTTATGGTTATTAGTATTCGATTGTTGGATAGCTTTTTTTTCTTCTTAATTGTGGATATGAATTATTCGAATTTTGATTCCTATTTAAAATGAAAAATGCCTATGCAATGTGAAAATTGTGCCAAGACATGAGATGTCCAAAATTATGTATGTAGTAGATAAACGCCTTGCCGTTTATTGTAAGTAAAACGACGTGTGTTTTCAAACAAACCTTTTACCTCAGACTATCAGCAAATTCGAGCTCACGGAGAATCGGAGATTCGTCGGAGATAGCAAAAATGGAGAAGAAGCGTGAAGGAGTAATCGAAGGAATGAGTCGGATCGTATCAGATCCTTACTATTTCCTCCATTTCATGGCCTTTTTCTCTTACCTTCCGATTCGTAGCTCCGCCGCACCGTACACTTCTCATCGACTCTTCGACAGAGAAATCCAAGCATTTCTCGCGTTTCTTATGTTTTCCGCCATTAAGGTTTGAATTTTGCTTAAATCTCTTACTTCTTAGCTTCCTGCTTCATCGATTTCGTTTTGTAGATGGTGAGGGAGGAAACATGGGAAGCTTTCGTTGCGGATAGTTTACTCTATGCTAAGGTTAACTCTAGCTGATTTCAGATTCTGATTCAAAAATTGATTTGTCTGTCACTTTTAGGATTCATGTGAAAATCTACTGATACACATTTTCTTTGCTCAGATCTTTCTCATTGCGGTTTCATTGATTATGGATTATCGAGTGGCGATCTGGTTTAGTGTCATATTTTCAGGTGAGCTCAATTTCCATATCTGATATTATATGGAAGACGAAGATTTGAATGTTGATTGATTTGAATGTTTCCTTTTGCAGTTATATATCTATTAGCTCAACAACCAGCATTTAGTAAACTAGGTATGGGAAGATTCTTCAAGTTCTTGCTTTTCTGTGAATTCTTGTAATCGAAAGTTGTGTTTTTTGTAAAATGCTTAAACGTTCTGCAGGAACTGCGAAGAAGCTTACACCTATGCAATTGGAGGATTTGTTATCAGATGGGAGCACAACAAAATACTGGTTGGTATGTGGCAACTTGGCTTTATCTTTTACTTGATAATGTTGTTGACCTTTCCAAAATTAGTGAGTTTGTGATTTTTGATGATACATTTGAATATTTGATTAACCAAGGAGTAGTTTTTGGGTAATGAAATGATTTTATTGCATAGAGCAGAGCTTTTACACTCAGATTCCGGTAAAGCATTATGTCTATGAAGCTTGATTCATATAGCCTCCCCTTACTATTGTGACATCAAATTTTGTCCTTTTTTTTTTTTGGTTCGGTGTCAAACCAATTAAGAAACAGAACTGATATGCAACATCTTAATTAGTGAAACAATATATTTAACTGAAAATTGGCTCCAAAGGGTACTGTTGTAGCTATTTTTATGATGATGTGCTTTCACACCTTTTGCAGATAGAATTCTTTGCATGTAGTTCATCCAAGTGTGTTCGTTCTAGCCGTTGCTTTCCTGAGCTCTCCATCACGTAAGCTTTGTGTAAAGAAAAAACCCCAGTTTAACTGTTTGTCTAAAGATACACGCTTACCTCATGTTCCATTTCTTCAGGTACTCGAACAATCTTTTGTCTTTTGGAACTGTCGATCTTGGACTTTTCCCTAATACTGCGGCAAAGTTTGGAATATCTCTTGCGGGTAACAGTCCTCCACGGACTCATTTATTTGCAGTTTTTCACAAACTCAAAAACATAATTAGCCTCTGGTGTGAAAGCAACTGATGTAGTGTATTCGTATATAGGTGGAATGTCTCAGCTTCCCACATACATATTGTTTGAAAAGGGTGTCGAAGTTTCTCGGTTCCCAGACTTTTATGTTGACGCTGCTCCTTCTTTACCCATAACCAAGGTTTACATGCTTCTACATGACTAGCTAAAAAGCAGGTTTTTCAATGGCTACATAGAGGTTTTAATGAAATCTCTAATTGTTGATGTTGCAGAAACTTTTGTGTCAACATTTTGAGCTTGATCGGCTTCTGCTCGACTATATAAACGGATCATAGCTGGAGAAAACGAGTTTAACTGATATACGACTATCTGGCTTCTCCTGCAAGAGCAGTATGAAGTTATGAACACAACACATCGATCAACGCACCATCGGACTATCACATTCGTATGTTTATTCTCTTATAGTGGGCATTTTTGGTGAGTCTCGCCAGAGGAAAAGGACAGATTATATTTTAGTGCTATAGAGAGATAGAAGATTCTGTTGAAATTTTATGGGGCTTGAATTTCGACAAAGAATTCTTTAATAGGATGGTAATGAAATCTCAATTTCTGACTTTTTAATTTAATGCCGTTCGTTTTCATGACTTTTAAGACTTGTCGGAACTCCTACGTCTCTTATGTACTTCCTATGTCATGTGTGGACTAAATTAAATCAAATTCGAACACAAAAAAGTTACAATAATACTCTCACACATGGATACGAATTCATACGATATGAATTAATGATGGATCGTGCGGCGACTACGTTCCCAAATATCGTGTGTATCATATCTTTTACCTGCCATTTAATTTCCGCAAACATTCCAAAATTAATATGTAGGGAAAGCAACAACTACAGTAAAACCTCTATAAATTAATACTCTATAAATTAATAACCTCTCTAAATTAATAAATTCTTCCGGTCCCGAGTTGGGACTAGTGTAAAATATGACATAAATCGATAAATTAATAAAATAATATTTTTTTTGAAAATCTCATGTAAACATATGGTCCCATCTATATCATAAATTAATAATTGTATAAACTTATCAATATATATATATATATATATATAAATATTTGTGTATATTTAACTTAATATATATATATATATATGATATAAATTTATATATGTCATATATAAATTACTATGATATATATTTAAAATATTATATGTAAAGTATTTAATGAAATATGACTCTATTATTCAAAAAAAGTTTGTGTTGTTTTTTAAACTTAATAATTACTTCTCTACTTGTAATTGGTTTTAAAAAGATATTGCTTATAAAAAAAATTATTTTTAGATAGAATTGTTTAAAAAATTACAAAATTAGTAAAATCTCTCTATAAATTAATAATTATTAATTTATCGATAAATTAATACCTCTTTAAATTAATAAAATTTCATGGTCCCAATATTATTAATTTATAGAGGTTTTACTGTAATAATAAGTAGTATGTGATAAAAAGCATCGTTATCTTTAAAAGACGTGTGATTAGGAGTTGATGAACAAGAAAATCATACACTTGGTAAAGGTGATGCCTAGTGGCAGAGTCTGGTCAACATGTTCCAAAATCCCAATTTAAGTCATTAATTAATGATTGATTAATCTCTTGGCTCGGCTTGTTTCTACACTTTCTCGTCTCTATCGTTTTATTTTGTTTACATATATAAGTATAATAAATACACGATCATATGAAGATTCGTATAATAAAATATAAGAATGTGTCAAAATCTAACTAATCATATTAGGCATACAAATCTTTGTAATGAAATAAAATGGTATAATATTTAATTTTTAATATAACCAAAAAATATAATGATGCAGTTTCTCAAAACGCGGTTTTTGAGCCGAGTCGTGAGTAAATTTAATTAAAATCATTAATGTCGTAAGTAACGGACCATTTATCTAACTCATCAACGGTTCCCGACCGAACTCTCGCAGAAGCACCGTATCTGCACCGTCCAAATTTATGACTTGACCGCTCAACAACATTACTACATGATCTCGTTAGTTCAACAACCAATGAAATATAGCCACGTAGTCACTCACACGATCCTCCGCCACTGCATTAGATTAATGAAAACTTCTTCTTCTTTTTTTGTCGTCTTTTAACTCATTGAAGTATTCACCCCTATAAATTGAGTCCCACCATTTCCCCCAATTTTCTGACATTTTCTCTGTTACACGCTTTCTTCTTCAATTTTTATTTTTACGATTTGTGTTTTTGATTTTTCCGGCGATGGCGTCAACTCCGGCGGAAATGGAACAATTGACATCAGGAGCGAGCAATCGGATAATATTTATCTTGAGAACGCTAAGGAAGTGTCTCGTCTTCGTTCTCTCTCTCGTCCTTTCTCTTCTCCTTATTCTTCGTCTCCGTCCTCGTCGCCGTGTCTCGCCTCTTTCATCGCCTGAGGAGGAGGCAGTTCCGGCTCCTTCGAGGCGATGGAGGCGGAAGATGGCGTGGAAGCTGGAGGAGGAAGATACGGCTAGACGTCGTTCCTTAGCAGAAGGCGTTGAGATGGCCGGAGATGGACAGATCTCTTGTTCGTTGTTTTATGGCCGTCGTGGTAACGCTTTATTCTCTCGGTCGTGGTTGCCTATTTCCGGCGAACTTAGGTAAGCCTTTCGATTTTTGCATGCAGAAATTAGAATTCTCCGATTAAGTTGTTTATTTATCAATTTTGAATTTGTCTGTCTCTTCAGGGGGATTTTGATTATTATCCATGGATTGAATGAACACAGGTGAAAAAATCAATCCTTTTTTTTTGTGTCTCTGTATTTCGATGAATCCCTAAATGAATGTGTGAATTGTTATTAATTTGCAGTGGAAGATATTCTCAATTCGCCAAGCAGTTGAACTCTAGTAATTTGGGTGTATACGCAATGGACTGGATTGGTATGAAGACAAGCTTGTTTTGTTTCTTTTCATTATTCATATTGTTCTGAAACTGTGAGTCTGAACAGGTCGCAATATGTTTGGTCCATAACTGTAATTAGGTCACGGTGGGAGTGATGGTTTGCATGGTTATGTTCCTTCTCTTGATTATGTTGTTTCCGACACTGTAAGTTATCAATCTTATAAACATTACTTTTTGTAGATGAAACTAGAGAAATGTTCCATTTGAAGTTGCTGATCTCTGGTGATTTTGGTGTCTTGATTTGAAATCTATAGGAAGCTTTCTTGGAAAAGATTAGGTCTGAGAATCCGGGGGTTCCGTGTTTCCTCTTTGGTCATTCTACCGGTGGAGCTGTGGTTTTGAAGGTACCTTTGAAGCTCTCTTCAGGATTTCATTGTTTAGAGTGTCCTGATTTATGGTCTACTTTGTATTATATAGGCAGCTTCATCTCCCTCTATCGAAGATATGTTAGCCGGTATTGTCCTAACATCGCCTGCACTTCGTGTCAAACCCGCTCATCCCATTGTCGGGGTAAGTCGTCGTCTCCTTTGCAGTATTTAAGTTAGATGGTTTTCTCATTCTCGGCTGGAGAATTTAGTAGGTTATACATTAACTCATATGTTTCATTGTAGGCAATAGCTCCAATCTTCTCATTGGTCGCACCAAGGTTCCAATTCAAAGGAGCAAACAAGAGAGGCATTCCGGTCTCAAGAGACCCTGAAGCTCTCTTAGCCAAATACTCTGATCCGTTAGTCTACACTGGTCCAATTAGGGTCCGAACAGGGCATGAGATTCTTCGCATAACAGCTTACTTGACCCGGAACTTCAAATCTGTTACAGTGCCTTTCTTTGTTCTCCATGGTACAGAGGACAAAGTCACTGATCCACTAGCTTCACAAGACTTGTATAATCAGGCTGCATCAGTTTTCAAAGACATCAAACTCTATGACGGTTTCTTACACGATCTTCTCTTTGAACCTGAGCGTGAGGAAGTCGGTCGTGATATCATTGATTGGATGATGAAGCGGCTTGACGATGTTAACGGATCTGCAGCTGGGATCTGGTAAAAGATCAAAGGAGACATCAGAGGTCTTCATCTTCTATAGATAGTTGTGATACAAATGGTGTGATTGTAAAATCAGAAACCAAGTGTAGGGGATACATATAAAATGGGTTTAATCTATGAATTGTTTGATTTTTGATATTCGCTGTGACGATCTTTTGGGCCTATTTTGAAGGGCATTGTTGCCCATTGAGCCTATATGGCTATTATATTATATGTAAATATATTTATTTTTTATTTTTTGGGCAATGTAATATGTATATTTATCAATGTAAATTTGGGTGGATTTTTTCATTTTTCAAATTTAAACTTGGCCTTCTTCTTTTTTTTGTCAACTTGAACTTGACCTTTGAAATAGCATTTTAAGAAACTTGTTATGGTTATTTTTTTTTAATAACAACTTATTATGGTTCTTCAGACCAAATAGAAATTGATATTTATTTTATCTAATATCTACTATATTAAAACGGAAAAATTTCTTAAAAATAACTTTTATTGTGTTCATACTTGCATGCTATTAGAAAATATTTGTAATCCTACCATTTACCTAAATTATTTAAGGTTTTCAATGATAAATTACACATATATTTACATTTTTTAAAACAATTTCCAAATGTTAACGGATCAGCCGCTGGCCTCTGGTAAAAGATCAAATACGACATCAGAGGTCTTCTTTTTCTCTAGGTGGTGTGATACAAATGTGTGATTGTAAAATCAGAAACCAAGTGTAGGAGATACATATATTATGGGTTTAATCTAGGAATTGTTTGATTATTGATTTTTTCCGTATAATGGATGAAGATATGTATGTGAATACGTATTTCGTACATACTCTATTATCATTGATACATTAATGAGCTTTTAGTTTTGAGTCATGTGTGTGTTACCTTTATTATAAAGATATTAAGAATTATCAGTATCCTAAATTCCGAATAGAGTTTATCCTAATTTAGGGAAAGAGTTTCTGATTACGTATGTACATATTATAATTTAGGGTAAGGTTTTTAAGGTCTATGGTCTATTTAACTACAGATTTTAGAGTTTCAAATATAGACGTTTAGAGTTAATTTGGGGTTTGCATTGCATTGGTATAGGGTAAGGGGCTATATATAGGGTTTACCAAATGAATGTGGCTGTGTGTTACCTTTATTATAAAGAAAAATCCCATTGGATTAATAGCTTTTAACTAAAAATCTAAGGACCAATAAAGAGATAGTATTTTTTTTGTTTGTCATCAATGCAATATACACAATAGGAAAATTCTTATGATTTTTTTTTATATTAAAATTATATTAATATTTGTGCTTATTATTTAATAAAAAAATCAAGTGGGATAATAAAAGGAGAAACTTTTAATATAATATATATGAAACTGCTAATAAGAAAAAGTTATAATAAATGAGAAAAACCATTAATATAAAAATAAATTCAGAACATTAAAGTATTTGAAGAATATCTTTTAACTGGACCAGTAATAATCATATGATAAGATTTTAGTAACAATCATATGATAAGATTTTAAAATTTCTCTTTTTTTTCCATGTGGCTCCGTAAACCTTTTAAAATCTTATCATATGATTATTACTAATAACCATAAACGAGAAAGAAAACAAAATTGACAAGTGGATTGAACATCCTTAAGACCTTAACTATTATAAATACCTAAGTATTTGGTGTGTATATGTAGATCTAACAAGACAAAAAATATTAGAAAACTTTCGAGAATATTGGTCTCAAATTCATGGATTTCGTTCTCAAATTCGTCGCATTCATCTTTATTCTTTATGTAGTTCAATCTACAGAAACCGTAATGAAATCTATTAAGGTAATTGAAAGAATAATAATACATATATGTATATAAGCTATATAGACATCCAACTCTTAAAATAAAACTATGTAGATTGATTTACAGTATTAATCTCAAATATATTTTCCACAGTTAAATGAGAACATCATATATGATTGTGTGGATATATATAAACAACCCTCGTTAAGTCATCCACTTCTCCAAAACCATAAAATTCAGGTATCCATTCATCAAAAAATAATATTTTCATACATGTTTTATGTTTTTGCTTCCCAACCTTGTTTATTTTTACATTTGCTTTGTAGTTAGAATATATTTGAAGAATTTGATATGCTTATATACGTATAATAATCTTTTGCTTAAATTTTAAGCAAGATTACTATTTTCTATTTTATTGGTTTTGCATATAACAGGCTAATATGACTCAGAAAATCATTATACCTCATGACAAACCATCCAATAAATGTTTTTCATTATTAGTTAGTCTTAGTTTAAATTTTTTTATCGGCTCTAATATATATCTTTTAACATTAAAAAAGTAAATTTTTATTAAATAAAAGTTGATTACATAAGTTTACTGCTAACTCAATATATACATTATGTGGAAATGAATTTTGAAATTTTCAACAAAGTTTTTTTTTTTTGTATAAAAAACATAATTTAGAGTTGATTGTTTTAATTAACTTTTAAAGTAAGAACTCTTGTTGTTTGTGCAAACTTTTTTGGATAATATCTAATATGTTTTAGTTTCCACATCACGTATTTATCGCCTATAATTAAATTTTTTTGAATAGATGAAACCATCTTTTTCGATCTCTAAACCAAAAAGTCAAGTTAAAAATAAAATTAAGGGTAGAAAGATCATCGAATGTCCAAATGGAACGGTTCCTATATTAAGAAATACAAAAGAATATGTCGCAACAGCTCAATATTGGGAGAAAAAGCACTTCAACCCGCTTACCGTCCAAAGTCATGGAACACATGTAAGCAAATATACTTGAATTACTTGAGTTACAAATGTGTATATTTGGAAAATATGTATGATATATTTTTGTAAATTTGAAGTTTGCTGGAGTTAAATCACAAGGTGATGGTCCTTATCATGGGTTGGCAGCTTATATGAGTGTGCATGATTTGAATATTAGTAGGGACCAAACTTCATATGGTACCCTTTTTGTTGGTAGTGGAGACAACAATAAAATTAATTTTATTCAAACCGGATGGATGGTAAATTTTATGTTTATGTTATTAAATTCTATAAATATTAAATTTTATATATATATATATATTGGTTGTAAAAATAGGATACATTACTTTGACTTATAGGTGAATCCAAGTTTATTTGGTGATGGACGTACATGGAGTTTTGGGATTTGGAAGGTACATCTAGAATTACAAATACTTCTTTATCTCGTTTTCTATAAAATCCTAATTACAAATTAAACGCTAAATATTCTCTGAATTTTCTTTTGTAATTATATACCCTTTTGATTGCAAAATAAATATATAGGAAAATAATTTGACACTTAATTAGTTATTCCTTTAGTAGGTGTTTTATGCTTCTATCTTTCAATGTACATTACTTTTTACTATTTTTCAATTATCATATGGATTACATTAATATATTAAAATTAAATATTGGCAGGGTGCCAACGGAACTGGTTGTTTTAATACAATATGTCCAGGTTTTGTTCAAGTGTCAAAAACTGATCCTTTAAGTGGACCTTTTCCATATCCTGTACACAAAGGACAAGAAAGAGCTGTTTATGCTAGTATTGTACAGGTAATATATATACATTACATTTTAGTAGCAAATATGTTATGTTGGTAAATCAAATCTGACATGTAGGTATTTTTTTAATTATATATTGAAGGAAAAAGATGTAGGAAACTGGTGGGTAACCGATGTAAGATATAACGGACCAGATGTGCATATCGGTTATTGGCCAAAAGAACTATTTGATCTTATAGGTAATAGTGTAGACATAGTTGGAGTTACAGGAGCAGTCCAGGCTTCTCCTTCCGGTATAAGTCCACCAATGGGTAATGGTCATCTACCAACTGAAGATGAAAATGAGTCTGCACACGTCAAAGGCGTTCAAATAGTACATTCTGATTTTAAATTTAGTAAGAAACTGAAGTTAGAAAAACTATTAGACAACAACATATGTTATGGCTTAAAAGATGGAAAGAAGCATCTTTTTAAAGAATCCAATTTGTTCACGTATGGTGGACCTGGTGGTAACTCTTGTGGAATCTAATATTACGAAAATAATGTTATCGGTTATTAGAATAAATAAATAATTTGGACTTCATGTTTTATGTTCAAATATTTAAATATCTATGTATCCGGATTTTGTTTTTCCTACCTGTGATCATTAGTATAAATTGATACTACAAAGTTGCTATATTTCCATTATAGCGACTAGCGAGTATATTCTAACCTATCAAATACTCAAACAACTAAACAATAAAAAATAATAATCAAAGACTGATTGATATGGTTCAAAAGAACAGTCCTAATTTTGGTTTTATCAAACTAGTAATAACAGTTCGGAGGTGACCTTAGCTTTTGTCTAAGTATAGCTCTAGATATGTATATTTATGATTTACAACTTCCAGATTTATAAATTAAGCTGCTACCGAACTGCTACGTGTATCTTTCTAACTTTTTCTTTATAATTTGCTTATGTTTTCCTCATTTTTTGCATATATTTTTCTAACTTGTTTTCTTTTAATCTTATTTCAAATTTTGTAAACATATCATTATATATAAGTTTTTTCCACTTAGAATATCGCATAACTATACTTCTTAGAAATATTTCTACCAAACCCAAATAAGGTAAAAGGAAATAACGCTGATACCACTTTCAATTTTTAACCTAAAGATGACATTTTATTATCACAAAGAAAATACGAAAATAGAGAGAACCAATTTCAATACTGAATTCTCTTCAGAGTTAAAATGAAAGGAGAGAGATAAGATAAGGAATGAATCTAGAGGTGATTATTTATAGGGACTGAGAGTGGTTAAAGAGTCGCATTTGGTGTGCTGCTTTCTAACCATCTTAGTGTAAAACAATAATGATCTGATCAATAATGTGCTAATTTCTTTTTCAAAAAAAAAGTGCTAATTTATATAAGCGACACTTGATAGATAAATAATTGCTTTTCGAACCATCTCGTGTTAGTTTTAATTGCATTTTTAACCATTTATTTAACCCGACTTTTTTAATTATTTTTGTATTTTGTGTTCTATATAGATAAAGCGGCATATACCCAGTGTAAAATTGGTCTCCAACGAGCTCCATCTTATGCTACTAAATCTAATCAAGACCATAATAAGTAGATACTATAATACATTTTTAAAAATTAATTCTTTAGACCAATTTGTAGTTTAGTTATTCATGTTTTAAATATAAATTGGAATCATATTGAAATTGAGCCTTCGTCATGTACATACATGAAATCAAAAATAGGTAAACCAAGAACTAATCTATTTTGAGATATAATCATACAGTGTCGAATCAAATCTTCTAAATGATTAAAAAATGATAATTTTCAATAAGTTATAACTCGTGTTATTTTTTGGTTGATTGCTTTCTAAAATCTTGAAATTATATTTTTTTGTTTGAAAGTAGAAGTGTAACTGTTTGAAAAAAAGGAAAAGAAAAAAGAGTTAATGTAAAGGTTTAACAAGGAGAATAAAAGTAGACAATGATAATATTTTAATTTGAAGTAAAATTATTTTGAACGCTATTAATGGTGATTGCGTTTATTGGCATTCGGCAGCAAGTAAACAAGAGACGACGAAAAAAAGGAAAAAGGAGTTGTAACTCTTAATTTCACGTAGAGAATCTAACGTTCAAAACTAGAAAAAGAGATAGTGATCACGAAAGGAATTAACGGGTGAGATGGAGAGAGAGATATATGACTTATAGACTGTTATATAACACATACTTGTTTTGTGTCCTCCTCTCCTAGATTTCTTCTTTACCCAACTGAGAAAATAAAAATCTCATAATCGAAAAAGGGTTATATATAGATGCACAAGAGATGACCTCAATCACCTGAGAAGAATCATATTCAATAAGCAAAAATCGGAAGCCCAAGCTCATCTACCATCTCTATAGGTACGTACTTAGACACTGCTCTTGCACAAAAAGCAACCAGAAAGAGGTAAGAGAAAGGAGAAACAAATCCTAAGACCAGAAAATTGATCAATTCCTCACCGTACCTGGATCCCAAATTCTTGAGAGCAATTGCTTTGTTTTTCAACACCAACAAGATTTTTCTTGAGATGGTAGAATGCGGCAGAGACAAACCCTCATGATACAGACGATTACGCTCTTTCCACAACTCATAAATTCCTCCTTGCCAAGCTTGAGAATTGGCACTCGAAGAATAAATGATTTCGGCTCTCGGGATGAGAATTGGCATGCTCTCTTTATAATATTTGTCCTCACCTCTTTCTTCACATTCATTTTGGTTTTATCAAACTAGTAATAACAGTTCGAATGTGACATTTTGTCTAAGTACAGATCTAGATATGTATATTTATGATTTACAACTTTCAGATTCATAAATTAAGCTTTTGTCGAACCGCTGCTTGTACCTTTTCTAACTTTTTCATTATAGTTTGCTTATGGTTTCCTCATTTTTGCATAGTTTTTTTTTCAACTTGTTTTCTTTTAATTTTATTTCAAATTTTGTAAACATATCATCATTAGATATAAGATTTTTCCACTTAGAGTGTCGCATCACTACATACTTTTTAGAAATATTTCTACTAAACCCAAATAAGTTAAAAGGAGATAACGCTGATACCACTTTTAATTTTTAACCTAAATGTGATGTTTTATTATCACAAAGAAAATACGAAAATAGAGAGGTTGAATCAGCTTGGTTACGACGATATTATGTATAGCAAATTAGCAACCTTTTGACTTTATAGAAGTGAGAAGCGATGATTAAGAGGTCAAACAAATGAAACATATATGGAAAGTAAACTTTGAAAAATATAGGAGTTGGTGAAGAAAATGAACATATTGGAGTCGAGGATTCCCTAATATGTTCTAGAAAATATGAGCTTTTGGCAACTATAAACGCGTCTTGGTCATATTAGATTACCTTTGTATGAACACAAGAAAAATATTGGAATGACTGCAAGGAAAAGAAAAAAAAAACAAATATTGGTCAATGGAAAAGTAAGTGGAGACAATAAAAGGCGAGCAGGGAAACCTCAAACCTCAACGCTTTCTTATTTTAAAATTATCGAACACTGCAAAAAAAAAATGCTTATTTCAAAACGAACATAATCAACATATGTGCTTACTAGTTATGAATAATTAATTAATTCATGCACTAATAGCAATCCTTCTCCATGATCGTTAAATTAATTATTACTAATGGACTTTAAGCATTCCTTACACTAATAATGACAGTTTGGTACCTATTTGAGGTGGGTTTTACTATTACAAATAATGACAGTTCGGTACCTACATTTGAGGTGGGTTTTTTCTCTGTAATAGTTTATTTGGAAATTTTACTTTTCTTAAAATTATTATTTAAAAAATTATTATATATATATTCAAGTTGGGGGGTCCAATATGGCTGCCAAGTTTGATGTTCCTCTCCGACACATCCCCGCAGCCTCAAATACAATTATCTGTTTTTTTTTTGGTTTGTGACATTGTACAATTATTATGATTTGTTTCAACATCATCGTATCTTTTTTTTTTAAATTAAATAGAGGGAAAAGGATCATATATGTACATATTTAACAATTCAGAATGTATTATCGCACCGAGTTTTATAAAAGCCCCATATTCAACTTTTGTGGTTTGCCACTATTGTTCTTTCCTATAAATCTTTTTTTTTTTTAGTTCAGCATCTTAAACTGAAATAAATTTGTTATATTTGTTGGTGGAATAGTTGGAGGAAGAAAACAATAATGAAAAAGTGAAAGTTGTCTAAATAAAAAAAACGAAAAAAACGAGAGAAAATAATTGAAAAAAGAAACAATAAAAAAAAGAGAGGTAATGGATTAGGAGAGGGACCTACAACGAGGGAAGGATGACTCCGTCTAGGCATGACCAAAAGCTAACCGTAACCGTATTTCGGACCGTAACCGGACCGTTTCTCAACCGTAACCGGACCGTAACCGTATAAAACGGTTAAAAACCGTAACCGTTAACCGTCAAAACAGATTAGTTACGGTTAAAAAATATACTAACCGTAACCGTCAATTAACCGTAAACGTGTCAAAACCGTTAGTTAACCGTACGGTTAACCGTACGGTTAACCGCACTATTAACCGCATAGTTAAAACTTTAAAAATACGATTATAGCTGCGGATGTTGCAAAAACAAATTTCGAATGTTCAGATAATGATTTTCAAAAAAGGTAAATGATACCGCACATTAAAAAATCTATGTTAGGAAAAATGGTTTGTTTCTCAAACAAATATGTTCTAATGCTATATTGCTAAAAATGAAGAAAATTTGGTTTATAACATACTTTTTTATTCTATTCAAAGTAGTATAATAAGTTAGATAACTCGTAAGATTTTACCTTCGATATTAACCGTATCGTAATCATCAAATAACCATAACCGTATTTAACCGTAACCGTTGTAACCGTAACCGTATTTAACCGTAACCGTTTTAACCGTATATATAATGGTTAAGGTTACGGTTAAAGAAAATTTATAACCGTAACCGGCGGTTAATCGACCGTAACCGTAATAACCGTAACCGTGGTCATGCCTAACTCCGTCCACGTTCTTCTTCACAATTTGACAATAAGCTCCAATTTTCAGACTTTTCATTTCAAACTCTGTGTTGTGTGTCATTTTCCTTTGCCTATATAAATCCACTATCCTCTCTTATGTGTTTCCATCATCATTCATTCACATAAAAACTATCTTCTTGCTCATTTTTCATCATATCAATCTACTCTGTAAACTTTGCTTCCTCTGTTTCTTCATTTCTTGTGTTAGCTCATAAGAGATATGGGAAGTACTCCAACTGAATTACCCTGTGAGGATGTCGCCGATAACAGATCCGGCGTTGGCGGTGGTATTTCTGACGTCTACGGTGAGGATTCCGCCACCTTGGACCAGCTTGTCACCCCTTGGGTTACCTCCGTCGCTAGGTGAGTCAACCCATCTTTAGATCTCAATCATACCCTTTTGTTTTACTCTTGTGATCTATCACAATTGCTTCAGCTAAGTAAAGTTCGTTTTTTAAAGTTTCTAAACTTACCAACTTCTGTGAAATGTCAACTTAGTTTTTTGTTGGTGTTAAAGTTCCGATTTTTCAGTGGATTGAAATGTTTATTTTTTGTTCAGTGGCTACTCGTTGATGCGTGATCCGAGATACAACAAGGGACTTGCATTTACTGATAAAGAAAGAGATGCTCATTACTTAACTGGTCTTCTTCCTCCTGTGGTTTTGAGTCAGGATGTTCAGGTAACTTGAGGTTTTACATAAAAGAACTCACTTTTGTTTAGTTTTGATTTTGGTTTTGTTTTGTGTTAACTTGTGATTTGTGGTTGATTAACTAGGAGAGAAAGGTGATGCACAATCTCCGTCAGTACACTGTTCCTCTACAGCGTTACGTGGCCCTGATGGATCTTCAGGTGATTGATTGTTCTTTCGAATTTATGTTTAGTAATAAAGAATGTGTCCAAGGACTTTTTTGCTTAGTTTTTTTTTCTCAACTGGTGGCTTATGTATCTGAATCTTGCAGGAAAGGAACGAGAGGTTGTTCTACAAGCTTTTGATTGATAACGTTGAGGAGTTGCTTCCAGTTGTGTACACACCAACAGTTGGTGAGGCTTGCCAGAAGTATGGAAGCATTTACAGGAAGCCACAGGGTCTCTACATCAGTTTGAAAGAAAAGTGTGTTTTAAAATCTCTTTACAAAGTCACTTCCTTTTTGTTTCTTTGAGACACTAATGTGAATGAATGTTCTTTAGGGGCAAGATTCTTGAAGTGTTGAAGAACTGGCCCCAGAGAGGGATCCAAGTTATCGTTGTTACAGATGGTGAGCGGATTCTCGGTCTGGGAGATCTTGGTTGCCAGGTAATAAATGAGTTCTTGAGTTATAACACTTAAAGCTTAATCCCATTTTATGTCGAAAATCCACATTGTATCATCTGTTTGAACGATTGTAATATTTTCCAGGGAATGGGAATTCCAGTAGGGAAACTTTCTCTTTACACTGCTTTGGGAGGAATCCGTCCATCAGCTGTAAGCACTAGAACAAAAGCTGCTCTAGATATTGGTTCTACTTGATTGATTATTCAATAACCGTTTTGATCCTAAATGAAAATCCGCTTTCAAATGCAGTGTCTTCCAATCACCATTGATGTGGGTACAAACAATGAGAAGTTGCTAAATGATGAATTCTACATTGGCCTTAAACAGCGAAGAGCAACTGGCCAGGTTTACTAATCTGTTTCCTATTAGTGCTTTCTCTTCTTATAACTTATACTATGATTTTTCAGAAACTGAGAAGTCTATTTGCTTTTGTGATTCAGGAATATGCTGAGTTCCTCCACGAGTTCATGTGTGCTGTTAAGCAGAACTATGGAGAGAAAGTGTTGGTACAGGTGAGCCATAAAATCAACTCTCTTAAGAACTATGATTGTTGTTATCGTTCTTTGTTAAAGATGTCTCGGAATTAATATCATACATACTCTTCTTTTCAGTTTGAAGATTTTGCAAACCACAATGCCTTTGACCTTTTGTCTAAGTACAGCGATAGCCATCTTGTTTTCAATGACGATATCCAGGTAACATCTTCTCCTCAAGATTGATCTTTTTTCTTAAATTTTGGTTGAGGTACCAAAGAGCTTACCAAGAACTTGTTTTTTGTTTTGTGTAATTGCAGGGTACTGCATCCGTGGTGCTTGCTGGGCTTATTGCCGCTCAGAAGGTGCTTGGTAAAAAGCTGGCTGACCATACCTTCCTGTTCTTGGGTGCCGGAGAGGTGAGACAAGAATGCATCATACTCTATAAGCTTATTATTCTTGCATTTATTTTTTGCTGCTTACACTTTATCTCACTGGTTCTTTGAAGGCTGGAACCGGTATCGCTGAGCTAATTGCTCTTAAGATTTCAAAAGAGGTTAGTCAATCTGGGGGATTTCTTGCATTTGATCTGTTTTTTGGCTAAGATAATGTGATTGATCATATCTCGTTTTTTTTTGTAGACTGGAGCTCCAATCGCTGAGACCCGGAAGAAGATTTGGCTTGTGGACTCCAAGGTATAGGCGCCAACCACCAAGATCAGTCTCATCATTTTTAGCTAAACCATTCTTGTTCATATATGTTCCTCTTTTGAACATTATTTTGCAGGGACTGATCGTTAGCTCGCGCAAAGAATCTCTTCAGCACTTCAAGCAGCCATGGGCACATGAGCACGAACCCGTGAAGGACCTCATTGGTGCTGTTAATGTACGCGATGAACTGATCTTTAACTTGCTTGATAGTGAATAGAGAATCTTGATGTTAGATGTCTTATTCTTGTGTTCACTGTTTGTTGAAACTTTTTTCAAACAGGCAATCAAGCCAACCGTTCTCATTGGAACATCCGGTGTTGGTCAGACTTTCACAAAAGAAGTTGTCGAGGCCATGGCTACCAACAACGAGGTTTCTTCTTGTTCTTACTCTCTGCTTTTTTCAAAAAACAAGGTATTCTGCTATTTTTCTAATGCTGGTCTTGGTGTTGGCTTATAGAAACCGTTGATTCTTGCTCTCTCAAACCCTACTTCTCAAGCCGAGTGTACCGCAGAGCAGGCTTACACATGGACCAAGGTATACTGCCTTATATGACATCTGAATGTGATTCATGTCCTGACTCCTGATTATATAACAAAAGTATAATTTGGTTTTCATGCCGCTCGTCAAATCTAATCATATATATTGTGCTTAAAACAGGGTCGTGCAATCTTTGGAAGTGGAAGCCCGTTTGATCCTGTTGAGTACAATGGCAAAACTTACTTGCCTGGCCAGGTTCGTGCTATTTCAACAACTTCTTCTCTCTCAACTTTGTATATTTGACAATCTGAGTGCTCACATCATATGTCCACCATCCTACTTAACTTCAGGCAAACAACTGTTACATTTTCCCGGGTCTGGGTCTTGGTTTGATCATGTCTGGTGCAATTCGTGTCCGTGATGACATGCTCCTCGCAGCTTGTAAGTAAAAATAAACATCAGAAAATCAAACTTGAATACTGATGAATTATGACACACTTAAAGATTCTCAATGTCAACTCTCTTTGACTAACTAGTCTATCTCTGTTTTCTACAGCTGAAGCATTGGCCGCACAAGTCACAGAAGAGCATTTCGCAAACGGTCTGATCTACCCGCCATTCTCAAACATCAGAGAGATCTCTGCTAACATTGCAGCCTGTGTCGCCGCCAAAACCTATGACCTCGGTTAGTTGAAAGAAACTTTTTTAATGAGAGTGTCTTAACTCTAGTCATAAGTTCTAAATCGATGTATTTGTGGTGTAGGATTGGCGTCGAACCTCCCACGTGCAAAGGATCTTGTCAAGTTTGCAGAGAGCAGCATGTACAGCCCTGTGTACAGAAACTACCGTTAAAAAAGTTTTGTTGAAGAAAACCTGCAGATTCTTCTATTCACAACCCTTAATAGTTCTTAAGGCTTGTATTTAAGTTTTTTTTTTTTTGTTGTTGTTTGTTTGTTGTTTTGTTTTCGACTTCTACATTGTGATGCTATTTGTGAACTCTCTCTGTCTTTGCTGATGAATAATAAATTGTTACTAATATATAATCTACGAATCATTATTGTCTCAAAGTTACTTTTTTCATCATACACAACACAATCAACTTGTCTTGGAAGGGAATATGCTATTGTTCTACAACTTGTATCTTATTGCCTGAAAGTAAAACTAATTAAGGGAGCTTATTGGTTGTTTTATTTAAAGAACTTGTATAGATTTTCCATTATTTTGAAGAGTTTATCAAAAGTTTCATATAGATTAAAGTATCAATTAGCTGAATACTCTTTTGAAAGTGGTTTTAGCCTTTTGAAAGTGGTTTCTAAGCTCCTAATGATTTTAGCCTTTTAAGTAACTACTTGTTATAAATAGCTAAACCAATAACAGGACATCGTTCTGATATCCAAACCAAAACTAAACCGAAATTGGGCTGAACAGTACCTTAGATTTATTAAGGCCCAAATAGGCAAATAGTATCTGCTGAAATGGGGGATACTGTAATAAAATCAAATTTCGGGCGAAACTCGAACTAAAGAAATAAGTTGAGGGAGTAATAGATAAATGGTAAAAAAGGTTTTTAAGAATAAACCGCGTGGTCATCTCTCTTCTGGAAAAGGCGAGAAACTGTGATCTCGTCCCTTTTATTATTAATCCTTTTCCTCCTTCCTCTTCTTCTTCAATCTCTCCGATCAAAATCCTTTTCAGCTCTCTATAGACCCAGGTATGTTCCTCCAGCTTTCCCGGAAAATTTTAATAGTCTCCTGATCAGAGGTGGCGCGAATATGTTTTCACGGAAAAATTAAGGAATTAAATATGAACACGTATTGTTAAATCCTGGGCTTTGTTTCTGTATTGTAGGAACGGCTTGATTTTTGAATTAGATAATCTCAATGTTATTTGCTCTTTATAGAACTGTTCATGATGCGTAAAAATTGAAGGGTGTCTTTTGCATATCTTAAATTGGAAGCTGATGGTCAGTTAATGTTAATCGGCTCTGGTTACTTGGATCTGTGAATGTTATTTGATAATTTGGAGCATCTTTCTTTGAATTGGGTGATAATAGATTAACATGTCTTATTTGTGTGAGCCTATCTCCATTATTGTTTACATTCTCATTTGTGTGATCAGGTTACACAAAGAAGTAGAACAGAACAAATAATTCGTCTACCCGGCTTGATCAATCTGAACTGCAGTTCATGGCGCTAAACCCTCAATTGCTACCCAATGGGATACCTATTCCCTTTGTTAATGAAATGTTCGTTCTAGTCAGAGATGGTGTTGAGTTTGAAGTCGACAAGATCCCTGGGTTCGTGTTCCCTCTCTCGTTTCTCGCATGTTTTGGATCTGCTTAAGTGCTTTATTGATTTGATGATTATTGTGGGATTCCATTTCTTAGTCGGTTTAGATCCATTCATCTAGCATATGAACCATTAAGTTTACTTGTAAATAAGTTATGTCTCAGAAGTGAACAGACATATGAGCTATGGGTGTTAAACACTTCCCTGATGTTCTTTTTTTTTTGGTTTGATCCAGAGGGCATGGAGGTCATGTTAAGGCTAAGGGAGTGATTTACTTGTCTAATATACGGATGGTCTTTGTTGCAAGCAAGCCTGTTGACAACTTTGTTGCTTTTGACATGCCCCTGGTACAGTAACTTTATCTTATGTTTTTCTCTTATATAGTTAATACATGGCACAAGTAAAGCTCTATTAAATTTGATTAAGGAAATTCATGCTATATATTAGCTTATGTATTATATGTTACTCTGTAGCTTTACATCCATGCCGAGAAATTCAATCAGCCAATATTTCACTGCAACAATATTTCTGGACAAGTGGAGCCTGTAAGTACAGACTTTCATGAGGAAGTTACAATATTTTTTCTTGCCAGGAAACTAATATATAGATTTACTTATTGGCATGTAATAAAATTTCCAGGTGGTGCCAGAAAACGAGCATAGAGCTTTATATTCAACACACAGTTTCAAGATCCTATTTAAGGAAGGTGGTTGCGGGACATTTGTTCCTCTCTTCTTGAATCTCATATCATCAGTGAGACAATACAATAGACAAATGCAACAAGCAGCAGAAGCAGCAGCGGCAGCTCCACGTGTCGACCCTCTTCAAGCTGCTCAGACCCCTGTAGACGAAATGATGAGACATGCGTAAGTCCCCTCTGAATCAATCGAAAGGTTTTTTGATAGTAGTAAAATCTGTTGTTTCTCATAAAATCTTGTGTGGTCGTCATTGTGTATGTGCAGGTACGTGGACCCTAATGATCCAACGAGGATATATTTGCAGCAGCCATCAGGGGAATCTCAGTTGAGGCGGAGAGCTTACCATTCGGGTGCAGCGGAACATTGAGATACATGAAAAATACAAAGTCTATGAATACAGAAACAGCAACAGATTAGTGTTGCAAATAAGCAAATGTGTTGTTGGTTTGTTTAAACTTGAAAACTAAAACCATCTGTGTAAAAAAGATGAGACTTGTTGGGTGTGTGGATGTATCTGGTAAAATTGAAGTCGTAATAATCATAAGTTTGGTTTATATATTGAACAAAATGTGGGGCAAAAACCCTGCCGGTCGGCCTGAACCATGAAAAGTCGGTTTAGGCTGATCCGCATGCTCAATTTTATTCAGCTTAACCGCAAACTGCCAATACTTGAGTTTGTAGTGAGTAAGCGACGGTATTAGCGACAAAACCAGAAAACATGTTGATATCTTGCAAGCTAAAACCCAATGGACTAAGATTTAAGTGGTTTTTTTTTTCTGACAAAAAATTGTAACTCTAGGCATAGCAATTGTCTAGTTCTGCAAAGCGACAGTGGTCCAATTAGGAGGAGCGAGAGCGGAGGTACGAGTGAGGATCTACAATTGTCCATCGTTTTGACCTATAAACCCTAGTCTCAGGGGGGGCTCGCGACGCCCTCTCTGATCAGAAGCGACTTCATTCATATAGTTCACTAGAATCTGCTGCTTCTTTTCTGGTTAGTGTTTAACCAAGCTCCGTTTTGTTTGCTCTTAATCGAATCAGATTTTCTATTATAGCTAGATTGGTTTCTTTGATGTATATCTATGGTATTCGGATTCTTGTGCTGAGCTCAATTCATTAGCGGAGGATTTCTTAGGTTCGATAATATATCCTTGATTACATATTCGTCACTATCCAAAATTTGCAGCTTTTTATGTTCCTAGTTTGTTCTTAAGATTATTGGTTCATTCAGTTGTGTTGTTGTGCCTCTGTCCTTCATCCGTAGAAACTAGCATTGTCATTGGCTTGAATAAGCTGCTTGATGATGTTTTAGATGAGTGAATTCTTGAGCTTCCTTTTCATTTCTTCAGGTTAAGAGCAATACTAATAATAATGCATACTCTCGATGGTGTTTTGCAGCAAGAGAATCAAGGTTTTCTATTGATTTATGGACACCCAGAAGAAATCTGAGGAACATGGCCTTTACCATATAGTCAATAGTACCGGTGGTGCATTTGGAGCGGGCGCTGTGGGAGGTTCTGTATATCATTTCATAAAAGGGTCATACAATTCCCCAATAGGTGCTCGTTTTGTTGGAGGAACACAAGCGGTGACGATGAACGCTCCTCGTTTGGGAGGCAGTTTTGCTGCATTTGGAGGATTGTTCTCCACATTTGACTACGCAATGGTGTGCATCAGGAAGAAGGAAGATCCATGGAACTCGATCGTAGCAGGCGCTGCTACAGGAGGACTTCTTGCAATGCGACGTGGGATTGTTGCAGCTTCAACATCAGCGGTTATGGTAGGGGTTTTGTTTGCTTTGATGAAAGGGCCTGCGTTGTGAACAAGTAAGCTTTTCTGGGATTGTTGTGTTTGATGAGAGCCTCTCTCTCTCCCCTTTTTTGGCTTGGGCTTGATGAGATAATGTCATTTAGATTTTCATGATAATTGCCTTTTTTAATTATAAAATACTCCAAAATTACTGGTTCATGGAAGTTTAACAGATTTCGTGGTATGGCTGTGTTTGATCATTTTTGTATAGACGTCATCAAGATATAATTATGGCTATTCAAGTGTTCCTTTTTGAATAGCTTTTCTTTTAAGTAGATGAAATCTCAGGGGAAAACCATTTGGGAAGAGGAAGAGGTAATGAGTCAATGTGTGAATCATGAAGTCATAGAGCTCGAAAGTCAAAAAGTTAAAAAAAAATCCGTGAATTTGATGATTCTGATAAAATCCTTAATAAAGTCCAACTAATGCACACATACCAAATGAAGAACCAAATCCATTCTTGTTAAATATACACTAAAAAACAACTCAATTGCACTGAGGCAGATATAATAAGCACAGCCTCAAGTAGATAGATCATTTTGGTTTCTCACTTATTTACATACAACCTTAGGAGGATCTTCACCAGTCACCAACACGACCATATCCACTCAAAACCAAAAGCTCGGAGAGACCCAAGAAACCCAAACAGGATCTTTAGATTACAAGTTTTGTCCCTAATTACATCCCTCAAATAAACTTGTTTTCTTTTTCTTTTAACAATCAGAGTTCCTTCTCTTTTGTATCCTAATTCTATTCACCTGGAGTAATAGAATTACAAGAAGAGAAACAAACAAAACAAAAAAAACAAACTGAAATCCCCACTCCAAACTTGGGGCAGGACTGTTTTTAGTTGTTCTGAGAAAAATTACCTGACAAGACTTTGTCACGACTGCCAAAACAGCTCATAATCCTTACTATACAACGAGCGGTCTTGTATCTCCAGGTTTGCTACATGTCGATTTATGAGCTGCGATTGCATTATCTTACACACGACCAGTCCTGCTGGGAATATCCACCATTCACTTTCACCCCTGCATCCCCCAAAAAGGTACAGACATCACAAACCCAATAAACAAAACATAAGATTGTCACAGAGAAAGAGACTCTTTCCTAGTACTACTTTGCATAGTAGGTAAAACTCACATGTTTATATTCCACGGCTGAAATGGGATTTTCTTGCTAGCTGATGATTCACTGTGATAATGAACATATCCGCAGAGAAAAGCAACAAACTGTCACAAAACCAAAACTCGTCAGATAATGTGAGAATGCAGCATGTTCTAAAGAATCAACACCCATAATGTCCACAGATATAACTATTCTATTTATCCTCATGTGAATTGAGCCAAAAAGTTCACATTGCATTTCTTCACATAACAAGTTGTCAACAAAGAAAACTTACCACATTGACTAAGGACATGAAGTTCCACAATGCGTAAACACGTGCTAAGCCAGCAGAGCGTCTGGGTCCATGACTGAATAAGGCATTAATCCCGGCAGGGAATGGCAGAAGCAAGCCGAGAGGTAATATGAACAAAGCCAAAAGTACATCCAGCAAAGAAATTGAATACAGCTGGAGCAGTGTGAGCAAGACTAGACTAAAATCTCCTAAAAGTAACATCGAGATAACTAAGCCAACCATATCCTGCAATACCAAAGAACATAACAGAGGGGAGAGACATTAAAATTCTAGAAAAGTTGAACGTCACAACATTTAAGAATACATTCATACCATAAAGATTTTGACTGGGTACGTACCTGGTGGCCCACAGGTTTTGTGTTGTGAACTAAGAAAGAGAGAAGGAAAAACATATCTCTCTTCTCTTTCAGACTCGGTAAGCTGTCAAGGTCGATTATCCCTCCATAGTTCTTTCTGCGTGTCGTATAATCCTCGGTGTTTGTGTGGGTTTGGTTGAAGAGCATACTCTCTCTCAAATGTGCTGGAGAATTTTCTCTATGTGCATTCAGGCCATAACTAGAAGTTACAAAAACAAGACATCAAAAATCGGCATAACTAGAAACGAAGTGCATTACAAAAACATGCTAAACGGTGACATCACAAAAGAAATCTTAAATTTCTAGAGTGATCAAGAAAGAATTGTGATCATTTTGTTTATCTAGATTTCTCAGTTCATATTTTCTATTCAACTTAAACCAACGCAGCACATACAGAAGAAAGAATGGTATCATGACTATTGTCACCACGAATGGACCCTAAGATGGAATAGACAGACAGACTGCATGCAATTTCTCATTCATTTACCGTGGCTGGATTTCAGTCCATGCTGTTTCATTGACACACTGAGGTGATGTTGGTTCACAATCCTCAACTGTATGAATCAAGAGACCATATTGGCAGTAACCACAAGCTGTAGTCTGGAACCAGGCCAGATCAACCCGTATGCCATGTGTTTCCAGAGCGGGATTAGCATGAGTTTCTAACCATTTCAGAACAGAATGAAATGTTGATCTCAGACGCCCACGGCGAACAAGACGTAATTGAGCATTAACACCAGCCACCAGTCTGTACCAAGTAGTAGGCGAACCAAGCTGGGAAAGTAAAACAATGAGAAAGAATCGATACAACCTTTAACATAACTGCTGAAACTGCTTCTCGTTAACTAAGGAACCAACCTGACTCATCAGACTGGTAAGAATGTTGTCATTTTGAAGTGAGAAAGGAGCCATGTAACTGCCATCACCACCAAACAATATGGGCATTGGTAACCTTTGGTGAAGTCGAGGTGGAAGGTCTGTCCTTTTTTCATCACCACCAAGGAAGAAATCCAGATATGCAAGCATCAAATCGGAGGTTGCAGCGACCTATATTAAAATAAATATATATATATACACTAAACCTTACACCAACAAATCCTTGTAAAAGGAATCAGATATTCTCAAAATATAAAGTCCTGTTACCTTCAGACCCTCGTATAAAGCTCGGGAGCGACAGGAGCGTAAACAGGAGTGATCATATTCTGAACGTACAAACTCACGCAGTTTTTGCAACTTCATCTTCCGCCGCCATTGCTGCCATGACCATGCGAGCGGATATGCAACTACTGAAAGAATACTATATATGGCACCTTCCCACCATTGATATGCAGCTATAGAGTTGATTTCGTCGACAAATGTGTTAAATGCAGCCTCATATCTAAAGAACCCAAAACCAATATAAAAATAGTTCAGAGCCAAGGCCACTTATTAAGTATCTATAGATAAAACAATGAGAAACAATCCTAAATCAGCTTGAAATAAATTAACAAACAACTTACACTATCTCTTTAATCTCCTCCGGGGGAATGTGTGAGAGATGCCACGGCTCACTGAATGTATTAGGACCCATAAAATACATTCTATGCACATGACTCTGAGATTGCTCAGCTCTATTTGTTTCCAACACCTGACAAAGAATAACATTATAAACAGCAGCACAACACTGTAATATAAGGAGTGTTTGGCGGATTATTTTGCTCAATTATGTCTTTTGAACAAACATTACTTGCATCTGGAGTGAAATATCAGCGAATACAAAAAGCATTCTTCATTTGCTTATACATATGAACGCAAAAAGTAAGACACACAAACAGTTTTTCTATACAATGTTTAAACACGAAGTAAATCATCTAACCTCATTAAGTGATTCCAGGAAAGGGAAGGAATGATCTATTTGAGAGCCATGCTGTGTGGGAGCTGGGCCAGGCAAATCATCAACTCCAACAAATTTCATTCGTGCAACACTAAGTACAAGTGCTAAGAGGATGAGGAGACCCATCAGAAGAAGACCAAACAACCAAGGCCCACCGAATGTGTAAATTAACTCCTCGAGTGCGGTGTAACAGTGTGGCATGTGATACCTTTCCGATATGCATCGATATGGACATGGTGTCTCAGAAACGCCACCTGTATAGAAAATTCCAAGGTTTATAGTTGAGACATGAGCATTTCCAGCATCAGTTTATAGGAACTAAATAACACCGTAGCCCAACTTAAATCTTCAACCACACTTAAAATCTGCAGACTTTGTAGTTGAACGGTTTATTCATGATCGTTGCAAAATGAATAGAAAAAAAAATAGGCTTGGTAGTTGAACGGAAAACAAAACTTGTCACTTAAAGTTAGGAAAAGAGTTATAGCGCATATGTAATACACAAGAGGTCAAGATATAAGCGAATGTTATTTATACCTCGAACTGTGACATAGACAGCACGAGTTGGAAGCTCATCAACGGGACAAGGGCGACAAAGAGAAGGGTCGGATCCAGTAACATTCTTGAATGTACCAGATGGGCATTCCTGGAGAAAATAATAGAATTGTGAACACAATGAGCTTCGAAACGTACATTAAAATTCAATCGAAAATAATAGAATTGTGAACACAATGAGCTTCGAAACGTACATTAAAATTCAATCGTGATATAGGGAACAAAAGGCAAATAGAAATTTCGCCCCAGTGATATGATAGAGCAAGAAAATGTTGTATTAAGTTTTTCTAACCTTGCAAAATATACCGTGGAGTCCCTTCGGACAAGCCGTCCCAGTTATTGTACCATTTTTGCCATAAAAACCATCATCCGCTGCTGCTCCCCCTCTACGATTACAATTAGAAAACATTATTAAATGCGATAGGCTGGAAAACGATATCCAATAACAACATAGACATTGGAAATGCAGTCAATAACGGAAAACACATTAATGATTATGGGAACATCACAGTTATATAGAGGACATACCGTGCATGAATTATTCCTTTTACACTAGCAATGGGCTGGTATATGTCCCCAGTCGGAATGTTTGACCAATGAAAATGAATCCTCCCACCTCCGCCACCACCACCACCACCAGGACTGCCAGACCCACCACCACTTGAGAGAAGGGACGACTCTCCTAAAATAAGATAACGCAGGAACAAAAGGACTGTTCCCCCAGAACCACCCCCAGGAGCTACAATAGAACCGTTTTCATCTCTACTCAAACGTTTGACACTTTCTCCATCAACCCTAATTGAGCCTTCAAGTGATAAACCAGATAGAGGCTGCTCCATTGAACCAATCACTGCCCAGATTCAAAGAAAAACAAAGAACAGGTTAAAAGGTATCATCTTGAAAGCAAGCAATAAGCTTTCATGGCAACCACATGTAAGCAAGGTAGTGTATGGCCTAAATCATGACAAGCTTCTACAATGTTAAGGGGCTATTAAATAAACTTGTGACGAAATAACAAATATAATTTGCCAAATATTTGACACATGGAATACGAATATAGTCAATAGTCTATATCATACATTTGCATCAATTACACAACCTGCTTTCTCAAGTTTACTAGAACAGAATCATCAAAATATCTGACGTTTCATACCTACAATACCACCACCAGCAGATGAATAACCAGGGCTAAAATCGCCACTTCCACTGCCAAGCTCACAAGGGAGATTTGCATTTCCATATGAAATTCCACCTTCAACACAGCTGTTATTGTAACATACACGCCCCCCTTTACCACCATGTCCACCACCACTGCCAAAGCCATTTCCAAGCAATTTACCTTCACCTACGCCACCTCTACAACCTGCGAAACACATTTAAACATATGTATGTTGCTACGTAAACATATTAAAAAGAACGTAAGATTATATCTTCTTTCTCCATATATGGAGGTAGCACCTTAAATCTTATACTGGGGGAGTAAGCCAAAGACATGCCCATACGAAATGTAGAAGTAGGATGCACGATCAAAACAAAATCCAAAAAAAAAGTAGTTATCGTTACCCATTCCACTGGCACTAATCTCTCCAGAGGGTTCAAGGGTTACAGTTTTTGCTCGGTGGAAATGAACTACTGATCCTTTAATGAAACCTTCGACGAGAATATCCTCAACTCGGCATATCTAGAAAGAAAGAAAAATTATCAGAGTTTTCATGTTAAGAGCATACAATACAAGTTAAAGAACGGTTGAAATACCTGTAGGGTAAAGGACAGAGATGAATTGACATTGCAATCCTCTGGAGGATTCAGTAGTTCATAAGGGCAATCTTGCCGTTCACAATAGAGCTTTGGTGTACTGCAACGGATATGAGTTCAAATATTCTTAGCTTTTATATCCGAAGAATATTGCAAAACCATAAATATGACATTTTTCTTCAAACTCACACAGCATCTCTGGACGCATTCAGTAGAGGAGCACGCAAAAGAGACCCAGGCCCAACCTTCATTTGCCAGGAAAAAAATTCATTAACTCCTACATGGCCAAATCAAGTGCATTTCTATATTTGTTATACAACAGCCAATATGGCCTTTATAGGAGACTAATTGTTAAATTATGCCTATATTCATTACATTTTCAGAGTTATAAACACAACCTATTTTTGATTCACAAAATATAAGATGTCATCTAATGCAGGATTGTCACCAAACTAACAAAAGGAAACCCCTTACATAAATCCGGTAAAATAGTGACAAAACAAGCCGTTGTGCTTCAATCGAATCCCCTGGTCCAGTTAGATTCAAGAAACCTTGTCCATGGACTCCAAGATTTGCATTTGACCGAATGACAGATGATCCCTATATTTAGATAGAGAGGTCACACAAAAAAGAATAGATGCAACGCTATGGCGCAAATTACTTTTAGGAGAAAAACTATGACATGAATTTGTGAGTACCCTAAGAACGAATAAATTGCTAGCCTCAAGCATGGAAGTTGAAACAGTTGTATCTCCTCCTCCTCCATCTATATGCAATTCTGAATTCCACATCAAGAACATCTTGACAGTCATGCGTAATGCCCCATAAACCTGGTACGTACCAATAAACATAAACATGATGAACAAGTGATTGACATGAATACCAAAATAGAATATGGAGTATGAAGAAAGGCCAGGTAAACCAAGAGTGAAGCAGATCTTAGCAACAGAAAGAAATATTCACATATGGCGTAGACAGACACCATGCTGTTGCATCCCCATTTTCTAAAAAGGAGGAGAATCAGGATAAGACTCACCTTGATAGTAGAATCACTCATTAAGAGTTCTTCTGCCAACAACTCAAATACTGATGTGCCAAAATGAGCTAATCCAAAGCTCAAAACACCACCGCACAACAAACTAATTTGTCCTTGAACCTACATATTGAGTTCGGTTTGAGTACTACATCCATCAATTTTGCAAAATAATATGCTGAAAAACAGGAGATTCCACTAAATACCTTTTAAAAAACCAAATATATATATATATATATAAAGGAGACACAAAAGACACTAGATTTGCAGGAAAAGGAAAGTTATCCTTGTAATTAAGATCACAAATAGTGCTAAACACTGCAAGGTGAAAGATCAGTAAGCCTACAAAGCCCATGTATTGGATCTTTATTTTCTAATTACCTGGACACGACTCCATAACAGAGGACAAGTTGCTCGCGCTTTATCCTGAATATAAACATTGGTCCAAAGTGGCTGGAAGGGAAATTCTAAGAGAAGTGTATACGTGTCTGTCGTCATATTGTAGTTGCTAACGAAAAGGCTTCGGGGAACAGCATCATAGAGTGTCCCAGCAGCACCTGAGTTGTCTGGACATCCGATACTGTATCCGCCTGTGTGTAGGAAAATAAGATCAGCTTACATGTTTGAAAATGTTAGTCAAGCACGTATTGGATGTACTGGCTCAAAACAAAAACTGTGAAGGAGATAAAATGAGCAAATGTAAACAAAATAACCAAGTAAAGAGAATCGAACCATGCACAAAAATCTTCGGGTCATCATGCCTACTAAAAATATCGACAGATACTCTTCCACCACCCCCACCACCATAACCACTCCCACCACATGCACTGATCTTTCCAATTCCAGTCCTGCACTTCAAATAACAGCAAAGCAGAGGATGCTAGCTGAGATCAATTTACCAAGAATCTAAGAAGACAAAAGGCTCACTACAAATCTTTAAAATTAGCAAAGAAAATGGGTTGTTTCATGTGTATCATACAACAGCAGATAACACATTTTGGAGAGATAAGAACAAGCTCTAAATTCTTTCGAAATATATATGACATAAATAAGATTCATGCTTAATCACATACTTCCGGTTGAGAACAGAAACTCATAAGCACAGTTCTAGAATATCATTATGAAACGAAAGTGCAATTCTGTATCATTTCTAGAAACTCAACTTGTCCTAAGGTAAGATTATGATCTTAAGAAATATTAGGACCAAGCAAGTATTGCAAATTTTGCCTTCTCTGCCGACTATAAAAATTTTAAACATATGCCTTCAATCTAATCAACAGCTAGTGAAAGAGAGCAGAGAAACGATAGTTCATTACATCTTGTATGCCTTGATGTAGATGCTGCCACCAGCGCCACCACCACCTTTGGCTCCTCCATTACCTCCGTTTGCCAAAAGGCTTCCATTAACATCCAGAAGCTGCAGAATATCCATCTTCACTTTGCCACCTCCTCCTCCTCCATAATCAATCTCTTTACTCGTTGACCCTCCTTTACTACCATAGCTCCACGGCCTCTGCAGAGTCGACCACGAGTATGCATCACCTCCCCACACATCTTCAGGAAGCTTCCTAGTGTCAGTCAAACAGCAAGCGCCTCTACCACCATGTCCACCACCAGCACCATCAATCCCCTGCGGTGTCCCACTGGTCTGTGGCGGAGGGTTCCCAGCTAATCCCGTCGTGTTCACCGCCGACCCATTGGCAAAACTAGCGTTACCAGCTGAAAGCTCCAATGTCCCAGCGACAATTGTAGATTCCGCTCCCAAAGAGAAGTTTCCAGAAACATTGATAGCTATAGAGCAACCAGGGATCGGGCAGTGAAACCTAACACCAGGCAGGATGATAAAATTCCCCTTCCCAGCTATATACACATCATGCGTAAGATTCAAATCGGCGACAATCTTACAAGTAGTATCCAAAAACCCAACCCCACCGAGATCCTCGCTACAAGATACCGACGGTCCATGCGGTGGTGGAGGTGGCGGAGCAGGCGGAGAGTAATCCTGATGGAATAGTAACGACTCTGAATCTGAGTCCAAATTGGAATCAAAACCCAAATTTGGTTCCACAATGGTAAATCGATAGCTTGAACTAGGGTTTACGGCCAAAACCGCAAGAGCGACCAAGAAGAAGACGCAGCAAAATTGAAATCGAGCCATCCACTAGTATCAAGAGTCATCACAGACGAAGTCTACTAAGGTTTTCGATTCAACCCCAATTCGGCTCATTGAGAAGAAGAAGCTGAAAAAAAAAACCTCGAAGACCCAAATTCACAAACAAACCTTGTCTTCTATCTCCAACACACAATAACACTTATGCATACATCAACATATATGCATGTATACGTATTTTAGTCGTCTCGTTGAAGAAGAAAAGCGCATAAACCTTCACCGAAAAATGGGCTCTTAGAGAGAGAAGTGGTGCTTTTCCTTTCTCGGAGGAGAGAGAAAGAGAGGGAAGGGAGCTTCCAAGAAGAAAAGAAAAACACAGGTTGGAACGGAGAGTAGTTAAGATCTGGTACGTGCGACTTCACCGTAATCAGCTAAATCTTAACTAATCATATTACGCCACGTCATTCTGTAGAATGCTCCAAAAGGTAATACTACTGTGCATCGTGGTTCACATGGAACTGGATGTGTCCGCGGTATCGTAATCTATTTCTTGTCGAACTATATTACGACACGTGTCTAATTACGTTTAATTACTCGCTTTGCTGTGGATATTAAGGGGTTAATGACTTGGTTTTTAAATTTTAAAACGTCAGGAGTTACGTTCGGACATTGAAAAGTGTTTAGAATTGGGCTTTGATGGGCCATGTTTCTGAAGGAGTTTGATATAGACGCGCCAGGATTTGAGCGTGAGTGTTTTTTGTTTGATATTGAGAAACAGAATGCGTGTGACCTGGACGAAGTAAAAACAAAAATTTAACAAATCTGGCTGGCCCAATAGAAAACTAGCAGCATTATCAACACCAAATTTTTAATCCACCACACCAATCCTTCAATCACTTCGATTTTTAACGTTATGGATCATATTTTGCCCATTGGTTGAAATGAAAAATGGTTTTTTTTTTTTTTGAATTTCAATGTATGCTAAATAGCTTATAGCTTCAAAACATATGAAAGTCAAAATTAGAGTTTAGTGATGAGAATTATTATACGGGACAACATGTCTCGGGGACACTCTATGTTCAAAGTAAGAAGATTGTGCATGGTCAACAAAAACTAATTTAAACTAGTGGGATACGTGATGTATAATTTGATATTACGTGGTTTATTGGTTGGTACGAGAGTAAAAAACAAATGCAATTTGACTCACATATGACTCATCATGCTGACTTCTTCAATAAGACAATAGCTATAATGTATTTTATATAGAGAAATTTGGTAGCTACTACAAAGTTATAAGCTTAATCTTATCTGACCAACATTATTCAACTGGATTTTATTGCTTTAAACTTCAAATGTTTACAAAGTAAATAAAGGTACCAAAACAACCACATATGTAACAAGAGAGCTAAAAGAAACCCCACCAAAGTAAACTATAAAAGAGAGTAATATGATATAATCTTCATCAACAACATTCCTCGTGTCATCTGATGTCGAATGCCATTAGATTGGTGTCAAACAAAGAGCGCGAGAGGATGACCCATTTGGAGACATTTTATTGAAGTGCCAATGTTTTAGAGTGTTTCAACTGGATTATTTCGTGCCATCTGGATACATCTATAAAAAAATGACCATAACCAAAGAAAGAAACTTAACTACAAATTTATTTTATGATAGGTCCAATAATCCGACAGATAAATCGGATTTACTAACATAGAAAAATGATGATCAGGTTATTTATTGATACCACCAATAGCCGTGAGTATCGGAGACTGCGGATCGGGAATTACAGTCATTTTGACGCCTTTAAAAATCAATTACGCGAAAAATCGGTTTTAGCTGCTAACTTTTTATTTGTTGTTGCCTTTCATTGGAAAAAAAAAGGAAAAAAAAAAAAACTCATAAAACAAAGACGAGCCATCTCTGATTAGATCTACACTTCTCCTCGCACCAAAAATTTTGCCAGTTTTCGTTCATTTGTTCATAACATTTTCGCGATTTCAAAATGGATTTCATGAAGGTCTTCGATCAAACGGTTCGAGAGATGTGGGTTTACCGTTTTCTCTATCTATTCTTCTTTGATTTCGATCCAAATCCGTAGATCCTTGGTTCTATATTTTTTCGATTGATCTCGATTCGTTTTCAATTGCAGAAAGAGGGAGGTGAATCTGAAAGTTTTGAAGGTCCCTGAGATGGAACAAAAGGTGAATTCATTTGATTCGTATCCATATCTGCAAAGTGTTTGCATGATTAATATGCAAAATGATCGATAACTTTCTATAGATTTAGCTATTGCATCGAAAATCGACACTAATTCTGGAAAATTGAGCTGGATTTGTTATGTTTTATGTGTTCGGATGCTGAGTTTGTTCACAGTTGCTATTTTCCGATGCTGTATCTGAGATTAGATCCATCTTTAGGACTCACAAATCTCGTGTTCTTGTTCATTGGATATACAAGTTAAGCTTGAACCTCCATGTTTATATTAGTAATGTGTAGTATCATAGTTTCCGGGATTTTCTGTTTGATCATCTAGAGTTCTGTGATAACTTTTTGTAATTATATGACTATGTTTAGTACAGGTATTGGATGCTACAGATAATGAGCCTTGGGGTCCTCATGGTACTGCATTGGCAGAGATAGCACAGGCCACGAAGAAATTGTAATAATGAGCCTCTGGCTTCATTTTTGTGAATCTACTTTGAAATAATTTTTTGATTTTATAGTGGTTAACATGTGCGTTTGCCATATGTTTAGCTCGGAGTGCCAGATGGTTATGAGTGTTTTGTGGACTAGACTAAGTGAGACAGGAAAAGATTGGCGATATGTCTACAAGGTGAGAATCTTCTTGACGTTTTCCTGCGTTATTTGGAAGTTTATAGTTTTAGTCTATCCTGACGTTTTTTTTTTTCTTTTTCTGCCAGGCATTGGCTGTTGTTGATTATCTGATTTCAAATGGATCAGAACGAGCGGTTGATGAGATTATTGAGCATACTTACCAAATATCGGTCAGTATATTTCTCTTTACACATTGATATGCAGTTCTCTCGCGCTGGAGATTGTGTTTTTATTTTTTTTCTGCTGACATGATCTTTGTTTTGTGATTTGTCATCCATCTAGTCACTCACAAGTTTTGAGTATGTTGAACCAAATGGAAAAGATGTGGGAATCAACGTGAGAAAGAAGGCGGAAAACATAGTCGCTCTCTTGAATAATAAAGAGAAAATCTCAGAAATCAGAGACAAAGCAATAGCAAATCGTAACAAGTTAGTTTTTACACAAGTGAAAATAACTGGTTTGTCCATTCTTCTTTCGACTTTGCCTTGAACGGTGTTTTCTGCCTCCAATTAGGTATGTTGGCCTCTCATCAACGGGAATAACATATAAATCTGGTTCGTCAGCTTCATTTGGTGGTAGTTTTCAAAGTGGTTCAAGCAATTATGACAGCTACAAGGATAGGGATTCCAGAGAAGACAAGAATGACTACGAGTCTTTTCAAAAGTCAAGACGTGGTGTTAAAAGTGAGGAGCAAAGCTACACTTCTAAGAAGAGTTTTTCACGCTATGGCAGGTTTTATGTCAACCCCATTCATTTTCTGATGTCCGTTACATTATTTTGGGTATTTTGACTTGGGAGTTTTCTTTTCCAAAGGAGGCTGCTTGTTTGCTTTTCTTTTCTTATTTATGTTTTTGTTTATGACTCATTAGTCTCCTTTTGTGTACCATGTTTCTGATGTCGAGTAAATTAATCTTGCAATCTTGCTCACTCATTTCCAATTCTGAATGTGCAGCACGGACCATGACAATCTATCCAGTGGAAAAAAGTCACCCGATTCTGCCAAACATAGTTCATATGTCTCTGCAGCTCCTTCAAACAACGATGATGATTTTGATGATTTTGATCCACGGGGAACTTCCAGCAATAGTATGTTTCTCTCTACAAGTTTGCAGATTGTTTATCATTCATTGGGGAAAAAGTTGGTTTGATAAACATGTATATATGATAGACGTATGTGCATGTCTTATCTGTATGGTTTTTCTTTTTGGCAGAGCCATCCACAGGCAGTGCCAACAAAGTTGACCTTTTTGGAGGAGATCTGATTGGTGACCTCTTGGATTCTGGGCCAACAGAAACATCTTCCACCAACAACAACGAGAACTTTCAAGAGGCGGACTTGTTTGCTGATGCAGCTTTTGTATCAGCCTCGGCTCAGGGAGCTGAATTTGGGTCACAGACACAGGTGGGCGACTTCTTTCATCTAAGCTAGTATACAGCTTTTAACAATGAAAAATTCCCTTATTAAGTGTCCAGTCATGTGATGCAATTTCGCACTTGACAAAAACGTTCGTTTAATATTCGCTATTGAAGTCTTTCTTTACATCTCACAGTTACTGTTGAATCGTAGACTGATGTGTTTCCGCATTTCTGTTTCTACAGAAAGAGGTTGATCTTTTCTCTGCGTCTGAACCTTCTGTCACAGTTTCTTCAGCTCCTCCGACGGTTGACCTCTTTGCATCTTCTGAGTCAGTTGCAAGCCCAGAAGCCAAGATATCAAAACCCGAGTCTATGGCCACTCCCAACATTGTTGACCCATTTGCTGCAGTTCCTATGGATAATTTTGATGGATCTGATCCTTTTGGTGCCTTCACTTCCCACTCGGCTTCAGTCTCTACAGGTCCACAAGCTCCAACTGTACATGGGAGTGCAACAAACACCACAAGCCCGATGTCTTTGGCAGACTCGAAGCCACAACACTTGCAAAAGAAAGATCCTTTCCAGGTTAAATCTGGAATTTGGGCAGATTCGCTGAGCCGTGGACTGATTGATCTCAATATAACTGCTCGTAAGTCGAAACTTCCTCTTTTGTCAAGAACTCTCTCATGTGACGTGCACTATAAAAAAAATGTTTTGTTTTCTCATTAGATGCAGTCAAACCCAAAAGGTATAGCTGTTCGATTACATTCCAACTAATATTCAAATAGTACATTCTACCAGTCAATATTCTTAGCTCACATAAAGTTCCATTACCATGTAGCTTGTTTGCATTGAGTCAAGACAAATAAATTGTTGGTTATTTCTAAGTCTGATCTTAGTCCTAATTATTTTATTTTCCTTTTTCTTTCTATGTCTGATCTTAGTCCTGATTGTTTTATTTTCCCTGTAACCAGCCAAAAAAGCTTCTCTAGCTGATGTGGGCGTTGTGGGTGATCTGAGCAATGATGAAGGGAACAAAGCATCGGCTGCATCGTACTACTCAGGCTGGTCCATGGGTGCAGGATCTGGGCTCGGTAAAACCGGTCTATACAGTGCACAGCAGCAACAACAACAACAAGCACCTGATATCTCAGATGATTTCTTCTCCAGCCTCAGTAACCAAAGGTACCAATCTGGTGGCTTTAAGCAGTGAAATTGTCTGTGATTTGGTGTTGAGATGAAAAAGCATATTGTAAGTTTTTAATGGGGTTTGTTGTTCTTGCACTTCATTCATGGGACAATCTGGTCGGTGGCTGATGTGCCATTGTTGTTGTGGCATTTACTTTGGGTTTAAATGAGAGATAAGTGTTGTCTTTATGGTTTTTGATAAGAGAGTACTTTTATTATTGGTTTAAGTTTCGTTTTGTTCATAGAACAAAAGTATATGTATCTCCTCCGACTCAACAAAGATTTTTTATCGTGTGTGATTCTTAATCCCAAAGAGACTCCAACTTTCTTCTCAGTTGTCTTATGATTTATTCACATCACATTCACATTGACCAAGTTCATTCTTAATGATTATGTTAACACATCTTATCTTACACAATTTGGTTCTCCGGTCACGAATGAATAAAATATAGATTAATCTTACCTACAAAGAAAATGAGTAGTTCAGACAAAAAAAACAGTCCAACACCAAAATAAAAAATGTCATCTCTTCACTGGTTTCCCAATTTCTTCATCGTTTTCGTCGTCTTCTTCTCCTCACATGGAAGCTCACAAGTTGTACTAGAAGAAGAAGAAGCCACAGTCGTTGGATACGGCTACGTCGTTAGATCAGTGGCCGTTGATTCTAACCGGCAAGTATTGACGGCGAAGCTTGATCTGATAAAACCATCGTCCGTTTACGCACCAGATATTAAATCGCTCAGTCTTCATGTCAGGTCATTATAATCTTCTCTCTCTAATATCCAGAAACTTTATATTTAGCAAGTTTTTCAAATTAATTTAAATGTGCGATAATTTTGGAAAGTTTTCGCCATCATATTATGTATATATAAGTGCAGCTTGGAGACGAGTGAGCGTTTGAGAATCAGAATCACAGATTCTAGTCAACAAAGATGGGAGATACCGGAAACCGTTATTTCTCGTGCCGGAAACCACTCTCCTCGCCGTTTCTTAACGGAGGAAGACGCAGGAAACTCGTCGGAGAACAATTTCTTAGCAGATCCTTCATCGGGCTTAGTTTTCACACTCCACAACACGACGCCGTTCGGTTTCTCCGTCTCCCGACGCTCTTCCGGCGATATCCTCTTCGACACTTCGCCGGATCAATCAGATTCAAACACTTACTTCGTCTTCAAAGACCAATTCCTTCAACTATCTTCCGCGTTACCGGAAAACAGATCGAATCTGTATGGTCTCGGAGAGCACACGAAGCGATCGTTCAGGCTAATTCCCGGTGATACTATGACTCTGTGGAACGCCGACATCGGCAGCGAGAATCCGGATGTTAACCTTTACGGATCGCACCCGTTTTACATGGATGTAAGAGGATCAAACGGCCATGAAGAAGCAGGGACGACTCACGGCGTTTTGCTGCTGAATAGCAATGGAATGGATGTGAAGTATGAAGGACATCGGATTACTTACAATGTGATTGGAGGCGTAATTGATCTCTATGTGTTCGCCGGACCATCGCCAGAGATGGTGATGAATCAGTACACTGAGCTTATTGGAAGACCTGCCCCTATGCCTTACTGGTCATTTGGTAAGAGACATTGCTCTGTTCATTTTGTTTGGTTAAAGTTTAGTCCAAAGCATTATGGGATAATATACTTGTTTGTGTGAATTGAGATGTGTGTTTTGCTTTGATTTTGTGAAGGATTTCACCAGTGTAGGTATGGGTACAAGAATGTTTCAGACCTTGAATCTGTAGTTGATGGATATGCAAAAGCTGGAATACCTCTTGAGGTTATGTGGACTGACATTGATTACATGGATGGCTACAAAGACTTCACTTTGGATCCAGTGAATTTCCCGGAGGACAAGATGAAATCATTCGTCGATACACTTCACAAGAGCGGTCAGAAATACGTGCTGATCTTGGATCCCGGTAACACCCATATACTATCTCTAGTCTCTAGTGTCTTTATCAAATTGATTCAAGACATGAATTTTTTGGGTTCCTTGTAGGTATTGGTGTGGATAGCTCTTACGGGACCTATAACAGAGGAATGGAAGCGGATGTTTTCATAAAAAGAAATGGTGAGCCTTATCTTGGTGAGGTTTGGCCCGGAAAAGTATACTTCCCCGACTTCTTGAATCCAGCTGCTGCAACTTTCTGGAGCAACGAAATCAAGATGTTCCAGGAGATTCTCCCTTTGGATGGTCTGTGGATTGACATGAATGAGTTATCAAATTTCATAACTTCGCCTCTATCGTCTGGATCTTCAGTCGATGATCCTCCTTACAAGATCAACAATTCAGGGGATAAAAGGCCGATAAACAATAAGACAGTACCCGCAACATCTATCCATTTTGGAAACATTAGTGAATACGATGTGCATAACTTGTATGGGCTCTTGGAAGCTAAAGCCACTCACCAAGCTGTGGTGGATATAACAGGAAAGAGACCGTTTATTTTGTCGAGATCCACGTTTGTAAGCTCGGGGAAATACACGGCTCACTGGACTGGTGATAATGCTGCAAAATGGGAGGATTTGGCCTACTCAATCCCTGGAATCCTCAACTTTGGTCTGTTTGGGATTCCAATGGTTGGAGCTGATATCTGCGGGTTTTCACATGATACCACCGAGGAATTATGCCGTCGATGGATCCAGGTAGAGTGATTAATTCTCAAACATAACCTGTAGATTTTTTTCCTGAGTTCATGATCTAACTCTGGCTCTTAGATAATCAGCTTGGAGCTTTTTACCCTTTTGCAAGAGACCATTCGTCCCTTGGTACCGCCAGACAAGAACTATACCTCTGGGATTCGGTTGCTTCTTCTGCAAGAAAGGTTCTCGGTCTCAGAATGAGACTGCTCCCACATCTCTACACATTGATGTACGAGGCTCATATCAGCGGCAACCCGATCGCGCGACCACTCTTCTTCTCGTTTCCTCGAGACACTAAAACCTATGAGATCGATTCCCAGTTTTTGATTGGTAAAAACATAATGGTTTCTCCTGCGCTGAAGCAAGGGACGGTGGCCGTGGATGCATATTTCCCTGCTGGAAACTGGTTCGATCTATTTAACTATTCCTTTGCCGTTGGTGGAGATTCTGGCAAGCACGTTAGGCTTGATACTCCCGCTGATCACGTCAACATTCATGTTCGAGAAGGTAATAGTATATTCTTTGATAGCCAGTTTTTAATAACCAAAGTTGAGCTTGAACTGAGTTTGGTTTAACTTTGTGAATAGGTAGCATTGTGGCTATGCAAGGAGAGGCATTGACGACTAGGGACGCCAGAAAGACACCGTATCAGCTTCTAGTTGTAGCCAGCCGGCTTGAGAACATCTCCGGGGAACTGTTTCTCGATGACGGAGAAAACTTACAGATGGGAGCTGGAGGAGGAAACCGTGATTGGACTCTCGTGAAGTTCCGGTGCTTCGTGACAGGAAAATCTGTGGTACTGAGATCAGAAGTGGTGAACCCAGAGTACGCGTCGAGAATGAAATGGAGCATCGGGAAAGTGACGTTTGTTGGGTTTGAGAACGTGGAGAGCGTGAAAACGTACGAGGTTAAGACAAGTGAGAGATTAAGGAGTCCGAGAATCTCTCTAATTAAGACGGTTTTGGACAATGATGATCCGAGGTTTCTCAGTGTGGAGGTTTCTAAACTGTCGTTGCTTATTGGGAAGAAGTTCGAGATGAGATTGAGATTGACTTAAAGAGGTATATAAACCCAATATTAATGGGAAATTGTGGATGCTTAATGAATAAAAGGAGTGAAGAAGAGTCATCAAGTAAAGAAAAGAGATTTCATGATTGTATAAACTCCAAATCACTTAAAGAAATGCGATTTTATAAACTCAAAATCAATTGTAAATAGTTTGGTCCATTATTTACTACTCCAAATAATAGTGTTTTTGAAGGGTTCAGATATCATCAAAAAGGTTTTTTTTCTTCTTATATCATATCATAGATATTTTCCATTCTCCTCTCCAATTCGTTAGATTTTTTTTCTTTCTGAAAAATTATTAACAGCCTTATGTGTGGTTTGCCGAAAAGGAAAAGAACATATTTGTACATTTTTCATTCATATGGCCACAAATCTTTCTCATTAACTGTTGGCTTAATTTTAAGATCTCGTTAACTCAAATTTCTAAACAATCAAAAGATATAGAACCACTTTAATTAGATTTTATCTAATACTAGTTGATTAAATTTAAAATTTCTGATAACATCCTTTATTAATGTAATAAAATTAAAAAGGAAACCAAATCAGAAAAAAAAAAATGAACGTCATGATCTGATTCCGATATAACCCAAAAAGTCTACGCGGTCTAGTCTAACGCAAAAACAGTTTCGGCGTCTTCCTCACTTTACTTTTCAATCTCGTCTTCTCCATTAATCATCTCTCTCTCACGGATTCGTAACTTAATCTCAGTGCTTCTCCGTCATCTTCGCATTATTGCTTCTCACGTCGCTGTAAGCTCGACACGTGGATTATTCCTCTGTTTTTTTTTTCCCTTTTCGTGAAGATTCGTTTCCAGTATCTGTGAAGACTTGATGGAGTTAGTTTCTTAAAGTAGCTCCCTCTTAGATCCGAGTTTCGATTTGCTTGAAGAATCAGTGATTGAATCAACTAGATACTATCGATTTCGGTTGATTTATATTGAATACTTGCCTGACTTTTGTTGATTCTGTCTTGCTGGTGAAGTCTCAAGCTACTTCGTGGAACTTCGTGATTAGAGGAGGAGATCTAGAGTTCTAGTTTTAGCAATTCATTGACTTCCGATTTTGCCAGAATCATTCAAGTGTTAGGCTTAGTTGATTCAGATTCAGAACATAGCTTTAGATCACGTTAGAAGCAGAATCATAATCTGCAAATCGGTTGTTTAGATTGCTGCTACTAGAAATTGGTATTAGCTTTTGTTAGTGTTAAGGATGCAGAATAGGATTGTACAGTTGGAAGAAGGAAAAGAAAATGGAATTCCGATTGTTCGATCAGGGCAGTATAAGGGATTTCCGTCGAAACTGCTACTTCTGTTAGGGTTTTTTCTTGCTTTTTCTGTTACTGTCTTCATCATTAGTGTATCTACAATCAAGTTTTCTGGTATACAAAGTGTAGTAACCACAGTGACTTCTAGCTTTGTGCCTTGCCCTGAGGAGGAACCGAATAGTTTGAGTAAATGGATACAGCCTCCTGCGGTTCTGATGCATAACATGAGTGATGAAGAGCTCCTTTGGCGTGCTTCTTTTTGGCCTCGGAGAAAAGAATATCCGTTTGAACGGGTTCCAAAGATTGCGTTTATGTTCTTGACTAAAGGCCCCTTGCCACTTGCTATGCTTTGGGAGAGGTTTCTCAAGGGTCATAAAGGGCTTTACTCGGTTTACCTTCATCCCCACCCATCTTTTACAGCCAAATTTCCAGCTAGCTCTGTTTTCCACCGGAGGCAGATACCGAGCCAGGTCTGTTTCTTTTAATCCTCTTCTGTTACATGGATACCAATTACATATAGTATGAGAAAATGGAGCTCTTGGATTAAACTTGGTTTCATTAGAAGTCTTTTTGGCATATTGCCTCGACAGCCTTTTTGGATGTGATGTAGTCATTCCTATTGAAATATATAACTGTTCATTGAGTGATTATTTTACATTAAGTGTTAGAAAATGTAACTCTTGAATCAAACTTGGTTTCTTAAGTAGTCTTTTGTTCAAGCAGTTTTTCTGATCATTTCTAAGCTAGTTGGTTACGTACTTGATTTGATTGTAATTTGGATCATCTGCATTATTGTGCAGGTTGCAGAATGGGGGAGAATGTCTATGTGTGATGCAGAGAAGCGGCTTCTCGCCAACGCGCTGCTCGATATCTCCAACGAATGGTTTGTTCTCGTCTCAGAGTCATGCATTCCACTCTTCAACTTCACAACCATCTACAGCTACTTAAGCCGATCAAAACACAGCTTCATGGGTGCTTTTGATGACCCTGGACCGTTTGGACGTGGCCGCTACAACGGGAACATGGAACCTGAAGTTCCCCTTTCCAAATGGCGAAAAGGGTCTCAATGGTTTGAGGTTAACAGGGACCTCGCAGCTACCATTGTCAAAGACACATTGTATTACCCGAAATTCAAAGAGTTCTGCAGGCCTGCTTGCTATGTGGACGAGCATTACTTCCCAACGATGTTGACAATTGAGAAACCAACGGTCTTGGCTAACCGAAGCTTGACATGGGTGGACTGGTCGAGGGGAGGGCCCCACCCAGCTACATTTGGGCGATCTGACATTACAGAGAAGTTCTTTGAAAGGATCTTTGATGGAAGAAACTGCAGTTACAATGGTGGCAACACTTCCATGTGTTATCTCTTTGCAAGGAAGTTTGCTCCGAGTACTCTGGAGCCTTTGCTTCACATTGCTCCCAAGGTTCTCGGATTTTGAGTAGTTTAGTAATGTCTCTCTGAACCTCTTGACATCAAATAGAGAGATCACGAAGTGGGTGTGATATGGATTCTGTGGGAGATTTTACACCGATATTATTTTATTTTGTTTGTTGTGATATTAGTTTGGAAGAAATGAGATTTTAGTAGAGAGAAAATAGGTTGCACGACAGGATCCAGTCATATGTAAACTTTATATTTTAAAGAATTACTATGCAAAGATCAGTTTTTCTTTCGGATATACTCTTGTGCACTATTGAATCACAAATTTCTATTCTTGTGTCTGATTTATCCGGATTGTTCAGTCCTAAATCATTTGACCGTTGTGCCTAAACTGTGTTTATATGTCTCTAACTCATTTTCTTTTATTGTAACAAGTTGAGAGGATAAAATCGTTTTTATGTTAGTTCTAGAGTATTCTTGTCTCTTAACTCATTTTTTATTATTCTAACAAGTTAGAAAAACGAACAAACCTCTTCTTAACATGGATTATACATAAAAAGCTAGTATTGGTAAATTGTTTACCGACCTGAAAACAAAAGAAAGAAATTGCTTACCGACCAAGATTTTGGGGCTTTGAATGTGAAACCATAAGACCATAACTAAATGACAATGGGAACACAAACATAGCCAGGTGGAGAGACACACTTTTACACCTAATCGAAGTTTCTCGAAGCCCTCAAGAGCCTGCCAACGTCTACCATCTGTCTTTTTTTCCCCTCTTTTTAGAAAACAATAAAGTTATTCTTTTTTGGCAATTAATTAAAGTATGTGAAAAGGTTTCATTTGAGGTAAAGAAGGTTTCAATTCTATTATTTAGAATAGAATATGTTCTTTAGGATAGAAAGAAAGTCCACAAAATCCACCATCTTTTATATTTTTTTTTTAATAATTTCATCTTTTTTTCTCTTCTCAAAAAGTAATTTCATTGTTTTCCTTCAAACTGACTATTTCTATTAATTAAAGGAGAAATATCCACCCATTCAATTAAATTGTGTCACATTTTTTCTCCAATATATAAAAATCAAATCTATATGGTTTTAAATGCTATTTATAGTTATTGAGAAACAAAGCAATTTTGTAAAATTATCATAATCATTAAAAGAAATGAAATATATATAATACTCCTAATCAATTCAAATTAATTATTGAAAAACATGTTTTGTTTTAATATTTCCACCGTTTCCTTATATTCTAATGTTTTCAATATCATTTAGATCTTCTATAATTCCAAAAATAGAAAAAGAGAGTAATCCATTCTTCTTATAAAAATTTTCTTTTTAAAACACCTTGGTTTGTTTACCAAACAATAACATAATTGCTATTTGCTTACCAAGTTCTAAAATTCCCTTAAAATGTAAAATTAATCAACATTGCTTCGAGATATCAAAGACTAGGCTTTTTTGTCTCAACGAAACGTCGTCGTATTTCAAAAAGCTCATTTTAACATTAGCCGTTACACGAACCATGTGCAAAAGAAATGGTCCCCACTCCCAACAAATACAAGTCTGCGCATCTTGGCCGTTTCCTTCACGGAACCGCGTTTGCCGTCACTGTTAAAAAAATAGACAGCTCATCAAATTCTCCACGCGCCAACAGACCAGACCGTTGTGCCTTTTTAGCTCAGAGAGTTAGATCCACGCGCCTCGTTGAGCGTTCACAAAAATTCCCTCATAAAATATCCTCAAACGGCGCCGTAACGGAGAAAGATGACCTGTCGAAATCTCAGTGAATACGCGGAGCAATATCAACCGTCGATTATCAAATCCCAGCTGGAAAAATCTGGGCATCTAAACCAACTAAACCGGGCAGCTTCACATCTGCCCGACCTCTTTATAAACCCCTCACCACATTTCATTATAGAAAACCCTCGAGCTTAAGCAAATTCAAAGCAACACTAAAAACCCTAGCCTCTCTCTTTATCTCTCACTACAAATCTCTACTACTATTTGAAATGGCGATCTCTAAGGCTTCCATTGTTGTTGTCATGATGGTGATCATCTCCGTCGTTGCTTCGGCTCAATCTGAGGCACCAGCACCAAGTCCTACATCTGGATCTAGTGCGATCTCAGCGTCTTTCGTCTCTGCTGGAGTTGCAGCAGTCGCGGCTCTTGTTTTCGGCTCTGCTCTTCGGATCTAAATTACTGTGATGGTGATTTCGTACAGAGATTGTTTTTGCAGCTTATGATTATGATTATTATCGGGTATAGGCCATTCATCATTTCATTCGTCGTCTCGTGTGTATTCCGAAGCTTATAGATCTCATTTCTATTTGGCTCTCTTCTTCTTCTGTCTTAATCTTCATATCTGTATGAGGATATTATTATTATTTCTTTTAGAGAGTATTTCTGGTTTGTGATTTTCTAGACGATTTATTATTATTAGTTATGTGATATGGTTTTTGATATGATATATGGATCTTATTCTATTTATTTATAATGATTTTTCTTTTATTCTTCGCATCTGCTTCTGCTACGTTTCACAAATCCTGGAGAATCAGAATATATTCCAACGCATTAAAATCGAATAAATCCAACTCAAATTGAACATTAATTCAAAAGCGAATTTGAGAAACTATTTTATTATTTCTTGGAATCGAATTCTAAACAATCTGATCCAAATTAGAAATTATACGATCGGTACTAAGTTACGAAATTTGTTACCTGTGCGCGGTTCAATTTCGCTTTCCAGCTACATTTTGGTTTTCTTGTATGAACTTTGAAACTTTGAAGTAGAGGCGTTACTTCATGATCTGCATCGTTTGAGATTTTCAAAAGTAAAATTACAGTCCAAGTGTCAATTTCTCCTGTTTTCAGCTGAAGAGTTAGAGAAGCGATACAAAAGCTTGAGCTTTCGTTATCAGGTATGAAGAAAAAATGATGTTATTAAGTCGTCGTCCCTTAAAGAAGATTTAATAACGGAATTAAGTTTTCTTAGTAGACGCCAATTTTGGTCAAGATTGAGAAAAAAGTTGTAGACTTATTTGATGACTTTTGTTGGCAGAAATTACAAGTTGTTGAAGCTTTTTCACACGTTAAAGAACAATCAACGGCTCTGATTAGTATCGACATAGCACATATGTAACACTTAGGATATGTAACGTGTTGTGTAGCTACGTTGGGTTTTCATAGTTTACCTAATCCTGCTTTAGAAGTGCCTTTGGATTAGCTTTAGGTTATTTGTGTGTTTACTTCCATTAAATATTAATGCATCATTTTAAAAACACTCTCTATTCTCTAATCAACTTTGCACTATGGAGCACCCAAATTGCTACAAACCTGGGTCTGTCGATTTCAACTTACCGGATCTTAAAAGCAAATAAGTACAATTTTAAATGCAATAGTTCTACCTTCACATGATTCACCGTTTGGTTTTGAGGTGTTTATGTATTTATTTGGCTTATGATTGGTTTCTTTACTTTGTAAGCCACCTGTTATTATTATTTGCAAAATGTAACTAGAAAAATATAACTGGGCTTTCATATCACCCGTTTACTAGGCCCATTGGGTATATATTATCTGACTCAATTACTCAAAGTTGTTATATCGTTGACCAAGTTTAGATATTAATAAAATAAAATTCGTTGGTATATATAAAGGTTTCAGAAATTGATTCTGGCGGAGAAGAAAGAAAAAGCAGAGGAATCTCCATGGAGAACAATCCACAGATACGATCATCAGATTATCTTCCTGAAGATCTGATCGCACAGATTCTCGTGAAGTTGCCGTCGAAATCCGTAGCCAAGCTCATCGTCGTCTCGAAACTGTGGTCTTCTATAATCCGCAGCAGATCTTTCATCGATCTTTACTTGGAACGATCTCTGACTCGTCCGTGTTTACTCTTCTCATTCCACCGTGAGAACCGCAGGTTCTTCCACTCAATCTCTCAGGAAGCAATCTCTGAGGAGGCAGCACCGGAGTGTTCTTACACTAATACATCAAGCTTTCCTCTGAGTCTTGATAGGCGTCTCCCTCCAATAAGTTACAACGTTTGTACACCGGTACGCGGCTTGATCTGCTGTCAAGATTTGGATAAGGTGGTGGTTTCGAATCCTAGCACTGGCCAATTCTTGGTTTTACCAAAACTCAACACTAGGAGAAGACGAATATCAAGATTCTTCGGATACGATCCCATTGAAGATGAATACAAAGTCTTGTGCATGACGGTATTGCAAGTTCCTTCCAATTCTGAACCCGTTGTGAGCGAAGAGCATCAAGTTTTCACTCTAGGAGGAGCTGAGAAGAAGAAAGAAGCAGCATGGAGAATGATCACATGTAAGGTTCCACATTGTCCTGCAACGCAAGGGATATGCATTGACGGTGTTGTTTATTACGGAGCTTGGTCCAACAGTAAAAACAAAGGATTTCTAATTGTGGGCTTTGATGTGAGGTTGGAAGAGTTTATTCTTGTTAAATTACCCGATGGCGTCATAAATTTTAGTAGTGATACTGAATTGGTGAACTACCAGAGGAAGCTAGCTTTAGCAAATCACTCATATAAGGGTGAATTTGAACTGTGGGTTTTGGACAAACAAGAATGGTCAAAGATCTCAGTTGTGGTTCCTTCTTGGAATGATTTAGTTGGAAGAAGCTTGTTCTATTGCAGAGGTGCCATTAGTTCCGGCGAATTCATATTCACACCATTGCTTTCGGCTTGGGCGTCCGTTATTATCATTTACGATCGCAAGGAAGAAATCGCCAGGAGAGTTGAGATTGAAGGAATTGAAGATCGTCCGCATTATATGAGAGTCTTCTTGGATCATGTAGAGTGTCCTATCTTTCTCTAAAGGAATTCGTATAGTCTCTGTTCAGTTTTCATAAGGCCCCGAATTAAGATCTGTTCTTTTTGGAATTGAAATTTCTCATCTCCCATTTGCATAGTCTCTTTGATATAATACAATGATTTTGGTTATATTTAGAGGATACGATAAAAATTTAGACAAAGTTTCTTTCATGGTGGTTTTTTCATTGTCAACAAGGTTATCAAATTGGTGTATTGATGATACTTGGCACATAATTTAAAGATAAATTCAGTAAATTAAACATTGTCAGCAAGTTGCTCAGCAGATATGACAAGTGTTATGCTAGAATCTATTTCATTACTCTTGATTGTTTAATCAAAAGAGAAAGGGTATGTTTGATATAAGCATAAAAATTGAAGGGTTTATATGAAATTACTAAAGAAAAAAAAGAAAGGATGTATTTGATGTAAGCATAAAACATCAGGGGTTTTTATGCAAATTACCAATAAAAAAAAAAAGGAACGCGAAGGAACCAACGAGGGTTTTTGTTAGTTCACCGTTGTTTGTCTCAAACTCGGCCAAATCTCTGAAAACTTGAATTTGGATATTTGTCATCGCATAGATCGATTCCTCTTGCGGAGAAATGCAATCGATTCGTGGCAGTACAAGGTTGCTTCAGAGGCATCGTTTCTCCATCTCCAACACTCTTCGTTTCACTTCTTCTTCTTCTACTTCGTGTGGAAGCTGGTCTGAAAATGAATCAAGGAGGCTAGGGTTTGATTCTTTCCCTTGTACCAGAGCTGCGACATATCTCATTAGCTCGTTGAAAAATGCCGGTATTTCCTCTTCGGCGATACCTGTAAGCCACTTTCCTTCTCTCTATCTTGGTTTAAGATTGTCTTTATTTCGTGTGGAGTTGTAGAAATGTAGAGGAGGTTTGATTGGTAATGGATATCTAATGTCAAATTGGTTTGAAAATCGCAAGTAGTGTAAAAAAACGGAAACTTTGCTGTTGGGTTTGTCTTGCAGAATACTGATGAGTGTAGTCACTCTCCTAGCTTCAGATTCCACTGATCTCATCTTACAAAAATCAAATTTTGCTCAGAGATCACTAAGTAGACAATGGTGGGTGATAGATAAATCAATGATCTTCTTTGTCTTAAGCTTTGTTACCTGTTTTCTTCATAAGCTCTTTGCTGTTTTACTTGCGCCTCTCCTCTTGTAGTAGTAAGAGTTATGTGTATATAGAGGAACCAGCTTTGTGCTGTTGTTATTTGTTTTCAGCTTTGATTCAAGTTTTATGGTTTCACAAGTTCTACTTTATATGTTTTCTCTATGTTGGGGTCACAGTGATATCTATCTAGATTAGGCTTCTGTATGTTTAAGATGTTCTTGGGAATTTTTTTTTGGCAGAAACAAAACTCTACTTATTCGTCGAGGTGTTTTTCCACCACTGGAGATTCTGTTCAAGGATCCCCTGAGACAGATTGTGTTGTGCCTCAGAGAATCAAGTTTAAGCGGCTTGATAAAACCGCTAAGCATATAATGCAGGTACTACAATTCAAACTAGACAACTGTCATGGATAAATCATGTCATGTTTTACCTATGTCATAATCTTCTGCAGATTGTAGACAAGGAAGCAGTTGAGGAAGTGAGAACTCTTAGAGAGATTCCAGAGATAAAGCCTGGTTACATTGTGCAGCTAAAAGTGGTAAGTACAGTTGGCCTTAGATTGTAAGTGAAACCTTTTATCTTCTAAGTGAAACCTTTCATAGGCTTGCCATTTACTTTGTTTGTACAGGAAGTCCCTGAGAACAAGAGGCGTGTATCAATTGTAAAAGGCGTCGTTATAGCAAGGCGTAATGCTGGTCTTAACTCAACATTTAGAATAAGAAGGCTTGTGGCTGGAGTGGGCGTTGAATCCATGTTCCCCTTGTAAGTACTTTTGTATATTTCTCTCAAACTTTGTATATGATCATTAAGAGGCATTATGATAACTCAAGCCACCATGTTTTGTGTGTTCTCTTTGCCTTTGTCGTGGTAAAAACTGATGTGAGTGAGGGTGTTTGGTGACAGGTATTCCCCAAACCTGAGGGAGATTAAGGTGGTGGACAAGAAGAAAGTAAGAAGAGCCAAGCTTTATTACCTCAGGGACAAGGTGAATGCTCTCAAGAAGCATTAACAACCTTAATAAAAAGCAGTCTACTCTTGTCTTAAACAATTTTCGATGGTTTTAGTTACACTCCGTCAGAAGGAGACGATTTGGCCTAGTTGTGTCAAATATTGAATTCGTGTAATGGAGAATCTCTTCAATCTTCTTAATAAGTTTGTTTGCTTATTATCAGTTATCTCCAGTTTCGTGATAACGAAGTTAGCATATATCAAGTTAGTAAAAAATTATGTTTCTATCAAAGAGAATTTTTTTAATAAAACAAAATATTTTTTCTGCAGACGTCTGTAGGAAAAAAAAAACGTTTTAAAACGTTAGAAAATGGTGCTACTAAACAGTTTTATAATTAGTGTTAAACCGGAAAAACGGTTTATTTCCCCACGAGAAGTATGACATCATAACAGATAGAGCCCAAACTATGACCACGATTCAGATGTCCCCGAAAAAATACTTCTCAATCTATATCTCTCCAAATCGATAGTTTTCATCTATTTCCCCATAAATCTGGGTTTAATCGGTTTACGAACCAAACCCGATAAAAACCACTCAAACCGATTTCAAACCACTTGCATGTCAAACCTTTTTGATTTAGAGAGTTTTAATAACCAACACAAAAAAAAAAAAAAAAAAAATGACAAAATTACATACCCTTCCTTCGTCTCTTCCCTTCTTCATTCTTCCCTTCTCATTTTTTTTCTTTTTTCTTTTCTTTTTCTTAATTCAGATTGAAAACTATAATTTAACAAAGAACTTCATGATCCTCTCAGTTTTAAAGAAGAGATATTTAACAAAGCATTTTAAACACATTAAGTGCTAAACATTGACCAAAAACTCGAATTCTAAATCTGAAACACATCTAAGTGTTTCGTGTCCAGCTTGAGAAATCTAGCTTGCGAAACTCGAATCTGAAAGTTATGAGGGGAAGAAGAATAAGAGATCTGGTTTTGAGACTCCTTTTGCTACTTCGATTTTTGTGAAATTAAAGGGTACTTAGATCTGAACGATTTTGATGATGAGGAGGTAGAATATGAATCAATAAGCCCAAAAAAATGACAGATGTGATGCAAATGATTCTTTGCTTCTTGATAGCCACTGTTTTTAATTTCTCCATTAAAATACTAATTTTGACATTTTTATGATACGGATAAACATAGTTCTCTAAATCGATTTAAATCGGATTCATAATTGAATTTAGAATTTGGGTTCATAATTGAATTTGAAACACAAATCCTATTTTGTTGCTGGTGAAGCAAATCAGAGTCCAAAGATGAAGGAAGAAGGAAGAAGGAAGAAAAAGGAACAAGAAAACCACGTGTTTTTATAAAAATAAATAATAATAATTCATTTATTTTTTTACCAAAAAAAATAATTCATATTTAATTTTGAAATCTGGTTTTCTTTGGTTATAATTGGGTTTAGTTTCTTAAAAAGTCGGTTAAATAAATAGTAAACCGACAAAACCAAGTCTTGTGGGTTTATAGATCTAGAACTATTACTTCGAGGAGATTTAGATATTAAATTTTTGTTTCAGGGAGAAATAGATATAGAACTATTTTTTCGGGGATAAGTAGCTCGCGGTCATAGTTTGGGCTCTATCTGTTATGATGTCATACTTCTCGTGGGGAAATTGACCGTTTTTCCTGTTAAACCCTAATAGAGTTTCTCTCTGTGTATAATTTGGTTTAGTTTATAAATTAATTAAGAGTTACGAACCCGACCCGACCCGACCCGGCTCCCCGGCCCCGTTATCTCTCATATTAATTTCTCTCAAAGAGCAGAAGCTTCTTCTTCGATATCTTCTTCGTGTAGTTTCGTCTCTAATTGTAAGTAAGTTTTGTTCTCTTACTCTTGTATCGATCCCGAAGTAAAGATATCGAATGAACCTAATTGTTTCTCCGCTCTATTGCATAAACCTTTACGTAGATCCTATTATTAGATTTGGAGTCGAAATTTATTGTTTGGGTAATGAAATCAAATTATGCAATCGTTGCTTCAAGTAGAAACACTTTAATTTTTGAGGGATCGGTACCAAATTTCTCAGATTTAGTTTTGCATATCAAAGTGCGTATTGGTTTTTCTTGTTTGTGATGTAGCTCAAATTGTCTAGGGTTTTCCAGAAGATTAGTTTCTGGAACGGAATTTGTGTTGTTAATAGTCTTATGATTTTGCTATTGAAGGTGATTTTTTACATTGCATCAAAATGTCTAATAAGAAGAAGAAGACTCGTAGCGGTTACTTGAAGAAGTCATCACAAGGAGGAGACAAACCTGAGATACAGCCAAGGAAACTAGTTCCAAAACCTGGTAAATTTGGGAAAGAGATTGATGATATCTTTGCTGTGATATATCAGAGGACGCCAGAGGTCCAAGTTCCTGAGTCGAGAGAGGTTAGAGCAGAGATTGCAAAGAAGAAGAGGAAGAGGAATGAGCTTAATGTTGGGGTCAATAACACCACGGAAAGCCGACCCAGGATGAGAGGACCCAAGATGAGAACTCTCAATAACGACACGGAAAGGCAACCCAGGAAGAGAACTCCAGAAGGGTTTCGAGTGTACAAGGAAGAAGAAATTGGTTTCAACAGGACTGATGCTGGTGGTACTCGTCTTTGTCCCTTTGACTGTAATTGTTGCTTCTAAATCTTCTTAAACCAGTTTTGATCCTTTTGTTTTATGGTGCCAAGGGAGATTAAACTCGGTCTGGTGTTAATGGATGTATGAACTCAGTTTATAAGTTATAACCAGATTTGTTGTTGTTGTTCATGGTTGATGAGAAAAAATACATTTTACTTTCTATCCAGTTTGCTACTAGTCTGATGAAATATCTGTCTGTTTGTATGTTGATGACTAGCTTGTTTTGGTTCAGTCTCATGTAAGATCTCAAATTAAGATCAGTCCTTTTTGGTATACTCTCTTTTTGATATCATGCAATGGTTTTGTCGTGAACTCGCAAGCTTCAGTTTTCTTATTTCGTTATATTTCGGATAGAACCAAAGCAGCTTCTGCACATTTTTTCTTTCATGGTTTTGTTGATTTACAGCTATACTCTCCATCGAGCTTGGTTCTCTATTCAAAACAAAATTTTCGATTTGGACTAACGACTGATTTAACCGAAATTCGTATATACTAACATTTGTTGTAGTAGTATAGTAGTTAAATCAATCATTTTAATATTCTCCATTACTTTCAGAATTTGGGATATTACAAGCTTTAGGCTACACACACTCGTGTATATAAATATATGTAGATATTTAGCAATAGTCAGCTTATAGCTGAAAACTGGTAGATTTATAATAAAAGAACTCAGACAACAAACATCTTATGTTTATTAAGTTTCCACAACAAATTTAGAAACACACTCCTTTACATGGCATCTCCACCACAAAGAAACATGCAATGAAACGTCCACGATTTATTAGCCCCAAACTTTGATAAAAATGTCTGAAAAAGTCCCTTTCACGGTTGGAGGAAGGATTTGAAGCTCACTTGTTCCACCAATGCAAGAAATCCTTGCGCCTGTTGATTTTCTTCTGAAGCTGGAGTAGTCCATAGAGCAAAGCCTCAGCGGTTGGTGGGCACCCAGGGACGTAAATGTCGACTGGGACAATTCTGTCACATCCTCGAACCACCGAGTAGGAGTAATGATAGTATCCACCTCCGTTGGCACAACTTCCCATTGAAATCACCCACCTTGGCTCAGGCATCTGGTCATAAACCCTGTGATTGTATTCAGACATTAGAAGTTAGAATTTCACACGGGATAAACAAGAACAGAACTTTCAAATCTTTTGAGTTGATCCACATACACAACTTCTCTCAGTTCTACCAGATCAAGACTGATTTCTGAACATATCTCTTAAAACTAGTTTCTCACTAATAGTTCATTCAGTATAAAAACTAATCTAGACCAACTTATAAAGCTGTCAATTATTCCTCAAATGCATCGAAAATTTGCTCATCACAATGGTTGATGTTTTGAGAACTTGTGGTTCCTTGTGGCTATTAGATTGACTTGGGATATTTTCTTTCTCTAGTTTTTGGGCGTAAAGACATCGTTAGTATAAAAATCAGCTGGCAAAAACCATAGACAAGCATTTCTTAACAGCATGAATCTAATTTGAAGAACATAAGTTCTGCTGTTTAATGAAGGCTTCATACATCAAACAAGAAAAATAGGAATCTCTTAACTGTGTGGGATATCAATTTCCTATAAAAACACACCTAGCAGAAACCATGTGCATGGGGTCTCAGATTCTAACCAAGCAAAGTCATCACACGAAATTCCAGCAGTCAACAACACAACCAAGCAAAGTCATCACGCAAGATTCTAATCAGTCAACAGAAGGAACTACAAATTAGGTAAATGCAAACATCGTAACAATGAATCTCCAACCTCTTATTAGTAAGACAAAGTTTGATAAATCCAAGCATGATAGGTGAAAGGACACTAAAACATGTTTCCCTAATGAACACCAAGCTAGAAAATCTGAAATTCCCATCTCCCCACAAAAGACGAGCACAGAGCTTACATAAAAAGAGATATATCACTCCACCACATTTATTCATCCCTTAATGTTAGAACGCTCCCAGTTTCATGAAATTCGAACCAAAAGCTTCAAGAATACTTGGTAAATCAGAGCTAGACAATGAATACGAACTGTACAGCTTCCCAATTCAGTCTTATATTCATACAACAATTCTAAAATTTTCACAGACCTAGCAAAATAATCAGAAAAACATGAACCCTAAAATCGCCGGGAAAGTATAATTTCCAATCGAAGCCCCCAATTATATCCTCCGAAAACCTAATTTAGGGGCCTATCAAGCAGAAAACACACAAACTGAAAAAAGAACAAATCTTCCCACGACAAAACTATATCCGAGATCCAAAGAGATAAACCAGCCGTTAATTCCATGGGAAAGGAAGAGATAGAGAGAGAAAGAGAGAGAGACGTACTTGCGAAGAGCCGGAGCCATCTTATTGGTAAGAGTCCCGGCGACAATCATACAATCAGACTGGCGAGGACTAGGTCTGAAGATGATACCGAATCGATCGAGATCGTAGCGAGCAGCACCGGTATGCATCATTTCGACGGCGCAGCAAGCGAGACCAAAGGTCATAGGCCAGATCGATCCCGTACGAGCCCAATTCATGAGATCATCGACCTTGGAGATCACAAATTCGGCCGCTTTAGAGAGACCAGGAGGAGGAGGGGAAGTCGAAGGAGGACCAGGTCTGGTGTAGGAAGTCGGTGATGTGGAGGGAGATAGAGCGGGAAGGGATGTGTGGAGGTGAGAGACCGAGGCAGCCGCGGCGGCGCGTTGAGATTGGAGGAGGAGAGGGAGGCGCGTGGCGGTGTTGCGCGTAATCATCGCCATTGAGATTGTCTCTCTGAGCTTTTTTTTTTTTCCTCTCGTCGTGGAGTTGTGTTAACCAAACGACTCAACATTTACTAAAAACAGGTGGAGAAGTATTTATATGAATCGTATCATTTTTTTTTCACCTTGTGATTTTTTTTATTTCTTTTACTTTTTTTTTACAGTATTTGATCCATTACATAAAATAATTATTTTACTTTATGTTATTTGCCATAACTTCTCTTGTAACTTTGTCATTACAAAAACTATTTAGACAAAAAAATTATCAAAACTTAAAAGTATTAAGGTTTTGATTATGGTTGTGACTTGTGACTATATCAGAAAATGGAAAGAAAAAAAAGAAGTTCAAATAGAAAATTTATATTTTGATATTGAAATGAAGAAATCACGTGATATTGAAGAATGGCATAGACTCCGAGTAGTAACATCGCAATCGCATAATAACTTAAATCGCAAAATTAAATTTTGTGAAACAAAAATAGCTAAATAAAAATTGTAAAATAAAAAATATCATCATAAAATAAAAATATATATTCACTTATTTGTATAATGAGTTATTATTAATATTTTTTAGACGGAAACGCAAATTTTACGTTTTTGTGTATTTAGTAAACATTATAAAATTCTTTTGATTGGTAATCTTTTTGCATAATCTTATTGCATTCTACCATTATATGTGTTATCAAGAGCCATAAATGACCAAGTCTTATAACATTTTCTCTCATTATTTTTTCTGAATAAAATTAGCTTAGCAAATTTTCGAAATTTTCATTTATCCACACTTCATAAAATACTTTTTTTTTAACAAATTTTCTAATGTATAATGTGTTATCTCCTTAATGGTATTGCCAATATTGCCATAATGAAAATAAAATAAAATAAATAACTATAATGCGATAAGTGAACTCAATTTGAAAATGTAATGTAACAAATTTTAAGTTTTTAACATTGGGATTCCCTCTCTTTATTCGCCCCCTTTTCTTTGAATTTCATATTTCTCGCATAGCCATAGGGTTTCTCTATTTCCCTTCCAACTTCCCAAAATTCAAAATCTCTTCTCTGTCACCGGAATTTCCCAAAATGCAACCTCCGATTTGCAAACCCAGACCTCAAAGTCACCTTGAATTTCTGAAACCGCTTCTCAATGACTCGATCAAGCAGCTATTGGTACAGTACCGGAGCGGACGAACCAATTTCTCCGATTTCGACTCCATCTTCACTCGTATTCTTAACGATCTTCCCGAACCACCACCTCTCGAACTCGTCTGGTTCTACTCCGCCATCAGATTCTACTCTTCGAAGTTAGCTTTCCGGGATGATTCCGTTAGGTTAACTTCGAGTTTCTTCCAGCTGCTAGTTTCGTTTTCCGATTCGTTTTCCGGCGTTAAGAAGGTAGCTCTGTTATCTCCCGTTGTTTACCAGTTGAGTCATTTGGTTAATTCTAGGAGGAGAGACGCTTTGAGCTTGTTAGAAGGGATTGTGAGCTATATTAGCATGTACTGTGTCGAGGAACCTGGAGATGAAGATGATGATGTGTTGATGGTCTCTGGTTTCAGTTTTGCTGATTTGAGTCGAGTTTGGATTGTGGATGAAGTGGAAGATAATTGTAGAGTTGAGGATTGTTTGGAGATCTTCATGCCATTTGTTAGTGAAACTTTGCGTAAAGAGATGGATTCTGAGTCCTGTCGCGTTGGTTACTTAGCTGGAATCGTCGCTTCTCAGGTGTTCTTGCTTAGTTTGTGCTCGAGGTTTGATTTGGAGTTAAGTAGATACGAGCTAGAAAAAGATCTACGGGAATTTGTGCTTCAGGTGATTTCTGGGTTTCACAGTTGCTACTTTTTTGGTGAGTGTTACTTTTTCTTTAGCTACTTTGCATTCTGTGGAATTTATTTAGACAAGCATTATTTGACTAGTGGCTCCTTTTTTGATGAGTTTCCAGATATCTCAATTGGTTTGGTGTTCAATCATGTGTTCTTTGTTCTTGTTACAGATGTAATTCTCAAGATGCTGCTGCTGGAGCCATATCTGCATCTAACTTCACTACTGGTTGGTTCTTTGACTAAACTATGTATCCACTATTTAGTCTTTTCTCGCTGGCTGACTTGAAAGCTTGAAATTAGTGGTCTGTGCTTTCTAAATGTGTATACAATCGGATGTCCAATAAAGTCTGTAGTTGCTTTATTGAATCACATAGTATGTAACATGGAATTGAGTTGTTTTTCATGGGAAGCTGTTTAATCTTTCAGGGTCCCGAAGATGAAGCTATTTTAACGGAAATCATAACAGAAGCTGTGATTAAGTCAGCAGAGAAGCTATTCCTTAATCCTGGAAATGGAACTTCACAAAGAAGTTTACACTTGGAGAACATTGCTATCAAATGGTTGTTTCTTTTTGACAAGACTATGGCTTCTCTAAGGTATGCCTATAAGTTCTATAGAATTAATGGCTTTAGTTGCTTGATTGTTTTGCTTGATACTCCAAACGATTACTCAGGAGAAACAAAGATCAAGAAAAAACCAGCAGGTACATGAGCATGTTCACCAATTCACGTATTCCTTACCACTTGATCAATTGGGTAATCAGTCAAGGTGAAGTGATTAGAGATGCAGACGCACTGAGAAACTTGACTCCCGCATCCTTCATTGGTAAATTGCTTCCTTTATCTCTAATAGATAGGTCATGTTGAATGCTTTCCTAAGTGATTTGTTCCACAGAACATTCCCATCAATTCTCTGGAGCTGTTACGTCTCACTTCACTAACCCATTGTGCAAAATCTGATCTCCAGAATGGCTTGTATCACTTGAAGAGCAAGGACTAAGGGTGTTTAACTGTGACCATTCCAAAAACTATGCCAGAATTGTGATTCAAAGGTCAAGACCAGATCTCAGTCTCGGAGCCACATTACTGAAACAACAAGAGGAGTTTGATCATGATGCAGACATGGCTGATGATTACACTGTGTCATCTATCTCAATTCTCAGCAGCAACACAAGAAAGCGTAAAGAAGAGAGGCATAATAAGGAGGGAGAAACGAAAGTGAAGCTCTTCAAACATAGACACAGCAACCTTCAGGAGAACTCCAAGTTTCAACCTTTTGTCTTCTCGGATGGTTTGGTGAAGGGGACTGAGGTTGAAGTTTCAGACATGGAGCTATGAGTCTAAACCACTTGTAGATAGTGAAATCGGCTTAATATTGTCTCAAATATGGTAGAGATGTAAGAATGCTGCTGAAGTAATTGTTGTCTAGAGATTATAACAAATTCACTTTTGTAACTATTTAGAATCTTCGTAATTCATATCGTAATGTAAACCCGTGAATCGGGCGGGATGAATCCTCTTAAGATCAGCAGCGTCTTTGAATCCTCCTCCATCTCCAACATCAAAGAGTTAATAGGGATGTTTAGGACTAACTCTGGAACTGGAAATGAATCAGAGTTTGTTGTGGTTTGGAAGCTAGAAATAATTCATGGGTTTTCATCATTGCTCTCTCAGTATTAATGGCCCTTCTTGCACTCTTTCGTGAGCTTTTGTTATGGGCCTTATGGCCATTTTACCCCAACAATTATATACTGTATATAAACTTTTAAAGATGATGCAGTTTGGTTGTGAGAAAAAAATATACATTGCCGCTGATTATTTGTTTGGATTTGTGTTTTTATGTTTCTAATCATTATACTATGAAAAAGCAAATTTGACACATAAAGACTTCTTTATTCACTATTGAATTTGAAGAGGTCTGGTAAAATTTTAGATGGTTTTAATGATTTTAGATGAATAAGGAAAAGCTGTTACAATTTTGTATTGTAAAACTGTCCAAAGTGTAACTTCAAACGTGAAATTTTATTCTATATGTAATTAGAAAATCACCTTAAACACCCACATAAACCAGAAGAAAAAAAAAATCAATGCCAAAATAACATGAAGTTTTAAGGCATTTCCCAAATCATCAGCTGAATAATAGGGGTCCATAAATTATTTAGAATTTTTTTTTTTTTTGTTAATTATTTTAGAATTAGTTTTGATGAACATTTATCAATAACATGAGATTTTAGAAGATTTACAAATTCCATATCCAATAGATTTTGATAAATAAAATTAAAAACCAAAGTCTGCCGAAATCCATAATAAACTCCTCAAAATTTATTCATATGAACCACATTTACCAATCATAAGAGAGTAACTCTTTGTTCACGTCTAAAAGAAAAAATCTACCCCAGGAATGTTCTAAACTTTTATAATCGTTGAATTCATTTTGAACTAGAGTACAAATGTTTATAAACTTCATTTTCTTTAGACTTGAAGTAATGGAAGTTTCTACAAACGGACACGTAGTTAATATGTGCAACAACTTCCATATAAGCCAATAGCCATGATGTAATGAATTGGATTAAAAGCAAAGAAATGTCTCTCTAGATAATGCAAGGCTATTGCAAGCAACAACAAAACTAATGTAACTTTAAAATATGTATGTATACTTTTTTATGCTAGATATTTACAAAATTACATTACAAAATAGTATATGCTTCTTTCGACGTGTGGACGTATCTATCTATATTACATGCTTCTAAATATTGTCGGCGAAGATTAAATTAAACCGTTTAGCTAAAAATAATGTCGGCGAAGAGATTCGTGTATAGTCGTTTCTATGTAGTATGTACTCCTATATTTGATTCTTAGATTTAGATTGATGAGTGATGGTGGCGAGATGGAGACAGCAACTAATAAATTATTACTCATCTTTATAGATTAACCAAATGGTAAGCTTTAAAGTTGAGTAATGGCGTCACACGTGCCCTCGTTTGATCATAAATGGGTTAAATTAGGGAAACATTTACTCTCATCACGTATTTGAGCAAAACAACCACTACATGCTTTCGCTTAAAAAATTACAATTAGTCTTAAAATAGTTCAATGTGAGTAAAATATCTGAAATTTTTAATGATTCGCTGAACATATATAGACAAATAATTAGATTTTTCAGTATTTATTTGTACATTCCTTGCAAATATCATACCTAAAGCTTTGGTTCGTATGAATAAACGGTTGGCTCAAATTCATGTAAGATAATACTCATTGATAATGGAATGGATGGAGCTTTAAAAAAATAATATCATTATTTTGTTTTTAAAAAATCAAGTCATTATTTTTACAAGACCAGGTTCAGTGATATTTGAAAATCATTTATAAATAACAATATAGTACTATAAAAAGTGAAGATGTACTGAAAAATACATGATTGCAAAGTCTTATAGGAGTCACTATTATTTGATTGATATGAACAAAACATTAGAAAACAAATTCCGAAAATCATGAGGCATACAATATTGAAAATGGTATCCTAAATGTAAAGATTAAGAAACGTGGTTGGTGGGTTAATCATTAAAAAAAGTTCCATGAGAAAACATAGGATAAAAAAGAACTAGATATAAAAACAAAAGCTGGTGACAATAGCTAATTAGAATGTAATGGTACTAATATGTAATCATTACTTTGTGAATTAGTACTCAAAAACAAATTTGTAGGTACATTTATTCGGTGAGTAGCGAGCATTCCTTATGAATAGCTCCTTTTGATCTGTAGATACTTAAATTAAAGAAACTTTTAAGTGTCACTAAGTTGTTGCATTGCAATCAATCATATAATGCGAAAAAGATATATCAAATGTAATTGGGAATATTCCATCGGGTTTGTTCTATACAAACCATTCAAGTTAATTCAGAGCTGTTAATTTAATGTATCTTTAACGTAACCACCATGATTATATAAAGTTGATCTAGTATTATTTACTATAGATAAATATCATTACTATAGATAAATATCATGTTATGCTTTATATATATATTTATATAATTATATTCGTCGAACGAAGCTAATATACATGTTTAAAAGCTGGAAACCATAAAATTAAACAGATCCGATTATCAAAAACTGAGAATTAAATGTCTTTGTTTGTTTCTATAATTTTTTTTGGTCACGGTCAACTTATTATTAATTTTTGTCATCTGGTAGAAATTGTTATCGACTTATTTATGACGCTCAGATATGGAGAAAATAATAAATATTCGGTTTAAACAAAAAAGAAAATCGAAAGATTTTGGACGGATTAATAATTAAGCAAAAGGGACTTATGGTTTTAGGCTCTTGTTGGATGCCAATGACACATACCAACTCGACAAGAAAACGACATGTGTGTTCTCACTCTCACGCAATGGGCCCTGTTTTTTGCTATTGAAAACCACACGGTGTTCATATTTTAAAACGGGAGAAGACTAATCATAAAAGGCAAATAACGACAAAAATAAGTTAAAATCCAACGGCTGAGGATCCCAGGATTCACCAATCGGTCAAAAAGTCAACAGTACGTGGACCTTTTTTTTTTTTCAATGAAAAAGATGATTCTTTGTTTTGGCCCCTCTACTTTTATATCTATCACTATCCCCCCTCTATTATATTCAGATTTAAATTGGATCCTAAGGAGGGAAACGATTAAATATGATTACGTATTCACATTTTAATCAGGCAAATTGAAATTTGAATAATTATTTCAGGTCTAGGATAATGTTTTTGTTAGTAAAATAATATGAAAATTTCGTTAGAAACTTATGTTTATTTTGGTCAGCATTAATAAAAAAAAATAAAACAGAAAAGAAAAGTGGAACTGGAAATTGAGGGTGCCGACAAGTTTTTAGGATGAAATTGATAATTAAGAAAATAAAGGGGTGAGAATGTGAAGGTTAGGAAACTAAAAAACTGTCGGTCCCTTAACCAAGGTTAGGTTATTGATCAGGGTATATAGTTAAGCCTTGTGATTTTCATTTTTGTTTTTTTTAAAGCAGGTCCTACATTAAACCGAGTCGACCGTCGGTGACTCAGTTACGAGTCGCGTAAACGAGTTCTCTCCCTGGTTTTTATTTTTATTTTATTTGAGTCTCTCTCACAAGTCTTCTCTATTTATAAACACAAAAAAACGAAGATAGCCATCGTTTTGGTGAGAGAAGAGAGAAGAGAGAAGGCCATGGAAAGATAATACTCTGCTTTATTTTTGAATATATACAGAGGAGATAGAAAGAGATAAGGAGATGGCGGATTCAAGCGATTCTGTCTCCATTGATATGGAGGCATTGTCTCTTGGAGGACAGGTACGAATATTTAAAGAGATTTTTGATGAGTTTTTGACTTTTTGTTTGGTTACTCAGAAATTACGGGAAGAAGAAGATAGAAGAAATGGTATTTGTTGATTTTTTTTTTTTTTTCGGTTTCTGCATTCTTCGAGCTGCTTTGTTGCTGATAATTATTGTTTCTCTGGATTTTGCTGTAGTTTTGATTATGACAAGTTGTTTTTAGCAATTTCTGGAATCGTTTGTAGTAAAACAATGCTGCGAAATATGTTCGTTCATGTTGCTAATTTTTGGAGCTGAAATTAGAATATCATGTCTTTGTGTCGGTAATTTATTCAAAATTACGACTTGTGTTGACGATAATCGGATTCGTTTTGATTTTTGGGTTCCTGAGGTTTTTTTGTATGTTGGGTTCTAATGTCTTCCCCAATTCATGGTTTAGTTGACACCTTTATCTGGAACATGTGTATTTATTTGATCCCATTCTTGTTGTATTGGATCACAAGTATATAACTTTTGGATTTTCCACTTTTGCTTTTTTTTTTTGCACTGTTCTAAGTTTCTCAAGATTTTTTTTTTTTTTCTTTCTCATATTCTATATGATCCTTTTTGTTTGACCATGTCTTGTTTGCTGGTTATGCGTTTATGATTTTATGGGAAAGTTTGGTACTTTTTAACTTGCTCACTAATCAATTTATATGTCTTACAAGGGAAATTAATTTTCTAGGTGTGGTCCTAATTTATGTGCATGTTCTTACCTTCTCATTCATTTCATAGAGAATTTAGTTACTGACTTAAATTCTACCTTTTTTTTTTGTTGGTAGGAACACCTTGTGGAAACTACTTATGGCCCGGTTTGTGTTGCCGTTTGTGGAGATCCAGATAAACCAGCTCTTATCACATATCCCGATATAGCTCTAAATTGTAAGCATTTTCTTTTAAAATCTTCCGATATACTTATCGAATAAGCCATGACTTCAGTAGTTATAGTAATCTGATTAGAAAATGAAATGCTTCTTCTTATTTGGTGCGTGTTTGTTACTTTCTTCTTGTGCAGATATGTTCTGTTTTCAAGGATTATTGTTTTGTCCAGAAGCTAGTTCTTTGTTACTCCACAACTTTTGCATATATCACATCAGTCCTCTTGGCCATGAGGTTGGTAACTGGACTTTGATCATTTACAAAATTTGTATGTATCGGGTGTTTTTACTGTTAAGAGCTATGACATTCCTTGATAATGCAATTCATATCCCTTATTAAATTGCTTTCTTCAAGAGTCATTGCAGTTGGGAGCTCCAATGATCAGTGTTGATACTCCTTTGCTCTCTGCTAATGACTTAGCGGACCAGATAGTTGAGGTTCTTAATTTTTTCGGGTAAGAGAATTCATCTCTAACATAAGTTTTACTTGTGATAGTTATTTCATCGAGCTGCCTATATTCTTGTTATATCGTTATCTTTGTTTTCATTACCAAAGTCTTTCTCCGGAGACTAGACAGAAGAAAGAATAGCTGTTTTATTGCTTATATTTATATAGAATTTTCTCCTTATTTATTTCTTCTTGTCTCTTATCCAGACTGGGTGCAGTAATGTGTATGGGTGTCACAGCAGGAGCCTACATTCTGACCTTATTTGCTGTAAGTATAGTAACAGTACCTTTCTTACGCTTATCATTCAACTTGATGTCAAATTGTTAATTTTGCTTGAAACTCAATTCTTCCAGATGAAGTACAGGCAGAGAGTTCTGGGCTTAATACTCGTCTCTCCACTGTGCCAAGCGCCTTCGTGGTCAGAATGGTTGTGCAATAAGGTTTTTTTCCACAAATATATCTTCTTTGTTTTTTTTTTACTTGGGGTTATGCCTTTGATTATCTTATTCTCATATCAGATATTCCTTGACTTATTGTGCAGGTTATGTCTAATTTACTTTACTACTATGGTACGTGTGGAGTGGTTAAGGAACTGTTACTAAAACGGTACTTCAGCAAGGTATGGTTTTGTATTCAAAGGTTTCTTGTAAATAGTGTGTAGCAATTTTCATATTTTGTTCCAAGAAGGAGACGCTACTTTTACTTTTGGATTAGACAAATATTAAAGTTTTGACTTTTGACATATGTTCTCATAGGAAGTTCGTGGTAATGGTCAAGTTCCAGAATCAGATATCGTTCAAGAATGCAGAAGAGTTAGTAAAATCTTTCTTCTCTTTTCTTGCAATTCTGTAATGCTTTGTCATATTTTGAAGTAAAATTTACATGTTATATTGTTTTATCTTTGACTATCCAGTTACTTAGTGAGCGACAAAGTACAAATGTATGGAGATTCCTTGAAGCAATCAATGGGTACTTCTCTAGTTTCTCTCTGTTGATTTCTTTCCAGAATATAGTCTTAAGCTGATAAAATAGTATGTTTTGTTGTTTTGGTGAAACAGGAGAGTGGATCTTAGTGAAGGGTTAAGGAAACTGCAATGCAGAACTCTAATATTCATTGGTGAAAATTCTGCCTACCACTCTGAGGCCGTTCACATGACCACCAAACTAGACAGAAGATACGGTGCATTAGTCGAGGTACAATATCGCTAATACATATGTCTCGTAATTGTTTGGTTTGTAATTCAGTTCGGTTAAGGTTCTTATGGCCACCCTGAGTCATATTACATATAACAGGTGCAGGGAAGTGGGTCGTTGGTGAGTGAAGAACAGCCACAGGCGATGGTAATACCAATGGAATACTTTCTAATGGGATATGGCTTGTATCGTCCGACACAGAGCGTAAGCCCGAGAAGTCCTTTGAGCCCAACCCGAATCTCTCCGGAGCTACTCTCCCCTGAAAACATGGGGTTGAAACTCAAGCCGATTAAGACAAGACTCGCTCTATAGCCCTACCTCCTCTGCTACACACATTTACATATACACAACATGTGAATCATACACCGCATCAAAATCACCATTGTTGGAGTTGGAGCTGTTCCTCTGTTATGATTTGAGCTGTAGATATAGACAGAGATATATTGATCATCTATATATATAGAGAGAGAGGGAGGGGAAGAAGAGTAAAAAAGGGGATGGGGAAGGGATTGATAAATGGTAGAGAGATTACAGATATATTATATTTTGATTCATTAAAGTTGTCCTTGAAAGGTTTATTTTGTGGTAGCTCTTGTTGTTCTGTACATTTAGTTGAATAAAAAATCCCCTTACTATTTGATAGCAACACTCATTCAGTACATGTTGTGGCCTCTTCAATTGAAACTGTCGTGAGAGAAATTGTTGCTGAAAATTGGAAATTCGGACACAAACTGCGAAAAATTTGCCTTCAAAAATTAACAAAGAGAGCTGATTCCACTCTCTCAAACATGTTTGGTTGCACAAAGTGGTATAGGCCGAGTATATATGATGATTACAAGAGAAAGAATCAAACTTGTTTTTTGACACATTCCTTCCATGAAGAAAAAAAGTAAAAGAAACAATACTAATTACAGGGGAAACAAATTGATGGTGGGTTAGTTATACTCCCAGGAAACAAACAATGTTAGTGTTAAAATCTGTAGCTCTTCTCTTTTCCACTTTTTTTTGGTCAAAATTGATTGGTGTACCAAACTTCAGTTGAGAAGAAACAATTGTGGATTAGGAGCTGTGGGATTGACGTGACATTAGAATCATCCGTTGTTTACCGCTTTCTGATCTTACAATTTCCCCTTTCTGAACAAAACCAAAGCTTTCTTTATTTAGTTATTTCTATAAACGAAGAAAGAATCAACCAAAATATCAAACCAAATTACCTCTATAGTACTGTCTGGAGAAAACCACTTTAACAATACCCCAAGATGCACAACTGCTGGTATCATTTTGAAAACCAGCGGTGTCGTAACCTGCCCAAACCAAATCATAAACCAAAACCAGCTCAGCTACTTACTTGAACACATATAAAGAGGATGCAACATAATGTTTGATCATACCAGACTTAGAGCGGTTGTCCCGAGGAGAAGCAAATAGAGTTTCCCCTGACAATTTTCATAACTTTAAGCTTCTTTCTTCAAAATACCTTATATAAGCTTAAATCCTACTATGTGTATTGTCCATTGAGGACCAAGTTGTGTTACTTACTTCGATAAGATGAAGATTGGAGGCACGGCTAAGCAGTACAAAGGCAAACTCCCCTATCTGAGCCAGAGATATTCCAACCTGCATCAATTTGACTAAGGATGTTGAAGCACAGAGTACACAAAAGCAAACATGATCGATCATATAAGTAATTTGAGACAGAATATTTTACCAGGAGAGCCGTCTTATTGTTGTATCCAAATCCCTTAACAACGATTGTAACTATAGTTGTCTTTATTATAATTACTAATATCACAGAGGCTAACAGTATATCCACATGGGTCCACAGAAAATGGACATTAACTAACATCCCGATGCTGGCTAGGAAAAGAGCAGCAAATAAATTACGGATGGGTTCAATCTGCACCAAAATAAAGCATCTCCGTCAGACTATGGACTCTTTAAGGATTTATGATCGCAAGTTCGTCAACTCATTACTTCCCCTCTATCACATTCACCCTGCTACAAGAACTCAGACTATGATCAAACTCTGACTCACTCTCTCTCTCTCTCTCTTTCTCTCTCTGACATCAAAGAACATTAAGAACAGTTGTGGGAGGAGAAAAAGAGACTCAAGTAGATGGAAATATTTTAGCTTCAATTAACATAACCAGGAGAAACAGTAAAGTCTTTTTGGTAACATGTGGTCAAAACGTACTTGCTCCAATGTATGTTCAGCGAGATCAGTAGTGGATATCATGACCCCCGCGGCAAAAGAACCCAATTCAAGACTTAATCCCAGCTTATCACTACACTGAAAACATAAAAGACTAGTCAAACAAACATGCTGACAAAAAATAAAAACATAAAAGGGCATTTAAACCAATATGCTGACATTAACAGTTCCCATTCGCACACCAGGACCAGATAATAGAAGGAACGCACAAATGAGAACATTGATGAACACATTACATAACATGGATACTAACAAGGAAGAATATGAGGAAGAGAAAAAAAAAAAAAAAAAAAAAAAAAAAAAAAAAAAAAAAAAAAGAATATGAGGAAGAGGAAGGCTAAGTAGGACTGTAGGACTCACCCAGGCTACAAGTAGACAAAATGCAACAGCCGCTAACTGATAGAGTTCATTTGTCTGAAATAAAGAAATTTTTTAGGTTAATCTACAACTCGATTTCATTGGACCAGATAATAGGGGAAAGAATCTTGAGAAGAAACTCATGTACCTGTGACGATAAGCTGACCATTAGCTTCAGCAACCAAGGAACACATGTCCGTGATAATATTGACAAAGCAGCCAAAAACGAAAGCAACAAAACCACCCTAAATAAGAAACAGTAAAAACATAATTAACATCAAATCTTCAGAATACGCCTTAGGAGAAAAAAATCTACCACTCTTTCCTTACACTTTTCCCATTGACAACATTCCATGAACAATGCCAGAATTTCCCTCAAGAACGGGAAGCAAAGCAAACAGCAAACCCACAGCACAGTCCTACAAACAGATGCTAAAATCAAACCTCCTAATCTAGAAAGACAATGGACATTACATGTTGATGGAAAGAACAATCAGATACCTGAAGAATTAGGATTCCAATCGTAACTTGGCCATGAAGAGAATTAGTTGAATTTTTTTCCATGAGAAACTTCAGCACCTATAGTTTCAAGGCAGAAACGCATGATGAACAACAAACCAATAGTATTGCAAAAGAAATCCCACTAATGGAAATGGTTAGATAAGCCTTATAGAGTTCACTGAAATAACCACTGCGGTTGAGGACATTGACAAAAAGGCTCCTACAAATACCCCCTCCGAATGTTTACCACCGCATAACTGCAAACAGGACCAGTTGAAAACATGTCACAGAGAGTATATCTGCAGAAGATTTAGGATGTATATTTTTAACTTTCAAAGACACATCACTTTAAGCTACATAAACCAAATGTCGCTCAAAGAACAAAGGAGACAGCAGGATTCTTTTCTCCACAATCAAAAAAGAAAGCTGAATTTTTTTTCCAGAACCACTGATAAAAAATTGTGACGCACCGACACTGTGATTCCGCACAAGAACATGAATAGAAGAATTTGAAGAAGGCCTCCCAGAATAGCAACTGATCGAACAACTTTAAGCTACATAGTAAGAGGAAAGGTGCTTAAGAGTTTGTTATGAGTTTGTTATGTTAACATTTCAATTCAACACGAAACAAATCAAAGAGGTTGATCTCACCTTAGCAGTGGAGAACTCTAGACCCAAAGCGAAGAGCAGAAATACCACACCAAACTGGGCAACTGTTTCAACCTACATATAGAATCATGTCAAAATGATAGCGCAAAAACCACGTGTAAGATCACATATATGTAAGACCACATGAGCATTATACATTCTCATCACTGTGGCAGTCTAATGCGCTAGATTTCTATTCAAAGACAAACTAAGGTCTCTCTTATGCATGATAAAAACTCAATTTGTTTTGACCCACAGAAGAAAAGAGTTCCTAGTCAAAGACTCCTGTCTTTCTGTGTATAATATCTTAGTCAAAGACCCTCAGAAGAAAATAGTTCCTAAACTGCTGACCTAACTAAGCATTCGGGACCTAAAGTTATTGGAAGTGGACTAAAGACTCAAATCTGCTAAGGTCAAACACAAAGCATACCTGGACCATCTCACTGATGAAGTTCAATCCTCCAGGCCCAATGATAGATCCTGCTAGCAAATATCCAGTTATTACCTGCGTAAACATAGAGTGAGTCATAACTATCAGAAAACCAAGACATCATACTGAATCCTAAGTTCATATTGACAGAGAATAAGAGTAGCACGAAAATCAGACCGGCTGTCCAGCACAAGCAAATGCGATACCACCACAAGTTGCAGATACAATGACAACCACCAGGTCCGATATCAGTCTACATGCCATAAGAAGCAGAAATCAGATGACTGATTCAAAATTATAAAGTCTGTTTATTCAAGAACTATAAAAGAAATTACTTAAAACCAAGAATCTTGCCTCAAGTCTAGCTGCAATACTGGATACTTTGATTTGGAATTGGATATGATGAAGACATTGTCCTGACACAAGGCCAAAATTGCCATGTAAGAACAAAAACAACAAATCGAAACTCAAGTCTTCATGTGCAAAAACTTACTTTTCGATCAATGAGAGTAGGAGTGTCCTCAGCTCTGTTATCATTGTTCAAATTGAAAACATCATGGAGTTGGAAACGCCTAGGGAAAATTAGATAGCGCTTAATAAGTCTTCAATTCTAGAACATGATACAAATGAAGTTTTAGAAATTGAATAGTTTGTACTTGTCCTCTTTTGTCTCATTTTTCTTGGTTGACTTTACTCTGGCTACAGTTTCCAGAACAGCCTGATCACCACAAGGTACAACAACCAACCTCACATTCAGATACTCATACAATGCAATTAACGAGAGAAATGATCACATCTAAAGCAAGCCTTCATAATTTCAAACAAAAGACTTGGGAGTGTTTTTGAAACTGCTTGAATTTCCTAGAAAGTGTCCAACTTTGGATAATAAAACCAACCTGTTGTCCAGCTACACTGTTATTGAAGCTTCCAGGATCAGCCACTGCCACAAATATAACAACATTGAAAAATAATTACAAAATTTACAAGTAAAAGGGTAAGAAAACAAGAACTTACTATCCATTTCAGGAAAATGTATCTCGTTATGTAATAAATCTCGATCTAGAAGAAGCATACTATTCCACATTGGGAGATCCCCAAAAAGGAAAGACGAATGTGGGATCATTCTAAAGTTTCGAATTTTCCATGGATCCAATTCAGGATCTAACTAATGAATTCTAGTTTTGCAATGGCCATTTGAAGTTCCAAAAGTAGCAAAAAGAATTACCTTCACTCTGGTCGCTTTCGTTGAACTCTTTTTCGAGAGCACGATCGATGATGTCGGCGAAGCTACCTTCCTTGGGTTTAACAAGAGAAGAAGAAGTGTTGAGAGATTCGACGGAAGAGGAGGAGTTGGCGACGGATTCGTCCAACAGATCCGAATCAGATATAGCTCGAGGAGACGCGACGGAGAAGCAGAGGAAGATGGAGAGTAAAAGTAGGAGGAGAACTAGTTGTTGAGAGGATCTTCTTCTTCTTCTTCCTCCTTCTTCCACCATGGCAGAAGAACTGGTTCTGGATTAAACCGGAACGGTTAGGAGAAGAAGAACCGGAACCGTAGCGAGTCTGTCGATCGACGAGTGGGGAAGAGCGGGGAAAGTGAGAGATTGCTGCTGCAATGGTCAACAAACAGTCCATACATACATATATACTATATAGACTATACTGTATAATTTTACTATATAGTTTTAAAATTAATAATCGGATTTATGTTGTGATGTTTCTTTGTATTATACAACTGCACCATGTGGTAGATTATCAATAGAATGGGTCTTTCTTTGGTTATTATTGGTTTTAGATTAGGACAAAACATCTTCCATTTCTTTAAAAAAATTAGCTCAATTTAGTGGTGTAATCAAGATTTCATCATTCATTTTTTATGAAATTTGTAAACGAGATTATTTCGTAGGGAATTTTTGTAAGGTATCTACTATCTAGACTTCATAGGGAATTTCGTAGTGTATTTATCCGCAAAAAAAAGTTTCCAAAAATTTCGCTGTCAAACAAAAAAAATTAAAAATATATACAAAATGACATAAAAAAAATTATATATAGGAAAATAAATTCCACTCTCTCTCTTTATTTCTCAGACAAGAATGGCGGACAAACCAAGCAGATCACTGGTTTTGTACGGAGACGGCTTGGCTCGATTCGTCGATCCGTCAAATACCCACATCCATTCTCTTGCTTCCGTCGGTAGCTGTGGCTTCTTGAGCCTTCCTAATGCACCTCCAGGTCTCTCTCTCTCTCTCTTTCCCTTGCTATCTTCATAAATTTGGTTACTTTCCGTTTGATTCGTTTAGAATTTTGGTCAAAATCGCTACTTTCTGGGTTTTCACTTATGGATTTCTTAATGTTGATCAGAATTGAATCAGGTAAGACCTCAGATCGTTTGGATTCGATTGAGACTTTTTTAATAGTCCAATATGAAAACTCCAATGTATTGATCTAACTGCCCAACATAGAATCCATTTTCAGTGTCATGTGTGTTGAAGCAGACAGCAAAAATGGAATTTGACTCAATTTCTTAAGAAACGAAGATTTTGAGATCACTTGTGTTACATTGCACTTGCTTGACATTCTGCTTTTGGATATTAATTCACTCTGGTGTTTTTTTCAATTGCAGAAACTGAGAATGAGAGGACAGTTCGAGAATTCGCCCATTTTCTGGATGCATCAGAAGCTTATTCGATAGCTGTAAGATGATACTTCACTCTCTAATATATAATTCTATGTGAGCCGAGTTAGGTGGTTAGGACAAATATCTAACAACCTGAGTGTGTGTGTATTGATACATGGGTTTACATAGTTATTCACGACAGTAGAGATTAACAAACCATGATCTATTTCTTTAATAGAATGGACTAAAACCTAAGGGAAATGGAAATGAAATCTCAACTTTGGCCGAAAGGTTAGACTTTTCACTCATCTCTATAGTTTTATACTCTGTTTTTGATAATCAATAGCCCGTATATCTAGATGATGATGCTAGTTTTTACTTTTCATGTCACTGCTGCAGGTTTATGGGACTCAAGGCTGCTTTAGTAACGGACAGTTCTACTCTGACTTCTTTCGGAAAACTGATTGGCTTAGATGTATTACAACTTAGTGAAATATGCCAAGAGAGTGATTCCTTTCCTTCTGATGCCACATCATCTAAATTACTAAAGCTACTTGGATTTGAAGGAGGAAAGTGCTTGGATGTGAGCCTATATGACTCGGTTTTTGTGCATATCGGGGTTGATCAATATAATAATGGGAACAACAACATGGGAATTATCGACTCTTTGATTGGTAGTATTATGAGAATGGCTCAACCAGGTTCAGAGATTGTATCGCGGTTGCACCTGTCTCTCGTTCTTAGCTATGGTTCTGTCACAGACAAAGATGTTTCAGTTTTTCCCATCAAGACTCCACAAGAAGACATTAACCCGGCATTTGCAGGACTTGTCCCGCGTCAGAGCTACACCATGCGAGGTGAAAAGACACGGGATGATGTTCGGTAAGAGATTCAATTGTTTTTCTCAAAACCAAAAGAATTTGATTTAAACTTTTTGAGGTTATTATTTCGTTCTTAATGGTTTTGGGCATTCTTGCAACCTACAGGCACTACTGTCCTATGTTGGTAGCTCAGTGGCAGCATGCTGTGACCCGGAAAGACTTAGTTGATACATTGTCATTTGAAACTCTTAAAAAGGTATGGTTTCTATGTAATGCAAGTTCCACTGTAAATCTGTAATATACGGCATGGCTTGTCTCAAGGGTTTTTATTTCTTTCTCTTTTTTAATTGTAGCTCTCTGGAAATCTTGTTATACCGGCTGATCGGTTCATCCATGAAGTTGCTTTCAAACTTTGGAAGGCCCCAAAATATGGAGCTTAAGCAAAAATAGATTTCAGGTACTTTGTAATCATCTAGTCCGGATGAATTTCATACTCTTTCTGCTGTTGGAGTTGATTGTGGATTGACTCAAATTTGCTAACTTTACATAAAGGGAAGACACAAAAGCTGTTCTGTTTCTTCTAGATTCCGTATCGTGATATCCATTTCATACACAAAAATAGAGATTTAACATATATCCTGAATTGGTTGGATTATGGATCCTCTTGTACAGGGTGGTAGTTAGTACCGCCGATCCAAGGCATTCTCAATTCATCTCCATAGAGCCTTTGGCCTTTATCGTCTCTTTTGATCCTCCTTAGATATAGCCCGTCTCTCTTCACCACCCAAATGCACTCTTCCTCGTCTGGATTATCGCATTGCCACCTGAATAATCTCTCCCCAGCAAAAACCGTTGCTTTCTGACCATATGGCGAGCCAAAAGCGGTGAAGAACATGCACTCGAAGTATGTGTAGATAAACGGTATCTTAATAAATATTGGCGTGAACGACCAGCTTTTAGATTGGCCCGGTTTGAGAGCATGCATGCCCAATTTGTTATTCGATGACCAACAGTTAACCGTGAGGCTCCGGTTCCGTCCTGGGTATCTGGAGATCTCGTTTCTTACCTCGAACCGGGCTGCTGATGTGGTGGATGGAAAGCACGCTGATGCGATGAGAAGGCACCACATGAATGCGATGTTGAACCCGAACCCCATTGCTCTCTTGAACAGTTCTGTTTTGGTTTTTGAGGTTTTATATAAACGGGAGTGGTTTGTTTAACAACAACAGAAAAACGGTAGTGGTTTTAGACGTTACAAGTTCGATGAGCTTTCTGTTCCCTTTTTTCCGTTTTTAGTTTTCCTAAAATGTTTAACGAGTCTCTAGTAAGTTGTTATTAAATAATATTTCCCCCCCCCCCCCCCCCCATAGGTTTGTTAATTTGGCATTTCTGTTACATTTTGTTATGATGTTCTAGGTTTTTATTTAGTTTTGCTTCGATCCTTGATAACTTAGTTTAGGGATAGTACATAAACTCAAGATCTTTATCACAAAAAAAAAAAAAGTATATAAAGTAAACTCAAATAGAAACCAAATACTATTAGGGTTGGTTTTAAACTGTTTTTAAATTGAAATTGAATGTTGATTTGTTTTTTGTTTTTTCTCTCTGTTACTGTCTTACTGATGCTAGACTTGCTTTTACATTTTGATTTATGCTTATTGATTACTTTCCATAATAATAATAAATTAACAACACAAAATTTATTGAATGACAAAGAAAAAAGGATAAAAAAGTCAATCAGCAATGAGTAGGCAGACTCATGTCACTTTCGATGGTGAGGTTCTTTAGTCCGTGGACCTCCCTAGACCCATCACCAACCCAAGTTCCTGATGAAATTCTATCTCATTACCAATTGACAATGAGTAGCATGACTCATACCTTATATATATTAGATTACAACTTTGATAACTACCGATGTGGGACGCTGCCAAAAAAAAACAAAAACAAAAACTACCGAACGTTATTATTACAAGAACACAACTACACAAGTAAACCTAATTTTGTTTGTCTTCCTCTCGATCTATGACTTGAGCTACTGATGAGGAAAACAACAAAGAGTGCAAGTTTTTTTTTGGGTCTTCTTAGTTTCGTTTGCAAGTCGCGAGGAAACAAGTTGGTTTCTCAAAACAATTAGATTTTCGTTTTGATTTTATTCAGTTGCATGAGTAAAACATAAAATTTATCAAACAATAATAAATATAAAATATGTCCTTAAGGAGCTCAACAATGAGTTACTGTAGTGGGACAGTGGGAGAAACAACAAGTCATCTGTTACTGCCCACAAAATATCATCCCTTAACGAATCGATTGTCCTTAAACTAGATTATTTTGGTGTCATCCGGTTTAACTTGCTTGCGTCTTAAGAAATCAGTCAGCCAACACGCAGTTTCGAATAAGAAGAAGAAACGAAATTTAACTAAGATTTTCGTATTTCAATTTGAATATTGAACTAGACATATACATGATTTTCGTATAAAGGATACAAATCTTGATATATTTTAATTCAAAGGAATGAATTTTCTTTAATATCAGTATATATCACTAAGATTCTTTTATATTTTACGGAGTTGGGATCCACTAATAAACCTTAGCCTTTCTAAATTATGCGAACCCTTCATGTAAATCGCAGTCACTAGTGGACTCTTACCCGAGTCCCTTCATGTTTCCACAAAACAAGCTCCTCAAATGTATAAAGTCACATCTTCCTCGAAGACCTCAGCTACTAACATATATAATCACTTAACATTCATTAAATAATATAATGATGCGTGTAGTCCAAGGATCGACGACATCGACCTCTCAATCCGAATCATGGACCATTTGTTTTGTACGATACATAGCTTTGAGTTGTTGCGGTGACCAAGGTTTCCACGGCTCAACTAGCTTCTCCGCGGGCCTCGACAATTCAATATACCTTCCAACAATAGCATAAGGAGAATACAACTCGTAACCAATGAAATAAATTCCATTAGGTCTGATTGCGTATTTACATGTTTGTCCATCGCATAGCATCGCCGTAGTAGATAATGTCCTGATCTCAACGTTTGCTGTTCCTGCGCTTGACCGAAAACTACATTTGTGGACCATCACGCCGTTACCAAACTGAGGAACTTCGAATTCCCATTGAAACTCTGAGGATGGAACCGATTTGTGCCATCCAATGTCTTTCTTTGATGATCGGCAAGTGTAGAAAACAGACGGGTTATCGACATTATACATTTCGTTTTTTATGAGTATTGAAAAATCAACATCTCCTGAATCAGCTGAGTATCCGGTTTTAATGATTACTTGGAAAACAAGGCAAAATATTACTAGGTTCATTTTCTCAGCCATTTCGTTATTCAGATACTCTCCTCTCCGGTTGTTAGTTATATATATAAAGAAAGCTATGTTTTATTGATACGATCGGATAATAATAGAAAGAGCGTTATGGTTTATGTAAGCTAAATTAGTTATGTTTGTTATAATACTAATCTTGTGTGTTTGACTCAGAAATTTCTATCACCTGAATTTGTTTGTTATTTTCACGTTATCAAACTTTAGTTATCCGATTGAATCACCAAAATTTCTTCCAGAAGCAGAAATAGTCTTAAATAAATAAAATGTAAATATGAAAATAAAATTGTCAGGATCAAACAGGTGACGATGGTAATCATGATACTGATATGAGGTAACAAATTCAATTTGTGATAGATTTTCTGGAGGCAAACAAAGATAGTTGTAGAGATGAAAGAGTATCAATGTGACATCCTACAGAAATCGAAATGAGCTCGTCTAGAAAGTTAGAAACTGTCAATTTGAGTCCGAATGATAGGAGCTAGATTTCGAAACCCTAGTGATGAGTTCTTTCGATTCATCAAGATTGGTTTTGTCTTTTACATCCAATTTAACGATATATACAAGAATGTACAGATATATTTACTACCAGGATCTATCTGCCTTTGCGTGATAAAGAGATTTTCAAAGAATATCAGGAGACGGTTCACCGCAGAAAGCTTCCGGTTCAAACGTTCTTGCGGTTTCATCATTGTACGCTCCTGGGATTGGCAGGGAGGATCTGTCCCTAGGATCCTTATATGTTCTATAAGACGTTGCAATTGGAGAATCACCAAGGTTTATGACAAGAATGAGCGATAATCCGAGAATAACCAGCGTGTTTTTCAATCTCGCAAGGACTGGTTTCACCTAAAAACAACACACACAGAAAACAAAACAAATAGAGAAACTTGATCAAATCCCTGAAACATGATACATACAGTGGACCAAATTCAAGGATTTCAAAGATTGATGCTTCATGATGATAGCTTACCGAGAAAGATCCAAGAAGACGGTCTCGTGCCAAGACTTCAGGTGTTTTCACCCATACCTGTTCCATATAAATAGAGTTTAGCTTAAGCAACACAAATGTTTTCTTCTACAGAGCAGCTTCTTAACCAAGTTTGAGAGACCAAAACAATCATAACCTGACCATCATACCACCCAGTTTCTTCATCTGCATCAACAGAAGAAGTGAAAATTTTCAAAATACAAAAGAAGCAAAAACATTTGATGAATCGCAAAACCAATTCTTGAGCTTATCAAAACGTACACTCGACGGTGGCACTAAGAAGACGATTACCGACATAAGCCCAACCAAGATACATCCTTACAACAGCAAGCGTAACAACGAAGATCCCGCTAGAGCTGGCGGCGAGAATCCTCTTAACGGGTTCGTATTCGGGTCCGATGGATCCGAACCAGGAAACGGGTAACCCGACGAAAAAAGCGAAAGAAGCGCCGGTGAAGAAGAGTCTTGTAGAGTACTCGACTAGATCTCCTGAAGCCCAGGAGAAAGGGAAAGAGGTAGAGAGAGATTGATACTCGTTGATTGGCTGCTGTTCCGGCGGAACGGGACAATCGGTTTCCGGCAACTGCGGTGGTGGAGGTTGGGGTTCGGAGTTATCGGCGCCGAATTTGATAAGAGAAGAAGGAAGGGGTATTTTGGGGAATAAATTGTGGTGTAGGAATCTCCGATGGCGAGACGGTGGTTTCAGGGACGATGTAATTGGACAGAAATGCCGGAGCACTGTAGCAGCCATCGCAGCTTCCTTTTTTTTTTTTTAAATTTTCCAATTTCGATTTTGTAACCATCACTTAAAAATGAGACGGCTCTCATTATTTCAGTCTATTTACAATTCTACCCCAGAACTTTTTCCTGACAACAAATAAACCCTTTCGCGTTGTCATATGATCTGCTGAGCAACTTAGTAATATTAAAAGAAAGAGCTAATAGCAAAGACTTTACTGAATCTATCTTCAAATTATGTGCCAAGGAAGCAAGGATTCTTTTTATAAACCAATTTGATGAGCAAGAGAATCTTGTTCACAAAGAAAGCCCTTTGAAGTAATCACCATGAAAGACAAAATTTGACTAAGAATTGATGGTTCTCTCCAAAGATAGCCAAATAAGAAAAACTTGGTTGTAGAGAAAACTAAGACTTACTTTTAATCAAAGCCAGAACCATTGAACTAGATAGATCTAAGAAACTAGACAAATGGATCTGAACATAAACCAGCTAAGTCATCAAACATACTAAAAGAATTCCTTTAGAGAAGTATAGGACAATCTACATAATCCAAGAAGACTTTCACATAACGCAAGGGATCTCCAATTCCTTCAATCTCAACTCTTTTGGAGATGTCTTCCTTGTGATCGTAACTGATAATAAAGGACGACCAAGCCGAAAAGAATGGTGTGAATATGAATTCGCCGGAACTAGTGACACCTCTGCAACAGAACAAGTCTCCTCCAACTAAATCATTCCAAGAAGGAACCACAACTGAGATCTTTGACCATTCTTGTTTGTCCAAAACCCACAGTTCAAATTCACCCTTATATGAGTGATTCGCTAAAGCTAGCTTCCTCTGGTAGTTCATCAATTCAGAATCACGACGATAAATGTCAACACCATCGGGTAAATTAACAGGAGTAAAGTCTTCCAGTCTCACATCAAAGCCCACAATTAGAGATCCTGTGCTATTACTGTTGGACCAAGCTCCGTAATAAACAACACCGTCAATGCATATCCCTTGCGTTGCAGGACAATGTCGAAGTTTACATTTGATCATCCTCCATGTTGCTTCTTTCTTCTTCTGATCTCCTCCTAGAGTGAAAACTTGATGCTCTTCGTCCACAACGGGTCCAGAATTGTAAGAAACTTGCAATACCGTCATGCACAAGACTTTGTATTCATCTTCAATGGGATCGTATCCGAAGAATGATATTTGTCTACTCTTGGTTTTGAGTTTGGGGAAAACCAAGAATTGGCCAGTGCTAGGATTCGAAACCACCACCTTATCCAAATCTTGACAGCAGATCAAGCTGCGTACCGGTGGACAAACGTTGTAAATTAGTGGAGGAATTCTTGATGTAGTTGTGTAAGAAGACGGTGCTGCCTCCTGAGAGATTGAGTGGAAGAACCGGCGGTTGTCGCGGAGGAATGTGAAGAGAAAACACGGACGAGTCACAGATCGTTTCAGGTACAGATCGATGAAATATTTGCTGCGGATTATAGAAGACCACAGTTTCGAGACGAAGATGAGCTTGGCTACAGATTTTGACGGCAAGTTCGCCAGAATCACTTCGATCAAATCTTGAGGAAGATAAAATGATGACTCATCTTCTCGCATCTGTGGATTGTTCTCCTTCTTCGTAACCCTTGTCATGGCGATTCCTCTGCTTTTCTTTCTTCTCCGCCAGAACAAAATTCTAAAACCGTTATATATATACCAACGAATTTTATTTTATTTTGCATAAACAATTTAATAATAAATATCTTCAAATGGTCAATGATATGACTTTGGATAATTGGGTGAGATAATCTATACTACGAAACATTTAAAATAATGTATACTATATGTAACATATCTTATATGAACGTTTAAATAAATATTATGATCCAAGAAAAAGAAACTCATAAGATTAAAAAAATTAGTGCTAGATGTCGATGAGAGTATTGAAATGGCAATGATAATGTTATGCATGAATAGAGGCTAGGTTCACATTTTTTGGAATTAGATCCGTCAATATCAAGGCGAACAACATATTGAATATTTTCATCTAAAATGGCCGAGAACTGTAGCAGCCATCGCAGTTTTTTTTTTTTTTTTTCCAATATCGATGTAACCATCACTTAAAAATGAGATGGATCTCATTATTTCAGTCTATTTTCGATTCTACTCCTCAAGTTCTTACTTACAACAACTAAACCCTTTTCTCGTTCACCTTTATACACAAATTTGGAGTAATCACCGTGAAAGACAAAATTTTGTATAAGAATTGTTGGTTCTCTCCAAAGATAACCAATTAAGGAAAATATAAATTCTAGAGAAAACTAAAACTTAGTTTTAATCAAGCCAGAACCATCGAACTAGATAAATCAAAGAAACTAGAGAAATGGGTGGCAGGATGTTTCAGTTCCAATAAGAGATTTGAACAAAAACAAGCTAGTCATCAATCAAACAATACAAATAGACTACCTTTAGAGAAATATAGGACACTCTACATAGTCCAAGAAGCTTGTCACATAATGCGTGCCATCTCCAATTCCTTCAATCCCAACTCTTCTGACAATTTCTTCCTTGCTATCATAACTGATAATAATAAAGAACGAGCCATCCGAAAAAGATGGTGTGAATATGAATTCGCCGGAACTAATGGCACCTCTGCAATAGAACAAGCTTCTTCCAACTAAATCATTCCAAGAAGGAACCACAACTGACATCTTTGACCATTCCTGTTTGTCCAAAACCCACAATTCAAATTTACCCTTATATGAGTGATTCGCTAAAGCTACCTTCCTCTGGTAGTTCACCAATTCAGAATCACGACTCTTATAAATTTCGACACCAATGGGTAATTTAACACGAGTAAATTCCTCCAATCTCACATTAAAGGCCACAATTACAGATCCTTTTCTATCACTGTTAGACCAAGCTCCGTAATAAACAACACCGTTAAAGCATAGCCCTTTGGTTGCAGGAATATGCGGAAGCTTACATGCGATCGTTCTCCATGTTGCTGCTTTCTTCTTCTGAGCTCTTCCTAGAGTGAAAACTTGATGTTCTTCGCTCACAACGGGTTCAGAATTGTAAGAAAGTTGCAATACCGTCATGCACAAGACTTTGTATTTATCTTCAATGGGATCGTATCCGAAGAATGATATTCGTCTTCTCTTGGTTTTGAGTTTGGGTAAAACCAAGAATTGGCCAGTGCTAGGATTCGAAACCACCAACTTATCCAAATCTTGATAGCAGATCAAGCCGCGTACCGGTGGACAAACGCTGTAACCTAGTAACGAGAGCCACGTATCAAGACTCAGAGGAAAGCTTGATGTACTAGAAGAAGACGGTGCTGCCTCCTGAGAGATTGAGTGGAAGAACCGGCGGTTGTCACGGCGTGATAAATTGATGAGAGTAAAGAACACAAAAGTGTTTAGGAAGAATTATAATAGACTCTCATAAGATTAAAGGTATAAATTACATTCTCTTATATAGAGATGTCATTTCCTAATCTAAGATAAATATAAATGTAAATAATATATTTAGAGATAATGTTAAACTTCCTAAACTTAAGATATGATAACTTCTAGATCCTTCTCGATCTTCATGATTTCCATAATCTTGGGCGATCATCTCGACCGTCGATCTCGGTCGATCTCCGGTTCTCCTAATACCCCCCGGCAAGCTCATACGTGGTAGCACGTGTGAGATTGGACAAGTCTTCAGAATAGCGGCTTTATACCCGGCCGTCGGGTCATCATCGACGTTTATACCCGATCGTAGGGTCAAAGCGGCTACAAAACCCAGCCGTTAGGTCATCGACGTTTATACCCGGTCGTGGGGTCATCAATGGCGTTTATACCCCGCCGTAGGGTCAAATTAATGGAAAATACATCTTTCGTAGTTGTGTATTTCCATCGATTTAAAATCACAAGTCTTGGTCGCTCTTCAAACATCTTGTTCATGAAGAAACTTGTGTCGGATTTAAATTCATCACAGCCGGATCAGCATCGTATCCATTGGAGTCATCAAAAGCCTTGTGGCTCACATTAGTATAAACGCCATCATCATCTTCTTTCATTAAGAACGTGATGATAGTTGAATCATCTTCATAAAGACCACATAATGGTCTGTTTCTTCCTTCACAAGAAAACACAATTACGTGTTTTGAAAATCATCTTCTTCCAAATTGCATTGATTGTCCATCTCACCTGTTGTAGTGGTGGTGATATCAACAAATCAATAACAAAATTTTGGAATCGATCAAGCTTTTATTTTTTATTTTTTTTTATTTTTTTATTTTTTTCTTTTGCGGAAGATAACGAAACCCTAACCCATAGGAGTAGGATCAAGGCTCTGATACCATGATAAATTGATGAGAGTAAAGAACACAAAAGTGTTTAGGAAGAATTATAATAGACTCTCATAAGATTAAAGGTATAAATTACATTCTCTTATATAGAGATGTCATTTCCTAATCTAAGATAAATATAAATGTAAATAATATATTTAGAGATAATGTTAAACTTCCTAAACTTAAGATATGATAACTTCTAGATCCTTCTCGATCTTCATGATTTCCATAATCTTGGGCGATCATCTCGACCGTCGATCTCGGTCGATCTCCGGTTCTCCTAATACGGCGGAATGTGAATAGAAAACACGGACGAGTCACAGATCGTTCCAAGTACAGATCGATGAAAGATTTGCTGAGGATTATAGAAGACCACAGTTTCGAGACGACGATGAGCTTGGCTACGGATTTCGACGGCAAGTTCGCCAGAATCTTTGCGATCAGATCTTCAGGAAGATAAATTGATGACTCATCTTCACGCATCTGTGGATTGTTCTCCTTCTTCTTATCCATGGCGATTCCTCTGCTTTTCTTTTTTCCCGGCCAGAACAAATTTCTAAAACCGTTATATATATATACCAACGAATTTTATTTTATTTTGCATAAACAGTTTTATAATAAATATCAAAAAATGGTCAAATGATATAACTTTGGGTAACTGGGTCAGATAATATATACCCAATGGGCCTCAATTAACGGTGAGAATCAAATGATATAACTTTGGGTAATTGGGTCACAACACGTTACATTTTCTAATCAACCGCTAATTATTCTTCTACGTCTATTAACCGTTAACCATACCCAATAAGTGTTACATATGTCAATACTGATCAACCGTTAATTATTCTTCAACGTCTAAAAAAGTTTCAACTTGTAATTTCTACAACTTTTTTTATCAATCATGACCAAAATTGGCGTCCATTAAGAAAACTCAATTCCGTTATTATGTGAAGGGCAGTTCTATATTTCCCTTCTCTTATCATTCTTTTTAACTTTTACTTCTGTTGTAACTTTTACAAGAATCAGCAGCTTATCAGCTCTTACAACAATCTCCACATGTTTACACTTTTACAGATTTTGGGGCAAATCTCAAACCAAAAAAAGGAACTCCAAAACTTTTTGCTTACAACAAATAAACAACTTGATGTTTATCAGAAAGAGCTAATAGCAAAATGTTTGTCTTCAAATTATCTGGCAAGGATCCTTTATACACAAACTTGATGAGCAAGAAAATCTTGTATAAGAACTGCTGGTTCTCTCCAAAGATAACCAAATAAGAAAAACATAAGTTCTAGAGAAAACTTAAACATAATCAAGCCAGAACCATTGAACTAGATAAATCTATGAAACCAGAGATCTGAACAAAAACCAGCTAGTCATCAAACCATACAAATAGACTCCTTTAGAGAAATATAGGACACTCTACATAATCCAAGAAGCTTGTCACACAATTCGAGCCAGCTCCAATTCCTTCAATCTCAACTCTTCTGCCGATATCTTCCTTGGGATCGTAACTGATAATAAAGAACGAGTCATCCGAAACTGTTGGTGCGAATATGAATTCGCCGGAACTAATGGCACCTCTACAATAGAAGGATTTAATGGCACCTCTGCAATACAAGCTTAGTCCAACTAAATCATTCCAAGAAGGAACCACAGCTGAGATCTTTGACCATTCTTGTTTGTCCAAAACCCACAATTCAAATTTACCATTATGTATATGATTGATTAGCTAAAGCTACCTTCCTCTGGTAGTTCACCAATTCAGAATCAAAACTACAATAAATGTCGACACCATCGGGTAGTTTAACAAGAGTAAACTCTTCCAATCTCACATCAAAGGCCACAATTAGAGATCCTTTGCTTTTACTGTTGAAGGACCAAGCTCCGTAATAAACAACACCGTTAATGCATATCCCTTGTGTTGCAGGACAATGTGGAAGATTACATTTGATCATCCTCCATGTTGCTTCTTTCTTCTTCTGAGCTCTTCCTAGAGTGAAAACTTGATGCTCTTCGCTCACAAAGGGACTGTAATTGTAAGGGACTTGCAATACCGTCATGCACAAGACTTTGTATTCATCTTCAATGGGATCGTATCCGAAGAATTTTGATATTTTACTTCTCTTAGTTTTGAGTTTGGGTAAAACCAAGAATTGGCCCGTGCTAGGATTCGAAACCACCACCTTATCCAAATCTTGACAGCAGATCAAGCCGTGTACCGGTGGAAAAACGTTGTAACTTAGTGGAGAGATCCGCGCATCAAGACTCGGAGAGATCCGCGCATCAAGACTCAGAGGAAGTCTTGATGTAGTTGTGTAAGAAGACGTTGCTGCCTCCTGAGAGATTGAGTGGAAGAACCGGCGGTTGCCATGGTGGAATGTGAAGAGAAAACACGGACGAGTCACAGATCGTTTCAGGTACAGATCGATGAAATATTTGCTGCGGATTATAGAAGACCACAGTTTCGAGACGACGATGAGCTTGATTAGGGATTTAGTCGGCAAGTTCGCGAGAATCTCTTCGATCAGATATTGAGGAAGATAACATGATGAGTCATCTTCTTGTATCTGTGCATTGTTCTCCTTATTCTTAACAACCCTTTTCATTGCAATTCCTCTGCTTTTCTTTCTTCCCGGCCAGAAACAAATTTCTAAAGCCGTTATATATATACACCAACGAATTTTATTTTATTTTGCTTAAACAGTTTTATAAATATCTAAAAATGGTCAATGATCTAACTTTGGGTAATTGGGTAAGATAATATAATACCCAATGGGCCTCAATCAACGGTGAGAATCACATATCTCACAACACGTTACATTTTCAAGTGTTACTTACATATGTCGATACTAATTCAACCGTTAATTATTCTTCAACGTCTAAAAAAGTTCCAACTTCTAATTTCCTCAACTTTTTATCAATCATGACCAAAATTGGGGTCCAAGAAGAAAACTTAATTCCGCCATTATGTAAAGGGCTGTTCTATATTTCCCTTGAATGTCTTCTCATTCTTTTTAACTTTTACAAGAATTAGCAGCCTATCAGCTCTTACAACAATCCCCACATGTTTACACTTTTACAGATTTTGGGGCAAATCTCAAACCAAAAAAAAGGAACTCCATAGGCTTATTGTATTCTTTTCATCTACCTTTTCTTTTTCATTTCTTTTCTATTCTCTTTTGTTTGTTTGTTCATTCACCTAATTTTATCGTTACAAGTAGCAACAATGATGATAATAATAATAGTTACAAAGGGTTTTGAATAGGGCTTTTTCTTTTCTTGTTGAGCTCCCACTTCGATTGAACTCCACAAGCTTTTCCCCAACCCGTCAATCTTTTTTTTCGTTTCCTCTCGTCTGACCGTGAAAACAAAAAGAAAAAAAAAAAAGAAAAGAAGAAAATGGCAACCCCCACCCTTTGGCTCTTTGAACCAGACCAGGTGAAGCAACATCTTCTGTCTAACTTATCTTACATCAAACTTTCACTCGTGTTCGATCTGTTGCTTATGTTTAGACCCTGAAGCCGCTTCAAACTTCGCATCAGTTGTGTAAACGATGGCCGTAAATGCGGTTCCCTGCATAACAATCACAAGCTTAACCCCCTTAATCGAACTTTACCGATTTCGATACTGAGTTTTTGCACTACAAAGAATCATATGGTTTGGGTATATAAACATGGATACATGTATCATACAGCTCTAATAAGGAGTAGTGAATTACTTTTGCTAGATTTTAAGGATTTGAGTTATGAAAATGAACTTACGTTTGCCAACATTCACGGATTATCTGTGCAACAGTTGGATCGATATCATCTGGGATTTCAAGGCGTCTATTCTGGAATCCCACAGCTCCAACGACTTGCATTGGGTTCAAACCCTTCCAGGGGATGCGTGAAGTAGCTAATTCCCACAATATAACACCAAAGCTGTACACGTCACATCTGCGCAAGCACACCAATCAATATTTCTGTACTAACATTTAAAAAGATTCCCATAGTGTTAAATTTCACTCACTTCTCATTAGCCGGTTCATTCCTCAAAACTTCTGGAGCCATCCATTCTGGCTGCACACTCATTAACAGAACATAATGTCAAGTAAGTTGTTCTGTTTATCTTTGCAACAGAGAGTTCATGCTTGATAAATAAGGAGTGGTTCCATCTAAGATAAAAACTAACCGTTCCTGCAGTTGATTTTGAGGACAAATAAGTGTGGTGTTTCATGCGGGACAATCCAAAATCACAAACCTTCACAACCCAATTTTTATCAACAAGAAGGTTTGGAGATTTTAAATCCCTATGTACAACAGTCGGGTGGCTGGTGTGTAAGTAGTTCATTCCCTTTGCCTGCAATACCATCAGAAAGAAAGCAAGTGTCAGATATTTTTTCGCAATATAACAGTAACTTTTAAAGCCTTCTGTTTAACCAACGCAACTCATTTATACCACATCAAGAGCCATCCGCATTCTCCTCTTCTCATCAAGCTGATGGTTCGGTCGATGGAGTAATCTATACAAACTTCCCCTGCATCATATCATAAAAGTTTAACCCATTAACTCAAGAAGAAGGATTTAAAGAAAACTAGAAACAAAACAACGCATATCATGGTTAGAAAAGGATTACTTCATGTATAAATGATGACTATAAATCAAACTAGCAGACTAATTGGTGCATTCAAGAATTATAAAAGAAGAATATGGGAGGATCATCAAACCTGGGTAGGAACTCTGTCAGGATGGAGAAATTTGGCGGCCGAGTAACTGCTCCCATGAAAAGAACAACGTTTGGATGCCGTAACCTCAACATTATTTCAATCTATCCAGAACAAAATAAAAACATTCAGAGTATGATTAAACTGATTGCAGGTAATTTTACAGAAAATAAGATATCTATGGTTAAATGATTTGGAGTTACTTCAGATTTGAACTGTGTCAATGCATCACCAGAGAAATCTTGGTCCAGAAACTTCTTAACAGCCACTTCCTGAAAGGAAAAACACAATCAGTCCAAGAACTCCATGACTAAAATATCAAATCTCTTCATCGGAAGGAAATGTGAGAGTGGTTTTTAGAAACTGCAGATTAAAAAAACATTGCAAGGATCAGTGGAATAAGACTACAAATAGAACTCACAGTTCCATTCCACTCTGCACGATAAACTTCTCCATATGAACCTGCGACAGAAACAGCACAGAGAAAGAGTACATTAGATTCAGGGGATTGTCTGGTGTATCAAAACTGAATAGTTGAATGTAATAGATCTTATCCACAAGCATAAGGGTAGATAACTATTAGTAAGTATCAAGCTTCACCAAAAGTCTCTCACGGATACCACTTCAGTTTATGATAAAGTTGCATAATTCTAGCGAATCCAATATCTGAAATAACAAACCTTACCAATACCAATGCGCTCGCCAATCTGAAGATCTTCCCACATAATTTCCCACTTTGCAGCTTCTCCGAGCAATGGATTAATCCCTTGGTCATGACTATCACAAACAGCAGGCTCCCCATCAGCAGTGCCAACCTCCATATTTTCGGATGAAGAAGCTTTACCAGTATTATCCACATCAAAGGTTCTCTTCATTGACAAATCGACCTCCACTGATTGTTGGTAGCTCTCAGCTATTTTGTTCCTTTCAGATTCTCTCAGTTGTTCACCTAACGGATCTGCGACCTATTCAGTGTAGATGGAAACATTTAAGGACTTCAAGAATATAAAGATAGATTAAGGGGGCAGGGGGAAAAGAATGAAAACAATTGTACAGGATGTGAAATGCTGTGTATCCTAAGAATACCTTCTCTGGGTAGCATGAAATACCAGAAACCATAGAATTGCTACTTTCTTGGCGGAATTCTTGAAGCAAATTCTTTCCCCTCAAGTTATGTGGGTTAATATCCATAAACAAATCTGGGGGAGGTGATGCACCACTTTCTAACAACACAGCATGTAATTTCTGCGCAAATTCAGGGTTCTTTGCTGCACTTATGACATACTTTGAGACATTCTTAACTTTAACTTTCTGTGCACAAGTCGGTTTCCCAGAAAATGGCGGCAAATTTTCACCAGATATCTGCTGTGATTGCATTAACTTCCCAAAATCATGTTCAAATCTCTCTGTTTGATGTTTTTCAACAGCATATCTGTCACTATTTTCTTCATGGTTTCCAGTGAAGAAGTTTGCCCCCATACCAGATCTAGAATCTTCTTCCCCCAAAACTGAAAATGCTGGCTTTTCAATTTCTTTCTCAAGTACGGGGGATGAATGTTGCAACGAGTCCAAATCCTCAGGAAATACTCTTGTATCTGTGCAAGAAACTGGAAGAAAACTGCTTGGAACCTCAGAAGGGATCAGAGCACCCGGAGCACCCATTAAATCAATAATGTATTCACTGCATGTGAAGAACGAATTAGGACTCAGCAAAAATCACTACCATCACATACAAACTGAGCCTAATATCAGGAATCTAGAATGCAAAACATAAGGTAGCTGATTCCAGCAATCAAAGAATACCTTTTGTCATCTAGTTTAATCAAGTTCACAGCCCCATCATCAGTTCCAGTGTAGTAACTGCCTTTTACCAGCATACATGGGAGATTAATCCTATCAGCAAGGACCTTGAAAAAAGAAAAGGAGGGGAGTAGTTAGCTTCACCGTACATCTTCTAACCGTGACCAAAAAGGGAACTCAGCGATGAAAAAGGAAATAATGAGTGTTGCCACTGGAAGCCCAAAATAAGATAACCAAGAGGTTTAAGACCAAAGCTAGAAACAACTAAGAGGATATGTTATAAACCTTGAAAAGCAAAGCCCTGTGTCGTGCAAGACCAACATTAACTCGACCAAGTGGAAGAATAGTAGTGTTCAAAGAATTCCTTAGTTCATAGCTCCGAAGCATCCACCTTCTCAATGCTTCATCAGCATTTTCAACGGGGCCACCCATTTGCTCTACAACTATATTTGCAATTTTCTGAGTCAAATCACTTGACACCTGACCAGGGGCAAAGTCTGGACATTCCGAAGCCAAAGCGGATGCTCTCCTCTCTAGCTCTTGTAGTTCAGGATCAATCAATCGGTTAACCAAAATGACCTCATAATCAACATTGTCTGAAATAGAGATCGCTTGAAGATCCACAAGAAGTGGCATCTTCCCCTGTGAAAGAGAATTGGAAGTAATCCCATACACATCGTAAAAACCATCCCTGACTTTCTGGTCATAATTAATGACCTTATGTCCCTACAAGAAAAAGAAACATCAGCTTAAGTCTCCCATTGTTGTATAACCAAGGCAGAAACCATCCACATTGAATAAACCTTGGTAACTCCAACCCAAAAATGGAAAGTTATACAATTAGGATTCAGAAATACTCGCAACCAAGAGAACACTGCAAGCAATAGCAAAGATCCTAATTCCTTTAAACCCCGGCTAATCGAACGAACAATCAGAGTCCCTAAACCCCTAACTCCAGAGGAATTTGAAAATTTTCACCAAAGCAAAAGTCAAGACATAGAGTATACCCAATAACGAAGCGAAAGAAAGTCAACGGCGGAATCAGCGTCGGTGACCGGAGCCGAAACACCAAGGCTAATCCTCTTAGCGGCATCAAGCTGAGCCGTATCTGCATTCTCTCTCGGATCAGGATCAGAGACGCTGATCGCCATAGCTAACTGGACTTGATACTCCTCCTCCATCAAATTGAAATCAACACCGTCCACAGCCGCCAGATCACGGCCAACAGGCTCAAATGTTTCCAGTCTCGGCATTGTCGTGGAAGCGTTACCAAAACCGGAGGAAGATACGGAAGAAGTCGAGGCAGGGCTAGGGCTAGTACTAGGAATAGGGCTAGGATCAATCATAGGTCTAGTAGAGTCGTCTAACCTGTGATGGTCAGAAAATCCGCCGCCGACGCCACTACTCCCGCCGATGTGGAGCTTCCGTAGAAGATGCTTCATCTTCGACATCGATCGTCAACGACGAACTGATCTCTCTCTCTATTTCTTTCTCTCTCTAAAAATCTCCAGTTTATCTCTCTAAAAAAACGAAGCTTCCTTTCGCTAGTTTTTTTTTTCTTAAAAAAATAATATTGTCACAAAACAAAATTAATTATAGAGAAATAAATAATGCGTACCTCGTAAACATCCGATAAATAAAACAAATATTTCCACATTTTAACAATAAATAAATAAAAAAATAGTAAGAGCTTAACATGCGCCGACATCTTCGAAAGGTAGATTCGATTAAAATGCGCACTACTCTTCTTCGTCAAGCTTCCTCCACTTACTTGGTAAGAATAGCTTTGACTAATTTTTAAACACGAAGCTATTTAGTATTTTATTTAAATGACCAAACTAATTTCAAAATTATCCGCTCTTGGAACCAATAGTACTAAAACAATCTTATACGGCCATTGAAACTGAGATAAATATGACTTGTGAATTGTGATCGAGTGGCGTTTGGTGATTGGAGAACAAATGATGTTTCTTGGATTTTGTACAAAATGAATTTATTGGATCACGCACTATGCTTGTGATTTTTGATTGGGATTCATATGGAAATTTTTTGTTGGACTTTTCCTAACCAAAAAAAAACTTTAAACTCACTATTTGCTTCTTTTTTTATTGTCTGATTTTCAAAGGATTTAGGTAAAAAAAAGCTACTGTTGAAATGGTAAATCTATGTGTATCGAGTAGTAAATAAACCAGAAAAGAGAGACACTTATACTGTTATACAGTTATTGTGCACTAAACTGTTTACAGGGTATCCTGTCTTTCTCTGTATACCAAGTTCTTAATTTAAGCTAATAAGAAAACAACATTGATATATTTATATATATCTCTCTCCAACTTCTGATACCTCCAAGCCTAATCGGAAGCAACAACACTTCCATTAAGCTTTCCAAAGCATCTTCTTTAAAAGAGCAAGTCTTCTCCTTGAATTTGTATCCCGCACGCAGCTCTTATGCCAGATTCTTCCTTTAAAAGCTTATAACTTTTTCGGTAATAGACTTTACCTTTCGAAAGGATCTCCCGCCTCGACAGGATATTCAGGTGCAGCTACAGCTGCATCGATCTTCTCCCTTAGATTGAATTTCTTGGCGATCATTGGCCTTATATCTTCAACTCCAATTAAGCTTTCAAGAAATGGGAGCAAGTGAAGGAGTTCTTTATCTGATGGGTCATTAAACCAGCTCTCTATTGGAACCCCATTCTCCACTTGGAAACCAAATGCCTAAAAGATTGCATAAAAAGAAAAAAACCAATGAGATTATGCAACAGCCTTGAGATATAGCTTAGAGAATTTTTAATGGCAGTTCTGGAATCTACTTCTTTTCATCAACCCCACACAACTTCATATTTATAGATAGCTATTGCAAACTAAGAACTTCTACTGGATTCGCCCATACTACCTTTCATAGATTACAGTTTTCCTATACTAGAATTGTATCCTACAATTCTAGCTGATAAATGCATCTATCGATTGGCTTTGGTATAAAGCATAAGAATGGAGAACTAAATGTGTTTACTCATTATGTAGAAGGATAATAAGAGTATAATACCTGTGGGGAGTTGTCAACAATGATAACACGAGATAAATCACGCCCAAGGACTGACAAATCCTTTAGGTAGTTACCATCAAAGAAAACACAGGAGTCACGGTACACTCTATGGCGAAAGAGCTTTCTCTTAGGGTCAAGTACGTTCAGAAGTTGCTCGGCATAAATGCTTTGGCTAGCTGTAAATATAATGATCTCAAAAAGACGGGAAACTCTCTCCATAAACTCTTTGAGGTGAGGACGGCACCGCACATACACCATATGCTCTTCTTCATTAAAATTTACAGGGAATGTGAAATCCACCTCACCACACGGTTCTAGAGTCGAGTGCACAAGAGTTTCTGCGAATAAAAAACATATATGTTATAGTGATAACAGATAAACCAAACACAAAAGGCTCTTGTGGATCATAAAAGTACTTCGAAAACAAATCTTGCATTGGATTTCACTTAAGCAGAAATGGACAAACAAATAAAACTTTACGCCCTAAATTTCTGCCCACATGTCATCTATGATTACATCAAGTCTACATACAATGATACAATATTGGTGAGGAAGAGGAAGACTAATATTTGTGTTCCAGTAAAACTTGCAAAGAGAGATACTATATCAAACAAACGAATCAACTGAAAAGTAGCCTTACCATCAAGGTCTAGGACTAGAGAAATAGGAGGACAGCTTCGGGTTTGTTTAGGAAGCAAGACCGGCCTGAAAGTTGGGACAACAGAAGACAAGTTCGGCAAGTTCTTGATAAACAGATAAGGATCAAACTCATCGAGTTCCTCATCCTCTTCATCCTCCATGCATACCGAGGTTATAAGGGAATCTTGGCCACGCTCATCAACACATTCCAGCTTCGAGCTCTTCATCGCTAAATAAATAGCAGAAACCGAATCCAAGTTACAATTTGAATCTACGGTACTTGTATCTAGAGCAAGCAATCGATCATAAGGGTTCTGTGCATCCAAATCCCGAGAAGAAGGAGAGTCATCGTCTTCCATTAAAAGCCTATTAACATCAACTTGTAACTGAATTAGACAACATGACTCAGAGCCTAATGCAATTACTCCACAGTATCAATTTCACCCATTTTCACATTCATATTCAATACACAATGCTCATGAACTACATACAAGTATAAGCTAGAGTTCACCTCAGGAAACCAAATTCAAACTTTTCATGAACCTCATAGATACCAAAAGAATCAATGATAAAGTTTTCAAATTTACCTTATAGTAACTCTCTCTCACCCCTGTAGCTACCGACAAAGCCGAAACGCCGGAGAGAAATCAGATCCCGAGAGCCGTCAAATTGCAAACACTAGCTCATACACAAGGATACTAATCTGAGAAAGAAAACAGATCTCGGATTAGAAAAGGAGCAAAGCCCTAGATAATTCACAAAATAGGAACCAAAACAAAAAGTACCCAGATTTAAAATATTTGAAAGATAAAAACTTTGGAGCCAAAAGAAGCAAAATTCGAAAACTTTCAATCACGGAAAGTGACAGAAATCAATATTTTAACACGAAAACCGAACCGGAACTGAAACAAAAAAAACCACGAAATCGATTTCAGATAATTGATATGTCTAGGGATTTTAATACGAAAAAAGGGGGGAAAAATAGACAGCTAGAAAAATCAAAGCTTTGACTGAGAAAAACGATGGATAAATCGAATCTTTCCGCTTTCTCCGCGAATTTCTCTGCAAATTTTCAAAGTTTCTTAAACGAAGCGCCCACCCAGATTAAACTCAAGTAGCCCAGAAATTCGAGCTGAGATTGAAGAGCTAAGAAGAAGAAACGGAGAGGGAAGGAGAAAATAAAAGAAACCCTAGAGAGAGTATATTCGTCGGAAAAAAAGTACCTCCGATCAAAAACGATTTCTTCTATCTTCCGTCTTCTTTGCTCTCTCTCTCTCTCTCTCTTCGAAATAAAGAGTAAAATATTTGCTCGAAATAAAATGAGAGACGACTATAGTCTACATAAGCAATGAAATATTTCATTTAAATGCCCTCATACTTTATTAATATTTCGTTTGTAATCTCGATAGTTTTGATTTGTTAAAACAAACCCCAAAATGAAGAAAAAAAAAAACAAACCCCAAACATTCGGAGAGTATTAATTAGGCCGGGAAATGATGAGGTCATCGCCGGTTGGAGGATAGGAAAGCCACATAAGACAAGCGTCTTTTTCTTAAAAAAAAGAACTTTCTGGTTTACAATTTACAAATTGGACATGTATGTTATGGATTATAATTATTGGAATAAAAACGTTTCGGAGATTTTTTTGTCTTTCGAAAAAGGAAATTATAAGATTATTTTATTTGATTAGATTTGATTTGATGTTACGAGTTTAGTTGGTTTAGTATAATCTTTATTTACTCCTATATATAGGATGATCTATTTTATTGGTTATAGCTAGTTAGAATTTTTTTATAGAATTGTCGGATGTTGTTTGTTTCATGTCATGTGATTCTGCAGATTTATTACCCAACACATAAGAGTTATGAAATGAATGACGTGTTTGGCGTTATTGTTGATAAATAAGGTCCAAACCAACACAATATCTCTATTCAAGAAAGTGAAAGCATCAAACATGTTAAGCCTATTCAAGCATTGCACAATCGAGGACAAGTGGCTTAAAACAACATTGATATACATACGTTTCCAATTTGAGCTTTAGAATATAAGTTTGCAATTTGAGAATACAGATGATTGTTTCATCTTCAGCAATTTTCTTAGTTAGCTTTTTCCTTTTCCTATTAACACTAACGGGAAAACAACCGCTAAATGAACTAACTACTGACTACAATTTTGTTTAATGAGTGAACTCACATATTATTAGGTATGAAAAAGATTGGTTTTAGACACATGGAGTGGATATAACAACACATTAGAATCATAAGGGGTTAGATTGCAAATAAAACAGAAAGGAAACAAAAGCGGCGACGTTTGAGCGGTCCTCGTCAACTACGACAACACTAGAGATCGATCGTCGTCGTCGTACCCGTCAGACTCAACGAAAAAAGAGAATCCGCCGCACGTTGTTCAAATCGAAATAAAGCGACTCGCAATAAATCTGTCATCCCTTTTTTTTTTTTCTTAACCTGGAAGAAGATTATCAATCAGACACAACAGAGAAAACTAATTTATCCACTTCCAAAAAACAAAACTTTTTAAAGTCTTCACCTTTATAGAGAGATTTTTAATGGTGTGGTTGACGAATCATCAGATCGGGAGATGGAAAAGGAAACGAATTTTGGCTGTGGGATCGTTCCTCTGTTGGTTAATCATCATGTTCATTACTCCCAAAGTTCCTCTCGATTCCTTTCGTCATCATATCTTCGCCGATAAACGCAATTTCATGGGTATCAGCATCATATCACTCTCTCTTCTTTATGTGTCTCTTCTCTCTCTATCTTTCTCTGTGCATGTGTAATAATGAGAGACAGGTGTTTTGTGTGGGTTTGATGATGATGAACAGGAGTGCCTAATACATTGAATGTGATGACCAACTTTCCCTTTCTTATTATTGGTGTTCTTGGTTTTGTTCTTTGCATTGGAGGAAGCTTCTTCAATATAAGGTTATTTATTCTCTTCTCTTTTGATATTTTTGAGTAAGTGTTAACAATCTGATTTGTTGTAATGCAGTTTAAAAGGTGAGATCTGGGGATGGACACTGTTCTACGCAGGCATTGCAAGCTTGGCCTTTGGTTCTGCCTTTTATCATCTCAAACCTGATGACAACAGAATCGTCTGGGACACTTTGCCTGTTCGTTTTTCTCACTTTACTTTTCTTGGAAACATGAATCTTTCTTGATTAGTGATGCATTCATTGCTTCTTGATTAGTGATACGGTAATTGTAGATATTGACAAGCACATTGTGAATACAAAAAGTTGAAGAATCATCTTATAGTTATAGCTATGTAAAGAAGCTTAGATTAGTCTTCGTGTTTGCACTTAGTTTTCTTGGATTGGTTCTACAAGTACATAGTGAACACAACTCATCAACAATCTTTTTCTAGCTAATGAAAAGAAGCTTTAGAGATTTTCGGGTATAGAGTCGTGGTTTTTGGTTTTATTGAATGAAATTGTGTTTTTGCTCATCATGTTTAATGGATGGTTATGAATAGCTGTTTCTTGATTAATGACTGTAAAATTGCAGATATTGATTGCGTATTCGTCGCTTTTCTCTAGTTTTTTGGTTGAGAGAGCGGGGGAGATAGTGGGACTAAGTTGCCTCATCGTGCTTCTATTCATATCATTTTTCAGCGTTGCTTACGCCAGGTAACATTAAAACCGAGAAAGCATTACCTCCTCTGTATACATATTTTCATGGTTCTAGTCAGGTTTTGGATTGAAATTATATGCGTTTTAGTTGATGGCAGAGTGTTTAATGATCTCCGGTTATGCATGACGTTCCAGTTGATTCCATGTCTGGCGATTCCCGTCATGACGGTTTTGTTACCTCCCAAATATTCTCACTCTAGATTCTGGCTCTGGGCAACAGGTTTTTACTTCAAACCACTTTTGCGGTTTTCTTATTATAATCCACGATCTTCTGATATCTGATTATCATGAATGCAGCGGCGTACACTATTGCCAGGATTGAGGGGCTTGCAGACAACAAAATATACAATGCAAATCGATATATCATCAGTGGGCATTCACTAGAGCATTTGTGTTCAGCCGCGGCTACGCTTTTACTTACCATTATGCTTTTGTATAGAAGCATACGGTTAAATAGGTAACTTTTTGTCACTGTCTCTCTCTTTGATCTTTGAGTTCCTTGAAACCTGAGAGGATTTTTCAATTTTCTTTTGTGTGATGAAACTAAAACAGATTAGGTGATCTCAAAGGCCATCCTTGACATTCATTACTGACTCCTCAAGGCTTCTTTTGTATTCAGATGCTTATGGATTCTTGTAATACAGATTTTGTTGGGTTGCTAAATAGATTTTTGACCCATGATCCCACTAAAACATCGTTAGTTCAGTGTAATCTTGGTTTCTGGTTTAGAACCTGCTTTGGCATTGCTTTGGCTTTAAGTTTAGTTTTTCAAGTCTTTTGTGTTTGTACAATGGACAACTTTGGACTTGTAGTAGCTAAGAAGAAATCAAAAGAATAATCATAACCCACAAATTCACCTTTTATTTTCTGACTTGTGACCTTTTTGGCTTTTTCTTATTCATATGATCACTTTATTGAGGACCTTGAATCAAAGCACATTATGTGGAAAATCTAAGACAGCAATAGCATTATGGTCCTGATTCCGAATAATCATACAATTGAACTGAAATAGCAACAATGATGAGTAAATCTCAGAGTTCATAGACCTTCAAAGAAACGCAAATGGTCTTCGAACGTCTCAGCGTGCCTGATCTTAGTGATTGACCCATCTTCTTCAACCTGCAACAAGAACATGAATCAATCAATCACTTTCTCTCAGTAACTTGATTTTCCGGCAGTTGCAACAGAAAACGATAACAAGAAAAAGTATTGGTACCCAGTATTCCGGAGGACGCATCTTGAGATTGTAAGTGGAAGCCATACTCATACAGTATGCACCAGCGTCATGAACCACCAGACCGGCTCCCTGTAATGAATACAGTAAGCTCATTTGATTCCACATAACTTGAGCTGCCAAACATAATCAGATCCTTATCATACCTGTGGAGGAGTGGGAAGCTCTCTGTCTTTGCCCAAGAAATCAGCAGATTCACAGACAGGACCCACTACGTCGAATTTGGTAACCTCTGCTTCAGGCGGTGTAGGAGAGACCAACTCAATATGCTTTTGCGTTAAGAAACAAGAACAAGAGGATGTTTAGCTATAGCTCAAAAGGAACTAGAATCTGCAGATGCTGTTGTGAGAAGTATATTTGTTTAACCTGATAGGCATCATAAAGACTGGGACGGATAAGCTCAGCCATACTTCCATCAATCACTATGAAGTTTTTAGTTCCATTCGTCTTCACACCAGTTACATGGTTGACGAAACAACATGTGTTTGCAATCAGCGATCTCCCTGGCTCGATGATTAGATTCAGGTCTCGTGAAAGAACAAGCTCTCTTACCTGAAACACATCCAGGATTGAAAAGATTCTACCAATTCCAGTACTTTTGAGATCAGATAAAGAATAGAGTTTAGAGATGTTGTTCTTACGGTGTTGATGAGATCCATGGGTGTAGGAAGGACAGCGCCGGCATGATAATAATCTATCCCTAAACCACCACCAATGTTCAAGTAGCTAACCTCAAAGCCTTGACGCCGGATTTCATCAATGTATTCAATCATGAGAACCGCAGCATCTCTGAAAATATCCACCTGGAATAGGAAAGATATGTAGAGCTCAAGAGTTGAGATTTTAGAGACAGAGCAAACGTAAACATGGGAAACATGAACAGAGAGCAATCCATATTCATCTCACTATAGTCGGAGTTACCTTTGTAATGGTAGAGCCAAGATGGCAATGAGCTCCAACAAGCTTTAGCTCTTTGGGATGTGCCTTCACTTCATCCAGAAACCATTGAAGCTTCTCATTTCTAATACCAAACTTCGAGTTCTTGTTCCCAGTAGCTACATATGGATGCACCTGAAAAATGTAAACAAACAGAAAAAGCTCATTCATATCCAAGCTGTGGAGAACAATGGAGCTAAAGCATTTGAAAATCAAACCGTACCTGAGGATCGACATCAGGATTGATACGCAGCAGTACATTGACCTGCTTACCAGAAATTCTTGAAGCTTCCACAATGTTATTCAAGTCAAATTCACTATCAACATTTACGAAAACACCTTCTTGAGCAGCTAGAACTAAATCTTCCAACAGCTTCCCATTTCCATTGAAAATACACCTATTCATTTTAACACACCAAAGACATGGTCAACAACTATCATATCACCATTATACCAAATCAATCTTCTCATATTCTGATTCCATCAACAATATTCAAACTTTATTATTGGGGATAAAGAATCTTACTTTTTGGGATCAAAACCAGCACGAAGAGCAAGCCTGAGCTCATTTCCACTAACCAAGACAGCACCACAGCCCAAACTCCTCAAATGCTCCAAAATCTTGAGATTGTTATTAGCTTTAATAGCGTAACCAATAACAGATCTCACTCCTTCCAAAGCCTCTTTATACGCCTCAAGGTTTCTCGTGATCTGAGGTTTGCTATATAAGTAAAAGGGTCTTCTCTCAACTGCCTCCATGATATCTTGAACCTTAGTTCCTTCGCAATAGAGAAACCCATCTGATGATTTCTTGAAACAGTGGTCGAAAGAGGAAGCAGATTCCTTTGTGCGGGTTTTGGTGGAGTTTTGGGATACGGCGGATTTGACGGAGAGGCGTTTAAGTGGCTTCAATGTGGACTTCAGAGACAGAATTGGGATTCTTGAGAGTGAAGTTTGGTTCAATTGGTATTGATTTAGGGTTCCGCGGATAGATGAAGGTTGGGAGAGGAATTGAGTAGCAGCGGCCATGGCTGGAGGATTTTTTGTGAGGTGTGTATTGGAGTGCGACTGTTACAGTAACACTGAAGGGTTTAGAAACAAAGTCAACGAGTCCTGTCGGGTCCGGTTTTGGATATCCGACAATATCGAACCGGTGGTTAAAGAAGAAGAAACAAAGTCGATTTTAACTTCTTTTGCATGTATATGGTTTTGGGCCTTTGGGGATATAGTTTCTGCTCGTGTTTGTTCGGTTGTGTGTTGTAATAATCTTGATGCATTAGGGATCACTTGTCTCAACCGTCTTGGAAATCTAGCCCTATGTATACAAATTTGCCATTTTTGACACCAAAAAAAAAATTGCCATTTCTCATCAACCACCAATACTTCAATGTGTTCGTAGATGCGGATATTTCAGACGATACTGTAAAACATTGTTTTGAATGATAACGATGAAGTGCTCTGTCTAGCCATGCACATGTGGAGACTCAAAACCAATTTAACATTGTTTGTGCACAACTCAAGGTAAAGAGAGAACAACGAGGTTGTACTATGTAGAGGAGTCAACAAAAACAAAAACAAGGAAAAGACAACTACTGTATATGGCAAGTTTGATGTTCATAGCTAGATATGTTCATAGCTAGCTATGTAACTTAAAGCAAAAAAAAAATCAACTTTAAAACAAAACATTTTTGAATGAAAATTGTAAAACGCCTTTTTAAAATCCCATATACAATTTTTATAAAATATTCGAAACTTGTATGATAAATCTACATAACGATGCAAAAACAAGTTAAATATGTGGAATCGCTAACGATCAATGACAGGATCCAAAATCCGGTTAGTTTCACATCGTTTTGTAAATTTATTATCCAAATTTCTATTATTTTAAAATTCAAAAGCAAACAAATTGTGAATAATATTTTTTAAAACCCATGGAAAAAAATTGAAAATGTTTTCTTAAAAAAATAGAAACTTGTATGAGAAATTTACATAACGATGCGAAAACAAGTTGAATTTGTGGAATCGCTAACGATCTATGACAGGATCCAAAATCCGGTTAGTTCACTTCGTCTTGTAAATTTATTATTCAAATTTCTATTTTTTAAGCTAAAAAAATAATTTAAATTTTTAAAAAAAAATCGATGAAAAGTTGTAAAAAAATCCTTTTAAAATCCGTAAGAATATTTTCTAAAATCCGTAATCTTTCAAAAGCTTTTAGAATTTTTAGCATATAAAAGTTTTAAAATTTATTAATTTATAAATATATTAAAAAAAAAAGAGAGAGAGGGGCTGAAATTGACTTGTTTTTATGGGCCGAAATTGTTTTTTTTGGGCTTTGCACATACGTAGATCTCTAGTTTTCACCACTGTCCATCCACCTCATCAATCTTGCCTCTCTTCTCCAGTCATCTCCGACGACGATGTAGCGCCCACCTCTTCAGTATTCTTCGCAGATTTTCTTAGAAATCACAGACCAGCCGTTACGACGAACCGAAGGAGAAGAGAGAATCATCGCACATACATCTATGATCTCGCTTTGAGTGAATGTAAACGAAGAGTTCATCCTCCATCACGCTCGTTTCTTATTGGCGAAAAGAAAGCAACGACAAATCAAGCGTTGGAGCCAAAGATGAAATAGAAGAAGCAAGGAAGTATAAATCGAAGAAGAGAATGCTAAAAAAATTCAGAGTGCAATTTTCTCACTCTATAAATCTGTCTTTCTCTGGTTTGTGATGATTAAAACGATTTGACATTGAGAAACTATATTTGTAGATACATCTTCTGTGTAATTTCCTTTTTTCAAATCTCAGTATAGTTTCCTTTTTTTTCAAATCGCAGTGTATTTTCCATTTTTCACATATGTTTGGGATTCAAGTTTACTTTTTATTTTTACTCTTCTGTTATTTTCTTTTTCACTTTCGTTTGGGAAAGTCCAGAGCAAAAGGTTCGGTGAATATTTTCCTTTTTTGACACGTTTGCTCACAACTATTACAAAGAGCAAGGAATGTTCTTAGTTAGGGTTTGTTTTATTTGGCATTGTTGCTGGTTATCTAACTAACATTGTGCTCTGCCTCCTTTGTAATTTTGGATCATGTTACTGAATACTGATTACACTAGGACCCTTTCTTGGATTGGGTTTGCTAACAACTTTGCTTCTCTCGTCATACTATATCCATCTCTATAATCCCTGACTATATGTAATTGTATATATATCGGTGGTTATATATGATGTTTTTGTGATATATCATATATGTTTAGGTATTTCACAAGTGACAATGTAACTTTTGGTTCAAAGTAATAAAGTAAGACGTTAGAAACAAACTTTACCATATGTTATTGGGGTATATAGACAGACTTTATGGTTTGGTGGAGTAGGCTCAATCTTTTCCCCTTTATGTTTCCATCGCTGATGTTTATGTACCTTGCTGGTTGGAACCACTTGTGGTTTCCGACAATGCTACTCTGTAATACAGTTATCTTTTAATGAAACGTGATCGATCTTGAGTGTTTTATTTTGTTTTGTTTTACAAGACTTTATGGTGTGTGGACACTTGACCGGTGATAATTGGGAACTATACTTAGTTAGAGAGCTATTGAATTGAATTATTAATCACGCTTAATCTTGGGAATTGAGAGCTCGGAAACAAAGGTTATTAACAAAAATTAAAAGCAGAGCAGCATTGCCGATGAAATAATAATTGACTTGGGATTTACTCTCTGAACCAAATGGAGATTATTCTAATTATATTTTTAATTTCGGATCCCTAATCTATTACTCCAATATCTGCACTCATTTAATTCTTTTCTTTTTTTTAACCTGCAGCACTGACTTAAATTCAAACTTATTCAATTGCGTGCACTCTTTTTATTTTATTTTAAGTGAACTACTACCACTATCACTATGTGTCGGTGGATTATTATTTCCGTCATTTTGATATTCAATTACATCTTTAACTGTGTTACTCTTACCCATTATTCTTCATTTGATTTGTGGATACTCATTAACAGTCATGATAACACTATTTTTTTCTTTCTTTCTATTTACTCTATTTTGAAACACTAAAACTTGAAAATTTTGGTGTGAGTTTTTTTTTTTAATTGAGTTAAATGAAGTTACCAAAACCAAAAAAAATTGAAGACGGAAAAAAATATCGACAACACAGCTTAGTATTATTCGTTAAAAAAATACTACACATGTGTAAATTGTTTTTTCCGAAATAAATTTGTATAAATTGGGGCCACTTTGTAAATAAACCTATCTACATTTAATTATTTTACCACCCAATAAAGATTCCACAGACTTGGCATGGAAGTCATGAACATTCACAAAAATCTAAGAAAAACTGAAAACCGAAAAAAAACACAAATTATTAAAGCAATAAATAAATAAACTCAAAAAATTAATAAAAAATTGTAATTTAAAGCTATTAAGATTCCACAAAAACTCTGTATTGTCTCTCTCTTTCTCTCACTATCTCTCTCTCTTTTGTGAGCTCAGATCTGACCAGAGAAAGAAACAATCGGAGAAGAAGAAGATGACTGACCGAGTCTTCCCAGCTTCCAAACCACCAACCGCCACTAATGGAGCTCCACCAGGTGGTTCCATACCACCTCCGCCAGCTCCGGCGGCAGTAACCAGCAACGGAACAGCCAACGGAATGGCTAATCAGAAACCTCAAGTCTATATTCCGGCTAACCGTCCGATTTACCGTCCACAGCCTTACAGTCGCCGTCATCATCACCAATCTCGACCAAGCTGCCGACGAATTTGCTGCTGTTGTTGTTTCTGGTCGATTCTGATAATTCTGATCTTAGCTCTCATGACAGCAATCGCCGCCACCGCGATGTACGTGATCTACCACCCTCGTCCGCCGTCGTTCTCCGTCCCGTCGCTACGAATCAGCCGCGTAAATCTAACGACCGCCTCTGATTCCTCCGTCTCTCATCTCTCTTCCTTCTTCAACTTCACTTTACTCTCAGAGAATCCAAATCAACACCTCTCTTTCTCTTACGATCCTTTCACCGTCACCGTTAAATCAGCCAAATCCGGTACGATGCTCGGTAACGGAACTGTTCCTGCTTTCTTCAGTGATAACGGTAACAAGACGTCGTTTCACGGCGTGATCGCTACGTCTACAACGGCGCGTGAGTTAGATCCGGATGAGGCTAAGCATCTGAAAACAGATCTGACGCGCGCGCGTGTGGTATTTGAGATCCAGATGAGAACTAAAGTGAAGATGATAATGGGGAAGCTGAAGAGTGAAGGAGTAGAGATCAAAGTGACATGTGAAGGATTTGAAGGAACTATACCAAAAGGTAAAACTCCAATTGTAGCAACTTCTAAAAAATCTAAGTGTAAGTCTGATCTAAGTGTTAAAGTCTGGAAATGGAGTTTTTAGAGGGAATTTGATATTTTCACAATTGAAAATCTTTTTATTTTATTTTTTTTTCTGGATTTTGTGAAACTTTTGGAATGATCCAAAAGGAAATTTCTTCAGTTGTTAGTTAAAAATTTTCAGAGAAGAGTCAGAGAGAGAGATAAGATATTGTCAAGTAGAAGAAGGCCAGAGAATTCACAGCTTCTAAAAAAAATTTCTTGGATTTTTGTTTTTTTTTTTGTTTGGAATTTTCTTTGTTTGAATTTATATATACAAATATAAATGTAATACTTATAAGGGAATGGAAGTACTAAAAAGCTGGAGATTGCAGTGACTGCGTTATAGTGAGAGCATTAAAGTGAAGATCATAGTAGTAATAAACAGAACCTTAAAAATGCAAAAAGATGCGTGGGGTTTATGAAGAGACCAATGAAGAACACAAGTGATATGTGTTAAATGTTAGATGTTGAACCATCTCTTCGCATTATACTACACCATTTAAGAGAAATGTGAATCGTCTTAAGTGCATATACTATTTTTTTTTATAGCAGTTGCATGTTATAAAAATTAATACAGATCACTCCATTCATGAATGTTATATGGTTTGATGATATAAACATTAAATTATATCTTGCCAATCAGAGTCTCCAAAAAGACAAATTTGCCGGTCATTCTGTCCGAAAACATGAATAAATGGTTCATTTATCTAAGAAACATTTTTTTTTAATTAACTATAACTAATTATTCTAAGTAAAATTTTGAAGAGGTCATTTGTAACTGACTCCGACCAGGGATAGACTCGTGAAATCTTATCCAACTATGGACGACGACTTCATGTCGGTGTGTCTAAAAAGGAATCTGTCCAAGGGACATGGCGTTACCCAAAATGGCAAAGAAGAACCGCAGAAAAAAAAAAAGTTGACAATAACGTATTTGGTGCGACTCCAAAAAAAAAAAAAGACTTGTAATAAGTCATCATATTTAACTCAGCGCATGACTTCTAACGTCGGCATATATTTGAGTCGGTGACCGGATATCCAGTACAAAGTACAAACCAAAAAGAAAAAAACGGTAAAAGAAGACTTGCATACACGGACGGACGTTAGACATTAGAATCATGATAGAAGACACGCATAGTAAAATGTATGAGACCTTTTTTTTTTTGGCCAAAATGTATGAGACCTTAAATGAATTTTTTTGGCAATGCCAATAATTCATTTTTTTAAGAATTAAAAATGGCATCCATATCTCTTAGATTTTATGAAAAGGGCCTCTAATATTGAAGCAAATGATAGAAGTTTATGTTTTAAAACCCAATAACCAAAATAAGGCCCAAATTAAACCAGTTTAACCAAAATATCAATAAGCTTTGTCGTTTTCCAATGAAATTAGAAGCCCAACACATGTCCTAAGCCTTTTTTCACTTTTCTTCTATGTTTGGTTTTCCGACATCATTAACTTCGCGGGGGCAAGCGACGAACAGAAGAAAAAAAAAGGAAAAGGATTATTCCGCCGTAGAATCCATATTCTCTCCCTCATCACTTTGCCACACAAGAATCTCATTTTCGCTTTTCCAAAGGAAACAAGAACTATCTATGGCGGAGAAGCTCGAGCCGGTGAAGGTTTTGTACTGCGGAGTTTGCTCTCTTCCAGCGGAATACTGCGAATTCGGTCCCGATTTCGCTAGATGTAAACCCTGGCTCGTCGAAAACGCCCCGGATCTCTATCCTGATCTCCTCAAAGGTACCTAAAATTAAATCAAACCCTAATTTTACGAGTTTCGACCAGTTCTCAGGACTCGTTTGATTTTAGGTTTGTCAGCTTTATGACCAGTGCCTCAAAAATTTTCTATTTCTTCCAAGGGCTAAGAGATTCACACAATCGAAAATATGAAGCTTTTTTTTTGTTTTAGCTTGATTCATATATTATGGTCTGTTCAAGGTGGTGATTATGTAATGTTGGATTGTCAATGCTATTGTGTAGAGTTTTCGAATTTTTTTTTACCTTTTGCACTTTTGTTCTACAGGTTATGACAATGAGTTTAATCTAATTTTTAAAGACATACTAATATTTGATTTTGAATATGAATTTTAAATGTGTTCAGAAGCTAATGAGAAGGCAGCAGATAATGTTTCTGACAAACTCCAGTCAGTGGGAATCTCTTCAGGTGGTGCTGATGGGGCACCATCTTCAGCTCAGACTGGTATGTAACCGTCTATGTGTGTGCTTTTACTTGTTCATGTAAAATTCGACTCCACTTATAGTTGCAAGTATAATTACTCTCTCAATACTGATCTGAAATGTACTTGGTGTATGTATTCTATCGTATACACATATTCGTTACGGTACATCGCTATGTAAATGGCTGGAAGCATCGTTAATGTATTTGTTTCTTCTGGGGAATCTGCAATCGAACTGTTAAGCATGAATGATAAATATTCTAGAGTTACTGATTGGTATTGATGTCTATGTTGGAATGATTTGGCTTTTAGTTGAATTTCTACTCATTAATCACTGGGTTTTCCAATATATATAGCAGGGACATCCAAGAAGGAGGAAGTGAAGCGCCTACCTGGGGGAAAAGTTAAAAAGAAAGTAAGTAATATCGTGTAACCTTCGTTCCACCTTACTGGAATGTCTTAATGCATTACCAAGTTTCCATGGAAACATACACTTTTCAGTTGACTCACATATCTGCGTTTACTTTTCCGGTTTCCACTCCTTCGTCTTTGACGTGGATCTGTTTGTCCAGTTGTCTAATTTTCTAATGTTTATGGATGCTATATAGGATCGACAGGAAGTTATTATTGAAAAGGTTGTACGCAACAAGCGCAAGTGTATCACCATTGTGAAAGGACTAGAACTGTTTGGTGAGTTATTTACTTATTTTGTGAGATATCTTAGTATTCTTATTGGCTGGAACATACCTCATTCTTTTAACCCTTAAAATTTGTTCGTCAGGGATAAAACTCAGTGACGCCTCTAAAAAGCTTGGGAAGAAGTTTGCCACTGGAGCATCAGTTGTCAAGGTATGTTACTATGTAGAGGATGAATTACACAAATCAAATATGTATACGAAATAGGTTTTATGCTTAGACAGATTAGTGATATTGGGTTTTGTTCTAGCTGGTCTTGGTTAGCAGAGCTTATGATTTTTAGAGTTTGTAACTGTTTTAGACCTGTAAGTTCAAAATTTGGGGTCCAGAGAAAAGTATGAAATTTTCTTCTCTAGATATTTGATTTTTGACCCCTTACTTTGTTTTTCCCCTTTCTTCCTCTTATGCTGAGATTTTTCTAATTTACTGCGTTTCAGGGACCAACTGAAAAGGAGCAAATTGATGTTCAAGGAGATATAATCTATGATATCGTTGAATTCATTACAGACACTTGGCCCGACGTAACATAGCTTATCCTTTTCTATTTTTGTTCTTGGTTCTCTCTGCATTTGTTTGATAACTTATGATTGTTGCATTGCCAATTTCTAGGTACCTGAAAGATCCATTTTCTTCATCGAAGATGGTAAGAAGGTTCAGGCTGGTTGATGATCACCTTTGTCGTCGGTTTTTGGCATGGCGGGTTCATGTAGACGAGCTAGTTCCTGAGTTATCCTATGTGTTTGGAGGAAATCGCATCATGATAATAACTTTCAACATAACGTATAGTTGGATTATCATACTACTTTCTTATTCGGGTTGCGATAGTTCCAGACATGTTTCTCCAAACATTTCTCTTTTTGGGGATCTTAATATTTAAAATGTGTCTTGAAATGAATGCGTTCTTCATCCTTGACCCATGCACGATCAGCTTTGTAAGACCAAATATACTCTCATCGGCCAAACCGGTGATCTCTCGTCTTATAAGCCAATAGATTAGGACAGCTAGATTCAAAAATTGATGCCAAACCAGGCCTAAGAAACCAAGTGAAACCTTTATGATCGATTTTGTGTTGAGACATTTAACCAGACTGTATCCTAACAAGAAGATTTTATCCAGCATAAGAACATTTTGGTTTCTACTTGTGTTTAACTGATTTATCAAACCGTTTATTATCACACCTGAGACATCAACTAACTCAGCTAAGCTGTTTAAATTCGCGATGTAATAGTAACAACTGATCTCATGGAGTCTTGGTTACTTGTACTGATATCTCCTGACTCATCATCTTTCTTGGGATCCAATTTGAAGAATGAGAGAACAATTGAAGCAAGCTGATGCTGATGAGAAGTGAACTCGTGATCAGCTCCTTCAATAAGACACAGCTTATGATTCTTTATATATTTGGCAAATTCGGACGCTTCTGTTACATGCACGATCCTATCATTTGACCCATGAACTGTTAAGACCCTGAAATTTTAAGAGAATCATTAGTTCCTCTATTATAGAATGAAACCAAAAGAGACAAATCCTTATAGGGTATGAGGATAGACCTGCAGTTTTCATGAATTGAGAGACATGCTTCATGAGCATTGGTTGTGAGACGGTCCATTAGACTCTCTTCTGTTACCTGATATTCAAACTTTCCTGCAATGAATAAAGGGGAAGGAGTTGCCTCTAACAGTACCGGTAAATGCCAAACACTATGTTTTCTGGCTCTAACAATCACAAAACAAAACAAAAAAGCTGAAAGAATTACCCTTTCTGTTACTAACATCTATGAATCCATTCTCTTTGATTCTCTTGAAATAGTCCTTACCAAGCCGGCCTTCGATTCCTCTCTCAAGAAAAAACCGGCCCGAGATATTCACAACAGTCTGCACATCCTTGTACTTTGCTGCATACAAAAGCACCACATTTCCACCTGCACAAAATTCAGTGACAAGAACAACAAAGCTCTATTCTTTCTTGAAATTCAGAAACACGAAATCAACATTAGTTTTACGTTCATATATACCTTTACTATGTCCAATTATCGCAGAAATCTCACGGTTAACCCCACGCAAGTGTTGCAGAACAGAGCGCAGATCTTCAACTTCACGGCGATAGTTACCATACTGAAATGATCCTTGGCTTTCCCTGAAGTTCAGAAACATGAGTAAAGCAACAAACACTTTAAAAGAAAGAAAGAGAAGTAACAATTCACCCGTTGCCAGCGAAGTCAAACCGGAAAGAACTGATCATCGCTCTTTCAAAGAAACTGGCAATGGTCAGCATTGGAATCCGATCCTATAAGTAAATATATATGAAGATTACAGTGTTAAAGAAAACCAATACAAATTCAAATTTTCATGGAATCTAAAATATGAATCAAAGGAAGTTTGCAAATGATGAAAACTGATGAGAATGCTACCAAAAAAAAAAAAAAAAAAACCTTTGATGACCGAAATCCATGGCAGATGACAACAGTCTCTATAGAACCCGTATCATGCAAAACTCCAACGAGTTTCTCACCATGACTGTTCTCAATTACAAGTCTTTGGCGTTGAATCTCTGCCAAGAATTTCCAGAACAAAATTCCAATCACCAACAATGTTCAAGCAAATACAAAAGCTTGTTCTATGATCAATCAAACATTGAAAGCCGAATACAATCGAATTGGTAGTTGTAGGAACAATTTGAACATAACCTCACATATCAAAATCGCAGTAAAATCCAAATGATAGCGAAATGTCAGAATCAGAAGCGTATGGATCAAAAACACAATCGTACAATTTACGATCGAGAAAGGAGACGAAGCTTACCCGATTTGTCGATTCGTTCATGGCTAGATTGATTCCGGCGAGTCTCCGACATCGTCGCGCGGAGGAGATACCTCAGCTTAAAGTGACTCGGGAATTTCTTATACAGATATAAAATGATTTAATGAATGATATGTTCAACGTTTGGGATTAGGAAGAAAATCAGTATTAAATGACTCTTGGATCATTTTGATTTGTAGTTAGAAAAGGAATATTTTGTCAAAAAAATGCATAAAATTTGAATTTCTTTCACTTTTAGTGTAATAAAAATGACACTTTTTATGAAATGTAAGGAGTAAAAAAAAAAAATGATCTCTCTTTTTTTTTTTTTTTTTTTAAAAAAATAGAGGGTTTTAGGACCCTAAATGATTGCATATTGAAAAGAGAAAAATTTTAATACATATCAAAGACCATCGACCAAGTTGATTAAACATATTTTAACCCTGCCTGCCTAAGTTTTCTCAATCATAGAAATGACAATTAATGAACAATCCAAAGATATTAGCTAGCAATACTGGCAAAAAGACGTCGTGGCAATATTGTAAATAAATGGTGTATTTTTTTGCATTTGATTTAACAAATAGTATGATACCAAGTAAAATAGCTTGCTATCAGATAAAATAATATGATATTTGTTAAAAACATCCTAATATTCTTATTGGTCTAATTACTTGGTACTAATCATGAACCCCATATTTATTGGTGTGATTACTTGGTGCTTTCAACGACTTAAGGATTAAGAAGCCATACGATGCCGTCTCATTGTTTTTAATACAAAGGATTAAATTATTGAAACTTGAAAGTGTCTTTTCCTCAAACAAAGACTGGGGACCACATTGACTAAAATATATATAACTCCACTTGATGAAGTTTCCGCAAAAATAATAGAAATCACATTTAATGAATAATTCAAAGACCTTTTCACCTACAATGTATTATTAACAAAGACTGACGACTACAAAGCTTAATCAATAATTATAATAAAATTAAGCAGATATAATTAGCAACTATCTGAGAGTTTCTTCCACGATACTTCGAGATTAAGACAGAATAAGAAGAGTTTGTCAATGTCAACGCCAATGGCATTATAAGTACGATGATTTTCTCTGACGACTCTATAATCATTTGATCTTGGCAAGATCTCAAGAGTAATTCATAAAAGAAAGCAACACATACACACATCATTTTCGTAAATCCTTGAGGGTCGATTTCGTTGCCGAGTAAGACCGATCATCGATGGCTGAGGCAATGGAACAGAATCTTCTTCAAGACAACCAGCTTAACCGGACTTCCTTCCATTTCCAACCTCAGAGAAATTGGCTCAACGGTTCTATTTCTTTCTTTTACCTCCTATTTCTATTCATATATAGATCATGTTGGTTGTGAACAAAAAATTAAAGAAAAGATCATGTTGGCAAAGATCTTATATTATCAATTCATAAAACCGAAAAAAAAAAAAAAACAATGGCTAATTTCTGTTTATTGCAATTAATCATTGAATCAGGTTAGTAATTCCTACAAGACGATACTGAAAACTAACGATTATTGTCTTAATTTTATGTCACTTCTGGTGCTTGGATGTGTTTTGGAAATCTGAAGATCCAAACGGTAATTAAATACTCTACAAATCATTAGCTTGTGACACAAGGAACCCCAAAGTTGTTTTAATATGATGAAATATTTATATTATAAATGTTGTTTCAGCGCCAATGTACTACAAAGGATTCTACCATTTGTTCTACCAGCACAACCCTTTGGCTCCTGCTTTCAGTAAAATAAGGATTATATGGGGGCACTCTGTTTCACAAGATATGGTCAACTGGATCCAACTTGAGCCAGCCCTTTCTCCTTCTGAGCCCTTTGACATCAACAGCTGCTGGTCAGGATCCGCCACGATCCGCCCCGATGGCAGACCTGTAATTTTGTACACCGGACTCGACGACAACAACAAACAGCAAGTCACAGTTGTTGCCGAACCAAAGGACGTTTCTGACCCTTTGCTTCGTGAGTGGGTTAAACCAAAGTACAATCCTGTGATGGTTCCGCCAAGTAATGTCCCTTTTGATTGTTTCCGTGACCCAACGACGGCGTGGCAAGGGCAAGATGGGAAATGGAGAGTGATCATCGGAGCTAAGGAGAAAGATACTGAGAAAGGAATGGCGATTTTGTACCGAAGCGAGGATTTTGTCCAGTGGACAAAGTATCCGGTGCCTTTACTTGAGTCAGAAGGAACCGGAATGTGGGAATGCCCTGATTTTTTCCCGGTTTCCATCACTGGTAAAGAAGGTGTTGACACTTCAGTGAACAATGCTACTGTGAGGCATGTCGTGAAGGCGAGTTTTGGAGGCAATGATTGCTATGTCATTGGTAAATACTCTTCTGAGACTGAAGAATTTTCAGCGGATTATGAGTTCACTAACACTAGTGCGGATTTGAGATATGATCATGGAACGTTTTATGCATCGAAGGCGTTCTTCGATAGCGTTAAAAATCGGAGGATCAACTGGGGATGGGTCGTAGAGACTGATAGCAAAGAAGATGATTTTAAGAAAGGATGGGCTGGCCTTATGGTAAATATGATATAAGGTTTATTTTAAAGTAATTGTAGAGTAGAGATAATTTGTCAAGAATAATTGGATCAATTGGTTTTTTTTTGGCTTAGTCTCTTCCCAGGGAAATTTGGATGGACACAAGTGGAAAGAAGCTGATACAATGGCCAATTGAAGAAATCAACAATCTCCGGACCAAAAGTGTTAGCCTTGACTGCTATGAATTCAAAACCGGCTCGACCTTTGAAATCGCAGGCATCACTGCTGCACAAGTAAGTTTTTCTCATAATAGGGCCAGATTATTATAAATATGATTTAATGAAAAATCTTGAGGTAGTAGTTTATGTATTTGATTTGTTTTTAGTGGAACTCTTTCATTTTAACGTCGTCTCTTATATCATTCGGCTAATACTTTATTTTGTTTCAACAACTTGTACGTATATATTTATCTTTCTCATGTTGTTCTTAAAGGCCGATGTAGAAGTGACTTTTAATCTGCCTTTCCTGGAAGATAATCCCGAGATACTTGATGCTGACCAAGTTGATGATGCGACTCTGTTTGATCGTGACAACTCGGATGGATGTGTTTACGGGCCTTTTGGACTGCTAGCATTGGCTACCAATGATTTATCAGAACAAACCGCAATCTTCTTTAAAGTTATTCGTCGCGGAAACGGATATGCAGTAGTAATGGGCAGCAGCGAGAAGAGGTAAGACTTTGAATTTGATCTAACAACATGAAACCAAATGTTAGTTTCTCTATCATGTGTAAGTATGATGTTTTGTTGTAACAAATGGTAATATATACGTAGGTCTTCGTTGAGAGACAACATAAAAAAATCTTCGCATGGAACATTCCTAGATATTGATCCAAGGCATGAGAAGATCTCATTAAGATGTTTGGTGAGCTAAATTAAGCCATTTTGCAATGTTGTTTCTTTTATATTCACCCTAATTAATGACTTTTTATTTAAAACAATCTAAACTCTGAAAACCACTTTTTTTTGTTGTTGTTGTTGTTGTCGTCTATAGATCGATCACTCGATTATAGAGAGCTACGGAGCAGGAGGAAAAAGTGTGATAACATCTAGGGTTTATCCAAAATTGGCAATTGGTGAAGCAGCTAAGCTGTATGTGTTCAATGATGGAGAAAAGGGTGTGATCATGACGTCCCTGGAAGCTTGGAGCATGAGAAATGCCCAAATCAATTCAAACCCAACTTATTAATGAATCATATATTCTTGATAATAATAATCTTTGGACTGCCCTAAAGATTTTTCTTATCTTGTCATGAACTGCGGAATGTTTTAAGATTTATGCGCCTGTTGTATTCAAGTTATTGGTGTGGTTATTGTCGTTTCCTTGGGTAAAAGATTGTAAGACTTCTCATGTTTCTTATTGAATTTGCACGAATAATAATAAGCCTTCTCATGTTCTATCAATAAGACTAGTGTGTCATGAGTCCCATAGTGTTTAGCAATTGATTCTCCTCCATGGACAACCAAGAGTTTATTTTAATCGATGATCTATACATCAAAATTTAACCAGACTAAACTAGCAAATAATTATTATTAAAATTAAAATATCAAATATTGTTACATTCTTTACTATAATTTATACATCAAAAGGATACCATCATATATAACATTAGAGGGAGTGGTTTTCTGATTGATATGATTTCAGGACAATTAAATTGCTCTTTTTTGTTAAACGACAATCAGTTTTTTCATCAACAAGTATAAAGATTATAAAATTGTTAGAATTATACTAAAATAGTGTGGTCAGTTCACTAGTGGTGGCTGAGTGGTATATGAGCTCAGATTTTTTAGGGACCGTCCATGTTCAAGCACAACACATGACAGCCTTGTAGAGTTTAAGCATTGTTAAGAAGAAAAAGAAATATCTGAACTTTGGATCTCCATTTTCTTTCAAGATTTTTAAGTAAGAAATTATGACAAAGCTTCTTTTTTTTGGTTTCTACTGAGATAGCATGATTATGGGAAATTTTTGCAAAATTGATGCCATAGCGTTTTCGTAATTAAATCCTATATTTTATTAAAAAAAACACATTAAATAAAATACACAATGATTTATGAAAATTCTACCCTTGTTTTCCCCCACTTTGTTATTTTGTTTCGAGATATGTTTAATGTTTTTATTATCTTAAAGAGATTGTCAACTTGTTATGAAAATAGATTTTGGGATTTTAAGCAGTGCCCTTTCTTAAATTTGTGGTGGAGGTCTCTCAGTTGCATTCATTAATCATACACTTGTCTTTTCTGTATCCTTTAAACTGTGGCCATTGTAACTCACCTTCACTTATGTTGCCTTTTAATCATTTCGCTTCTTTAGGTATCTCTCTTTTTAATATTGTCGTTATATATAATAATGTGTGTGCATTACATCATTCAACTCTCATTGGTTATTGCTACTCTGCCTTTTCAATAATTAAAACACCAAACTATAGATCATGGGTTTATACAAGTTGATCCCCTTTTCTGTTTAATTATATTTCTTCATGCGTACTTTGAATGGTGATATGTGCCCTTGCTGCGGTTATGAGCAACACAACACAACTGCAACGACCAAATTTTGAAAAAAAAAACATAATATAACTGCATGATTGATTATTTCATAAAAAGTCCTTATCATAACTATTTTACTATATATTGTAACAAAAAGAAGAGAATAAATGATAATGAAATCATAAAAACTGTTGGTGTTTCAAAAGAAAAAAGAACTTGTTTCCCCCAAAGGCTAACCAAGCCCCACCCCACCACTGAGGAGCTCCCTAAACATATTTTATTTGCGTGATGGGTAGGTATGGATCTACGGGTAGATTTTTTGTTTTTGACATGTGAAAGTTTCTTGCGGACAAAAATAATAATATATTTTTCTGACCAAAGGAAATAAAAATATGATGTTTAAAATTTTAGATATAATTTAAGAAAGCTCAGTATTCGAAAATTCAACGCAACGAAAAAAATGAAAAAAAGCATAAGCACCTTGACAAAATTAGTCTAGCTTGGGTGAATCGTGTTACCGAAAAGAGACAATTCGATTTGTAGATTGATATCTCAATTAGGTGAGCTAGTTGAGTGATAATGGTAAAATTTCATAAAAGATTCATTACATACATACTGTTTACACATGGGGTTGTGAATTCATCAATCAAAACTTTAGTAAAATAATAGTATGAAGCTTGTCTCACGTATCGAAGAAGAATCCAACGGCAGTGATTGTGCAATAATTGCGATTGACACCTACTTTTACACCCTAAAGATTCTTTGGGCCAAAATCTCTTAAGATACAATAAAAAAATAAATTAAAATAAAATTCAGATACCAAAATTGTCCAAGAGAAAGATAGCAGTCAGATTCCGTGGTAATCAACGGATTCTATTTACATATTAATAATATATAGTTTTTCATAATTTCGAGGTCAATATTTATTAGAGACCGGTCATCGATGACATAATATTGTACTTAATGTCTCTTTTTCAGTTTGCCTCCCCAATTTAATCAAGAAAATTACTACTCTTTAGAAATAAAATTATATTTGGACCTTGTCTAACATCAGCACATTAGTTTTTTCTCCTCACATCGTTCAACATATATATATAGTTCAATACGGAAATTTGAAGAAACCGAAATCAATCACAAATAATATAATTATGATGGAATAAATCTTACACGTGATGATCTAAACAACACTTACCAACTGGCAAAAGATATGAAAAAAACAACCAACACTAGATTAACAAAAAAAGGAAACATATTTGTGTTTCTGAAATAAAGAGTGGATTAATGGAAATTTTCACAATGGATATTATTATCAGATTTTCTTAATTAGGTTATATTTAGGCTAACTTGGAAAGAAGAAAAAAAATACAGAAAATTACAATTATGCCCATAAGGCTCCAACCTCAACGAGTCTAGGAATAAGCTGACCACTTAGGTGAAGTGCTACAAGTGACTCGAAGCCACCGACACAAGCACCACCGATGAAAAGCACCGGAGCGGCTTCAACGGCGAGGTAAGCAATTTCACCGTCGTCGATCTCGATCACTGTTGGGTGAACTCCGACGGTCGATAGAAGCTTCTTCATGACGTGGCACATGCAACATGAGGAAGATCGAGTGAATATGATGACTGGATGCTCTGATAGCAACCGTCCAATCTTTGACTCTGATGTCTCCTCTTCATCGAACGAAAGGCTCGTCGAGGCGGTGGAGGAGGAGACTGTTGGTGGTGCTGGAGGAGGAGGAAGAACCGTCAGGTCTAGTGTTACGGCGTCGTTTGAGCAGTCTCGTAAACCTCGCATCGTCTTCATTAGAGAGCAAAGAGTTAGAGAAAGAGAGAGAGAGAGGGAGTTTTGTTGATGTCAACGCGAGATGAGAGCGACCATAAATGGAGAAATTGGGTGTCACTATAATGACGTAACCATTAGCTAATTATTTATTTTATTTGTGTTTTTAATATATATATATTTTTTGTCACTTTAAATTTGTTTTCGAGGGTCAGCTTGGTCGCTTCATATTTATGACATATAGTTTGGTCTTTTTTCTTTTTCTTCAACCATATAGATTGGTCTAAAATTCTAAATTATAGATTAAATATATATATATATATATATATATATATATATATAAAGTTGATATATAATGGTTTTTGGCTTCTAAGAGTGGAATACTAGATATTTTTAGTGGTATTATCTTAGAAATTTAAAGATTTGTTACATTGTACATGAATAAATTAATATACATAAAATCAGTGGATTTTTAATTTTATTAGAATGTTCTGTATATGTGCCCTCACTCACATATACGAGACACATATGTAAACATTTTCTCATGTATGTAACGTAACCATGCATGTTAGCATGTACCATATTACAACTACGTATATTAGTATACTATTACAGCTTGTTAGGTACTCCCTCCGTATGAGATTAAGTGTCATTTTAGTCAAATTTTTTAGTTTCTAAATACATGTCGTTTTGACTTTTTTAAGTAGCTTTTGCTTTATAATACCCAAATTACCCTTAATGAAACACAACTAACTCTAATAAAGGGAAAGCAATTTTGTAATTTGTCATTTTTTTTGAGGATAGAATTGTAATTTGTCATGTTTCCTTAATTTAACTAATTACAGTTAAAACGACATCTAATTAAATACGGAGGGAGTATTAATTATAGTATGTAAATTGATATAAAAGGAATAAAAACCCAAACATAAAAGAAACACCTTTTGGTTTGAGTTTTCCATGAAATCTGGCGTACGTGGAGGACGAGATCCTCAAAATATTTCTATATAACTTGGTATTTACGCTATACGGCAGCATCATCGTTAATCTTACGACTTCTTGCTGTTTATTGTTTGAATCCCATGACGTTAATAATGCTTTTTCAAATAAAATGCTAATAAGGACAAACGACAAAAATTGAATATGATTCTACGGGTTCGTACGTTCTGCCTATCTGGAAAAATATGGTTATAATATTTTCTTCTATATTCAAAATTTGGTTGGCACATGTGCAAACAAGTTTTTACTTTTTAGGGACCATCTCGGCCGCGGTTAATTAATAACATCGTTTCAATTATTGTTTGAGCACAAAAACAAAAACTATTCGGTTCATAAACAAATTAGAACATTATACAAGTACATGAACCCCAACCTCTAATTTAACGTTTACTTAATACACTTTATATGCACGTTATACAGTACAAGTTATTAGATGTCATTATCTACATAATACCGTATATAATACTTATTGCATCTGTAAATAACATCATGAGTGTTTAAACATTCTAGCTAGATAACTAAATCTATGTTAGTTTTTAGAATGTTTAATAAACACTTATGATGTTATTCACAGATGCAAAACTAGAAAGAAGAGAATAAAAAAACAGTTTTTTTATTAACTTTGTTTTAAAATTTACAGATTTATAGCTAAGTAATTTGTAGTTAAAAACATTAGTAAATAAGAGAGAGGAGTTTTTTTATTAACTTTGTTTTAAAATTTACAGATTTATAGCTAAGTAATTTGTAGTTGAAAACATTAGTAAAAAAAAAAGAGGAGTAATTGACAAAATTGGAGCGTGTAGCACACGCAGATGAAGAGTAAACATATGAGAGAGTGGAAGAATTAGAGGAGAAGGAAGAGGGGAGTGGTCACATGGACGGACATATGGGGGCTATAGTAATAAATGATGCTGACGTAATTTATTTCTTTTAACTCAGGGTAAATTGGAGCCACTTGACGTCATCAGATATCAGATCATCAGACCATGTCCCAGCTATCGTCGACAACGGTATCTCACCAATATATATTTTTATTTATTTATTTATAATAATATAAAGGACAAATCGAAATTCTTAAATATCAAAAAATCTTGATAGACTTGAGAAAATAAAATTAGTAATAATTTGTCAATGACATTTTAATTTCTTTCCGTTCTATCTTAATACATGTTTTAGAGATTACTTTTACTTGATTTTTTTTTTTTAATATCTTATCATACAGAGTTTTCCTAATTGTTAGTTGAATTGTTTAAGTTAAATAGTATTTAGTACTCCAATATAGTCAAAACGTGATTATTAGTGCGACTTTAACGAAGTTTGACATGAGTGACAAATTGCAGTTGGCAATGAACAAGTGAGAATATTCCCAAAGAATATGAACCAACCAAATGTGAATCTTAATATTCAATCTTTTAAATTGGCATGGACTCATTGTATTGGAAGATGCAGTAGAGCAGATAATAATGTTTGGAATCTATTTAGTAGAAAATAGAAAAAAAGAAACGAAAACAAATACTCAAACTATCTTATCTATGCAAGAACAATATTTAGAGAACTACTACATCTTTGTCTAATTGAGTTTTTTTTTTATTAATAATATAGTCTAAATAATTACAAAATTCAATAAAGTATAGTCATATACAGTATATGACTAATTGAAAGTCTCCAACCTAGAGCTAGGCATTAAAACCGTGTGTTGGAGTGACAGAAGTCGTTTTGCTCAAAAAAAAAAAAAAAAAAAGAGTGACAGAAGTCGAAACTACCTCATTTATTAATAATTTTGCTACTAGACTGCCTTTTTATAACTAAACAATGAACATGTTAAAGTTGCAGGTTCAAGGAAAAATAAAGAGATCAAATAGCAAAACTATATTGTGTAAGATTTATTACAAATCAATATGGACTATAACGTTAATCTACACATGTTTTTTTTAAATATATAGTTATACTATGACTCTATGAGTTTATGAAATATGCATAAGAAGCCTTAATGGGTCGACAGATTCAGATCATGACATCATGGACCAGTTTTTCTTCACAACGAAAAAAACTGTCAACGTCGGACTGCGTCACGTTAGTGTCTTTTTTCCTTTAACGTCTGCGTCACGTTGGTGCTTTAGTTGAATTATTATGCCCATATTCGCTAGTTGTTTCTTCTTTCTTAATGGTGACCAGGATTTTATTTTCTTCTTTTTCTTACCAATTTTGTTTCTAATAACTGGAACAGATCTCCGGAAACTCGCTCTTTCTTGATATAGTATATATCACCGAAATATTTACTGTGTATTACACTGTTAAAACTTTTTACCAAACCCATAATCTGACAGTTCAAATTAACAATAAATTTGTGCTGCAATTTAACCTTAAAAAAGCAGAAAGCATTTGCTTAATCTAGATTGGGTTAAAATATAAAACGGCATCACAAACTCAGAAAACTCTATTATTAAATAAGGTAACGATGAAATAGAGAATATTAGAAAATCTTATTTTAAATTAAGCAAATACCAGAAGAGTATTTAAGTTTTTTACAACCTAATAATGTCAACGTTAGCTAAGTAAGTCGTTTCAGAAGATAACCGATTAATTATGAGACAAAACGCTAGCCTGGCATAAATACGAGACCATTCATTATGTAAAATATATTCAAGAAAACGAAAAACTCTGAGACATTGATCTCTTGTAGATTTTTCCCTGCAGGGAAAAATGATGAGTTCTCAAGTTTCATGGTGGATTTTTTGGGTAATCAGTGCTGTGTGTATTCTCAACGTGGAGTTTAACATTGTGGAAGGAGGAGCCTATGAAGAGACTAAGGTATATTATGTCACATTTTTCTTAATTATTCAATAATGGAAACAAAAAATAAAACGTTTAGGTAATTAAGGAAAGATTAATGTGCATTACCGATAGGTCCACATAGTATACCTTGGTGAAAAGGAGCATAATGATCCTGAGCTTGTAACGGCCTCGCATCTCAGAATGTTAGAATCCCTACTCGGAAGGTACCAACAAACCAAGATTAGACAAGTAAAACAATATGTTGTTAGAAATAAAATAAATAGCATTAACTAACAGATTTTGTGGACATATGGTTGCAGCAAAAAAGACGCTAGTGAGTCCATAGTTCATAGTTATCGGCATGGTTTCTCCGGCTTTGCTGCCCATCTTACGGATTCCCAAGCAAAAAAAATCTCAGGTGTGTACATATAAAGACGCATTATTAGAGATATATGAAGCAAATTAGATCAAAGGTTATTAATGATTCGAATCTTCATAATTATGAATAGAGCATCCAGATGTAGTCCAAGTAACGCCCAATAGTTTCTATGAGCTGCAAACGACAAGGACATTTGATTACTTGGGGCTTTCTCATAACACACCAAAAGGACTTCTTCAGAAAGCCAAGATGGGCAAGGACATCATCATCGGTGTCTTGGACTCGGGTCCGTTTTTTTATATTAAATTTCCATGTAGATTTGCTCCAAATTAATTTAAGACAATTGGACACAACTAGTATATAAATGTACGTGTGTTTGTAGGTGTGTGGCCAGAGTCACAGTCGTTCAATGACAAAGGCTTGGGGCCGATCCCAAAACGGTGGAAAGGGATGTGCGTAGACGGTGAAGATTTCGACTCGAAGAAGCATTGCAACAAGAAGTTGATAGGAGCGAGGTATTACATGGATAGTCTTTTCCGTAGGAACAAAACGGATAGCCGAATACCGGACACGGAATACATGTCCGCAAGGGAAGGCTTGCCTCACGGGACACACGTGGCCTCCACAGCTGGGGGATCCTTCGTCTCAAATGTGAGTGACAACAGGTTTGGAAGGGGTACAATAAGAGGCGGTGCCCCTAGTGCTCGTATCGCGGTTTACAAAGTGTGTTGGCAAAGAGTAGACGGCACATGCGCGAGCGCAGACATAATCAAAGCGATGGACGACGCCATAGCGGATGGAGTGGACTTGATAACGATCTCAATAGGCAGGCCGAACCCTGTGCTGACTGAAGTTGACATGTATAACCAAATCTCGTATGGAGCATTCCATGCAGTCGCCAATGGTATTCCAGTGCTCAGTGCGGGTGGAAACTTTGGGCCTGGGGCTTACACCGTCCAAAACATAGCTCCATGGATCATAACAGTGGCTGCCACCACTCTAGACCGGTGGTATCCCACACCTTTGACACTAGGCAACAATGTGACCTTAATGGTAAACCAAACAAAAGAAAACTAGTGTCTGTGTACTTGATTCTCTTTTGACATTAAATGCATGTGACCCTTCTAATCTATTACTATGTAGGCACGGACTTCGTATAAGGGCAATAAGATTCAAGGAGATCTAATGTACGTATATAGCACAGACGAGATGACGAGTGCGGCAAAGGGAAAAGTGGTGCTAAGTTTCACGACTGGAAGTGAAGAAAGTCAGTCAGATTATGTAACTAAACTTTTAGAGGTCGAAGCTAAGGCTGTAATTATTGCCGCCAAAAGAGATGATGTTATCAAAGTTTCCGAAGGTCTTCCCGTTATCATGGTAGACTATGAACATGGATCTACCATATGGAAGTACATAAGTATCACCAGGTAATTATTAAAAACCACTGCTTAATTTGACCTTTCTTATTATATGATTTAATTTGCATGGTGTTTAATATTTAAAGTTACCACTTAATTACAGATCGCCTACCATAAAAATAAGTTCTGCCATCGCGCTCAATGGGCCTCTTGTAGCCACTAAGGTTGCTGATTTCTCAGGGAGAGGACCCAATTCCATATCTCCATACGTTCTCAAGGTAAACTTAATTTTTGTTTCCATATAATGATCATATATACCCAATTTTTAAATGATCAAATAATCATGATAATGAAAAAAACTCAATTTTATCGATATTTCTTTTGCATCACATAGCAACATTACTTTTTTATAGCCCGATGTAGCGGCTCCAGGTGTGGCGATAGTGGCAGCTAGTACCCCAGAAGATATGAGTACTAACGACGGAGTCGCGGCTCAGTCAGGAACTTCAATGGCAACACCAGTAGTTGCTGGTTTAGTTGCACTACTTCGAGCTGTGCATCCTGATTGGTCTCCAGCCGCGCTTAAGTCAGCTCTTATCACTACAGGTAAACTAACACTTTTCTTTTGTTGCACTACTTCGAGCTGTGCATCCTGATTGATCTAATTACTTACTCATTTTTAATTGGTTAAGCTTCGACAACGGATCCCTACGGAGAACCTATCTTCTCAGAGGGAATGACACGAAAACTAGCCGACCCATTTGACTTCGGAGGAGGACTAGTGAACCCAAACAAAGCAGCCGACCCTGGTCTTGTCTACGACATAGGTGCGGAAGACTATAGGCTTTTTCTATGTGCTTCCGATTATGACGAGAGACAAATAACCAAAATATCAAAGACAAATACGCCATATCGATGTCCAAGTCCAAGGCCCTCGATGCTTGATCTTAATTTGCCTTCCATCACCATTCCATTCCTCAAGGAAGATGTGACTCTCACTAGAACAGTCACCAACGTCGGACCCGTTAACTCTGTCTATAAGCTCGTCGTTGAGCCTCCTTTGGGTGTCAAAATCTCTGTCACACCCAAAATATTGCTCTTTAACTCCAATGTCAAGAAAATCAGCTTCAAGGTCACTGTCTCCACAACTCACAAATCCAATTCGATTTACTATTTTGGGAGCTTGACTTGGACTGATGGCTCTCACAAAGTCACTATCCCATTATCTGTCAGGACACAAATGTTGATGTACTTCGACCAGTGAGTTTGCATTTTTTTCCCCATTACCATGTCTTACTTAACCTAGAGCGGTGGTATGAAAAAATTTCAATAATTGTGGGGAAATATCATACAATCTAAAAAACCATCCTTTACTGCCACATATTGTTTTCTTCTGTGTTTAAAAAAGAGAGAGATAAACCATAAAGAAAAACGAAAACTTTGGTACTTAAATCCCGAATTAATTATTCCAACTTGAACAAACGAGAATATACTTTTTTATATTTTAGTATGTTTTTGATAAGTAAACGTTTATTCGCAGCGTAAGTATATCACCTATGCATTTTTTTTTCTTTGAATTTAAAATTAGGACAGAATACATGAAAAGTTTCAGATATACTAAACCTAAACGAGTCACCAATGTTGGTTATTCCCAAATTTACAGTCGGGCGAATGTACACGTATAACATTTATAAAGCTCTGTTTACATGGTATAATGACTGGTCATAAGCTGTTCATAGTGACTGGTCTCCTGCGGCTATTCATTCTGCTCTCGTTACTACTGGTAATATTAAGGGATTCTTTAAAATTGACTATGTTAACATGTAAATAAATGGGATGCTAGCAGCCAAGATAGCTACACCTGGAGCTGCTATATCAGGCTGCAAATATTACGTTGGTATGAATTGCTGAATATATATATATAGAATTGGGTGTATATGTTTTAGAAACACATATTAAGTTGTTACCTTGAGAATGTAGGGAGACAGAGAGTTTGGTCCTCTACTTGAGAACTCAGCGACTTGAGTTGCTACAAGTGGACCAGTGAGTCTGATTTCAGTGCTTATGGCGAGCTGTGATTCCAGAAACATTAAACAATGTTAACTTCACATAAAAACTAGAGACTATATATAAATAATAAGTACGTATACCTTGTGGAACCTATGTACTTCATCATCGTAATTCCCTGTTCATAGTCGATCATGAATAACACGGGTTCAAGTCTGGCATCTTCGGTAACATCAATGCTTTTGGAGGAAATGCTGACAATGTTTTGATAGACTCAAAGTCTTCACCGTCGATGCCCTTTCCAACGTTTCGGGATGGGTCCTAAACCTCTGTCGTTGAACGACTCGGACTCGGGCCACACGCCTGTGGACGCATGTACATATTAATCATTATCTGAAACTATTACACATATACATACTTGAATCTGTTTTATATCAAAGGTAGGTTTAACTTTTACCTGAGTCAAAGACGCCAATGATGATGTCTTCACCCATGTTGGCCTTACAGAGAAGCTCTTTAAGAGTGTTTTCATATTCATAAAGCCCCAAGTAGTCAAAGGTTCGTGTTGTTTGCATCTGGTAGTAATGATTCGCGTCACTAGAACTACGTCGGGATGCTCTACCTATACAAAAATTTTGAGGAGAAAAACCATCAGATACGCTCTTATAATAGAATTCGCTTTGTAAAATCTGCTTTATGTACCTGAAAGTTTGTTCGCTTGGAAGTCAGTCATGTAGGCTGCAAATCCTGAGAAGCCATGACGGTAGCTGTAAATCATGGACTCCCTTGCGTTTTTTTCGCTGTAAGCGTATATCCAGAAAACCAGTTAGTTTAATTTATCGTCCTTAACTTTCCGACAACATTTATTTACTTTGGTGTGTCTAAAGATTTGGGGTTTGATGTACGTACCTTCCAAACAAGGAGGTTATAACATGTCGACATGTGAAGCCTATACTGCGCGAAGGTAGACTATGTAGGCCTATACACATAGCCGTGTTAACATATATGTGCATTGGAGGCGAACATATAAAAAAAAATAAAGTAAAAATATATCATCATTTGTGAAAAAGAACTACACTTATAAAGAAAATATTTGGTTCTAGTTGGATGTTGGAACTGTCACGAGCTCTCGGTCGCTGCAAGCAAAATCGTTTCCTCTCTTGTGATCTCTGCAATGACAACCAGGCTCGTGCCTATATGAAGAGAAAATAAACTTTTGCCTACGTTCAATTTTTTTTTTTTAAAATTGAATGGTCTATACATAAACTTTTGTTTATAACAACTACAACCATGCGCATAACAATAGAATTTATGAATTCTTTTAAATTATAATCTAGTTAAATTTGTTAAATTGAATTAAACATTGAAACAAAGAAAAGAAAAATTAGAGTAATTAATCTATTTACCTTACTTTAAATCATCAATCTAAATTTTTTTGATGCAAAATTTTTATAGTAACTACACATCTATCAATATGTTATGGTTATTGAAATAATTTAAATAATCAAGAGAAAAAAATTGATAAAAAGTAAGCAAAAATTAAGCAAAAAATGAGCAAACAAAAAACTAAGCAAAATGTTTTGCAAAAACAATTCACAGATTCAAAGTTGAGATTCTAAACAAATAGAAACAAACATAAGACCATACTTTTGAGTCTTTGGCTGCTTCTGATAAGTTACCAAATCTGCTTCTGATAAGTTACCAAATTAAGTTGATAATTAATTTACTGATAAATTACCACATTAAGCTGATAATTCAAGAGGACTGCTTTAAAACAGAGGTTGGGGGAGAACAATAATTATTATTATCTTATTCTAAATCACCAATCTAAATTTTTTCGATGCAATTTTTTTTTGTTTTTCTCTATATATATAAATCGACCATATAATCAAGTTATAAGATTATCCGTTATGATTTCTGTTTTTAATGTAATAAGAGTACTTTGTATTATTTTTTTCAAATTTTAAACAAAAAAGTTAAATAATTGGCTATTAATCTACTATAGTGATGGTTGATTCATGTCTTTTTTAGATTAGATTAATAAAGCTTGAAAATGTTATTAAAATAGATATTTTGTTTATAAGTGTTACAAAGAAAAATGTTATCAAATTGATTGTTTCGGTTGTATCGTAACTGCCATATTGATTGATGGTTTCAGACGTGTTAGTCTATTGAGACGGGAATGACCATTGATTGAGCGATCCGTTGCTCATGTCTTTTAAATGGTCCAAGTGATAAGTAACCTTTATACTAGGGCCAGTGGGCCACTTTCTACGAACCCAAAACGAATTATGCATCCGATATTTGGAATTGGAGTGTTCCCAACAATTTTTGAATAAGGATTATTGTACCCTTCGAACTTTCCAAGATTTGTAATTTGAAGCTCATGTTATGCAGTCCTAAATGTTTTATTTAAACTTACAGCTTAAAAACACTTTCGAATTCTACCGATTTCTTTTACAAAATATACTAGTAGTAGTACTACTTAATTTTAAGAAAAGGAGTAGAAAGACATGTTATAAATGCTGACTTTTTGAGTTCATAATTTGCAAGGCTCAATCAAGCGGAATACAGGTACAGAGAGGACAATCAATTTTGGGTAAGCCATGTTGGGAACATCACTTTTCAAATTGTCTTGGAAAATAAATTCAAATATTAAAAGGTTAATGTCTTTTTCTATGTAACATCATCATCCAATTTTTTTCTTTTTCTTCTGAGTGCAATAATGAAATAATTGCAATAGAAATGAATCATTCATGTTACTTCTATTTTTATATCGCAAAGAAATCCCATCGAATTTTAGATACCGTAAGTAAAAGATACGGCCATGTATGATACAAAACAGACAAACATAAATAAAGATATAGCCTTATTGGTGCATGCATTTGCGTGCTTGCAATGATATTGTATTCAAAATTGGCCCGGTCAATGGTTATGAAGACTTGTATGATATAATATTATTGTAGATATCTATGCTTATTTATTTATGTTGACATGTTTAAAGAATGATAAACCTACAAACTCTTGGTAAGAAAGAAAATTATTAAGTTCGAAAAGTAGAAGAAGAAGCTGGTAGCTGAATGCATTATACAATTAATTTTAGGCCGCCAGTGACTTTTAGTCTTCATTAAAAGTGTGAATACTTAGGTTATGGTCACGCATGACTCATGGAGTGAAAAAACAAATACGGGAAACCTGCTACTAACTTTTTTTTTTTTGAAAAAAAAAAAGCAAAATTAAATCTGAATGGTGAGATAACAACCTTGGTGCAATAAATAAAGAATAGATCAAGGTAGTCCCGTTTGATTTATTGCCGTGACCATTAAATACCCTCGTTTGATTTGAATAAGAAGTAAAACACGTTAATGAATTTGATATATATAATTATAAAAAAAAAATGATACTTATATATTACATAGTTTTTTTTTTTTTTATATTACATAGTTGACAACAGAAAATTTGGATATAAAAGTACAAAAGGAGACAGATTGGCGTTGGACGAGGGAAGGAGCTGTGGGAGGCTCATGTGGGCTTCCTCTGTTCGCCATATACGTATGCAAATTTATAAAATTGTCACCTATGGCCGTGGACGGCTTTGGCCTACAGTGAATGATAAAAAATTAAAAGTGTTCAGGTAATTTGGTTGAGGAACATTTGAAGGAACTTGGATTCTATGAAAATTGTTTAGTGGTTTTCAAAAACAATTTCAAGTTCTACAAATACTTATCTTTGAATCAACTAATTACTAAATATTATTAATAATTAATGAAAACCATTTTTCAGTTATACTATATGTTACAGAATTTTCACCCTTCTTTTTAAACATGTTACAAACATACAATACCGAACCTAACATCTTTCTATTAACCAGTGTTCTAAAAAGCGGTCTAGGCGGTCGCCTAGGCCCCGACTAGTCGTTAGGCTCTCATGCGACGCCTAGATAACCGCCTTGACCGCCTTAAATTATATAGATCTTATTTAGTGTATTTTTTTAATTTCAATTAGAGTTTTATTTTTATATATAGTTACAAATATTCATATATTGTTTAATATAAATATAAATCAATGTTTTATCTAGTTTTTGTTTATAATTTCATAATTTTTAGTTTTATATAGATATTTTATATAACTTTTATATATAATATTATGTTTTATGTTATAAACGTCTAAACCGCCTAAAAATCGTCTAGGCCCCGATTAGGCGTTCTAGGCGCTAGGCACTGGGTCACCGCCCGCTTAGCGCCTAGCGCTTTCTTGAACACTGCTATTAACTAAACGTATCAATTTAATTACGAGTTTTGATTCTATTAACTTTAATTGGTAAATCAGAAAAAGAAACATAAATTTGACATAGAAAACTAACCTTTTTTTTTTTTGTGCAAATAGAAAACTAACCTATCTTTCTGAGACCAAAACAAATGTTTAAATTTTTTATTTAAAGTAACGGATCGAGTGTAAAAAACATAATCATTGAAAACTGGATTTTTGAGGAAAAAACATGTAAATACGCTAAATGCACCTAAAACATTTTATTTTCCAAAACTTTAGTTATATTCACAAGAGATTTATTTCTTAAATATCTTGTTAAATTGTTGGGTAGATAAATTTCAAGAATTCTTTATGAACCTCCCATCGATTAACCGCCAAAATTCCACCAAAAGCAATTATATTTTACCTCCAATACCATAATCATTATCCGCCACATTTTTTTTAATTATTATTTAAGCCCTATAATAATACCAATTATGTAAAAAAAAACCATTTAAATACAAAGCTCTCTACCGATTTCTTCCAATCCAAATTGAGTTTCTCCATTTTTTTGTTTGCATTCTATATAATAACATCATCAACACAACAAAGGTTTCGTCTTGTCACTTTATATTAGCCTACTTGTGTTTCTCTTGATTTGGTTTCTTTTATTAACGACTTGAGGGAATAGCTTGATTTTGTAGATATTAATCCATTAATGGAAGATAGTAACCAGCGAAGCAGATTCAGAAAAATTTGTGTCTTTTGCGGAAGCCACTCTGGTCACCGAGAAGTTTTCAGTGATGCTGCCATCGAACTCGGCAATGAACTCGTTTGCTCTCTCTCTTCTCTTCTTCTTTTGATTGCTTCTCTTTTGGTTTTGTGATAAAAATATGAACTTTTCTTCAAATCAATACAGATATCAACTTTTTTGCTCGGTTTTTGAATGTCAAAATACCAACTTTTTAGTTTACTTGTTCATTTCACACAATGGGTTTGGTGGATTTTTATTTGTGTTTGCGTCTATTGTAAGCTCTTGTGGTATTTGGGGTTTTTTTTTCTTGTTTGTCGACTCTTTAAATCTAGGGATGTTGTCATTTAAAAAACTGTGAAATTTCTTGAAGTGTTGAAATTTGTCTTCCTCTGTTTTTTATTTTAGAATGTGTTATCTTAGGTTGTGTGATTGGATTTTGTGATTTTTGGAAATTGTAGGTGAAGAGGAAGATAGATTTGGTTTATGGAGGAGGAAGTGTTGGATTGATGGGTTTGATATCCAGGAGAGTCTATGAAGGTGGTTTCCATGTACTCGGGTTAGTTTAAGACTCTCCAATTAGTTTTATTAATCTCCTTCATTTTCTAACTTTCTTTAAGGGTTTCTGATTGGATTCTCTGTGATTGCAGGATCATTCCCAAAGCTTTGATGCCAATTGAGGTATGTATCTTCTTTTAGAAGCTCATTTTTTTTTTTCTTCCAGGAAGTAGCAAACTTGGATGGAGTTTTGAAGTTTGTCTAATAATGAATCATGTGTCTGGAAGTTATTCATTTTTTGCACTACTAGCTCTTGGTTCTTGCCTGCATTTGTATGATTTAAGAACAGGAGAGGAACATTGTTCTTGATTTTTGTTTTTGGTTAAATTTGGGATTTTGTGGTTTTATCTTTTTTTCTCCAATCTCATGACTTTGTTCCATCAGATATCTGGTGAGACTGTGGGAGATGTAAGAGTTGTTGCAGACATGCATGAGCGAAAGGCTGCAATGGCACAGGAAGCTGAGGCCTTCATTGCACTCCCTGGTGAGTAATCGTTTTTCATACTGAATCTAGCAAAGTTTAAACTTTTGGCTTGAAAACCACAGATGTTTGTTTCAGGAGGTTATGGAACAATGGAGGAGCTGTTGGAGATGATAACATGGTCACAACTTGGTATCCATAAGAAGACGGTATCCAACATTTCCTTTACTCGGTGGAAGAAGAAGTAGGCTACTAATACCTCTGTTGATTCGTTTGAAATTGTTTCTGCAGGTTGGTCTACTGAATGTTGATGGATACTATAACAATTTGCTTGCTTTATTTGACACCGGTGTCGAAGAAGGTTTTATCAAGCCAGGTGCACGTAACATTGTGGTTTCTGCTCCAACAGCCAAAGAGCTTATGGAGAAGATGGAGGTACATTAACTTAGCCTTCCGTTTTTCTTCTTGTTGTGAGGTTGTGTATTCACTTCTATCTTGTAGAGAAGAAATCAATGGTTATCTCCTAGTCTATACCATTGCCTTAAAAATCACGAGCAAATACAAATGCGGTTAGGATAAGGCAGGATGTTACCTCTCAATGAAATTAGACGTTGTTGGTATTATTGTGTGAACTTTAGTAAAGTGTATGCTTCCATGATTTTGTTTCTCAAAAAAGTTTCATATTCTTGGCAGGAATATACTCCTTCACACAAGCATGTTGCATCGCACGAAAGCTGGAAAGTTGAAGAACTCGGAGATTACCCGGGACAACAAAACAAGCCGCAATAAAAGAACTATTATTGTTAGCATAAGCTACTTCCATTTCAAGTTTAGTCTCTAAATTATTTGCAGAATCCACAATGTGTATAAGAAAACTCAAATCTTGTTGCAATGTGAAACAGCACATTGGGTCCCCAATATGAAAGTGTTGCTGATTATGTAGTTAAGTTTGGTATTTTGGGTAAAGAACCAAAACAAAAAAAAAATAGACTTCACCTTTTGTGTTGTTATGTTAAAACTTAAATCTTTGGTTTCCCCCAAAGAAAGAAAGGAGGAATCTTTTTGATTGTGGGTGATGCAGAAAAGTCCCACAAGTGTCGTGTCATAGTGAATGTCCATTGAGATAGGAGTGTGGTCCCTTGTTTGTATCATTCGATGGCTTCAATAGAAAAGCACAAAATGTGAATGATGTGTGACCAAGTTGGACATGGATGGGTCTCTTCTTTTTTGCCAAGTGCCATTTGTGGTGGGGATTGATTGGCTATCTTTTCCTCTTTTTATTTATTTTGTGTGTCACATTCTTCTTTCTACGTTGGATCAATTTGATTAGGTCATTGACTAGTTTAAAGGTGGTGATGATGACCTTCATGGTAATAAAAGATGATTTTAGAACGTGTTTCTAGATGGTGATTGAGGTTTTGTACAAGAGATTCGGTCAAACTTTGATTCTTTACCACTATTTAAATAGATAATGAGTACAAAGAATTCCGCTAGAAGAGAGTAAAACATTTCTCTTATGTTATCGACAATGTACCGCAAAACACTAATAATAGCTTCAAAATTTGCATTCAAATTGCTTAACCTTTTCTCTAAATTTTGTTCACATCGGCCTAATAAATATACTTTAAATAGTTTGCAGTAGTTTTTGGAACAATGTAATGGGTAATCCAGCCTAAATTAGTTGAATGTATGTTTTGAATCTCGAACATATGGGTTCGAAAATCTACTTCGAACTTCGTTGTATTCTTTGTCGAGGATAATCTCTGGTTTGGAAAAGATTTCAAAATCATAACATCTTTTGTGTTTTGGGTAAAATACTAAAATCAGTTACAAATAAATCTAATAATAACAATCTTGAAACTTCATCATTTACTAGTCACACTTGCGTTAAGGGACCAAGAAAAGCTGAATTCGGTGTGGGGATTGGGACCCTTGAAGGAAAAAAAAAGAAGAAGAAGAGAGAGATGGTAAAATACTAAAATAGTAAAATGTGAAAGTGTTACTTCATTGTCAAACATACTTGTCTCCCTCAGTTTTGATGTATGTCCTGATTTGGTACCAATATAGGTTAAGCCCCAACCTAATTGTAGTTGATGTTTGTATCTCTTTGCATTATGTGCATCTCTCACTTTCTTTCCATCTTTTCCCCTACAATTTGGTTAACCGGTCTTTTTCAGTTTCTGTACCAACAACCGACTTGCACATCCATATCTCTGAGTTTTTTTGTTACTCAAGATTTTAATGAATACGTACAAGAGAAGACCATGGAAGAACAAGTACACTTAAAGAGCTAATAACAAAATATTTTGCAGTGGTGGTTTATAACTTGGTTTGGTTTTACTTGATAATGAATCAACCGAACTAAAATTTTCAAATATAAACCGAATCATAATTTGTGACCAAAAATGTCCACTCAACTCTTAATTATGGGTCATGAGGATTGATCGACATCAGAGCCTTAGTGATGACGTGTGTTCGTTATAAATGATATGTCTATTCGTTCATTTTGTTGTCTTTTCAGACGATTCAAGTGACTTAATCGGTATCAAAACTCACTAGATCATTCAAATGTCCGGCATTTGACCAAAATGGAGAAAAAATAAGGACCCGAATGTATAACATAAACCAAGTTGGTTCGTATATACCAGATTCATTGTTTGCATAATTAGAGTGACATGACAAAGGGAACTCATATTCAGATTTTAGATACCAAGTTACGTCATATATTGATCCCAAGCTCTGACTTTTAATCTGTTCCCACAACTGGAATATAAATGAAATGAAACCCCGGATTATGAAATCTGACACCTTTACTCATAAATTCGGGAAATAACTTGTGTAAAACGCATGCACTCAGCAGAGATTCTTCGGTGTTTCTGAATCTCTTTAGTCTTTATCTTTTGATGGGGATGATAAGAGATGGTGTAGTGTTGCTGCTTGGATAACCGCACTTGGGTTTGTATCCTTTGGTGTGTGAGAAGGTGTCCGCCTTATGTTGAAACCTCTTTCTAAACTGGTTTGTCTGGAGCGCCGGAATGACCGTGGAAGATGTCTGATAAGCCGTGATGAAGTCACGAGTAATACAACACCTAGCATAATAAGTAACCTGCAAAAAGTTTCAAGAAATCTATAGTTCTGATGGCAAAATCTATTTGGAAAGATTTGTTGCAACTTCTGATTCATGTGTAAGTGATGTTTCTCTAATGACTGATAGAAGTTGTCTTAACTGGCACACTAACAATAAAGTAATGATTAGAACTTTACCATCCCAGGAGAAGTAAAAGCCGTCCAGATGGTGAAGTGGGTAATTTCTCACCCAGAGCAAACATTCCTGCAACCACACCTGTTACAATTGATGCCACAGCAGCGCAAGTGGATACTACGATTGCTCTCCCATGTTTTAATCCCCGAGTCTGTTAAAGTAAAAACAAAAATAAGACTAGAATCAAGGTTACTTAAAAACCCTGAATATCAACCTCTGAAAAAAACTACAGGTAGAGAGAGAATCCTTTATGCTATACACAATGGTGCATTACACATTCATATGCAGATAAGTAAGACTATGAGGAAGTGTAAAAGGACTAAGCTCGGACAAAGTACCTGGTAGAAAAATCCTGTTCCACTACAGCATATACTAATCGAAATGCACATGGGAATGAACATTGCAGAGAATCCCTGCTCCACGAATACAAAACCCATCTTTGATACTACAGATGCCATCCTGTGATCAAACGAGTTATAAACTATTGTCAGCTACACAACAAGTTAATAAAATCAGTTCATATATAGTTTTTCTCTGTTTGAAATGTTTCTGCAGACACACCAGTACATAGGTCCTTATATATTTTCTAAAATTAACAACACATGTTAATGGATACAGAGGAGATGACAGTAAGTATCAGAGGCTTGGCACATAAGACGAAAACGATATGCTCTTTGATGTTTATGGGTACCGAAAGATACCCGAATAAAATCCCAGATTCCAAGCCATAAATAATTTCTTCCACCACTTCATACTCCCCCTACAAACCAAAATTAGACTAAGTGCATTGGTAGGAGAAATGAAAGTCAGTAACATTAAAGGTGATACTAGTTCTTATAGCTCAAAATAAATTAGACAGCTAATATACCAGCTCCTGCTCCCTGCGCTGGCGTTTGAAGATATGAAGCCACGCATTTAGTAGTACCTAGTCCCAAAAATCCAACAAACAAGTTATTAGAAACATTGCCATTACCACACCAATTAAGTGATATACTGATATTATCTGATAAAAACAAAATATAAAACCAATTGTTTTACAGCTCAGACTTAGAAAAGATGTATTCAAGTCCAGAGAAGCCATCAGTCAACAGAAGATAAAAGGAGATTATGTCAAAAGAGGAAGACTTTTCTATGAAATACCAATACCATGGATGAAAGGTACCTACAAACAAGATGGCAACAACCAATGCTAGCCACAGCAACTGGAAGACCGATATTAATGATGCTTCTTGCTCCTCACCACCAGCACCAACTCCTACAGAAAATGTATAAATCCTCAACACATATTAGGTGATTTTCTGTATGCAGAAGATGATAGTAAGCAACAGTCAAAGAATCAATAATGATTGATGTTACCTATGGTCCCAATGCCGGCGACAGTAATCCCAATCCAGTCAAAAACATTCATGACTTCCTTCAAATAAAAATGCGAAAAGACGGAAAGAATGGCAAGTCCACATCCCGAGACTGGCTGAACAACAGACACCTGAAAGCATATTTCCAAGAGCTCATAATCAGGACCTAAGGTTAATCAGCACGGCAGATTATCATATACAGACATCTCAAAGGCAACTATCTTGACATCAAAATGAAAGATTGAGAAAGTTTACTTACAGGGGCAAGTGATAGTGCTCTCAGCATCAACAAAGCCCCAACAATGTCCATAATAAAACCTAACGCCCATGGTTTGTTAACAGCATATGCTCTTATCACCTGAAGGTTCGTAAATTATGATCAAATGTGAGTTTCCCATAGATAAATTGACCACCACCACCTCTAACTCATCACCATGATTGACATGAAAATTCAATGAAACATGGAATCGAGCCTCAGCAATAATTTGAATCAAACAATTTGACTCCGATCCAATTCCGAAACTCGAATTTCACAAATTTTCATCGAATTAGTTGTATCACGAAATCGAATTCAAATTTCCAGAAAGTTAGGTTAACGTTTTTTAGAGATCTGTCCAATCAAATAGCATGCAATCAAAATCCAAAGCATCAAAAGGGCGAGACAAAAGAGAAATTCAGAAGATTAGAGAGAGAGAGAGAGAGACCTTAAGCTTGAGGGAGAGAGGAGGGAGGATAATAGTGCCCTTCTTCTGGAGAACTTTGCCGATATTGTTGCCGGCGGTGGCCGCAAGCGTTAGGCAAATCGATTCCCACATCTCTCAAAACGCCGACGAGGAACGAAGCAAGCTTTTTTAATGGAGGAATGATTTTTGCTGATGTCTTACGTTATTATTTACATGCCCTCTTCCTATTTTTATTTATTTATTGACAGGTCGTGGTAAATGGAAATATAGTAATTTCCTTTTTTTATAGCAATTTTACTATTTTCACAAAAAAAAAGAAGCAATTTTATTATATGGTAAGTTGGTAACAAAACAATATTTATCTAATGACAACAAAAAAAAACAATATTGATCTCTATGCTTTCATTGACATTATTTTTATTATATTGTTGAATATATAATTAAAAATGCTGGCAAAAATATGATAACTAAATACTCCTAATTCTATAGCTAATTAAATTTTAGGTTTTGAGTTGGTAAATCGGTGCAAGACAGCTAATGGTGTTTACATGTCCATTTTTCACATGTCTAAAAATACAAGCTAATTCAATCTCTCTCTCTCTCTTTTTATTTTTATTTTTAATGTAACTACAAATGTTAAAGTGTAAAACATAGAAAAGGAAAGTTATGAAACATACTACATATAAATGTAAATGTAGACAGACAATCTAAACTTAAAAACATGTTTTGGCTATTCTCTTGCAAAAGACCAATATAAAAATATTTTTCCCTAAAAAAAAATAATAATAATAATAATATTTTTCCCATTTTTTTGTTGGTTCAACCCTTTATAGGCAGCTTCATCACATCTTGATATATGACTTGCGTATAAATTAATGGTTATAAGCATTTCGAATCCGATGGGTATTTAAATATTTTTGTTGGTTAGACTTAGAATAATACTTCATTTGATTAAATTATAACCAATTTAAACAAGTTCAACATTAAAAAAAAAATCAAAAATCAAAAACGTCGCAAAACATGCTTAGCTAACTCGTCCTGCCAAGGCATTAACACCGTCCCTTGCACTCAAAATTAACATAAAAATGGATAGTCTAGGAGACGATATATATTTTAAATTAATTTCGTTGTTATTTTCGGTTATCTAATTCATCTTGTTGATATATGAAGTGACTTGAAACAGAGTTGTGATATGGGAATAGTATGAATCTGCGTCTGCCACAAGTTTGTGAAGTTCAAAGAACTAATCAGTGGAAATTTTGACCTAACTTAGTTAACAAGTGGATAATCGATGAGAAACCAAACATATATAGTCTTTCAAGTGCAGACTCAGATCATAACCGACAAAGTAAGGTCTTAAGAATGACAAACACAAATAGAGAAATGGTCCCCAAATAAACAGAGTTATTGTCAGCTTTTCAAAAGCCCACTTTTTACTCGAGATCATATTAACCACAACAAGTAATCATTTTACCAACAGAAACTTGCTTTCTAAAATCTCAAGTTGGAGAGATCGTACAAACATGTTGAATTGTTAACCTCTAACATGGTACCTACGAATCATATAAACACATAAAATAAATTGCTAACGTTGAATAAAAGCAGAGCTTTAGATGCGAATGGATGATCACCAAAATGATGGAACATAATTTAAATCCAAGGAGTGAGATATATTGATTAATCACCAGATGTAATAAGCCAAACACCAAAGCCCAAATGTCAAAAGTCAAAACCTAATTGTAAACAAGAATGGATCATGTCATGAACTTGGATCAAACAAGAGACCGTTTCACAATCTATTTTGAACAAGACTTTAGGAAACTAATAATTTTAATCAAAGAGCATCAAACAAGAAAATTCCCCATCTAACCTAATTTCTGGATCCTGAGTGCAAAAGATTCATCCAAATTCCAAAGGTCATTTTACTTTGTGAAACTAATTGATATCATCACAGTTACATTCAAGATTACAAGATTACAACACTCAAAGATACATAAAAAGAGATAAAGAGAGAGACCACAATCATAATTACTTGAGATAATCAAAAATCAAAATAAAGAAAAACCAAAAAGCTCAAGAAATAAAAACAAAGTAAAATAAAATTATAGAAAAAGGTGAAAATGAATCACCACCAACCATAGACGACCTGTGTGTACCTCTGCTTAAGCCATCGGAAACTGTTTCTAAAAGAGCCTTTGACTTTACCTTCAACACCATACATCTTATAACTCGCGACCCGTTTCTTCCTCTGGAGCTCCGGGTCCGTTATTCCCCACGACTTGGATCTTGCTATCGATTTCTCCTTTTTCACATCGTATATATTGTTGTCCCTCGTCCCGTACGATGCGCTATAGCTCCTGAAATCTCCGGTTCCCGAAGCGCCGCCGTGGTAAGGCTGGATCTGCATCCCTCCGTCTCCGTATGGTCGTTGACGGCCGAAGTCTTCCATGGATTCCGGCAAGTTTGATCGAGAGAATCTTTTCTTTTTTGTTATTACAGCTCAGAGAATAATTGGAGAGAAAAGAGGAGAATAATAGTAACGCAAAAAAGGACGTGTCTTTTGAGCTGGTCTCAATTTGTTGCTCCACGCTATATGAATTATTTTATTTATTTCTGTAATTTAAAAAAAAAAAAAAAAGGAAGCAATTGGAGATAAGAAAAAGCAAAAAGAAAACCTGTTACAGATATTAAAACGCTAACGCGTTTGAAAAAATTTAATAATTAAGAAACAGAAGATAATAAAATGAGGATTAATATGTACGTTTTTTTACACATAAGGGGCTTATGAAAATTTAATAGAGTGTGAAATTTCAGACAAAATTAAGAATAATGGAAATAAATATGAAGTAGAAGTTTGTTTTGTGTGTGTAATTGACCGTTGACCGTTGATGTGCATTAGCGGTCAATGGGCAAGTTGTGTGTGATAATGTTAATTGATAGGCGTGATGTTTGTATTCACACATTTTCCTGGGAACGTGACTAGTGATTACCAACAGTAGTGTAAGACCATATATGGCATATATTATACTACACAACTTTAAGCAATGTCTTCATTTTCCACGAGCTATCATTTTCCCACATGAAAAAGTAGTTGATAGTTTTCTAAAATTAAAATATCAGAAAGTAAGTTGAAAAATTAATTTAAAAAAAAAACGAAATATTTATCATAGCTTAAGGTCCAAAACCAAAAACTGAAAAAAGTAAAGGTTACATGTGGAAATATTAAGGGGAAGAGATAATTAAATGTGTAACATGCAAATTGAAATTTTTAAGATATCTGGATGCAGCGAATGGTCTATTAGTTTCTTAGGCCTTTTACTAAGCCCAAGCCCACCAACTCCTTGACATTTCCGGTTGATTACTTAACCGGGAATATGGATATACCATATACCGAGAATTAAACTTAAACCAAATCGATTTGAAATCTTAAAAGAGAAGAATAAAATGATGAGATGACCACTTGACCAGCGTGGTTCTGATGTCGTCTCGGGCACTTGCGATGTGGGGTTGGGCGGCATATTCGTTCCCACCACGTGTCTCCTCAGGGGCTCTCCACGTGATTCCCACGCCGAAAGTGGAAAGAAAAACCGAGTTTGAGTATCAGAGAAGAATCTTAATAGTAATATTAAACTATATTGTTCTGTGGTCACTTATATATTCTTTTTTTTGATTTGATCAAACAATGCTAAATACACATCTGTGATTCTGCCTTCTGGATCTAACAATGCTAAGTACTGTCATTTTTCCCACGAATATTGCCTTCTGGATCTCTAACACCAACACCAAAGCAATATTGATAAATATATGATATATATCTCTTTGATTAGGATTTTAAAACATGTACAGACAAGAGAGAGAGAGCCTAACCATGTTCTGATTGCTAATCCGAAGAAATTATGGACTTTGGTTTGGAACTTTTTGATGATAGGAAAGAAAAAAGAGACATATTAACTTTCACTGCAGTAATTAAGAACCTGGCTATAGTGGCTTCTAGAGTTGGATTTCGATACAAGTTTTGATTTTTGTAGTCAACGAAACATTGATGAGTACATGACTAGTTTATTTATTCAGTAACCAATGGTAAACGGATAGTCTTTGATTAAGCTGATGAAGTCAATTGCAATGAAATTACAATTACTTAGTTTAATTTGTATAAATACGTTATTAGGTCTAAATGCATTTTAGTTTAAGTTTAACCATCTTTTAACTTTTGTTTCTTCTTTTTCCTTTTGTTGAGGCTTCAACTTCAAGCAACACCGAATCCATAATGGATCCAAATTAGAAGTCAAAGTGAGTATGTCCCTCAACATTTGATTCCCTTATCGTTCGATGATATACCATCAATTTCGGAGATGACATAAATATATATATACGCACATTTTAATATATATTTTGGAATTTCTATAATTTATTAAGGTTCCCTTTATATATATATTGTAATTTCCATTTACTTGTAAATTAAGTTGAAATATGCGAGTTATATAAGTAAATATCAAAAATGCATGCATAACCAAAAAAAAAAAGAGCAATACAGAAAAACAAAAGGGAAAACAAAAAAATAATTATGATTTATGGTTCAATTGTGTGTGTTTTGCCTAAAAAGGAAAGTTGTCAAGGAAGGACAACATATGCGCACTTCCATATTCGGAATTATCAGCTAAAATTTATAGTTTAATTTGTGGTGGTATATATCCTTCTTCTCCTCTGACAGAAAATAACTAATTTTCTTCTACTCTGATTGAACGCACCACCAATGCTGCAATTAATGCACTAATTGTCATCATCATTATATATTCGCGTTCTCGGCAGATCTCATCACCGTTATTTTTTCGTTTTCAAATGGAAACTTTTGAAATTAAGTAACAATGATGTGGCTTGTTCCAAATGGAACATTCTTATAGTTTTCGTTGTCATTATGTATTCTACTAATTCTAATTTCGGATGGTAATATAGAAAGATGATACTAGCTAGTGATGTTAAAAAAAGAAAAAGAAAAAAAGATGATATATACTTGTAGTATAAATTATTAGGGTATATGTTTAGTAATTAGTAGAAAGATTTTTGTAGTTATATTATAAGTTGTGGTGGTAATAGGACGAATTTAATTTGTGATGTTAGAAATCATACAATTTATAAAATGTATTTCGGAAAGCATGCATGCTTTAAGATGCTTTAGCGCCGTATTGGATATTTGGGTGTGACTGAACTTTTTCATGATGAGGCTCTGTTGATTTGTAATTGGTCGGTCCAATTTTTTGTTCCACTAATAGTTATGCTTTCTTTCAGAATTCTCAAATTAATCTATATCTATATGTTTTTAATATGAGAATTAAACATCATCCAATGTTCGTTCGACAAACTTCATCCATATGTTATTCCAAAGTTTTTGGATCATTAGTTATATATATGCGTTGTTAGTTGATACGTTGTTCACATTAACATTTGTTCATTTTGGGATATTCCGTAAGTAACTTGCCACCAAGAGCCTATTTTTAATCTTATGATTATATATATAAGGAATAAGGTTTATGTATAATGTATAAATAGATATTAGATATATATATGTATATATATATATATTAAGAGTATAATGTTGATTAGATATCTCATATCCGTCTAAATAAACGTGCAACACAGATAAAAAGACGATACTATTTGACGATTTATTTTGTGATTCGAATAAGCAAATTATGTTTGACAAAAATATTAATTATAATTAGCAAAAACAGACGACGCCTACGAAAAATCAAGTAGTAAATCAATCAGCATTTTAGTTGATAGTTGTTTAGACCCAAAAAAAAAGCAGAAAGTTGCAGTTCACGTGGTTAGAAAATGGAACAATCTTTATCAATAATTCATGAGAGAGATTTGAGTTTATCTCTTTATCAATTTTAACCCCAATATCTCTCCCCATTTGGCTATAAAAAGCCCCGACAGGTCTCAGTTTCTTCCCACATCCAAAGATAGAAAGATGTGTAAGGTCTAGCTAGAGTCTTGTTTTTAATCCCCTAATAGAACAATATAAATATATGTCTATATAGATATGGGTCGATATCGGTTGTTGCGGACTAGCTAAGATCTTCGAGCCTGGTCACATGCGTAGAGTATGAAAGGTAAGAGGAGGTGACAGAAGAGAGTGAGCACACATGGTGGTTTCTTGCATGCTTTTTTAAAATTAGGGTTTCATGCTTGAAGCTATGTGTGCTTACTCTCTCTCTGTCACCCCTTCTCTCTGTCTCTCTCTCTTTTTAAATTACAAGGTTAACTATAGCGGGTAAAAGATCTCTGATTTGGTTTGATATATTTGAGGTTTATATTATAATCAAACGGATCAAAGTAGCTAGCTCGAAGGTATGGCTGTATGAGTAGTATATATGCAACTTTTGTTTTAATTGTTTAACTATTATTTCGTTACATCAAAAATATTATATTTTGTTTAATATCAAATATTTTGCTCTGAGTTGTATACGTTTTAACTCGGTACTATACTGTATATATGAATAAAGTACTCTTAACATTTTATTCATGCAGATTGCAGGGTTTAAGCAACAATAGAATTTTGGGGGAAAAGTAGATCTACTTGTGGACGATGAAGCAAAGAAAAATCAATTTGTGATTGTTTTCAAACACAGTTAAAATTAGCTACTATGTGTCTCCTATAAGCATATATATGATTATTTAAAATTAATGACTATTTTTTACCTCCTAAAAGAAACATGTTCATTTTTTTAATCAAGATGTTGGAGTAATTATGTTAATCGATCTCTATGCAGTTAGATTTATGAATCTGCCTATCATATTAGATTTAGAAGAATGTGGCTAAATAGGTATTTTTGGTGTACTAATTACATAGTGTGATAAATATTTTTTAGTCATTATATTGGAGATTTTAAACCTAAACTTTGAGGAGTATGTTTTAAGTATGATATTTGGTTGATTAAGTTTTTCTACAAATGAATCTTTACTTGAGAATCCGATATATACAAGTTCTTTGTATGACGTGGACGACGGTTGAGAAATTAGGGTTTAGACAAAAAAAAAAAAAAAAAAAAAAAACTCTTTTCTAGTTCTTTGTATGTACAAGTTCATGCAGGATGACAGCTTACGGAAGTTTGTAGATGGTGAACAAAATTTGTTGATGAATGATGGTCGAGTTCACATATGCGCGAAAGACAGATTTTGATATAAACGTGATCTACATGTATATACTTTTAAGTTGTAAATTGTCACATAGGTTAGTGCATGCTAAAACTTGTTCATATACGATTATGTTAAAATAAAATATTTACTTCAATTTAATTTCCTGCAAAACTATAATCCACAAAAAGTCTACAATAATTCTATTGACCGGCCACCTCAATCACAAAATAAATCAGTTTTAACTTTTAACATAATTTATAGAAATTGTGACTAAAATACCAGTCTGATATACGCCTGAAGCTCCCATCTCTTCCTTGCAATTTTGTAGGCGAAATCCAAAGATGTTTCGTCAACTTTCTCAATAACTCAAGAAAATACTCAAATTTTCAGATGTATTAGTTATGTGTGGGGGTGTACTCATACACCCAAAGAAAGAGTTAACAATTACGAAAAAAGAATAGGAGTGAGGGAGATGAGGATCTTGTGTGACCAAGTCAAAGTTTTAAAATTTCTTGCAAGAATGGCTCCAAAATCGTACTTTCATTTTCTCATCGGTACCAAAAAAAAAAAAGACAATTTGGAAGAAGCCTCAATTCGACATAATCCCATCAAATTTTTACCATTAATTTTAAAGCTTTTGTTGTCTCTCTCTATATATGTGTATTAGCATATCATTCTTACAACAAAAGGCAAATTTATGAAAAATCTCTCAAGACTCAGGTGTTGTCTCAGGAGTCTGCAAGGGAATGGGACTGTTATCTTCTTTCTCGTCCGGACTCTCGGCTTGTTTTTCTTCAGGTTGGGAGGCTACACCATTCTCTGATGCATCCTTTGTGTCCGTGCTGATGACCTTTGGAGATTTGTTGGATGGTTCTTGAGAGGACGATGCAGCTAAGATGCGACCCAGACCTTCGTATGCGCTCTTGGCATCCATAACGATTGTGGCACCACCAGGATAACATCGGCCAAAGCATGTGGCGCAATGTGGAAAAACCACCTGTAAGAACAAGGAACCAAAGGGCAATGTGAGTAAGGACATAGATGAGTTCAATTTGGAAACTGTGGCTACTGACTTTTAACTTGTTGATACAAAACTGAGATGAGATGAGATTCAAAACTGGACCTCGACAAAAGCTCGGCAAAGGGAGAGGAAGAGATTGGATTCACTGAGTCGAAGCATCCGAGTTGTATTGTATCTTAGTAAGGAGTCAGACACGGCCTGGAGTCCTTTGATCAGTTCATGAGCAACAACATTCTTTAGACTTAGTGGGGCACAAGGACGTAATTCGTTCAAAGCAGCAGATACACCTGTGGACATAGCCGGGATTATCAATCAGAATCACACTGTGAAAAAACATCCGTAAGAGATACAATCTTTATTTTGCAACATTTGACATATTTAGAAGTTAGGACACTCATTTTGGTTATATCATCCATAATGTTTAAAAATGACACTTAATAATTATCTCACCGTTTATGAAAACTGCAAGTGGCGGGTGCTCCATCAAGTATGATGGAGGTGTGACATCATCTTTGCTATCTTCATTAATACCACTTGAAGGGAAGCCAACAGATGGTAATGGAACCCACCGATGTGAATCCAAAACTAACTGAAATTAAGACATTATGAAGAATTCAAAAGAGCAATTCAAGAGTGCGACATGTGGTTAATTGGAAACCAAACACTGTCTGAGTTGAGCTCCATGCCAGAACAGAAGTTCAAATTTTGTATTTACTCACCTGGAAATTTTCAACTGCTGTACTCATGTTCTTGGAGAATAAGTTTAGAACCGCCCTGTAGAAAGTATGCGAGTTAGATACTGAATTGTACAGAAATTAGCGAAGATTATGACAGCAATTAAAATTAAATTGAAAGAATTGTTACTCTTCAAAAAGTGGAGGAAGCAAACCCCGGAAGTCTAGCCCAACCCAACCAAGCCCCATCGCACAGTACTGAGTGGACATGAGAAGAAGGTAAGATGTCAATCATCAGAGTTGAACAGTGAATTCAAAGGGGAATACATAAGATGCAGAAGAACTCAACCATGCACTGATCCAAAATATTTGATAGAGATCCTCCTTCAGTAATTTTTGGAAGCATGATTTTCAGAGTCTTCAGGTGTGATGTTATTTGATGCATGGCCCAGCTAAACAGAAGTCCACCATCATAATTTTCTTCGCTCCCCGATGTATCATCAGCAAATATAGCTCGATATTGGTTAACCACGTCAAATAGGTGCATTCTGTGACAGTTTATCATGCCTTTTAAATACTCATAGGCATTTTTCTGGTCTAAATCCTCAAGAATTCCAGTGAGCCACGCCTCTCGGCATCTTAAGAACTGCACAGACAAGAAGATCCATTCATAAGTGAAGGCAGAGCTTACAGAATGAATAATTCCATAGAAAAAGGAATACATGTAATGGAGGATAACTTCAAATGGCTATATGTCAAATTAGTTCACCTGTAATCGCATTTCATACTCGCCAAAGACACCTATTCGGCGTAAGTATCCAATAATGCGGAGACATTCTGGCAACTGAAATATAGAGCATCAACCAGATACTGAGCCTTCTAGATTTCTAAGCTTAACCATTCCATAGTTTACTGAATACAAAAAACAAAAACTGTATTCACATGAAACCTGTATATTTGAGCGTAGTTTCTGGAGAAGCTGTGAGAGAAGTGACTGAGTTGTTTGTCTAACCTCCGCTGCCAGTGCTTGGATAACTGGCAATCTTGATATAGAGAGAAGATATAATTTTTAGAGCTAAAGCTTGATGGTTGAGGCCTTAAGTAGTCAAAGGAAAAGTATTGTGAGAAAGATAACAAAAAAGCTCACTTGGGATGCATGGTAGCAAGTTTCGATACAAATGCTTCCAGGTCAAGAGCCTCATCAAAATTTCCATTCCTCACGCATCTGACAAAGATACAAATCATTTTGAAAAGAACTGTACACATCTAAAAATAGTTTGCTAACGCCAGGAATAAGATCCGCTTTTCTTTTCTCTCATGCAAGGTATGAGAAGAGATTGACTAGAAATCAGATCAAAATTTTTGGCACGAAGTCTAATAGCTTACGTGTCCATAAGCTGAGGAATCTCAAGCAAGTCAAGAAGAGTGCTGTGATTTGCCAGCAAAGCTTGGTTCATCTTCCTCTTCTCCAGAATATTCTCAGCAGAATCGATAAATTCTGTGCAACCGGACGTTAGTTTTGGCACTTCGCCAATCTGAAAAAGGTAAAAAGTACAGAACTCCGACATCAAAATTTGAAAGAAAAAAAACATCTCGAAGGAATGCAACTGCTAAAGTCAGAGGATGTTTTATATAGATGTTCAAGAACCTAATTTGTTTTCTCAAAACATGGAAGCACAATCCCACATTCATAATCCAATGATTCATTCACCTATTCTCAACAAGATCAATCACCCAAGTTTTGCATACACTGAGTCTACAAAACAACAAGACCTGAAACAACATAGTTCTGCAACTAGACTAGACTTTCTAATTCCCTAACTCCAAGACTATTGAATGCTCCAAACACGATGCCGCGTACTCGTCCAACCTTAACTAGTTTTCAGATCTTAGCAGTGATACTTGCACTGTGACTAATCGTAATTTTATCGGCCAGGATTCAGAACTAATCAAGTGAAGCAGTAGAAATCAATTTACAAGTGGAAGGAAAATGTATAACTAACCAGAGACTCGAGATGCTTATCAATGGAAGAAACTTCCTGACGGATCGCAAGCAAAGCATCTGCAGCGGTGATAAACGCGCGGTAATTTCCAACAGCTACCTCTTGCATTTGCCTCTGAATCCTCTCCGCATCTACTCGAAGCAGCTCCGGTTCCTTCAAATTCAGTAACCGATATAAGATTCACAAAAAAACCATGCGCGCAGAGATTTCAAGAGATTGATATAGATAGAGAGAGAGAGAGAGTAACCTTGTGGAGACGATCGAGAGTGAAAGAGAGGAGCTCGGAGACGTACGGTTGCTGAGTGGCGGAAGCGAGAGAGAGAAGACTCGCCGTCGCCTCCGGAGGAGACATCTCCCCAACCTCCGTTGCCATTCCCGGATCTTACTCTTGTAGCCGATGCTATCAAATTCTCCTCAAAGGAAGTAAACAACAGATCCAGAAACTCCCGATTTTTTTAAAAATTAACATCAAATGTTTCTGTGATTTGTTTTCCTGTCTTTGTCTTGCCAGTCTTGGATCTGAAATTTCTCTTCCAATTTTCTTTTCTCTTCGAATTAAGGAGTAAACCAAGTTGATTTTAACCGAAATTCGGCTCTATAAGACTTCGGTTCGGTTAGGAAAATAAACCAACGTACCCGGAGAAATGATTATTGTCATGCATTTCATTTTTTTTTTTTTACATTGCATTTCACTTGTGTTACATATAAATTGCATTAGCTAGATTAATTAAGGGTTTCCCAAAAAAAAAAGAAAAAGATTAGATTAGGGTAGGTTTTGGTTATGGTTAACTTGGACAAAATCAGCTAGCTTAACTCGTTTTCACATGCCTAAATACTTTGACGTTCGATGTGCATTGATGAAAAAGTATATCTTATATTACACCAAAAAATGAATAAACTACAGTATATATTATTCATATATAACAATAGAGGAGTCTTTTACACTAACGAACCGTTAAGAAAAATAGATAGAGAAGATACAACAAGAGCAATCAAAAAAGAAGAAGAAAGGAGAGGAATTGAATTTGATGCCGTGTAGAAGTAGAAATAAGGAAATGGGTACGGAGGCTGCTGCTGCCCTTGTGACTGTCCCTTTGGCGACGGCGGCGAGGATGGTAGTGCTGGTGGAGGTGAACCTTTTCCATCGGGAGATAGTGGTGGAGGAGGTGGTGTGGACTCAAAATAGTAAAACCGTGGTGGTGGTGGATTGATGACGGTAATTAATGGCGGTGGTGAACCTGACTGTGAAAGCGGTGGTGGAGAGTGTTTGTGTGGCGGTGGAGGCGGTGGCGAAGAGGATAACGGCAATGAGGGAGACGGAGGTGGTGGTGTGGAGGAAGAGGGTTTAGAGGGAGGAGGAGAGCAAACGGTGGGACACGTGGAGCATTCGCTGATGCAAAGAGGAGTGAGGACATCTGTTTGATCGGACGGTGATGATGCAACTACTATAACCATGACCAATGCAATGATGATGACCAAGAGGCCCATGATGATGATCTAAAAATTGGTGTTTGGAGTGGAATGTTCATTGCTTTAGTTAGTTGGTTGGACATTTATAAATTATCTTGATGGCTTGATACAAAGATGCTTTCTTGATGGATTGTGTTTTGCTGGAAAGTTAATATTAAAATTGCGAATATCAAAAAGACAATGTTAAGCTTTAGATGTTTTTATTTATCTTAGGGTAAAGATGCAAACATAGCTTTTTCAACATTTTGATAAATGACATGATATTCCTTTCTCAACTCATACTCAAAAATAATTCATTTTATGAAGCAATACAACTGATTCTATAACCAAAAAGTGTCACACTCTCCAAAATTTTGGTCTGTCATTGTTCTTTTTATACTTTGCTTTCAAAGGTGGCTTTGTATCAATCCCATTTTATAAAGGTCATCACCATTGTTTTGATTCGTTCATCTTTTTATCTTTTCTTAGATTTTTGTTTTTGTTTTATAATTTCTCTGTTCTTTGGGTAACCAAGTAGTACTTTCAGTTGTAACCGGGTGATTTTATATGTTGAAGCCCAAAATAAGTTGAACTCTTTTGAGATTGAAAAAAAAAACACCTATGAACCTATCCACACACACAAATCTATATCAATATCACGTTCTCTCAAAAATTAGAATTAAAACTTACAAAGGAACATAATGACAATGTTTAAATGGTCAATAGCTTCGTTAGCTTATGCTACGAGAACATTAACAATAAGCCATTGCATTTTGTTCATTACTTTTCATCGGAAAGCTAGAAAGGTGGAAGTAATATTTTGCAGAGATATATAATATAAACAAGGATTAGATTTTAGTTAGTAATCTCTTCATGGCACTTCACTTACCACTTTCTTACTTTCTTTCTTGAGAAGCAAGCAATCTCTCTATTCAGTTCCTCACAAAAGTCTTGAAAGATTTAACAAGTATATGATCTTCAGACCCGATTGTTATTTATGGCATCCTAATGAACAAAACAGCGTATTGAAAGTGTAAGTAATTGAGTTAAATCTCAAGACTTTGCTTAGGGTTTTATATGTATAGTAATATACCTGGTTCATTGTCCTTCCCCAAGCTTCTTAATCGGAGAAGCTCTGGAACTATTTCTTTTCCAAGATCTGGTCTATCTCTCTTCCTTAGCTCTGCACATCTTAGACACAACTTAGCAAAATTTAAAGCTTCTTCGACAGGCCAATCAGGCACGACCGGGTCAAGCATATCCTTGAAAGTTCCTTTATCGATTGCCCTCGACACATGATGAGCCAAACCCATTGGACTCTTTGCAGTGATGATCTGAAGCAGCATTATCCCTAATGAGAATATGTCTGATTTCGTGGTTAACTTGCCCGTTTGCTGGTACTCCGGGTCTATGTAACAGAACGTTCCTGCTGCAGATGTCATGTGGTATTGCGTCACTGTGTTAGCCACTGACGCAGGTACTAACCGAGCTAATCCAACGTCACTGATCTTGCTCACGTAGTTTTTATCTAGAAGTATATTGGCAGGTTTTAGGTCACGATGAACCAGAGGCTCTGGCTTTGCTTGGTGAAGGAAGGAAAGTGCGGTAGCTATCTCTGCAGCTATTTGAAACCTTTTCCTCCATGAAAGAGGAGGCGAGTTTCCTCTACGAAAGAGTCTATCCTCTAAGCTCCCATTGTCCATGAACTCATACACCAAACACCCATATTCTGGACACGCACCAAGAAGAAGAACCATGTGAGGATGTCTTATGCTACTTAGAACCTCGACTTCTTGTTGAAATTGTTTCTTTCCTTGAGCAGCATCAGGTCTCAAGACTTTAATGGCAACAGGAGTGTGATCAAGTGTGCCATGATACACTGGTCCATATCCGCCTTCCCCTATTTTTCTGTTGTTTGCAAACCTTTCAGTAGCCACTTCAATCTCGTCAATAGAGTATTTTCTGTAACGGACATCGTTCTGTACCAAAGCACTAAGAGCACGGTCTTTCTCCTGCGATTCTCTTCTTGCTTTCATCTCTGCTTGCTTCCTTCTTTGTCCTTCCAACTCTGCCATTCTCTGCGCTTTCTCAGCTGCTTCCAGCGCCGCTCTGCACTTGGCCTTCTCCATTTCCGCAACAGCTAAAGCTGCCTCTTCAGCATTCCTAGCTTCCTCAAATCTTCGAGCTTCTTCCATTTTCCACTGATTAAGCTCATTTGCCTTCAAAAAACATGAGAGCCATAAAATATTAGATGGAGCAAGAAGAAAACATCCTCATCAACTAGTTCTTGTACACCTAACAGTTCTTACTTTCTTTTTCGCATTAAGAGCTTCTTTGCAGGCTGAGCTATACATGTCCATAGTCTGCTTGAGTTCAATCTTTAGCCTTTTCATTTCAGCTTCAATATCCCTCTGCAAATAAGTATTCAACCATTTAGTGCAAACTTATCTTGTCAAACTCGATATTATCATAAAATGTATTGCTCTACTTGTTTACATACCGTTGATTGCGAAACTGACTCATCAGAAGAACCCGATGCACCAACCATATCAAAATTTTCAGCACTTAGGTCAATAGAACCCATCATCATCATAGACCCAACATCAGCATCATCAGAAAATGAACTTCTTCCTGTGGAGTTCCTTTGACCCTTTGCCTGCCTAAACTCATAATTGAAGTCCAATGAACCATTTGTAGGAATTTTGTGCATTTCTCTCACTGGTTTGAAGCCCTTATTATCATGGGAATACCTCTCTGGAACTGTGTTTCTCGCATTACGCTGACCCCTACAATGTCCTCAAGAACAAATTCTCAAGACTTGTTATATATAAAACAAATCATAGCAAGAACATTCTCAAGAGTTTGGCTAATAAATACCTAGGTGAATGAACATGGTCAGGGTCAGGTAGATGAAATGTAGAAGAAGGTGCACGAGGAGGGACAAGAGTATTGGTGATAGGCCTTTGAGCTGTTCTTGAAGAGTGAACTTTGCCTTTAGAAATGACATAGATTGAACAAAACTCAGGCGTTGCTTTGAGAACGGAAGATGCAACGTCATGTGACTTAGTGAATTTGAGAGATCTTGCAAATGGGCTCTTTGAGGATGATCCCAACACAAGGTTGGTCACAAGGTTATTGTTCACGTAATCCAAAACTGCTTTCGCAACGTCGGTATCGTCTAGAATAACCTCAATCATTGAAATCTAAACAATGCCAAGACAAAAGAAACAATTACTAAGTCTTTTGATGCATATCAAGTTTCGACGAAATGCTTGAATGAGAAATTATACCCCTTTTCGTGCACAATAACCTCTGTATGGAACAAAAAGCTGATTTAATTCATTATCATCAATGTTTCCTCCATCTGCAACAACATTTCTTAATTCATCCAATTTAGAAGATGCGATTTGTGTATGATTAGAGAAAAAAAAAGATGAGGAGAAGATACCTACGATTAGAATTTTTGAGACGAACATGGACTAGAATCATCTTGGCATTAGTGACCATATTGAAGAGATGATCGACGGCCCAACGAACAGCGTAGTGACTGTTCTTGTCTTTGTCAATGGCGACCACCGTCGAGTTCACTAGCGTGTGACCATCGTCCGATGGGTGAGGACGAGCCATTATTATCGATCTATATTGAAAAATTAATAATAATATGATATGATTCCAGGTGTTACCAGACACCTCTAGTTGTGTCTGGGAACAAGAAGAGAGGAGAGAAGAAGATTATTGTGAAAGGTTTCTTCTTCTGGTCTTAACTTTTTCTCTCCTCTCTTCTTCCTGTTTCAATGTTTTGTTGCTCCCGGAGACGATTAACTAACTTTTTTTTCCTTAGAGCAAAGTCAGAGAAAAAAGCGGGAGTCAAGATTTATATTAACCATTGTTTTTTAAATTGCTTTTTTTAAGGAGATTCTCTATTTCTTCATCCTTTTTTTTTTGGGTTTTCTTTTTAACAAGAGATGGGTTTTTTCTAGAATATTACATGCAAATCTTTTTTAATTTTATATACGGATTAGCTTCTAGATTTCAGGTTTGGATTGGATTGGATACAAGTAATTTGAGAAAACATGTGTATGCTTTTCCCAAAAATAGGTCACACTAAACAGATAAATCACCAAAAGACATAACCCAAAAAAAAAAAAAAAAAAAAAAAAAAAAAAAAAAAAAAGTTCAATACATTTATATAATTTGGTTCTAAGATATTATTATTACACTATCTCGCATGTCGGTTTGCATCTGATGGGTGGGTCCGGAAAGAAAAGAAGTGGCTCTTATAGGTGACTCGCACGCTGAGTAAGAGCCACTAGACAAACCAGTGACGGTACCATAAAGACTAGGAAGAAGACGACGTCTGTGTCGTTTTCTACTGAATTAGCATCCAAACATGTTATTTTTATAAGCAACAACATAGCACAAAAGTGTAAAAACCAACCTTGTTGTTGGCTCATCTCACATTCCACACCAGAGAATGAAACTCTCATTGAGCTATTACACATTCATGTCTATCACTCATCAAAAGAGACCATGGAGATAAATGTGTAGTATGTATATATAATTTAAGTTTCTTCTATTGCCTCATATAACATCTGTGATCTAAAGGTACAATCATACATTATGCATAAACCAAAGAATCAAAGTAAGTTTAGTTTTTATCATATAGAAAGAAACTAAAAGAACATTTCCATTATCCTCTATAGGAAAGAAGTACCCGCTAGGCCGTGATGCAATAGATTATGTGAGATAGTATCTCTTGCCTTCATCGCATTAACCGATCTCAATGCGTTTTCAGGCAAAACCTCATCATCAATCACTTCAACCATCAGCTCTGGATCCATTTTCTCCTCTCTCATTTCACATATGTTGTGAAGCACACAGCACGCGCCCAAAACCGTAGGCAAATCCTGCAGCTTCACTTCAGTCCGTTTCTGCAGGCACGCCCACCGTCCTTTCAACCTCCCAAACGCTTCCTTAGCCACTCTCTGCACTTCACTCATCTTCTCATTGAACGCATGCTGCGTCCATGTCAAGTTTTGTTGCGTATATGGAACCAAAACCCAGTCCAACAGCGGGTGACCTGGTCCACCAGCGACCCACATCCCCTTCAACAAACCTCCATTGTTAGCTCTTTGGTACAACAATGACTTCTCTAACACCTGATCATCCGGCATTGACCCGGGCCATCCAATGCACAAGTCAGTAAAAACCCCTTTCGGATTCACAACGGCTTGAATTGTAATGGAATACGAAGTCTTCTGGTTCCTCTCAGTATGCCTCTTATTGAAATAAGCAGCTACACTAATCTTAGGAGCTATAATCGGAATGTGAGTAGTATACATAGAGCCAACAACGTTTGGAATACCCGAAATCGATTCGAACCGTTCTCTAATGTTCCTAAGAGATTCATCATCTGGCCATTGAAGGTACTTAGGCATTAAAACATCTTTAATGGCTTTACATACCTCAAGAACAAGCTTGTGGCAAGTTGAGATTCCTAAACCAAACTTCTTGGAGACTAGACGAAGTGGCTCACCGGTAGCTAATCTCCATATACAAACCGCGACTCGCTGCCGCACTGGAATCGCGTTTCTCAACGCGGTGTCTTCTTTCGCAACCGCTGAATTAAGCTCATCGCAGATTAACTCAAACGTCGATTTCGACATTCTAAACGCTTTTTTGAAATCTTCCTCTGGATAATCCAATCGGCTACACTCTTCCCACCAAGCTCTGCTCCGATCTTTAACCCATAACCGCCTTTGCTGACCCGAACCGGTACCGCGAACCGAACCGGATCCGGTTATCTCACTGCTCTCCGCCTCAATCTCCGAAGCAGCAACAGCAACGGAAGCGACGGCGCGTGAGACGCGTGACTTCTTGAGATTGATATCTCCACTTTCCTCAGCATCAGCGTAGTAATCGTTGAGATCGGAGTAGTAATCGGACATAGTTCTCGCTCTTTTCCGGTAATTAGATTGAAAATCAGACATTTCACGGCGAGAAGCAGCGTTACGAGCTTCCTGGTCTTGCTTCTCATGCTCCTCCATCAAAAGCAAAGAAGTGAAAAATCCCTTGAGGTTTTTGGTCTCGTTGTTTCTCTTAGACTCTACCTCACCGCCGTCGAAAACATTACAGACTTCTTCTTCTTCTTCCTCCTCGTCTCCGTCTTCGTTCCGAAAAACGGCGGCTTTCATCGAAGTTGTGTTCTTTCACGTTTTGTTTATTGAATTTGGAGTGGAGGAGAAGGTTAATTTTTTTGAGGGTTCATAAATAAGAAATCTGAAGAAATTTTTGGGGATGAGAAGACGAAACTTGTGGGACGAGTGTGAACACGCAAGTTGACTTTACTAGAGAGCTATACTCTTTTTTTATTTTTTAATAAATTCTTGGTATTTATTACTCTTTTTTATTCTCGTTACATTTTTTAGTATTTTTTGGACAAAAATTTGGACAGCAGTACAGAAAAGCAGAACCTGTTTGATCCTTGTAATAGATTCGTATTTGGAAGCAAACTATTTGAAAACCTTTTTTTAAAAAATTAAACTATGTCGGAAAATATTAGGCTAAATATCGAATAATTTATTTGGATCATTATCATACTACTCTCTACCTGAATAAATTGGAATCTGAAAAGTTAAACAGGTGAATACTGAATACTAACTAATTTTGTATCTAATTCTTAGAATCGTGATCGTGAGCAAATCAAATTCTTAATTTGCTTGCTGCTTTTATTCAAAGCAATTTATTGGCTAACATTTACTGTTTTCTTGTCACTATTTTAAGCATGTCTATTTAAAAGTACAAACCTATCAATTTTAGTATGTTGTAGTTTTCTTAGAAACATTTCTTCTTATCTCAGAATGGTTAATTTGATTCGAATGCTAAGTTGCTAAGAATGTTTTGGCCGCACTCTTAACTTTCTCATTTTTCACAAAATCCAAATGATAGCGAGCAAAATGTTTAAGGTGAAGATTAGAATAACAAGAACAAAATTAGATATAAGAAAAATGAACTCGACTAATTAAATAGTTATAGATTTGAACTATTTATCGATGGAATAAACATAACATGCGAATGAAGTGAAGTGGTAAAATTTCAATAATAATCGGAAGATTTGGAGGCGAAACTCAAGACCAATTCCTAATTAAGTTAAGGTGAATATATTCAAAGATATGTAGATAGTAATATTGGAGAAGTTATGTTAAAAACTTAAAATGCAAATAGTTTGTGATACTTTTGTTGGCAAAATCCCATTTTGATACTTGATGTTGAGAGATGAACAAGACCTAGAACGATACACGTATGATTCTCTTTCTTAGTTAACCGGTTTGGGAAAATATGAGTTCAATTTCCACCACTCTTTTATTTTATTTTTTATCATTGTCAACATATTGTTATAAACGTTGTTTGTTATACACTTGTGGAGAGTGGGTGTTCACACACATATCATATATACGAACCCAATAATATTATTATAAAATAAGATCTCAAATGATTGTACCTAGAAACTGAAAGAAAGAAGTGTGAACACGTTAAGGAAGTATCGGACATTGTTTAGTCTAATGTATTTGGCGGTGTGGAACGTTAGGTGGCCGATGGTGACTTTTGGTCCCATGCTTTGTTTCTTTTTTCCTTTTCCTTTTTGTGTTTACTTGAGTTGCCAAATGAAGAAGGCATTTAGGGGATCTAGTAATAATATTTTTATAACTTACATTAGTGGCCTCTTTCATCCTCGCCTAGATTCATGTTTTTTTTTTTTGTTTAATCAGAAAATCAAAGGTCTAAATATAAACTAATTATTGAAATATACAACTAGAATAGTGTGAACTCACATTAATCCAAGCACGCAATACAAAAACTCACACTAGGGTGACTAGAGAATAGTTGGTTAACGAAAAAAGGTCTATGTTGCTTTTTTCAAAGGCTTCAAGTTTATTAGAAAAATTTTCGAATGAGAGGGCCAAGTTTGTATCATCAGTGTTTTTATAGAGATGATCAATCTAATTTAGGCATTAAACCATCATATCTGATCATTAAGAAAAAATGAATTGAGTGATATAAAAATTATAGTAGAATAGATCCAGTGAAGTTGAAATAAAACTTTGCAAGTATATATTTAGCTTAATGATAAAAATTAGTAGAAAATATATCCCTACATTTGACTTTTGAAGTACTTTGGATAAAGATACGTGAAAACAAAGAGAAGAGCTTTCAGGCCATCAGAAATTCACGAGAAGCAGCACAGCTGGTACAGTCATCTAGACAGAGGTCACACCGATATTCTAGCAAGAAAACCCGACAACGTAACAACTGGTTAGCAAGTTTGAATGGTTTAGCAAAAAGATAATAGTCCATAAAGTAGGCGACACAGAGTACAGAGGGCACAAAGACTGATTCTACGAAGACATTTCTTGCTTTTGATGAATGACTAAATCAATAAGATCATAGGAAAACATGATATAAACATTTAGAATGAGGTATATGAGAAATCTGATGAAACTAAGATGCAAATTTGATCTAAACGATAATGTGCATCGATAAGACTGAGATGTCAGATAATTTTACAAATGTAGTAGCTGAAGATTTTTTTTTTTTTTTTGACAGCAGTAGCTGAAGATTTATTTACATTGTCCGAGATAATTTTAAAAGAAATACAAGAATTGTTTGAACTAAAATCATAATAACAGCAAAATAAATCACTCATTTCCTTATCAAAACACTTTGGAAGCATAAAACTGAATATATATGTTAGAGTTCTTCCTGCAGATACTGTAATAAACTATTCCACTGAACAGACTCATAAATTACTGTAAGGGTCTAACTCCAAATGTATTTTTGTTTACTGTATAGGTAATGGTGAGCAAATTTGGATTAGATGGCTGGAATCAGCAGAAGAACAAAATTATCACCAAAAAAGATGAACATTAACAATAAGAAGTAAGTTATGCAAAACAGAGGAATGACCAATTAATTGGTCTTTTCTCAATCTGTCACTTGGTTATCCTTTTAGTCAAATGCAATTAGACAGTTTCAAAGTGAACCGTCACTGGTATACAATGTAGCCCAAGACGTAGTCATTAGTCATTTGTTTCAGATTATGTAAGCGAGTGATTAGTAAAATAGTTTCCTATCTTCGCATCTTGGTCAATAGACGTCTCCAGAACTTTTCTATGGAAGGTTCTTATAACAACTTCATTAATTTGAAGATCTAACATGGAGAATGAAAGAAACAGAACAAACTTTTATTTCATCTTAATTAGAACAGAACACCCATGTCTCTCACACATTCCGATTACATTCATCAAACCCAGAATTAAAAACAGATAATAACCAAAACACGATCACAAACAAACTCAAGCAACTTGAACTTGAATAGTCTTCGGTTTCTTTGGCTCAGGCGGAGGAAGTTTCTGAACAGTCACCTTCAAAACACCATCATGACAAACAGCAGAGATCTTGTCCAAATCAGCATTCTCAGGCAACTGAAACTTCCTCATAAACTTACCCATTCTTCTCTCCATCCTCACATACTTCACACCTTCGTTTTCTTTGTTCTCTCTCTGTCTCTCTCCACTCACCACAAGCACATTATCGTTCTCTACCTGAACCTTGATCTCATCTCCTTTGATTCCAGGCATGTCCACAACGAAAGCGTACGCGTTAGGGTGCTCGATGACGTCAGCTGGTGTAGCCGCCATTGCCTTAGCGTCTCGCATGTAAACTCTTGAAGGGTTGTTGCGGGTCTTCTCGTTGTGATCTTCAGGGACCTCGAGCATGTCTTCGAGGATTGAGATTATTGGAAACCTTCCCAAATCCATTGTTAGTTGTTGTTTTAGCTTTCTTGATTCTTTGATTCTTGGCTTTTTGTTTTCTATGATTGAGTTCGATGTGATGAAGTGTGGGATTTAAATAGGAGTGCGTTGGATATTTCTAGAGGAATGCAGAGAGAGCGACTGTTTCTATCTTTAGAAGTTCTTCCGTATTGTTCCAGAAACGTCTTGATCGTTCTGGTTTTTGTGAACTTTGTAATTCGATTTTGATAAATGTGGGCCTTTACTGACTTTATTATATTTATCTGGGCTTTTAAATTAGGAGTACCAAGGCCCATTCAGTTTTCGGAAATTTATGCTATAAGGGAAGGTCGTTAATCAACCAACCGGTTTGGTACGATTTCATTGAGTTTAGTGTGAATTGTTTAAGTAACACAAAATAAAGTTAAATGATTTTTGTTGTTGTAACATCTTCTATATTTATTACGAAGAATTTGAATTACAAAAATGAAGTTCATGATTATAAGAAGAATTTGAATTACAATTTTTCTTTTTCTTTATCAATAAATGCATAGCAAAACATTTAAAAATTTAAAACGAGGTATATAAGAAAATAGTTCATGATTCATAAGATTAGTGTTCAGCAAATAACAAAACAAATTTTGTGATAATGGAATCCGAACCATATTGCTGATTTTAAAGAATATGAGTACAACATGTACCTCAAGATCACAAGTTCAAAGTCTTAATGATGGAAACAAGACTAAATTAGTACATGCTCTGGTTTTTGGTCAGACAAAATTAAGAACTAATGATCCATAAACATTTTGGTAAACAAAGAAAAACATGTGGTAGCATTGACTCACTGTATACTACAAAATCGTGAATAATGGTATTAACATAAGCTATTTAAGAAGGTTACAAATCTGCACAAAACTTGATTTGTCTTATAAATTCGGTTGATGTTATTTGCATTCGTAAATGCAAATTTCATCGAGACAATAATGTGAATCTATAGAATTGAGATTGATTTCAATTCATATACTATAAATGTATAGTAGTTGAAGATTTAGTTACGTTACCCAACATTAACAAAGTACAAAGAGTTGTTTTGATTTTGAAAACATAATAAGAACAAAATAGAACAATTGTTTCCTTTATCTAAACGCTTTTTTTTTTTTTTTTTTTTTTTTTTTTTAACTCAAAGACATACTTTATTTATTAGAAAATACTAGGAACCATACATGGTTTCTCACGTTCCACCACTGGCTGAAGCCAAAATGGGGTACTGCAATCTAAAGAAGCAAAGTAAAGATTACAAGACATGGCAGCTTTTGCAAGCTGATCTGCACATATGTTGCCTTGTCTTCCAAAAAACCTAAAGGATGGTTGCAACAGTCCATTCCGAGGGCCTAGTATCTCACTAGTGTAGCTCTTCATTCTCGGCCAGTTGGAAGGATATTTGATCGCTTGGATGAGGGTTTGTGAATCGCTCTCAAAGAGAATCTCAGAAAAACCCAGATTATCCAGACATGACATAGCCCATAAAAGTGCAGCAGCTTCTGCATCCAAGGCTGAACGAAGTTTCGGGTACGTTTTTACCCCGTACCATCTTAGATTACCATGTTCATCTCTAAGTATCCATCCAACTCCACATTTATCTAAACGCTTACAAGTATAAAATTGAATATCTAAGAGTTCTTGCAGATATAGTTACACTATTTCAATGAACATATTCATAATTTACTTCAAGCCAAAAATGTATTTTGTTGACTGTAGAGGTAAGGGTACAGTGCAAATATGATAGAGTTTAGAGCTATAAACCCTATCCTTTAGCTCTCTGTACTTCTCTAATGCTCAACAATGGTGAATACAAAGAACCCTAATACCTAAGGACACCATGAACAGAGACGCAGCTCTGAATCTAACATCACAAATGATCACGCAGGATCTCTCTCTGTTTCCTCTCTATCTCTATTTATACTTCTCATGCTTCTCTTTAGTTCTTCACACGTGCCTAATTCTCCCACACGTGTGCAGTCTTATCAATTTGATGGCGAATGTGCTAAATAGCACCAAAGATATTCTGGGGAAATGATGAATCTGCAAAAACAGAGGAATGACCAATCGGTCTGCTTTTGGTTTATGTTCCTATTTGTGCCTCATAAGAATGGATGGTCAGAGAAGTTTGCACCAGAGATTCTTAGAAAAACTTCATTGATTTGAAGATCGAACAAAGACAAAGATAAACAGAGAAAAAACTTCTATTTTATCAAAAACAAAAAACTCTTATTTCATCTTACAACTAAAAACACACATAGATGTATAGATTGCCTCACTCCGATTACATTCATTAAAACGAGAACTAAAACACAAAACACGATCACAAACAAACTCAAGCGACTTGAACTTGTATAGTCTTTGGTTTCTTAGGCTCAGGAGGAGGAAGTTTCTGAACAGTCACTTTCAACACACCGTCATGACAAGTAGCAGAGATCTTGTCCAAATCCGCATTCTCAGGTAACTGAAACTTCCTCATAAACTTCCCCATCCTCCTCTCCATCCTCACAAACTTCACACCTTCGTTCTCTTTGCTCTCTCTCTGTCTTTTTCCACTCACCACAAGAACGTTCTCGCTCTCAATCTGAACCTGAATCTCATCTCCTTTGATTCCAGGCATGTCCACGACGAAAACATACGCGTCAGGGTGCTCAATGACGTCAGCTGGTGTAGCAGCCATTGCCTTTGCATCTCGCATGTAAGCTCTTGAAGGGTTGTTACGGGTCTTCTCGGTTTGTTCTTCAGGGACTTCGAGCATGTCTTCGAGGATTGAGAATATTGGAAACCTTCCAAAATCCATCTTTAGCTGTTGTGTTTGCTTTCTTGATTTCTTGATTTCTTGATTCTTGGCCTTTTTTTTTGGTTTGATTTGAGTTTGATGTGACAAAGTGTGGGATTTAAATAGGAGTGAAGTTTGGATATTTCTAGAGTAATGTAGAGAGAGCGATTGTTTCGGTGTTTAGAACTTCAGAAGCACTTCCTATTGTTCGAGAAACGTCTTGATCATTTGGATAAGCGTGGGATTTAAGTAATGAGTGGAGATGGATATTTCTAGAAGAATGTAGAGAAAAGTGATTGTTTCAGTCTGGCCCAAGGCCCATCTCTTTTCAGGCCCATCCTTAAGGAAATTAATTTATCCGTTAATGATTGATTATAACGGTTGAAACGCGTCAATTCGGTTAAAACGCAAACGCTGAGGCTTTTTGTGAGGAGTATCATTATCATCTACCTACCTGATCATCGGACTAAAGTGAAATGAAGTCAGCAATTTCATCGTCACTCTTCTTCAATTCCAAGAATCTTTTAAAACCTAATCCTCTTTCTCGCTTCTTCTCTCTCAAATCTAACTTCCTCCCTAAACTATCTCCGAGATCCATCACTAAATCTTCATCTTCGTCAACCTCAGCTTTAAGATCCATCTCCTCCTCAATGGCTTCTTCTTTCAAACCCGAACAAGCTAGAGTTCCATCTGCTCTTCCTCTCCCAGCTCCTCCGTTGACTAAAGTTAGCTCCTTTATTCAATTACCTTGGGGTTTTTGCTCATTTCAGCATTTGATTGATCTTTTTCGATTCATGGGTAATTTTGTAGTTCAACATCGGATTGTGTCAGCTATCTGTGACGGCTGACAAAAAGAGAAACATCTCTCACGCTAAAAAGGCCATTGAAGAAGCTGCTTCCAAAGGAGCTAAGCTTGTTCTCTTACCCGTCAGTTTTTTCTTCTTTTCTTAGCTTAAGCTTGTTCTCTAAGCATAGTGATATTGTCTCAATGGGGGTTTTAAAACCATTCAATGGATTTGTTTCAGGAGATTTGGAACAGTCCGTATTCCAATGATAGTTTTCCAGTTTATGCGGAGGACATTGATGCAGGTGGTGAGGCTTCTCCTTCAACGGCAATGCTTTCTGAAGTTTCTAAACGTCTCAAGATTACAATCATTGGTGGCTCTGTACCAGAAAGAGTTGGTGATCGTTTGTATAACACTTGCTGTGTCTTTGGTGCGGATGGAGAGCTCAAAGCTAAGCATCGGAAGGTTATATTTTTTTGAGATTTAAACTTTCATTTCAACCTTCCATAGAAGAAAGAATGAACTTTCCTCTGCTTTAGGCCATGGAATTAATAGATGCTAATCTCACTTCTATAATCTTTGTTCATCTTTTGTCATCAGTTTTCAGGATCTTTTAGGCTTAATCAGTAATTAGAATGATGTGTTAATTGTGTTCTTGATTGCTTGCTCTTAATTGTGTTTGTACTTGTGCCTACAGATACATTTATTTGATATAGACATTCCCGGGAAGATTACTTTTATGGAATCCAAAACTCTTACTGCTGGAGAGACACCAACAATCGTTGACACAGGTAATTATCTTGTTTTGCCAAATATCCTTGCCATGCTGTGCATAAACAATCATGTATCTTACATAAACTCATTGCCTAAAACATAATTGGAGTAGGATTAAGGAGTTAAATCTCCAATCAGATTTGGGATCTTCTTAGCTTAACAGTGAAATGATTCATTTTCATGTCGGCCTAGTGTTTATGAATGATCATGCAGAAGAGAACTTGTTCACCAATAATATTAATACGCTTTTAAGATCTTGCCAACTATTTTGACTGGGGAAATATCATTACTGAACAATCAGGTCATAGTAGAACCGTTCACATCACCTCCCACTTTCTAGTACTTATGAGAAATCTCTAACGCGGTGCAGCGCTTGAGAATGATAGTTTTGTTGGTTGTTGCAGATGTAGGGCGTATTGGAATAGGCATCTGTTATGATATCAGGTTCCAGGAGTTAGCTATGATATATGCTGCAAGAGGTGAGTCTTTATTGGTATAATGCTTTATCCAAATAGACTATTTGCTTCCTCTCTTTTTCGGGTCCATTATCGTTTTAAAGAACCTCATCACCCACATGTTTACTTTAATCATATCAGGGGCTCATTTGCTGTGCTACCCGGGGGCCTTTAACATGACAACTGGACCATTGCATTGGGAATTACTACAAAGGGCAAGGTGTGATTCACAGTCTGCTACATTACAACTTGTTTGGCTTATTTAATCATGGGTAAATCACAATGCATTGCTCATCGATCTGTTTTGTTCCATTTCAGGGCTACGGATAATCAGGTACATGAACCAAGTTAAAATACTTGTATTGATAGCCAAAAGAGAGATACAAGTTCTGGGACATTTCTTAATGAATTCATAGAAAACCTGCATTTCCCTTTGAGTTATCAATACAAGTATTATCTTCTGCTCTTTGGGAGTTTTACTGTATCGACTGTTATCAAAGTCATGGAGCAGTTAATAGAACTATGTATGCTACTTTCTCCAGTTATATGTGGCTACATGCTCACCTGCCAGAGATTCAGGAGCTGGCTACACTGCTTGGGGGCACTCAACACTCGTCGGGCCTGTATGCACTGAACTTTTTCTGTGTTACTTGATTGATAATGAAGCTTTTAGTTGAGCACTAAACTCTAAAACAGAAAATTATTTGACAGTTTGGAGAAATACTAGCGACGACTGAGCATGAGGAGGATATAATCATAGCAGAGATTGATTACTCTATCCTTGACCAACGAAGGTAATCACGAAAACACCAGAACTTTCCTGGTTTTTGATAGCATGATCCGCTAATTGAATCTCGTTTTTTACCATATTAGGACAAGCCTTCCATTGAATAAGCAGCGGCGGGGAGATCTTTACCAGCTTGTAGACGTACAGCGCTTAGACTCTAAATGAATGCAGCAGTAACTGTACATCTGAATTCTCTATTTATGAGAGATTGTGTGAGTTGAGCACTATTTGGTTACTTGCAACTTTATGGTCAGTCATTTCTCCACAACTTTGCTGAGATATGTATAAGAATAAAAACTCGAGCTTTGAGTTAAAAATCGAACAAAAACAAGTAAATTTTGCTTAGATAATGTGAACTACACCCACTTGCCATGTGTTGGTTGTTTATAAACTTCAATGCATACTGATCACAATGTAGACTTGTGATTCGCAATCAAAATAGCATTTGACTTTTGTCAAAGTGTATATTATTTGTGAATTTGTAAGTAAATGTCATTGTCTTTGTAAAACAACGCATATGTTCAGTCAACAACCATCATATTCAATCTCAAGTACTTACTTAAACTAAAAATGTAATAACTGGTTCTTCAAATGTTCATCTACTCAAAAAACGTTTCATGATTGATAACATGACTCTCAAGTCAAGCCAAAGATCTAACCAATGTGTTTTTTCGCTGCATCAAGATTTGTAATATGCAATGTAATTTGTACAGATAAGAAGAAGAAAAGAGTATAGAGTATTCAAATAGGTTCCTCCAACACCACAAGTGGATATAAAAGGATTGAAAATGAAATAACATAAAACTTTGTCAGCGGCCTCAACATGATGTGAAGATCCGTGGTTATTGTTGAATGATAAATGACCGGACGACAAAATGCAGTTACAACAGCAGAAGCCTTACAAGATTCACCACAGTGTGTAGTGGTTTCTTCTTTGGAGAAGACACGTGGCCCAATCCCCCATAGGGTAAAGAGTAAAGACGTAGAGTGGTCCATACTTCTCACAAGGACTCTGCGAAAGAAGGAATGCCGTACGCGTGTGGGAGGCCGCACGTGCTAGGGGCCCATATGGCCATGGGCTATGCTTCACGTGCCAGGTCACGTGTAGGACCAAACCTCACCACAGTTCGGTACCACCGCGTGAATCTTCTCTCTTTTTTGTGTCAGCTCTTATTGTCTCTCCCTGACCAGCTCAATCTCTGACTCGCCCGTGCGATATTATTTCCTTTTTTTTTTCTGTTTCTTGCTCATATCCCAATAACTCAAATAGTTGTATCCATTTTTAAGATTCATTTCCATTTTATATCATTTTGTAACTTTTTTTTTTTAATTCAACCTCACTTTAGCGAACATCACCTTATAAGTTTTATTGCTTTTACTTTATAGTTGATATGTTTTCTTAAACATGCAAATATAGTAATTAGCGTAATGTTTGTATGATGTGTAAATGATATATTATTATTATTATTATAGACATAGTATTTTAAACAAGGAAACACAAAGATTTTTGGTTTTCACAACAATCAAACAAGAAGTCATTTTTATGTAAGTTTCTGTTTTGTACTATATATCTTGTTTGTTTTCTTAAAACTGTTTTGTATTGTTATATTTAGGTAAAAGTATGGTCCAAACTAGAAACAATATTTACGGGGGGATTCTTCGAAACTGGATATGATAAGGAGATTTTTTTCTTTTTTTGTCATAAGATATGATAAGGAGATATCAAACGAAAAACATTGGCCGAAGTGTGACACAGATATAGAATAGACACACAAGAAGACATAAGTGTTTTTCATTAACAAAAAAGAAAAGAAAAAAGAAGACATAAGTGTTTATGAAATGAGGAACAATGAAGGAACAAGAAAGGAAGGAAGCATGTGAGACTGAAAAAGACGCAAAACAAGTACAATTCCTTAACCCGTCCTTGTCGACCCAACTAATGGGCAATGCGGTGTATAAGAGACACTTTGCTTATATTTAAACATAACAATCGTTTGATTAATTAAGACCCTACTTGTTTCTAATCACATCCTACGCTCGAGATCTGTCTAAACTATATGAGACAATCCGTTATGATATGGCTACATCAAGAATTCGGCGAATCGTTATGTTGATGTTATTTTTCTTAAAATAGATGATTTTGTTTCATTGATCCAATGCGATTTTCTTAGAGTAATCTAGTGCCTTTTTTAAAAGATGAAATTAATGTTCTATTATTTCTGTCTATGGCGTATTGTGTAAATCATTCATCTTCAATTGTGTCCAATTTACGTATTTTAATGATTACTTCATCATAAAGAATCAAGAAACAACTTCTGAGATACATTATATAGGAAAATGTTGAGATATATATAATCTACATAAAATCATTAGTTTCTCACATTATAAGGAAAATGACATATAAATTGGACAACATATTATTAGGTACATGCACACATAAACAAAATTGAAGAATCCTCTTGCGTGGTCCATCATCGATATGGTCAGCATCAGCATACGTGAACAACACGCGCCGAGATCGCAGCTTATATATAAGTCCTCTCTCGTCCTCTCTTCTATCTTCATTCGTCGTCTTCTTCAAAAAAACACAAAACACAAAACAGTTAAAGAGACATAATCTCTCTTTTTCTTCTTTTGTCTCTTCTTCTCTCATTCTTCTTTAATCCTCTTTATCGATCAAATCATGCATAAATCCAAAAGAAACCCGTCATTCTCCTCCACTCTCCTCGATGAAATCTACAATTCCATCGATCCTAAAACCCAAAAAACACAATCTTTTGTCGGTTCTGTTAACACTACTACCAAAAAACAGAGCATTGTCACAAGATCGGTTCCTGACCGGAAAATCCACCGTGATCGTTTCTTTGGCTCTGTATCTTCTTCCTCTGATTCCAACTCTAGTATTTTCTCATCTTCCGACACCGAACTAACTCACGGTAAGAAGACAACTTCTTCTAGGCCGTTATGTTTCGGTCCTTCTAAGACAAAACCAAGAAAAACAGAGGACAAAACTCTGTTTCACCAAAACAGAGCAACCCGAGTATACGACGACTACAATTACGCCTCTGACGTCCCCAAATTCACGAGACACGAAGAGAATTGGGAGAATCCGAGAAACAGAAGATCAGTGAAGAGCTCTGCAAACCAAAAGAAGCCAAAAACTCCAGCTTCACCAGGAGGACGAATCGTTAACTTCATAAATTCGTTGTTTAGCACCAATTCAAAACAATCCAATGCCGTTAAGAGTTATCCAAGGAAGACGAGTTACGACGATTCTGCTTTCGTTAGGAAAACAAGTAATGATTATCATTCATCTACTACTACGTGTTCTTCAGCTTCTTCTTTCTCAAGGTCTTGTATGAACAAAGGCTACGAGAAATCATCTGATCGTATCAAACGAAGCGTTAGGTTTTCTCCGGTCAATGTTATCGTCCCCGAGAGCTTTACAAGCAAAGAAGAAGATTATTTCAGTAACGGTAACAGTAGGAAGTCGGTGAAGAAGAATGTGGAAGATGGAGGGAGGAGGTCAGTGGAGGAAATAGCGAGAGAGTTTTTGAGAGATTATCACAAGAATCATGAAAACAGTTTGGTCAAGAATAATGGTTTTGAGGATTATGAAGATGATGATGAAGACGATGATGATGATGATGTTGCAAGTGATTCGAGTTCGGATTTGTTTGAGCTGGATTTAGTTGGAAATCATCATCATAATGTGTACGGAGATGAACTTCCTGTGTATGAAACCACTTTTGCTGGTTTGATCTTGTGAAACTTTTTCTCTTTTTTTTTGTTTTTACTTTAGATTTTCGTTTAATAAGTTTTATTAATCCATGTGATTGTTGAAAAAAGAAAAAGAAATCGCATGTGATTCTCTACGTTTGTGTTTGATTTTGTAACTATGTTGTGTTATAAATTTTGTGTTTGTAAAAATTTGATCCAATCATGTTCTATTTATTATTATTTTTTTAATACTTAAAAACATTAACTATTACCAAACAAAGTTTAATAAAAATGTATTATACAGTTAACACATCCAAAAAAAAAACTTTTGTTAAAAACAGTTACACTAATTCTAAGCACAAATTGAATGTTCAATGTAAAGCATATATGTTATAGGTGAACAGAAAATAATGTTTAACACAAACCCAAAGGCTAGATGCAAGCGTAAGCACAAAAACAAAAGAGTGAAGACTAAACAAAAGCTCTTAATAAAATCCGCAAACATAAATATATGTAGGTTTTCAAAGCTAAAACGCAAAACACAAAAGTATTTTTCTTACAATCAAAATGAAATTTCTTATCAAATGTATTTTTTTTTACTCATGTACTATTTTAGACTCAAGCAACTACTCTTGCAACTTAACTATTTGATTCGTGATTTCTTTAAATGCAAATTATCAGTATTTAAACAAATAGAGCATATAGAGATTTTTGAAAATAATGATGTTGAGAAGGATCCGATCCGTGCAAAGTAAAATGATTTGCGGAAGATAATTTGATATAAAGTGGTTGATGATCCCAAAGGAAAAAAACCCAAGCTACCAACCTTTCTCTTTTTCTATGTATCTATCACATGCTTTAGATCCAAATTTTCATGAATGCTAACACTTTTTCAATATAATTTGAGTTTTTCATTTCTTTATACATTTAATATTAAGAAAAGCTCATAATTTTTTTTGATTAAGGCTTGTACGGTGAAATGGAAATTAATTAGGGCAACACAGCCACAAAATCAACTATACTTGGTCACAATTCACAAATATGATGTGCATATAGCAGCAAAACAGTGTTTCAAAAATCATATTCTTTGTCCAATAAATTGAAAAACACGCTACTACATTGGTCCAGCAAGTATTTCATGTAGAATGTACGTTTGTCTCGCTTTTCTTGAAAAAAAAACTATCTTTAAAATATATATGTGAAACTGTTTTGATATTTTTACATGCATATGTATATGTGAAAGTAACACATGTATGTTGTATATATCTTATAATATAATAAAGCGTGTTAAGTAATAAAACATCGAATCGATGATATGTGAAAGTGTTTTGTTGTGTATAAAAAGAAAAGAAAGATGGGAAATCGAGAAATTCGATATCCAAATGAGAAGCAAAGGGTGATTGATGAGGATCGTGAATTGACACATTAAAGCTTAATAAAATCGAAAATAAATTTAAAAAGAAAAAGGGTAATTTTAAAATAAAGTGAAAGTAGTATTTGTAGCGATGGATGAACATGAAGTACTGATGCTTCCATGGGAACAGAGAAAGTCGAGAGCTTTTGCTTTACTTCTCTTTTTCACTTTGATCATCTTTAAAAGTTCCGATTACAATCTTCTCCATTACTTCTCGACAATAAAAACTAATTTACATAAAACAAATACTTATTACACGGACGGTCTCACGTACACATGACCCGTTTTCAGTTCTATGTCAAGTCATTTTGATTTTTTTTTTTTTTTTTTCAATTGCTGGAGGTTGATACCTTTTAGTTTAAATATTGCTTTGCAATGTTAGCTTAATCATTTAGTTTTGATTCTAGAGGATATTTTGCTTATATCAAACTAAAGTGTATTATCTTAGATTTGAAAACTTTGCTGGTGTGAGGAAGTTTTAAATAAGGGTAATTTTATAGCTATAACCAGACTTCTAATACATGCCTCTTTATAGAATATAGACGAACAATTCAATATTCATACCCTCAAAGGCCCAAAGCATGGATGTCTATTTATCTTTAATAGTACCTAATTTGCTTGCTCCTGTTAACATTCCTTGACTTATAATTGCTGTAAATTTATAATTGAGATTAATATTGTAAGAGGAGACTTATCAAAATAAATAGTTATATGGTTGCTTTTTATATCATCACAAATGCTGCTTTTTCCATATTCAACTAGTTAAACTTAAACAAAATGAATAGTTCGATGAATATATATCATTGCGTATTTCTATTCAATAATGCGGCGGATTAAATTATTCCGCCAAGAAAGCTTATTGCCTGTTACCAAAACCAACAACTTAAGTATATTTAACGAAGTAAATGATTTAATCAAAGATCGTGCCATGTATTTGCACACAACAATACTCCCTCAAACTCCTAATGATTGCACATAATACGTAATGAGTTTAAGTAAATTATGTTGTATTAAGATCATTGGATGAGGGATATGCTAATAATACACAGATACACATATTGCATAGGTTTCACATGTGACATGTCGGGGATGTAACCGTTCTTGTTTTTTTTTTTTAAATTTGAATTTCTCTGATATATAAGTTACTACCAACTTTTATTGAAAGCTGATTGTTTAGTTTGGTCAATTGTGGCAATTAAAATATAGTGCATGGTAGGTTGGTTAGAATCTATAGCTCGTTAATCTAAAGTATATACATCTTTGATTAATTATGAGTTTGTTGTTTTGGATCGAACAACCTTATATTTAAATAGAGTAATTAAATGCGGAGCTAATAATGTTCGATAAGTGAATAGCACGATATGGTTTGGTAGGACCAAAACGAAGTATCCCTTTAGCATGTAAATGAAGTCAAAAGATAACATTATTACTTTCTACTAACTTGCTACGTAATCAGTAATCAGTAATCACGTAAACTAGCAGTTTTCTGGACACTTAAATCAGAATCATATTACCGAAGGGGAGGAAAACCTAAAACGCCAAACTACCGAATAAATTGTGTGGCCCAATGGGCTCATAATAATGCTATAAGATTTTGCATGGCCCAGAGATGCACTCATTCCTAATAATGTCTCCAGCTGCTGTATCGCCGCCCCCGTTAGTTCTAATTTTCTTTTGTTTCTCGAAAAAAGTTAGTTTTAATATTTTTTGTGTTTGAAAATACCGTGAAAATTAGTCAATTATTTTAGTGACATTTGATGTTGGTATGATTGACTAACGTTAAAGTATTCAAATTTGTATGTTAGTTTTAACAGTTTTAATATATTACTGTACCTAGCGTCGGTTTTCGAAAGTGACTTAAACATCAAGTCAAAATTCTTAACGTGACCTTATTAAGTAAATGACGTTATTATATTTAAGCTAGTTCTAAACTGATGTTAGACTCAATAAAAACAGACGTAAATCCCTTCTTTTTTGTAGAATGATGTCATTATGTGACTATATACGATGTTGCCGATCAAAACCAAAGTCTTAATTGGTTTTATACAGCCAATAACACTTTCTTCATTGCAAAAATTCCGAAGATGCCTTATCAGTTATTTCCTTTAGCTTAGCAAAAATTTGATACAAATCTCAATTTACGAGATTACTGCAGGTCGTTGGTCAATTTAGTTTCTTTTAATTTAGCACATTACCGTACAATGTTTTTTCTCTTCGTAAATCGAATTCGAAGGTTTCTTCTTTGTGTAGTTCATACTAAAAGCCATACAACAACAGTTTAAAATATATATATTTGAATTGTTGCAAGTAAACAAACAAACTAATTTTATTCTTATAGCTAGATTTCTTGGCAACACAACAAAATTATGATCTTGGATTTCCATTCCAGTCATAACATATATCAAATGCATGATGATTTTCATTAAACCTGCATGGCCCATCTATGCTTATATCCCAGATACAATAGATGCATGGAATACCCCTACGAACACCATCTCTGTCATCATCGTAAATGTTAAACCTTTTTGATTGTCCAGGCCATGTGAAATGACAAGAGAAAATTGTCGATCCAGCAATAATAGTTGGTCTAAATGTAAACGACCAAGAGCTATTCGGAGCGAGGATTTTGAGGCCAAGATCGTCATCTGAGGACTTGCAATGAAGGTTTAAGGTCGAACCATCACCAAGGCGGTTTGTGATCCTCACCATTGTTTTTATAGTAGACCAATTAACATCAAAATCGGTTTTCACTTGTGAGAAAGCTATTTGGATGAGTAGAGATATTACCACCACATGAACTTGTGTTTTTAGCATGGTTGTCATTTTCATTTTATAAGATCAAAAAGTGTTTTCTACTGAATACTTTTTGTTTTGATTTGCATTAGTATATATAGGCGAATTCTTCGCTGAGATCGTCCATGACGTTATTAGATTTGTTTCCAAAATGGTTAACCTTGACTACATTGTACATTGAAACAAAATTAAGGAAACTTTTGACTAGAATATCAAGATTTATTCATTATTGTTACAAAAAAAAATGGGAGACTCACAAAAATGCCCCTTTTTCAATACCCCTTTTCAAAAATGCCCCATTTGGCTGTCCATTTTTAAAAATACCCCTTTTAATATACAAAATGACTAAATTACCCTTCTTTTAATAAAAGATATCACAAATATATAAAGAAATATAACAAAATTAGGTCCACAAAATACAAAATATTTTTTGGCGGAAAAAGTGATCCCGCAATTTTTCCCGCCAAAACACTTGTAAAAACTTGTAAAACCTTTAAAATACCTTGTAAAATTTTCCCGTAAAATTTTTTCCCGCCAAAAAATTTTTTTTGCGGGAAAAGTGATTCCGCAATTTTTTTGGCGTTACATTTTTGGCGGGAAAATTTTTGGCGGGAAAAATTTACAAGGTATTTTAAAGGTTTTTTACAGGGTATTTATAAGGTTTTACAATGTATTTTAAAAGGTTTTACAACGTATTTATAAGGTATTTATAAGATATTATAAGATTTTACAAGCTATTTTATAAGGTTTTACAAGTTATAAGATTTTACAAGTTATAAATACCTTATAAAACCTTATAAGTACCTTGTAAAACCTTTTAAAATACATTGTAAAACCTTACAAAACACTTGTAAATACTCTGTAAAACCTTTAAAATACCTTGTAAATTTTTCCCGCCAAAAAAATTGCGGAATCACTTTTCCCGCAAAAATATTTTTTTGGCGGGAAAAATTTTTACGGGAAAATTTTACAAGGTATTTTAAAGGTTTTTACAAGTGTTTTAGCGGGAAAATTGCGGGATCACTTTTCCCGCCAAAAAATATTTTGTATTTTGTGGACCTAATTTTGTTTCAAATAAGGGTAAAATGGTCATTAAAAATTAAAAGAGGGCAAACTTAAAAATGGACTCTCAAAGAGGGCATTTTTGAAAAGGGGTATTGAAAAAGGGGCATTTTTAACAATTTCTCAAAAAAAATTCTTAGATCTTGAACAGAATATTAAATTAATCTTTTTGTATCTTCAAGGAGTTAATTGTTAGTTATAAAACATCTATAAGTTAATTATGTTGGAATCATAATATTTTATTAATTTTAAGTGGTATTAATTTATCTATTAATTAATATTTTTAATATATAACATAAATTAATATTTATTAATATTTTTTTACACTATAATTTTTTAAAAAGATGAATTTGAGATAATTTTATCTAATTAAAATTATTGTTTTGGATACTAGACATTTCGTATTTTTGAACTTAAAATTTTAATATTTAGAAGAAAAAAACTTTTTCGACAATAAATTACAAAGATTTTAGATGAATTCACTTATATAAACGATATCAGTAAATTAAACTTTATAATTAATGACCTCAGTTATTGTATTTAAACAGATATACGACTATCGAAATGAAATGATATTCGTACAACACTATAATTTAAAATACAACATAACAATTGTTTTATATAAAAAAAAGTTAGAGATGAGCTCTAAAGTAAATTGAATTTAATAAAAAAACACTAAAAACATACATTATTTAACAGCTTATATATATATATATATATATATATATACACACATTTATGATACCTTATTAAGTAAGTGACGTTATTATATTTAAGTCAGTTCTAATGATGTTAGACTTAATTAAAACTGACGTTTAATCACTTCTATTTTGTAGAATGATGTCATTACGATGCTACCCGATCAAAAGCTAAGTCTTAATTGGTTTTATAACCATACACCCGGCCCAAGGTAAATTGCTGCCTAAAGCAAAAAAAAAATTTGGTCCATCTTTATACATAATTAAAACAAAATTTATATACATAGTACACTAAAAGGACTCGAACTCAGCATCTTTGATGAGAGAATGGAGGAATTAACCACTGTACCACAATAAATGTTTGTAAAATGATGCCCCTAAATTCTTTTATAGACATTTGATGCCTAAAGCCCATGCTTTACGGGCTTTAGCCTTGGGCCGGCCCTGAGCCAATAACACTTTCTTCAATTTAGTTTCCCTTTAACTTAGCAAAAAATTGATACAAATCTCAATTTACGAAACTACAGGTCGTTGGTCAATTTAGTTTCCTTTAATTTAGCACAGTATACCATACAATGTTCTTTCTCATCGTAAATCGAATTTGAAGGTTTGTTGTTTGTGTATAGTTCATACTAAAAGTCATACAACAACAGTTGAAAACAAACAAACAAACAAACGAATTTCATTCTTATCGTTTTCTTGGCAACACAACAAATTATGATCTTCGATTTCCATTCCAGTCATAACAAATATTAAATGCATTATCTCTTTCACTAAACCTGCATGGCCCATATTTGCTTATATCCCAGATACAGTAGATGCATGGAATACCCTTACGAACACCATCTCTATCATCATCGTAAATGTTAAACCATTTTGATTGTCCAGGCCATGTGAAATGACAAGAGAAAAGTGTCACTCCAAAAATAATATTTGGTCTAAACTTAAACGACCAAGAACCATTCGGAGCGAGGATTTTGAGGCCAAGATCGTCATCTGAGGACTTACAATGAAGGTTTAAGCTCGAACCATCACCAAGGCGGTTTGTGATCCTCACCATTGATTTTATAGTAGACCAATTAAGATCATAATCGTTTTTCACTTGTGATGAGAAAGCTATTTGGATGAGTAGAGATATTATCACCACATGAACTTGTGTTTTTAGGATAATATTGCTTGTCATTTTCTTTTAAGATCGAAAGTGTTTTCTACTTTTGTTTTTGATTTGCATTAGTATATATAAGAAGTCTTAGATGAGAATGCCCATGACGTTATTAGATTTAATTTGTTTCCAAAATGGTTGACTACATTGTATTGAAACAATATTAAGAAAAGTTATAACGATGATGGTAGAATGTCAATATTTATCCACTGTTAGAAAGAATACTATTTTTAAATTGGGCTATTGTTAGCTCTTGAACAGAATTTTAGATTAATCTTCTTGTATCTTTAAAGAGTTGTTAATTAGTTACATTTAGAAGGTATAAAAGGGCCTTAATCCACCATGCTTCGGATACAAGAATATTAATCTAATTTTGTTTAACATCTACAATTAGCTCATAACTTTTGATAAAAAATGTATACATATTGATATTCTTACCATAGTTATTGCGACGGATTTATTTTGTTCAAATATAAAGTTTACAACAACTTAACAGACTTTTTTCTTATTTTGTAACAAAATCGTAGAGCATAGCGTAATATAAATTGATTTCATCTTCTACTCTAAAAGCCTAAAACAAAACAGAACCGCAAAGTTTGGTAATAAAATCTTAAAGTAACGGTTTAGAAAAAACACCAAACCGGTTATAAATTGGTTCTCAATTCTTCTTGGTGAGATTAACTTCTTGAGGAAGGAGAGTGTAGTCGATGTGAAGGTCCTCCAAGATTCTCTTAATGTTCAAAACAAGTTCGGTTCTTCTGAGATTCCTCTCTCTGTTTTCCTGAAACGTGATGGTGTGGTCACTGTATAGGGCCATCTTCAGCTTGTTCATGTTCTCTATCTCCTTCACCACCACCGTGTGAACCGGTGCCCAATGCTGCGGGTTCTGCTCCAAGTACCTGATCCACAAACCCAAGAATCTCATTCAAAGACAAGATCTTTTGGATCAGTGGTTAAGAAAACAGTTTCACATGATTCAAGGTACTTACTCGGCGATTCTTTCTTTGAGATGTGCGATCTTAGAGACTGGTGTTGAGAATGAGATAGAGAATTCCACTGTTTCTCCCATATCCGGACTTCTGAAGTAATTGCTTATCGGTTTCGTGGCCAAAACAGCGTTCGGATAATACACTTTCTCGTTGTTAAGCTTCAAGAACACCGTCGTTAACAGATTCATTTCTTCAACCAGCATCTGAAAAACCCCGCAAGAATGTGTTTGTATAGAGTATAAAAACATATGATATATGAGTTTAAAGGATCTTTGATGTTGAAGTTTACCGTGACACCGTCCACAACACATCGATCGCCAACATCATAAGGATGCATGACGAATACGAACACAATGGATTCAAAGAGATTTTTGCAAGTGCTTCCGATTATAAAAGCCAGAGCCACGAGTTGGGTGGAGAAGAACAACAAAACCTTAGTCGTTGCTAATTCTAGAAGCAGTAGCCAAATCACAACGGTAATCACAACCAAGATTGCTGTCACAAGTTTGTTTAACTGCTTAACCGCTGTTTTTGTGTCATTTAACGAATGCGCTAAAGCTCTCCGGCTCGTGTACACTTTAACCTGATCAAATTGAACCACAACACAAGTCGTTAAATTCAACAAAACACAGACTCTCATTAGTAAAATCACAAAAATAATATTCTTGAAAACTGAGGAGACTTACCACCCATTCTGTGAAAGCTTTTCTTGTGATTTTCCCGGTCTCGGCAGCACCATCAAACAATGGGAACACAAGATCAACCTCTTCCTTAATCATGAACCTAAGTAAGTCCTCTTCCTCTATGTAACTGAAAAATTTACCAAACCCCAGATTTCCATTAGAGAATGCACATAAACAAGAGAAGGAAAAAAAAAGAAGAAGAAGAGCAAATCAATATTGTTTTCTTACTTGAAGAAAGGCTGAGCAACATTCCTGAATACATGGTAAGCAGCAGCCAAAGCCTCCATCTCACTAGTAATTTCTCTATCAGCTTGCTCTTTCCCCTCGCCGTATGTTGTTTCGTCCAATGTGTCAGAGATTGTAGAGAGACCTGAAGTTCTAACAGCTTCTACCAAAACCCGCATTGTCCAAGCAGAAACTTTCTCTCGCTTCATCTTATGAACTTTCCCCATATCAATCACTTTCTTCTCTTTAACCGTTCCTTTTTTCACTACACTAGCAAAACTCAAATGGCCGGTGCTTGGCTCACGCCCGACCCTTTCTGCCTCTTCGATAAGTGGAGGACCCGAGAGCGTTTGTAGAACGTACTGGTGGAAAACAGAATCTTGAATCCTGTCGAAAAAGTTATTGACGTTGAAATTTGCTGCAAGGATTTTCAACAACAATGTTTTCACCAGCCAAAGGAATGACCCGGTAAGAACGGAGATAAGAGTCCTGGTTATGACGTTGAGGATTTTTGTAGCTGCCTGGGACCGTTTCACATCGCGGTTGAACAACAATATCCAAGCAACAAGAATCAAGCAGAGCCATATGAAGACTTGGACGCTCTTCTTCAAGCCGTGCACAAAGTAGAGCACTTTTCTCCTCAAAAGAAAGTTTGTTTCTATGAGGAACACAATCAAACGCATGAACCAATTGGTCACCAACATTCCACTGAATATAACCATCACAAGCACACACCATTTCCAGATTTCTAGTCCCCATAAGGTATGATTTTTAAGGACATCAACGGTTAAACTCGCAACCAAAGCGCTCAAATTCACCACAAAGAAAGCTGCCTCTATCAAAGCCAATGTACTTATCTTACTGCGCATCTCTTTGTTCAGCTTAACCTTCTTGTAGATTTCCTCATCTTCATCTTTCTCCACAACGGCTTTACTTGGTGTTAACGGTGCTGTTGACCCAACACTCCTATTCGATTTGTTATTCGGAGAAGCTCTACTAAAAGAAAAACCAGCACCAAGTTGCTCCCTAACTTCCTCCTCTAGAACAGTTGTGTCTACAGGACAAGATGGATCCACAAACCGGGACTTGGGTTTGGAGTAAACCGACCTTGCAAAAGATTTCCTCTGAGTTAAACCCTCATTGTTCCGATTTGGAGCTCTAGGAGGCTTGTTAGGACTACCAACAAGCTTAGAGATTTCAGGAGAAGGGCTTTTACTGATGGGCACTCCTTTCTCAGACTCTGGTGAAGCCATTTCCATGGAACGCTTTGATGCTTCCTCACCAGAAACATTGATAACAACTTCTCCTCCTCCTCCGTTACTACTCTTTTGTTCTGCCATTTCAATGCTACTAGCGTCCAATTTCACAACAATGGCTCTGAAAAATTCCACAAAAACAAGATTAAGAACACAGTGGGGATGATAAAGTACCAATCTTTTTAGCTTGATTGAGATAAAGTAATAAGATTCTGATTCATCAGACAAAAAGGGTTTGAGAAACTTTAGTTTAGTAAAGTAAACAAAGTGGAATATAAACCCTAGATTCCTTGAGCATAGATTTGTAACAAAGCAAATAGATTTACACAGGAAGGTTTGTAACAGATACCATTCTTTAATTCTACTAAATCTGTAAGAAAGATCCAAACTTTCCAAATAAAGTAATCCGAACTTCTCCAGAAAGGAACCTAATTAAAAATTACAGTCAAAAGAGGGAGAAAACGAGCTTACCAGTAGTGAAAAATCCCAAAAACAACTTCTTCTTATGTGAGTATCAGCTCATTCTTGAAGAAGAAGACCTGAAATATAGCCAAAAAAAAAACAGAGATCTTAGGAGATAGTAGTACACACCACGACCACTTAAGAATCATGAAAAATGGAAGAATTCAAACATTTGATAAATGATAAAGAAGAATGATAATACCAATAGCAAAAAAAAAGTAGCAGCTAATAACAGAGGCGGTGGGGAAAAAGTGCCTGAGAAAAATGGCTTAAACCCTGAAGCCAACAACAACCTTAAGCCAAATATATAGAAAACAAAACATGGAAAGAGGAAATAAAAGATCTTACATGAGCAAAGAAACATTAAGAGATGTCAAGACTTTTAAAGCCAAAAATAATAATTGGGAAATGTAATTGACATACTTTTTTTAATTGAAGATGGCTTGATGGTGGAGTAGTTTAGTTTAGTCGATCTTTTAAAATTTCAAAATTATTAGAATAATTGCTAAACATTTACCTTTTCTCGTCAACAGAAAGATTAGTAGTACTAATTTTATATTAGTAAGTTGGATATAAATATGAAACAAAATGTATTGGGGAAAATGTTCACACAAAACGTGGTTATTAAAAAATCGGTAATTAACTCCTAAGTATGTACTATCTGACAAAAAACACTGTCTGTCCTAAAATGTTGTACAATTTTTTGTTAAAAAACAAACTGGGTATACTACTATACTTACATCCAAATTTTCAAATTTGAAAATTTAAATGTACACGAAATCCAATTAAGTTCAGATACCAGTGCAAAATGAATCAAATATAAAATCAGTTAAGTGGATTGCTAAACGAAAAAAATTAAAACATGTTAAAATTTGAAATACATTTGTTTTTGGGTTAAACACGTAACACAGAGAAAATGATGTTTCGTTTGACTAGTGACCACTGACCATACCACTCTCTGTCTCCATCGATTCCATTATGTTTATGTCGTTTGCCTTTTTTTTCAACTCCATAATGTCTCGTTGCTAAAACAATCTGTGTTTTTAATCATTCCGTTAATTAATAATGCCTGAGCATGTTTGGCATGTCTAACTGGTGATTGGTCAGCTCTCTCTTGTCATGGATTTAACAATTGTCCACAGTCCATTACATTATTTTGTTCTTTTCTTATTTTTTCTCTTTCTTTTTTTGGTTAGAAAACTTCTTAATTACAATAAAATTGTCTTAAATGCTATTTATTGTCACTCGTTACCTAATTACAATAATCTTACCATGATTTGCACAATGGCTGATTATTAATATCCCTCGTTGCAATGTGCAAAAAAAGAAGAATCCAACGGACAAGATTTACTTTAAACGGTAGAGGCAATATAGAGGACTAGATTCTGACCGTTGGATCTATCGCAGCATTGTTTTTCGAGAGTTGTAACTAGAGATAAAGAAAAAAGGAAATGTTAAGAAAGAAAAAAAAAAGAAAAAAAAAAGAAGAAAATTGCGGACAAAAAAAATGGAAATTGCAGCAAGAGAGAAAAATAAATAAATTTGCCGACTTGAACTATTAAACCCAACCAATAAAAGTTTCCATTTTTTTTCCTCGTTCGCTGCAATTTCCTTTTTTCTTTATATCTCGTTACGATCTCCTGCGATAGATCCAACGTTCAAGAATAGTTTCCATTTTTTTAGTACAGACTCAACGTTAAAAAACCCAAGTAAGTCAGACTTGAACCCTACTATAACTCTATAAATATTTCATGTTTCTTCTCTCCTTCACTACAATTTCTTTTTTTCGTCTATTGCTGCAATTTTCTCTAAGCTTGTAACTCAGTTCGAATCTGAAGAAACCATGGAGCAAAGTTCTGTTGTTGCAAAGATGCAATCAAACGAAGAGTTCGTCAAATTCTTAGGAAAAGGTGCTTATGGTACTGTTGATCTCATCAAATACACTAAAACTGATGGATCTTCGTTTCTGGCCGCTGTAAAAACATCTTACGCTGAAATACTCGAAGATTACAACGCTCTCAACAGAGAGATTCAGGTTTTGTCTGAACTCAAAGGATATCCCAACATCGTTATATGCTATGAAGACGATTTGGAAGAAGGTTACAACGATCACGGACATAAAGTTTACAAGTTGCTTCTCGAGTACGCAAACGAAGGAAGTTTAAGTTCTTTCATGGAAAATTATACCGACAAAAAGTTACCGGATCTGATGATCAGAGACTTCACGCGTATGATTCTCGAAGGACTGGTCTCAATTCATAGTCACGGTTATGTTCATTGCGATCTCAAATCCGATAACCTTCTTATCTTCTCTCGGAAAGATTCTTCTTCGTACGAGTTAAAGATTTCTGATTTTGGAAACTGTAGAGAAGTCGGAGAAGTTCCGGATCACTGGGAAATTGATTTTCCGTTTGTGGGAACGCCTATTTACATGCCGCCTGAGTCTCTCATCGACGGTGCTGTCAAAAAAACCCTAGATTTGTGGTCGTTAGGGTGCTTAGTGTTGGAGATGTATACAGGCGAAAAGCCATGGGCAGGGGTTGGAATTGTCGATCTCGTGAATTTTCTCAGTGATGGTGAAGCTCCAGAGATTCCTGAGTGTGTGCCTTGTGATGCAAGAGAGTTCATTGAAACGTGTTTCGCAAGGGAACATGAGAAGAGAGGAAACGCGTCTGAGTTGTTGTTTCATCGGTTTTTGTGTCCTGAAGAGAAGACGGAGAAGATTGTTGTAGTCGTCGCTAAAGAGAAAAAAACCTTGCTGGTGAAGTTGAAGTTGAGAATCAAACGAGCTTCGAAGATAACAATGGATATTCGAGAGAAGCCCTTGAAATTGAAGATGTTTCCATCTAAGCCTCCACAGCTTAAGAAACTTTTGAGTAAACTCTTGAGGTTGAAGAAGATGATTCATCCAAAACAATTGGATTCTAGTTTAGTCTCTTTAAGTAGTGATCTCTGTTTAGTTTAAGTGTGTAGATCACAAGTTACATGTTTATGCAAATAACCCATCCCTATCAATCTGTAATTTACGATATTAACTGTTGAGTTTTGTTTTGCTTTGAAGTTTTTTGTTTGGATAATTACGTATTTACATCTTTAACTAGGTTTCACTGTGTGTTGTATACTTGTATATGCGATCCAATGTGCTTTGAATCGTTAAATTGATATGACGGTGAAATTTGATTTAGTTTACTCTCTCATTAGTGCATAAGCCAAACGTGACATTGACAGCACAGTAACCCCATACATACATGGCAGAGAGAACATTGCAATAGTGTGACAACAAGAAATCAAAAATGTATTAAGTTTCCTTAAACTTAATTAAACATAATCGAGCAATGAATTTTTGTAATTAATTTCAAAATTTCATTAATTTTCCGAATATTTTTATTTTAAGGTTTCGTTAAGATTTTGGGTGTCTTCCACTTTTGCCGAGCGTCTCCGACAGCTTCAACGATGGTGACTCGCTTAAGACTCGTTTCGAGATCTTCTCGTTACGCCACCGTCAAGCTCACTGAGTCTGTCTCAGCATCATGCTCATGTCGTCTCTTCTCTGCCTCCACCGACACCGAACCCGAATCTCAACCCGAACAATCCCCGCCTACGAATCCCGTCACCGGAGACGAAGAGCGACACGAAAAGCTTCGGAATCTCCGAGTTCTTCTTCAGCAGAATCGAATCGAAACGGCGCGTGGCGTTCTCTCTTCACTACTTCGATCGGATTCTACGCATTTCACATCGCCGAAAGAGCTCTTCTCCGCCTTCTCACTATCATCTCCGTCGTTGAAACATGAATTCTCCTATTTGCTTCTCTCCGTGCTACTAAACGAATCGAAGATGATTTCTGAAGCTGCCGATTTGTTCTTCGCTTTGAGGAATGAAGGTATCTTCCCCAGCTCAGATTCGTTAACGCTTTTGCTTGATCATCTTGTGAAGACGAAACAATTCAGAGTGACTATAAACGTGTTTTTGAATATTCTGGAATCGGATTTTCGTCCGAGTAAGTTCATGTATGGGAAAGCAATTCAAGCTGCCGTGAAATTGAGCGATGTAGGTAAAGGTTTAGAGCTGTTTAATCGGATGAAGCACGATAGAATCTCTCCCAATGTGTTTATATACAATGTCCTTATTGATGGATTGTGTAAACTGAGAAAGATGAAAGATGCAGAACAGTTGTTCGACGAAATGCTTGCAAGAAGATTGTTGCCTTCTTTGATAACGTATAACACGTTGATTGATGGATATTGCAAAGCTGGGAATCCGGAAAAGAGTTTTAAAGTGAGAGAACGTATGAAAGCGGATAATATTGAACCGAGTCTTATTACGTTTAATACTTTGCTTAAGGGGCTGTTTAAGGCTGGATTGGTGGAAGATGCAGAGAATGTTTTGAAGGAAATGAAGGATCTGGGGTTTGTACCAGATGCTTTCACCTTCAGTATTCTGTTTGATGGTTATTCGAGTAACGAGAAAGCTGAGGCTGCTTTGGGTGTTTATGAGACTGCTGTTGATTCTGGCGTGAAAATGAATGCTTATACTTGTAGCATTTTGTTGAATGCGTTATGCAAAGAGGGAAAGATAGAGAAGGCGGAAGAGATTTTGGGGAGAGAAATGGGTAAGGGGCTTGTCCCGAACGAGGTTATTTATAACACGATGATTGATGGATACTGTCGGAAAGGTGATCTGGTTGGAGCTCGTATGAAAATTGAAGCGATGGAGGAACAAGGGATGAAGCCAGATCATTTGGCGTACAATTGTTTGATTAGGGGATTTTGTGAATTGGGGGAAATGGAAAATGCTGAGCAAGAGGTTAACAAAATGAAACTGAAGGGAGTTCCTCCTAGCGTGGAGACATATAACATCCTGATTGGGGGCTATGGGAGAAAGTATAAATTTGATAAGTGCTTCGACCTTCTTAAAGAAATGGAAGACAACGGGACGATGCCGAATGTTGTTAGCTATGGAACTCTGATAAATTGTTTGTGCAAAGGTTCTAAACTTCTTGAAGCTCAGATTGTTAAGAAGGATATGGAAGACAGAGGGGTTTCACCGAATGTAAGGATATATAACATGCTAATCGATGGTTGTTGCTCAAAGGGGAAGATAGAAGACGCTTTCCGGTTCTCTGAGGAGATGTTCAAAAAGGGAATAGAATTAAACCTGGTGACTTATAACACCCTCATTGATGGGTTGTCCATGAACGGGAAATTAGCAGAAGCTGAAGACTTGCTTCTCGAAATCTCAAGAAAGGGTCTCAAACCAGATGTATTCACGTATAACTCACTAATATCTGGATACGGATTTGCTGGAAACGTGCAAAGATGTATCGCGCTGTTTGAAGAGATGAAGGGATCAGGAATAAAACCCACTCTGAAGACATATCATCTTTTGATCAGTTTGTGCACCAAGGAGGGTATAGAGCTCACGGAGAAAATATTTGGAGAGATGTCGTTGAAACCAGACTTATTAGTTTACAATGGGGTTCTCCATTGCTACGCCGTACATGGAGATATGGATAAGGCTTTTAATTTGCAGAAGCAGATGATTGAAAAGAGTATTGGTTTGGATAAGACAACCTATAACAGCTTGATTCTGGGACAACTGAAGGTAGGAAAACTGTGTGAAGTTAGGAGTCTGCTTAACGAGATGAAAGCCCGGGAAATGGAACCTGAAGCTGATACATATAACATAATAGTGAAAGGGCATTGTGAGATGAAGGATTATATGGGAGCATATGTTTGGTACAGAGAGATGCAAGAGAAAGGTTTGCTATTAGATGTTTGCATAGGCGATGAGCTAGTGAGTGGGCTTAAAGAAGAATGGAGGTCAAAGGAGGCAGAGATTGTCATTTCTGAAATGAATGGTCGCAAGCTAGGTGATGTAATAGTGGATGAGGATCTATCTGCAACAGAGAAGCTTTGAAAATCAAGAATGTGTGCTTCAAGATAAATACTTTTGACTTTGAGTTAGGCTTTAGGTTGATTTGAGTATTAACAATGGTCCATTTGTTCAAGTTTTTTTTCCTTACGTGATTCAACTATTTTGTATCATATATTATGTGATGATATACACGATGCACACGTTACTACCACATTTAGAGAAAACAGTAAACACAGTAGTCAAAAATCACCAAAACATAAATGGAAAAAAAAATTCGAGAAAAAAAAGAGTAGAGTTTTCAAACGTGTGAGTGGCACGGTGGGAGGGATGACTCTAGAAAGGAAAAGGTGAGCCCCACAAAGTCACTAGAAGCATCTTCAAAGCATTTTCTCTGGTTTACACTATTTTAGAGTAAGCTCGTTCTTCTCTCCATAGAACACCTTAACTTGAGCATCAATGGCGGTTACATTTTCTGATCTGCACACAGAGCAAGGTCTCAAAACCCTCGAGGAACATCTCGCCGGAAAAACCTACATCTCCGGGTATACTCTCATATACAATTTGCTATATTAGCTTGTGTTCTCCAATGTTTCTACTCTGATTTGTTCATAATTTGTTTTCAGCGATCAGCTTTCATTGGATGATGTGAAGGTTTACGCTGCCGTATTGGAGAAGCCAGGCGATGGCTTCCCCAATGCTAGCAAGTGGTACGATTCCGTTGCTTCTCACCTCGCTAAAAGGTTCGTTTAATTCTCATTCGTTTTTGCTTCTATTTTGTTTATTGTTGATCTTCGGAGAATGATGACTTCTTTGAATGTTTCAGTTTTCCCGGGAAATCCGTCGGAGTGAGAGTTGGTGGTGGTGTTGCTCCTCCATCTGAAGCTCCGCAGACTAAGGTACTAAAAGTAGTCAAAATCTGGAATGACGCCAATATAATGTGTTTGTAGAATTGAAACAATTCTGTGATAGTGTGAGACACAGAGATTAAGTAGAGGAAAATGCAATTGTGGAGCTGTTGGAATGATAATTTTAGATACTGTGATTTAGCTTTGTCCCTCAACTTATATCTGCAGGCACCTGGTGCTGCTGGAGCTGACGGTGATGATGATGATGATATTGATCTTTTTGCTGATGAGACTGAAGATGAGAAAAAAGCTGCTGAGGAGAGAGAAGCTTCTAAGAAGGATACTAAGAAGACTAAAGAGAGTAAGTCTTTCTCTAGTTTGGATTGGATCTCTGTGGACTATTATAGTAGATTGTTAGAATCTTCTGCCAGAAAGATTGTATGCTCAACACATCTTCTAATTTTACGCACTGAAGTAGAGATCTAGGTGGAGGTTCTGGCTTGCGATTTTAGCTGTGATGTATCTTGAGATCCTGCTCATGTTTGGTTAGTTCTTACTCTCTTTTAACTTTTTTGTTAGGTGGAAAATCTTCTGTGCTACTGGAAGTAAAGCCATGGGATGATGAAACCGATATGAAGAAGTTGGAAGAAGCTGTTCGTAGTGTTCAGATGCCGGGTCTTACATGGGGAGCTTGTGAGTCAAAGAATGTTTATCTAAACAACTATAGTTTGCACAAAAGCTTAAATTTTGTTTTGGTTTCTGATGTGAGCAATTTGTTGCAGCGAAATTGGTACCTGTTGGTTACGGGATAAAGAAACTCACAATCATGATGACAATTGTTGACGACCTTGTGTCTGTGGACAACCTCATTGAAGACCATCTCACCTCAGAGCCTAACAACGAGTACATCCAAAGTGTCGACATTGTTGCTTTTAACAAGATTTAGACACATGAAAAAGATGTTTAGTTTCAGTATTGGTGTCAGTCTTGTTGTGTTTCTAATATAGTTTGATATGACGCTAAAGTCTCTTCTTCTAAGTTCCAAGACCAACTTTGGAGTTGAAGCACTTTCTTTAACTTCACTTGGTCTTAAAGCTCTTGTAAGTTCTTGTCTAAGACAAATTGCAGTTATAATAATATATGCCTGGGATTGGTAACGTGTGGAAAAAAATCATATAATGGTGTGATTTTGACAAGCCTTTTGGTGCTCCATGTTAAATATGTGGGAGGATATAAAATATAAGGAAATTTGAAAGATCCATTCTGAGCAAACAAGCAAGAAACACTTGATAAAACCAGTAACCACAAACTCATATCATCCATCATCTCTCTCTCTCTCCTTTCATTTTTCTTTATTCTAGAAGAGCATTTTATCACCTTTAAAGCGAAGGAGGCACATACTGTCTAGACAAACTAAACAGATCTTTACCCTCAAAAGGCGATGTCCACTCTCTCCCATTTCCCACTAAAGCAGCTTCCTGCACTCCCATCCCATTCCCATTCGTCATCATTCTTGTCCTTCCATTCATATGATGAGCTTCATATGGGGATGAAGCTGCAGTATATGGGGATGATGCTGCCACATACTGCTGGCTCGGTCTCGGACAAGCCAGGCCTTTATCTAGACTCCAGTCGATGTTGTTGTAATCGAAATGCCCCAATGACCCATCCGCGTTCCAGTCCAGCCCAGAAGAAGATGATCCCGCCAACGAACCAAACCCCGAGAAGAGCCCAAGAGATGCAGCTGGAGCCACAGCAACCGGTGCAGAAGACCCTGCCATTCTGTGACCGTTGTTGTTCCCTTGGCCTTGATATTGTTGATACTGAAGTTGCTGGTACATCAGGTTTGAGTTCAGATCATTAGGAGGCAGAGTTCTTGAGGGCAAGTATCCGTTAGATTGGGCCGCCTCAGATCTATTTGCAGGGTACCAACCGCTGCCTGCTGCTGCTGCTCCGGTGAAGGATGCATTCATGGTAGAGACAGGTAACACATTTGTGTTAGCAGATTGAGAACGTTGTTGTTGTTGCTGCTGCTGCATCACCATAACTGGTTCCCTCATATCTTGCTGCTGAAGCCTCTTATATTGATCACCTTGAGCCGCCACATAATGTGTTTCTTCTGTTGATCGCGACAGCGGTGTCTGTTGATATGGTATGCGTTTATTCTCTTCCAGGGTGGCATTTTGTTGCAGTTTCATCCACTGCAACTTCATGTGAATTCTTTCCAACGAATTTACACTTTGGTTTTCGGATTCTCCACTAATGTAACTGGATCCTCTGGGGTAACCAAGATTCTTTCTGTCAAGGGCTTCTTCACTGCCTGCAGGATACATACCTGAGTTAGGTTGTAACTGGGCTACTGTATTCTGACTTGTGAGCACAGAAGGGCATTTGCTACTGTTAACAGAAGTATTATCACTAATATCCTCTACTTTTCTAGACGCAGTAGATTGGTCTTGCTTCTGTCTTCTTAATGATTCTTCTGCTTTCTCAATGTCCCCCTCTGCTGTAACCACAGCTCTTTCTACATCCTGCTTGGTGCACTTATATTTTGTTTCCAACTCCAAGATTCTACCCAACTCTTTTGATATGTCAAGCTTTAAGTTCCCAGAGGTAGGATCTAGTTTCTTATCTGCTACTTTTGCCCCACCATCATCAAACAGCCAATTAATAGATTCCTCTATTTTCCCTTCATTTAGCATAAGAGCGTAAGTTGCCCGCTCATGAGCAATCCCCATTGCTATAATCTGCTGAGCATGAACTTCAAGTTTTCTCGACATGAGATACTGACAGCATCGCTCATGCAACTCCTGAGCTCGCTTTTCCTTTTGACGTTGGTGCTTTCTTTCATTCTTCAGCCGCATCTTATCTCGCTTGTCATTGTCAGCTCCAGGAATTATCTCTTGTTTTGCAGCAGTACTAGGTACTTTCTCTTTGTGATCTTCTGAGTCACCTGACCAGCTACCATTATTAGAGACAGAATCACAGTCAGCTCCAGTAGAATCCGACTCATCAATGTGTCTGAACCGGCCATTATTATGAAGAGATGAGGAACCAGTTGCTGAAAGCGACTCAACGGTTTGAAATGTCCCCAAAAGTGGATTGTAAGCACCAACCACAACACCACTACTTGCACCCATGGATCCCGATGCTTTACTAGGTGTCTTCTGTGAATCATTCATAACCTTCTTGTCTCTTGATTTGATCTTGGATGCGCTAGACATCTTCTCACAACAAAGTTATCCTACAGTTCTCATAAAAAACGAGAATAAGTCAATACAATAATCTTCTCTTAACAAAAACAATATTCTTGTTGAACATCAAAGATCAAAAATGGTGATTTGAGCTTCAATGTCAAAGATGGAGATTCTTCAATGAGAAATAAAGGAACATAGATTTCCACAGAGACGACTATTACTACTACATCGTTAATATCACAAATGTATGGATCCATTGCAAGAACGAATCAGAAAATCAAACACGATACAACAATCTCCGGAGATCATTTCTGAATCGAATAAGGTCAAAACACAAATTCGCGGCGACAAAAGGAACATAGCAATTGAAATCAAATCCATAACAAGAACAAGAAATCATTCCTGAGCTAAAGAGGGACGAAATTCGAACGAATCAAGAAAACCTAAAGGCAAAAAAGGAAATGCGCGATTTGAAGAAGAAACCAAATCGAAGTAATAGATCAGTGATGGGACGGGAGAGAGGAAGAGAACCTGGTTGATCGGAGTCGTTGACGGAGAAGCGAGATCCGGAGAAAAGGAAGAAGAAGAAGGTGAGAGAGCTTAAGGCGATGAGGATGAGGAACGAGAGGAGTGCGATTATATGAATAATACCAAAAAAGAATAAACTCGGCGTTTCGAATCCCCAAATCGATAACACCTATTGGTAAATTAGGGTTTGGTTTAGCAATATTATGATTTATTTCCTTCTTTTCTTTAATTTTCTAACAAACAAACCGAAAATGAGTAGCAAAAACCAAACCAATGTCTTCGTATTATTTTTTTTGTAAATAATTCTGAGCCATTGATTTCTTTTATTAGATTTTTTCAGTTTTTTTTTCCAGTTGTCTTTGTTTTGATTTCAGTTGTCATAAAAACTGATTAATTAAACATTATAGATTTACATGGGTAGGACTCGGACAGAAGTATCTTAGTTTTAGGATTTTGATAACACACACAACTAATAAGGTTTGTACAAATTTTAACAAACAACTAATAACTGGGTTTTCTGTTAAAAATAAATAATGCGGTATAAAACAGTAAAAATTACATAAAACTTTACTGAAAATAACGTCTTTGAATTACTTGGTGGTTTAATGAGACTTTTTGTAAGTGTCAAGAAAGTTCTATATTTCAAAGTCTCACATATGAACATATGGTTTCAAAGACTTTTGGACAAATCATGATGTGTTTTTTTATTAATGAGTCATCATCGCCAAAATGCAAGTCATACTAATTAATTGGTTGTATCAAAAAGTCAAACCGAAAACGAAAGATCTAAAACTATAATTGAAGATTAATGATATGTTTGATTAGAACCAAACTCAATCTAAAACTGTACCACAGTATTTTGATAAAGTACTTAAAATCTAAAAAACCGGAAAACTTAAACCGAAATCAATGAAACCAGCGAAAACGAGGGGTAATATCGTCTAATCCATTAAACGACAACGTTTTGAGTGGTCATCGCCGATTGATATAGTGGTCACTCGCAGTCTGTTTTATGGATTTGACGCAAAACGCAATGAGCTTAGCTTCAGTTATCCACCACGGAATTTTTGCTCCGGCGAAATCGGATCGAATCTTTCTTACCATTCCGGTGGTTCCGCCGGATTTCCGAGCTCGTGGATGGACTGAGTCTCGTTTCTCTCTCCTTATAAATCCCTCTCTCGTTTCAGGTCCTCCTTCTCTCTTTTACACATAATGGAAGGATTCATCTATCTTGGTCATGCTAATGTGATTTTGGTTTCAGCTGCGAATCGTCGTCTCTCTCATCTTCCTCCTATTGCTTGCTCCAGAGAAATCGATCAGGAAGATGATGTTTCTTCTTCAGGTGATTGCTTCTTCTCCAAAAATTTGTTTCTGTGTTTTTTTCCTGAATTTTCTGATTCACGTTAGATTAGGAAGACACAATTGTATATAAAAGAAGAAGCTTTATTTATCTTGTGACATAATTTGCTTGTGGCTTGTTAGTACAGAGAAGGAGAGCAGAGAACTTCTACCACACAAAGACGATGAGAATGCAAGCACTTCTAGCTCTTCTTCATCAGTAGATAGTGGAGGCTTGAAAGATTATCAACAAGAAGAAACATACAAAACTTCCTTCAAGACTGTTGCCTTGTGTGTTAGTATTCTCTTGCATCTGATAATAATACTTTTTGCTCCACAAACGAAACCTGATGCCATATTTTATCTCAATAGGTAGGCACTGCGGTGGCATTTGGAATCGGAATAGGTTTGAAGGAAGGTGTTGGCAAGGCATCAGAGTTTTTCGCAGGGTGCATAGAGCTCAGATATGATATTTTAACTTAACTCTTAAGGATATATTACCTATCTTAAATGTTTTCAACTCTTGCAGCTATATATTGGAGCAAAGCTTGTCAGTGGACAACTTGTTTGTTTTTGTTCTTGTTTTCAAGTATTTCAAAGTACCACCCATGTATCAGGTGCCAAACTATCTTCACAGATATTTAGCTCTTGACTATAGAGTATTCTAATTCTGTGTCCCTTTCTATAGAATAAGGTACTTACCTACGGTATAGCTGGTGCTATTGTCTTCCGTTTCACGCTCATATTACTAGGAACAGCTACTCTTCAGGTGATTTCTATGTTTACATCAAAACGTTTGTTAGTGATTTATTTGTTTCATTTTTCTGCCTCATTTAGTTTTGAATTCTCTCTATTATCTTTCAGAAATTTGAAGCAGTCAATCTACTGCTTGCTGCTGTACTCTTGTATTCGTCTTTCAAGGTGCATGTTACCTCATCGTAGCATTTATACCTATAATTACACACAATTGTTGATATGGTATATAAAGGTTGCTCTGTCATTCAGATTTTTTGTCCTCTATGTGTTAATACAGTTATTTGCAAGTGAAGAAGATGATACAGATTTATCTGACAACTTCATTGTAAAGACATGCCAGAGATTTATTCCTGTCACATGTAATATACCCGGTCTTTTTCTCCTTGTTCCTGCTAGTTGCTAATGTTTGTTACCATCAATGTTTATTGACTGGATTATATGTAGTTAGGCGTCAAATTTTCCAGTGCTTATACTGTTTAGTATGCTTTCATAGCTGATTTATTCCTTCTCTCTTTTGTTTATAACTGCTGGCAGCAAGTTACGATGGAAACCGGTTTTTCACAAAGCATGATGGCATTTTGAAAGTAAGTAGATGACAAAATTTTCCTCCTATATATTCAAGGTTTATGTATAAGTCATTGTTAAGTCTTATTACATGTGGACTCCATGATCAAAATATTCATGATAGTACCTTTGATTGGGTTCTAATTTATTTCAACAATATTTTGGGCAGGCCACACCATTGCTACTTACAGTAGCAGTGATCGAGCTCAGTGACATAGCATTTGCGGTAACTTCCGACACCACTTTGTGAATCTGTTTTTGTCTCTTTAGAAATGAAGCAAATCACTGATACTGGTTGCCCATTTTCTTAGGTTGACTCGATACCAGCTGTTTTTGGCGTCACAAGGGATCCTTTTATTGTCTTGACCTCTAATCTCTTTGCAATCCTAGGTATTTGTTGCCTAAACTTGTTCTTGTTAACTTCTTGCCTGTCTCTTTTCAATGCTCTTGGAACTTTGAAACTGAATTTCAGTTGAAGATTTTTATTTACTTCCTCTGGTGTTTGAATTTGCTGCAGGACTAAGGTCTCTCTATACACTTATTTCTGAAGGAATGGACGAGCTAGAATACTTGCAGGTATCTTTTTATCACTTCTTTTAATTTCCATTCAGCTCATTCAGCCACTTTGTTTCATGCTCGAACAAACGCGGGTCATTAGCAGTAATGCTCATTAAGTACCCATGGACTAGTATGATTTGTATCTAATCTTGTCTTTGTCTTTCCCAGCCATCAATAGCAGTTGTTCTTGGCTTCATAGGATTCAAGATGATCCTTGATTTCTTTGGTATATATATATTATCTCTTCATTCCGCATTTCTGCTTAAACAAAACGGTACAACTACCACAAAAACTAAGCTATCTCGACACTTCTCATCCTTGCAGGCTTCCACGTATCAACCGAGGCATCACTTGGCGTCGTGGCTCTTTCTCTCAGTACCGGAGTACTGTTGAGCCTAACAAACAAATCCAGCGACAGCTAACTAAGAACTGAGAGCTGAGAACAGAATCCAGAGGTATCCAACCAAACAGTTCATAAGAATAAATCGCATTGTCCATCAAAGCATTTCGCTGATGTGTTACTGTAGATAAAATACAGAGAAAGGGCATCTTCCAAGACGTGTATTTTACTTTTTGTTTTGTCGTTAAAAGCTGCAAAGAACAAGACACTTCTTATATCTATTTGTCTAGAAGACATGGGTCAGGCATCCCATGTGCCGCTTGGTGCTCATTGTAGGAGTATGAGATATTCGTCAAGTCATCTCTAAAAGACACAACTCTTTTCTAGGCATTAAAAGATCAAACAAATCACACTTTGATTAGTCAGATACTCTCTAAAGTTGCTGTTTGGCTTATCGCATCAGTATGTTAAACCAAAATCTCCCAAAGATCAAATTATGGTGCCACGAAATGTCAATTGCAGCTACTACTCATGATGAAAGGGTGAGGAAGACAACACTCTCAGCCTAAATATTGAGTAAAAGGTGTCCAGTTGGATGCAGGAAACCTACTAACCCAGCCACATGAATCAAGCATGAGTAGACTTTGCCAGAGAAAGACAAGATGATGATGGAGATGACCAGGTCAATTGACGGTAAACTTTCAACGTCATCCAAATCTACCAAAGTTTACATCTTGAATCAAATTTCTGATACCTGAACTACTAAGTTGAACATGTGATGTTTTCAAGATGATTTTGTAATGGGATAGAGATACACATCACCTGTAGCTTTTTTCATAGTTTGTATCTTCATCATGATGTTTTGTAAAATCAAGGCAGATAAATATAAAGTGACAGTTTGATAATAGCAATACACAAACGAAAGTCAAGAGATACACACAATACCAGTTCAAACACATGGGACTGGATTCACATTCACTTATTAAAAGAAGTTAACTTGGTTAAACCGGAACTCTTATCACGTGGTCTGAGAGCACACAAGGAGCCTGAAAGCAAAGCAAAGCAACAAGACATCAATGAGCAAACGCAAATTATGTGTCAAACAGAGTATCGTATGAGAATGTGATGTGTTTACCGCAGAGAAAGATCAGGCATCGGATTAAACATCGTGAAGGTGGTTGAAACTCTCCAACTGCTTGAGATTCTCCCATGCTTTCTCCAAAACCTTGGCCTCATAGACCTTCTTGGTCTCACCATCAGCCACCTCCACAGTGAGATGGTGCATTGTTCCAGCAACAACCTGTGTTTTCGCACCAATGAGCCTCCTGTACTCCAGAGTCAAGTTCTGTATACATAAGAGAGATCACTAAATAAGAAAAAAAAACGAGAGGAGATATGTTTCTCAGGCAGTGATTGTGTTTAAGGTTAGTGAATTGAGAAGAAGACTATTACAAGAAAATCAATTACGTTCTGATAAATATAATCTTCAAATCAATCTACGCGAGGGAACATAAATGATGGCTCAGACATGAAACTGATCAACACTACAGAAGCAAATGACGCAATCCCTAGATTCTCAAAACAAAATAACAATTCCTGATGCGATTTCAATAAGAATGACCGATAGATCGAACGAGAAACTCATTGATTTGCTATTAAGATAAACTTGGATCATCAACCAAACAAATTTGAGGATAATGAAGCCAGCGAAAGATGATGGGAGAATCGTACCTCGTTCTTGTTATGCTCATCGACAGCAAAACGAGCGAGACTCTCGACTTGAAGATCATTAGCATTTGCATCAATATCGCGAACTCCTCCGACGATTGTTCCTCCTTGTTGATCCGCCATTTTCGATTCTTACTTTTTTGATTTATCTCAAAAAGATTTGATTCGTAGCTAAGTCTAACCCTTTCTCCGTGTTAAGTGTTATATATAGAGATTAAACCGCGTTTTTTCTTTCCTTGAAGAATAATTCTTTTGGAACAAAATAATATTATGACTCATTATAGCACTAACTAGAGAATCTTATTTTTACATCTTTTTTTTGATAAACTAAATTTTTATGTCGGCCAAAAAAAAAAATCTGATTTAAGATTTTAGAAACAGCTTTTTACAAACTTGCTAGTCTCACATAAATCACACTAACAAAGAAGCAAGAGCAAACAATTTCTTATCAATCTCGTGGTAAATATATAGTTGGTTTGATCTTGAACCGGTTTTACAAGCATGAAGAGTCTGCACAGACGAGACTTTTTTACATTTTTCTAAAGTTTTTGGACATAAGCTCCACAAAGGGCCTAATTCCACGGTGGAGAAGAGGATCGATGCAGAGAAGAAGAAGAGGAACCATAGTTGAGGTCAAGATTCTGAATCTGTTCCATAAGTTGTGACCGTCGTTCCTTGAAGAAATCTAGACGAGTGGTTAGCTCCATGAGAGCTGCAGATGCTGCAGGAGGATGATGATTTCTTCCGTAGTCCATTACCTACAAGACCGTTTAATTGCAGTTACATAATTGCATTTTGAATATCGTGAGATTGATGTTAACATGACAACACTAACCGGAGAAAACTCTTCCATTGGGATGCCTAAGGATGCTGCATTCAAGCTCGGTGAGCCTGGTACTTGTCTGGTGTTTCCTCTGCCGTTCCTCCAGTCTGCTCTTAGGCTAGTTTCATCCTATATGATTCAATAGAAGAGAATGTTACTAAAAGATAGTAGTACATATTAGTTAGGAAATGGGCTCAAAGGTTTATGGGAATCCTCGGTTACATAATAAGATTTTGTACCGTTCTTTGATTTCTTTCGTGATTAACGAAAGCAAGAATGGAATCAAAGTCCTGCTGAAAAGACTTCCTGCGAATTTGTAAAAAATAGAATGTTATTTCTCTTAGCGAGTTTACTTTCGAATAATGTTTGGTATGAACTATGTCTATGGAATGAGAGCTAAAACCAGGCACAGAGTGTAAACTCACAGTTGAGTATTGTGATTATGGAGAAATTGGTGATGGCTTTGTGCATCTGGGAGTGAACTTAAGTGATGCTGTCGCTGCTGATTTAGCTGATGATGTAATTCTGCGACTTTCTGCTTCAATCTTGCGACATCAGCTTCAGCAAGAGCAATCTCCTCAAGCTCTGCCCTTGTCTTCACATTTATTGTGATATTAGAACTAAGGAGAGTAAAAGATATAACAGAAGAATAAGAAAACAAAAAAACAGATTTCTCAAGCTAAAGTGTATACTGACTTTGGAATCCGCAGCTTGTGAGCTAAATTGTCCACAAGAAATGCTTAGACCAACTTCAAGAGCAGATCGTAGGTCTCTCTCAGCTTGCAGTTGCTCTTGTAATCTGCCCACCTGACAATTCCATGGCAAGCTCGGTCAGCAAAATGGAAGTTTATTTCCCCTCGCCCAAAAACAATGGAGGATAGAGACATAAAATCTAAAGAGAAGGTTTATACATCTTGCTCAAGTGCCAACCGACGTTCGTGCAAAGCCTGCTTCCTTCTCTCCAAGCTAGCTTGTAGAGCCGCATTTCCTTTAGCCTGTAGTGGTCTAGTCAATCAATACAACAACATTATGTTATCAGCATATAATACTTCTACTGCCAGAACAAGTACCTCCTTAGCGATTCGTTGCCGCAGCTCATCTTTCATGTGCTCGAGCCTCTGTATAAGAAGCCTACAAGCAGCAAACGCGTTGCATCAGGATAAATCAAGCTCATTTAAAACAAAGAGAAAATTCTTTTCTCAATTCAAAAGTGAAGTAGAATGTTTCTCCAGTAAAGACCTTTTTGACATATTTAACCATACATATCTCACATGGGCCTCGTCAATAGAATATATATTTACACTTTTCAATGTAACACGAATAAAAAAGGTTTCATAGGAGTGTTATAGAACCACAATGTATGCATTCAGGATGAGTTATCTTACTCGTCATTTCCTGAGGAATCAAATGATCCTTTAGCAGGTGTTTTCTTGCCCTGCACACAGTAAACAAAGAAAAGAATTGAGATATCACCTTAAACTCAATTTCCCTACAACTATTTACTTCAACATACATGCAACTAACTTGTACTAAGATAAATTATTCCAGATAGATGGGACTTCCAATAACATCTAATCTTCCTAAGACACTGATGGTTAGTTTTCTCATAGGATTATCAATTATGCAAGTTAACAGCTCATCTAGCCTAAAGCACCAATAAGCATGGCACTAAGAAAACTGAAAGGAAGTTCATATCATGACCTGACAACGATAGAGATCAGGAGAACTAATTTCGTCTAGTGGTGATAAAAAAGTTCCAAGGACAGACAAAAATTTCAATAAAAATCCCATAAATACTGAATATGCATAGCAAGTCAGTTGCAGAGACTATGACAACAGAATTACGACTTTTTGTGCCAGACAATGGAAAACTTACGTTGCCTCTTCCCCAGGATGAAGAACGCTTCGAATTGACTGTTGATGAGCCAGTAGTTTTACTTGCAGGTTTCTCAACTGATGTTGTGTATCTGAGGGCAGTGGGAGTGCTGGGAGTAACTGAGGGTATAGCCTCTCTCCCTGTTTGATAACAGTTTTCAGTAGGTGAAACGCTAGAAACTTCTATATCTTTAATAGGCTCTTCAATATGTTTCTTCACTCTAGTGGGAATGTCAGTACTCTCGACTGAACAATGGATATCTCTAGGAGACTCAGCATCTGAATCTTCAACACCAAAACCCTGAGAGAAAGCATATTCAAGGAAAGAAATTATGATGAATTTTTCTGGCAGCATGAGATAATACCAGTTTCGCAATGGAAACCTAAAGTTCACACACCAAACATAACTAAAATGCGATACCCATCTACCTAAAGGCCACATTAGGGGTAACGAAAGATAACAAGACAGTAGCCAATGGTTAACGGAATGCATACAAATGGAAACGACTTCAAAGTTCAAATTTATCCCATATTTCAGAATACTGAATGTAGGTGTACTATGACCAAGATGTATGGGGCAGTGATGGCAAAGAACAAACCTTGTAGTCATACAGATCACTGCCAGCATAATCACTGCTCTCGCTTGGTTTTCTGCTCAGCAGAACATCATTATCATCATCTGTTTCCCCTTCTTCTATATCCAGAGTATGCAAGTCAGGATGTTTAACCTCTATGTCCTCTTCATCACTTGAGTTCTCAGGCCCACTGTCGCCAATATGAGAATCCGTAGAAGTGGAGCATCTTTCAAGACCTTTATCCTGCGAACAAATAGGTGAGCCAATAGCATTGCGTGGCACCAGATATAAATTAGCGGATCAAATGGAATCTTACATTGATCATATTCCCGTAGTCCTCCAAAAGGGCTGTGACAATGGCTTGAGCATTATTGGCAGCATTAGCGGCAGCAAGAAGCTGGGCAGAGTTATCTCCTAGAGAGTCAAAACCTTCTAGATCACATTCTCCAGCCAATAGAGGGCGTAAGAGCAATGGAGACATGCATGCAGCTACAGCAGATGAAGTCATGCGATTCTCACTGGAATGAGAGGTGATAGTATGCATCATCTTTAGAATCCTGCAGAATACAACCCAGGATGAGAATAAAGCTGTTTGAATTAACCTAAATAACAACAGACTTCCAAGCAGCTTTCCATGAAAGCACCACATATTTCCCATGACATATGCAGCTGAGGATTAAATTACCCTCTTAAGTGCAATCCCTAAATAGAATGCCTAAGCATTTTTACGATAATTTCAAATACTATATCTGAGAGCATACCGTAGTAGAAGTCGCCTGTTTGGTTCTGGAAATGTTTCAATTATAGCAGAGCGCAGTGAGTTAACCCGAGCTTCGTTGTGATCAATTTCTATAGAAAAAGGTAAACCGCAAGTTATATATATGCAAATACACCAAAGTATAAACACAGATTCCATATATACAAAGACTTACTATAAGCTTCCAGCAAAGCAGTGCAGCACGACGCTGGAACTGGAGAAGAAGGCAACTGACGCAGAACATGCTGCAGATACAATATCATGACACAAATATGACAACACAATAATGAAAACTGGAAATCATAGTTGATACACAATATAATAGTACCTTGACACAGTCTCCAACAACATGTGGATCCTCTTCAGGACTGAATTCTGTCTTGCCTAGATAAGTACATTTGGAAATTTTACTCTAAGAAAAATCTTTAAGAGGAAGACATCGGAAGAGTAATACAGAAAATGAGCTTATATCCTAAACCTTGTTCGTATTCTTGAACTCTGCGTTCTACCTCCTCAACATCTGCAGACTGTCTTAAGATTCCTTCTATTTTGGTTCCTGTGTCGACAAAAAGGTGCACAATCAAAACGAAAACATTTATATAGGAAATTAGAAACAAAAAACACTTCTATAATAGCCTATATGATGAGTTATAAAAGGAATTGAAAAATATATACGGCACTAAATATAATATAAGAAAATCAATTTTCTAGAGGACGGACAAACAACAGACAATAATGATATCAGATGGTGAACATATAATGGGAGGAAACTAATTAAACTAGGAGGCCAATACTCACCATATGTCTCAAGAAATTGAAGTGCTTTCTCAAGAAAAGATGGACTTCCATCAATTTCTTCTAAAGCTAGCAAAATTGGTCTTCCAACAACCGAAGACTTCAACGGGCGCTGATCCCTCCCTGCATGCCAGGGTGAGATTGATATACATCAGAAATATGAAAGGAGCCATATCAAAGGAGATGATAATAATAAAATAAATGAGAACTAACATGAATTGAAGGATGCTTCAATAGTATTGTTTGCTTCTGTTCGGAATATTCCATTTTGACCAATTACAAGTGCTGCATTGGGAGCTTGTGCAAGGGCTTGCTCAAGGGCAGCCTTCCATTCATACAAGTCGTCCAATGTCTCAGCCTATGTGAGCCAAATAATTAGCATTTCATAGAAGCATAACCCAGGAATCATAGCACATAACCAAAACAAAAATTAAGTCAGCCAAGCAAAAAATATATAAATCACCTTGAGGGTGAAGGCTCGTCCATCACGCCCATCTGGGAATAGTACAGTCAACAACTTCTTATCTTCTCTCACCACGACACTACAAAGGAGGATGTTAACACAGGCTAGGAAGTTGGAGCTACTCTTAGAAACAACAACCACATGAAATTATTACCTCCCCGAACTGTTTAAGTCAATGCCTCCAAGAGTCAAATTTACTTCACCTCCCTTTTGTGGTAATGCACTCTGTCAAACAGTTGAAACAATGAGCTTAAGATATAAAATAGTTGTAGAAAGTTTGGAGTTGATAATGTAAAGCAACATCCTCCTAAGCTTCTAGCAAATTAATACAACCATCTAAGATTTCTTTACATAAAATATTCTAAGTTCCAAAAGCTCAACAGTTATATGAATTGCAGAAAAATCACATCAATCACAAACACTTACTGGATCATTTTTGAAGAAGACCAAAGAAGTTCGGGTAAGGATAAACCAACGCTTCTTCCAAGATGTCCAACCTAGTCCTGCCAATCAAAATGCCAAAATAACAAGATAGTTGTAACTAAGAAACCAAGACTAATACACAATGGTTAGAGGTGCAGAGTAGATAAAATCTTGAAAGAATGGGAAAATATAAAAGTTCACCTTTTGATGAAATGAAAAGAGGACCACTCTTATAAACCTGTCAAAATTTTATGGAATACAAATCAAAACACTCAGAGCTACAGATATAAGAAGGAACATGTCTGTAAGACTCTTCCATAACCGCCAAACAAGTGAAGCTAGAAGAATTGTTTGGCGTCCGATTTCCTAAACTGGTATAAATATAATAAGAATAACTATTATCTAAACAATATTTCATTCACGGTTGACGTGTTTCTGACTTGACAGAACTAATGATTTTGAACCCAAAATTCCCCAAAAATGCATATATTCCCTGGCACCAACTCGGTCTCGACCCAATACAGTCATTTGAGCAAAATCTAATCTTTAAACAAAAATTGTACTTCAACAGTGTCACATATGGTTTGAATACGAAACAAGCACACTAATCTTATTTATCTCATCAGTATTCCAGTTTCCCAACCAAGCAAACAGGAACCAAAGCAGAGACTGTAATTTACCGTATTCAAAGCTCCAGCTTGAGGTCGCTGTATAGCAGCTAAAGAAGCCGCCATTGCAGAAGTACACACTTAATCAAAATGACGCATCCAAAAAAGATCATAAATAAACGGAAAACTTAAATTGCTATATCTCAATAGCTCCCCATACGAATCAAACTATACACATTAGCCCGAATCGATGGCTTGATTAACTCCCATTTCCAAGCCAAGCCTTCTCTTATTTTGCAGCGAATTATACGTCACTACAAGAGTCTGACCTACTGCAGCTACAAGAGAAGATGAGTGAAGGAGGGGATAGAGGGAAGAAGGAAGTGAAAGATCAGGCACATCAAGGTGTAGTCTAATTCAATGCATCGGGCCAATCAAAAGGCGCCACGACAAAGACATGTCTTTTCCTTTTTTGTCACACTTTCACATGGAGCGGTGGTAACTGGTAATTTCGGGTCCGTGTTGGTTTGGTTTGGATTTAAGGTCATTCGGTCTGGTATGATTTCGATTTTGGATTGAAATCGTATTTGAAAAGAAAACAAAATGGAAATAAGTTTTGGTTCAATTCGGTTTAAATTGAGCTTTCGGCTGTATCAATATTTTAGCTCAATTCGGTGTTCATATATGATATTTATTAGATACCATCCAAGATTTGATTCAAATTAAATTTGTTCCAAAAGTTCATCAAAATCGGATTAATTCGGATATCTTGATTTTGAGTTCAAATATTCATATAAGAATACAATATATATATAATGTTAATATATGTTATATATGTGATCCTATTCCTATATATATAAACACATATAATAAGTAATTTCAGATATTTTATCATAACTTGTCAACACACAACGTTGAGCCATTCATTCAACATCAATCACCATAAAACATCACATGAACTTAGCAAGCCAAAATCCTAAATTTCGTGCATGGTTAACTTGGTCATTAGTCTGACAGTTTTTTTAGTATAAATGTTTACGTTTTCTTTCAACCATACATCACAATTCACAACTTAGATGTAGTACATAAGACTTCACATAACAAGAGAATTAGAAAGCCTAAAAACATGGCTAGTGAGTAGTGACTACACCCTACACCGTGTATTAACGTATATATACACTAGATAAGGTTGATCAAATATACCATTTCAAAAATGAAATTCTAAAAATATAGTTGAAGTATCTTCCCTCATCAAAATAACGAAAAAACATATTCAATAATTACAATAAAAGGTATTAACACATAATTTAGAGATTAATCTACTTATATATTTTATTTTATTTTTATTTTCAACAAACATAAATGTAGAAAGTGATGTGTAAACAACAATACACGAAATTAGGTCTGGGCATAATACCCGAACCCGAAGAACCGAACCGAACCCGACCTGAAAAACCCGACCCGAACCCGAAGTTTTAAAATACCCGAACGGGTTCTAAACTTCACAACCCGAAAACCCGAACCCGAACCCGACCCGAACTCGAACCCGAACAAGTACCCGAACATATCCGAAATATAAATACATAGCTATAATATATTAGTAATATTTATACTTGTAATAGTCTAAGTGTCTAAATTATTCGGATGTTAAGATATTTTCGGGTGTTTTAGCTACTTTTGGTTAGATTAGGGTATAAAATACTTAACATTTATAAATTTTCTGAGTATTTTCAATACTTTTCATAGAATCGGATATAAATTTTTAAATATTTGGATACTTCGGGTAAACCCGAATCCGAACCTGAAATACCCGATCCGAACCCGATCCGAACCCGAAGTTTTAAAATACCCGAACGGGTCTTAGTTTTCTAAACCCAAAAAACCCGAACCCGAAAAACCCGACCCGAACCCGACCCGAATATCCGAACGCCCAGGCCTACCCGAAATCATCAGAGTGATGTTTATTACTTATTGGTTATGTTTTCTATTAAAAGTAGAATGTATAAAATACCGATAACGGACTAACTTAAGGTATAATCCCTTTTCTCTGAAATTTCCTGATAAGGGTTAAAATTGTCTTTTCGTCGATAACAGTGTGCAATACTCTTTTTTTTTTTTTTTTTTTTTTTTTTTTTTTTTTGTAAACCAACAGTGTGCAATACTCTAAAAAAACATTTGTCGTGTTTTGCAGCGTGTGTTAATGCAAATTGTTTTAATAAAAAGGCAAAGTCCAAGTCAGCAACTCACTTCCGTCTCTTCTTCTCTCAAAACCAGCAGAACCAGTTTCACTCTCTCTCCCCTAATCCACCATGGCAACGACTTCTCGCCGGTTTACCACCGGTTTAACCGCCTCGATCACCTCGGTCCAATCCCATTCCGCAAACCGATCTCAATCCATCTCCCTAATCCGTCGAAACCACATCGATCCTCGTCTACCGCCGATCCTTCGAAGCTCCAGGCGGTGGATTATCCAAGCGGCGAGATCCTGGGATGGATTTGATTACGGAGCTGAGACGGAGATTAAGAAGCCAGGCGCGTGTGGTTACGCGATCGGCGATAACGAGATGGAAGGGAGCAGTACTGTCCATCATGTGATCAACGGAGAGCATGTTAAGACGGCGGAGATAGTGATTTGGGCGGCGGCTACGGCGGCGTTTGGCGTCGGAAACAGAGTGATGTATAAGCTCGCGCTAGTTCCACTCAAGGAGTATCCTTTCTTCCTTGCGCAACTCTCCACCTTCGGGTAAAGTACCACCATCTCTGACTCTGGCCTCTTCGACTTCTGTTTTGCTTACTCTCAAAATGCCTTAATGATTTTCTATTAGATCATAATCTATCTCTTAATCTAACTATTGAAATCTACTTTAAATTTTACTAAAACCTACATGTTTCTTTCTAGTTTTTATCTTTAGAGAGTTTAGTGGTATATATGCATGAATTTTGAGGTTATGAAATGCGAAAGAATAGTTCGTAAGTCTAGATTATCTTCTTGGTTAACAGTTTTAGTAATTTACATACACAAAAATCAACCTTAGATCTTTTACTGTGATTTAAAAAAAAATACATAGTTGGGAGTGTTTTTTTTTTGTTTCTGCCAAATATGAGATGGTATCCTTTTGGCGCAGTGGATTTAACTGAAATTAAAAAGTGACCGTCTTGAGATCTGAGAACTGATTATACTATTAGTATTTTTTTCCTTCTGAAAATGATAAATCGGAAAATTTGAGGTGTGATGTTATACATTTTGAAAATGCAAAGGGGCAAAGGGGCAGATACGAATAAATAAGAAACTTGTTTAACGGGTCAGAGTTGGCTTGTAGTCTCTTTCGACTTGGATACTACTTCTTCTACAATTGGGACATTATTGTAGGGGCATCTACATGCAATGCATTTACATAATTAAATTCACTTACTATTGGATTAATCATTGATCGAAGTTTATATTTGTATATTCTTCACAAATCACTTTTATTTTAAAACCATTTGCAAAATGCTATTCTATTGACAAAAGATATGTCATATAAAATAAAATTTAGCACAAACTATAGCATTAATTCATTTTACAAAAAGAAATCCTTGAATATGGTAGAGGGGAAAAAAAAGAAAAAACACGACGATGTAATAAGTTGGTGGAACCACATTATCAAAATAAAAAAGGTGGTGGAACCAAATTGAATAAAGTCCGTCCATATCATTATCCGCCCCTTAGGAGCCTCTAATTAGTAATATTCTTATGGGTCCACTGTGGCTTAGACTTGATTACATTTTCTTGAATAGTGCTAACTTTGTGAGGGTGGAATACCGAACCAAGCTGATTCAATACGATATAATTTACATGGGAGCTGAAACTAAACCAAACCCAAGTGATTATGGTGTGTTTTTTCTCAAACCAAAGGGAATTAATCCAAACCGGAATCCATTGTAAACCGAAATGTTCACACCTACCTATTCTTTTCTAGTCCCTTTTCCATGTGTTTGCTGCCTGCTAGCCAAGTTTGATTGCAATTCTTGAATCTTAACATGTCAACAATTTTTTTTTTTTTTTTTTGGCAATTAACAAAATGCTTAGCCTGAAGATGTTTGGTAAATATTTACCATAATTTTTAGATTGGCTAGAGAATTATTATAGTTTTTTCACTATACAAGATGTTTGGTAAATATTTACAGAATAAATCAATAATATACAGAGAAACATTCTTCTTTTTCTGTTTCCCTCATGTAGGTATGTAGCTGTATATTATACTATCTTGTATTTTCGGTATCGTGCTGGAACTGTCACAGATGCAATGCTCTCGGTGCCCAAATCTCCATTTTTAATTGTTGGCATCTTAGAGGCTCTAGCTGCAGCTGCTGGAATGGCAGCCGCAGGTAACGTTTATCTTTGTGCAAATGTCTTAAATTGGCTAGCAAAAATGCCTTAATCTCTTACGAAACATCTTATTGTGTTTTCATTTCTCTACTCAGCGAATCTTTCAGGGCCATCTACTACAGTTTTATCTCAGGTTAGAAGCTGTATAAGTAACTATAATATGCTTCTGTATGTGCAACTTCTTGGTTTAAAGTGTGAATAGTTGACAAATATTTTTGCCGTTATAAGTTAAAACCATGTTTTCATGATATTCTTCCTAATAACATTCTCATCTATTGTTTCCTTGTAGACATTTCTTGTCTGGCAAATTTTCTTCTCCATTATTTTTCTTGGGAGGAGATATAGCGTAAACCAAATACTCGGATGCACTCTTGTAGCTCTCGGTGTAATCGTCAGTGTGGCAAGGTTAGATCTGCTTTTGTGCTTCTCTTTTGGTATTTTCACAAAGGACACAAGAGGAATCACCGTTATTGTTTTTGCATCTGTAGTGGATCAGGTGCTGCTCATTCATTGAAGGAAGCCGGAGTATTATGGATTCTTCTAATGGTCCTCTCTTTCTTGCTTCAAGGAGCAGGTACAGTATTAAAGGTCCGTTACTCACCTAGTTACTACCTTTGAATTTTGGTGAAATTATTCTCTTTAATTTCAAATTTCTTTTTCTTATAGGAAGTCATCTTTATAGATAGCCAAAAAAGATTAAAGGTACATACATATTCCCCAATCAATCCCCCAACACCACATTAACAGACGTTTTTGTTTGTTTGAAATACTGAAATATCATCTGCTCTTTACTATCACAGGGTGCTTCTCTCGATCTTTTTATAGTAAATTCATATGGTTCAGCTTTCCAAGTAAGTATCTTTTACCCTAAAATATTCCCCTGTTCTCTCTAAGCTCTGACTTGCATTCCAAGTTAAGTAAACATGTCTCTTTGGTGGTTCTTTTTCCTTATCAATTAGGCCATCTGCATTGCGTTGCTTCTTCCATTTCTTTCAAAACTTTGGGGCATACCGTTTAATCAACTCGGTACCTACCTAAAAGATGGCGCGGTTTGCTTTCTCAACCACGGGACAATAACAAAAGGATGTGATGGGGCTCCATTTTTGCCTCTATTGTTTGTGATAATGAACATTGGCTATAACATTGCGCTTTTAAGACTCCTCAAGATTTCATCCGCGGTGGTTTCGTGTCTTGCATCAACAGTTTCAGTTCCCATTGCAGTGTTTCTGTTCACAATGCCATTACCGTACCTTGGAGTTGCATCATCACTACCAAAAGGGTTCATGGGAGGAACAATAATACTTGTATTGGGAATGATTCTTTATAGTTGGACACCACAAGGAGCTAACACTTCTCATACTGATACAGTCATTCCTTCACCTCCTCCCACCTAGACAGGGCTTAACTTTTGCTTTTATTAAAAGATTTGAGAGATTTATCCAAATTCGGTTTGTACGTATCAAGATAAAATAATATTTGATCATATGATGTTAATGGAAAAGTTGACATTTCTTGTGTGTTGCGTTCAGATTAGATTCCTAGTTCATAATTAGTCAACAGCTAACATAATCTTGCCCTCAAGAGTTGTTACCCTTTGAACATTTCTCTACAAATCGTGTGCTAAACCATTTAAAAGACAAAAATCAAAACAAGAAAAAAAGAAGAAAATAGCCTGCAACCAACAAAATTACTTCATCAAAGTTGTTAAATAGTAAAAGACTACGCAAATCCTACAACAAACCACTGAGTTTTCCACTGAGTTCTCTTAAACCATTTGATTCTACTTGTGGCAAGATCGAAGACACCCCAATTTGAAGGAAAACTAATATTTAGACAAAAAAGGTCATCTTCAACGAAACAGATTGAACCACTCTTGATTCCATCACCAACTTGTTGAACTGGTGCTCTTAGTGTAACCCCATGACCAAAGATCAACATCTCATCATCTCCAATAGAATCTACTCTTTCCCATTTGTTACTCTCAAAATTCATCTTAAAGATGTAAAACAAATGTGTCTCTTTAAATAGCTTTTCTAATAAACTCAAGATGATCAAAACCTCTCCTGTTTTCTGAATCACTATTCTCCTCTTCCAAATGTACTCCCACTGTTTTGAAACGTACTCAAACGGATGATCCCAATACGGGTTCTTTTCGACTTCTTCTTTGGGGAAATCTCCAGAGAAATCGATAATCTTGATGTGTTCATCAGAAGTATACAGATAAAGCTTGCTGTTCTTATAAGCCAAATCCAAGAAACCCAAATTTGCACCTCTTGTATACCAATTCCACCAATAATCATCTCCTTTCTTGTGTGTGAACAACTCAAGCTTATTGAAAATCCAAGCAACGAAATAATCTCCTGTTCTTTCGTTTATCCACAGAACAGCTGATCTTTCGCTTCCGAAGATGTCTTTCGACACACAGTCCTTACGATAAGAGTCAACGAAGTAACCCCACTCATCACCGCTTCGTTTGAATCTCACTTGTCCACCGCGTATTGACGTCTCCATTGATGGAAGATTGATTCTTTCGCACGTTAACATGTTAACGATATAGAATTGGAGACGAGAATCTACCATCAATAGGCAATTTCCGAAGCTAGCCATATAGTAGCTCTTGTCGGGGATTCCAAAGAGTTTCGTGTTGTAAATCTTGTCCTCTCCGGGATCGAACAAACTCGAAGAATCATCATGGTATATGAATTGCCATGGATACAGAGGCCGCTTCACGCATGTTTTCCAAACGGAGTACCAATCTGAGCAAACTTTTTTTGCTCGGTAATAATCAATAGTGCTAAAGCTTTCGATAATCGGACGTAAAAGATCGGCACAAAGATTGGACCAATCTTGATTTTCAGACATTTCGTCTCTTTTCTTCGCTCATCAAATGTCTGCGCTTACCTGCCGATCACACTAATGGATCTAGGGTTTAGGGTTTTAGGGGTTACAACTTACAACCAACCCTGTACATTTTCCATTTAAACGTTTCTGCTTTTTCACTTTCTTAATATCAAAGTTAGCGATATTTTCTATATTATTTTACAAATTATATCACAAAATTGTATATTTTCTTTAAATACATTAGATTTCTTAACCCCAGCCAAAAATTCCATGCATGAATTATAAAGTTTGTTTTAACATGTTTCAGACTGATGAATGAAAATTCTCCTAAATCTTAGTTTCTTATGAAATTCATTTATAATCATATATATAAGAGCTTAGGCAAAAGTTCTAATCTTGGTAGAGTAGTTGGCATATAGAAGATAAGAAGAGACAGTTATATATGTAAAATTAAAATCCCAGGAATTGCTCTCAACCTTTGTCTTAAATCCCTAAATGTTGTTTTACTTTAAATACCAAAATTACAGACAATCTTTGGTCCTAAACTTTCTCCCTATCGACAAACCCTATAATCCTTTGAACCGAATACCAACGAAGAAAAAAAAACATTCTATTCATAGCCATTCACAACCAAAACACCTACAATTTTCTTGCTAAAGAAGAAACAAAAACCAGAGGAAGAAAAAAAAAATAAGAGAAGAAAAACACACAAAATCTAAAACCTTTCTATTTCTCTTCCTCCTTTGAGTTTGTACCTCCTCCATCTCCCCACCCTTTTATGCAACAATGGGAAATTGTTGCTCTCACGGACGGGACTCGGCCGATAACGGAGATGGACACACACTGGAAAACGGAGCTACCGCTTCAAATGCTGCCAATTCGACTGGTCCAACCGCGGAAGCTTCTGTACCACAATCAAAACATGCGCCTCCTTCTCCTCCCCCTGCAACCAAACAAGGCCCTATAGGACCTGTCCTAGGTCGACCCATGGAAGATGTAAAATCTTCATATTCTTTAGGGAAAGAGCTCGGGCGAGGCCAATTCGGTGTCACACACCTCTGCACACAGAAGGCAACAGGTCATCAATTTGCTTGCAAGACCATTGCGAAAAGGAAGCTTGTGAACAAGGAAGACATTGAGGATGTAAGAAGAGAAGTGCAGATAATGCATCACCTGACTGGTCAGCCAAACATTGTGGAGCTTAAAGGAGCTTATGAGGATAAGCATTCCGTGCATTTGGTTATGGAGCTTTGCGCAGGTGGAGAGTTGTTCGATAGGATTATTGCTAAAGGACATTACTCGGAGAGAGCAGCTGCTTCGTTGCTAAGAACGATTGTTCAGATTGTGCATACTTGCCATTCCATGGGGGTGATTCACAGGGATTTGAAGCCAGAGAACTTTCTCTTGCTCAACAAAGATGAGAATTCTCCTCTCAAAGCTACTGACTTTGGGTTGTCGGTTTTCTACAAGCCAGGTTTTTTACTGCCCGTTCCTGCAATTTCGAACCAGCATCATTGTAAAGTCCTGCATAAAAAATAAAACAGATCCTGGTTTATACTCATAGAAAATTTGTTTCCACTGTGTTACAGGAGAGGTGTTCAAGGATATTGTGGGGAGTGCTTATTACATCGCACCTGAGGTTTTGAAAAGGAAGTATGGACCAGAGGCCGATATATGGAGTATTGGTGTCATGTTGTATATCCTCTTATGTGGTGTCCCACCATTCTGGGCTGGTAAAGATATTCCACAGTTTCTTCTTTCTGTCTTCCAAAATCTAGAGATTTTTCTATGTATTCATGTCTTGTGTAATTACCTGATCACAGAGTCGGAGAACGGGATATTCAACGCCATCCTTAGGGGACATGTTGATTTCTCAAGTGATCCATGGCCATCTATCTCGCCTCAGGCGAAGGATCTTGTTAAGAAGATGCTCAACTCTGATCCCAAGCAAAGATTAACTGCTGCCCAAGTTCTCAGTAAGCATCTACACATATACCAAAAATGTCAAAAGCATAACAATATTTAATCTCTAATGTTGTTATCTTCCTTTGTAAAGACCATCCGTGGATCAAGGAGGATGGAGAGGCACCAGATGTTCCTCTTGACAATGCGGTGATGTCAAGGCTCAAGCAGTTCAAAGCTATGAACAATTTCAAGAAAGTTGCATTACGGGTAACAATCATATATCCCTTATCCAATAGAATATGACTCTCAGTAGAGAATTCTAACCTCAAAACCTGAAACCATTATGCAGGTGATAGCAGGCTGCTTATCGGAGGAAGAGATCATGGGGTTGAAGGAGATGTTTAAAGGTATGGACACTGATAGCAGTGGAACAATTACACTCGAGGAGTTACGACAGGGACTTGCTAAGCAAGGTACAAGGTTGTCAGAATATGAAGTTCAGCAGTTAATGGAAGCTGTGAGTCCTTGTACTTGCTAGAGTTATATAGCTTTAGTCAAATGCCGAGCAACAGGGTAGGGGACTCGCCACTAATTTTCTGTTATTTGCTCTGCATATCATGCGATTCTACAGGCTGATGCTGATGGTAATGGAACAATAGACTATGGTGAGTTTATCGCAGCAACAATGCATATCAACAGACTTGATAGAGAAGAACATCTTTACTCAGCCTTCCAACACTTTGACAAAGACAACAGTGGGTAAGTACTTAACAGTTTGTTATATAACTGATTCCAGACTTTAATCATGAATATGAAGCTTCTTATGAAACAAAAATTCACCTCAAATAATGCTCTCTGTTCCTAGATATATCACAATGGAAGAGCTGGAGCAAGCCCTCCGGGAGTTTGGCATGAATGATGGCAGAGACATTAAGGAGATCATTTCCGAGGTTGATGGAGACAATGTAAGAAACAGTAGTCCCTTCAAATGTAACAAGCAGCTAACAATCTTACTATCACCAACCTATTTTCTAATGAAAAAAAAACGGGTTTTGCAGGATGGTCGGATAAACTATGATGAATTTGTGGCAATGATGAGAAAAGGAAACCCGGATCCAATCCCAAAGAAGCGGCGTGAACTTTCATTCAAATGAACAAATTGTTGAAGTAGAGGAAGAGAGGAGATAGAAAGAGAGTTACACACAGGGGTCGAGAAACTCATCTTCCTTTTCACAATGAGAGATAAGGCAAAGCAAATATCAAAAAAGTATATGCTCGGATCGCTAATGATTGAACTGGAGGAGATCTTTAAGGGAGGAGAAGGATCAAGAAGAGATCATTAACTAGGGATTTGGGGGGAGGTGTTTGAATTATGTATATTTTCTTTTCTGGTTTGTCTACTACTGCTTAAAGTGCCATGGGTTTCTCAATGTACTTAAAATTCTTCTTTTTCAATTCTCTTGTATGTGTTAGTGATGATTATTCCTTCTTACTTACTTCCTAGCAACACACTCAACACCACTTTCCAAAAATTGCATCAAAAATTGTAACAAAAGATGTATTTTTCATTGCTTGGTCGATGTAAATGACAAAAGAGCAAACCATACATAACCAAATTCATATAGATAAAAGAAAGTTTCACATCTCCCCCAATTTAAAAACCCTAATTTGCAGCAGTAACAGTCGAATCGAGGACAATTACTTATCTTTGGTAGAGACTCCATACTTCTCCTGCAACTTGGTGATCTCATCTTCACTCTTCTTCTGGTCAAACTTCTTGCTCATCTTCGCGTGCTGGTAATACAACACGATTAGGTACCGATTCGCGACGTTGAAGCCAGAGAGATGGTCGACGGCGTTCTTGGCGTCGTAGATATCCTCGTAAACGACGAAGGCCGTACCTTTCGTCGCCTTGTCGCAACCGATTCGAATCTGGCGAATCGCGCCGTACTTGCCGAAGATATCGTACATCTCCTCGCTCGTTATGTTAAAGGGAAGGTTACGAACGTAGAGCACGCGATTCACTTCCGGTGGGAGTCTGGTGTTACTTTTGCGAAGACTGATTGTTGTCATAGCTTCTCTTCTTCTTCTTCTCCTTCCTTTAGCCGGAGATTTCTTATCGCCGCCGTGAAAAAGTATTTCTATCGGAAATCGGAAATGAAAATTATAATCTGATTTCGGCAGATGCGAGTATTCATAGGGTGGAAGAATTAAAGGGTAAAACCGTCTTTTCACATGCAGGCTTGGGGATTTCTATTGACGGTTTTATGTAAACCATTAAAACCAAAAATAATTTACCAAACCGATATCAATCTCTGGTTTGATGGCAGGATTTTGTGCTATTCATGTAAAAGAGTTTAAACATGACTGTGGTACATATGAAAGATGTTGATTTGTAAGATAACATAGACAAAGCTCCCCTCATATTGAATAGAGAATATATTAATAAAACTAGAAATGTTGTATTTACTATATGAAAGATGAAGAAATCTCTCCTACTTCTAACATGTCAGGATCTAAGAAGTGTCACTGTGTTTTTGATAATTTTAATTACAAAATTAAACAAACCTCTTGGACTCTCTTCCTATCTTTAGGGTTTCTATTCCGAAATCTAGCCATCGTTCATGGTTCCTATAACTTGCTAAACATGACCCAAATGTTGGAAGAAAAATTCTGATAGAGAAAAAGTGTTTAAATTTGGGAGAAGATATAAAGAATTTAGAAATATAAGATTTTGATTTTTAGATTTCAACTTGGTTACAAATGAAAGGAAAATAAGGTATTTATAGCTTCCAAAACTAAACTATCCAACATATTTTACTCCTAAATCTAGACTGTTTCGTAAATAAAACATAAATAAGGGTGTTTTTTGTACGAATTTTTTTTTTTTGGTTGGAAATGATTTGTGACATTTGTATTTGACATTTGCATTTTTCACGATTAGCTGACCAGTTATTTATTTAATAAGGTATAATTGTTTCTAAGAAAAGTATCAATTTTCTTTTGTTTATTCAATCATTTGCCTAATTTTATTTGTTTTATTTATTACAGATGAAGAGAGGTTTGCAACCGTTGTAGTGGATGGCGATTGTTCTTTATAGGAATTCCAAGGGGAATGTTTACACAAATAGTCAATAGACAACCACTTATCTTCGTAGGATGCAAATTGGCGTGTTTGTTTAAAGGCGAATAGGAAAGAGTTTGCAGACGCCGTTAGACAACTTCTCAAGTGGGTGAACCAAATATATCAACAAACAGTCCATGATGCTTCACTTTCGAGAGATGTCAGCTATCATGAGAGGTTGTCAATAGAAATGATGAAGCCTATAGTTGACATTGAGGTGCAAGATTGGAGGAAAATGAATCCAGACGAGTGATACTCATGCTAGATGTATGTTAAATTGACTTAAGTCTATCTGTTTATGGATTGCTAGTACCACCTCTTTTCTTTTAATATTATGTGATACTCATGTTTAATGTTTAAGCTCTTTTAGTTTATTTAAATCAGAAAAACATTTTACAGATCAATGGGGATTATGTGAAGTGTGTACATTTTCTATTACGTTTGTTTGTCTATTACTGCTTCAAGTGCCATGAGTTTCTCAATGTACTTAAATTCCTACTGTTTATCTTGTATGTGTTAGTGATTTTTTGTTCTTACTCACGTCCTAGCAAAACAGTTGACACCAATCTAGAAAATATACAAAGCTAAAACAATGACAAAGGCAATGTGAACCAAAACCAAATCGACCACCAAATCAAATTATATTTATATAGAAAATTCAGAAATACACGTATATAAAAAGTCATTCCACGAATTCTCTTTAGATTATATAAGAGTAAGATTTAATTCAGAAAGTTTTAAGAAAATTGTAAATATATATATTTTAAAAAATAATCAAGTTATTTTAATAACATCTAGACGATGTATTTCAAATTTTCAAGTAAACATAGTACTGTATTTTTTGTTGTTGTTGTTGAAATAGATTAGTCTAACCCAAGTAGATAATTTCATTAGTTTTTTATCCAAGAATTTGAGATATTTCGGATATAGAGTATAAAAATAGGGCTTGACAGCAGTGCGATTCCCTTGTTTACTTATGACCAAAGATGTTTATAAAATGTTTTTGGATGCGTATATAACTGCGAGCCTTTATGATTAGTTTGGTAAATTAACTATATCGATTGGAGAAAACATGAATATGCATGTTTTTCCCGAATTAAAAAGTCATGAGGCAGTTAATGTTTGAAAGATACAATATCAAATTATTGATCGAAACATGTAAAAACCAAATGATTTTACCAGTATCATCTTTTTGTTATAATTGATATTTGAATTTCGTAATGTGTGTGTGAGATATAAATTCCTAAATGATAAATAAATAAGTTTGGCTAATATCTTCACTCTAAAATATTACAAAACCATACATACGTGATACGTCATCGTGAACATATGTTTGTTTGAGCGAATTTAAATGCCTGGGACCAAGAAACATGAAACAATGCTAATTATGTAGGTCTAATAAATAAGTATTGTGGGCTGCAGACATTATAAGCCCAATTAGCATAAAAGCCCATCTGAAAACAGGAAACACGAGTTTCGATGATAATGCCAATCCTGGGGTTTCCCTCCAGTTGATACGACGATCTTTTTCCTTTCCTCTGTATTGTCGATTCTCAAGCGTTAGCTCTATAAGAAGTCGTTCGCTCTCCGCTTCTTCTCGACGTCACGGCGAAACTGTTCCTACCCGGCAGAGGTACGGTGTTTCTTATCTCTCTTCGAAACCCCTAAGTCTTCAGTCATTCGATTCCTCTTCTTCTTTTTTTTTTCTATCAATTTCGTTCTCTTCATGGTTTTTCCTAATTTATCCCTGCTTTGATCAACTTATTTTCAGTAGATTTTATAGTGTCTTGTTGGGGTGATTCCAACAATCTGACTTTTTTTGTTCTGTTGTTTGTAGGAAAAAAAAATGTTGCAGAATGATGTAAAATTCTTGCAGCCACCTCCAGAAATCAGGAAAATTGTGAAAAAAACGGCACGTTTGGTTGCACAAAAGGGTTTGGAGTTTGAGGAGAGGATCATGTCCACTTATATGAATCATGCAAATTTCAGCTTTTTGAGGAGCTCAGACCCTTTTCACTCCTTTTACCAGTACATGCTTGCTAAATATCGCCCTCCTGAAAGACCAAGTTTTATGGGTTGTTCTTTTGATGGATATTTTTCATATCCTCCTGGGCTCTCACTCAAGGAGCTTGGTATTATTAAGCTCACGGCTCAGTTTGTGGTGCGTTATGGTCCGGATTTTCTGTTGCCTTTCATGAAGACAGTGGATAAGAACCCTCTGTTTGACTTTTTGAAGCCTACCGATACAAGGTTACTTTTTTATGTGGGGCTTGTTAAAGCGTATGCTCAAGTATTGAGGAGTACTTTTGATTGTATGGAGACCGTTCTTCAGAAGTTCTTACACCATCTTCAATTGGAAAAGCTGGAGGAGGGAGTGGATATTGCTTTGATTGATTTGCTTGCTTTTACGTCTGGTGTTGACTGTTTTACTTACATGGAGGATGATTACTATCCTATTTCCATGCCACCACCTGATCCCCTTTCCCTCGTTTTAAAGAGCCGTGGTATGCTTGACGACCGTGGTATGCTTGTGCGTACCGATTACCATGGAGCTCAGTCAATCCACCCTGATGCTCCAGCTGCTAAACCTTCTCTTGAGTTTTCTTTTCTGGGTCCGCCTCCAACACCACTTTCCCCTGCATGGATCACACTCAAGGAGCTTGGTTATATCAAACTCACTGCCATGTTTGCCGCGCGGTATGGGATGGATTTGTTGAAGGATGTGGTTTCGTCAATGTTTAAGTTTATGAATCCAACTCATAGCTGGTTCTATCTTTTCAATCTGCTTGTTGATGCGTATTCCAGAGTAATAAGAAGGCCGTTGGGAGAGCCAAAGAATCGTGGCCATTCCGTTGTTGAATGTTTCTCCGTCCATCTTCAAGTCGCCGATCTGTGGGACGGAGTGGATAAGGGTATGATTGATCTGCATGCCTTTGTGGGTGGTGTTGACTGTTTTGCTCACATGGAGGATGAAGAGTATTCTGATAGGTTGCCACCACCTGTACACCTTTCAGTGTTGATGAATCAGCTCAAACAAATGCAGCCTCCACTGGGATCTCAGCTTACTGAATACCGTCCTCACAGTCAAGATGGACCTCAGGATATCCAGCCTGATGCTCCAGCTACACAACTTGACCTTGTTCCTCTAAGGGATCCACCTCTAGAACCTCGCAATCGTGCTTTTACATTACCTGCGGGGATCACACTCAAGGAGCTCGGTATTATTAAGTTCACAGCGCTGTTTGTGGCGCGGTATGGGGAGGTGTTCAGGCAGAGACTGGTTACGCACCCTCAGTTTGAGTTTTTGAAGCCAACTGATGGCAGGTTCTGTTTTTTTTTCGATAGGCTTGTTCACGCGTATTCCAGAGTACTAAGGCTTTCCAAAAAGATGAGGAAGAATGATTTTTGTCAGGAGACCGTTCTTAACACTTTTTTCCACCGCCTTCAACTGGAGAAGCTGGACAAGGGAGTGGAGATGGCTATGATTGATTTGCATGCTTTTGTGGATGGTGTTGACTGTTTTGCTCGCATGGAGGATGAAGAGTATGCTGCTAACCTGCCACCTCCTGAACACCTTTCAATGTTGATGAAGCAACTAAAACACCTGCAGCCTCCACTGGGATCTCAGCCTCTAAGACCTCACGATACTGCATCTACAAATACTGCATTGATCTCACTCAAGAAGATTGGTATTTGTATGCTCGCTGCGCAGTTTGTAGCGCGGTATGGGATGGATTTGATGGAGATAGTTGTTGCAAACCCTCAGTTTGAGTTTATGGAGCCAACTAACTCAAGGTTCTATTTCTTCAATAAGCTTGTTGATGCTTATTCCGGGATTTTAAAGCCTTCCAGAAAGCTGAAAAAGAGTGATGCTTTTGGGGCGACCGTTGTTGAATGTTTTTTCAACCGTCTTCAATTAGACAAGCTGGAAGAGGGAGTGGAGATGGCTGTGATTGATTTGCATGCTTTTGTGGGTGGTGTTGACTATTTTACTGTCACATGTGGTGGTGAGAATCCTGCCGCCATGCCAGCACAGAAAAGCCTTTCAAAGTTGATGACACGGATGCGGCCTGGTATGCTTGTGGATCCTCCACTGGGATCTCAGCTTACTGAATACCGTGCTCAGAAACAAGATGGAGCTACTGACGAGTGTTACCGTCATGAGCCTCCTCCTTCAATGGATCCGCCTCGAAGCTCTCTTTGCCGTCTTTCATATACATTACCTGATGGGATCATCACACTCAAGGAGATTGGTATTTTGAAGCTAACGGCGCAGTTTGTGGTGAGGTATGGGATGGATTTGATGAGGAGAGTGGTTAGTTTCCCTCATTTTGTGTTTATGGAGCCAACTAATAGCTGGTTCCCTTTCTTCAATAAGCTTGTTGATGAGTATTCCAGAGTATTAAAGCCTTCCGGAAAGCAGGGGAAGAGTAAGTTTGATAAGCATGCTGGAGGAGTTATTGATTGTTTTCTCCACCGTCTGCAATTGGACAAGCTGGAGGAGGGATTGGAGATGGCTATGGTTGATTTGCATGCTTTCGTGAGTGGTGTTGACTATTTTATTTTCATGGAGGATGATTATAATGAAACGGAGGATGAAGAGTGTTATGATCACTCGCCACCACCTGAACACTTTTCAATGTTGATGAACCGTATAACCCAAATGCAGCCTGGTATAACCCAAATGCAGCCTGGTATGCTTGTGGGATCTCAGCGTACTGAAGACTGTGGAGCTCAGAGTATCCACCCTGATGCTCCAGCTACTCATGAGTGTGTAGGTGATGCACAACCCGATCTTGAGTGTACTCCTCCAAGACCCCTTCACAGTCTTGCGTTGGCATTTCCTGCATATCTCGCAGTCAAGGGGTTTATGACAGTCAAGGAGCTTGGTACTATGAAGCTCACAGCTCAGTTTGTGGCGAGGTATGGCATGGATTCGATGAAAGAAGTGGCCGCGTACCCTCGGTTTGAGTTTATGGTGCCAACTCATCGCTTTTTCCGTTTGTTCAATGAGCTTGTTGATGCGTATTCCAGAGTATTAGAGCCTTCTAAAAAGCTGTGGAAGAAGGAGACGTCCGTTGTTGACCTTTTTTTCTACCGTCTTCAGTTTGTCGAGCTGGAGGATGGAGTGGAGATGGCTATGATTGATTTGCATGCTTCTGTGTCCGGTGTTGACTGTTTTACTCACATGGAGGAGTACATGGATGATGAAAAAGAGTATTCTGCTGGCGTGCCACAACCTGAACACCTTTCAGTGTTGATCAACCTACTAAAAAAGCAGCCTGATATACTTGTGCGGCCTTCAGCTGGTCTACTGGGATCTCAGAAAATCCAACCTGATGTGCAACGTGAGGAACCAAGGCGAAAGAGACAAAAGCATCTGAGAGAAAATCATCCGAGGCGAAAGAGACAGAAGCGTGACTGTGATGTGCAACATGAGGAAACAAGACTTCAAGCACCAAAAGCAGGAAGAAGCAATGTGGAGCTTGTTATGAAACAAAAAAATTCATCTCAAATAATAAACCGAAGTACAAAACTCAGAAGCTTGATTATTGGAAACAGTCATGTTTAAACTCAGAAGCTTCGCATGTCTCCTCTTTTTCTTCTAATACACAGAGGAATTGAGATAAAGAGAACAGAGACTAATTAACTAACTCAGGAATAACTTTTACATACTATTAGTTTTTCTCAAATCCAGACTACAATGCACATTATTCATCACAATCGCTCTTTCAATCTTTTTAATACAGAATGTTATGTACAAAATATTCATTTTTTTTGGACAAAGTACAAAATATTCTATATGCAGATACCTGCACTTTTATGTAGCTTCAGTTCTGACACGCTTAACAGGAGCTCGAAGAGAAGATAGATAATTAGCATCTGATTTCTCAATCCCATCGAAAAGGTAACTGAAAGGAGGCATCTCTATATACTTGCCACTTCCTGGAACAACTTTAAGCTCCTCATTTTCCCACACTATTCGTCCTCCTGCTATTGTCACTTCAACTTTTCCCTGAGATTTTAACAATCAAGTCCCCAAGAAATAAAAGGTTATTATTGCTCAGACATTATACAATTCAGTAAAGACGATTTGTTTTTAAAATGTGTATCCATTACCTTTCCTCTTCTGCCCTCGTAGACGTTCGTGTCGGATCTTGAATGATGAGACTTTGAGCTAATCTCGTAGCTTGAGTTTGGATTCAATATAATAATGTCTGCATCCGAGCCAGCAAGGATAGCTCCTTTCCGTGGATATATGTTGAAAATTCTAGCACTGACAAAATTAAAGTCATTTCAAATGCAAACCCATTAGAAAGAGCTCGTTAGAAAAAGCAAATTTCGCCACTAAAAAGAAGCAGCGAAAGAGCATATATACCATTCCGTGCTGGTTATTCGAACATAATCAGTAGCTGAGATTTGGCCAGACCCCTGGATTATGATACAGAAAACGATTAAAACTCTGTAAAGCTTTAAGATTATAGACAGCCCACAAGTACTTACCACCATCGTGTCCCATATCAGGTGCATCCGTTCTTCAAGGCCTATATATGAACAAGTTCTAAGTATTTACAGTTTCACAGAGACAATGATCACAGAAAGCAAGAAACCAGTCAAGCCAGTTATTACCATTAACACCATTAGGTATTTTGCGGAAATCATCAAGTCCTAGAGCTTTTTGTGTAGAATTGAAAGTGCAGTGATCAGTTCCTACAAGCTACAGAGATTACACCAATAAAAGGAGAAATAAGGTGTTAGAAGATCTTTACAATTTTATGTTATAGGTCATGTATCTCTAATTTATGCACAGTGAGGAAAGAAACCTGAAGGATTCCTGTGGAAAGGGCATCTTGTAGGGCTTTCCCATGTCCTACTGGTCTGATAGGTGGACTCATGACATACCTGAAATATTGAGAAAAACTTTGAAAATCTGAAAAAAAAAATGGAATGATTTGATTAACAGACCTGAAGGATTTCTTACTTGGACGCAATTGTGAAGTCAGGATCCCAAAGCCAATGATCATCAAGGATTAATCCAGACACAACAGGCTCTCCAATAACCTTCTGTCCTGAAGTACATAACAAAAAAGACTTTTTTTTTCTTTTTATTGAGCTAAATACAAAATAAAAATTCGAAAGGTACTTTGGAAATCAACCCATGTATTATTGCCAGTTTGCCACTAGTGGCTGTTCGGATAGAAGATTGAATAAATCAAGATAAATATTCCATACAATGAGAAAAGAATTAGTCCTACAGGAGTTGTAACAGAAGACCTGATTTTCGAGCTTTAGCAATCTCGTCCATTGCATCAACACTCATCACATGAACAACATAGAGAGGCGTGTTAACAAAACGAGCCAAACGAATTGCTCGAGCAGTGGCTTCTCCCTCGAGCTGCCATTGTCAAACAAGGATCTTGATTTTAGTAGCTTCAACAAAGGTTTACAGAGGCAATAGAAGATATAGGAGAAGAGAAAAAAAACTCTATGAGGCAGTATTAGAAAATGGAAAATGCTGGACGCAAATTACCACAGGAGGCCGGGAAAGAGCATGACCCTCTGGACCTGTAATACCCAGTTCAATCATTCTTTTCTGTCCTTCGAACACAGCATCTCCATTTTCAGCATGAACCATCGCCAAGGCACCGATGGATTTACATCTTTTAAGGCCTTCCAGGAGGAGGTCATCAGTGACCATAAGGGATCCTTTATAAGCTAGGAAGAATTTGAAAGAGTTGATACCTACAAAATTAAGAGATACATGCACTCAGTTTCATCTTAGCAGGGAAACTAAAGGGATAGAAACACCAAAACTGTGAGGCATCAATCAATGTGTCACAAGACACTTACCCTTTTCCTTGACCAATATCTCCATGTCCCTGAAAACACCTTCATCCCACTTTGTGATAGCCATATGAAAACCGTAATCCATGCAGGATTCTCTGGATTTGTTTTCATAGGCTTCAAAACCAGCCACAAGATTCCCATTGACAGGTATAACAAAGTCTATATGCATAGTTGTTCCACCAGCTAATGCTGCTGCCTGACCACTGAAGAAATCATCAATAGTCTCGGTACCCATAAACTCCATGGCGAGGTGCGTGTGGGGGTCAATTCCTCCTGTAAAAGAGGAAGATGAAATGCTACTTAAGGATTCAAAACAAAAGGATACAATTTTGGAATGAATCAACTAGTATGAATTGATTAACCTGGCATAACAAACTTTCCAGTAGCATCGAGTACAGTGACTTCATCCCCAACCTGTTACATAGCAACAAACAGATCAAATCTGGAATTTAGAATCCCACCAAAAAGGAAGGAAACATTACAAGGGAATAGTTAGACCTTAATGTTTGGCTGCACAGCAACAATAATTCCATCTTCCACATAAACATCAGCAAGTTCTTGATGGTGTGCATTCACAACTGTACCTCCTTTGATCAAAATCCTCGTCGATGAAACCCCACAAGATCCCACACCATACTCTGTCCCTGCACTACAAAACTGCAAGAACATATTCAAATCCCATCAGACAGCTCATTTTCGATTGTGGATAGCTTCTTTTTTTTTTTTTCAGAAATTAGAAATCAATCTCTAAACTTTTATCTTTTTTTTTTCTTTCTATCCAAGTTTCTTGAAAGTTACTGAATTGGATTAGCAAATAACTTAATTCTCTACTACTCGCGTAAGAACTAGATGTTATAAGTGGACGGAGCTTTCAGTGTTACTTCAAACAAATCAACGAGACAAAAGCTCCAAGGAAACTGCTATCTGGTCCTTATTACAAGGTTCAAAGACAGACCTGAGTAGTGGAATCTGAGACGGAAGGTGACGGAAACAGAAGAAATAGAGAGACGATGAAGAAGAATGCATCCAGCGCCATTGATGAAGAAGCTTCTCGTGAGTGTCTTTGCTTGATTCAGCTTCCTATCATTGTTTCCATTCTCTTTTTGTTATTGCCCGATCAATTTAAGTCAACGCAACGCAAAATCAAAATCATTTAATAAAACCGGGTAAACCGGTTTAGAATTTTCAAGGGTTTTTGCGAAATTCCAGCAGACCTGGCCGGTTCGCGGTTTCGAGAGAACCCTTTCGCTAAGGAAGAAGGAGGTTCTGATGTTAGAGAAAGATTAGATTTTTTTTTTTCCGATCTTCTTCAGTCTCCTGGAATCGTGATTTCTCTTCTGGATCCAAGCTGATGAGCTCTACGTCTTCCTCCCAGGTCACCAGTCTTCTCTCCTTTCCCTCATCTCTATTTCTTAATCCTTCTTAAAGGAGTTAATTCTAGTTTAGGTTGGTCTTTGCTTGGTCTCGTTTTTTTTTTTTTTTGCAGCATTTGGTTTTGATTTGCAAAAAGTTTCCTTTTTGATTAATCTCATACTATAGATGGGTCGATCAAGTGTTACTGATATGCCATTGAAGTGAACTAAGCTTGAAATGAGCCAAGCTAAGTCTTTTATGGTTTTGTACCAAGTTATTGAATCTGCTGTGAATATTTTATGGCAGATGGGTCAGCTCGTAGCTGACAAGCATGTACGTTACATTCTGATGGCAGAAAAGGTACCTGAAAACTGTATCGACCCCTGGCTCATTTTCTCTGTTTATGTCACTCTGATTGTATAACTTATCTTCTTCTTTTCAATTGCTTTTGAATTTTATTTAATTTGCTAGAAGAAAGAGAGTTTTGAGTCTGTGGTGATGGATCATCTAAGAATGAATGGTGCATACTGGGGACTCACCACTCTCGACTTACTCGACAAGCTAGGCTGTGTTTCTGAAGATGAAGTGGTTTCATGGCTCATGACTTGCCAGCATGAATCTGGTGAGTATTAGAGTATCAGATCAGTTCTTTTTTACTTACTGATAGAATGATGACAAAAAGGGATACATGGGTTAGGCAGTGGTGTCGTTTACAATTATGAGAAGTTAATCATTGGCTTTGATTGCTAAGTAAAAACTAGCAAAAGGATCTATGGGGACCTTTGAAGTTACTGTGGGGTTTCATATTTTGGTCCTTAATCGCTACAGTTGAAGTTGAAAACAAGTTGTTCTTTTCTGTGCAGGTGGCTTTGCCGGTAATACTGGACACGATCCACATATTCTATATACACTCAGTGCTGTACAAATCTTGGCCCTCTTTGACAAAATTAACATTCTTGACATTGGGAAAGTATCAAGTTGTATCCTTTGGCACTTAGCTTTTTGTCAATGTCACAAACTCGTTCTTCTTCACCAATAGTCATGGTGGAACTTTCATACTGTTAAATAATCGATGATGTTAAACAAGAAAGGAAAACCCTGCCTTATAGTAGATATTATAATGTTTTCCTATATACAAATTTAGATGTTGCTAAGTTGCAGAATGAAGATGGATCCTTCTCAGGAGATATGTGGGGAGAAATAGATACGAGGTTTTTTTCCTTGCCATGTATTACAAAGACATTTATATATGTGCTTGTTGGTGATATCACTATGTTGAATCTTAAGTGCAAGCTGTTTATGTAGGTTTTCGTACATAGCTATATGCTGTCTCTCAATATTGAAATGTCTTGACAAAATCAATGTGAAGAAGGCCGTTAGGTACATTGTGAGCTGCAAAAACCTGGATGGTGGTTTTGGGTGCACACCTGGAGCAGAGTCCCATGCAGGGCAGAGTATGTTATGCTATATGAGTATTTTTCTGTGTCATCTTCCCAATTGTTACTTGCAATTAGTGTTATAGATGACTTTACAGAATTAATAAGGCCAACCGCATCACTGCCATTTAACTATTCCTATGACTGGATACTCAGATGTTTATTGTTTCTGTAGTTGACGTGCTATTGCTACACCCTTATGTAAATAGTATAGGTTCATGGTAGGGTCATATGGTATAAGACGGTTATTCTTTATTTGTTTGTTCTGTTACTGCAGTTTTCTGCTGCGTGGGTGCTCTTGCTATCACTGGGAGTCTCCATCATGTTGATAAGGACTTACTTGGTTGGTGGTTATGTGAAAGACAATTAAAGGGTGGGGGCTTAAATGGACGACCTGAGAAACTCCCTGATGTAGGCATTAAGCTCCTCCCCAGTGAGAGAGACCTTTCTATACTTTCACTTGTTCTTACACATTTTTTTTATCGTTCTTAATACCAGGTTTGCTATTCTTGGTGGGTCCTATCGAGCCTAATCATGATAGATAGAGTTCACTGGATCGACAAAGCGAAGCTTGTCAAGTTCATTTTGGACTGTCAGGTTCGTCTCCAACAAGTCAAGAAAATTCATATCGTTGCTAATAAGCTAATTTTGATTGAAAACTCTCATCTCATCTATCTTAATTTGAATTTATATAGGATTTGGAAAACGGAGGCATCTCAGACCGACCAGATGATGCTGTTGATATCTTCCACACCTACTTTGGAGTTGCGGGTAACTTTCATTTGTCTCTCTTTTTAGCTCCTCTCTTGATGTGAAGCCAAAGTTGTCTTATTTCATCAAGTTGGTGCAGGGCTTTCCCTCCTTGAGTATCCTGGAGTCAAAGTAATTGATCCAGCCTATGCTTTGCCTGTTGATGTCGTCAACCGGATTATGTTCACCAAATGATTGCAATGGGTATATGATCTTAATGGTCAAACAATATGGCAGCAAGGCTCTCTATATGATTTGTTCATTGAATAGTTTACTTAGGCGGTTTTAGAAGTTATGTAGACTCAAGGAGGAGATTGCAATTTGGGTATGGGAAAGACATTAAACGAACCAAGTGGATTGGAATCAATGATTACTGTGATGATTAAGTTAGATATTCTTGGTCCATTTCCTTGATGACTTTGCAAAACTCAACAGTCTCAATGTTGTGTTGCTACATTATATGAATCACATTATTGTGTTTTTTCTCCACACTTTTCATTTCTGCTTTACTTCTTGAAAAAGTGGACTAATGTGTGTTTAGGAGTGATGGATCCATCCATACTCATAAACCGAACCAATTTTATTCAGAAATTGAACAATTTAGAGAAATTGCATAGATTAGTTCATATATCATAATTAAATAAATTTATCGACTCTTGCAAATTTATTTCTTTTTTAGAATTTACCGAAGGTTAAAGCAAAAAAATTAAAAAAAAAAAAAGTTTTAAAAAAATAAAATAAAACAAATTAAAAAAAAAAAAAAGTAAAAAGAAAATTAGGATGTCTAAACCCTAGTACGCCATTAGAGAGGGTTCAGTTCAAGTGTTCTGTTTTCTTTTCGCTTGACAAGATTGTTTGGTAAAACCCTAAAAGCTTACGAGCCGACTCATCAATGGAGGCGCTAGCGGGAATTGAAGCAGACATCGAATCGTATTTCGGAGAGCAGGATCAACAGAAATCGTCATCGGACGGCTGCAAACAGGTCCCGTGGCTGAGCTGGGAAGAGTGGGACTCAGTGAGAGAGTCTCTCTTCTCTTCTTCTCCTCATAGAATCTCTTCTGCATTGGAAAGGGTAATGCTTTTCTTCACGTTTGCTACAGAAATTGAATCAAGTTTACTGCTTTATAGACCAGAGAGCTTTAAATTAGTTGAATCAAGCTTGCTGCTTCAGACCAGAGAGCTTAATGGTTACTTTATATGTGTAAAGTAGGGATTTTTAATCTCTTTTGCTTTTTTTTCAGGTTGCAACATGGCGAAGTAGAGGATCTCTTCCAGCGCCTGTGGATGTTACTTGTTCCCTTATTGAAATTCAACTCAAAGATGGCTTTATTCCGTTAGTTTCTCTACTCTTCTCTCAAACGTTTCCATCATATTTTTGGGTGTTTATCGTTTCCTTATCTTCATTTCTTGTATTTGTGATTAAAAAAGGAGAGAGGAACAATCAGCAGATGCATTATATTCTGAGCATTTACTGCAGATGCTATATTGTATGGGAATACTCAGGTGACTATGAGTTTGCTTCCCACTTTTGATTTTTTTTTGTTTGTTTGGTTCTTGCATTTGTTGACTCATATTTTATATATGTAGGCTTGTGAACTGTGTCATAGAAAAGACAAGGAGGAGAGAAGATGTTTCAATTGCGGATGCAGCTAGAGCAATCGGTATTCCACGTAAATTAATCGATCTTCGTCATGGTAAGAATCTTTCGGGGCCTTTCCTTGGTTGTGTACAATGACTTTTCAATTCCTGCATGATGCTTATGATTAATATGATTGTTCTTATTGTAGAGGGTTCTCACCGTGAGCTCCCTGCACTCTCGGTGCTTCGGGATGCTGCAGATGAGGTACAATGTTTTCCTTCTTAATTCTGTTTGGCATTCTAGATTTCTTTATTTCAAGTATCATAGTACATGAAGGTCTGCTTTCCTGTTATTCAAAACGTTTGCTCTTAACATCTTTTTTGAAGAATCCAAAGAATCTTTTTATTGTCTTTTTAGAAAGGTGTTTTGTGTAGTGTAGTTCTTGGACGAGACAGAAGATTTTAACTTGTTTGCATACATTTGTTGGTCGTTGTAGGCACTTGAATGGTTGAAATCTTATTATTGGGAGCCACAGAAGTATCAAATTCCCTTAAAGAGAGATGGAACGGCTAGCATCAGAAGAGAAGTCAAATCCAAACTCAGGAAACTTGCTTTCTCCTTGCAGCTTAAGCATAATCCTCAGTTTGACTCCCCTTTGGTCAAAGAAAAATGTAAGACAATTTACCTTATGTATTTTGGATCTTGTCCTGGGGAAGGGCTAGTAAGTAGTAACACCAAGCAAAAAAGCAGAATGATCCCATCTGTGTCTTGCTTTACCTTGGTTTTGTATTGTCCTGAATAATGACATAACTTAAATGATACCTTGGTTTTGGCTGCGCTGGATTATGTTTCCAGCTTTAGAGATTGAGATAATTTTGGGATGTATCCTCGTGTTTAACTACGCATTTCTGTAAATTTGTATGGTCATATAAGGTTATTTTTGTGATTTTCAGGTTCTAATAAAAGGATAAGGAAGATTGTAAGCAGCCTTCTTGAGTTATACCCTTCTTTCTCCGCAGAAATTTCATCTGTGCTCCTTGAATTCTTACTCAAGGCCTTGGATTCTTCAAAGTCGACAGATCTTCAGAATAAGCCTGGGAAAGATTTCAGAGTCTTCCTAGAAGAATGGAAACCTGTAATCATGGAGCTCTCAAATAGAGAACCCGAGTTGCTTTTGACTCTACTCAAGGAAGTTCTTGATATGATCCAAAATAATGAACGGAGAAGATATGAAACCGGTAATTATTTGTTTATCCTAAATGCTTTTACTCCAAGGGTCCTCAATTGGTTATCCTAAATGCTTGTATGAATTGTTTGTTTGTTTCTAAATGTGCATCTTACAGAAAAGCCAGCGGAAGAGGTTTCTCAAGTTGAGCAGGTCCCTCTCTTGTTTGCATGGCTTGTGAGTCTTCTCAATGAGTCAAAGCATTTTCAAAGAAACAGTTCTGTAGAAGTGAAACCTCCAAGCATTTTCCTTATGGAACTTATACGTAGATGTCTTCTCTTGGGAGCCTTAGGATACGAGCTGGTTCTGAAATCAGCATTCCTACTCGCAGAGATTGTGGGAGGCCGTGTTTTAAAGGAGAAGCTCATAAAACTCCCTCTCATGCATAAAGGCTCTGCAATTGTTCCATTGGAACAGAGTTCTACTCTTGTAACAGCTCCTACAACGCTCCTTGAACAAGAGAAGAATCTCCGTAATGCAGGCAAGAGACTTGAGTTCGTCAAACTTCAACTCTCAAAGAAAAAAGGTATTGACACAGACAAAACCGGTAACAGATGGAGAAAAGCAAAAACATGGAGCCCTTGCCCAATTGGCATGTTGCCTCGGATCATTGGATCTTCTGGACGTTTACCTCTTCTTGACTATCACAATGCTCAGAGCATCTCAAAACAAGCACAAGGTAACAACAATGCCAAGAGAGGAGCTGAGTGTAATAAAAAACAATTGGAGAAATCGCCATGCAAACGAGCAAGGAAGAGTGCAGAAGATTCTGAATCAAATGATGTGACATCGGAAGCATATGAAGAAGCTGAGATGGAAATAGAACATGCATATGAGGAAACTGAAACTGTAGCAGAAGAGAATCTGATGTGGAATGATAAAGAGGAAAGCAGAAGCTGTCTTATGATAGATGGTGAATGGAAAAGAGTCAATGAAGGAGAACTATCGGGTATGGCTTCAAAAATTACAATTTGTGTTTGAGATTTCTGCAGATGTAACCATATAAATCCGTCCTTTTTTTGAGAAAATAGTTATATTTGATCAACTTTTACCAGTTAAAACATATAGCACAGACCAACTGTGGCAAAGTCGCATAAAGATTGTGACCCTAAGTAAAAGTAATAAGTGGATTGACAGTTCCTTTTTCAACAAACATCAATTGGAAGAATAAATTATTATACATGATCAGTAACATTGTGAGTAGTATTGATTTTATAGACAGAGAAGAGATGGAAGAAAACACCCCAAGACCAAAATGTTACAAATCTGATACCAAATCAATTATGATACTAATTCTTCTTCTTCATTATCACAAATTTCCCCTTTCTTCTTCAAGGAATGAATTCACCATTTTGGGCTTTTAACCTACAAAGCCAATCCCAGAAAGAAGCAAATCCTTTTGTTCAACACAACTTGAAAAATAAGAAAGTAACAAATATGTAAGCAATCCTGATTTGTGTGTTGGCTGACACTGTTCTATAATCTATCTCATTAGAAACACATCCTATCTTACCTATCTTATATGTTCTTTCGACAGGTTACCCGATTTCCACAAGATATATGTATCACGATAACTTTCTTAAGAACAAAAGAAGAATCCAATACCAATACAGAAACACATATTTCCCTTGCAAATGTTGCGTTATTTGGACTTCAGTAACATAAAGAACACAACACGAAACTCAGGTATCTGACAAAATTTGTAATGACAAACCATTTCCCTAAAAAAGGATTATGGGTTCAACTGCCCTAAAGTATAGTATCTGGACTATAACAGATGTATATGTTCTATGAAGGATCCCGGAATACCAAGAACACCGAGTAAATTGTACAAAAGAGACAGGACACTACACAGATGCTTACCTAATAAGCTGTCTACAGTGAGTTGAAAAGTGCTTCTAAACCTCTCCATGACACCTACTCGAGTGCAGAATACAAAACTGGAATGTCTACAACTTTTTTAGCCAGCAACCCTTATTGCACCCATCTCATCAAGCTTTGAGCTTTTATGCTGCAACAAGTTAAATCAAGAGCCGAATCAACGCAATTTACCAAAGACATATTACTACTTCTCTATTACCTTTCTGCATTATGGTGGAAATTTCAAGTTGAGTATCAATAAAGAACAAAAAAAATTTGAGGCACCACTTCATTACCATTACCTTGTTTTTTTTGTGCCTATGAACGTCATTAAGATCTTCATCTCCATCGTGTTTCCTTTTCTGAAATATTAGTGAAAAGGCTCCATGTGATTTCCATAGAATTAAAAAGTCAATCAAATGTTATAGTAAAAAACTGTTATAGAGCAGTCTCTAGATCTGCTAATACAAAACTTAACTCCAGAGCAACAAATACAAGACAGACAGCCAGACACCTTCAACAAACAGACATGTTCTTACCTTATCATGATGTTTCTTAGAATGATCACCCGAATCATGGTGGCCATTTTTGTCCTTCTTTCTGTCTCGGTCCTTGTCTTTATCTTTATCTTTGCTTCTATCTTTATGCTTGTGTTTATGCTTCTTATGCTCTCTATCTTTGTCCTTATCCCTGTCCCTGTGTTTCTTATGCTTCCTGTCCTTATCCTTCGACTCACTTTTTGACTTAGACGGAATTGTAGGAGCTCCCTTCTCTGCCTGAAAGAAGAAACAGGGTGGGTTCATGTTCTAGTACCAAGGTCAATCATCTCCATAGGACACCCAGATGTAATTCACCTTACTAGGGAATGATTCTCAGTTAACAAAATAACTTGATGTTACAGGAAATAGGACATTCATTACTAAGCCCAATTTTCAAGTTCAATGTAATGTCAAATTTTGATAATTGTATGAAAAAATAGTCTTATCATTAAGTAAAAACTCAAAACACCAAGAGAGAGAGAGAGAGCAGATTCTTACTGGAGGTAGTTCAACAGGAGTCATATCATTTAGTTGGAAAGACTCCTTAAGCTCATCTATATCAAAGGGTTGGATGCGAACATTAGTCTCCCGGCTCTGTGATATGCTCTCAATAAGCTGATCTAATTGCATTCCTTCTCCTTTTCTGATCTCTGTGTCCCCAACCACATTATGAAGATAATGGGAATCTGATAGAGAGACGGGAAGGGATTTCTTGCAAAAGAATTCATGGTGTTGCACTAGTTTGAATTGAGATATAAGATCCGCAGCACCACACAGCTCTCTTGGACCTGCACTTGAAACAAGCAACACATTTGACCTCAAGGTGAGCGAACGGGGAAAACAAAGGACAACGAGCTACACAAAACACTAAACGAACTGAAGAAGCACCAAATTTGAAACCAATGTACCTCCAAATTTTAAACGCTCAGGTTCCATCTTCTCTATCGCACTCTGAATATCTTTTGCATGATCACTGCATATGTATCCTACACAAGGAAAAAATGAGTGATAAGGAAATAATACTACTCCACAGAGCAAATTCAGCTTCGATACTGCCTAAACTAAAAATTTCTTAGCACAAACAATACGAAAACACAAAACTATAACTAATCACGAGCTCATATTGCATAGTGACCAAAACTAATGAAGTCTCAGCAAAACTCTGAACTTAGAAATGTAATTAAGCATTAGATGCCATCAATTCTCAAATTTTCTGCTACATCTACATAGTCCAAGCTCGAGATAATGACACTAGCATCAGAAACAAAACCCTAGAAACGACTTAAGTAATGTCGAAAGTTTGTATAAGTAAAATCAGATACCAAGTCCATACATTTTGGATCTAGTCAACAAGAAAGTTTCATCCATTGCTTCTATTTAGGAATAACTAAGAAAAAAAACAATCAGAAAAGCGAAGTAATCACTAAAAACGAAGATTAGACTCGATAGAAAGCTTCAAGCAGAAGAGATATTCGAAATTGAGGAGGAAATTGGAATTCGAAAAGAAAACAAGACAAAGCCCAGAAACAAAACCAAAATCCCAGATTCAAATTGGTAAGAAAAAGAATCGAAACAATCAACATACACGTTTCTTCGAGAAGCCAGATCTCGTTAGCTACGAAAGCAGCGAAACGTGAGGGGAAGTGGTTGGGTCTTGGGTATCCGATTTCCCGCCCAAATTTTGATTTTGCAAGTGATCAAGAAAGGACAGAGATCGAGGAAGGTTCGAGAGAGAGCGAAAAAGCGACTAGTTAGGGTTTGAGAGTCTTTTTTTTTGGTTTCTGATGTTTATGTTTTCTGAATGACCAATGAGAGGAAAATTTCTCTGTTTTCTTCCGTTGGCTTCTCAATAAATCAACAATTTTAGTCAGCCTTTTTTTTTTCAAGGGCTCCACGTGGGCTTCACGCGCTCCCTGAACACGGCCCAGTCTTCTTAACCAGACAAATTAATTCAATAACCTAAACCGTATTCGAACCGAGTAATGAATCTCTCTTTAACCGACGGTATTCAATCCAGTTATTATATTTAAAAAAAAAATCTTTAACATACAGTAAAATACATTTTGGTTACTTGATTCAAAACAAGAATTTTTTGTTCTAAGAAAACATTATATTTAATTTGTAAGACCGAAATTATCATAAAATGTAATGTGTAACTTTTGTGGGTTTTGATGAAACATACGATGATGATGCGTGTATATATTATTGGAGAAACAGTGCTTGACGAGAAGAAAATGGAATAATGGTATTTTTGGGGATTTGAGTTTGTAGACCTGCTCTTCTACAATGTAAATGATGATTTTGTCTCATGTATAGTAAATGAGTTACATGAGATATATATATTCACAAACTTGATAAATAAAAAACGTGACGAGGATAGATTGAGATAAATATGGTGTTTAATTCTTGACAAATATTGAAGGTAGATGATGCATATTGGAGAATCATATCCATATACATGATTTAGTTCTTGTGATATTGTTTCTTCTCTCTCTTGATTCATTATAAAACAACAACAGAATTTTTTTTTAGAAAGACTAAAATGGAGAGGAGGAACATTCAAGTGGGAAGTGGATTTTTTTCATGTGTGTGAGTGTAAATGTGGGTGAGGAATAACACAAAGAAAAAGGGAGTGAAGACAACATCATTTTCCCCAAAGAAAGCTAAGTCTTAGAATCATCACTCCCAATTCCCTTTTTGGCCCCTTCTTCTCTCTTTTCTATTTCTTTCTACTTTTGACCCTTCACATAATTACCATCCTCTATATGATTTATTATCACACCCTCATTACTCTCTAAACTAACCACTATAGTTAGTAAAATATTAACCACACTAATTACTACCACTTGACCAATTAATCCAGCTAAGACCTTTGGACATGATTCAACACAAAAAAAAAAACACTTAGTTAAAAATAATGATATATATACAAAACCTCTAATTTCTTCTTTATTTGTAGAAACTAGAAAGTGATGGAGAATAAGAAAGAGAGAGCAACAAACTTTTAGAGGAAGTCATAGGTTAAAAGTCCCATAGCTTTTTCTTCCATCACTTTCATTCTTCTCTTCTCATTCTTACAAACTTTGAGAGAGAATTTAAGAGATCTTGATCAGATCTTTTCTACTTGTGAAAATCGATTCTAAATCTATATCTTATAGAGAAACTCTATATATCTTGAAGATTCAGAAGAGATGGGAAATTACTACTCTAGAAGAAAATCTAGGAAACACATCACTTCTGTTGCCTTGATCATCCTTCTTCTTCTTTTGTTTTTGTTTCTTTACGCTAAAGCTTCATCATCATCTTCTCATAATATACATCATCACTCAACTCATGGAAGCTTGAAGAAACCTGGAATTTTCGATCCAAAGCTTCATGATCTTAGCTCCAATGCTGCGTCAAGAGGATCAAAATATACTAATTATGAAGGTGGTGGTGAAGATGTTTTTGAAGATGGCAAGAGAAGGGTCTTCACAGGTCCTAATCCTTTGCACAATAGATAAATTTTTGCTTTTACAAGTTTTTGTGAATTTTTGCCTGAATAAAACACAATTGTGCAAACACAAAACCATATTTATTTACTCTTTTCTTACACTGATATAGACTATATCGTACGTTATCTGTCGTGATTGTAACTTATGAGTTCTATGAGATTGAAGAGTTTTAAACAACGAGTCTCTGAAAATAGTAAATACTGCTTCTTGGTTTTCTTGATTTAATTAGTGTATTGATTACACGCATAATTATCTTTTCGACCCCTTGGTTTGAATATGAAGCTGGCGAAATTTTGTGTGGTGTGAATATTTTGATAATGATAAATGAACATCATTGTTAATGCCAAATGAAAAAAAGAAAAAAAAAGAATGAACATCATTGTTAAATTGAAAGTATGATAAAGCTAATCGATTACAGAATTGGATGTGAAAGATGGAAGATTACTACAGGCTATTTCATGCTTACAATATTGAATAAAATTGGTTTGAATAGCATATCATTATTCTACAAAAGCTGTAAAAAGAGTATCTCATTGAGATGAGAAAAACCTATTTGACAATAAATCAATAACACTAATGAAACACTGGTGTAAGAGAAAGAAATTGCAAACATAGTCAATGAAGAAACGACAACTTTTAGATTTAAACACAAATAATTTGGTGCTATACTGTATAACCTTACTTACCTCGAGTCATTGACTGAATTTTACCATGACTATAAAATTTACTAGGTGTGGGAAAATGCAAGAAACAGAACGAGAGAACTGTCGGAAATTTGGAGATAAAATGTAGGGACAATAATGAGATTTTCGACATAAAATCAAAAAGCCAAAAAAAAAAAAGAAATTAACATTTATAGATAACAAAATCAGTTACAATTTCGATTAAATATGGAGAATTTGAGAAAGACTTTAGACTTGAAATCATAACTAGACGAACACGAGAAGATAATTTTTGCCCACTCATAAATTCATAATTACGATAAAGAAGACTTGAAGTGTCTCCACATGAACAAACTTTTGGAAGCACATTGTATAGAAGACACAAATTTAAGAGTTTAATAAATATCGCTTTGCAGCTTCTGGATCCAATTCTTCATACACCTGAAACCAATACACATGAGAAGAAAATTTCCCGAGCATTAGTATTGATCTGCAATAAACGTCTTAAGAAGAAAATGTGCAACACATACAAGTTTCTTGTGGAGTTTCTCGAAAGCCTTGCAGAACCTCTCTGCTTCAACCTCACCAACCTGCAAGAATGAGATGTTCATTAAGAACTAGAAACAAGTTCATATCCCGGATAGAAGAACATTTCAATATATGTAGTAGAATCAGAGATGAAACAAGAATCGATTCTTTCAGTAGAAGTATCTAAGTTGACAAGTTAAGAACGAACAAGACATATATTTCGATCTCCATTCTCTGGCAAATCTCTTATTCACAATTGCACATCAGATGCAATGACTATGGGAAGACATTGTCTACTAACATTATGAGCTACAACTCTATTGGTGAAAATTAGATTATAAATCTCATTCAACAACTAGAAACGTCTGAACAAAGTCACTGGTGATAGTTAGTTACCTTCTTCTCAGCAGCCGCTTTCAGCTTTTCCCAAAATTTATCTGTCAAAAGAAATCCACAAATCAAGTTAACGGATGCAAAATCAGGCAGAGAACAGACGATACACATGTTCAACGATATAGATAAGGAGCAAAAGGAATTTTACTCATAACAATCATAAAACCGTTTGCTTCTACAGCTTAAGAGCTAATTATATATGTGTATAACAGTAGCATGCAGATACCAGCTCTGTGTTAAGCAAATGCATGTATGAATAGGTCGAGATATTTTTTTCACTAAACGAAGCATGGATACTTCATTGCAATGGTCAGATCATGTAAAAAAACATAGCCAAGGTTAGCTGAGGAAAACACATATAACAAAACTACAAACATGATAGGCTGCAAATAAATCAAATGTCAGAAATCTAAGACATTCAGACAGGACAGTTTTAACAATTATCAACGAGGGTAGTTCACCTTGTCTGTCTTGAAAACACAATAAAAGCTAACAAGCACACATCAAGATTCCTTTTGCAATCTTCTTGATCAAAAAACAGATCACATAGATTCATGATTACCCTGAAATTTTCTTTTAATAAATTGGTTCTCTGGTTTATTTTCAGGTAATATGGTTTGGGAGCTTTTAGACACATTTGATTATTCTCTTTAATGAAGGAGACCAAGATCTCTTAGCTTTCTCTCTGAAATCGATTTCTCTTACATGATTTGAAAGAACTACTATACCCAACAACACTTTATAGAACCAGGAAACAGCTGATTACCGCTGGGAGCTAATGCAATACTAGCCGATCTAACAAGCCAGTAAGCTAGTGGCAGTTTAGTCAAAATCCGAAAGTAGGAAAAAGACATACCTTGATCAGTATTTCGATATTGCAAGTCTTTCGGCTCAGCGACAGTCGGTGCATCGTGCCATTCACTTACCTGCGTTGAGCGACTCCAAGTTCCATTACATTTCAAGTGTATATATCATTGGCAAATAAAGAAAAAGAAGCCTTAAGATATAAGAATATACCTCTCGGTCGACAACTGACTGTGAAGTTGATTGCTTTGAAGAATCTAAATCAGCCTGAAACCAAAAAAAAAAACTCAAATCAGACGAAATTAAACACACCGAGTAATGAATAAAGACTGCATCAGACGAAAGATGATATAGAGTGACATTTGTAATCATGTGTTAAAACAATCTTAAGAAAATTCAATCACTGATCAATTTACTAAACCATAACAGAGAGATTTTCAGGACGAGAATTAGACCAAAGTGGAAAATGAACAGTAAAAGCCCTTTCGAAACATACACTACTGCAAGATGAGATTATTAGGGTTTATAAAGAAAAATCAAGTTCGCGGCAACAGCAGTAGCAGCAGCAAAAGAGAAAGAGGGAAGGAAGAGAGAAGAGAGAATTTACACGGTGGTCGCGAGAGCGTACGACGGGGAAGAGATCGAGGAGACTACGAAACTCTTGGTCGTCCATGGCTTCCTTTCTCCTCCGATTCTCTCTTAAATCTGAAGAAATCTTCTAATTTCTTTCTTCCGTGCTCAAGGTTTCGTCAGAGTCGATTTTTTATTTTATTTTTAATTGAAAAGAAAAGGAAATTTTCATAATTAAGTATTTTTTAATCTTGTAAACCCATCCCTTTTTAGTTTTAATCTGATTTAATTAGAAAAGGTATTGTATTATGGTCTATGCCATATATAAAAACACATTTGTTTATATTTAATGTAACAGCAACATACATTTTTAGATGAAATTTCAAAACACAAAGTCAGAAACCACCTAAAAAGCTAAACATCTAAACACATGTCTATATATTTCAAATGAGATTTTTTTTCTTATTTTTCTCCCAATGTACCTTAAAAGGAGTTTTAAAGGGTTTCTTTCTTCAAGTTTGCACACTGAAGTACACATTATATGTTTCATCTCTTATGCTAAACAATGGCGATAACACAAAGTTCCTCTGTGTTCCGCTCATCACAAAACTCATTGGATTGTATTGATTTATTCCTGCGTTTAACTTAAAGCTTGCTGCCTGTTTAAACTTCTCATCAGTCGCAGCCGAACCACATTCAAGCCTTAGTTTCGTCCCCTGCTTTAGTGTTTGATCGTTGTACACAAAACAACCCTTTTTGCTCTCTAGTGTTAACGACACGCTTCCTGGCTTCCCATCAACTCCAGATACTAACCGAAAGCTAGAAGCACCTTTATCACTAGGAGAAGAAGCTTGAACCGTGAGGGAGCTATCAGTTGCTTGTTTTACAATCATGCCAGGGAAATCAAACGGCTCAAGCATGACCAGGCTTCCAATTAGTGCCTCTGGACCCGAAATCCTTGGTTTAGAATTATCAGTCACGAGCCTGAAAGTCGCCGCAACGGCATCTTGTGTCCCTGGCTCGGGTGATACCCTCATTGTGATGGTTTGGTTGGTATTTGACAACACGTAAGATATGTTTCCATATTGTTGTGAGAGTGTGACAAGGTGACTGTTATAAGTTTCAGGTATAGGGGTTATCCAGTTTCCAGCTTTAGCCTGAGTTGTTATGCTCCAGTCCCTGCTCGTGTGTCCGACTAACAAGTAGGGGCCATAGAGTATGGCTTGAAGAGATGCGTACTCCGGACGATCATCTGAAATACTCACAAAATAATGTAAAGATTGGTTGTTATTGCTTTGTCAAAACAGAGTTGCATACAATATATACACAATGATCAAGAACCATTTCAACTTAACAAACTCTACACAGTGTAATTGTGTTACCTTTTATAGCTTCAGTTCTGATACTCATTGGTAGCTCCATCGTTACTTGATCGCCAGATTTCCAGTTCTGTTTGATTGATAGGAAATTACCTTCAAAGAAAAAGACATATCCAATATGATTCTCATTTCACAAACTAGAGACTGTAACAGTCAAGCGAGTTCTGCTTTTTAGAACCTAAAAAGGTTACAATACACAATAATCAAATCACCTGAAGTTGGTACTTTTAAGGGTTTCCCATTCAAAGATACTTTGGCACCTATAGAGTTAGTCCAAACAGGAATTCTGAGATTCAAAGTCGACTTCTTCGCCACTCCCTGCAAGAAAATTGGATCCATCAGACTCTTTCTTCAATGGAACATGTTGCATCATGTTCTGCACAAGTTTTACCACTTTGGAAGAAGAAAGAGTGAATGTCACACGCATGTACGGATCCCACGACACAACAGGATTAACTTTCTGAGATAGCAAAAGACCAGCAGATTTCCAATCAAGTGAGCTTGATATATATTGGGTGACATAAAGAGCTGGAGATGCACCATCTTCTTGAAAATAAATGGAATCTCCCAGTTTTGAGAAGGATTCAATTCCTATGGAAATAAACAAAACAATGATTACCCTCAAAATTTATCTGTTTTTGTAACAAGAAAAATGTAGAAAACCAGATGATTGTGGTTAAAAGTTTACCAGTGCCATAGCAACACCAGAAGGAATCATAAGGTGTTCCCCAACCGTGATAAGTCACAGCCTTAGAAACACCTTGACCTAATGGGAGCATGTAGATCATCCGTCCAGGTTGGGTTCCTCTTTGAATTCCGAGCACACCGTTGGTCAAAGCGCGCTCGTAATAATCTGCATAGCTAACCTCTTTTGTCCATCTGAACAGATTCCTAGAGACCTGAAATTGTACAAGTGTTAATATGTTACGTTGAGCAAATGAAAAGAGTTTAAAATCCTACCTTGAGCATGTTATAAGTAGTACATGATTCCTCGTTTTCAGTTTGCAGTGTAGTCGCCATTCTCTTTGGATCTTGCCTAATGTTAACATTCCCAAAACATGGTTAAGACTTAAAACAAAAAGTCATGTTACAAAGAACCAAACTCTAAAGTCAGGTAATGGTAATACCAGAACTCTTTGACTGATGTTCCTCCAGTTGCATAGCTGTGAGAAGCATTAACTATGTCCATAAAGAACATTGAAATTTCCTGGAAATGCAGATTTTAGAATCAAGAGAACCAATATCTTCGTTGATAAACTTTTCTTGGTTACAATTCAATACCTTATGGAGTAGATCACCAGTGATTTCATATCGTTGTTGGGATCCAACGACGATAGGAATATGTGTATTAGCGTGGAATCCACTAATATCATCGGCCTGCAAAAATGCATGTCAAGTTATGTGACCTTACCATTCACATCTCTTCAAGGTAATCATCAAGTAAACTACCTGAACTGCGAGGACCCCAAGAAAGCAAGGCTTGTCAAAGAGATGTGCGAGAAACAAATACTTGGAATCTCTCTGCAGAGTCCAAAACACTATGATATAACACACATCTAGATATAACACAAATCTAAGGTTGCTTTTTAGAATCTGATAAAATTTTAACTCACAGTGATGCTGTATATCTGATAAAGAACATCATTCATGCCACCAGTCTCTTCGTTTAGTGATAGATAATGTCGTTCAACACTGTACAGCCTTATCACATTACGAACACGGCCATAAAAGTAATCAGCCATCCCTGTTGCCATCTTTAAAGCTTGAATATTCCCAGCCAACTTGTATTGATCCACCAGGCCAGCCAAAATCTATCAAAATTAAGACAGAGATGTTACTCTTTTGCAAAACATAAGCATATCAATCTACATCTCAGTCAAAGGGTCTGACTATTCACCTTGTGAATGGTGTAGTAAGGAGCCCAAACACGTGTTATAGCTTCAAACCGGTCGAAAAAACTGGAAGGAAAAGCAGAGAGATATCCAGTGCCAGATTTTTGCTGGCATTCCGCTAAAGCTGAGACAAGAGCTGACATTTTTGCCTTGAGAGTATCATTATGAGTACTTGCCCACATATGAGCTGTTGCACTCAAATAGTGACCTTCAAAACAAACAGACAGATTTTTAAGCCATCAACTAAAAGGTCATTCCTTTAAGGTTCTATGCAATGTAAGAGTGAAAATCCTTTCAAGGGTCTATGAAATGTCAAAAGGTGATTCCTTTAAGGGCATATGCAATCTTAAACATCAAATCTCAAAATCTTTTCTTGCATACTATCAACAACATGAATCAAGAAACTGTATTGAATAGAGGAAAAAGGCAGAGCTTTATACCGACAAAATGGCCACGGAGTTCACTATCTGGTTTCTCCCATCCTCCATAGGGAACTCCAGGAGCAGCAAGACCAGCTACTTTACGGAAGCTATAGGCCAAACCATCAACATCCAACATCAATAGATACTCAAGGTTTGTCTGCTGAGCCCTCCAATGAATGGAGCTCGGGTCCAGCCTAACGTCGTGCAAAGAGACATCCTTGAGAAAGTTACCAGGGGAATTAGAGTCCTTGAATTTCCTATACAACATAGTCCAAGCAAAATCATCCGTCTCTTCTTTCAACATCTTCCTTGGCAACAAAGTAGACCAAGCGGCGTCATCAGTTGGAGTTAAATGGTAATGAGAGGACAACTCTGTATTCAAAGTTTCGTTCTGTGATTGCAGAAGCTCGAAACGCAAAGTATGCGATGAGAGCTTCGTAGGAATGTCTGTACACTCTTTCGCTACACAAACAAGAACAAAGCTTGTATATAATAACAGAGGAATAGTTATGATGACACCAGACTTCATCGTATCTTTTTTTTCTTAAAAGACACAAAAAAAAGAGATGGTTGAAAAGCCGGAACCCGAAGATCCCAAATTTTCAGAATCCAAGAGACTCAAAACCTCATAAAAGTTAGGGAGAGGAGATTTGAATGGGGAGAAGAGAATAATGTGAGAAGAGATATTTATAAAGGAAAAGAGTCGTAAAGATTAAAGCAATGTCTGCCAAAAATAGAATTCTAAAGATTAAAGCAATGTCTGCTAAAAAAAGAATTCAATCACGTGAAAGAGAAAAACAGAGAGGATTTGGATAAAAACAGAGGAGCTATTCGCGTTATTTGGGTTTGTTGTAAAAAAAGAACCAAGTTTTTCGAGAGAGATGAGATCAGTGGGCTATTTCTGGATTTCCTCGAGATGTTGAATTGACAACTAAACACTATCGGCTATTTTCAGGTAGAGAAGTAGGATAATGAAAAGAACATGAATGAGAAATGTGGTTATTGGGTTTCTCCAGTTGCACATCTGATCAAACCATTTTCCAACAGCAATGAGGAGACCACGAAGAAGTTAGCTTTACTCCTCCTCATGCTCCACATGTGGGAGTCAACATCGAGGTGGCTCTTCGCCGAGACAATGTTCATCGCCTGGTGTCTCAGGCTATCCAACTGGAGAACCGATAACGGGTGCATTTTGTGTAGTAATGGCTGAGGACAGGATCTGTTGCCAACTGGTGATTATGGTTATGGGAACCTAAAACTGGTGATTATGAATCTGCTTATATACACATTGTTTTTTCCTTATCTCCAAAAAAATGATCCTTAAGAAAGTCACACATCCTCAATTTGGTAACTTGAAGTAGGAAGAGCATAAAAACCCACAATGGACTCCATTTTATAAAAAGAAAACCACACATAAAAAATTAGATCCGACCTCACTTTTACACACTGACCATCACAAACAAGACGTGAAACTCAATAAACATATACCGAAAAGAAGATGAGAGGGTATTTAAAAATCGGTAATATCAGCTTTTTCACTCACTCATGATCCAATATCTCTTCTTCATCCTCGTCTTCTTCATACTCACCTTCGTCATCTGCAGTTGCGTCTTGGTATTGCTGGTACTCTGAGACGAGATCGTTCATGTTGCTCTCAGCTTCAGTGAACTCCATCTCGTCCATTCCTTCACCTGTGTACCAATGCAAGAAAGCTTTCCTCCTGAACATAGCTGTGAACTGTTCGCTCACCCGTCTAAACATCTCTTGGATCGATGTGGAATTCCCAATAAATGTCGATGCCATTGAGAGACCTCGAGGCGCTATGTCACACACGCTTGACTTCACGTTGTTTGGAATCCATTCCACAAAGTAGGAAGAGTTTTTGTTCTGTACGTTGATCATCTGCTCATCCACTTCTTTTGTGCTCATCTTGCCACGGAACATGGCCGAGGCTGTTAGGTACCGCCCGTGGCGTGGGTCTGCTGCACACATCATGTTCTTTGAATCCCACATCTGTTGGGTGAGCTCAGGGACGGTGAGTGCACGGTACTGCTGAGACCCACGTGAAGTGAGCGGGGCAAAACCAACCATGAAAAAGTGGAGACGAGGGAAAGGGATAAGGTTCACTGCGAGCTTCCTCAGATCAGAGTTGAGCTGACCCGGGAACCTAAGACAGCATGTAACTCCACTCATGGTTGCAGAGATCAGATGATTCAGATCACCAACTGTTGCAATCAACCCATCACAAGAGATTAGCAAACAGTTCAGCCAGGAGGAATCACAATTGGAGATCAAAACAAGGACGCATTGTACCAAATAGCAACATTCATGGTTGCCCAAATCAGTGATTCAATTTTCACAAAACAACTGCAGAGAAGAATGGACATGGAAGGGACTTACAGCTAGGAGTGGTAAGCTTAAGTGTTCTAAAACAGATGTCGTAAAGGGCTTCATTGTCCAAAACCATACACTCATCAGCATTCTCCACCAGCTGATGAACTGAAAGTGTCGCATTGTATGGCTCAACCACAGTGTCCGAGACCTTTGGTGATGGGAAGACAGAAAATGTCAGCATCATTCGATCAGGATACTCTTCCCTGATCTTGGATATGAGCAGAGTTCCCATTCCAGACCCAGTGCCTCCACCAAGCGAGTGGCATACTTGGAAACCTGAGAAATTCATAATTATACATATCAGTGTTAGAACAAAATGTTAAAAACCACAATTCAAAGACCATCAATAAACATTTCTAGGATTACATACCCTGAAGACAGTCACAATTCTCAGCCTCCTTGCGTACAACATCGAGTACAGCATCAATAAGCTCAGCTCCTTCAGTATAATGCCCTTTAGCCCAGTTGTTTCCAGCACCAGATTGCCCGAAAACAAAGTTGTCAGGTCTGAAGATTTGACCATAAGGTCCAGTTCTGACACTGTCCATAGTACCAGGCTCAAGATCCATAAGAATGGCACGGGGAACATATCTCCCGCATGATGCCTCGTTATAGTAAACATTGACACGCTCCAACTGCAGATCAGAGTTTCCAACGTAACGACCAGTTGGATCAATCCCATGCTCATCACATACAACTTCCCAGAACTTGGAACCAATCTGGTTTCCACATTGACCACCTTGAATGTGAAGGATTTCTCTCATCTTCTATTTATCTGAAATCAAATTGCACATACATTTAGAAGACAAAACAATCAGTCTCAGATCCGAATGAAATTAGATCGAATTTCAACAACTATATCTCGAGATCTGAGATCAAACAATCGGTATCAGATCCAAAACAATCAAAATCCAAAAACACAACGCCGCACTCCGATTTCAAATTCTTCCCGGAATTCAAAACGGCACCACATTTTTCAAGTGATAGCAAATCAAAATTAAGAGAAAATATGAAACAGATCAAGAGCGGACACAGATTTGGAGGAAGACGATTCGATCAAAGTATCACAGTAAGTAAGTAAGTAGTAGGAGTTCATAATCTCATTCCCTAGGTTTCGCAGCTTCCAGAGAGGAAACAATATAAAAAGAGACTTAGCAGAGTGAACAATACCTCACGGTGCAGAGAATCCCGGCGAGATTGGGACAATCGTCGATCGGAGTGTGAGAGGAAGTGAGACGGGTGAGAGTGTAGAAGGTGGATTTATTTATGAAAGAGTAAGAAGAGGGAAATGTAAAATTGATCCAACGGCTGTGATTGGTTTAATCTATCGGAAGCTGGATGCCGTTGGATGGTGATATATCAACGTTGTAGATGGTGTTGGGTGAGAGATGTGGGAGCTACTTTGTGTTAATTGGATTGTGATTGTCGGTTCGTCCAATAATTGTTGTCACATGAATAGTAAATAAAATCTCTAACATTGGACTATTGGTCTAAAATGTAAAATATAAATATTTCGGTTTAATGTCTAAAGATTATTATTGTTTTCCCAAACGCAACTTAAAATTTAGAGAAGATTTTTTTTTTTTTTTTTTTTTTGGTAAAAGGTTAAATTGAGAAGATTTTTTTTGGTTACACGTCAAATACATAAACAAACTCATCGAAAGCCGTAGGAGCAAAACCCAAACCAACTCTTCACAAAATAAGGGAATTGATACCTCGTATGAGTGTATGACAGTATAAAATGTATAAGAACCACGAAAAAAACGAAATTGGTCTCACTGAGTACGACGATGTGATGAATTGTAAATCACCGTACCATGGTGGGAGAGTAGTAGACGAATTCTTAATGGGTTTTTTCGTATATTTACTAAGAGATTTAAGTTTAGTTAGTTCAACAAATAAATTTTAAATCTTTCTGATGCCAAAAAAAAAAAACTAAAACTAAATCTTTTTTTTGGTCAAATATATTACATTAAATCTTTCTTTGCATGCATGTCATAGCAAGACGTAATATGAACTAGATATACAGAAATTGTTTTTTTGGTCCATCATCTACACTTAAAAATTCCATGTATCATCTAAGTTTAATTATGTATATGAAGTTATAATGAAATCTAGAATTCTAATACGAGAGTTGAAGAAAAAAGTTAATGCATATTAATAGTGCCGTAGTTACGAGTTACGGCGATAAAATGATCTAAAACACACGCATTGGATACTCTCGTTTAGATTTAATAAATAATTACGATGCTGCTACATTGCTACTTTGAAACCCTTTAAATATTCTATTAGTTCTTACATCTGTCGATCTACTGTCAATCAATAAATTCATCATGATTCACGTTGATCGGTTTACTATTCGGAATTTCTGAACTAATTATCAGATAAAATTAAATATTAATCTGCCAATTTTGTCCTTGCCTGCACAACACTAAAATTGATGTCATATATAGTACAAGACGTGATAAATAAATTACGCTAAGAAAAGTGTTATATAGATCTGATTAAGGGGCAACATCACTGTAATTATGAGAAATTAGAAGGGTGCAAAAACAAGAATGTGTTGGTCTTGTAGAGCTTGTGGATCCGAATCGGATAGTGACAAAATGGGATGTGGAAATAAAAAAAAGAACAATGCACATGATAGCCACATTGCATCCCATGTGACATGTATTCAGTGCGCTAATTCTCAAAATTATTTAAAAAATTTGTACAAATTATTACTCATATTAATTTCAATTGAAAGTTCATATTATTAAAAATAAAAATATTGATAGTGTACTTGTTTTTTATTGATAAATAATAATTAAATATTAAATTAAATCAAAAACATAAATAAAATAATAATATTTTTTTAGTGTTTTGTGAATAGTGTTACACAAGATACAGTCTATTATAAATTTATAATGTCTTGTTGAATTATCACTAAATTTGGTACTTTGGAATGTCCTTCGAGATGGTCTAATTAGCTGAAGTGTAAACATTAGTTTTGCCGTTTTGCTATGAAGAGCAAATTTGTAACTCATTTATAAATTAAGAGAAAAATTTAATTAAAATAATCGTCATCTTCATTCTTTTTTTTTTTCCGCATATGGTGCCCCTTTTTTTTTTTTTTTTTTGCTAAGCCTTTTTCATGGTTTCTCAATCGAGAAGTAGAAACCTGACACTGAGATCCATGGCGATGGTATTTGCACAACCCAAGAAAAACTTACTTCCTCTCCTTCTCTTTCTCTTTTGTATCTCCGTCATCATACTCCTTGTTCTCGTCTCCGAGACCACTCACTCTAACGCCGGACGAGGAACTACTTTCCGGCGAAATTACAAGGATCCCCCTCCTTTCACTTTCCTCATCAAGGTTCTCACCTTTAACCGTCTTCACTCTCTCTCCCGCTGTCTCAGATCTCTCTCCGCCGCAGATTACGGCGTTTCCGGCGACAGAGGTCGCATTCACCTCCACGTCTACATCGATCACTTCAATCTCTCGCGGAATGATACACCTGTAGAAGATAACTTGAAGAGCGCGAGGGAAATCCTAGGGTTTGTTGATAGATTCGAGTGGAGATTTGGGGAAAAGGTAGTTCACTATCGGACTGATAACGCTGGATTGCAGGCGCAATGGCTAGAAGCTTGGTGGCCGAGCTCAGATCACGAATTCGCCTTCGTCGTTGAAGATGATCTTGAGGTTTCTCCTCTTTACTATGGAATTCTGGAACGCCTGATTCATAAATACTACTATGATACTTCCAATTTCAATCCTTCCATCTATGGAGCTTCGCTTCAGAGACCAAGGTTCGTTCCAGGTACCATTTTCTATTCTGTGATTCAGCAATGGTGATCGTAGAACAAACCTCCAAGAATTTAGGGATAGATCATAGAAGGAGATCGACATATACATTGTAGTTGAATCTAGTGATACATTGTTCAAATAGAGAGTAATTTGGAAGTTGATTGAAGCAGCGTGATTCTTATATGTTTCTTGGATTCTAATAAGCTATGCAAGTGTAGATCAGTAAGAAGTAGGATACATGAGTTTGTTAGTTCCTAGAAATGTCTTAGATAGTGACTGAATGATTTAGTGGTCAACTGCAGGTAAACATGGGAATAAACTACATGTAGATCCCAAAACGAATCTGCTCTTATATCAGTTAGTGGGAACTTGGGGACAGCTTCTCTTCCCAAAACCGTGGAAAGAGTTCAGACTATGGTATGACGAGCACAAGTCGAATGGCAAGAAGCCTTTCCTTGATGGCATGGTAACTTCAGGGTTGTAATTTCTTCTTGGTGGATTTCATTGTTTATAAATTCCCAAGTTATATCTCATTTATTATCTTGGTGGATGTTTTTTCTCAGGTGTCAAATGGATGGTACAAGAGGCTGGGAGAACGAATATGGACACCTTGGTTCATAAAGTTTGTTCATTCTCGTGGCTATTTTAACATCTATACCAGTTTTCCGAATGAGGGGGCTCTAAGTGTCTCTCACAGGGATGCTGGTGTTAACTATGGAAAAACCGCTGGGCCAGACTCACAGTTATTGAATAAAAGCTCTATCAGTTCTGATTCTCTGAAACTCCAACCCTTGAGCACTCTTAAGTGGTACGATTTCTGTTTCAGTGAAGTTGTTCCCGGTAGAGTTGTGAGAAACCTGAATGAACTTGGCACCATTCTTCCTTCTGTGCAGAGAGAGAAAACCATAATTCTGGTCAGTCTATATGGTGCAGACAAGATGTTCACCAGGAACTTACTCTGCCATTTCGAGAAGCTTAATACTCAAAACCACATTTTTATAGGCCCTAGCTCTGAGTTGTTCTATGATCTTTCAAGAAGGGGGCATCCTGTGATTGATGTGGATAGGTTTCTCGACAAGTTGATCAAAAGCAAAACTTCTTATCCAAACTCAGTGAAGGAGGCTCTGGGCAATGCTTACGTTGTCAAGAAATGCTTAGAACTTGGATACAGCACCTGGGCATTTTCAAGTAATTCACTTTTGATTGATAAAGGTCCTCTCCTTGACAGAGTCAGCTCAGAGTACGACATCTATATCGGGGAAAGATCTGGAAGTTTGATTGTTCAATCTTCACCAGTCACTCAAAAGTTATGGAGCAATGAGTTTCTACACAGCATTGCATCCTCAAAACAAAGGCTTGATTTTATTCATCTAGTGAAAGAGCTAGTGGAGCAAAAGGGCAAGAGGTTTAAGACTGTAGAGACGATGGATATTGCAGAAAATACAAATGCCAACAGCGTAAACCAATCGTTGGGAGATGGCAAGCCGGTGGTGTATTGGTCTCCTGAGGTTGCTCCCAATATGATTCGGTCAAAGCTAAAAGAGTTGAACTTGTGGCTCATCGATGATGATCTCTCTTGCAAGGCCGTGGTTTGTCATAGTTCATAACGTTAAAAACATATTGGCATTTTCTTGTGATAGGATTGTGACAATTCGTTATTTAGTTTTGTTGAATGTTATATAGAAGATCTAATACCAGCAACCAATGGTACTCAGTACCAAGAATAGATTGTTTGTTACCCAACAGTTGGGAGTTTAACTAACATGCCAATCTAAACGCATTGTCCACTGACTCTGTCTAGTGTGTGTAATATTCATTATAGAAGTCATCGGTCCGTAAAAGTTCCAACAACAGTAACACATGATGAGTTTTTTTGGCATTATAGATGTCTCATCTGTTTTTTTAACGTTTATACACATACTAAACCAAAACCAATGTCATCCAAGGCATATTAATTCAAATACATATAGTTTGCACGCAATTCGAAGTTTGTGTTTGATTTTGATCCTAATAAAACGCCAATAATTACAACCAAACAAGATCATAATGAAAGAGAAAGGTACCAAACAAGATCACAAAATTCTACATAGTATTATATTTGGAATAATAAGTGAATCAAATTTAATAAAGATATGTCGATGTCAAAAACAAGAACTACTATACTAAATGAGAAAATTTCTGTGAAAATTAACATATAAAGATGCGTGAGTCAAATTTCTTCGATGAAGTTTTGTCTAATTTATTTATGACAAACAAGCACTGTTATGCATGACTACAGAAACATTTTAATCTGGTCAAACCGTACGTGCAAAATTTTGATTTCACTTTATATAAGACTTTGTCACCAATATCATGTACCTAAATATGTGCCAAATTTTGGCTTTGAAACAAATTAACCTTGTGTTAATTGGTCGTACCATCTAAAACTTATAAACTACTATCACTATTATAAAGGTAGCCTCGTGTTAATTGGTCATACCATCGAAACTTATAAACAACTACTATCACTATTAAAATAATCTTGCGTTAATTCGTCGTACCATCCAAAATTTGTTTTATAATTCATGCTGCATTATTAAGTTTTCTTTTTGCTAAAGAACGTAGCATTATTCATTATTATGTTTATATAAGTTAACTTTGTGGATGTACATGAATCACGACAGAGCGTCGCCTCCACTCTCACTAATTAGGAAAAGATGGCTCAATATGTATATCTACTCATGACCGCGTCTCCACTCATGGTACCATATTGAAGATTTCTTTTGCATGTGATGATATTTCAGCTTTTTTCCATGTCACAAATGCATATGACTAATTATCAACTCATTTGACCACCACACCATGCTCACGCTCCTGATATATGTTCTACGCCAAAAAAATCGGCCACCACCAAAATGTTGATGACGATCTTTTTCATCTTAGCTTTCTGACGAGTTCCCGTGGATGTTCCATTACTATTCAATGCCAATATTTCCCTCATAACTTAAAAATAAAATAAAAGAGTCCAATTCAATGAGCAGATTGGTTCTTGATCAAGGGTTCTTCACTTGCTGAATGGTTGCGTAAAATAAGATAATTTCATATAAAGAGATGCATGAACTCAATATATAGAGATATTATTTCCTGATTTTGAGCCGCAGATCATCTTTGTAAATCATTTCATGGGAATTTGATCGACTCAACAGTCTTCTTTCCATCATGAGGTCTTCCAAAAAACTCCTTCAAGTAGTCCGAATACACAATCTTTCTATACCGAGCCATCTCATTGTTCTCTAACACCTCCGGTAACGGCTCAATAACCGAATCATGAACCGGTCCGCAGAAAACCGGAATGGAAACCCGGCTACAACACTTATTGACCACCACGCAATGCTCCACGCTCCTATACCTATCATTGCTCAATATCTGTAATACATCTCCAATATTAACAACAATTGCTCCAGGAATTGGAGGGACATGAATCCATTTGTCTCCATCCTCACTGGCTCGGGCGTACAGACAGGGCCGTGCCTCAATGGTAAAAAAATAAACATTGGCTTAGGGCATTTTAAGTTTTGAAAAATTTTAAGGGCATAATTTTCTAACTTCATTTACTTAAACTCAAATAATAGAGCTACACCAACTACGTATATACACATATGCTCAAACATTGACAGCTTTTTGATAAGTAAACCAAACTAATCATGAGTTTACACAATAAAAGTTATAGTTTTCTAGCTAAATAGTTAAGTAATTAAACAACAAAATATATAAATAATTTTAATCACTAAGAAATTAGAATAAAGAAAATTGATAATTGGTTACTTATATAATTAACTTGACTATACCCACAGAAAATACTAAAGAACTTAGCCATTGTATCCATGAAATATGATATTAGTTAGAAACTTTGATTTTGAAAGTTTAGTTGATGATTTTGTTGGAAAAAAAAATGTTACTACAAAAAAATAGTTTTGTTTGCCAAATTTAGTTCTTTATTTGTCTTTAAATTATATATAACAATGGAAACTGTAAACATTTATTTTATAAATTAAAGAGGGGCATTTTATTCTTAATCGCTTCTGTCGATCATGGGTGTTGGCACGGCTCTGCGTACAGACTGCTTGAAACACCGTCTTCTTGTAGGAGGAGAGTGAGAGTGTTGATGTCTGAGTGGCGACCAGTTCCTATGGCCAAGCTTGGCTCAGGACATTTCGGATAGTAGTTGAAGTTCATTCTCATTGTTCCCATTAGGGTTTCTTTATTGGACTCGTCGATGACTGAGTTTAGATTGTTGATGAGTATGTTTAAGATCTTCTCTGTGATTGGTTTGATCTTCTTGAAGTGGTCTATCACTTGTTCCCTACACACAGTTATTAATTCCAAACACTACTTAATTATGTACTTCCTTTTTTTGGTTCAAAACACTATTTTATGTACAGTTACACAGTAACTACTATACTTACTTGCAGACGGAAGGCCACGTGGCAGCGAAGTCGTGTCGTTGAGGAAGATACTCAAACTTGAGGAAATCTCTCCATTCCAAAACTCTCTCCTTGTAAGGATTGAAACTTGTGGTCAACCACGCCGTCTCCGACACCGAAATCCCTCGCCAATACCTTCTTCTTTCTTCGGCCGGCAACTCGAAAAACCCACGCGCCGCCGCAGTCACGCCCATCAACTCCGCCGGAGCTATCCCGTGGTTCACTATCTGAAACAAGCCGAGCTTTGTCGCTGCATGGCAGATCTCTCTAGCCACGTGCGGGTCATTCCAATTGGACACGTCAATGACCGGGACCGATGATCCGAGGAGGATCTTGTCGGAAGTGAAGCGTTCTTGAGGAGGTTGAATGTATGGAGAAGGGAGTGTGGTTAGGATTAGAAAGTCGACGAGTCCTTTCACTCCATTCTTTTGGTTCACCACGAAATCTCTCACTTCGATTTCGTCGGTGGTGGGTCTCATGTTTTTTCTTCAATTTTTAGTTTTAGTAGTTAGAGAGTTTTATTAGTCATTACTAAATAATGGGGACTATATGATATGGATTATGGATACTATTTATACACATGAAAGTATCATGGACGATTTAATGTCGATGTTTCTCGATCTCTAAAACATGATTGGACAACAGATATTTTAAGTTAAAAAGTTGAAGAGAAGAGCATTTGTTTGTTATTTCTATTATGCACTAATATTTAACAGTGGTCCTCTAAAAAGCATTTGATATCACTTCATACTTTAATCATGTATATACAGGTGCCCTACATCTCCATTATTTATTCATTTGAGTATGAAAATGGAAACTTGACTATTCACTTGAACTAGGGCTGGGCTGGGCCGGATCCGGATCCGGCCGGATCCGCCTTTTCATTATCCGGATCCGGATCCGTTCCACCCGGATATCCGAAACCGTAAAAAGAGTCGGATATCCGGCTCCGGATCCGGGTTTTTTTTATATAATTTTTTTATTAATATAAAATTCCAAAAAAAATATTTAAAAACAAATAATTTAATATAAATAATAAAAAATATTATTAAAAAAATATTATTCTTATATAAAATAATAGAATTTATTAATAAAATTTAAATAATAGTAATAAAATATTAAAAAAATATTATTATTATATAAAATATCCCGGATCCGGATATCCGGCTTTAAATTTTCTATTATCCGGATCCGGATCCGGATCCGGCCGGATCCGCTTTTTCATTATCCGGATCCGGATCCGCCCCACCCGGATATCCTATTTTTCGGAGCGGATTGGAGCGGATCCCGGATCGGATCCCGGATAATTGGTCTCACCCCTATTCAGTCTCACCAAACCAAAACAAAACTAAATTTCGACAGGGTTTCACGGGTGTGTGTGTGCTTGAGAGTGACTCAACCACACTGATCAAAGCATTGGAAATTGAAATGCCAGAGGAATAGCATTGTAGAGTTTATCTTGGCACAATTCTATTTTATTTGTTTTAGCCTGGACATGAAATATCTCATCTCGACTCACCGAATATGACTATATGGGATGAGATAGAGATTGGTTAGAGAATATTAAAGCCAAAGCATACAAGACCACAAAACAGGTTTTGATAGCTTAAATTGCAGCATAGATCATGAATTTCAAAACTATCTCCTACGTGTAACTTTGTTTTACCATCTCAAGGAACCTCAAGCACGTATTTCTGGAGGAATGATTGAATAAAATCGGTATTTCATAAACCAGATTAAGAAGAACCCTAGATGAGTTATTGTCGCTTCAGAGAGGGAAGCAAACAGTCATAAACCGTTACTAGTCGTTGTGTCACTGTTAGCTTGTATGATGTTTGCTGCTGTGGCCTTCCTAGCTCGATCAGATCTTGTTTCACTCTGTTAATAAAAACCCATCAGTCAGTTCAAGCACACATATAACCACTTTAACATATAAAGGACTTATGATGAACTGAAAGCTAATGGCAGCCTCAGTTTAATATCAGCTAATTTATGGGATCAGAGTAAAAACTTACAAATCCCACTCGTCAGTTGCTCGTGCAGGTTTCTCAACAACTCGATACAAACGTTCAAGGCTGTATATTAGCAAACCAAATACGGTTTCTGCGTCCTTATCCTGTAACAGCATCAAGAAACAAGCAGAAACTTTTTCACAGGATTTCTTACATGACCCATTTGCAAAATAATAATGATTCATGATAAAAGGGAAAAAGAAGAATAGTGGACATCTTACACGTCCTTGTTCAATGTAGCTCTGATACTGCATAATTCTCTTTTCAATTTCAACGACAAGTAGTCTCCTGTGAATACGAGCAATTCTTCCTCGTCCTTGAGCTTTGCTATCCTGATTCATACCAGTGAAATCAAACTGAATGAAGATAACAAAGCTGCATTGACTGTACACAATGAGTCTTAAACTATATAAAAAAATGGATCAAATATATGTATTTCTGTCACATTTGGTTTTCCTTGAATTATCATTATCCTTACCTTTTTAAGCCAGGTCCGAAGCACTGTGAGCATAACAATGCTGAGAAAGAATGCAGGTAATGCAGCCAGAATGGCAAAATTTATTTCATTTGCACGGAGTATTTGATCCAGTTCAAGCATCGCACTGCAGGAGAAGATTATTCAGTTTTATACAAAATGAGTAAGAGATCTACTTAGGTAACTGAGAGCTACTGGTTTAATAAACTTACGTTTCTATATCCAGTTTAAGCTTCTGGACCTGAAAGATAGAAAATTCTGATTAAATTAGAATCTCACAAACCATAAACTATAGCTTCATGCCAGGAACTTAGATTACCTGAATAAGCAAACCACGGGCAAGCTCTCCGCTAAGAAGGTTGTGAATAGGATGCACAAGTTCCTTTTCATACCTGCAATTAGAAGGTAAAATTCAAATACGTACCAGGAAATTTCACAGGAAATCATTCTACCAAGTCTAACGTGGTTAGAAATGAGGCTGATGACCAACACAGTCATGAGGAAACGTCTTTCATTACCCAAGATTGGAACTACTAACAATTATTTGATTGCTTACATTAATGCAAAATGTAACCTAAGAAAGAGTAATGTCCAGAGTTGTACCGATGCATAACAACCTCGAGCATCTCCTGATCAGATGCATTATCCGGGACCTTTTCACGTGTAGCCTGCTCGCAGAAATTCCTAAGCATTCTGCATAAAATAGAAAATTGTAAGACGTACTAAATAAATGGTTATAGAGATTTTTTTGTTAAGGTTATGTGAAACCCCTAGTGATCCAAAGAATGAGATCAGTAGCTCCATATGAATAGAACAAGTGAAATGCTAAGGCATAATGAAAAGTAGACGATGAACGCACATATATAATAACAAACAATCAGAGCTAGGATAAAAAGAATCAAGAAGGAAATGAATATCAACCTATGCAGTGAGTCTTGAGTCAGCTGCACTTCTTCAGTTTCCATAACACCCTTGTGCCTTTTCCGGAAAGTATCAAAAAGCTCATCCCGAATGGAAAGCAGCTGCAAAGATTAGGAAACTGATTCAGAAACTCAGACTCTCAAAATGTCATGTAACAAACTAACAACTCGATCATTTTAACTCGTCACACTTTTATTTTGACTCCGACCAAACTTTGAGAGTCGCAGTAGCTATCACTTTGTACTTTATTTGTATCCTTTAATAGAGTTTTATGCAACAAGTCATTTGTTGGAACAAGAAAAATAGTCACTGTTCCCACTTAAAATATTAGCAAGGTTAAGAACAAACCGGTTGCTCAACATGATCACTAAAGAAGCTCATTGTTGCTTCTTTTGCATCATGAACCCAATTCTCGATGTCCGAACTTCCCATCAAACTACTATGACGTAGTAGCCATATAGAAAAAACAGAGAGCCCAACTGCACCACATGTATACCGGACCCAGTACAGAGTCATCCTCCTTGGCTTTCGATGTTTCCCCACCTATTTAAAAAGAAAGGCAAGAAGGAAAACTCTCAGAGTTGATTTCAAATGAAAAGTGTTTGTCTTTACATGATGATTTATATAAACAAGACTACTGGCCCATGATACATAAACAACAGCCACACCTACCATAACTGATAAGTATGAGTTAAGTTTTTCCAAATTTTTATGAACCAGGTTGATTGCATCTGTAAGTTCACAATCAGTCCACTGGGATCCTTCTTCATTAACTTCAGGCAGTCGATCAAATACAAGAGGCATTGGGTAACTTCCATCAACAGAAGAATCACACTGCAAATGAGATTTCAGACAATAAATGTAAGACCAATCTAGAAACAGATGAGTTAGGACCATCCCAGTGATAAATGGTCAGACAAATGAAGGTAGTGCCAACGCAAAGTAAGGTCAAAAGTAAGAAATCAGTGTGTTTACCTCACGCTCAGCATGCAAATGGGTGAAAGATCCCTCCAGGTTCGAAAACAATCCATTGATAACAGCCAACAATGATGGCAGTGACTTTTCTGGATTCTTCACAAGATCCTCTCCACGTTTATCCAATTCAACATAAAGCTAGAGAGCCCATTGAAAGTAGTGACATTAGTATGTCAAACATGCAAAACAAGGCTACTCATGCACAAAACATTATAATGGCGTTACTCATGTTAAACAAGGAATTGATTTTTCATGACAACCTGGGCAAGAAAGGAAGCGAGTGCAGATCTTAACTCCACCAAGACCCGCATCCTCTCTGTCATGTGAGATGAAGATGACTGACAAAGATGCTGCATCGCAGAATCCTCACTGAGACTTTTGCTCACGAACTTGGTACTCTCGTTGACAAAAGCTGTTGGTCCTCTCTCGAAAATCATGAAGTAAGCTTTTCGAGCATTGGAACCCTGTGTTAAATACGATCAAAATCATGCCAAGAGAAGAACCATTTAGAAGGAAGACTTCCACTACAAAATCCAGTGAAGGAAAAGGTACATCTTATGGAATGTTCTGTTCACTCACCTCAGCTCTAGATCGCCAAAAATCTAAACTTTTCTGGATATCATGCAAATTTTCGAGGACGTCAGCCATAATTTCCTCCAAAACACCATGAATCCTAGCTGTATCCGCAGAGACATTGCTTGTAATTCTGAAGATATCAAAATGTATAAGCTCAAAAGTCAAAACAGTCTCCATCTCGTCATAACATATATAATCAAACAAACACGAAACTCCAGTAATTAGTTCCAAGCCACGATCATCAAAAAGTAATCAATGAAGGCCGAAGAAATAACACTAACTAAGAAAAGTACCAGAAACTACCAAAAGACATGAAAACAGAATCTTACGTAGAAGAACTTGGGAAATCGGAGGGTAGGGGAAGAGGAAAAGAAATACTTCGTTTTCTCGAAACTGTTTGGCGATAGAGATTGGAGATTTTCCCGAGAAAAATGGAATTGGAAGTAGGCAACAAGGAAGCAAGGCGATTCCAAAGGTAACTCGAATAAAAAGGAACTAGCTCTCCGACGTTTGACAGCGCCGTCGACGGGGTTGACTCGTTAGCCGGAGGTTGAGAATCCATCGAAGTCGGCTATCAATTTTCTCAGTTCACCAGTGGTCGGGTTTATGACCGGAGACAGAGTAGTTAGTGCCCTTGATGTCGGTAAAGAGATTTGAGACTTTTGACAAAATAATGAATTAAAATCCTTATTGGGCTCTTAATGGGCCAAGAGTAGCTTCAAATTTTAGGTTTTGAAAACTGATCTCTGTTAGAAGTTAGAACCGACTCAAATTATTTAGATATTTAATCATTATTTTTTAATAAATAAATTATTAGAAATTGGTTGTAGGAAGATTATTATGTGAATCAAAACATAGAAGAAGCTAAAATGTTAAACAACTTATTTGCAATGTTGTTGTTGATTCCATTAAAAGAATGCTCTGCTACCGTAAAACACACGAGACCCTTCTTTTTTCTTCTCTATTCCATTACTATTATTATTATTCTGATTCTGAATCTGTGTTGCACTGTTGTTATTGTTACTGAGATCTTCCTCCTGTGGGTTATGAAGATCCATGGGAAGCTTCATCTTTGCCAAAGACTCAGTGAACTGTTGCATACTTCTCATATACATCTCTGCTATCTGTTTCTGCATTGTTGTTTCTTCATTCATCTTATTCTCTTCCTCTTCTTCTTCACCTTCTTTGCTTCTTCTTCTTGATACTTCTGTAATCTCTCGATTCTCTTTCTCGTTTGAATCTGCTGTGTTCTTGTCGTCGCTTAAGCTTGTTGTTGTTGAAGAAGAAGCCATGAAGCTTCCATTTCCATAAAGCTCTTTCTCATCCGAGCAAACCATTGTTATGTCCGTTTCTGGTCCATGTGTTGAGCCGAGACAGAGAAAAGAAGCGCTGCCGGATCCATTGAAGTACTCTGTAACCATTTGTTTGTTCTCGTTAACAACATTGATGTCAGGGAACTCGATCCTCGTGTAATCCACTGTTTCAGAGACTTGTGGGTCAAGCAACACGACCTCGGAAGAAATTGAAGTGGTGTTAATCTTGGGATTAGATGAAGAAGAAGGGTTAACAATGGAAAGCGTGAGCTTCACGGTACCAGCCGGGGAATGGAAGAGATCGGTGGAGGAGAGACTGTAGTCTTGAGTGACACTGTCTTGACCTATGATGTCTGAGATTGGAACAAGAGCGAAACCAAGAAGCTGATCTTCCATGTAATGTCTGGCTCTGCTCATCATCCAGATCTCACATTTGAGAACTGCAGCATGAGCATCGATCTGAGTCACATCGATCATAAGCTTCTGGTTGAATTCAGGGTTTTTGCCTGCTCTGTGGATGATTCGGGTGGAGATGGTATCGTCAGGATTGTATGTGAGAGAGAATTTGGCGTAGACGTCTTGGTTATCGTAGATACAGATGTTGTGGATGTTCCTTGCGTTGTGAACAAACACTTGGAGAACGCCTGAGAAGCCTTGATGGTAGCAGAACTCAGAAGCAGAAGAAGCTTGTTTCAGAGATTCCATAGAGGAAAAAAACAGAGAGAGATGATCAAAGAAAGAGAGAACCAAGATAAAGCTGTAGATGGTTTAACGTTTAAAATGAGTCTGAAGCTGAACAGTAGCATGACCTCAAAGGGAAGTCAAGAGAGAAAGAGAAGTGTTAGTGAAGCAAGAGTAGCTTTTGCTTTGAGGGAATTCAGGAGCATGGAATGGAAGAGGAATAGGGTGGTTGAGCATAAGAACCAATGGAACAAAAATAGATAAATATCATGAAGATAAAAAGAACATTATGATGACAAAGATGATGATTATGAAGACTCAGATGATGAAAATATCTAACCACACATTTCCCATGGAGCATTTTCATCAAACAACATCAAGCCAATTCAGACACTAACGACGATGAACGTTTATATTGGTCAACAAAGTTGACCTAGACTAATGATTCCATGGTCTTAATGGGGTAGGTAAGGGATTGAGATGTCTATTTTTCTGATCAATAAATTAAAAAGTTAAATCTATTGTAGCTTTGATTTTGCTTGGCATTGCAGTCTACACCACCCAAAAATTGGCCAAAGTCAATTGAAGACCCCACCAAAACCCACTCATCATCATCATTACCATAACCACTTAATCCTCATTTCATAAGCCACAATATCTCTCACTCACATCAAGCAAATGATCAAGAAAGTTGCAGACTAAATAAATCAAATCTAGCAAAGCATCTTAAAGACAAAGGTTCAGCATGTGTGGTGGTTCTACCATTATTAGATTCTACTGATGTACAACTTCTCAAGTATCGAAGTCAATGGATTTGGCCATTTGGGGTTGTGGTGGGTTGATGTTAATTACAGAGATACAACCACAGTCACTTCCTTCCCAACCTAACCAAATGGGCCTCGTGCTTTGCAGCTGCTACAGCTTCAGCAGCTTTGTTTGCAGCTTCGCGCTTCATTGCCCTCTTTGCACGCCTTCCTGTTATGGCACTGCTAGTCTTCTCCTTTGGCTCACGTGAGGATGAAGAGGCTGGTTCAGAGCCAGAAGCCTGGCCACCTCGGTTCTTATGTTGGACTGGCCTTGCTTCTTGGCGGCCTGCTCTAACAAATCCATTGTCACCCCACCTCCGGTTTCCTAAACGAAGACTTGAACCTTGCATATAAAACTCGTCAAGGTCATCGTCATCCTCCTCCTCATAGTCAGGTGGAATGTCAAAATCATAATTGAAATTGTCATTGTCTGAAACCCGCTCCACTGCTTCCAGTGGCTGAAACCATGCTGCCCTCAGGAGGAGGCATACACTCTCCTCGAACATGAAATCTTCAACGCTGCAATGATATATAACAGAAAAAATTAGTTGGAAACGAAGAAGTACATAAAATGATGTAAAAGCAAGAAAGGCACAGCCAAGCAAATGGAGTTTAAAATGGAGCCAAATGTAAATAAGGATGGGAATTTTACCTTCCATCGAGAGCACGGTGGACATTGAGAAAATCAAATGGAAGCTTACATTGTGGGCAGGTAGGTTTCTCTTTGTAACTTGCCCAACGGAGTATGCACGTCACACTATATATAGATAGAAATGAATCATTCCTCTTAAAAAATGAAAAGACAAAAGTCAGTATATGTACTATTTGACTATTTCATTTCTAATCGAACATTCTTATTCTGTTCAAACGAAAGAAACAAAAAAAAAACTATATAACAGGTTTACAGTTTAAAGCAAAAACAAAGTCCATCGTTAAGGAAACTGAGCTGAGAACTAAAACTGATCTAACAAAACAAATGTCTTAAACCACAAACGGTAACTTCCTCAGTAGCAGACTAAGTATTGATAAGAATGTCAAAGAAAAGACTTCTATACAGGCAAAATCAGATCATCAAATTAGCATCATTGCTCATATAATGAAAAAGGATATACACTATTAACAACACAAAAAAAACTCTGGATAAACCAAGAATCCATGAGGCGTACCAGTAAGCATGTTCACAGCCTTTAACCATAGCTGTTTCTTGAAGAGGTATTGTATCCAAGCATATTGCACAACAGCCGCCATGGTTCCCGAAACTCTGCTCATTGAACACTTGTTGAGTCTTCTTTTCATCCTAAATACAGGAAAAAAAAACATTTTGAATCAACCTCGTTCACGAATTATAAAGAAATTCATCAACATCATTCTAAAGAGTGTTTTGTTTCGGATAGGATATACGGAAAAAAGAAACCAAATTCATGTACAGAAGACACAGTTTCAACATCAGACACAGTTTCAACATCAGACACTCCACAGGTAACAACCAAACTACAAAAGACGTAAATCCGAGAAAAATTCCAAATTGAAGCTAACTCACGTACATTACACACAACGAGATATCAGAACCAACATTCACGAAATCCCTAATTTCTCAGAACATTTCATAGATCAATTCACAAAGGAAAACGCAGAAGCATCGATAATTCAAGAGCTAATGACAGAGGGACTCGATCATAAATCAAAAAAGAAACTTGATCTTCCATTTTGGATAAATTTAATTGATTCACAAGGGCAAAACGAAAACAAAACCTGATCTTGATGAAGAGACAAAACATCCACTAGCTGCTCATCAACGATCTGGATCGAGGAACTCATGGCGGCGAAAGAGAGTAAAAAATAAAAATTTGGATTCCCGGAATCTGATAACGAAAGATAAGGTAATGAAAATAAATAAAAAGCTGTTCCTCCGAAATCTATTCGGTAAGCAGAAGAAAACCCTAATCCAGCAATCGCGAGTTGAAAGCGGGTATGTGAATGATTCGGAGACCAAAAGAATAAAGAGAAAAGGGATCGATCGGAATCCTCCGTAGGAAACGGCCGAGGAGATGTAGAAGAAGAAGAAGAAGAGAAGACCCTAATTTAACGATTACGACTTCTCCACCAGAAAAATCAAGCGGCGACCCAAAATAAAAATATTATTTATGCGGTGCTAAAAATATGTATACTTTTATGATTTTTTATTTATTTTATTAAATATGAAGTATAATAGTTTAAAGAGTTACAATAACTAAAATATGAAAGCTCACAAAAAAAAAAACTAAAATACAGTATGAAATATATTCGACCATTTTATCATTTTTATATACATTCAAAATTCATGAAAATTAGTTTTCAGTAAAAATGACATCACTTTATCAATTTTATTTGGTAATCCATAATGTTATTTTAATTACATAAATAAATATATAACAGAGGCTCTGTTACAGAGCCAACACACACAAAAAAAAAAAAAAAAAAGGAATCGGACAAATAACACCAGAGTAGAACCAGAAACCCTCAGATTGAAATTGGTATTGGCCGGTGGAGAATGGGAGCACAAACAAACGTAGTTGCAGAGAAAGTTGAGGACTTGCTCGATGTCTGTCTCCTTCTCTTTTATCCCTAAAATCCCCTTTTACATATTCGATTCATGTCTCCCACTTTTGGGTGAGCTAAATTTGAGTTTATTTGGTTTTTTTTTTTTAATTGACAGGCTGCTAGATACAATGATATTGATGATCTCAGAACCTTGGCCTCTGATGGTGTCTCTCTTGACTCTCGTGATTCACAAGGCCGAACAGGTTTTTACATTCTGCTTTTGTTCTAAAGTTCCAATTTTTCCAGTCAATAGCTTCACTTTTTCTTTAATGCCACAGTCAGATGAGGTTCTTAAACTCTTGCTCAGATACTTGGAATGTCTAGTTTGTCAATTACTCGTATAGATATAGGAAAACTTGGAGTAAGTGATGCGAAAAAATTGTACCTTTGGCTCTCATTTCATCTGGTGAAACCTTGGTTACTGTTTTTCGGATTGAGTAATATGTTGGTGTTCTTACTCTTATCCTTGTATACTCGGATACTCAGATTAAGGCGTTTGAAATGTATGTTTAACTATGGGAACGTTGTTTCTTTTATCTTTTGTTTGTCTTCATAGCCCTCCATATGGCCGCGGCGAATGGACATATGACTATAGTGGAGTATCTTATCAGTCAAGGAGTGGTAAAAAACAACAACCCCTTGCTAATTTTGATGCCTTGACGATGTAATTTCTGGTCTTCTATCGATTGAACATGAATAAAAGAGAGATTATTGTGGCTTTGTTTTTTGTGAGCAGGATATTAATGCTCTTAACGATGAGAACAATTCTCCTCTACATTGGGCATGCTTAAATGGCCGTGTTGAGGTAACCATCACTCATGTCCTTGCTTGAACATGTTTTGTTTTCCCGGTTTACTAATTGGAAAGCTACTTACAGGTGGTGAAGAGATTGATCTTGGCTGGAGCAAGTCTAAGTCTTTTGAATCGGTTTGTCTCTTCGATCTTTCTTCTAAATCTATTAGAGGAACTAAGCTGAATCAGTAGAAGCTTGAAATTTTTGTAGGTACGAGAGGACTCCAATGGATGAAGCCATTGGTGCGGAGAAGATGGAGATTATAGATGCTATTAACACAACTGTTGCACAAATGGAACTTGAAAATACCAGTGTGACATGACTTTTCAGACATCTTCATCCTCAGCATCCTAAATGTTCCCTTTCTCTATCTCTGTCTCTCTGTCTATCTGATTTACAAATGAGGTTTTGCTGTATTGTGGGATTGTCGGTTTGTTACCTATGCTAGTAGTTGTTAGAACTGGGATCAATAGAATTCAAAAAATTTGGTTGCAACACCCATAACCACAAACTTGTTCAATGAATTTTGGGCTGGACCAGTTTGGTTTTGGTTTTATTTGAATTTGATTTCAGTTTTGAAATAATAAATTTGCAATAAAGGATGGACAACGGTGGTGGTAGCCAGCTGCGGAGATGTAGCGGCTAAGGCATGTATTCTGTAACTGCTTAGACTTTTACTTCCCTTTATAGCTTCAGTTGTCCTTCTTATATATCATAGTTTTAATTTCGTACATATTAATATCGAACTAATTTGCACATAAAACGAAAACTTGAACAAAAGACACTGATGTATCGAATCACTATCAAAGTGAACAAGCTCAAAACCCAAATTATCCAAACAAGAACATTGTATACACTAACTTGCGAAAAGGACACTACTGATGTATAGAATCATTATCAAAGTGAACGAGCTCAAAACCCAAATTATCTCAAGAAGACTTTGTCTACACAGGTTCATGGATGCTATTGGTGAGCCAACCCAATGGCCAAGATTGCAAACGTACACAAAGGAGATCCTAATTCCCAAGTAATCAAATAAAACATCTTAGAACATCCTCATTTAGAAGTCGATAAACAAACATGTGTGCCTGCGGATGCAATAGCTAAATAAGCTTATAACTTTTCTTCTTATATATTATGCGGTTCTTGAGAATTCTACTCTCGGTTGGTTTGATTTCAATGGTTTGAGATGGATAATTACCTTATATATGCATTTCTCGGTAATGCAAGAAAATTGGTACTTTTGAGTTATTAAAAAGGACATTGTGATGTAAATGAATATAATTTTTTTCATGGATAGATTTGCCTTAAACCGACACTTCGTATAAAGTACAATATACTTCAGTTTCTTTTGGTTCGCTTAAAGCATACACATTGGTGCACTCTTTACAAGAGTGTGACTAATATTAAAACGAAAAATATTGAAAAAGTTGGAGAAAATATGCAAGTGGGATGTAGGATAACACCCGAGTGTTGGCATTATAAAAAAGAAAAAAAAAATCTTCTCTCTATCTCTCTCTATCTCTTTTTCTCTCTCTCTTTTTTCTTCTGACGCTTCCACTACAGTTTAATAATTAAAAAATGTTTAACAAGTAATCTCATGAGTGTAGCGCTGTGTATGCTCTTACAAATTATTGTTTGGCAAAAATATGCATTATGCGCGTTTGAATTTACATCGACAATGCTAATACTACAAACCACTGAACTACAGATCTTCATCCATGTACAAACTTTGATAGTTGATACCAATAGGCAATTAAATTTATTTATCATCGGTCTCTAGTTTGGTGAAGTGTTGGACGTTTGGTGGATAGACTAGTAGTTGTAAGAACTGGAATCATAAATCAATCCGGAAGAATAAGATATAAAGTGATAATCTTTCGGTGCCCCATTCCTTCTTTTGTTTTTTTAACATATGTGCATTGCACCATTGCTTCGGTTAAATTAATCTAAGCAAATATTAGATAAAGTAAAAGTTATAATTACTAATTTTGGTTTAGTCCGAAGGGGAATGAATCTCTCTCTCTTTACCAAATCCATGCACCTAAACTTGCATTTTTTGTTTGGCCTTCACGTTCACGGTGTTTACGCACATGCCTCTCACTTCTTCAAATAGTTTCATAGTTTTTTGGATATAAAAAAAAATCATTTGTTAAACGTTTTCACAGTTGGCAAAACATCATTTCGTAAACCTTTCGGCATAGACTCGTTCTGATGCAGACTGACGCTGTATGTCTCTTTATGTTAGATGTGATATACAGATAATTTTATTTAAATGGTTTTTCGTCAACATATTCCCCACTCTCTTTTTGTCAAGTAATGTGTCACGTAATATTTTAAATCAACAATAATAAAATTGATTTGAATGTGAGGGCTTCAAATTTGGAGGAAAAAATCAAGATGTAAGAAAATAATCAAAAAGTTTCAAAAGTATCAAGATTTTGCTTAGCTATAAAAGTAAAGAAAAATCTCACTAGCAGTACTCGATCCAACATAATTATAGTGAACGCTAACCATTTGATTGTTTAATATCTATATATGCATGTTTTGTGTTATGATTATACTATGTTTCCGTGTAATCATTCTACTGGATGGCAAACGACATCTATATCATTAGTATAATAATAATTAAAAAAACGTTACTATAATAAATGAATGAATTATACAAGTCGTTTAGATATGATATCTCATAAGTATTGTTAAAATAGTTGGTAACAAAGTATATAGATAATAAACTTGAATGTTTCACATATCCTCTGCTTAAAACAAGATCATATATCTTCTGATAAACTAATTCTCCTGAGCTTAAAATTTGTATGATTGCCAATGCGTGATGCTGTTCACCATAATAGCCACCAACGAGAAACCATATGTCTACACGTACAAATATATTTGGTTCGGTTTTTATAAGATTCATCTTCCACTGGTTGACAAACATGCTCATCAATATTATACAAATGTAACCAAAAGACATAAAATAAAGAGATCTGCGCGAGGTATCATTTTCTTGCGAGGGGGGGACGAATATTACTACGTTCGAAAGTTCAAAAAGCCTAAACCCTATAAAGCCTACGACACTGTCGAATTTATTATTATTATTACTTTATGGTGGAGTGTTTGAAGGAATATATTGTTTTTTAATTTTATTTTTGGCTTTATTCCTACTACATAATACAATTGATAAACATACGAGGGTTCAAGTAGTTTAGTTAATTCACACATTCAAATTTGGAAATATATTCATTTGAATGAACTTCAAATACTATAATTGGAACTTTCACCTAATATTTTGATGCTCTATAAGTCTTTTCCCTTGCAATAATATGTGTTATTTTATGAAAATACATAAGTTGTGTCCAAACAAGACTATAACTATGCTTCTGATATTAACGATTTAGTGGCGAAATCTATGGTTGGACATAATCGATATTCAGGTTCATATATTTCTTAAATTGTATTTAGGCATACTTGTTTTTTGTAAAAGGGATTTAACGTGAGATCTAATTGTGATATGATATAGACTTTGACTCCCCGAAATAGCACTATGCCAACGCCCAAATAAATTCAAAATCTAAATATGGTTCGAGGCTTCGATCGAGCAATATTAATTTTTTCTCTCGATCTACACAAAGATCCATATGTTTAATCTCATAAAAGCCTATACAGTATATATATCAGTGCACAGCAACGTGCCTAGGTAAGGTGGAAGCCACAAGATTACAGAGTCTTCTGCGTAATTGAATCTAAGTCAGTGAGAATAGTAACACTAGAAAGTGCACAAATAGGTTCAGTGAATCAGTTTATAGCAAAAACAGCTTTTAAACCCTAAAAATTGAATGGGGATAAACATGAATTGATGCATATGAAGGAGGATATATATAGCATTTAATTTAGGGAATATGAAAATCCAAATTTAGATTCAAAAGCTATAACTGATACAATATTATGGGCTGACAAATGAACACAAAATCGGCCGACATAGTTAAACAAATATATGAATATAATAACTAGTAGTCTAGTACATTACTACATTATATGATTATGTATCCTGTTAGTGGTGAAATAATAACACTTGATGGAACAGTGAAACAGTTCAACTAAATAAAATTCCTATACATATAATTCTCGTTGATTTAGGCATTTAGCTAAAACAACGTATTTACTAAGTATATGTACCATAACATCTATATGACTACACCTATAATTTTCGTTGATTTAGCTATACCATTTCGTGTTTATACTAATTATATTTTTAACATGTAAATCTGTATGAGTTAATATGATAAGTGCATGAGCAAAATGGACTTTATTTTTTTGCTAAAGCAAATTGGACTTTATCCTAGGATATCAATGGTGTAGGAATAAAAATTAACTATCACACACAGAACTTATTTGAATAAATTATAGTCATAATGTTAGAAACAATTTAGATTTGCTATTACAAGAAACTAATACCACAAAATTATCAAACAAGTCTTAACAAACAGATATGGTTTTAAATATGAGTTGCCGCATATTTTCGTGCGGGTTTTAATCCTAGGAATACATAACATCTATACTTCAAAAACGTGATTTCAAGCAAAACGTTAGGTGATTCACCACCAATTAAGTAAAAAAAAAAAAAAAAAAAAACTGTCGATACGTTTGTTGCAGCATTAGAAGTAGTTCGTCCGAGTGGACAATCCATACAACAGAGTTAGTGAACTATTTCGTTTGTATCTAACCCCACTGGAGAAAAATATCAGAGAAAATCTTTCATTCAAACAATAAACTTTCTTGAATTTGGTTTAACCGTAAAATCCACCGCCTGAACCGCCACCGCCACCACCATAAACAACATTTGGCGGGTCGAGAATAGGCGCAGAGGCAGAAACTCCGTTATGGTTATTGGCTGCACCACCTAAATGCAAATCCGACATATTAGGAAAACCTTCTTTAGGTTCAAGCCCTTGATCGTACAAGAATCCTTTAAAGACATGGCCACCGATTTTCACCACCGCTTGGTACGCGTACTCGTCATCCCCGTCCTCAACTGCCGTTACTCTAACACACTTGAACACCGCCGCAGCCCTAACCTGCCCTGGCCATGCTTCCCTTGACCCTCCTCCATCTTGCATACATAAAACATAATTATGAATCCTTTTCACCATATCAATCTACATAAGAGTGTTTATTATCAAATAAATATGAGTGTTCAATACGGATAAACTAATCGGAACCAAACCGAAATAAGAGACGCTAAACTGACTAAAATTCTATAAGGTTACAACGATCTAATTTTTCCATAGCCCAAACCAAACCTCAAGCTGAACAAAAGACTGAACTTCAAAATTTCAGAAAATTATTGATAAATTTCTTCAACTAAAACCATATCAAACCCGATCAGTACTATACTACTATATAATGTTTTATTTTGGTTAGTCATTCAGATAACAAAAACCCCAAACTTTGATTGATCACCGTAAGGTCCGTAACGGCTATTAGTGTTATATGCATGTATGTACATACATAAAATCATGTGGATATATATAGATACTAATGAAAATGTAAAACTACCTTGTCGGCTGGAGCTGGTCTCGAAACTATGAGGAGGCGTGTTAGAAGTTGAAGTATGAGAAGTGGCTTGTTGAGACCCTACGATCCTCGGCTTCTTCGTCCCGGAGGAGGTCGACAGAGACGAGCCAGCCGTTGGATTGGCGCCGGTAGGCATGACCTGCCTCTCTCTCCGCCGAGCGGCAGAGACCCACGTGCTCTTCACGTGAGTAGAACAATCAAAGCCACGGCTCTTGCAGCACGTCCTGCACCGCCTCTGCTTACACTCTTTCTTCGCCTGATTTCCACAGTCTTGACACGTGGCGGTTCCCGATGCGCCTGAGCCAGACCCCGAGTTGTTCGAACTCGTTCCGACCGTTGTCTGGTTAGTACTCTTGAAGTGAAGATACTGCGTTTCGTGGTTGTTGTTGTTCTGCCATCTCCGGTTGTTTCCGAGGAAGTTAATGTCGGAGTCTTCCACGTTTTGCTGCGGTGGACCCGCCGTGAGTAGAGGAATCACACCGACACCGAGCGCCGCCGCAGCTGCATTACTGTTCATATGATCGGATCCAGATACAACTCCGGCGTTCTGGTGGTGATACGCCGGAGCAACAAGGAAGACGTCTCGTAGACCCACCATGCCCATCTCCGTCGCCGCCGCCGACGAAGGTAGGCCGTAACGGACAGAAGATCCAGGATGCCATGATGGAACGCCGGCGGCGACGGGAGCTGAGCCTATACCACCGTGGATGACGGAGGGACCAGCATTGAAACCAAGAGATAGATCCTCGGTGGTACGGGAAGGTGTCGTCGTCGTCGCCGCCCAGTCGGTGAACGCACCGGAATCCGACGTCGGTAGATTATGCCTCCTCGTTGTAGCCACAGCTGATTAAACCAAAACCCTAATCCCAAAAATAAAAATTATAGAAAAATAAAAGTCACAGCACACAGCTCCAATGCACATAACCCATAAATCTATACAAATCTGAGCTGATAGAGAAAGATGAAGATGGATCCTACAAATTTTTCCTATAAAACCAAAAACAAAATAGATTTTTCGAAATCTACTGTCACTATCTCTGCTCACGCAGAGGAAAAAGAACACTGCGACTCTTTTTTCGCTTCCTCTCTCTCTAACAATCTGACCCGTTTCCTACTTTCTCTCTCTAAAAAACTGGTTTTTTTTTCTTGGTGCTGTCTGATTTTGCTTCTAATCTTGGGTTTCTTCTGGATCTTTCTTCTTACCTCCTTTAAAAACAATAGTGGTTTATGTTTTGGTTGCTTGTTCTAGATTGTTTCGTCTTATTCCTGTCTCTCTCTAATAATCATCATGGACAACTGCAGAAAGAAAGATAGAGGCAAGTGAATTTTTGTTGGTTTAACCTTTTTTTAAAAAAAAACTTATTTTATGTTTCTTTTTTATAATAATAATAACTCAAAGAAATGGCACATGATACCTTCTTCTCTTTTTTTGGATTTTAGCTGAAGTGTAATTTTAACATAATCCCTTTATATATTTTCTATCAATCTTTATTAGATGACGAAGTTCATCACCACCACTCGTGCGCGTGGCTCACTTGCGCTTAAGAGCGGCTTCGCCGGTTAACTCTTGTAGGTCATGGTTCGGTACATACGCGTTTTGTACTTACCAGTCTAGTGGCCTACATCATAATATCCGAGATCCTTTAATTTGATACTTGGGGTTACCCTTTTTCTTGTCAACATCCTAATTCTTTTTATCTCAATATTAATTTTCATTTCCAATTATCATGCGTATATTTTTGCTTTTTAAAAAAACAATTTTAAAACTTTGAACATGTTTTTTAGATATTTGCCCATAATGATATAAACTGAAGATGTCTACAAATTTGATACGAAGATCAACAATCAACGGCGACAACAAAAAGATACTAGATGTATTTGGAAGTTATTATAAACTCAGCATATGTGAAATAACAAATTCAGATTTCGATCGAGGTCATGATTAACATTGTCATCAAATCTTAATCACACACATTTTGCTCTGTTATTGTTGTCATATATCATACTACAGAAAAACAGACAAAAACCGGTACATAAAAAACTGAGACCACATTTACGGTGATATAGCAGTTTTGTATTCATCCTTCCGACACTGTTGGATTGCTTAATGTCCATACATTACAAATAAGAAAAAAAAAATACTTTAAATGGTCCACATAAATGTGAAATGCTTCGGAGACCAAACAAAAGACCAATGAAAAGTCCAAATTAAAATCCAAAATATGGTTTACAGATAATACAATAAATGTTGAGTAGATTTAACATATACGAAGCAAAAAAAAAACATATACGAAGCAAACTTTGTTGTTTGATTCTATTAACATGAGACACGTTGATATATATGATATATCTTGGACTTTTGCCTTAGTGAATCTTTATAAATTTACACAAACGCCTAAGATTGCTTCCATAATATCCGGATTAACTTTCAGACAGAGCATATGTAAGCTGCACATACATAAAAATGTAGTACGTTTCAACGATAGTTTGACAAAAAAATGTACTGCGTGTCAGATTGTAGTTTTTACATAAAATAAGAAATGTAGTTAAAAACTTGTTTTAATATTGATGAATAACATAATCAGTTTTACCAAAATCATTCAAATTAAGTCTTTATGGGGGGGACATCTTAATTAGTTTGTATGCATATTTTTACCTAGTATAATTGCAATTATGTAAGAAAGTAGCTTTTATGTTTTATATGTAAAAGCTTTAAATGAGAATAATTAGTTTGAGCAATGCACGTGAAAGAACCCTTTCAATAAAATGTTCATCGGCCCCTCCCCACGCTTTGCGGCCGTCGAATCATTGCTTTTCTTCTGAGGTCTTTTTTTTTTTTGATAAATTTTCGTTTGAGATCTTTCGAGCCCGTTTGATCTTTGTGCTAATTTACGTTAACCCACTTTTTTTTATGCTCGTATGTTTTTACTTGATATTTTTTCGAAGACCTTTTTCTATAAATGAAATGATACTTGTATATCTAGACAATAATCCCAAGTTTTAAGTAATCATTGTGTTTAATCATTGATCAATAGTATGTGGCCTAATGGTTTATATAAATGGAGCATGTGGGTTAAAATTAGTTAAGTAGAGATCGAGTTCCACCAGCTACAAAAATCATTGCGGTGTTTTTTTTCACCACTATTAACACTTGAAATAACCGATTTTCTATGTATTCTGACTATTCTTTTGGGTTTCAACATGGAATATACCCCCAATTATATAAAGAAAATCCAAGTGATTATTGGAGTCTATGGTCCTCTTTCTCAATCTTAGTCGCTTGCTCAAAATTTGGGAATTAGCTTTTGTATAGGAGCTTATTAAGGTTCCAAATGGGGAGGGTGGTAACATAAAACAAGCAAATTAACGATTTTACGGAAGTACAAAAGTGTTAACATTCTCAAAAGGAAAAAAATAAAAGCATGTACCAGACCAGTAGATTTATGACAAAGCAAAAGAAAAGGAGCAGAAGGCACGGGGCTCGAGAGAAGAAAATGTTGGCAAAACCAAAAGGAAAAGAAAAACTATAATGGAGGCCTCGGAGACTTGTTGAGAGACAAAGACTAATGCTTCTTTGCCTAATCGGCGGAGGTGGCGTGCTGTCTCACTTCCCTCCGACATGCGTCGGCCACACGCGCCTAATTTCCCTATTTCTCTAGTTAAAGAAACGGACCCCAAATTGATCGGTTCGATTCATCGGTTTATTACGATATGGATATCTTAACGGTTTGGTTTTTGGTTTATGATAACGAGTAACTAAAAAAAGAAAAAAGAAAAAAAGAGAAAGCCGAGAAAGTAGTCTAGGTCAAGCTTTAGTTTTTTGGCTTCTCCTATTGATTCTCGTCTGATCGATAGCCTTGTGCAAGTGTCTAGTTTTTTAGCGGTTCGATCCGCGCTTTCCGCCACTAAGCCTCGAGGACTTTGCTCCTCTCACGGCTTAATTAATCGTCGCCAGTTTTCTAAGCTGACTAAAGATTCAATATTGCCAAAGTTTGAGTCTGAAAAAAAAAAAAAAAAAGTTTGAATCCGAATCTAAAAGTTCTCAGGTAACATATATAACCTAGTTCGCAATTTTTTTTGCTAGTGATTCGACAGAACCTTGAAACTCTGTGGTTTTGATATGCAAAAGAAGTTGCTGATTGCTTCCCAACTCTTCATCTTATTCCTTTTGAAGGCTGTTTCTGATTCCATTACCGAGATATAAGAAAAGTTAGATGGAAGGTCTGTGACCATCTATTTTTTCAACGCCTTGTAATAATGATTTTGATTTATGCATTCGGAACTAAGACCTCTCATTTGGAAAAGAGCCATTTTTGAAGAGTTTGAGAAGAAGTTTAAAGAGGTATAGCTCGTTCCTTTACTCTGAAATTTCATCTTACACTCTTCCCCTTGAAACTGCATAATGTGTTTTTTTTGGTGTTTCAGCGTTCTGATGCTACTGGCTACTGCTGCTGAATTTGAAACTGCTAGAAGACATTTTGTCATATTCGGATTACCTTTATTCATCTCGGCGTCATTAGCTGTGTCCGCCCTCCTTGTGCACGAGCTTGATTTAATGGAAGCCAGACATGCTCAGGAGAAGCTCTCTGCTCCAAATCAAATCAGTACATAACTTCTCATTTTTGCTTGAAAATCTCTCATTGTTCCATTTTTTACTAAAACATGTTCTAACATTTTCATTGAATTATTTATCCACCGCTCATTTTCTCACAACTATGCTGCTGACTTTGTTTATGTGTGGAATTGTGTTATAAGATTACTCACCCCCTCTTTTTTTTTTTTCTTCTCTTCTTCTTTTAGAGTGTACATGCATGTGTTCAACCAGATCACGTTAAGACCAGTTTAGCTCTAGCAACAGAGAGTTACTCGTTCGTTCCAATGTTAGAGTCACCTGAATTAACAATAAATAGGGATTGTTTTATTTTTTGTTGGTGATATAGAACATTTCAAAGTTGAAAAAGTAGCCAACATCATTGTGGTTGCAGGGTTACTACGTACAAAATGAAGAATAAGTCGTTTGTTGTTTTCTTTAATTTATCTTCTCTTTTAAAAAGACTACGACTATCAAACAAGCCAATGACATGTGACAAAGAGTTATATTAGTTGAATTTTCAAGCATGAACCATAATATCAAATGTACATGTTGGAGTACTTAACAAATTTATATATTAAACTTGTAGAATTACTCCCTAAACATTCAATTTGTCAACTTGTTTATGCAAGACTAAATCGTAACCAAACAAACTAACCACTCTAATTTACTTTTTTATCTTTTCACATTTTTTTCAATAAAATTACAACGGAAGAAATAAGAATAATTTGTTGAGAGCTAGCCAATCAATTCACTTCTTCTTGCCTCCGATTAAGACCGAAGAACCTTAATGGAGAAACCCTAATCTTATGCTCGGAGATCGTCTGCAAATTCGGTGACCACATGTGCTCTCGCGTTCCGACAAGCTGATCATACTGCTTCTTTAACTCGGGAGAATTACAAATCGCACTGTTTTCACCACAACTTGTGGTTTCTTCTTCTCTGATGTTTCTGTTTTTACATATAAGACTAATGATAAACTCCGGAGAAACTTTTATCAGAATCTTTCCGTTTGGTCCTTGAGTATACTCAAACGGTGGTGGACTGGACGGCCCCGTGAAATTCAACGGTGGAGTGTTTGACCGAACGTTTTCAAGATTAGAGTTGAAGATTGAGAGACACGAAGTGGTTAAGATTTTGTATTGAAAACGTTCGATCGGTAAGACAAAATAGGTTTGACCTGGGATTAGATAGTCGTCCATGGCTAGAGCTGGAACCTGACGACCGATGAAGAAAGAATCTGCATGGCACACAATTTGATCAGGAAACTCGAACATTATTTCTCCAGCAACATGTTTCTTGAAGCCACATAGGGTTTTGGTTGATCCATGCTCAAAGAAAACAAGCGTGACTATTCCTTGGCGTCTACGGATTATTGGAAAACAAGAATTGATTAGAAATCTTCCCATATTTTTCAGAGAGATCGAGATTTTGTTTTGAAGCTGGAAAGTTATGGATTGTCGTATTAAGAGGATATGATATATATAGAGAGGGATTAGTCTTTATGGTCTTTGTAGTTTGTTTGTAGTGAAAAGGCAACTACTTGAAGGATAGTTGACTTTTTGAATGGTCAAAGACTCCAGGATTTGATTTTGCATATGATAAATATAAATATGAAATGGGTTCTTTGGTCAAACCTCTCGGCTGTTTTTGCAAAATTTTTTGTTTAATATGTCGGTATCAAATTGCATTATATGTATTTTAATTAGAAGTGTTACATAGAGTCGTGGAAGTGGTTACACTATATGATCATATAATTAATTTGATTTTAGTATTCGTTATTAGGAACACGTTGAAGCCGTGGCTGATTTCATGACAACTGTGTACCAAATGACGAATTAGATAATGGTCTAGATACATACTCCCTTATCACTTAGTACAAGTTGTCTCATTATCCTTCTTTTTGTTATCCATAATACTATCATTTAACACCGCCAAACATATGGTACAATTTCTATAAACCACACCACATTAGACCTTTGAAATTTGATGATTTACATATAGTCTATGGAATTTTTGTATTTTAAATTTAAAGGCAACAACTTGAACGAGGGTTTATATATATTTTCTTAGAGGGTTGTGAAATTACTGTAAACTTTCAATGTACAATAGTGTTTTTTGTTTTGAAAAAAGGAAATTGCTGTAAACTTTCATAGCCCCAATTTTTGATTAGGTAGAGAAAAAGGAAATTTTATATTTTAGTTTTTTGAAAAAAAAATCCCTATTAAAAAAGTATTTATGGTTGATACTAAAAATGGGCCTCGAGAAACATGGGCCTTAAAAAAGTTGTTTATCACAAAGGAGGACGTAAGCTTAAAATGTCTCCAAATTTTATACCCAAGACACGGGCCTGATTCAAACACACACCAAATTTTTGTCAAAGAAAAACAACATAACGATTTTAGAGATATTTTACTATATTAACCTCTAGACTCTAGTTTCAGCTTGGATTGTACATGTTCGGTTCAATAAGGTAATGCACAGATGAAATACATTTGTCACATTAATGCTAGTAAGTGCATTACCTTATTGAACCGTTCGGTATAATATGGATTTAGTGATCTGTCACATTCATATTTTGAGTTTGTAACAAATTATACCGTTTATAACTAATTTACGATATTAAAAGTTTCTATACATATATATATATATATAGAGAGAGAGAGATAATTTACGAAAAATGATCGTATAAATTCTTAAACGTGAATTAATATTAAACACAAGTTAAATTATTGCTAACTAGTGTAGTAGTAACTAGTAAATACAGTTAGAGACCCTAATGTTTGAAGAAAAATAAAAAGCAGAAAAGATTGATTTATTATATTTCTCTAGTCTGTATAATCCGCCTTTTGGTCTCTCTCTCTCTATCTTTTTTTTTCTCTTTCTCTTTTTCTCTCTCTCGCTAGAAAACTGCGTAGTAGATCATGCCATGTCTCTAGATTCTCTGCCTCCCGATTCTTCGTCACTTTCTCTCGCGTCTGCTCAAGAGTTTACCATCATCCTCAAGCCAAGCATTCTCTGATTTCTCGTCTTTGAAACGGCGCCTTTGTTCTTGAGCTATTCCGATCGATTTTGAAATCGATTTGAGCTGACAAAAGGTTGCTCTGCTTTTAGTCAGATGGAAGTAAATGTGTTGGAGTTTGCTTCGAGATCGACGATCATGGTGATTGTTAGCTGATTCCGTTAATGTAGATAGCCTTCGAATTTCTTTCTTTTTTTCGCGTTTTTAGCTTGAGCAAGTGTGGATTTCGTCGAGGTTTTGGTTGATGGAGGATTTCGATTCTGAGGAGCTTCGTTGAGATTTTTTTGTTTATGTCGAGAAACGGAAGGATGGCTTCGGATCTTAGTAGAGCTGGTCCTGTGGAGAGAGATATCGAGCAGGTTGTTGTTATCTTCTTCTTCATTTATCTCCATGTTGTTTTAAGTAATCGAAGCATGCCTTATTTATGGTTCATTTGCTTAGACTATTTATGGATAGTTTCTTCGGAATTAGAAATATCTGTCAGCCGAATTTCTTCAATTGGGATTTCTTAGGGTTAGAGAAGAGTGTTTCCTTAGAGCTAACTTAGATTGTCTATGAATTTCACCTTACTCATGGAATTTGAGTGGGAGAGTTGACGAGTTTGATTCAAGCTATTGATCCAGGAACTTCAATTTTGGTTCCCGTAGAAGCTTATCCTTTTGTGGAATTAAACCTCTCTGGCAGACTAGGATTTCATCTTCTAGCACTTTACCAATCTCAAATGTCATTTATCGGATACTAGTTTATATTTTGTTAAGCCCCCTGCCACGATTCTTATTTCAGTGTGTTCATTGCTACATATATTCTGTATCAACTATTTCTTCTAATATTATTATTGGTGAGCTGAAGAAATATCCACTTACTTTGCTCTTATGGAATGCTACTTGATTGACTCAGGCTATCATTGCCCTGAAAAAGGGTGCTTACTTGCTAAAGTATGGGAGAAGAGGGAAACCTAAGTTCTGCCCATTTCGCCTTTCTAATGTAAGTCATGTTTGGTTCAATTTCATTTAATTTCTTGTTAGCGCTGCTCTACAGTAGTAGTCCACTTTTAGTGCCGTCATTTTTCTTTATCTTCGGTTTATTCATGGATGGGTGGTGATATTTATTTTGTAATCTTTTCTTTTACAACTTAATTTACGTGTATCTCATTGTTTGGTGTTTAAGCAATAGTGGCCTGTAACTTTCAGGATGAAACTGTTTTGATATGGTTCTCTGGAAACGAGGAGAAACATCTGAAGCTGAGCCATGTTTCTAGGATCATATCTGGACAACGCACTGTAAGTTCATGTTTGGATGATGTGATTATAATTCTCCCTTGAGCTTGCACTGATATACTTAGAACGAGTTCATGAGGACTGTGATATTCGTTCATGCAACTTTTTATGCGTCAGTTTCCTTAGTTCAACGATGCTTATTTACGCCGTACCTATCTTGTTTGATATTCTAATAATTCTAGAATGGTGCTTCTCGTGTAGCCTATTTTTCAGAGGTATCCTCGTCCCGAGAAGGAATATCAGTCGTTTTCACTAATATATAGTGAGAGGTCTTTGGATGTGGTGAGATTCTCTTAAACTATTTACTTCATCGCTTCTGCTATAAAATAATTACCCTGTCATTCGAAATGTCACTGTGGTTATTTGAAGGTAATTATTATATTGGTACAATTTGATTTGGTAGATATGCAAGGATAAAGATGAGGCTGAGGTGTGGTTTACTGGTCTTAAGGCCTTGATTTCGCATTGCCATCAAAGAAACAGGAGAACTGAATCAAGAAGTGACGGTACACCATCTGAAGCTAATAGCCCAAGAACATATACCCGGAGAAGCTCTCCTTTACATTCTCCGTTTAGTAGCAATGACAGTTTGCAGAAGGTACTAAAAGGTGTTTTTATGCGTACACTTTTGTGCATGTGAACACTAACTGAGTACATTTTCGTTTACCTTCCAGGATGGTTCTAATCACCTTCGTATTCATAGTCCATTTGAGAGCCCACCTAAGAATGGCATTGACAAGGCATTTTCGGACATGGCATTATATGCAGTTCCTCCAAAAGGATTTTACCCCTCAGATTCTGCAACAATTTCTGTTCATTCTGGAGGCTCGGATAGCATGCATGGACATATGAGGGGCATGGGCATGGATGCTTTTAGAGTTAGTATGTCAAGTGCTGTTAGTTCCTCGAGCCACGGTTCTGGTCATGATGATGGAGATGCGTTAGGAGATGTTTTCATCTGGGGAGAAGGGATAGGAGAAGGTGTTTTGGGTGGTGGAAACCGTAGAGTTGGAAGTTCATTTGACATGAAAATGGATTCCTTATTGCCAAAAGCTTTAGAATCTACAATAGTACTGGACGTCCAAAATATTGCTTGTGGTGGACAACACGCTGTCCTTGTGACAAAACAAGGAGAAAGTTTTTCTTGGGGAGAGGAATCTGAAGGCAGGCTTGGCCACGGTGTTGATTCCAATATTCAACAACCAAAGCTCATCGATGCACTCAACACCACAAATATTGAGCTTGTAGCATGTGGTGAATTTCATAGTTGTGCAGTTACCCTATCAGGGGATTTGTATACCTGGGGTAAAGGAGATTTTGGTGTTCTTGGACATGGAAATGAAGTCAGTCACTGGGTCCCTAAGAGGGTTAATTTTCTGCTGGAAGGGATACATGTATCATCCATTGCTTGTGGACCTTACCACACAGCAGTCGTTACATCTGCTGGGCAGTTGTTTACTTTTGGTGATGGGACCTTTGGTGTTTTGGGCCATGGAGACAAGAAAAGTGTTTTCATACCTCGGGAGGTAGACTCTTTGAAAGGTCTTCGCACTGTCCGGGCAGCTTGTGGTGTATGGCACACAGCAGCAGTTGTGGAAGTCATGGTTGGGAGCTCAAGCTCGAGTAATTGCTCTTCTGGAAAGCTCTTTACATGGGGGGATGGTGATAAGGGTCGTCTTGGTCATGGTAATAAAGAACCAAAACTTGTGCCTACCTGTGTTGCTGCTCTTGTTGAACCCAATTTTTGCCAAGTTGCATGTGGGCACAGTCTAACGGTTGCACTTACAACATCAGGCCATGTCTATACTATGGGCAGTCCTGTCTATGGTCAGCTTGGAAACTCACATGCAGATGGAAAACTTCCAAACCGTGTCGAAGGTAAACTTCACAAGAGTTTTGTCGAAGAGATAGCCTGCGGTGCTTATCATGTTGCAGTTTTAACTTCGAGGACTGAGGTTTACACTTGGGGAAAGGGATCAAATGGTAGACTTGGTCATGGAGATGTAGATGATAGAAATTCCCCGACATTGGTTGAGTCGCTTAAGGATAAACAGGTTAAAAGTATTGCCTGTGGCACTAACTTCACAGCAGCTGTCTGCATTCACAGATGGGCATCAGGGATGGACCAGTCCATGTGTTCAGGTTGCCGTCAGCCCTTCAGTTTTAAAAGAAAGAGGCACAATTGCTATAATTGCGGACTAGTGTTTTGCCACTCATGCTCTAGTAAAAAATCGTTGAAGGCTTGTATGGCACCGAACCCGAACAAACCATATCGAGTGTGTGACAAGTGTTTTAACAAATTGAAAAAGACCATGGAAACAGATCCATCGTCTCATTCTTCTCTGAGTAGAAGAGGAAGCATTAACCAGGGATCAGATCCCATTGACAAAGATGACAAGTTCGATTCTAGATCCGATGGACAGTTAGCTAGATTTTCATTGATGGAGTCCATGAGACAAGTGGACAGTCGATATAAGAAGAACAAGAAATATGAATTCAATAGTAGCCGTGTCTCGCCTATACCTAGTGGAAGCTCTCAACGGGGTGCGCTTAACATAGCCAAGTCATTCAATCCAGTATTTGGAGCATCAAAGAAGTTCTTCTCAGCTTCTGTTCCTGGTTCTCGAATTGTGTCTCGGGCAACTTCCCCAATATCGAGACATTCTAGTCCACCCCGGTCAACTACACCAACTCCCACTCTTTCGGGACTAGCCACACCAAAATTTGTTGTGGATGATACTAAGAGAACCAATGATAACCTAAGCCAAGAGGTCGTTAAGCTAAGATCTCAGGTACATTTGCTCTTCATCAGCTTTTGTTTCTCTTGTCTCCAAAATTCTTCTCACATTCTCTGCTGCAAAAAGATGTAGTTGGTAATGTTTCTTTGTTTCCTGATCACGGTCATTTACGTTCTGGATTTTACTTTGAGGTGAGATCATGCTGTTTGTAGGATTTGAGAAGGCTTGGCCGCCAATTTACTTGGTTTCATGAAAAAAAAGTTACTCCTTCTGATTGCTTCTTTGCTAACCAGTAATTGATATTACAGGTTGAAAGTCTTACAAGGAAGGCCCAGCTTCAAGAAGTTGAGCTGGAAAGAACAGCCAAGCAGCTAAAAGAGGCATTATCAATCGCTAATGAAGAAACCACGAGATGCAAGGCAGCAAAAGAAGTGATCAAATCACTTACCGCTCAAGTAATTTCTAAGTTAAAAGTAAAAATATGGTTTATGCAATTATTGGTGATTTCTTATACTGATTTTAAATATCAACATAACTATGCAGTTAAAGGACATGGCCGAAAGATTACCCGTTGGATCAGCTCGGACTGTGAAGTCTCCTCCTTCTCTTAATTCATTTGGTTCCAGCCCTGGTCGCATTGACCCTTTTAATATCTTAAACCAACCAAATAGCCAAGAATCCGAGCCAAATGGCATTAATACCCCAATGTTTTCTAATGGGACCATGACACCTGCATTTGGTAATGGTGAATCAACGAATGAAGCTCGGAACGAGAAGGAATGGGTTGAACAAGATGAACCTGGTGTCTATATCACTCTTACAGCCTTAGCCGGAGGTGCTAGAGATCTCAAACGCGTCCGTTTCAGGTAAAATAATTTCTTATTTTCCTAAAACAAGACAATCAGTTTTTTATGTCCTAAAATTAGAGTGTAATTTTGAATGACCGTTTTGTTTTCTGACAGCCGAAAAAGGTTTAGTGAGAAACAAGCAGAACAGTGGTGGGCAGATAACAGAGGAAGAGTCTATGAACAATATAATGTTCGCATGGTTGACAAAGCCAGTGAGGACTTGCCTCATTGAAACTCTTTAACACCAATCAGTTCTCTATTTTTTTCCTACGCCCGAGTCAGGTGAGTGCGGAATCTCGGGATATAACAACAGATATATATATAGAGAGAAATTAGATGTTTTAAGTGCTTCTTTGATTGTAGTTTGGGATTTGTGTGGTGTTGGTTGTGACAAAGTTGTAAATTCTTTGTGGTTAATCATTCTGTAAATCCTATAAACATACAGTGTTTTTACCCCCTAGAAACAATGCTGAGTAATTGGTTTTCGAGCTGATTTGTCGATACATCATCACATCGGAAACTAAGAAGGTACTGATATTGTTCCAACAAAAAACCAAAACTAAAGTAAAACTGGACCTCAGGTGGTGTCTTCATCTTCCTTGAGCTTGAATTCTACGGTTTCAAAATGCCATGGCAAAGGCGATGAAGGTAACGAAGAATGGTGATGGATGGGCGAGTCTGGTGGTGAACGCCATTGAGTTGAGCATTCCAGCAGATCGGAAAACTCCTCCGTTGGTATCTCTTTGAGTTCATCCCAAGTGTGGCTGTTCTCATCATCAATCTTAGGCAAAAAACAAGTGAAAGAGTCATAAAAGTTGTTCAAAACCAGAGCTACAACAGGATGCTATGTGTTTGTCTTCTCTAAACTCGTATGGACTTAACCATCTTAGAACGATTCTCTTATAACTCAACAGATTTTAGATTGAGATAGATAATGTTAGGGAAAAAGCAAACTTTACCTCTTTTCTATTATTGTATTCAGGAATCCCTTCGTTGATGTTGGTATCTGAAAAGCAGAACAAAAATAGGCTTCAGAGAATAAGCCAAGGAAAGGAACGAGATGGAGAAAAAGGGTTCTTTCTTCATAAGTCATTATTACCATGTCCATGAAGGATGATGTGTTCAGAGAAGTAGCTATCCCACTGATTTTGTTGTTGTTCTTCAATGCATTTTCTGTGATCATGCAAGAAACCTTCCTTTGCTATGTCAAAGTCCACTCCCTCAACATTCTTCTTCGTCTTGGAAGAAGCTTGAGGTTGCAACTTTGACTTGTTTGTAATATCATGCAGAGCCTTGCGGTTTCCGAAACCCGTCCCGTTTTTCTTTGGAGCTGCGAGAGAACTCTTACCTTTTCCAGCAGCAACTGCCTCTACAATGTCAAACAAAAAAAACCAGACTCAGAAACATAATAAGTTGCCAGGATCTCTACCTCTAGAATTATAGGAATAAAACATGTTCCATGGCTGAACATACATTCTCATGCTTGTTACACAGTTATAACATTTTACACTGATGAATAAACATATACAAGATGGACACAAAAATAAACGTAGTTCATATTTGATCCTAAGCCTATTTATTGGACATGATTTTGATGCACACCTGGAGAAAATTCATGAATGTATCTCTAGGCAATAATAAGAACCTCTTAATTGAAGAAACCAAGACCTCTCATCATATGAATCCAAGAGAAAAAAAGACAGAATTATATGCAACTTGGTATGTCCTTCATGTTTCATTTCTTCTAATCTCAAAGATTTTCCAACCTTAGGACAAAGGAGTCATCACAAAAGAAAAAAAAAAAAGATTTCTTTGTCAGTGTAGGAAACAATACTTTTTCCATGGGCCGCCAATGCATTCTCGTCCTGGAAAATCATCTGCCCGCGTGCAATTGTGTTCGCCATGCTCACTAAATACAACCAATTGTGGGTAAATTTTACATGAACAAGCAGAAAATAAGTGGGAAATGAAGCAATCTCGATATCACCATATCAAAACCAATCGCTAAGGGTTAGACTCACCAGATGCCGATGAGCGGATTGAGGAACTCCAAATCAACAGCTAAACAAAATTGAGAAGAAGAAACAAGCAAGGACTGCTCTAAATTGAGATCTAAAAGGAAGACGAAGAGAAAAACTCTGCTGCGATTTTGGGTCTGCGGAACTTCAAACGAACACAGAGAGAGCGGTTTAATTGTAACATTTTCAAATTCTTTACTTTCTTTTTTTTCAAGAATGTTTTAATGGCTTTGCATAACTTTATTTTATTGATTTACAGTATTATTAAGTTACTTACTTCTTTGATTACATTAGTTTTATTTTCTCCTATTTTGAAACTGTCCAATTTATGCCGAAAGTAAAACAACATCTGCAATAAGACTCGTAACGATATCTCAAATATATTGGTCACTCTCAAAGAACAAATTAAGACCCATAACGTAATACAGAAGTGAAAATTTCAAAATATGAAGAGTAAAGGATTCAGATCGAAGAGAGTGGACTGATTTTAAAGTATATACATACGTAAATAATATATATATCTGGTCTGGTGGCACTGATTGACTGGTGGTTCAAGACTGTCTTTAAACATTGATGAGATCAGCTCAAGCTTGGCCACAAGGAGCTGAGTTTTGTTGCGAGCTTCGCACTCTTATAGTCCTCCCGAAGTTGAATAAACCTGCACATTTTTCATATACATTATTCCTTTTCAACTCTCTCTCTCTCTAATTCATTATTTTTTTTCTATTCTATCTTTAAATAATCTCTTTCTCTTCTTACCTTTGTGCGTCTTTGCGAATGCTTGGACTTCCCTCGAACAAAGTCGGCAGACTATCTGGCGCAACGATGAAAACATTCGCGATTCTGCACTCACACAAGTGATTACAATTTATTACAACAATAATAATAATAAGAAGAATTAAAGTGACAAGAGAGTCTCAAGAATGTTCCTTACATTCCCAGAAGCTCAAATTTCTCATCCACAGATGGAGCACCAAAGCTTTTAACAAATCCTACATACTCGTTTAAGTCACGCTTCAGCCGCAGTCCTCCACTGTCAACCCAAGTGTTAGTAATCATATAACAGAACCAAGGTTTATTCACACAGACCTAATTTTGCAATGGATCGTTTATTTAATGTGGTCAAGACTTTTGATTTGATCCGACAAAACATTTATACCAAGAGGTGCGACTACGTCAAACATTGCATTCATGTCAGATCAGAGATAGCAAATTTGGCATGGTTCTCTATGTTTGGTTTATTAGGGTCCTGAATCTGATGTTACGGTTATTCTGCAGATGTGATTTCAGTAAGGAAAATAGAAAACATACAAAGAGCTGAAATCATACCTGGGATTGAAAGTGAACTTCTGCCAGTGTGTTAGTAGCAGTTTTTCTAGCCTATTTCCCTGAAAATAATACAGAAAACTTAATTCAAATCCTCATCCTTCTCGATATATAGCATCATTCATATGATGCAGAAATTATAAATCATTCTTTTTAACTATTCATTCGAAGCCACCACAGCGGTGGATCATTCAATTGTTATAGACTGCCATCTATAGGGGAAAAGATAGCAGTATATGGAAGTCGAAGATATCGCACAGGAACATAAGCTTAGAATCTATTTTTTTCTTCTCTAGTCCGTCAATGGACAAAGCAATAAAAAGCAAAGGCCATGGAGAATAAGCACTTCGAATAGATAAAATAGTAACCAAAAGGCTTAACGAAATCTTTGGTGAGACAAATCATACCAGTTCAGTCAGGAAGGCTTGCTTATTAAGACCTTCCAAGGCAGTGAAGGCAGACTCAAGTACCCGGGAAAGATAAGCCACGACCCTAAACAAGAGAGTGGGAGTAGAAATTGAAGCAAGTTCTTTAGAAAAAAAAACAGATAAAAGAAGAGCACATTATTGAGACGTCATCAATAGATATTTTGTAAAATGGTTCAGAAACCTACTAAGTACACTACAAATAAGCACTTCTGGCTTATCAAACTAAAAAATAAAAATGGTGAAGCCTTCAACCAATTAATGGAAGGTAGAGTCTCAGCGAGACAAACCTTATGCAGGCATTTGTTGGGCGGTGGTCAGAAGCAATTCCATCATCAGGTGATCTATAATCGGTAGACTTCTGCTCAGATGAAAGTAGCCTATCAACCTGAAAAAGACCATTTCAGAGTCCTTAAAATGAGTCGAAAGAAAATAATAAGCATGACTCCTAAACCTGTTCAGCGTTGAACCTCATGTATCGGTTTGTAATGTACACAAATAGCAACTAACCTCAGCCATCACAGTTTCAATGCACTGCTGAAGTCCTTTATAAGCAGCTGCCTCTGCTTTGGACAGAGCAGTTGACATTTCTTCACATGAAGCAGCATGTGCACCATCCACTGGTAGGAGAAGCCGAGATATAGAATTTGCAAAATACTGGTAGAGAAAATTAGATGATTAGAACAGAAGTCAAAATATAGAATTTCCATAGTAGAAGATCGGGTCAAACTATTTTAATATTTCAATAGTTGAGTAGCAGAAGCCTTCTCAGATGAAATAATTGAAACGAACTGATAACCATAAAAGTAACCCAACATGCCTGCTGAACTATAGCAACACTGCTACCGCAACGCTGCACAGCAACCATGAACGATTTAAAGCTACTTTCACCAGCAGCAGCAGCAGCTTCTGCCTGAGAAACAATCAAAGAAACTATAAATAACCCCAGCTAACAATAATATTTCAAATAGTGAAAAAGAGAAAAGAGAAGGAATTACAGCAGAAGCAGCTGCAGCAGCTACTCTTCTGCTAACGCTTGTGCCCAAAACAAATCTCTCCCTCAATGCTGCAGCTTCAGACAGGCTATCCCTTGCCCGTTCAAGTCCTTCAGTTATGTATATGCTCACCTGCAAGAACTCATCATTGCATCAGCACAATTAATGTGAGAGACTCTAGAATCTTATGAACAACATACCTGGTCTAGCAGACAAGTAAATATAGCTTTAACATTGGCAGCAAGTGTGGCTGGCTGCACAAAGAAATAAATATATAAATCAGATATATAATCCCAAATATTACAGTTTACTTACTGTCGGATCTGCCAAAATCAATATTTTAGATGATTTCTTTGTCAATAACTCTTCCTACATCTTTCCTAGAAATTCACAGCAACTAACTTATTTTGGAAAAATTTCTCATAAATTGTCATGTTCAGTAACCTGAGATGAAAATAGTGTGCATCTAGTTATTGCTTCTTCATTCCATCGAACAAACTCTGTCACAACGGTGACTGATATCTGCTGCAGAGATGATGATATTGAAGCACCCTTAGAGCGTCCTATTGTCCCAGATGATTCTGAGACTTGCTGACTCTCAGCACGTAATTCTTCCATCTGTAGAGAAAAACTCATATCTAAGCACTTCACACTAATAAACAAAATAACAACTAACTTCAATGAGAAAATGAAATAATTATATTAAACCTTTGCTTGATATAGTTGTTTTAAGGAGGCCTGCTCGTGCTCAGGGTATTCATCCTTGTGCGAGGAAAACAAGGACTCTGTCAAATCTGCACATTCAAAATAAAGACTTGTCAGCACCAACGAAAGTTTACATGACAAAACAAAACTTCTATCACTCGGAATCACAAGAGAAAAAAATTACCTTCAACATCCAGGTCACCGCATCCAACAGCTCGGAGGTCTTTAGCAAGTTCTTGGGTTCTCTCATATGCAACTGCTAACATTCTAAGGTACTAAAGACAAAATCAAGAGTTAACTTTCTTATACCAATTCTACAACGAAGATAGACAAAAAAGAGATAAGGAGGTATCTACACACTAGTAACAGTCCGCCTTCTTGCACAGGTGGTGGACTCATAAGAGAGGGCTTCGCCAAAATTTTGTCAAGAATACCTGTGACACGCTGCTCCAGAACTCTCTGCGTAAAATACACGAAGAGTTGGTATAGCTTATCCATATGCCGGGTTAACCCTACAATGTCCAAATTATCAGTGCCACTTACCTGAACTAAGATCGCCATAACTTCATTTGGAGTAGGGAAAACGGCTGTAATGGTCGCTGCTTCTTTGCGTACAGTGTCTACACATAAGAAGTAACAAAAGATATGAATCGGCATAGAAGCATGTTTCAAGTATGGCATCCAGATCAATGACAATCCTTCAAACCTGTAATTTCCTTGTATAAAGCTGAAAGTCCACGGGCAACATTGCTAGGACTAGGCTGAGAACCATGGTCACCAAGAACCAACCTTATGTCTGAATTCATGACTTCAACATCAATAAACATTGGACGTGTAGCCACATAATGTTGCATAGCACTAGTACCCCTGTTAAACTGAAAATCAAGAAGAAAAAAACCTATGCATCAAGAAACATTTACAAGAGGAGAGCTAGACATCCATTCGTTCTGTGACAGCTTTATGTAGAATTAACCAGTATGTAACCACTAGATATGTAAGAAAGGCCTTCGCTCAGAATGGGTTTCCTACTGAATTGTAAAGGTGCATGCTACAGAATAAAGTATTCACCTGTGACAAAATCTTAGCACATTCTGACATGGTGGATAAATCTCTCCGCTGTGATGCAGCATCAAAACGAGATAAAAGCCTGTTCTCCAATTCTACAACATCATACAAAGACAAAGTTGAACATACAATAATGCTCTTCAGTAAAAATATAGAAAACACAGTATAAACGAATTAGTTTACCATTACAGTAATCCTGAAGATTAGCAACTGCAACTTCCAGTCCTCGGCCAGGGGTAGCATTTCCTGCAGCTGTACCCGCACCTTGCCTTCCAATGTCTTCCTCAGCAAAGGATCCTGATATTGACAAGGAAATAAGTTGCAGCCTAATTTTAATTGAAAACTTTCATTTTTTTTTTTTAAAGTAAACTTTCATTGTTGTGGAAGTAAGTTGTTAACAAATAATAGATAAAAAGTTGTTCTAACACTCCAGACACATTTCAAGTAACATAAAGTTATCACATCATACGTAATTTCTGAGCGATAGAAGCAGCCTCAGCTACGCGGCTATCATCAGAAAACAAAGCGGAAAGCTCCATAAGATCCCCTGGGCTGCCGTTGAACTCCATTAGGTACTGCATTTGTTGAACAAGGATTACTTTAAGCATTCATCTAACTAAATCTGTGACCAACCTTGCAACATAGATGCACTTTTACCTTTATAAGATCTATCGTTTGGCTAGCCGTTTCCCGCTGAGCATCTGCACTCTGACAAAGGAAGTATGGGTTGATATTGGATAGATCAGCAGATAGTTGGTTATAAGCGAGATAAATTTTACCTGCAAATGATCTCCTATTTTTGCAGCGGTCTGTCCAACACTTGAAATACGACCGTCCAACCTTGCAAAGCTCTCAAACAGACCGTCCACACCCTTCTCTATCTAGAAAGAGAATTCAATTACCATTTGAAGAAATGATCGGGATGTCAGTTATTCATCAGGTAGTGATCCATGTACCCAAGGAATTTAATCAAAGTATTAGTATTGGTCTGCCAACCTCAGTCAGTGTCTTCCGGTGTTTAGAATCTTGGGTTGAAACTTCCTTCTTTAGTGTATTGAGCCTTCCATCAACCTTCCAAAATATTTAACAAAAACCTCAGATATCAGAAGGATAAAAAAAAAACAAGGGCTCGTCGTCGATGTAGACCCAAGACACTCTCACCTGCTTCCGAAGATCAACTAACTCCTTACAAGCATCTTTGAACAGAGACAAAAGACCATCTACTTCAGGGAAAAAAGGAGCAGAGGACAAAGGAGCAGATTGCCCACGTAAATGCCCATTTGTCAAACCATCAACTCCAGCAATGTTGCCATGGCCATCCCCAGAATCTGCTTCTTCGTCTAGGAAAGACGGCAAGAGATCGTTTACCAGGTTCCCAAATAATGCATCAAATGAAAAATCACCCTGCGAGTGACCAAACAAAAACTCAAAATCACTTATTATTCAAAAGTAAAAAACATAAGCAACCCAGAAGCTGAAAACCTTACCTTGAAGTCTTCAATGTCAAGAATCAGAGGAACAGAGTTAACAGAGGATGATCTGGGTCCTCTTGCTCTGATTCCTTCTGTCATCTGACAAAACAAAATAAAAAAATTCAAAGAATTGAAGAATCAAGTCTGACAGATCATACATGAAACATTCAATAAATAGCAGAAAGAGATGCGTAGGATTCTGGATTCTTCAATGATACTAAATCAAAATTAAACTAGTATAAAATCTTCTCAGTTAAGCAATCACCGGTAATCGCTGATTTATCCGCCGAATGCAACAAAATTTAGAGCCTAGGGACGACCAATTGCGCAGAGAACGACACGGGGAAGGAAAAATGTGATATGGAACAACTTACCGGCGGTGAGCGGAGAGATCTATCCGGCGGAATCCGGTAACTGCAGGGAGAGAAAGACGGAGAAATAGAGACGGTCTACAATGGCGGAGTTGGGGATTACTTTTCACAACTACGAGCTCCCTCCAGATGAGCTGTTAATTTTATTATTTACGAGTTTTTTTTTGTTTTTTTCCTAAACCGGCCGGTTAACGATTCTATTCAACTGTTAAATTATTAATATGTTGTATAAGAGTCACAGAGTGATCTAATTAGTATTTTTTTTTTTTTTTTTTTTTTTTTTTTTTTTTTTTTTTTATTTATTTATCTAATTAGTAATTTTCTCTCCATTAACACCCAATTTTGGGACAATCTGGCTCCAAAGTAGATGAAAATACCCGCCTTACAAAGCAATTGGTTCGTTGATTCACTTACTTCATTTAACACATGGAAGAAGATAATCGAAACACTTGCCACATAGAGGGATGAATTAAATTCTCAATAGCAAATAACTTCAAACAAAAATAAACATTTCAGGATGCAATTATTTTCCTTATGAAAACTTATTCTTAACGGCAAAGTCATACATAAACGGGCGGCATTAATAGAGAGAGTTTCAGATTCACATAGCGTAAACACAATCAATGAGCATTTTGAAACATTTTATGGTCTGCTCAAAGCATTGTAACCTCGTAACCACTCTCTTATAAATTAAGAGAGCTCAAAGCAATGGAAGCAATATCCAACAAGTGATTAATCTGAGTCAAAAGATATCTTAAGCAGAAACAGATACAAAGAATGGCCACCATTGTTTCTCCTCCGCATTTCTCCCCTGTCGAAGACGCTGAAAACATCAAGGCCGCTTGTCAAGGTTCTACTTTTCTTTGGATTAGTGTTTCAAGACTTATATGATTCAAGTTTCTTGCTATCTCCTTTATTCCTCTTCTTTCTTTCTATTTGTGTTTTTAGGATGGGGAACCAATGAAAAGGCCATCATCTCGATCCTAGGACACCGGAATTTGTTCCAGAGGAAGCTCATAAGACAAGCTTACCAGGAGATTTACCATGAGGATCTCATTCACCAGCTCAAATCTGAGCTCTCTGGAAATTTTGAGGTTTAGATTATATATATCCATATGCTCTACTCTATTCCGATAATCCACAAAAGGTAATTCTCAAGGCAAATATATTTGTTACCTGCAGAGAGCTATTTGCTTGTGGGTCTTGGATCCTCCAGAGAGAGATGCTCTCTTGGCTCACTTGGCTCTTCAAAAGCCTGTTCCTGACTATAAGGTCCTTGTCGAAATAGCCTGCATGAGATCCCCTGAAGATCTATTAGCTGCTAGACGTGCTTACCGTTGCCTCTACAAGCGTTCTCTTGAGGAAGACTTGGCCTCCCGTACTATTGGCGACATCAGGAGAGTGAGTAATTTTAGTTTCCAGATATTTTCTTCTTGTTTTGACTGATCTTCAACGCTTGGTTTTTTTTTGATATATACAGCTCTTGGTTGCAATGGTGTCTGCTTATAAATATGATGGAGAAGAAATTGATGAGATGCTGGCACAATCAGAGGCTGCGATTCTTCATGATGAAATCCTTGGTAAGGCTGTTGATCACGAAGAAACGATCAGGGTGTTAAGTACAAGGAGCAGCATGCAGCTTAGCGCAATCTTCAACCGCTACAAGGATATATATGGCAGATCGATCACTAAGGTAAACAAACAAAAAAATGGACATCAAGTTATGTTATAACTGATTATTGATCTGTGACAAAGCAATAAATGGGAAATTTTTAGACAAACAATAAAATGACTTTGGAATCAAATTGGGGAAATAAAGCAATCATACCAGTTATTCTTAATGATAATGTCCTTTTGTTATCCGTAATGAAACATTTGATGACCAGGATCTCCTCAATCACCCTACAAATGAGTACCTGAGTGCACTACGTGCAGCCATCAGGTGCATCAAAAACCCTATCCGGTATCACGCAAAGGTAAGTTACAACAATAACTTTCAGAGGTGGTCTTTAATTTATCCCAATACAACTAACTGGTATTCATATGTTTAATCTCTAATGCCCTTAGGTTTTGCGCAATTCAATCAACACGGTGGGGACTGATGAAGATGCCCTGAACCGTGTGGTTGTCACACGAGCAGAAAAGGACCTGAAGAATATAACTGAGCTGTACCTCAAGAGGAACAATGTGAGTCTCGATCAAGCCATAGCAAAAGAGACATCAGGGGACTACAAGGCTTTTCTTCTAGCCTTGCTAGGACATGGAGAAATTTAGAGTTCATTCTCAACTTAAAACCTTAAAACAGTAGCATTTCTTCTAATTTTCTAGTATGGAATAATAATATCTTTAAAGCTGAAGTAATAATAAAGTTTTCTGTTTGATGCTTCCTCAATCAGTTCTGTTGTTTAGCTATTCATAGTAAAACAGGAATAACTTTCCCTTAATAAAGACATTCTTTGAAGGACACAAAGAAACTAAACAGACTCACTGAAAATCAGGGAAACATTTACATGTATTGGTTCTTTCCTCCTTAGCTGCGTATAATGGCTGCAGCAATACCAGCAACAAGCCCTACAGCAGTGACAGCAATTCCAACGCCAATAACACCATCTGCTTTCAAAAATCAGAAGAGAGTTAAGAGAAAGTAGCTGAAGATTCTAATGGGCGATGAGGACAAGTGACACAATAGTACCATGTGATTACCTTTCACAATACGGTCCTCTATAGCCTTTTTGAGAGTCTGAGCCTGTCCCCACTCTGGTTCAACCTAAAACAACAGAAAGAAAAAGAACGCATTGATGAATACATAAACAATAAGATATTCTGGATTTATCCATGGATCAGATGATCAAACCTCCAAACACCGTTCTATACAATCCCGGCTTCTTGAAAAGTCACCGCTTCGATAGTACCCAAGAGCAAGGAGATATAGCTTCTCCCTAAGTTTCATTGCACTTGTATCATTAACCACCAAAGCTGCAAAAACAAAGCGAAACACTTTGCTGAGATCAAACCAGTAAAATGGATCAAAGCATCCACCTTATGGAAGAACACTTCACTAGGCAGCTGAAGATTCCATAGATTTAAAACGTTTTACTGGAAAAATGAAATTGTGAATCGTGAGCATAATCTATTACCTTCAAGCATTGCAATTCCACGCTGGATATCACCAGGCATCTTTGAATGAACAAGAGCCCATGAAAGACGCATAATGCATTCCTTCTTACGTCCTTCGTCTTGAGCCTCTGCAAGTTCTTTCTCACATCCCTGAGAAAGATTTCAATACCTTACAAAGTTATGTATGCATGTCAAAATTCAGTCCAGACACATTAAGAAAATCTGTACACAAACAAGCAACGCAAGAGGATCCAAAATCCGAAGAAGGTGAAGGAGATAGATATTAAAACAATTGGAAATTCGGAATTTAGAGGTTCATGTGGCTGTCAAGTTGAGGAAGATAAGGTGATGAATCATAAAACTTACGGAGATGATGTCGGAATCGCACAAGGGGAACTCATCGGCGGAAGCAGAAGCAGCGCCGGAGAAGAAGTCTGAGACGGAATCGAAAACCTTCCCTATCGCCGCGTCCATTTTTCCTGTCGCAGCTCGAAGATATTTCAGAGTTTCTTTTTGCTTCTCGGCTTTGGACGACGACTCTCCCTTGCGCAATTTTTTCTTTGATGACGAGACCCAGTTGAGAAATTTTACAGAAATAAAAGTTTTCCGTAAATTTAGAGGCTTTTTTTTTTTTTGACTGCATTCATAAAAAGATACTAAGATTTTTTTTAATTTTTATTATATTTTCCATGACTAATTTAGAGTTTTATGTTATTATCATATTAGTGTTGTTTAAAAAAAAAATATATATATTAATGTTGGTTTGGCAAAACAATTCGGAATAAGTGTAGAATAGACAAAATAACATCAAATATTTTTTTTTTTTGGTCAAACAAATAACATCAATTTTTTCATGAGTTTTCATACTATTTTGTCTATCATGCATTCATTCCGACCTGCTTTATCTCCATTAGGAATTTTAGTTAGAAGAAAATGCATATTGGTAGATAATGACATTCTAGAGTAAAAATGGTGAGAGATACTTCCGAAACAAACAAACATAGAGCGTATCTATAGAAAATTAGGAACAAACTAACACAAATGTATCTCTAAAAAGAGAAATACTTTTTTGGAACAACATTTCCATGTGTCAATTTTTAGTTTATATAGATTTCTTACTTATAATTATATTTTGAAATTATACAACACACAAATTAACTTAAAATATCTATTAATAATAACATAAATTATATCAATTACAAATTTAATATCTTATTTAATAAAATTTACCAATTTTTATTTATTTTACTTTTATATTTATATAAAATTAGATTATTTGTATAGTTGGAAAATAATAAACCTACATGTAGAGAAATTAGCACACATGTAAATGACAAAGTAGTTGGTTAGAGTACCAATTTTATCATCGTTTATAACTGGTAAAAAAAAAAAAAGGAAAACATATCACAATATATCACACATTGTCACATTCTTTGACCATAAAAAAAAGAAAAGGTGAAAAAAAGAGTAGTGTGGGAGGGGGAGAGAGAGATGGCCTTCTCTTCCTAACATTGACCAACCCGTCTTTGTTTCTTCTCATCATCACTGTGAGAAAGAGAGAGAGAATTCGTTAAGGGCGTTTCGTTTCTCTGTAGAAGTAGAAGAAGAAGAGGAAGAAGAATTCTCTTTCTACTTTTTTTTCCCGAGAAATTAGAAGAGAGAGAATCTCTGTCCTTGTCTCTCTTTCTCTCCTTGCACGTTGCAAGCGTTTCTAGAATAAAGTGAAAACCCAGCGCTTCTTTTTTTTTTTTTTTGCAATCCAGAGAGACTTGGCTATGGGTTTTCTTTGATTCGTTTGTTTCGTGAAGCGAGAGCAAGCTTTTTAGCAATGGAGTTGGTGGGTAAAGTCGTTCGGAAGGAGATCCAAGGGATTGGGTTTTGCTCCGGGACGGTTCGATCTCGCGATTCGTCTGGATTTTTCGAGATCGTTTATGAGAACGGAGTCACGGAGATTTCGGAATTGGATGAGGTTGTTGCTCTCGTCATGGGAGATGGTAAATCTCAGGAGAATTCGGTTCCAGTGAAGAAGAGAGTTGGTAGGAAGCCGAAGAAACGGTCTCGTGTCGCGAAGATGGTTGAGATCAAGCGACAAAGCTCTGGGTTGGATGAGGTAAATGTCGATTTAAATGATGGAGTTACGGAGATTTCGGGAGTTAGTGAGGTGAATTTGAGAGGGAATGTTGATTTGAATTGTGGTCCTGTGGAAACCCTAGGTAGGACATGTGACTCTGTGACGGATTTGAATAAGACGGTGCCGGAATCGGAAACTGGGTTTGATCTGACTACTGGGTTGGATTGGAATTCGAATGAAGGTTTAGGTTTGATTAATGTGAATATTGATTATGAAGACAATTGTAGTGACAAAAGGAGGTGGGATATTGATCTGAACATGGATGCGAGCTGTGATTTGGACAATGCTGCTGTCTGTGATTTCAATGGGCAGAAGAGGGAGGGAGGATTTGATTTGAACGTGGAGGTTGATGTAGAGAACAGCAAGGATGGCGTGTACATTCAAATGAATGGAAATGACATTGTTCAGGAAATCAACATGCAAGACGGAAATGGTGTCCAGGATAATATTGAGACTGGGGAATATAAAGAAGTTCATGTTGCTGAAGTGTCCAGCGCTCAGCTTTTGGAGGAGATACAGAAGCAGAACATTGTTTCACTACAAGATCCCAATAATCCTAATTCTAATGGGGTTGAGCAAGATCATGAGCTACCTCAGCATGATGCTAAGACTGTTGATGAGTCTCTATCTGATAGGGGAAATTCAGATGAATATGCAAGTGGTAGGAGGAAAAGAAGAAAAGCTTCTGACAATCCAAAAATCATGAGTGAACCTCGGTTGAGAAGAAGCGCTCGTAGAAGGTTAGCTCGATCTCCTGTCAGTAGTACTGTAACAGCATGCTTAGTTGATGAAGTATCCCCTTCTCCTTCAATTAGTAGTCTGACAGAGGAGAAAACTTGGGTCGTTGATGGAAAAGCTGAGAATATTTCTGCCCTCCCGCCAAAGCCACAATTACCTCCATCCTCCCATATTTTGGATTTAGATGGTCTTCCCGTACTTGATGTCTTTACTACTTACTCTTGTCTGCGGTCCTTCAGTACTTTGCTGTTTTTGAGTCCCTTTGAGCTGAAAGATTTTGTGGAAGCATTGAGGTGCATGTCTCCTAGTCTATTATTTGATAGCATCCATGTTTCTGTCTTGCAAATATTAAGAAAACATTTGAAACAACTCGCTGCTGAAGGTGAACTATCTGCGTCTGCTTGCCTGAGGTATACCTTTTATTTTTCTTTCTTTAGTACTTTAGTTTTACTGCTGTTTTATGGATATAAAGCCTCTCCTGTTTTGGTTCTGATACTTTGCTGGTGGTGTGTTGAATGCAGGAGTCTTGATTGGGATACGTTGGATGTGGTTACATACCCCCTTTTTGTGGTTGAATACCTACTATTTTCTGGCTACAAAGACAACCCTGGATTGGATCTTACTCGGTTGAACTTTTTCAGAAACGAGTATTTCAGACAACCCATGAATCTGAAAATTGAGATACTTAGTCGTTTGTGCAATGATATGACAGATGCTGAAGTTGTGAGGTCAGAGCTTAATAAAAGATCTTTTGCAGCTGAGTTTGAAATGGAACTTGATAGGAAGACGAACACAGAAGTTCGACGCAGAAAGCGAACTATGATGGAGCTGGCAGATGATTTGTCTTTTAATAACGAGGTCATTGATACCTCATTTGACCGGAACAGTGACGACTGCTGTTTTTGTAAAATGGATGGGAGCTTACTGTGCTGTGATGGTTGTCCGGCTGCATATCATTCTAAGTGTGTCGGTCTTGCCAGTCACCTTTTGCCTGAGGGTGACTGGTACTGTCCTGAATGTGCATTTGATCGGCGTGTACCAGGATTGAAGCCTGAAAAGCAAATTCGAGGCGCAGAGTTTATAGAGATTGATCCCCATGGTCGAAAATACTACAGCAGTTGTGGCTACTTATTGGTGTAAGTTTCTTTCTTCAATTCTCTTAATGGAATCAATATTGTGGATATGGATCACTATAATTGTTTTTTCATAAACAAACATAAATGTTTTATGAATATTAGCAAAAAATTTGTCTAACTCAGTGGTACAATTTGTGATGATGTCTGACGAGCACTGTAGATACATTTTGGTTTTCCAATAATTGGAATTGCATGTTTGGACCTGTGAATAGCCTTTTTTGTTTGTTATTTAGATGCACATGTTAACCCTCAGTATCCCTCAATGTATACAGATGTGGAATGTTTTTATCATCTATTTCTAGGAACTTCTTTCATATGTTGATTGTAGGAACTGTTATACATTTTCGTAGGTTGGTTGATGTCGTCCACTATGAATTTGCAGGATAGATACAGATGGCACAGGCTCATTGAACTACTATCATGTGAATGATGTGAACCTTGTGCTGGAACAGCTAAAGTCATGCAGTAGTTTCTATAGTGGCGTAGTAAGGGCAATTAAAAAACACTGGGATATCACTGTTGGGCCAATAAGGACAATCAGCGGTGTGAATTCCCAAATGTCTGTATGCCTGGATAAGTCTGTCAAAGAAATGATTCCTTCTATTGATGGGTTTAAGGCTCCTCTACCAGCTTCAGAAAAACAGTCAACATCTGGTGCTAAAAAGAAGCTGAACAAAGCATCCAGCAATGGATGGTCACATAATCATGGTCCTAGGACTCGTCGGAAGATATTAGATTCAGCTACTGGGCTAGATATCCTTAATATGAGTTCTGAAGGATCTGCTGAAACTGTACAAAATGGATCAGACGTCCAGAGACTTCATGAGCCAGCATCATCAGGCATTTTGGATATCATGAAAGAGCCAAATATGAATTCCTATAATTTGGCTAGAATAAACACACGGAAAGGAATTAAACCAAATGTGCAGAGTGAAACAGGCTACAGAAACCATTACATATTTGCTCAGATGACTAGATCAGTTTATGAAGAGATGATACGTAAGTCACCAATCCGTACCAATGATATGAGATCTGATGAAGAAATAGCTTCTACCCAGGTGAAGACTATATTGATGAAAACCACCAAATTTCAATGGCGAAACATCCAAAGCCTCTACCTAGATGCGTGGAAAGAAAAATGTGGATGGTGTCATTCCTGCAAAAGTTCTTCTGAGGATGCTGGTAGTGAGATAAATTGTTTGTTTAATATGAGTCTTGGGGCTTTACGAGGTCTTTCGGAAAGTGAAGTAGCTAACATTCAATCCATTGAGAAGAACAGTCATCTTTTGGCCATCATATGCCAGATACTTTCCATGGAAAGTCGACTGCAAGGACTCTTGGTTGGTCCATGGTTGAATCCGCAGCACTCCGGCATTTGGCGTGAACACATTTTGAAGGCATCAAATATCTCAAGCTTGAAACATTTATTGGTTGAAGTAAGTTTTTCACCAGTTTCTTCCTCCTAAAACATTCATTTTGCAATGGCATGTGGAATTATTTCTAAGCTGGATCATTGTATTGGCAAAAGCTCAAGTCTCTGAACAACCACACTAACTTGCCCATGTCAAAAATGTCATATTCAAATTTCGTCATTATGATCCTCTGCTGTGTAGAACTTTAGCGTTGGTTCGTTTTCTTCCTACTTGAAAAGCTTGCATTAATCATTTTCTGTTCACTTTTGTTTAGTGTGGCCATGAATGTTGAATGTTTTGTTCGTTCTCCAATTGTTTATGAGTTAACTATCTTCTAAATGTTTTCAGTATGAACTCTTGAGCACTTTTTTGTGTGTAATGCATTAGTGAATAATCTAGGGGTGCATCAGTTTTTGTTTCCTAATGAAAGATTTTGTTAATTACCTTTGCCCAGTTAGAGGCAAGTTTGCATCATCGTGTACTTTCACTTGAGTGGCTAAGCCATGTTGATGCTGCCGTAGTAATGGGATCAGCAATACATATTCTCATTGCTTCAAAGACTGCTATTGGTAAAAGAAGGGGGACATTGTTGGAGTCTGGGGTTAACCCTACTGCAAAGAAAAATAGTGGATTGACCATGTGTTGGTGGAGAGGTGGGCAGCTCTCACGGCGGTTATTCAATTGGAAGGTTTTACCTCGCTCTTTAATCTCGAAGGCTGCTAGACAAGGTTCACATTTTCTCTTTTGTTCTTGCTTTCACGTTTGTTCTTCTACCGTCTTTTAATAATTATTTTGTTCCCGTCACTTCCATTTAGTCGTTTCATTTTCCATGTACTCTACACTATGCAGGTGGAAGTATGAGTATTCCAGGAATATTGTATCCTGAGAATTCAGAGTCTGCTAAGAGAAGCCGACGTGTTGCCTGGGAAGCAGCTGTTGAGTCATCTACGACTTCAGAGCAGCTCGGTTTGCAGGTAATATAAACTTGGTCAACCTGAATGTAATTCTTGTCTCGCTGGTATGGGTGAGAAGTATCAATGTTGAAGTTTCCAAGGGTTTATGGGTGATACAGGTCGTGACACGAAATATTGTTTCCATTTCGTCTACGCATGAATATTGATGACTTTTGAGTTTGGACTTTTACTGTTACTTGGACTTTTACTGACATTTGCAGTTTTTGTACACTGAATATGTGTCTTGTAACATTGTCTTCTATAAATATGTCTACTTGTGGTATTTTTCTCAGCGTTATCAGCTAACAATTCAGTGATCACAGGTGAGGACACTCCAATCTTACATAAAGTGGGATGATATTGAAAACAGTCATCTTCTTCCTACATTGGACAAAGAATCCAGAAAATCTGCCAGGCTATTCAAAAAAGCGATTGTCCGTAGGAAGTGCACAGAGGAAGAGACTGTGAAATATCTCCTTGACTTTGGTAAGAGGAGAAATATTCCGGATGTTGTGTCGACGAATGGTTGCATGGTTGAAGAATCCTCGAGTGGAAGAAAAAAGTTCTGGCTGAATGAATCACATGTGCCTTTACATCTTATGAAAGGATTTGAAGAGAAAAAAGCTGTACGGAAAACTAGCAAGCCAGGAGGCTCTTTCAGACACTCTGAGATACACAAATTACGAAAAAGGTCCTCGGAGGGAAAAGGATTCTCATACCTATTTGAAAGGGCAGAAAGATCTGAATCCTCTTTGTGTGAGCAATGTAAGAAAGATGTGCCTTTGAGGTATGTACCTATCACAAACCCTTTGTACCTTCAAAAGTCCTTGTCTTGATCAGAATAGCAATCATATCTTGAGTAACCTTTATTGTCAGTTGGACTCTGCTTAGAACCTAATAGCATGAGCTTTGACGTACAGAAAATATCAGAGTAATGATCTTTCTTTAACTATTTTTTATGGTATCTGTTTTTCTTTGATGACAGTGAAGCTGCAAGCTGCCACATCTGCAAAGGTGAGTTTCTTTTCCTGTTACTTTTGTTAAAGATTTTGTTTTTCGCAAAACCTATGCCTGTGTAGGTGATCTGACCTAGCCCATACTTACCATAAACCAAACTCCCACAAGACCTATAGGTGGAACCAGTATTCTTAAAACTTAATCTGCCTGATCCAACCTGGAAGAAAATCCCGTCTAGGATAGCTTGTCACCGGTTCAGTGATTCTTTGATTTATTTTATTTTGATAAAAATATGAAAACATTATTTTGAATTTCGTAACTGATTGAACGAGATATAAAATAAAAGAACCTCCAAGAGGAGACTCCCTAACATGATCTTTCATAACTAGTTAGACCCATTCCTAACCAAGAGTAGACTCCCTAACATGATCTTTCATAGAAAGTATTTAGTCATATTTTTTAATTGATTTTACTTTTGAAAAAATTTCAGGAGTATTTCACAAAAAGCATATAAAGAGGGCAGAGAAGGAGGGCATGTACATCTGTCTTCCATGCAGAAGTGAAGTGATAGCAAAAGAACAACCCACCGTACGAAAAAGAGGGCGGCCACCAGGGAGTTTCCGGAAAAAAATTGGAGTTCAGACACAAAAGCGTAAAAAGGTCATACCTGCTCGCAAATCACCTAGGCTAAAGAAGACTAAGACCTCAATGGCAGAGAGAATTGCCATAAGGTTAAAGAATCATAAAAAGGTTGTTGCAAGCAAACCATTGCGACGTTCTGGCAGGCAATTGAAGCATGTTATTCGGCTGCAGGATGAAAGTAAAGTTCCCGAAGGGAGTAAGAAACGGAAACTGGAAACCAAAAGAGGTAGAGGCAGACCTAAGAAAGTAAAACAAGAGATCTCCATTAGAAAGGAGAGAACAGATAGGTGTTTGAGCTATTGGTTGAATGGCCTCCTTTTGTCCAGAAAGGCTGACGATGAACGGATTCATAAGTTCCGGAAAGATAGATATTATATTCCCTTGGAGAACTCTGATTCTGATCATGATCTACCTAAGTGTCACTTATGTGGCTCAATTGAATCTGAATCTGGATCAACTTTCATTGCTTGCGAAATCTGTGGAGGTAATCCATTTTCGAGCTTCTTTTGGTTCACGTTGTTAGGGTTGGTTTCTTTTCGTTTCTCAGCTTTCTTTTGTTTTTGTAATGTCTGTAGAATGGTACCACGGAGATGCTTATGGGCTTAACGAAAAGAATTCAAGTATGGTGATTGGATTCCGGTGCCATCTCTGTCGCGAACAATCTTCGCCCACTTGTCCACATATGAGATCTACTACATCACCTGTTGCATCCTAAGCTGTGAATTTGTTTAAGGCTGATATAATATTCTTAGGCTTTGGGGTTCAAGTTGGAAGAATCAGACAGGGCAAGGTGTAAATTTTTGAGATGTCTATACAATTATGGGTGAAGAGTATGAGTAGAGATCAAGGAGAAGCAGAAACAGAGGAGGGTACATTTTGGTGGAAGCATTAAGTTAGTTTGGCTTGTTGGGACTGGTAACGTGGATGAGTAGGTACTAAAGTGGAGTGGTTGACTTAGACTTAGAGGGAACAAAAAGGGGATTTAAGATTCAGAGTTGATTTATATAACCTGATTTAATTTTAGTTTTCATTATGGAGGGAGTCAGTAAACAAGTGAAGGTATGTAAAGAATATGTTGAATCCATTTTCTATCAAAATCCATTGGTAGTGGTGTTATTAGCTTTCAAATAGTAATGCTTTAACTTTTAACCTTTCTCTCTTCACCACAAATTCTAATTACTTTTGCCCTCACTATAGCGTACAATGGTGGACAAAAATGCTCAGTATGTTGGTTCTTCTCTTAGTTAATTATACCATATTGACCAATTTCTCCCTTTTGTCTCGATAATGTCGTTGAGATCATTAGGTGACTATGGAATTTCTCTCAACTTCTCATAACTTGATTTTCTTGTTCGTTAAAATGGATTTGCTAATGTTTTTCTTTATTTAGGCAAAAGAGGAATGATGTAAACATAACAAATCCATTTCCTAAACCTGTGATTTTGTTTGATCAGATCTATGTTATCACATTGTACCAACACGTTTTATGCTCAACAAATGAACAAACTTCATCAAAGGAAAAACTTTATTGAACAGACAAAATAGGATCTAAAGGCAACTTCAGCCATTTTAGTAAGTTAAGCCAGAAACTCTATAACACTACCAGTAAACACAGAGCATCTTCAGTCTTAAGAAACAACAAAACATAGTTGAATATAGAAGAAGACGAGATTGTGTCAATTGGTCGACGTGAGCTGCCTGAGGTTGTACTTTGCTAGCTCCTTGTACTTCTCTACCACTCCAATTAAGCACACTGTCTGTAAATTGCAACACAAAACCCGAATTGAGTTTATAACCAACCAAATCAGATGAAGCAAAACATACAAATTTCTCCTTGTTTACCTTAACAACTTCCACCACGATCGACATCTCTGGATTGCTCAAATCAACTTTGTGAGGGGCAGGAATAGATTTGGCTATCGTGTTTATTATTTTCATCCTATCAAGCCCTGTGTTAGCACGCGCTCCATACAACACAGCAAACTGCAGGAATGGTAAGAAAGAGGTAAAAATTTTGGTATCTAGGAAGGGATACGCATATTAATCTTTAAAGTATTATTACTTTCCGGGGATTTTCGGTCTCAACGGGGAAGTACTGTTCTACAAGAGGCTTGATGGCTTTTGAAATTTCTTCCTCTGAAGGGTAACATGATACTTCAATTGGTAGAAGTCTTAAGATGAACCTAAGCAACACAAGATATATTAACGAAAACCCGATAAAGCCATAGAAGTTATAAACTTCTTGGTATGATGAAGTTTTGTGAAAAGATCAAACCTTGACATATGCTTTTTCGTTGCAGCAGCAGAAGTCATTGCATGCTGTGCAATATCTTTGGGGCTTGGGTCACCATCTCTCCTTTTCATTTGGATGAATACGAGACCGTTGCAACCCGGATCTAACTTCATGAAACGTCTCTGTCAAAAATGGATACCAAGAGTCTTACGATCCACAAAGAGATAATAACATGGACTTAAAGAAATTTGTCATGAGAGCTCCTGTCATTCAACAATAGATAATAGCTTAGCTTACCTTACTCTTGTCTCCAAGTTCTTTTAGTTCAGCTTCAATCAACTTATCAATAGACTTCTCTGCATTTTCGTTTACTTTTGCTAAAGGATTTGCCTCTCCCGTACATGTCTTCTTTCTTGGAGGTTCATCTCCACCGTTCTTCTGATTACCTTTATCTTCTTCCTCTTTTTCAGTCTCATTTTCTGCCAATGGTTTGACTTCACATGACCCTTCACTTGCTAATTCTTTCTCATTCACTTGATCATTACCGCCTTCAGTAGCTATTTCTTTCTCATTCACTTGATCATCACCACCTTCACTCACTACTGCCTTATCCCCATCCCCTTTGTTTTCCTCTTCCTCGCCATTATTACTCTCATCTTCCTCCTCATCCTCATCCTCGCTATACGAAAATGTAACTTTTTTGTTTATTGGGTTATCAAACAAACCAGGATTAACTTTTGAGTCAGTCCCCTGTATTAGCTCCTCGAAAAACTATAAGAAAACAAAGAGATTACATTTAAGAAACACTCCAAAGATTATATGAGCTACTCAAACTTGACAAACATTACAAAGCTCTTGAGAAATCTAACGTTGGCACTGTGCCTAGTGATGCCTAGTGAGATCGAGAAAGCAGACCAAAATTACCACTTTGTTCAGATTTGATGAATCTTTCTTTTGCAATAAACACAAAAACTTTCAAACCCAAAAAGCTTAACAGAGAAAGTATATTACTAGGAAACCTAAAAACGCAATTCGAACACGAATCAAATGACTAGTTCAGCTGTTGAAGATAATCCGAAACAAAATTTATGGAAGAAGCAGTGACACTAAGCAACATATGGACAACTAGTAGGGAGATGAAATCAATTTCAAAAAAAAAAAAGAGAGAAACTTTACGGAATCAATGACGTTAATAGCTTCCTGAGCAGCTTGGTATTCGCGTCCACCATCGCAAGAGATGAAGAAACCTTGAACGCCTGGCTTCAAAGGGTAAGATCCCTTCTTCTTCACTGGTCTCTGCTACAACAATTTAGACGAAGAAAATTAAACACAGAGAATAATTATCAGCTGATCCAAAGATAAACGTAGTGTGTGAAGATTACGTTTTGAGGGCGATAATGCTGTTTTCTCTTCTTGCTCTGGTCACCGGAAGCCATCGTCGGAGAGAGAGAGAGAGAACGAGAGGTTTTGGCGGAGTTGAGCTAAAGTAAACACAGTGACAATTAGTAGGTCATGCCGTAATGGGCCTATTGGGCTTGGTCTTGACCCATTTAGCCAAAAACTCTCGTTAACTTTTAGGCTTGGTGTGCATGTTTTTTTTTTTTTTTTTTTGGGTAAACAACATGTTTTCAAGTTAATAATACGTATACAGTAACACTAAAGAAAGAGTGAAATCCAATGATGCTGATTTATTATTAACTTTACATGATGACATCGAAACCTTTAAGAGTTAAGAGATCATTGTAGCGATGCGTTGCTGACCAAAGAAACAAAACTCACAAGTCACATCATTGAACGACGCTTTCTTATTAATTAGGACTATGAAAAATGAGATCTCTAAAAATCTAAAATATTTGACAATACGTTTAACTACTATTATTTCCAACACATTGGACCGACCCTTACATTTTTTTTCTGACTCCAATATTTATAGATACTACAAAAGCATTGAAAAAGCTTCTAAACACACAACATTTTTGTTTTTTTGACGAAACAAAGATATATCCACAGTCTTATGGATTAATATGCCCGGTGCGCCTTAGAGTAACCCTCTTTCGCATAGAGAAGCTTTCATCGCTTTCAGTGATTCTTCCATATCATCACAAATCCTGTGAGGGTCCGGTATGACGGTAGGATCATACGCCAACGAAATTATCATTTTATCCGCATAACTCATTAAATGTATCAACATTGCCTATAAACACACAAAAACACTAAATTTTTCACACCAGGAAAAAAAAGCTTATCATTTTTTAATTACGCATAAAAAGAATTAAGTACGTACATGTGAGTGTCCGTAAGAACTTGGAGCGATGTAAGAGACAGGATGGCCACGGAAACTGATTTCTTCCATGGGGCCAATCACGTTTGAAACACATGTCGTTGTGTTCCTCACCGGTCGATCAAATAATTCTGCTGCTGCCTATAATGACAAGATAGTGTGTTAGTATATACATATTGTCCAAATTTTGCAAACAAATCTTAAAATTTATTTACCTTGGCGCCAAACACTTTTAGGACGATTTTGATGATAAAATACACTAGAGCCGCGTGATAAGAGTGCTTCTTTCGAGCCATCATGGATTTGGACATTTTTAGATAAACCAATGGATCGGTTTGTAAACCGATGGTGAACGGCAAAAAAATAAAGCTGAAGTAGTTTCCCCATCTGCATTTTGAATCCTTGACCATCATATCTGCCAAAGGCTTTATACCAAAATAAAAATTAAATATTTTTTTGTCGACAATTACTAAAGAGTTTAGATTTAAATTTGAGGTGTATGTCTCTAACCTTGAACCCGATGTCTGACCTTAGATTTACTGTACAAGCAACACGAAATCGTATTCCATCAGGAAGATTGTTCTGATACGATGTCAATGCTCCATGCTCCTCCTTCTTCTTGTCTTGTTTGTCAAGAAACAAAATGTAATGTGAAAACATTAGATATAGATCTAACATGCAAAATAAATTCATTGTATTAGAATTAACTGATGAGGGTCAGGATATTATCTAGTATAGGTTGACTTTTATTAGCTTTGATATATAATAGTACATGATAGATATTGAATTTAATGTTTACCATATTGTCGGTTCAAATAGTGAGAAAGAGAGGCTTGTGTAATTCCAAGTAGAACATCGTTGATAGTCTAGAAGCAAACACAAGAGAAAGCAAAGATCCATATTTAAAAAAAAAAAAAAAAAAAACCTGAAGTTAGCTAGTTATGGACATAAATGATAGCGTACCATGTTCATAGCGTTCTTGATTAGTTTAATGTCATCTAAAGAGATAATTCGGTGATAAAATCTCTTTGGATTGTTTCTGACATCCGCCCCACCTTTTAGTGGCGTTTTTGTATCCTTCAAAAACAACACAGTCGCCAAAAGCAACAACATATCTATAGTTGTATTCCAAAGCAGTCTCATTGTAGAACCCATGGTGAATATAGATCTCAAGAACCAGCCTTTGGTTTTAAGGCTGTGCGACATCGTGGCTCGCCGTTTCATGGGAGGAATAGCATTTGAAAACATGTCTGGGTCTGATGTTTTATGGGTACATGCAAGCATGAGGGAAATCAAGGACATTCCATCTCCCAACGAATGGTGAGATCTTATAAAACTAACTGCTTCAGCATCTGAGGTTTTGACGTTAAGGATGTGAATGTCCCACAAGGGTCTTGATCTATCCAGAGGAATCATCGTGAGACGTGACATATAATCATCGATGAAGCTTTGTCCACCTTCACCTATCTCTTCTGGGTCTATGTATGGTACAATTACATGATCTTCTACATTAACTTCGGTCTCGATCCATTTTGCACCATTATCAGACTGTGAAGTCAAGACAAATGGAAACCAAACACTACGTCAAATAACAAATAGGACATAATTAAGTATAGTTCTCAAGTCTATAAAAACACGGTCATGTCAAACTATTTAGAGATTCCGTACAAATTTTATTAAACATATATAATAAAAACTAAATGGGCTGAAATTTATTTGATTAATTTTCAAAATCTTATTCTTTAGAAAGTAAAATTTAAATCGGGTATCGAAAACAACTGTGTAAGAAGTAAGAACGTGTGTGTATATATATGTATAAGGGTACCAGTATGCTGGAGAAACGAGGATGCTTGGAGACATTTTGCTTCAAGGCATCAAGAACAACGTCGGGGTTAATCTTGGTTTTGAAACCCATGATGGTCACGGCACATAAGTCTATGCCCGGCGATTGGAATACACGCGCCATCGGGCTAAGCGGCTCCTCCTCCCCATTAGTCATGATTCTCCCTTTCCCCTTTTTAGATGTCTTTTCTTCTCTCAGGTTCCAATGTTATTTATAACGTACGTTAAGTTTGTAAGTAGTTCAACGACAACAAAAGAATACAAGTGGACATGGAAAAGTATTAGTATTTTTTGTCACAACAACAAAATTACATTTAATGTGATGTTGATATTTACGACCAGCTTCTATTAACAATGACAGAAAAAAAAAATGTGTGGCGTCGGAAAGTAAAATACTATTGTCGCTCACTATGCAATTATATTTAGGCTTTGAATGGTTAGTCCATATGATGTAGACTAGACACTGCATACCAATATTTTAGTATGCAAAACATCATATTGTAGTCTGGAGTAGACAATTGTATGTTGGTATGGAGTTTATGATGGTATGGAGCTTTTGGGGAGTGGACTGAAAAAATGCGGACTAACAGTGAATTTATGATGGTATGGAGTTGTATGCTCAAGTGCATACCAGTATGGAGATTTTTAGTATGCAATAGTGAATGGTAAATTAAGTGCGTACTAGTCCGGTTTTAATCTGGTCTGCAGCATACTAGACAACCATTCAAAGCCTTAGTTGTTTCAAACATTGGTTTGGAGTTTATAGGAGTAGGGCTTGAGTGGTTGTGTAGGTTCACATTTGTCCACATGTTTTAATGTGGTCGAAGTTGAAGATAAATATTTATATTTACAACACCAATCATTAATCAAATTATGGATTGGAGTTGTTGAGAAGTTATATTTTTTTCCCTATTTTCATTATGCATTGATTATATGTTATCTAGTTTAGTTTTTTCTTTTCTTTTTCACCGAGACAATGTAATATATGGATTTGAATCTAGATATTGTATAACGACGATACTAGCACAAACTACTGAACTACAAATCTTCGTCTGTTGTATGGTTAAGTTTTAATGGATACAATTCACACAAACTTTTTATCCAATCCCCAAATGTTCATACATTTTTAAAAAGCTTAGCTTCCACATTACGCGTGCATTTTTAAATGAACATCATTTGTCGTTAATCACAACGCTGTAGGAATATTAAGAAATCAAAACCACTTTTGTCTCGTCTGCATATGAGAAAACAAAACAAAATAGAATCAAATCACATCTTCACACATATATATACACACAATACCATCTCTATCAAGAATAGGTGAGAAAAAGTAACTACCATTTATATACTGAAAGAATCTTATCACCTAAAAATGAGGCGTTTGTCTATAATAAAACACAAAGCGTTTTGCAAAGAAAAAACAAAGAGAGGGGATTGACCCAACCACTCAAAATGGTAGATTAACGATCCAGCTAGGTAATCTATAAAGTCTAGATTACTTTTATATCCTCCTAAATGGCTAAAACCCAAAACTTCCAGCAAACCCCACGAAGCGGACGTTTGGTTGATCTGCCAACCAATTAAGTTTAAAATCATTTATGTGTTTGGTTAGAAAAATTGAAATTCCACTAAAGAAAGTCATATCTCTCTTATGTCAGACTTCTAATTTGATTTTTTCTTTTCGAGTTTGGTTTGAAATTATGGTTTCATTTATCTCCGTATTTATTTTCTAACTTGGAATATTTTTATACTAGTTATTTTTGGTCAAGAATTGAAAAAAGCTTTTACTAATAATATGAACACAAAGTGAGGCCTAAATTTGTTCTATGCATTAGACAAAATTGAACTCAAGCAATAACATATTAACAACATTAGCACAAACTTAATGAGATTTTCTTCAATAACTAGGATCGACCTGATATTATTCAACTCCAATATTTGTATATAGTACAAAAGCATTTAAAGCTTCTAAAAACATAACATTTTAGAATTTAGACCAAACAAAATATATCTTGATCAGTCTCCGGATTATAAAGGGCCTTATAGTAACCCTCTTTCACAAAGAACAGTTTTCATTGCTTTCAGTGATTCTTCCATATCATCACAAATCTTGTGAGGATCTGGTATGACAGTAGGATCAACCGCCATCGAGATTATCATCTTCTCCGCATAACTTATGAAATGCACCAGCAATGCCTATAAAACACAAAAACAGATGTGTGGGAAGATCTTTTTTCTTAGAAAAAGCTTATTATTCATTAAATTAAGCAACAAAAATATTATGTACATGTGAGTGTCCGTAAGAGCTTGGAGCGATGTAAGCCATAGGATGGCCACGAAAACTGATTTCTTCCATGGGGCCAATGACGTTTGAAACGCATGTCGTTGTGTTCCTCACCGGTCGATCAAATAATTCTGCTGCTGCCTACAATAACAAGAGAGTGTGTTATATATATATAGTCCAAAATTTTGCAAACAAATCTCAATTTTCTTTTACCTTGGCGCCAAACACTTTTAGAACGATTTTGATGATAAAATATACAATAGCCGCGTGATAAGAGTGCTTCTTTCGAGCCATCATGGATTTTGACATGTTTAGATAAACCAATGGATCGGTTTGTAACCCGATGGTGAACGGCAAAAAAATAAAGCTGAAGTAGTTTCCCCATTTGCATTTTGAATCCTTAACCATCATATCTGCCAAAGGCTTTATACAAAGAAGTATGTATATACATATTGTTTGTTGACGGTAAAGAGTTTAGATTGAAATTTGAGGTTTATGTCTCTAACCTTGAAGCCGATGTCTGACCTTAGATTTACTGTACAAGCTACACGAAATCGTATACCATCAGGAAGATTGTTCTGACACGATGTCAATGATCCTCCATCCTCCTCCTTCTTCTTGTCTTGTTTGTCAAGAAACAAGATAATTAGTTGAAAACATTATATATAGATCGAACATGCATATTCTTAGGGTTAGGATATTAACCAAGTCAATAGTTAAAATCTTAATTAATACATCATATGTATAAATATTGAATTTGATCTTTACCATATTTTCGGTTCAAATACTGAGAAAGAGAGGCTTGTGTGATTCCAAATATAACATCGTTGATAGTCTAACGCAAGAAAAAGAAAATATCCATTAAAAGGAAAAGCGAAACTCTCAAGTTAGTCTTGAAGATAAATCATAACGTACCATGTTCATAGCGTTCTTTATAAGCTTAATATCATCCAAAGATACAATTCGGTGATAAAATCTCTTCGGATTGCTCTTGACATTCACGCCGCCTTTTAGAGGTGTTTTTGTATCCTTCAAAAACAGTATAGTCGCAAAAAGCAGCAACACATCTACAATTGTATTCCAAAGCAATGTCATTGTAGAACCAATGGTGAATATCGACCTTAAGAACCAGCCTTTCTTTCTAAGGCTATGCAACACCGCGCCTTGCCGTTTCATGGGTGGAATAGCAATAGAAGACGTGCTCGGATCTGATGTTTTTTGAGTACATGCGAGTAATAGGGAACATAAGGACGACATTCCATCTCCCAATGAATGGTGAGATCTTATAAAGCTGACTGCTTCAGCATCTGAAGTTTTGACGTTAAGGATGTGAATGTCCCACAAGGGTCTTGATCTATCAAGAGGAGTCATCGTGAGACGTGACATATAATCATCAATGAAGCTTTGTCCACCTTCACCTATCTCTTCTGGGTCTATGTATGGTACAATTACATGATCTTCTACATTAACTTCTGTCTCGATCCATTTTGCACCATTATCCGACTGTAAAGTTAAGACAAATGGAAACCAAACACTATGTCAAGTCACAATTAGGATATAAGTACAGTTCTTATATCTATAAAAACATGACCATCTCAAACTAGCTAGAGATTCCATACAAATATTTATCAAACATATAAAAAGGTGACATTAATATGATTAATATTGAAAATTTTATTCTATAGGAAGTAAATTTTAAATCGGGTATTGAAAACAACTATGATATATGAACGTGTGTGTATAAATGTATAAGGGTACCAGTATGCTGGAGAAACGAGGATGCTTGGAGACATTTTGCTTCAAGGCATCAAGAACAACGTCCGGATTAATCTTGGTTTTGAAACCCATGATGGTGACGGCACATAAGTCTATGCCCGGCGATTGGAATACACGCGCCATCGGGCTAAGCGGCTCCTCCTCCCCATTAGTCATTCTCCCTTTCCCCCTTGTAGATGTCCTTTCTTCTCTCATGTTCCAATGTTACTTATAATTAAGTTCGTAAGTGGTTCAAGGACAACAAAAGAATACAAGTGGCCATGGAAAATATAATTTGTCGGGAAATTTTTTTGTTACAAATTAAGTGATGTTATTAAAATTTTATTGTTTTTGGTATTAAAATTTTACAAAAGAAAACAATATGGAATCAACTCACATTTCACATATATTTTTATCATCCAATCTCTATCAATAATATGTGAGAGAAAACAACTACCATTTTATAAATGAGTACCATTTGATGTTATCTATATATTGTAAGAATCTTATCACCTAAAAGGCTAAAAGAGAGGCGTTTCTCTAATAAAACACAAAACGTTTCAAAAGAAGAAAACTAATACTAATAAAAGAGGGATTGACCCAACCACTCAAAATGGTTGATTAACGATCCAGCTAGGTAATCTTGAAAGTCTAGATTACTTTTATCTTCTCCTAAAAGGCTAAACCCCAAAACTTCCAGCAAACCCACGAAGCGGTCGTTCGGTTTATCTGCCAACCAGTTAAGGTTTTAGAATGAGATATGTTAAAATCTAAATTTTCTTCAATAATTAGAACCGGCCTGATATTATTCTGACTCCAGTATTTTTATGTATTACAAAAGCATTTAAAGCTTCTAAAAACATAACATTTTAGACCAAACAAAAGATATCTGCAGTCTCCGGATTGTAATGGGCCTTAGAGTAACCCTCTTTCCCAGAGAACACTTTTCATCGCTTTCAGTGATTCTTCCATATCATCACAAATCTTTTTCAATCAACTCTTAAAAATCTTTTTCAATCAACTGTTAAAATGAATTATCATAAGTGATTCTTCTATACCTTCACTCTGTATATAATATGATTTTTACAAACATTCAAACATCATATATTTTTCATAAAGCAAAATCAAATTTAAATGACTTTTTCCAAAAATCAATGAATTGAGACAATCTACAATCAAAAGGGTTAAAAACAAGAGAGACCACACATCGTCTTTTTTCACGACCCCAAGAAACATAAACAGAAAAAAAAAAAAAAAACTTTATATGTATGTCTCCTTCAATCATCCACTCTACGTTCCCTGTGACCTGTACAATGTTTCTTCACATGGAGAACAACGTAGAAGTCTATACCTCACGAACAAAACGAGTATACAATAGAGAGACTCCTTTTTCCCCATTACTTGCGTAAATTTCCGGCATCTCAAGTCTTTCAAGTTTATCGTGTGATGTGTATCTTCTTGCACGAATCTGACCATCTGATAATACTATCCGTGCCTTACCGGCCTGAGTATTTGCAGGAGTACTCAACTTAGCTGCTGAGGAATTTGGTAAACGATACCTTCGAGATGATTACAGTTACAACGGGTATCTGTTTGATCGGTTTGGATCAAACCACCTCGGAGCTGATGGGTCTTTACGTGAACTCCAGCCTTCCCTCCAGTTTCTTCTACTGCTGTGGAATGGATAATTATCAGTGTCTGCTCCAGATGTGCTGCTTCCGTCACGTCTCTTTTGCGAATTATGCATCTCTTCTTCAAGATCATACTGAGAACGCTGCAAAAGCACCATAACATAAAAACTAAATATAATATAGGAAACTCTAGGGGTGCACAAATCCTTGAGAAGAAAAACAAATGTCATATTCATTGAAAACTTTTATCACCTTTCTTGGTCCATAGAAAAATATTTTCTCCTAGAGAAAGTAAAAACAGAGCTGAAGATGTTATCAGTTCAGATAATTTACCTTTGCAGGGTCTGAGAGCACAGCATACGCTTCCCCAATCATTTTAAATAATTTATCGGTATCTTTGCGCACTTCTTCTCCTATCTCCTTCCATAACCTCTCATCTTTAGTCTCGTTTCTTGTCAAAGACTGACCAGCCTTCAAATAGTGAAAACAAGATAAAAACAATTTTATGAACTTATTATCGTCTGCAGCTCTTTGCTTTCTGCATTTAAATTGATTCTAGCTGAATCCAGAAGCATGCAAAGTTGACAATTTCTATTAAATACCTTGTCGGGATGATGTTTGAGTGCGGCCTTCCTATACGCCTTTCTGATATCTGAAGCCGAGCATGATGGTACAACACCCCTGCCACAAAGTAAGTCCCATTCTGATTAGCAAGCTTTGAGACAATAATCACATCCATGCCACAAGGTTCTTCCTCATAGTCACCCAAATTTCCATGAAAAATCCATTCACCCGCAAAAAGCAGAATGACAAAGGAACAACAGATAAGTGCAGTCTAAACCTAGGTCTTTTCTAAAGGAAATGAGAATTTGGCATGCTTGTTGTGGAAAAAATGCAATGTTTCAATTAATATAAGAACTAGAAAACATAACGCAGCCATTAGTAGGATAAATATAACTTAGCAGGATAGTCTACTTACAAGACGAGGTACATATCCAATGAATTTTCTTTCCTTGATTTCTCTTCCAGTTCAGAAAGTCGTATACGAGCTTGCCTTATGTCATTGGCCATACTAGTAGATCTGTCAAGAATTCCAGAGGTCTTCTCTTCCATTTGCTTGGTTAGAATATTAACATATCTCTCCATATCACTTGCTGCCTGTCCATAATCCCTAATCATCTCGAACAACGTGGCCCGTCTAGAAATAGCCTGACAATAAAGAAAAGGTTAAACAAAATTAAGTGACACAATAGAGTACTTTTTCAGCCAATCAGACAGAAAAGTAGCCTTGAATCATACGAGAATTGCTGCCGAATCTTTAATGTTGTAGCTTATGCATTTGAAACGTAAACAGAAACACTGAAATACAGCTGGACTGAAACCAATTTACTTTTAAGAGAAATTATTACCCAACGTTCAAAATCCAGTTTTATATTAAAACGTTGAAACTTGAAACCTTTCAACTACATTCCGTGGAAACCAGAAAACAAAAGAAACCAAATAATGATATATGTTAGTATTGAAACCTTTGAGTAATTTTGGTCAAGAGCAATAGCAAGGCTGCAGTCTGCAATAGCGTCAGAAAATTGACCAAGAGCCTTATATGCAGCAGCACGATTACAGAAACACACAGCTGTAAAAGGACGTGATTCCACATTGCAAGCCAGGGCTGCTGTGTAATGTTCAACTGCTTCAGTGTGTCGTCCAGACTGAAAGGCTTCATTCCCTGCCGACTGTGATTTGGTAGGAACATCAAAACGGCACGAAAAATGAGTAAACAGCACAACTAATGTGTACTCCGTTTTTTTTTTTTAATCTATTTTATAATTCCTTTAGTAGTACAGGTAATTCACAGGCAGTAAGATTCTGAAAACGAAGTGTAGGTTCAGAGCAATAGACAGTCGCAGAAGAAGGCAATACCTTAAGGCGCAACAACTCACGTATAGTAGCAGCCAACGGAATGGAGGATTCAAGATTTTTGTTTCCTTCTCTGTATCGAGTAAGTAACAGACAAACGAGACCTGTCAGATTTCGGCTCATCTGAGAAAAAGAAACGTAGAAGTTGCAATCTAAATCACCTTTTTGTAGCAGATAGTATTTGTTCTTGCTTCTCTAGAGAAGCAATCGCCTCCTCAAGCTTTCCCATATAGAAATTTGATTTAAGCATGAGATGACACTGCCAAATTCTAAAGTTTATGTCCTTGGGAGTGTCATGAGAATCTGGAGGAGAATTCTTTCCAGCCAAATCAACTGTCTGCTCACAAAGCTTTATTGCTGCTTCATACTTCTCAAGCTGTCATCAAATAAATAAAATAAACAGGTTTCTTGATCTGTTCCAGTAAGAAGTTTTTGATTTCCTACTCACAGTTATCAGAAGGTTTAAAATTAACACTTTCATACCATCAAGAGCGCCTCTCCCTTCATGGTGAGTAACTTTTCAGAGTATGAACTTATCAAAAGAGATTCTTCCAATATTTCCAAAGCTCTTTCAACATCAGTTGATGTTCTAAGTTGCAAACGACGGCCAGCTTCATGCATGCATTCGGAAACTCTCTGCAAGACACAGACACTATTGATTTGTCAAAAAGAAGAACGTGTGATCGTCAATCTTCAGAATATGTAGAAAATATTAACTCATATGAATAATAGTAAAGAGAGACTCTGGAAATATATCAAATTCTGTACATAGCGACTGAAAAGATGGTCAAACTCTATCAAATAGAAAGCAGTAACTAAAACAGCATAGCATTAAGTAATTTTATCGCCACACATCTCAACGGAAAACATCAGCCATACAATTAGTACGGCTCAGTCTAAATCCTAAATCAACTAATAATAATACAAGATCCACTTCACAGAATAAGGCCATGGGAAAAATAACTGTGCAACATGTGTCCTGTTCTCATGTGCTACAATATCCATAATCTATAAGAGTTTACAAAGAACACTGTGTCCCTTTAAAAGAAGAGAGAGAACTCTACCTGTGCCTTTTGTAGACCTTCAGAAGCCTCTACAATAATTTTACGGTCCACACAAATTTCACTTCCTGATTGCAAGCAGTTTTTGAAATACCTGGATGCATCTTCAATCTCCCCAAGTGAAAGGTAACAACTAGCAAGACAAAAAGCCAAAATCAGCCAATAAGACATCATAAAATGGTAAGCTATTATTACTTATTGCTAGCTGAGGAAGAGCAGGAATTAGCATGGTATCGAGGACAACTCCAGCTTAGAGCATAAATGAGAAAAGATCACATACATTCATTTCCAGTTCAAGCTCTCGTATCAAGACTAAAAGTCACTAATAAGACTTTTTATCACGGCTCATTAGAAACTATAAGAAGTATTAAGGACGGTCGATATTTACTTTCCAGCTCTGACTTGAACTTTAAGGAAGTTGGGGTCTATTGAAGAAGCCATCGTACAATCTGCTATTGCTTCTCTCATTCTTCCAAGGGCCATGCGTGTTGCAGCACGGTTGCTGTAGCAAAGCATCAATGCCCTGAGACAGTTTCTAGAAGTTTCGATTCTAGGCACTGAATCAATCCCTTGAGTGTAAGATTCCTCAGCTCTGGAAAGATCCCCAATTTTATAAGCATTGTTTCCTCTGGAGAAAAGGCATTAAAGAAAAGGTAAATTAAATATTAGGACAGAAATTAATGAAGCAACAATAACAACTAGACATTCAGAACACTACAGGAACAATAAGTAGAAAATTTAAACGGTATGGAAATAGCCGACTTGTAAACAACCTTAATCGCCACTTTTCACATGCTTCTTGCGCTACATTAGACACATCTTTTTCGATTCGTGCTTTGTCCATCACAGAACTATTAATAGGCTTGTGTAGACGAGTAAGCGGATCCCTTTCACTGGGTTTCCCAGTGGACAAGTGTGACTGCACACCAGTTAACGGAGAATGTTGTGAAGATTTTAATGGTATTGCATTTGGAATTAGGATATATGGATCCTGCCCAAGTTTAATCGGGTTTTTCTTCCTATTAATACGCTTTGAAGTTGATAGTTGCCCCTGCACTCCCGAAAATGATGAAGCAGAAAAGGTAAAGCTGGAGCTAGCAGCATCTGTATTAGATTGGGAATGGTCATCATTTTGTTTCCTATCAGACTTATATCGTGAAGTAACCTCACTTTCTGAAGCTGTAGCAAAAGTTTCACTACTAGTTTCCATCTCTTCCGCTGCTGATTTAAAACTTTCAGTTTCAGCTCCAGATATAGAATCTTCAGCAAGGTCTTCATGATCGGCACAGTTCCCAGTATTAAATTCTTTAGCTTGATAGTTATTAACTTCATCCCCCTCATTAATTTCCATCCGCTCGGTTGCAGCAACTAGGTCTGCATCAAACAAATCATTTGGAGCAGTAGGTGGTATATCAGCAGAAAAGTCTCCACAATCTTCTGTGACCTCATATGGAGAAATATCCATCGGTGAATACGCCTCAGGAGCCTCATTGCTTCCATTTGGAATAGCACTTTCTGCAAAAGCAAACTCACGTCCAATATTTAGCTGCACTTTCACAGGCTGCTTACCCCCTTTCCTTCTCGCTCTCGTGGCACCAACACTGTCCTTCTTCGCATTGAACCCCAATTTCTGGTCCAAACTAGAAAATGGGTTTACTTTCGAAATAGGGGTCTTGAATTCCATAAAACCTGTCCCCCGACTGTCTTGATTACTCACAAAATTAAACTCGGAAGTGTTTACTGAAGAGGACACATCATGAACATTTCTAGCATTCAGATTTTGACTTGGCTCTGTACCTACAAAACTATAGTTCATCGGACATGAACTATTAAAATCATGGACTTTCTTATCATTCACACTTCCCTGAACTGAATCTCCAGAAAGGTTCCCATCAGTAGTCATACTTCCAACACTTAACTTTCTACTCAAATCATCAGATAGTATCTTCTCCCCAACATAATCCATAGACACTTTGGATTTGACGTTATTACTATGTTTCTGATCAGTCACTCTCTCTGAAATATTCAACTTCTCCATACTTTCCTGGATCACATGTCCTGTACTCCTCGAAGAAGAATCAATAGTCAGTTTATTACTTAACAAAGTTGGAAGTTCATCTTCCACAGTTTTACTCGCTGCAAAAACTGAATTGCTTCCCTTCTTTACACCAAAACTAAAGCTAGAATTCAAATTCTGCATATCTTCAGGAAGCTTTGAAGCCTTTCCTTCACTCTCAATTTTCAACTTTTCCATCTCTTCCATAACGCTTTTCCCAATTTCTTCATCAGAGTGCAATTTCCCAACATCAGTTGATCCAAATACAAAACCATCATTGCTGCTCCGTCCAAATCCAATCTCAGCAGGAGTTGGATCACCGGCAAAAGACCCACGGAAGTGAAACGGGTTGAAACTCTGACCCGGTAAAGAATCAGAAGTACCCGAGGGCTTCAAATTCTGAGACTTTACTTGCCTTCTCACCTTGGAGAATCTGGGCTTAGAGAGACCAGAAGATGACCGCGGAAACGGCGCTGAATTGAAACTCGCGTCAGGGTTGTTGCTGCTGCTACGACCCGCACCAGAGAAGGCGGGATTCAAGTCGCCGAACTTGCTCATTGTTTTCTCTTTGATTCCAAAATTGAGGCAAAAGCGAAAATCCTCAAGGAGAGAAGTAAGAGAGGTCAGGTCGGCGACATGGGAGAAAGATAGAAAGTCGTCGAAATCGGAAATGGAAAGAGGATATTGAAGCAGATACGATAGAAAATCAACAAGGGTATTGGCAAATGTTGAATCTTTTTTCAGGAGATGGATCGATAAAGGAGAAGAAGACGAAGAAATCAAGAAACTTTCAAATTAATGGCTGGATTCAAGGAGAAAAATAGGGTCATCGTCCATTGTTGTTGTTACGGAACACAAGAAAGCAAAAAATAAAAAATAAAAATGATTGCTTTGATGTCGCCGTCCTTAGTTCAATTTTCTTCATCTTCCAAAGACTTCTTTCAAGACCTAAACCAACATTTTTTTTCTAATTCAACAAAAAGAACAATCCTTTTTAATGCAAATCTCAACTTTATTTAACTTTACTTTTTTACTCATCTTTTTGGCATTGTTATTTGGGTTTTTAGACACGGGACATCTGTTTCATAGATTTAGATTTTATTACAATGTATGGTTCCTTCCTCACATTGTAATGATAATCTTATCATATACATATTTGTTACTTGCATATGTATGTGTTCTAAAATGCATCATGGGCCGTAGGATGCCATAAAATTTCATGTTATGTGGTGGTTTAAGTGGATAAACAAATTTCTAGACAATCAATGAAGTTTTTCTCAAGTCAAATGAGGTTTAGAAATGCTTTACTTTTTTTTTCTCTAGTTAGATCTATTAAAACTTTATTCATTTCAATGCCGAAGAAAATGATGGTTAGCTACTTGATATTCATATCACATAACTATTTAATTTTGTGTTATCCTCTACTATTCTAATATTCCACAAACATTTTTTTCTGTAAGCACCAATTATATGATTAGAAATTTTCAAAAAATCACTATTATTTGTAACATAAACGTTAAGCCCATATAGTTCAAGGCCTATATGAAACTAGAACTATGAAGTTGAACACTAACTACTATACTACTAAACATGGAAGATATGGTTTAGATATATACAAAAAAATAACATTGTCTAAAGCTATGACTTATATAGATGCACAGAAGGACTCGTAAATACTTAAATATATAAGAAACGGCTTAATGTAAAGTTACAGAACCCTCTAATTCTTCTCGTTACATCAGAGACTCTTGTGGTTTGTTACCCACACAAACCGGAACAACCACATGAGCAACCGATACTAGAAGCAAAGAGATATAAGCAGAAAAAGAAAGTTCCAAAATAGATCGTCTTTTAAGTATGTCTTACGCATCCGTTTGTTAGTAGTATAGTATCACCTGAGGAAACTTGCGATCTTCATACGATATAATCATATCTCCTACGTTCTTTCTGTTCTCCATATATATATAGATATATATATAACTTAGCTATACATATACATCATCCTACTTCCTTGTGTATGCTTGTTTACTTTGTCTGCACACATACAAAACCAAGAACAAGACACGAACATCAGCTTTAAACACTATGAACTCATTCCCGGCGGCTTCAACATTGATAAGAAAGCTTACCTTTATTACATACACTTCGGTAGCCTCATCTTATCCATCAGAAAAAAAACCTGCGTCCAAAATAAGGAATTTTGTTATCCATATATAACTCGAAAGAACAATGGGTACGAGATTAGATAGTAGACTAACCCTTGGCATTTATGAGGTGAAATAGCCTACTGCATCAGATTATTGGTAGTGACTGGTGGTTCATTGTCATTTCCATTAGTAGAGGAGACTCCAACTTTTGCATTAGTTTCAGCAGAATCATCGGTTTTGTGATCATCGGTAGATGATGCAGAAGGGAACAGGTTACTGGGAAGAACAAGCTCTATAGTGCTTCCAGTATCGGGTTCAAGCAATTCAATCTTGTCAGTCTCTTCAATTGCACCGTTTGAGTAATTATTGTTAACACTCATTGGGTTGATTACAGGGTAAGGATGCAGCTCCGAGGTATCATCAACTACTGCCACAACACAAAGTAACAACATTAATGAACAGTTGATCCGCAAGAATACTAACCTTTTTACATTCAAAAATAGCATTGTTCACTTCACCAACCTTCTAAAGCATCTGCAACTGTAAGTTCAGATTGAAAATCAGGGCTTTGGTTGCTGGCAGACGAAAAATAACCAGGAGACCCCACAGAAAAGCTACGGTGATGATTCTGCGTTATACTATTCTTGAACTCAGGAAGCTGCAAATTAATGAAACGTCTTCTTTCAAGTTCAATAGCCCTCAGGAGATCAGCCTGCTCCATTTTCCTTCGCATCATCTCACGTCTCTCATACAACATCTTCGAACCTACTACATATAAACGAAATAAGTTACTTAACAAAATATGGAGAAAGTAACACCAAAAAAATCTTAACTGGTCTTCCAAAATAAATGAAAAAGGATACTAACCAAGGTGGAAATCAGACTGTTCTCTAGGATCAATCCCAGATGGACTGGAGCACGGAGAGTAATTTCTCCGCTCAATCTGCTGTTGCAGCAGTTGCTGTTGCTTCCTATTATCATTTCATTTACAATGACACATTGAAACCCAAAGAAGAAAAACTAGAAAGGAATTTGATGAGAAGAAAAAAACAAAAAACACCATACTTGTCCAAGACTTTGCCTTTTTCTTTGTAAGGTTTGACAAGCACCCGTGAGTCGCAAATGAAATGGGGATTCCCTCTAGCTAGTACAACTTTCACTGTCTCAGGATGAGCAAATGAAACAAAGCCAAACATACGCTTCTGCTGGTATGGGATCCGCACATCTTGCACTATTCCAAAAAGGCTTCATAGACAAAACAATCAATAATGTTAGTTTCTCAAAACGCCACATCCATGAATTTTCAGACATCAATTAACCAAAAAAAACCTGATTAATCAATACTACTTATTTGCTTATTCTTCCATATAAGTCTACAAGAACCAGCACTTGTTTGACAGAGATGGTTCATGGTTGTCCAGTAATACCTGAAATATGTAGCAACATCCTCATCCTTAAACGTGCTGTCAGCTGGGAATGTCAAGTAAATCTGTCTAGATGCGGAGTTTGACTGATCACCTAAATGCATTGCCATTAGTTCCATCCTCTCAAGCCGTCCTGGGCTGCTGCTCCAAAATCTTTCATCACCAAAAGGCAGTCCACCATCTCTGCATCGACAGAAAGCATTAATAACTGAAGAAATAACAAGATAACAACCATAAAACCCGTCCAAGATACAAAGTCTCATCCACGAAACTAAAGCTGAAAAATTGCTGATAAAACAACCAAGAAAGCGCCATGCAACACAAGGAAGACAAAGCAAAACGAATCAGACAATTAACAGAAATGCCAAGGACAATACATAAAAATATGTAGGTTCATTTCTGCAAGCTATATCAGGACCAATTCAGGCTATAGTAAAACATACTATCTGGGATTCGTTCTATATTACCTTTGAGCATGCTGCTGCAAGAGAAAGTCCATTCTTTTCTCGTACGGCAACTGGGGAGCCCTACCCAGGATTTGAGAAGCCAACCTCTGCTGCTGATAAGCCAATTTCAACCTCATCATCTCCTCGTGCTGCCTAACAAAGTTCTCCATTTTCCTAGGCGAGTCAGCGACAATGCCATTACCATCCATATTATCCGGATACCCACCATGGATAAACTTGCAACTTTCTCCATTCTTGCACAAACCTCGACTAAAATACACACATGGTTTGCATCCAGAACCAAATCCATCATCTCCGGACCCAAAAGACGCATCTGCCGAGAAACTCCTCCTGTGCAGATGGGTTTCGCCATCGTCAACAGAGTAGTCCAAAGGAATCCTGGGATCCACAAGATCCTCGGTTTTAGAACAGGAATCGTCGAGAAACGAAAGGTAATCATTAAGCTGCTGATCATCCAGTAAATCAGCATTACCACCAGCGTCAGCACTACCAGAATCTGTAGCAGAAACTCCATTGCTTTGGTGAGAGCTAAAGGGTTTCGAGATCGGAGTGTGTTTAGGGGAAATGTGGGGGTTATTCCCATTAATAGGGTTCATAGAGTTGTTGAGTGACCAAGGAGAGGTAGAAGAAGGAGAAGATGGAGAGTTTCTACGGAAATCCATAAACCCATTAGAGTGAGAGCTTCCTCTACCGTTAATAGGTGGTCGAGAGATAGGGTTCAACGGAGAAGGAGACGTCGGAGTAGAAGACGGCGAGTTGTTGGAGAAAATCCCCAAGTGACTCTTCACTTTCGAAATAATCGACTGCAAAATCGATTCAGGTCCACGAGCCAGATGCATCAAGTCTCTATCACCAAAATCCTGTAAAAGCAAATACCCAATAATCTTCGGAGCATAATCTGGCTCCAAGCTTCGGATTTTCGTCAAAAGCAAAGCTGTCGCGTCACCGGATTCCATGGTTAAAGGTTACACCTTTCTTCTTCCTCAGTTGATAAAAACACAAACTTTGATTTAGGGTTTCAAAAGATTAGAGATTTAGAATAGAAAAATCTTCAAAGTAGATAAGAGAAGAGGGAAGAAGATCCTCTCCCTCCTCTTCGCTCTCTTCTGTTTTGATTTTTTTTTTTTTTTTTTTGAATCTCACAGTCTCTCTCTCACTTACTCACTCCTATCTTTATCGCTCCAGTTGGTGCTCTCTCCTTACTGGTAAAGACCACTTGGGGAAATGTTCTTCTTTTATTATTTTTATTCAACTTTCTAGGAAACTGTAATTCCCCATAATTTTTTATTTTTATTATTTTGATGCTCTTGCTTAATTTATACAGACTCTGTTTAATAATATATGGATTGTTTTTCTTATATGAACAAGATTATTAGGTTTGACGAGTAATAATGGATATCTTTTAAAGATTCAATTCTAGGTTGGATTTTTATTTTGACGTCTTCTAGATCAAAATCATCAAATCAATTAAAGTGGGATTAACAAATAATTTGCTGTCGATATTATTAAACACCTCAGCATACACTGAATATTCAATTCTCATTTTGTCCTATATGGGAAGCCACATATTTTATCAGTAAAAAAAAGGAATTTACATTTATTAAGATTGCATAAGATTTTTTTGGTACTTGTATTCCTTGTTTCGTAATTTAATCTAGTAATTTAATCGGTTATAATGGAAAATTGTGATGCCTTTTTCAATGATGGAGAATATATTTGTTTTTAAGGAAAAAAGGGTAAAAATTTTAAGAAATAAAATATTTTTTAGATTTTATGATAAAAAATCTACAGGTACTGTTAAATCAGTGTCAGAGAGATAGAGAGAGCGCGTGTGGATGCCAACTTTTTAGCCTTTTTACAGGCGGTGTGTTTCACGCTCGCGCGTGAGATTAAATCTCTTTTTTTTCTCTGTTTTAAGGAATCTTACGAGCACCGATTTTTTCACTGCTCCGTTAACGTTAAATTTAATTTTTTGTATGCATATGATTAATCGATAGTATGAAATAATTGAACGGTCGTGATTATCGGAACAAGAAAATAATTTTGGGTGCGTTTTGTCTCCGATGATCATGTGTGTGTGTCGTTTTGGGATCAACCGGTTTATTTCTGTTATAGGTTTTTTCCCGCGGGACCTTTTTAACGAAAAATTTGGCAATAAGTCAATAACAATGACAACCTATGTGTCGGAGAATTTTCAACCTCGTTGTAATGTTGTTTTTGAGGATCGAAATAGCCTTCTTGTATCCTTAAATACAAAATGAAATTGAATGTGTTAAAAAGAAAAGATGCTCAGGTTTATGTTATGTGGACTTTAGCCCATTTATGGGGATTGGTACAAACACAAATAATCAAAGCATGGGATACAAGTGACCGATCCAGTTTGTTATGGTTCACCACATTGATAAAGTGATTCATGTCTACTACATTTAGATTTAAAGGGAAACCAAATTTGCTTCTATTGATACAAAACTAAACTTCGATATAACTGAGAAGATATCACATCATCTATTGCACTGTAATAAATTTAAAGAGTTTAGTGTTATTTCTTAATGTTTTAGCCCAAATGTGATTAGTTCAACTAAATTGTTGATTAAAAATCGAGACTTTTTTGCACAGATTTTGAAATAAAGTCTATGGTAACCAAGTGAGCTATGGCGTTGGGTTAGAATTTACTATTATTATTTAATTATAGACCAAACGAATTATGCATATTTTGTTGGACTAGAATGTAATGGCAGTAAAAGCATTTACAATATCAGAGATCAGTTCCTAACAGTTCAACTAGGTTTTTTTTTTTGAGAAAATATGGCAATAAAATCATCATCATATCATATATAAGAACCACACGATTAAAGGAGATAATATACAATAGTATATACATGTGTATTATAAAAATAAGTTAGACATATTCACCCACATGGATCCATGAAGAACATATTCACTCGCATATACGACTTCATGGATGAATCAACTATTCACCATTAAAAAACAGAGTCACAAAATATGAGACAAAAGAGTCCTTCAAAAGTTCAACCTTTATGCACATGACCATGATGAACTAGCTTTTTTACGTTTTATATTTACCATTTTTTCTAACTATTTTTCAGATATCTTTTATGACGACTTTTGTTTTTTTGTTCACGAAATGAAATTTGTAATGAAGTAACAAATGATCAATGATTGTTTAGATATATGAAGTATTTTAGCAATGATTGTTTTAAATGTGCAAGCTTTTATCTCGATGGTTCAAAAATAGCACGAAAGTTGAAATTAGTGTAAAAAATGACACAAATCTATTAATTTGTTCAAAAAAAAAAATCTATAAATTAATAAGATAATAATTTTTTTTGAAAATCTTATGTGAACAACATATGGTCTCATCAATATCATAAATTAATAATTGTTTAAACTTCTTAAAATATATACATTCTATATATTTAGGTACTTGGGCTGCACGCTCGCAGCTAGACTAGATTCTGGTTAATGTTGTGGTGACCACAAAATTATGGCTGGAACTACTACCAGTTTTGTCTTTCATTACAGAGGGAGGTTCACGGATATCAATCAAAGACACCGGTTATGTTGTATCTGCATTTACAATCGGCTGAGAGAACTTCAAGTTGGTGTCCCAACTCTTACTGTTGGAACCATCTTTACAACACTGCCATGGCTGCAGAGTGGGATTTTCTGCACCGATTTTGAATCAACTCATGATTGGCTTTTCTTTGCAACTCCACCGACTAATTACAGGACGATTAGAGATATTGGTTTAAAGTGGCAAGCAAACCCCAAGAAAGAAATACAATTTGCAGATCATCAGCGGATTGTTCTGACTCATCTCTATCTCAGAGCTATCTCCGGTCATGCTGTTGATTATGAATTGATGATGAGGAGCAAAAAATGGGTTCTCAACCTCTATGAGTGTGGAGAATTCTCTCTTTACTGCCTGTCATTTTCATGTTCCACCAAAGTCAGGCCCGGCGCATGACACAATCAAGTGAAGCCATGACTTAGGGCATCAAACTAAAAGGGGCATATCTTTTTAGAAAAAAATTTAGGTCTTTTATGTTTAAAAAAAGATTTACAAGCTTTCTTTGAAAAACAAATTTGTTGGGTTTTCCTTTCATTAAAATTTCTGGACTTTATACCTTTAAATTAATATAATATTATTTAATATATTGTTAATGAATTTTATTAGTAAAATTTTGGCTAAAAAATAAAATAAAACCTTAAACGTTTACAAAAATTTTTCATCCATTGATTCAATTCATATCTTTTTTTTTTGTGTTTGGCTGCTTGCAAGCTTGTTAAGATATGTGAATTTTGTTTTGATTTGATTTAGTTTATATTAATCTTATTTGTGATGCTAGAAATTTTTTTTTACAAAGAGCATGATTTTTTTTAGTGGCGTAGAGCATTTAGATATACCGGACCGGCCCTGACCAAAGTTGATCCGGAACAAAAGCTGTTGTTTCCAAAATCTAACCCTCCTGATTCTGATCCTAAGGATGATTCTGATCCTAAGGGTGATTCTGATTCTACTCCAAGACCACCAAAGAAGGCAAAGAAAACTGATGCGTTACCAAAAGCATCTTCCTATGTTTGTGTTGAGCAGACGGTAGATTTTGCATGTGGTTGTTGTTTATAAAAGTAGCTCCCTATTTCCTAGCCTGTGTACACATTAACATCCTTGTTTGCAGTGTCGTGGTGAGAGAAGATAAGAACTTGTTGACTGTACTATTCCCAGATGGGTGTGATGGACGAGCCTTCACCCTCAAGGTGATTTATATATTTGCTTGGCTGACTTTAGTTTGCTTTTGGTTATGTGCTATGATTTCTGGGTTATTGCTTCCTTAGAAAATGCTAATTATTTGGCTCACATAGGCTGAGACATTGGACGACTTGTATGAATGGAAGGCTGCCCTTGAGCAAGCCCTTGCACAAGCTCCCAATGCAGCACTTGTAATTGGTCAAAATGGAATATTCCGAACAGAAGCAAACAATACTATTGAAGCATCCTTCAATTCATGTTAGTTCTCATTTATTTTATTATTATCAGCTCCTCTGCTATGGTTCCTTTCATAATTCTGATGTATATCAATCACACCCTGGCATGCAGGGAGGGATCAGCGCCCGTTGAAGTCTTCGGTCATTGGAAGACCAATTTTGCAAGCTTTAGAAGAAACTGATTGAAGTCCATATTTTCTTGAGAAAGCAATGCAATTTCTTGAGACATATGGTGAGCATTGGCCTCCTAGTTTAATTAGTTTCCTCCCATTATATGTTCACCTTCTGATATCATTATTGTCTGTTGTTTGTCCTCTAGAAGATTGATTTTTACATTATCTTCAGTGCCGTATATATTTTTAAATTCCTTTTATAACTTCAGCAGACAACAACAGTAAGCTCTTGCTAGCTAATCTGTTGTCTCTCCCCAAACTTTCATCAGAATGCAACATCCAATTCATCTGACATTTTCTTTCCTTTATCTTTCTCGGTTTGTTGGCATTGTGAAAGTAACTTAACATGAGTGAATATGTGATTATTATATCAGTAAAGTTGGTTACAATCTGCTTTTCTAAAGATAGATAATACCAGGTTACAATTTTGAATCTTTCAGAGTCTACAACAATGTAGTAATTGAACCGTGCTTATATCCATTCTACACAAAACACATCTCCAGCTTTTGGATTCTGTAACAAAAAGATGCATGAGCAGCTTTCTTTATCAGAGGTTTACAATCTCCAGAAAGTCCAAATTCCTTCCAACCATGAGATGTGACAAACAACCGTGATCGGAACAGCCTCAGAAGAATGCTTCGGACCAGATGTTATTGTTTCCTGCAAAGACATCATATGCACATGCAGAAAGAGCCTAGTAAGTAAGTATGAAAGCACAAATCCAATATGCTTTAGCCAAAAAAAATAAAGAGACTAGATTTCATGTCTCTAAAGACAGATGTTACTAAATCTGGTTAAATTTGAAGACAACTTCATCAAGTATCAACAAAAGATATTGATCTCTACTGCAAGCTACATAAAAAATCTGCGGCAATTACAAGGTAAGCTAAACTAATATTCAACCCCCAAAAAAAAACTAGTTCTCTGCATTAGCATGATTATCCCTTTGTGATTAACTACAGTGGCATTTCAATTCATAAGCCAGAAACGTAAAGTGAAACTCTGAATTCTACCTTGGAGTAAGATGTTGCTACGTGAGATGTATCATGCGTGCTTGAAGAGCTTCATACTAAGCCAATGAAAGTAAACAGCAACCAGAAGAGCTGGTAGAGTCAGTGGAGCCAAGAAGCAGTAGTACCTAAAGAATGTTTTAATATGAAATATAAATCATGAGATGACATACACGTAACAGATGTCAAGATGATGGATATCAATATAACAAGAATGATACACAAACAAACATTTACCCCGGAACAAGAGTGTACCTGTCATTCTGAATAGCTTGGATAATGGGATTGTCAGAGAGTGGAAACAATTTGGAGACTATAGCTACAAACACAAATCCAATGAAGGAAATGGAACCAACGATCACTAAAAAGCCTCCCCAAAACTTCATTCTCAAGACCCCCAAAATTCTCAATGTTTCATCCAAGCAGTCTCTGTAACAGTCCAAGTAGCATCATGTAACTCCTTGTGCCGGTAACAGAGATAATATAGTGATTGAGAGGATCTGAATTCAGTAAAGGAAGAAGCTGAGTTAAAGTCGTTATCTGAGTATAGAGTAATCATCAATTCCCATGAAATCCTAAAATCTGGAAATTTAATTATAACAAAATTCATTATCATATTAAGCCAAAGTTTCTTACTTTCCAATAGACCCAGATCCTTAAGTTTAATTTGTTTGGATCTCTAGTATTATCAGCTAAAATATGAAGCCTAAATGTCCCGGATTAATAAGAAAATTACCAAAGGCATCGTAAATGATAACGAAAACCCTAAAAACTAAAACAAAACTAAACTGTGAGAGAGAATGAAGGAATGAGCACAACTTACATCGGTTGAGAGATTCCCCTGAAAGAGAGCAGAGCAGAGACAGACACCGAAGATCGCAAACCAAACAAGAAGAGACAAAACCGGCGAACCAGAGCGGCAAAACAAGCCAGCATATCAAAATCGCTAAACCATCAATTTTACCCAAATCGGACTGACTGATTATCAGTCAAACCGGTTTAATCTCAAACATGTACGAACCAGCAAGCTAATGTCCTCCAGAAGCGGTCTAGACGGGTTTTGGTAGGCTTCCAAAAATATAGGCCTAACTTGGCCCAGTCTTATTTTCCAAAATACACAAGTTTTGCTTTTAATTAATTTTCTTTCTTTATCGGCCCATGGAGAAGCCCATTCGTGGTCTCGTTTCTATAGTCCTAATTAAAAAAGGATTTTTCTAATCACCTTATAAAAAGATTGGTGTTTCTTATTCTTGCCCTCAAAAACAAAACTTTCATAAAGAAACTAAATCAAATCATGGCCTTCTACTCGATCATGATGATATTGATTGTTTCTATTTTCTTGATATCATCTTCTTCCACGAACGTAAACCAACACTTCCGGAGTCTAATTCTTCGCGAAAAATTTCATGCATCTGAATCCAACAACTTCATAGTGTCACCTTGTCAGCTACCAGAGATTATGGAACTGGTGGGGAAAAAAGCCTGTTTATATCACCGTGAAGAGATCATTGACGTTGGAATTGACAACGCAACATTATCGCGATCCGTTGGTTCGGAGTTTTCAGAATATCAACAAAATCGTTGTCGTTTCAAAAACCGGAAGATCAATATATCTATTCAGGATATGTGTCCAACCATATACTGGGCAGATATGGTTGAGGAATACCAATTATCCAAATTTGTGACGCTTGTGTCTAGTTTGATTACTATTTTATCGTTCTTAAAACTTTAATGTGGTAGATAGTCTACCATTTTAACATAATTAATTTACAAAATAATAATTCTGAGATTAATAAAATGATAGTTTTTTTAATCTATTTTTGAATTATTATTTCATTTGTTATTTTTTAAGATATATAGTAAATCATGGTGGATATTTTCTCCCAAAATCAATCGTTACAATATCTACTAAAAAATCTTTTTTTTGGCTACAGTAGTTTTTTATTGTGTTTTAAAATATTAATGATGATGTAATAGTAGTCTACATTATAAGAGGATTAGATCAAATATTTCAATTGATAATGTAACAAATAACAAAAAAAAAGAACATTAATGTATTAGGGGTGTTAAATTAGCAAATATTTCCAACATCGCAGTTTCCAGCATCTATTTCGTAATTCAATTGGTGTTAAATTAGCAAGAACTGGACCTTCTCTGTTTCGTGGGGATACTCTGCCCATCTCTATGAGAAGATATTCTCACGCAGCCAATTGATGCGTCCTATCGAGACATTCCATCCTTGGCTCCGAGGACGCCTTCTAGCTTACATGTTTAACACGAGACCAGTGTCTCGAGATCCATGTGAAGCTCCTCACTGGTTCTTCGTCGATTCAATTGAACAAGAGAATAAAAAAGTTGTTACTTCTTACACAAGGAAGATTCCTAGAAACATTGACTTCTTGTTCCCTCTCCGGTAATATATCTGCGGATACTCTCGCATGGATCCGAGTCTTCTCTCCCAAAACTCCCAAACAGGTTAGATCATCTTATTATCTCATAGATATTTTAAGAAAGATACTTACGACTAGTATTCAAGTTTCCCAAAAAGTATTCAAGTTTCATTACTAAAAATTTCAATTAATAGTGTTTTATTGTTCTTAGGGGAGAAAATTGGAATGTTGCGACGTGTAATATGAAGGTGCAGAAGTTGCAAACATAAGATAAGACTTAGAGATTGCAGGAGAGACGAATTCATCGCCTAATGAAATTTGGAGAGCAGCAATATTAGTTAATGTTGTAATTTTCATTCTTCTATATAATTAAGTTACAAGTTGTACGTTACCTTCTGAAAAAGTTAATTACTAAGGATCTTGATTATTCAAGAAATAACAAAATGATTATATAAAACAAAACATAGTGAGCCTTTTTTTTTTCTTCTTGGTAACGTTTGAAAGTGAAAGAAACAAGAAAGTGAGTTATCTCATATCTGAGTGAGATGGTTCAAGATTGATGTAGAAAGTTCATAAAAACTGTATGGTAATGTAAATGAAATGGTTTACATGCAGTTATGCATAGAAGCAGCATGAAAATTGTTTTATCATCCCTTTTTTGGCTTCTTTTTTTTACTTTTATCCTATTTTTCTCAAACGAGAAAGTTTCAGTGCTTTAAAATTAATGATGATCACCTGCTATCTTTAACATCCAAATCACATGATTTATGCACATCAGCTCTCATGATCAACATTCCCCTCTCTCTTTTTATTTTATATATATAATTCCCCTCTGCTTTAGTAACTAACTATTTCTATACAGTATATGTATAAAAATTCAGACACATTGTCTACCAATTCATTTTGTGAAATTTGAGTCTCTCAATGGCATTTAAGAACAGTAGCAACACCATACGAACCAAATTGAGTCACATCTTTCAAAACCTATCATTATCTACCTTATGGAAATCCTTAACAGTTTCCAGTGCTCTACTTTTCTTGCTACACACATTTGCATTCAACAATCCTCATAAAATGATGACCCATAAACTCTTTGCGCCTCTTGACCTTACTTTCTCCTCCTCTTCATCATCTTCCTTGTCTTCAGTATCATTGTCCTTGCAAATTACAAGAGAGTCTCCTACAAATATCAGCCATCTATTTTTTGTCATTGTTGGTAGTACAAAGACTTGGAGATATAGGAGAGGCTACATAGAGCCTTGGTGGAGACCAAACATCACAAAAGGATATGTCTTCCTCGAAAGACCACCTGGCCGTGATCTCTTGCCTTGGCCTCAACAATCTCCTCCCTTCTCTGTCAACAAAGAATCATTCATCACAAACAAATTCAAGACTCAGATCCGCCTTTTTTATTCGCTTCAAGAGTCTTTTAAGAAGGCTTCCAAAGAGACAAGATGGTTTGTGATAGCAGATGATGATACTCTCTTCTTCTTGGACAATTTGGTCAAAGCTCTTGACAGGTATGACCACAAGAAGCAGTATTACATCGGAATGAACTCGGAAAACGTTTGGTCCAACGCGATTTTCGCTTTCGACATGGGATATGGAGGAGGCGGATACGCATTGAGCTATCCAACCGTAGTAACACTTCTCAGAAACATGGAAGAATGTATCAGAAGATACCTTGGAGTTTACAGCGATCTTCTCTCATTTCGTTGCTTGGCCGACTTGGGAATTGATCTTACTTTAGAGAAAGGCATGCACCAGGTAGGGTTGTTCAATTCAAATTTTTCAGTTTTTTAGTATTTTACAAGTTTTTGGTATTTGAATGAACAGTAACCAAAGATATAATATGGTTCGGTTTAGTGTGAACAAGAAAGTGATTCTTGTGTCTCACTATCATACTCTCACTCTGTCTTCCTTGTGGTGTATATTACATTACCAGATTGATCTACACGGTGATATATCAGGTCTCTTATCAGCTCATCCTCAGTCTCCTCTTATCAGCCTCCACCATTTCGATGTCATAGAGCCGATTTTCCCAGGCATGAACCGCCAGCAATCCGTGAACCACCTCATGGAAACCGCGAAAACCGACCAGTCCCGTGTCTTGCAACAAACAATATGTTACCAAAGGGGATATAACTGGTCAGTCTCTGTCTCTTGGGGCTACTCAGTCCACATTTACCAATCTATATTCCCAAGAAACCACCTGAAACGCCCTCTCGAAACATTCCGACCATGGAAGGATGTTAAAATACCGTCGTATACATTTAACACGAGACGGGTGACGAATGATGCTTGCGAAATGCCTCGTCAGTTTTTCTTTGATTCGGTTGTGGAGGAGAAGAACCAAAGCTTGGTAACTACCATGTACAAGATGAAATTAGAAAGGAGATTGCCTCCTTGTTTGCTAAATGGCAACCATTCTTCTCGTAACATTACACAAGTCCGAGTCATTGCTACTACTATGCACAAGATGGTAACCACTATACCCTCTATAATCTTTTAATCAAGTTATAATCAATTTCTATATAATCTGAAATCAACTTCAAATATGGAAACAGGGCGAAGGAATCGAATGTTGCGATGTGCAAAATGTTAACAGTACGGAGATTATGGAAGTGAAGATAAGAGCTTGTCATGAAGATGAAGTTCTTGCTTAGGCTATGTCTTATGATACGTGGAATTATCTACTATTATTGATGTGACATTCTTTTTCATTTGTATAACAATAGAATGTCATATGCTGTATAACTTCTTGTTGCAACCAGAATAGACAGTTGGGAAAATCAATTCCCAAATCGGGGGAATCAAGAGGTTTCAAACCCCAAATGCATAAAGTCTTTATGCGGTTTGTGAAAATAGCCTTAGTTTGCATTGAAAAATCGACTAATTTTCTAGAAATAGGACCAAAATAGAACAATCAAACGGCCCCAATATCAGAAACAATCGTATGAAGAAAAAGTAGTTTGCGTATACATTAGTCGAAAGACCATGTCAGAATCGGGCACATCCGGTTCTGCTTCTTCAATGAGATTTCTGGATACCGATGAGGCGGGCATAATCCACCCATCTGCGACACCAACAAAAGGAACATGTGAATCAAAACTGCTGAGAACAGAGAGTAAGAACAATGTTTGGGTGTTTTTGAAACAACTTACAATAAGGAACCCAAGAATGTGTTGCCTGTTCTAACTGCGAAACACAACGCACTCAGTGCAAGTTTGTGTTGGTGTAGCATTGGCTCCAGGAGACGTTGTTCAATTACACCCGCCACTATTTGGTACCTGTTCATTTCAAAACACATCTCTTTACATTATCCAATCTAAATGATACAATGTGCTACTCGGGTTCGTTTGTCTAAGCTTTTTTTTCCTGTTCGACTTCGTTAGTAAAGTTTGGTAGAAAGAAACTCAGTACCTTAGGTTGCTAGAAACTGCCATATAGACACCATATGCAACACTTGTGGAGACGATCGGAACAGTTTCAATTTCACCTTCAGAAGTCTGGTCTACAGCTCGTCGTGCTTTTATGAATGCATTTGTAATAGCAGTACCAACCTAACCAAGTTTACAGATACGTCAAGTCAAAAGAATGTAGAAACGAAATGTGAAGGAATTAATGGAAACTATCCATTTTCTGACTGAGTTTCCTTTTTTCAAGTAGATATGTTTCGACTCACCAGCGATGATGTGGTGCCAACGGCAAACAGCTTAGCTCCATTGCGCTGCATAACATATACAAACAATATATGTTATCCAGAAATTAGCAGTCCTTATAACCAACTATTGCGTGGTTCATTATTAAGATCACATAGGAAGAAGTTGACAATAACCACACACCGTTATAGCACCTAGCCTTTGCAAGAGAGTATATGAGGTTCCGGAGAGAGCAACCTGCAGCAAACACATTGGATAATTAGATGAGATCGAGCTTTTGTAAACTTATCATGCATGTGCAAAAACCAAACAATTCTTTTACAAAAAAATTATACCTGGAAGGCATTGTCTGGGCAGTTGTGGAAAAACTTGGATATACCTCCAGCAGTAAGTGCAAGAGGTGGTCGAAGAGAAACGGTAGGAGCAGGAAGATAAACTAACATGAAATCAGCAATAATAGCCATCGCCTAATAAAGAAAGAAAAAAAGAAGCAAAACAGTGCATCCGCTTAAATCCAATATCATTTAGCAGAAAAACATGGCAATGAACATAGCAGTGAGTCAGTGACAAAGCTTCTGTGTATGTATTTTCCAGATAGTTCAGGGAACTTTGTCTTACAAAGCAGCAAAAGGGTGACCCTTAACTTTTATTTTTCTCCAAATTTGCTATTTAACAGTTCAAATATTGGTTCTTACCTCAGAGACAAAGCAAATCTCAACTACTCTCATAGTCATGCAAAAAACTTATGGTGAAAATTTGCAGACCCCATCACAACCACAAACTACCCTTAACCTTTCGTCTACCCGAATGGGTCACCTAAAAGATTTTTGTTCTCAATTTTCTCAACCTTCCCTACCATCTAACAATTTCACAATTTCTCATAGTAAGTTCCTGCGATCTGACAGGAACACTTAAGAAAAATTCACCACAGGAAAAAAGTCAGCGAGAAGAATGAGTACCACATCGGCAAAGACAACTTCAAGTTCATTGAAGAAGTTTTCTCTACGCCGTTCATACTCAGCAGCAGTCTGCAACAAAAGAAGCAACACATTATGATAAATACCAGATTTTAAGGATTAACAGATTTGCTCTGTTTGCATTTCAGAGAGAACAAGGTGCTCAATTTGTTAAGCAGACAATTCAATCACGGATTGAAATCAAAATCAAAATCAAAACAGTATCCTGATGATGAATTCACCAGAAACCACACAAAGAAGGAAACCAAAAATCGAAACTTGCTATAAAGTGAATAAGAGAAAGGAGAGACCTTGGTGAAGATTCCAACACCACATTCCATGGCGAGTTTAGCCATGAAGAGATCATCAGCCAACAATCTTTCCCTAAACCCACCAAACTGCATCAGCCACCGCATCACAGCCGATTTCTGAAGCTCCAGGAACCGAGTGATAACCGATCCAGGAATCCGACCCGACTCAATAGCAGCCGCTAGATCTTTGGGAAGACTATCCAATCCAGTACCAGACTCCTTCAACAAAAACATCGCCTCGTTCCTGTTCCTATCCCTGTCCTCGTCACCGTGTCCATCTCCATCATTTTTGCCTCCATCGCCACCACCACCACCACCAAGACCTCCTCCGTTGTTATCAGAGCCGCCGTTATCAATCGAAGCGGATAAAACAGGGGTAATAGGAACGCGGCGGTTGAAAGAGATGGACTTTGCAGTGATTACACCGTTAAAAGAGGAAGAGGAAGATAGTCTAGGAAAGGAAGCGAGGTGAGGCCATGTAAGATTGGATTCAGAGATAGATGTGTTGGGTGTTGGAACACAGAAGAAGCAGGAAGCGATGGCCATTGATGCTACAGAGAGAAACAAAAAAGAGAGATCTCTGAAACTGAAACTGAAAGTCGTCTGGTTCAGTGTCTCTCTCTCTGTGCTCTGTAGGTAGGCGGACGATTAAGAGAAGTGGAGAGTCAGCGAAAAAGAAGAATCTTTCTTCGGTGTTTTAAGGGTTTTTTCTTATTTTATATTTGGTGGACCTCACTATCGAGAGAATCCAACTGGCGCGTGTCTTTCACGATGCATCTTACACCAGCTTATAAATATATGTATTACAATCACAAACTCATCATCTTTGGAATCTCAGAAACTTGTTTGACATCATCATCAATCACATCGCTGTCCATGGAAGAACTTTTCAAACAAATTGAAAGCCCTAAAAAAAACCTACGACCACGACCAATCTTTCTATCATTACCGTGTTAAATGCTTATAGAACATAATAGTTATGTCTTTTAGACAATTTCTCATCAATACCGATGCTTCTTCTTCAGGTGCTGTTGCTTCTTCAAAAAAAATCCAAACTTTTTCTCTTGCTTTCTTAGGTCTCGCCTTCTAATTGCAATGAACCATCTCTCATTAACTTGAGGCTTAAACTGTTGAATCTTTCCCGAGAATACTGCCTTGATGCTTTTCTCCAATCTGTCCCAGCTTTCATCATCGCAACAAACTCTTCATAGCTTATTCGTCCGTCCTGATCACACAAAACAAAGATGTGTTCTTTATATGGGTGGACAATTCAAGAATGTAGAATTCTGAAATACCCTTTTGAAAAGATTCAGAAAGTGTGTGTTTTAACTTCTAAACAAATGGGTTCACGAAATGTGAAACAGTGAAAAGATCATTCTTTCAATGTAATTACCTTGTCGGTATCAACATCTTGCATGATGGCTGCGATTACTTCCTCACTGCTAGTATTATCCAATTCATCATTCAAAGCTTCACGAAGTTCTTCAATCTCTATGTAACCACTCTGGTTCTGATCAAAGAAGTTAAAAGCTTTATGCAAGTGTTCATCATTTGCCATCTTCTTAAGGTGCACCGAAACAGCAACAAACTCGCTATAGTTCAGTGTCCCATCTCCATCAACATCAGTCTGCAGGAAAGAAAAAAAAAACTGGTTTTAATTTTCAGAAGTGATATAGCACTTATTCTGAGCTTATCGTTTTGAAATGAAAGATTCATACAGCTTCCATAAGAATTTGAAGATCAGCATCAGCGATCTGTTGTCCAGCTTTTTGAAGTCCATATTTAAGCTCCTCGAGATTTATCTTGCCTCTCTTGTTTACGTCCATCATTTCAAATGCTTCCTTTATCCCTGCCGCTTCCTCCACTGACAAGTGTTCAGCTATCACCTAGAAGAGGAAACAAGTTTACATATTCATTTTTGCTTCCGACTCAGATTGGAAGTAAATTGATAATCAGTGACATGGTTTAACAGAATCATTACTCGCAGAGCTCGTTTCTTGAGCTTGTTCATAACAGAAAACTGCTTGAGCCTTGCTTTCACAGTCTCCCCAAGAGAGACATTTGGAGCCTTCTTTGCATTCAGTATCCAAGTATGTTCTGCAAGTAGAAAACTTCTTATGAGTTTAAGATTTCAGAAAACTCAGCCTTGCTAAAAACAAAAGCCTACCGAGCACTTGTGCAGCAGTAAGCCGTTTTTTGGGATCAGGTTCAAGCATCTTTCTCACAAGGTCTTTGGCGCTGTCAGAAACTCTTGGCCATGGATCTCTCTTAAAGTCAATTACTGACCTAATGATCGCTTGAGCCACCCCTTGCTCAGTCTCTGTACCCAATAGAGAGATAAAAACGTCTGAACGAGGTCTTAAAGTGAATAATCCAGAGGAAACAAAGAGAATGCGGTAAAGCATAAACAAACCGGCCCAAAATGGCGGGACACCACAAAGTAGGATATAGAGGATGACTCCAGCGCTCCAGACATCGATCTCAGGTCCATAGTTTCGTCGCAACACCTCGGGTGCCATGTAATAAGGACTTCCAACAATCTCATTAAACTGCTCACCTGTTACAGTTTAGCAATTTCAGCTTAAGTAAAGATACACTGATAAATGTGCTCCATTGATACTCGTCAAAAGCTGATGTTATAAACGTACCAGGTTTGAAGAATACAGATAATCCAAAATCAATGGCCTTAAGGGGTGATGTCTCTTTCTTATTTGCAAAAAGAAAGTTCTCTGGTTTAAGATCCCGATGCATCACTCCCTGCTTATGGCATATCTGTAAAGACAAACCAGCGATATGTGAACAAAAACACAGACAAAAAAAGTTAGGGACTTCAGACATTGTGAACAGTAAACACAGCTATATATGGAACCTGAACAACTTCAACAATAGTCTTCATAACCGCAGCAGCAGCCCGCTCAGTGTAATGACCTCTTGCGACAATTCGATCAAACAGTTCCCCTCCTTCACACAACTCCATAACTATATGCACTGCATCATCATCCTCGAAGGCATCTTTCAAAGAGACGACATTTGGGTGTTTAGGCATATGCTTCATAATCTCAACCTCCCGCCTAACATCCTCTATATCAACTGCTGTTCTCAGCTTCTTCTTCGATATGGACTTGCAGGCATATTTCTCGCCTGTTTCCTTATCAGTACACAAGTAAGTAATACCAAACTCGCCTCTACCAACCTCACGTCCCAAATCATACTGCAAAGATATATCATGTCCTGTAGGATCTTTCAGCACAGAGAGCTTAAAACCAGCTCCAGATCTATCTGTTGTAGTGTATTCATTGCTGTAAAAAGGATTGTTTTTGTTCTTGGGTTTCCCTTGTTTACTCTCGCTGGTAGCCGAATTCGGATTGCCACAACAATTCCCCATCTAAACAAATCTCAGGGTTCCTGAAAAACCCAGAAAGTTGAAAACTTTGAGCACAGTTCTTCAAGGTTACATTAGTTTCTTAAGCCAAGAACTATTTCTAATTAACAACATATCCGAAATAAAACTTAACCCTAATATACTCAAACAACAGATTAGTAAACCCTAGCTAAGATCAAAGACAAAGGGAAAAGGGGAAAACACAGACCTCAGAACGTGAAATGGGAACAAACATTTAAATGGTTATAATCAGTTGAAGCAAAAAAGAGATATGTAGCTAAAAAGATATATTAAAGGGAAAAGTCATCATACGGTGTGAGAAAAAACAGATGCAGTGATAGAGAGAGAAGAAGAGAGGAAGAAGACGAGTCAAAGTCTTCCTCTTTCTCTCTCTTCTTCAAATGACAAACACACAAATTGACTCTCTTCTTCTACTTCTTCTTCTCGCTTGCGGATGGATTCAAAGAATGACAACTCCTAATTTTTAATGTGTTTCCATATTCTTTTTCATATGCTCTTCGTGTTTTTTTTTTTGTTGATATAAATAATCAATCTGCCCGTTGCAGATTAAACAAATTATTTTGTTTCACTGTCCTTTTCAAATCTGGTTTATATGCAAATTTCCATGAGCAAAATATGCAACTTATCTTTTAACAAATTACCAAAAATTTTACTTTTTCCTAAGAACATGTGTAATAGGTTTCTTCTACTTTCTAATCAATCTCCTGCGGTCAAATAATGTTTAAGTTGGCGAAAAGAGAAAATTTGACAACAAATCTGAAGCATGGCTATAGTAGTGAGTCAGAAAGGCAAACGATTAAACAAACGTATTTGTCAATTGTGCAAAAGAGATAACAAGTAAAGAATAAAAACAAGACCTACTTTGCTATTCCCCCGTCTCTTGTCTCCAAATCTAACACCTAACACAACTCGCTCTTTGTACATTCATAACTGTAAAACCCCACACAATATGAGAGACTGACAAGAACAACTAGCAAACACAAAAACGAAAAAGCCAAGAATGATTTGCCGGTTTGGGGCAATGGATATATTAGCCAAAGTGTGTGTCTCTCTCTCCACTCTCTTTGGCTTTTTATTATTATGGTGCACCTGACGAATTCAGGGTCTCATTAGAGTCCGTCTCAACTTGTTCGGAGCCTGATGAGTTGGTTGCTGAACCCCTTTCTCTTTCTCTCCCTCCTGCATCCTCTCCTGCTCCTACCTCACTTTTCTTCGCAAACCGGCCTCCACTAGCTCGTTCCCTTCTCATTGCATGCTTGTGTCTTGACTCGTGAAGATATGGCTGTCGCATTTCAAACATAGTCAATACAAGTTTACCGAGCTACACACCAAATTTACAAATTCTTAATTCTCCTTTTCAATCCTTCCTATAGCATGGGTCCAGTTGGGTTTCACAATATTGGCCATCACTTTTAGATGACTCTAAACCATCCTTAGATTCCCAGGATTCCCTGTTTTATTCCCAATTACCAATCAGACACAACTTTGATAAATGACAAAAAAAAATACCTTTCTGTCCCTGATGACTTTCCTTTCTAGCTCTGCCTTGGCGCGTGCTTTTCTTCGCCTTAGAATTCCCTCGTACTGTTTTGCATTCACATAAACGGGCTCTTGTGTCATGTCAAGTGGCAGAGCTGTTCTTTCACGAGGCATTCCAAGATATGGACGAAAACCCTGTTTACACCAGTGAACAACAAATAGACTCAGATCATCGAAAACTTTACCTATAACTTATAAGAATCCCCCAAAAATCCCCAAGAGTCGGTTATTTCAGATATGAACATTGGACATGAACTTTAAAAACATATCACTGACTATTGCTGAACCCAGACTCATTCCAAACAGAAAATAAAATCACCACAAAGGGTACTTTAGTGGCAAAAGCGCACATACATCAAATAAACACTGCACCATATGGAACTATTGTAGAGATTGAAAGAGGTTTCGACAAGATACCAATTGCTGATGACCATATGCTCCCATCATTCCCCCATAATATGGATCCTGATATGGATTTGGGACACAAGCCTGTAAGGAAGTTTTGAGTTTGTCATACATATGAAGGGAGTTATACAAGATAAATCCTTTTCAGTGACCAATAAGAAGTCAATTTAACAGCACAAGAAATGACACAGCATATATATATTTAAGGGATGAGAGGAAACTACATACAATATAGTGTCCAACAAGCTCTGGTGGTTGTACAAGTTGCTGATCATGTATGTTACGAATAGAAAGCGCCGGGTCATTCCCTTCCATTCCATGATTATCTACCGAAATTGAAGAGAAACACCATTACAGACAAAATAAATAAATCAAAATGGCACACTTCAACGACACAGAATCTCCTTTGCGTGGATAGATATATAAAACCCTACAATTACAATGCAAGTATATCTCAGGGACCAGATTTCATAACTTCATGACTTTGACATGCCCAGTGGCCAAAATCACCCAAATGCCCTTTTAATCTTCCTGCCTGCTTGAGGAACCATTTTTCACCAAATTGCAGATATAGGTATTGAGAACGACATCACTTAGTAACCATCTAACAAGTTACAGAAATCCATAAACATCGAAAGTGATCCCTAGATCATGCAGTCTTGTTATGCAGCAACACAATACTGCAGAGATGATGATAAGTACAGTAAACCAAGCAGGCCTAAGACCTAGAACTCAAACCTGAACGAGAGGAAGTTGCAGCTTGTGAATCCTTCCAAGTGCCGTCATTTTCACCATTCAACGCACCATCTTCAGATGCTGAATGAACATCGTTTGATTCGGAACCATTGGGGCAATCCAAAGAAGAGGAATTTGATGGAATTCCAGAAGGTCTCGCTTGAGGAACTACACCAAAGGTGTTGATTTTCCACCAGGGATCTGCTGGATACATCATCGGTTGCTGAACAGCATGGTGATTGACTTCCTCTTCGTTTTCTCTTCCCGGTTTCGATTGCATCTCTACATAATCAGGTCAACACATGTTTAGTAACCAATTCAAAATCCAATCAAGAACAAAATTCATCACTAAAATACACACTTCAACTACAAAAAAGAGCAATTTTAGGGCTATTAAGCAATGCAGAAACATGCAAAAAAGAGGCGAAAACGCATAAAAATCTCAAATGCCTCGAATTTACACTTTAAACCTACATATAAGCTCATAAGATTCAAGCGATTATTTAGCCACCTGAATCAATTTTTAAATCCCTTCACGATTTCCAGCAAACAAAATTCCCCAAGGAGAAAAGAAAATTAGCATACCAGTGGAAAATTCACAGCTGGCTGAGCACTCTTGCAATCGCCTTCAAAGAAGATAACTTCTTTAAAAAAACCCTGAAGTGAATTCAATCGATCACGATTTTGCAGAGTTCAGAGAACAAAATTTGACTTGAGCAAAAACAATCAGAATCGAACAAAACCAGAGAAGAAGTTGGTGAAAGAGAAGCGATTCGGAACACCCGACAGCCGGCAGGAATGGAGAATTTCGTCGCAGAAAAGTGAAATTGGCGAGAAGAAAACCCTAGATTTTGGGGATTTTTCTTTTTCCAGAATTGTATTTTTGTTTTTAATAAAATTTATATAAATCGAAATAGAGTAAGAAATATGATGATGAAGAATTTATCGGTCTGGGAACACAAAATACCGAGATTTGATAAGATCACCTACGAAAGTGAAAAACTTTTTGCCACGTGGCGCTCTGTGAACGATGCCAGCGCGCGCAGATCTGGGATCTTCTCCGGGTGACGTTATCATAGGTTCATTTTTTTATTTTTTATTTTTTCTTATATAGAAGAAATTAAAATTTTTAAAAATAGGAGAAATTTGGGTCCAAGTGACACGCAAGTGATGGGCTGGGACGAGGGACACCTGTATAATATAGGGACCCCATTGCCAAAATAGTTTTATTTTCTGGATAAAAAAAAATTTAAGAGTTTTGTTCTTTTTCTTTGGCAAAAAAATAACTTTCATGAATAATATTAAACTTGTACAACTGAAAATATATATATTTTTTACAAATTATTTTCGCAAAAAGATTCTGAAAATTTAATTTTAAAAACATGAATTGTTCGCTGGTTATATACTTATATTTATTTGAGCAAAATTATTTGAGTGGTAAAAATTGGGATTATTTTTATATATTTTAAAAAAATTACAAGTATATTGAATCGTTGTTTAGTAATTTGTGTGTTGTGTTGTTATTGTGGTTTGTGGAGATTCAAACTACAGTCAACACTCACCGTAACAATGTTGATATCATCATCATTAATTATGCCTAGTTGGGGCGTAACACATATATAGTTTCATCAAAATAATTATATTTCTCTGTGAAATCATAAGTGTTTAATTTGTTTTGTGAGACCGAAATTAATCGGTCAAGAATGGAAAAGAGGATATACAAATGAAAAATGACTAACCATAATAGCATATAACTCAAGTCACCCAACCACCAAACGTTGGCCATCTAGAAAACGCGAAAATTATGAATCATACGCAATATATATTTTTAGAAAGATGGTAGGGAAGAAAGAGAGACAAGAAATCTTGTTATACTCTTAAGAAATCCTGTTTTATTAAAACTAACATATAAATGGAATCCATTTGCTTATATCCTGTGTAATGATGTCTAGTATTTGTGTTTAATGTTATGGTGAAGAACATTAACAAGTTTTGGCGGCCTAGATAAAGATACCATTTATCATCGATCGCCCAAAGCTTTTTTTTGAACGTCATGCATTAGCAGAATCGTGCAATCGTCGATAATCAACAAAAGCGATAAAGAATAAAATGTTCCTTCTTATAAAAAACGTTTACAATAATTACCATTGTTAATGTTAAATTAAAGACAAAATAAAAAAAAACTAACCAAACATATAGTATTTGTAGTAACATTTTTTTTTCTTCAACAAAATCATTAACTAAACTTACAAAATCAAAATTTATAACTAATATAATCATACTTCATATGGATGAAATGGCTAAGTCATTATATATTTCATGTGGTATACTCAAGCTAATATAAGATAACCAATTCAACAATCTTATTTCATAGATGAAATGGCTTAATCATTTATTTTTTTAATAATATATTGTTTATGTAGCTATTTAAAAAACTATAATTTTTATTGTGTAAACCATAATTATCAAAAAGGTTTCAACGTTTTTATATATATATATATGTATGTTTCTATAGTCCTGTTATTTGATTTGAGTACTTATAAATGAAACTAAAAAAATGCCCTTATAAAAAATTTCAAAAATTTAGATGCCATGCATAAGCCAATGTTTCACTTTTTTTTTTACATTGAAGCATGGCTCTATGCGTTCGACAGTCGTCGGTAGTCAACTTTTTGCTTGTTTTTTCAATAAGTGCTAATATCAATGAATTTTAAAGCTCTACAGTACACAAAACAAAAATTCTATCGTTTATCTTAGAATCGACTTTAAGATGGTTTGACTGCTAATAGAATTTTGGGAGTATTCAACCAAATTCAAATACATATCATTTTACTTATTTTGTGTACCTAGTTATAATCATTTCTAGATGTGCCCCCTTTTTTTAAATCAACATCAATCATATGTTCATACTGTAAAAGATAAGTGATTAAAAGAACCGCTAAACCGTTAAACCGCTTTCATGTTTGGTTTTGTTCTAGAAACATTGAGCAAACACTTAATTTATAGTCATTACAAATCTAATTAACATGCAGTTCATACAACCAATGAACCAAGTAAGTTTTGAACTCTTTTAATTACCAAAAAAAAAGTAAGTTTTGAACTACAGTAGCAAGTGTTCGAACCCTTTTAATTGGATTTCAACTAAAAGAGAAAGAAACAAATGTTTTTAGATGTATGGACTTTAATTTGTTGACTCAAATTTTCTCGATTAATTTTTAAAAGACATACAACGGATTTATGCAACCTTGCTTTACAACATGTGATCCGATCGAGATAGGAAAGACATAAACTAAACAAAGTTTTGTCGATACTCATGATTACTATTCCGGTTTTGTGGGAAACATCAAACGTTAATCCGCACATTCATATATATGGACATGCAATTCGTTTAGATTCTATATTACATACAAGTATATAACAAATCATACGTGCATACTGACTTCAAACTTATTTTTCATTCATATGATAATCATCCAACCTATATCCAACACATATGTCGATTTATATATAGTACTCTCCCTCTCTCTTTTTTTTTGGTTTTCGTTAAAGACGATTCATAGTCTTGTCACATGCGTTATATAAGTTGTTCATTTTAATCCACACAGTAAACACACAAAACATAACCAAGTTTTTTTATAATGTGAATCATCATAAAAATAGGGAACTCACTGCAATATATAAACACCAATCCTAACATAGAAGAGAGGATACCACTTCACTTCAAATCTTCAACGAGTACAAAATAAAACATTAATAAGACAAATTTAACGAAATCGTGATGAGGATCTTTGGTGTGCATGAGGATTCGTTTTCATCTAAACAAAGAATATTTCCAAATTTCTTTTTGGGATGTTAACTTTTCTTCAAAGCCCACTTTTTATGGCATTTGAACCCGAAGTCATAGCTTATAAAATGGGTGGAGTCGACTGTCGAGCCACTAGCCAAAGAATTTTAAAATTTTATTCTCAATTTTTAATATAGAAAGGAAAAAAAAAAGACCTGCAAATTGACCACCGTCTAAAGAGTCACTCAAAGTCCGCTCCTCAAATCCAACGGCTGTGATTTAAAGAATCAGATTCTTTTATTTATTTTATTAACGTGGATTTGAAACCTAAATTCCAAAACGCTTAAATATATCCCCACGCGCCCGCCACCTTCTACCGCTTTATCCCGTCACATACGCTGCAGAGCTCTTTAAGAGCATCTCCAAAGGGAGGTTTTCTCCTCAAAAATCAGGGGTTCTCTCATTTAATTGTAATAAAAATAAATGAAAATACATTAATATGCAGAGAATCGGGTCTCTTGAAAGAGCTTTTGTAGCCTGAGAGAGCCGGTTACGTGGCAAGCCATGATTGGTTGGTTGAATTTTTTTAACAACTTTTTTTTTGCCCTGTGCTCTATCTCTCTCTGGCTCTTTCGCGACTAATTCTCTGTTTCTCATCTCTCTTGCTGATAATAGTCTAGTATCAGAAGCTTTTCAAGTGTGGTCTGAAAATCAGATCGAGATGCGATTGTTATGTTTATTACTCTGTTGGATCTCGTTTCTAACGTTATCAATCTCAATCGTTGCATCGTCGGATGATCAATTCACCGTCGACGGAACAGTACTAGAACTCACAGATTCGAATTTTGATTCGGCGATTTCAACTTTTGATTGCATCTTTGTTGATTTCTATGCTCCTTGGTGTGGCCACTGCAAGCGTCTCAATCTCGCTTTAGTACGATTTGGATTTGTTTGTTTGCAATTACTTTGTCGAATTTAGGTTTATTATTGGTTATATAACAATTGATCAATCCAATTTCTGTGTTATGTCATCGAATTTTATACAATGTTCGGTTTTAATGGAAGATGTGGCTTATGAATGCTTCAAATATGTTCTTCTTATGTTCTTTTTGTTGATCTAGTTGCAGTTAGACGCAACTGCTCCAGTTCTAGCTATATTGAAGAAGCTCTATGACCATGGAGTTCCAATGGAGTACTAAGGATCGAGAAAGCAGATTTGCTTGTCCGTTACTTGAAGAAGTTTGTTATGCTTTGGTATGCTTAGTTGTTATATGCTATGGAATTGAGGTTGGCTCTGGTTTGCCTTGTGTGTTATGTTATAGACATGGAACATAGTAATGTGGTTCTTTTGTTTTAATAGGATTGTTAGAAGAGTCAAACTCTTTTTTTGATGATGTTTTCAGATTGTGTTGTGTCTCAGAGAATCAAGTTCAAGTGGTTTGTAGACAAGGAAACAGTTGAGCAAATGACAACTCTTAGAGAGATTCCAGTGATAAAACCCGGTTACATTTGACAAGGAAACAGTTGAGCAAATCAAGCTATCTTTCATCTTCTAAGTGAAACCTTTCATAGGCTTGCCATTTACTTTGTTTGAACAGGAAGTGCCTGAGAACAAGAGGCTTGTATTCAATTGTAGAAGGCGTCGTCGTAGCAAGGCGTAATGCTGGTCTTAACTCAACATTTAGAATTAGAAGGCTTGTTGCTGGAGTGGGCGTAGAAACCATGTTCCCCTTGTAAGTAACTTCAAGCTTGTGCAACTACTTTAATGTCTCTATGCAATGGTGTTCAATGGTTGTAATGTCTCTAGTACTATCTTAATTGATTGTACAATGTCTTGTGCAGAGTAAAAACAAACATGTATTGCAAATAAAAACATATATGTTTTGTTTTACAAATTTTAAAGATTTTCATAAGAACCCCACCATTGGAGGAGACAAAACTTATTAACTCCAATTCAAGTTCTTAAGTTTGATAAAAGCAAAATTTAATCTTAAAAAATGGTGAGAGCCTCTTGAGGAGTTCTCACCATTGGAGATGCTCTAACCTCCTTACACTATCTCTCACCACTTCTTCCGGTCACACCAGTTACCCTCTCATCCGTTTTCGTTTTTTTTTTCTCTCTTTCAAACAAGAACAAAAATCTCTCAGCTGAGGTGATCGATCTTCTTCTCACTCTTTAGATTTGTTCTTTTTGCATTTTACACTTTTGGATCTGCAAATGTGGTTCTCTGTTTCGGCCATTACCGATTAGTTTCAGTTCTGTTTTTCCTTCTCCCGATCGCTTGATTCGGACTGCGATCTTTCCTATTGGGTAAGCTTTATGGATTAGATTTGTTGAAAAACTTCAATTTTAATTGATTCTTTTGATTTAGTTTATGCTCAATCTGAAATATTTTAGTGGGTGATTGAGATTTTAAGTCATATAGTTTTGGTTTCGTTGAACTTTTGAGATTTCGATTGTGGTTGACTGTTCATTGACTTCTTCTTCTTCTTCTTCTCGCTTTTATTGTCAAAAAATTTAATTTTAAATTAATATGGTTTTTAAGGTTAGTTGGTATATTGAATCGTCTCTCCTTAAAGTTGTTTATCTGATTTGGTTGGTAAGAAAATTTCGTGTGTAGAAGAATGTTTGATGAAGAAGATGTTTAGCTCAACTATACTGAATGAATCTGATGCTTGTTAGATTTAGATTTCTTCTTCTGGGTAAAATTAGTTTCAGAAAATTTTATTAGATCCGTTTGTGACGGTTTTTGATCTTTGAGTCTTCTTTTGGTAAATCTTCTGACTTTGTTTCCTTATTTTTTGGTCAATTTTTTTATTATTATCAATTCAATTGTTTTCCTTAATTGCTGATTTTGATTGACCAATATTTTATGCTACTTCTCTATATTGTAAGCATACGTTATTGGTTGATTTCAATAGCCAAGTAACGTTTTTCTCTTTTGGTTGATTGTTTCAGATCTTTTTTTTTTCTCCAGTGCCGTGAAGGATGTGTGGTCTTGCTAAGAAGCTGGATACAGATAATACGTTGACATCACTTTCAGACCAAGAGAATGAATCTTTGGCCAAATCCATGAATGATGTTGCTGAGTGGGAACATTCGTTTTCTGCCTTGCTTGAGTTTGCTGCTGACAACGATGTGGAAGGGTTTAAGCGGCAACTCTCTGTTGTGTCTTGTATCAACCAGATGGGTCTTTGGTACAGACGCCAGAGGTTTGTTAGAAGAATGATTCTTGAGCAAAGAACCCCGCTCATGGTTGCTTCGATATATGGGAGTTTAGATGTTGTGAAGTTTATTCTTTCTTTCCCTGAAGCGGAGTTGAATCTTTCTTGTGGTCCAGATAAAAGTACTGCTCTTCATTGCGCTGCTTCTGGTGCTTCTGTGAATTCCTTGGATGTTGTCAAGTTGCTTCTGAGTGCTGGAGCAGATCCTAATATCCCTGATGCTCATGGGAATCGTCCTGTTGATGTTCTTGTTGTGTCTCCACACGCTCCTGGTTTGAGAACCATCCTTGAAGAGATCTTGAAGAAAGACGAGATTATATCTGAAGATCTGCATGCGTCTTCATCTAGCTTGGGATCAAGTTTCCGGTCTCTCTCATCATCACCAGATAATGGCTCCTCTTTACTCTCGTTAGATTCAGTATCTTCTCCGACTAAGCCAAACGGCACTGATGTAACTTTCGCATCAGAGAAAAAAGAGTACCCAATTGATCCCTCATTGCCCGACATCAAAAGTGGGATCTATTCAACAGATGAGTTTCGTATGTTCTCGTTCAAGATCCGCCCATGTTCTCGAGCTTATTCCCATGACTGGACTGAATGTCCATTTGCACACCCAGGTGAGAATGCTAGGAGAAGAGACCCGAGGAAGTTTCACTATACCTGTGTTCCATGCCCGGATTTTAAGAAGGGATCCTGTAAACAAGGTGATATGTGTGAATATGCTCATGGAGTGTTTGAATGCTGGCTACATCCTGCTCAATACAGAACACGATTGTGCAAGGATGGGATTGGCTGCAACCGAAGGGTTTGCTTCTTTGCTCACGCAAATGAAGAGTTGCGTCCTTTGTATCCTTCCACTGGATCCGGACTGCCATCTCCTCGGGCTTCTTCTGCTGTTTCTGCCTCTACTATGGATATGGCGTCAGTTTTGAACATGTTACCAGGCTCACCATCTGCTGCTCAACATTCGTTCACCCCACCGATATCTCCTTCTGGAAATGGTAGTATGCCCCATTCATCGATGGGTTGGCCTCAACAGAACATACCGGCGTTGAATCTTCCTGGAAGCAATATCCAGTTGAGTCGTCTGAGATCTTCTCTCAACGCTAGAGATATTCCTTCTGAGCAGCTTAGCATGCTGCATGAGTTTGAAATGCAACGTCAGCTTGCTGGAGATATGCACAGTCCACGCTTTATGAATCATTCCGCTCGTCCCAAGACACTGACCCCTTCGAATCTGGAGGAACTGTTCTCAGCTGAGGTTGCATCTCCTCGTTTCTCTGATCAACTTGCTGTCTCATCTGTTCTATCGCCTTCCCACAAATCCGCACTTCTTAATCAGCTGCAGAATAATAAGCAGAGCATGCTTTCTCCTATTAAGACAAATCTAATGTCTTCTCCAAAGAATGTGGAGCAACATTCTCTTCTGCAACAAGCCTCGTCACCTCGAGCCGGGGAGCCTCTTTCCCCTATGAACGCTCGAATGAAACAGCAGCTACATTCACGTAGCCTCAGCTCCCGTGATTTTGGATCCAGTCTGCCCCGTGATTTAATGCCTACTGATTCTGGTTCGCCACTAAGTCCGTGGTCAAGGTGGGACCAGACCCATGGAAGCAAGGTGGATTGGTCAGTCCAATCAGATGAGTTAGGTCGGTTGAGAAAATCTCATTCCTTGGCTAATAACCCAAACAGGGAAGCAGATGTTTCGTGGGCTCAGCAGATGTTAAAAGATTCTGCATCACCTAGGAACGGGAACCGAGTCGTGAACATGAACGGTGCAAGGCCATTGACTCAAGGTGGTTCGAGTGTGAATCCTCACCACAGTGACACTCGTGAGAGCGACATTCTCGATGCGTGGCTTGAGCAGCTGCAGCTAGATCGCTGAGCCTCACGGGAGAGAGAGGTTCACATTTCTGTGAAGCTGTGAAACTGATGATTCGTTTATTTTATTATTCAAGAAAGCAAACGGAACAAATTCCGGGTAAGCGCTTTTTCGATTCTAATAACCCTAAAAGGCTCAGTTTTTTCAGGCTTCTTTCTGAAATTTCTTTACTTCTTATTTTTATCACCTCATTAAATTATTTATTGTATCTCTGTTGTAACAATGGCCAAAGTGTTCCTCTGTGCCTCTATTACTTCCCGTATTTCTGATTTACATTTTTTGTATTCTCTCAGTTTGTCAATTGTTTCTAATATCTCCTTCATATTTGTCAAAGAACATTGTATGAGAAATAATAACATATTGTTTCAGCTAATAAGATTCATTCATTTTGCTTTCTCTGTTTTCCTGTCTTTTTCACTATAAACTTTAACCAGCGATTTAAAGGTATTATCCTAACCACTTCATAGACTAATAGACATCAATTTTTCAAGGGTTAGTGGCCGCAACTAACACGTTTATGGATGTCGAAGTTAAGTAACTATCAAGTAAAGTGGTGGTCTCACTTTGAACAATAAAGTCAAGTTAGAAATCAAACAAAATTGATGCAAGTAAGATTGCTTACACCTCAAAATATGTGTGATAGTGAGAATAAAAATTGCAGAAAAACTCTGCTCAATCCTTAAAACCCTGATTTTAATCCTTCTCAAATCTGAACCTCAAAGCCGTTCTAAGAGATTATATATATAAGTAAGGAAAAGAATGGGAATACTGGTGTATTGTGGTCCTCACCACAAGCCAATGAACTTCCACCAGGCACCACCTACACCAAGCCAGATAAGAATGTTGACTATTGAAATCAGGAATCCATAGCCCCACCATTTAGCCAGCGGCACGTAGTTAGCTCCGTAGAAGATAGGCGCAGACCCGATACCATAATGGGTCAATCCTCCCATCAGGTTGGATAGGAACGCAAGGACTAAGGCTGCAAAGTAAGGTGGAGTGCCTAGAGCGGTTGAGACCGATAAAAAGGCAGTGAACATAGCTCCAATGTGGGCAGCTCCACTGGCAAAGAAGTAGTGAGTGTAGAAATACAAGAGGACGAGGATTCCAAAAGATAGCTGCCATGACAAACCCAATCCTCCCACAAACTGTAAACAAAACCCAAAGAATGTCAGAAACATTTTATAAGCAACTGCTAAGTCATCAGGCTTTTTAAGCATTCATCAAAATCATTTAACAAACCTTGACTACGGTCTGGCTGAACCACTCAATGAGACCATATTTGTTAAGATAACCAGCCATCGCAATGAGAGCAGCGAACCAGGTGAGTGTGTCCCATGCGACCGACTCAGCTAAGCACTCTTTCCATGTCACAACACCTGTCACAAGGAGGACTGATAATCCAAGAATGGCTGCAGTCACAGCATCTACACTCAACTTAGCTCCAAAAATCCAGAGACCAACCTGTGTCAAGGTAAACACTTTTTTTAGAAAAGGAAAATCTTGTGTCTCATAAAACACCAAAACAGATCATTTCACTCAAAGCAAATGCATTAAACAGAAGCAGAGCACTAGCTTAATCTAAGGAGCCACAATAGCAAAAAATTCTCCATGTTCATTACTGAAGCACCTTTCAAATCAAGCTCTCGCTATAAGTAAGAACAGAGCTCATGAAGCAGAAGCACACTTACCGTGAGGAACAAAGTGGCAGCCATAATCAACTCGTTCTTAGACATAGGTCCCATCTTGTCAAGCTTTTCCTGAGCCAGCTTGGGAGCATCAGGACTGCTCTTCACCGTAGGAGGATAGATAAGATACAAAAGAAACGGAACAACAATCAACGACACAAGTCCTGGTACAATCGCAGCTTTAGCCCAATCAGTCCATCCAATCGTCTGCTTAATCGTGTTAAACGCCAGATTAGCACTCAAAGGATTCGCAGCCATAGCCGTCAAGAACATAGAAGAAGAGATCACAGAAGTCTGGAAACAAGTGAGCATCAACCACGAGCCAAGACGGTGCTCAGTTCCATCCCCAACATTACTACCACAAGCAACACAGAGAGATTTAACCAACGGGAGAAAGATTCCACCGGCACGAGCCGAGACAGAAGGAATCGCCGGAGCTAAGAGAGCTTCACTGAAGACGAGACTGTAACCAAGCCCAAGCGAGGAGCTACCGAAGAGTCTAACGAACTGGTAAGCTACACGGTTACCGAGACCGGTTTTGATGAAACCGCGAGCGAAGAAGAAGGCGAGAGCGATGAGCCATGGGATTGGATCTCCGAAAGCGGAGAACGCGGCGGTGAACGTTAGGGTTTTGGTGAGAACGGAAGCTCCTAATCCCAATAGAGCAACAGCACCGAGAGGAAGCGGCTGAGTGATGATCCCGACGATGGTGGCGAGGAAGATCGCGAGTAATTGCCACGCGTTGCGAGTGACACCTTCGGGGACTGGAACGAACCATAGAATCAAACCAGTAGCGATCGATGCGATAAGAGGCTTAATGGCAGCTCCTTGCCATGGAACGGGAGCTGGAGCAACGGGAGGAGACGGAGAAGAGGAAGCTGAAGCGGCGGAAGAGGCTTTAACGAGATTTGATGATCTCCGGTTTAGAGCAGCGACGGGAAGTGGAGATTTGAGTAAGGAGAAGCGAGAATCGAGAGATCGGAGAGGTTTCGTCAAATTAAGAGAGGAAGAAGGAGGACGAAGGAGAGAGAGAGATCGAGATTTGAGAGGGAAAGCGAGAGAGCAGGAGCCGGAGAGAGCGAGAGACGCCATTGTTGTAGCGTCGTCGGCGAGAGGTGTGAAGAAGAGAGGGAAGAAGTGAAGAAGGAAATGAGTAAGAAGAGGAAAGAGAGAGTTGAATAAATGGTGACCGTTGGATTAGAATCGGACGGTGAGATGAAGAAAAAGGAATATACGGACAAGAGTTAGAGAGAGTGATGATGAGATACGAGAGATGAGATCGTGAGGTGGGAAATAGAGATCTCCGTCTTTGGTGGGTCACCTCATCCTATTGGCTGAAATATTTACGAAAAGCCATTTTGGGTTTGGTCTTTTTAGATCGACGAAACCTACAAAACAAAATCCTTCACTCAATCAAATTTTCTATTGATTTAGCTTTGTTTTGAAACTTCTTAAACTATGTTATGTTTACTAGTGTCCAATGAAAGATTAACTGGCAATACAATAGTAGCTTTCATTACATTGTCCTAGATGGGCCGAGATGGTTTCACTCACAATTGAATCTAGATTAATGGATGGTGGGTTTAATCTTCATTTGATAACAACATTGTCATTTAATTAGTTCAATCTTCTCCATTACTATTTGATTACATTTTTACCGAATAATAAAATACAAAATTCTTAAGTCTTTGCTTATGTTGGGTCTGACAACTAGAAAAATTAGAGTAATTTAATAGAAATAGGAAAAAAAATTCAGAAGAAAAATGTTTCTTCTCACATGAGAGAAAAAATCTTCTGTTTTACTTTACTTTTTACAGTTTTCAGCAGATAAGTTTTTCTTTTTATTTTTTTCTGATTGATGAAAATACAGAGGAATCTAGAAGAATAATTTTTCTTCACTTTTCTTTTCTTCTATAGATATCAACCAGTCATATGCGTTATATTAAATGTACGTGTTAATTATTTTTTATTATTTTTATTATATGATATATGGTTTACATTGACTAATCATTACACAAGGCACCTCAAGCCCTAGTACGAAAAGATTATTCAAAATACAATATACTCTCTAACTTTCATCTATCAATAACAATGTATGTATATTTGCATTTATGTGTGTGGCTAAGAATCTCGAGTATAAATCCGCAACAGAAAAAAAGAATAAGATGACGTAAAAATATTCATATGTTTTGTTTGAAGTTGAAGTAAAACGAAGGAACCTCAGTGTTCATCAACTGGTCAAGGTCCCAAAATTCTTCCACTGGTCTCATACTCTCAGGTACGCTTCCAGATCCATTAGTGTTCAGCTCTTCTAAGTGGTTATTAATATTTGCATTGTACCAATCACCTTCTTCACATTCCAAAGGTGGAAAATAGAGATCTCCTTGTACCCCTGCGTTTACTCCATAGATACCATCTACATAAGGGGTAAAATCGTCTTTGCACGGGTGGCTGATCATGTTTGCCGCTGGAAATGGATTGTTGCTTGGTATGTGGGTCAAGGAAGGGTTGGCGAAGCCTTGTTCTTGTAAGGACATGAAGCTTCCTATAATGTCTTTAAGATCCAAAGAAGAGGCGGAATTAGAAGAGGAGTCGCTTGTTGTGTTGGGGGATGAGGATGAGTTGTTGATGAGATTGGATGTATCAGACATCTTCTTTAGCCTTTTCTTTATTGTTGAGTTCCAAAAATTCTTGATCTCGTTGTCGGTCCGACCAGGCAATCGTGCTGCAATCTGAGACCACCTGTGAAACCGAAGAAGAAGAGAGTAGAATAGTTTAATGAGATGATGTTATGTAAAATGTATACAAGTGCATGGTTTGCATGGGAATATTAAAGAGTGAAGCAATACAACAATTATAAAATTGCACAATCATATTAAGCAATTTAAAGACATTGTACTACACTGCGTGTATTAATAGAGAGGAAAAATGCCCTGCGTAATAAATACTTAAGTTTATGTTTCTGAAGAAAGTGACAGGAAAAAAAGAACTAATAAATGTATGATTACAAAGATGAAAGTTGAAGTAAAACCCTAAGGAAGAGATAGAAAAGGTGGTAAAGAGACAAAAGCAGCTTTCACTAAAACAAGTGTTTGTTGTTAGATAAGATCATAAGACGCACTCTAAGTCTTAAAACCCACGATCAACGAACTTTGACCACTCACATAATTACATGTGAATGTACTCATACCTAATTTGGTTTTATGCGTCTATTTTCTATTCTTACTATTATTATTATAGTTCAACTTTCTCTTGAGTCAATTTTCTTCATAAATAATCATTCTGCCCTTTAAATTAAAACAGTTACTTATCGTGCCAATGAAAACTCAACCAAACTTCATATCCTTCCACGTAAGTTTGATTATACATTTTACGATGTTAAAGTATACTGTATATAGTTATTCAACTGCGTAATGTAATATTATTGAAAATTCATTCTTAAACCAAAGAAACAAAAAACTGATAACCCATGCGTATCAGAAATAATTAGGTTTTCGCCAAATTCCAAGAGAAATTAATAACAGGCATATATAGTGAAATAATTTTAATTATATACTTCTTTTAAACTTTTTCATACACACAAGAGTGAATCCTACATATATAGAGCTTGCTTGTGTAAAGTTGATCAAAATAGATAGCTCACTTCTTATTTAACTGGTACAAGAAATAATCAAATAAAATATGTTTAAAACATAATTCAAGATCTAATTCGACAATTTGGTCCTTTAAGGTGGACTTTTGTTTTAATTAAGTTGACTGGCTTTCTATGCTATCTACTTTGTACCCATTAACCGAAAACAAATTAAGCTACACAATCTTAAAAACAAGAATGTTATTTGCCAAGACATATTTATCCACTAGTTTGGTTATTTTATTTCATCTTTCGAAAAAAATTGTTATAATGTCAAAACAAAGATGATGGTAAAAATGGAAACCTGTTGCCGAGGATGGAATGAAAGCGAATGATGAGATCCTCTTCTTGAGGAGAGAAAGCACCACGCTTAAGGTCAGGACGAAGATAGTTGATCCAACGAAGACGGCAGCTTTTGCCACATCTTTGAAGGCCTGCGTTTTTCGCAACATCGCTCCAACATCCTTGTCCATTACTTAACATGTATTGCATAAGCTTTGAGTCTTCCTCTGGAGACCATAGACCCTTCTTCATCTTCTTTACTTGATGAGTACTAGCTGCAATGGCTACCTCTGGTTTCCTCATTTTTTTGGTTGAGTTAAATGTTATTAGTTCTCTTCAATGTGTTTGTCTTTCTCAAGGATCCATTGATGTGAACGAGTGAAGTTTATTTTATAATAGGGAGAGAAAAGAGAGAAGACTTGATGAAGGGAGAATGATGATGATGAGAAAGGGATGGTTGTATGGTTTGCTTACAATTCTGGGAAGAAAAACCATTTGCACTTCTTCCTTTTTAATCTCTATTCCTTAATTATATTAATTATTTTATATAACATATGGTGTGTTGCTTTGTTTTTTTTTTGTCAAAGGGTGTTGCTTTGTTTTAAAACATAAAAAAAACATCCGAACCCTGGCTCTTTTTTCAAATTAACACATTTTTAGTCAGCATATATTGTATAATATAAGGTAAATATATATGAAATACACCAACAACAAATGTATGTTTGTATATAACTAATTTGACGAAATGAAGAAACGTTAGTTGATCGGTCATGGACGAAAACGGTTTTGAAAAAGACCCGATATGCAAAACATCAAAGAAAAAAAGGAGAAGTGCTCTTCACTTGTTCTTTTTTTCTTTATCTTTTTGAATATATAACTCATTTCTATTAGTTTCTTCATTCACAAGGTATACATTACAGACATGTCTAATTCGTTAACCTTTTTTTTTTTGCTAAGGTAATTCGTTAACCTTACGTGTGTATATATATGATATATAACATTGATATATATATGTAACATTTATAATATATATTCATGAGCATGTCTATTTCTATTCAAAGATGTCTTCATTTTCAAGGTAAGCAAATGTTGAGTTATTTAATTAATTGTGTACGTATGTAAGCATATTTCGATTGTATAAATAGTAAATCGACGTGTGTCACATAACCCTTTTTTTTGTGTTATATGAGTCTTAGCGAGCAAGAAGTTTTGCTTCGGCTTCACACAACCACCTCTCGCGCACCAACACGTATACTTGAAGAAATCAAATTATTGTAATGAAGAAAATGTTATACTCCTTTATCCATATATTTTATATTCGTTTTTTTTATAATATAAACGTGTGTCATGATTTTTTAATTTCTCGATTTACACTCATATCATATGATTTATATTGTATTAATATATTTTGCCCACCCATCCGAAAAAACAGTAACTTTTTATACAATCATAAACAAAACATCCATAGATAAAGTACAAAAGAAGTTAGAAGATTGAATCTTGAACATAATTCCTAATGTAAAAGGCCAGAGATCTTAGCTTTTAGGGGAAACATTTGTTTTGTTGAAATCTCTTTGAAGCTTGCAACCTCTTGTATATAAAAGATAAAAGACGTCTGGTAACCAATTTGTAACTTAAACCTAGTTATGTAAAACTCGTTGTAAAAAGTTTTAAAATAACGAAATTAAATGCGAGATTTCATCGATCCAAATTTCAGAATCATGGTCTGCAAGCACATTAATCCGCTATTCACCATGTGACCTCTCCCTCCAAGATCTCATCTAATTAACCATTTGGTTCATGATATATCAATCATCTCATGCATACCCTAAGCTCTCAATTATGCTCGCATTTTACCCACAATGCATCACAATCTATGAAACTCATTTTAATCTTTACATTTACTTTTCGTAATTAATATCGCCCAATGACCAAAAAAAACCTCTGCAAAGCTGAACTCTTAGCCAAAGAAACAATCATTATTGGTAAATTGTTTATTTCTTTTATATTACTTTTTGCGATTCCTAGATCAAATTGCTACTTTTGTGCTAGTCTAGAGTCATTAAAATGAAATATGGAGGAAAGAATGACACAATCGTTCAACAAAATTTTAGAATATAAGTTTGCCATAGAAAACCTTGATAAAAATCTTAATTTACGAAAATCTCTTTTAGTGATTTCACAACTAAGCGTTGAATGGAGTAATATTATTACTCTTAAAAATATTAAAATTTAACTCTATGTTCTTAAAGACACGTCAGCTAAATCTAACAAGAAACCGTTAGTGTAACTCTAAAGTCTAAACACACAAAACAATCTCATTAAAATTAAAGTAACAATACAGTAGTGTGAGGTTAACAACTGTAGAAGTGTAGGGTCATGTGTATTGAACTCGTTTAAGACTGATAACGGAAGCCTCAAGTTTATTTATTTGAATGATGATTGTGCAACATATCATTTTCTTAAATGAAGACAAAGTGGTTACTAATTAGTAAAGCAATTATCACCCATGAGAACTGAGCCCCAAATAAAGGAAATTAACAAACTACCATTGAATCAAAGCATTAGCTTAAACTTGAATCTTACTTTACAGGGTGATGTATCTTAACCTATAATTTTATATATGTCTTATATATCATTTTTTTTAAAGATAATTAAAAGTATCACTTCAGGGTTCTATCTTTTTGGTGACAAAATCTAATTAGTTAATCATTATGCATTACATGAAAAATGTGGTGACACTATAGTTTCTGATTAGATTGTCTTTGAAGAAACAAAGAGAAAATGGACTTCATGCTCTTTCAATTATTTCACAATCGGACAGTTCCATATATACATTACCAGCAATTGTGAATACATTACCTAACCCAGCCCGTTCTGTTGGGTCGTAATCTAAAAAAGAAAGTTTGAATTGGTAAATATTTTTGTCATCGAAGTTTCTTTCTTTAGAAAACAAATGGTGTAGGGATATTTAATATTAGCTGATGATTAGAGACATAAAAAAAAAAAAAAAATCAGTGCAACAAAAAAGTCATAGAAGAAGAGTTAATAATTTCATAGAATTATTAGCTGTTAACAGCTAATAAATTACATTTATTAAAGCTGTTGTTTTTGTTTTATTTGACCTTTTATTGTATTTGCTTTGAAGCGGTGTTATTCGATTTTATACTATCTAAGATATATAATAAAATAAAAGATGTCAAAATATAACAAAATTGGTTTCTCATCATCACCTAAAACCTACAGCTAAACCGCGTCGGCAATAAATCAAAACAGTCGGTCAACGCAAAGGAAAAAGTCATTGGGTAATCAATAATTCATACTTCAATTTCTTTCAACAAAAACGTTCCATAGCTAAACGTAGTAGGGCACCACTAAGTTTATTTTCACTAAGTTCAATGTAATTCATTATTATTTCCAAACAACGATTTACAAAGTCATTGTGTTTTCACTAGCTAGCCATATAGCTTGTCTAGGTTAGATAAATCAAGTTTTAAAGTAATCTACAGAATTGAAAAAGAGCCTAAACCCGCAAATTTGATAGAACTATTTCTAAAACACTTTTTTTGGGTAAGTTATACATTCATAAACATCGAACAGATCTCCTAACGTACAATAACAAAGTTGTAATCCAATAATAACTTCATTATTTCAAAGAAGAGACTAGTTCTATAACTACTGCAACAATTCTGTTAATTATTTCATCTTACATAACGTGAACAATCGAAATCTGCATACTTTTCTCACGGTTACTTGGAAAACAGGCCACTAGTTTTTAATGTTACATCAAAAAATCAAAAGGAAACAAAATATAAAAAAGAATAGTTATAAAAATAAAACTCAGATCAATTGACGTACTGCACTGTGTTCATCGATGATAAACTGCAGAATCTGAATCTGTAACCGGAGGCGGCGAGAAATAACGGTAAGGAGAATAAGTGGTTGGAGGAGATGGAGCTTTGTACTTGTAATGAGGGAACTTATGTTTTGATGATGAGACAGAGGAATAACCATACGCTGCGGCAATCATGGTGATGACGACGGTGAGAACCATCAGGAGGATAAGGCGTGTAGGCCATAAACGTTTCATCTTCGAATCGCACAAGAGAAATTGATCAACTTTATTATTGCGGTGAAGTTTAAATAATTATATAGACCACTAGCTTCGTCTCGAGGGTTAGATAAATAGATGGCTTGATTATATATATAGGCAATGGTTTATTTTATCAAGTCAAAGGTTTTGGTGTTATCATATGGAATCTAACAACACGGCAACTTTTTTTTTTTAATTATCTCCTAGTGCTACTTGTATTGGGAGAAGTTTGACGAAATTACTTAAATTGGATTTAAAAAATCGTTAGAAACTAATTTGCAGATAGCGTACAAAATAAAGATACGGTAAAATCTTTTTTATTTTTTTTTGGTTCTGTGAATAAGTTGTAAATTGGATCAAGAAAAGGGATTAACGTATATTCTATGGAATAATATATTTTGGATATATATCGTTTTATTTGACTCTTTATCTTTATTTTTAATTGTTTAGACTACAATTTTGTAATTATTTTCCATGTTAATAAGTTTTCTTATTATTTATTCTATAGTCTTGATATGAAAACTTTTTCGGTACGGTTGAACGTTTGACAAGGGTTTAGACGTTTAGTGATCAACTGATCATTCATTATAGGTTTGGAGTTCGATTATCTCAAATTATGTAAAGATTAGCTCCTCTATCACAACACCAGTGTGGTATAACTACCGGTCATGGTTTTATTCATTTTATCAATATGTGATTTCAAATAAGACGTTTACATAAACCATCTACTGTCTTAATTCTCCTATTTTTTGACCATTGCTTGACCAAGAAACTCTTTCAAACCAATGACAGAGGAACCATTAACTCCATCTTCCATTGCTCTCCTCACTAGTTCCTTCACCTCTCTAGCCTTTTTCCTAATCTCTTTCCCTACTTCAGTCTCCTCCATCACCAATTTGATCTTAGAAACAATCTCATCACATTTGATATCACATCTCTTCCCACGCGCCACCTCAACCGATACCCCAATATGTTTCTCCATCAATATCGAATTGAAGAATTGCTCGGCTGCCATCGGCCAACCGAGCAATGGCACACCGTGGCTAAGCGATTCAAGTATAGAGTTCCATCCACAATGACTCAAAAACACACATGTTGCCTTGTGTGACAATATATCAACTTGTGGTGCCCATTTCTTCACAATCAACCCTCTTTCTGATCTTGTTATTCTTTCCTCAAATCCTTCCGGTAGATACTCTTTCACATCAAACTCACTCTTCACCTCCACACCTATCGGCGGTCTCACTACCCATATGAAGTTCTTCTCGCTACTCTCTAATGCCATAGCCAATTCTAACATATGCGTTTGCAAAATCGAGTTCATTGAACCAAAACATACGTAGACAACCGAATGGTCCGGTTTTGAGTCAAGCCATGCCTTCACTGCTTCCTCTGTCGACTTTGTTCCCACCTTCTTGTCAGGAGAATTCAAAACCGGCCCAACTGGCCAAACCGGAACACCGGTTATTCTACGGAAGTAGGACAATCCGATCTGATCGATTTCCGCAACCGTGTTGAACAAGAATCCATCGAAATCAGACCATCCAGGTATAGTCTTCTTCATGAAAACAGACCAATCATCGCTTCCATCAGCTTCTAACATGAAAGAATTCAACTGAGTTTTCTCAATCTCCCCTGCTTCTGGAAAATCATCTAAGAGAAACTGATCTTGTTTGGTTTCTTTATGTGGCAAGTTTAACCATATCGATCTATAACAACCTAACCCAAAAGCACCAGAAGCACTAAAGATCACTGAATAAACACCAATCTCTTTGCAAACCTTACCGATCCAACCCAAGAAGAAATCACCGATCACCATAACCGAGCTCTGCTCATCATCTCCTTCCTCCAAGATCTTCTTCATCAAGTCTCGAAAGGGCTCACGAAGCGACCTAGAAGCTTCAAGAAGGCTGATGACGAGAGAGTAAGGAAGAGAATCGAAATTCTCGGCGTCGTGAGGAAGGCCGTGATCGGAGCTGTTGAAAGGTAACTCGATGAGGCTTATGGAGGATTCAGGAGGAAGATTGGAGCGTATTTTGGGGATGTTCAAAGGAGTATTGATCATAGAGATGATGGTTTTGTTGGCTCTGTTCATCATCATCGTTTCTAAACGAAGGGCTAAAGCTACAAAAGGGATGATATGGCCTTGTGCCATGAAAGGGAACATCACGATTCTCAGATTTCTGGGTTTAGCGTCCGCCATTGCAGAGAGAGAGGAGAGAGATTTGGGGTTGTATTTGCCGTATCGACAACGGTTCAGATTCAGACAAGAGAAAATGTGTGTTTTTGGTCTGACAATAAAGACTTAAACAGAGTTTCAAGATTGACTACATTTATTTATTTGTCACTTTTTAAGGAAAGGGGCTTTTGGTAAAATCAGGTTTCCATACTTTTTCTTCTTTTCCTCTCTAAAAGAAAAAAAGAACTGGTGGCCTTTTTTGTTACTCTCTTGAACTTTTTTTTCCTTATTCGTCCATATTGGGATAAACGTGATGAATTTTTTAAAAAGTTAGGCATGAATTCATGAATCTACTTGTAAGAATATATTTTATTCATTATTTCATTGTATCAAATTTGGTTTTTTCTTGGGATAAATAACAACTCATTGAAGTTCATTAAACTGAGATAAACGCCATACAGTTGAAGAACTTATGTACAAATGATTATCAGATTATGGACATAAGTTCTTATCTTATGTACATACCAATAATCATTTTTACTACCTGCTATAGAATAGAGGTCCACTAATATAATTTTTTTTTGGGCCTTACACACAAAAGATATTGAAGCAAAAAAAATAAGTAAATGGGCCTTTCTATACTTGTTAGTTGTTGCCCACATCTAATGACCGACCTTTCAGCCCATGTGTCTCCTTCGTTATCTAAGTGCTCACTTTCTCCTTCTTCTAAATCTAAGTTTTGCAGTTCACCAGTTTTCTATATTTCTCTCATCTACTATTGGCATTGTTTTGGTATTTTAACCTAGTTTATATAACACGACAACATCACAGCTACAAACGACTAAGCTACAAGCCTCAAGTCTCCATCATTTCTTCTAAATCTATAATATTAGTTAGCCTATTGATTTACCTACCTAAATCACAAATATGCATCAATACAATGTAAATATACAAAATCTCCTCGACAACTAGCATTTGACAAAAGTTAAAAACCTATAACATTTTTAACAAAGACAAATGTAAAAAGATCACTGAAGCCTAGGTAGAAACCACAAGAGATTAACAATAAGAAAAGTTAATTAAGAAGCAATCAATTTTGATTAGACTAGAGTGAGTGTGACTCTCTTCAGTTCAGCTCAATGACTTGTACCTGCAAAGAACCTTACATCTCAAAACCCTATCTTGAACATAAAACCCAGGCATCACCATAACCTTAACTCGTGCCGGTCCACGGGACGATGCTGATCTCTGCCTATCTGCACCCATATCTTCCATAAAACTCGATTCAAACTCTCTGTTCTCCTCAACTCTCAAGATCCCTAACGCTGGATTGAACGAGAAGGCAAGCAAATGAAGCAACCATACACATTTTGCAGCCACAAAGAATGCTTGAAGCATTTGTTCTGACCAAGGTCTTGTCCAATTCAATGTTGTAATGATCAAACTCATCTTCTCATCGCAGAATCTACTGAACTCATCACTGTAGTATTTTGTACCCTTTTTCAATACCTCGTTCCAGCTCAAGTTTCTCAAAGAAGCAAATGACGAGAAATTCGCTTGTCTATCTTGTTCCGGATCAAGCAGTTTCGGCTTACCGTTCTTCTGGAATACGCAGTTCTCAAAGTCTTGGTAAACCGATTGGCTTATGATCGCTTCTAAGTGGTACTGAATGATTTTGGAGTACTTAGAGGTGAATGACAAGTTGTGGGGTTGAAGGAGAGTGTTGATGTTACCAATAAGAGTCGAGTCTTCTTCGTCGATCTCTGAAACTAATGTTTTCAAGAATTGCTTTATCGATAATCTTGCTTCCGATACAATCTGCAAGAACCCTTCAACCATCACTTCTTCACTCACTGGCATCTCTGAGTTCTTCTTCCCAGAGCTTCTTCCAACACTATTCTCCTGTGACACTACTTCTGTTGCTTCTCTCAAAGCTTTCTTTAAATTGTCACAGTAACTTTCCAAGTACTGAAGCTTCTCACTTAACTCTCCCAATGAAGATTTCATCTCTAAGACTTGTGTTAACGCAGCATCCCTACTTCTGTTTGCTTCCATCAATTCTCTCTTTAACTTCTCAACACCCGAACCCGAGTCCTTCAACACCTCAGAAACTTCCTCTGATTTCTCTGTTCTACTAGGTGAGTTAAAAATCGAATTGCTCTTTTGCTTTCTCTTTAACTTAGGGAATAACCAAGACATCACTCTACCTCCACGGTTTCTTGGCTGAGAAGAAACAACGGCAGAGTGCGAATCCGTCAAGGGCACAACAAGATTAGAGTTCTTTAAGCTCTTGGTATCAAAACCTCTTTGTTTATTGTAGTCATTGCAAGAAGAGACCGATCTAAAGTCAACCGAGCCACAGTTGCTTCTACCGGTTGTATAAAACTGTAATGGTGGAGACCTGAGAGCGTCCGACATCGTGTAAACATGATGATGAGAATCTTGATTAGGCATCACAGTCTTTCTTGTAGTTGAGGTTTTGTAAGAATCAGAGAGATAAGTATCTCCATCTACTAAACCAACACCATCTTCATCCCAAGTCTCAGATAAAGTGAGATTCTTGTGATGAAATGCAGACACAGGCTCATCTTCATAGCTCTGTTTCAAAACACCAATAGACACGTTAGCAGAGAAATGTGTGCAAGGTAAAAAGCACAGTAACTTTTGTCCAAATTCAGTACAGTGTGTCAGCTAAAGACAAAAAAAACAGTGGTTCTCTACCAAATTCAGGTCTTTTCTGTTTGTCTTTATACTTTCAACACTGAACAGTGGTTAAATTATTAAAGGGACTAACCAAATTATTTAATGTATTTTTGACATTTTTTCGAAATAATTAACCGCCTCTTTAAGATCCAAAACACACAACGACATGGTACAATAAATTAAGAAAGATATGATCTTAATTGGTTACCGAAATGCAATAATTAACGAGCCTGAACCGGGTTTAACCAAGTAAATCTCGGGTTCGATGAAATTATTAAAAATGTTTTAAAAAACTCCAAAAGCTTTTGAACAAAACCCAAATTCCCATACATAATGTCGAAAAATCAATCAAGTAAGACACAAGAAAAAGTGGACAAGCTCATGGAACCAAGAAGCATGATAGTGAGAACAGAGAAAAGAGAGAGAGAGAGAGAAGTTACAGGAGTGAAAACAGGGTAATCATGAGCAGAGAGGTTAGGGAGAGGACGAGAAGCTGGTGAAGCAGCAGAAGAGGAAGAAGGGTTTCTGAGACTGTAATTGGAAGATGGGCTTGACTTCATCTGCATAAGACTCGCTTGAAGTGCTCTCACTCTCACTCCATTTGCTATGGCTTCTTCTTTTTCTCTTGCCTTGTTCATTCTTGTTTCAGAAGAAGCCATGGTAGAACAAGAACAAGATTAGAAGAGAAAGAGAAGGATGTGACACAAAAGAGAGAGAAGAGATAGTGAATGCGATTGTGCAAGGAAAAGGGTGTGATGAGGATGATGTCTCTGTGTGTGTGAAGAAGAGAGAGAGAGAATGAGAAAAAATCCAAAGAATGTTCTGTCTCCCTTCTCTTAAAAGGACTGATAGAAAGAACGCATGTGAAGGGCAGAGACCATTTTTTATGTTTACTATAATGCCCTCCCTTTTTTGTTTCTTTTCATTTTTTTCTCACTTTTCTCATTTGGTTACTATGGTATCATATCAGACTTATTGAACAGTTTACAAAACCTAATTCCAGTTCTTTTACATAATTGCTATCTTATCCACTGCGAAACACATTTCCACTACTGTTTTATGTTGTTATTAATTGTAAATCAATTTGTTTATCTGAAACCATGGTTTTCTATAAGTTTTGTTGTATCTTTGGGATAAATGGTTAAAAAATTTGTTAAATATAGATTACTGGATTTGTTTCCATCCATACCTATATTATTAAAAGAAAAACAAGAGTATGTGGTTTGTTCTTACCGGGAATTCAATTACTAAATAGATATGGTTTATTCATTTAAAAAAAAAAACTAGAAAATCTAAGTTAAACTTTATACATTTATACTAAGAAAATAGGAAAAACTAATTAGGGATAAAATCTATTTATAATCAATAGAAAAAAGTAAGCATTGAAATTATTATGTAGAAACACCAAAAAAATAGAAATGATATCCCGTTATATATTGAAAATTTGAATATAATAAAGATTTTCAAATTATGTATACTTAAAAGAATCATACTGTAGTTTGTTGACAAAAGAAAAGTCATAGTCTAATTTTAGGAAAGGTATCTCATAAATGATAAATGATTAAGATGATGTCTTTCAAAAGTAACACACATGTCATTGGAAACTATATCAAGGATCAACTCAACTGTTACAAAATCTATAGCAACCACTTAGAGACCTCAAGCAAAATAAAATGATTCTGGTTTATATTCAAGTCAACATCAATTTGATAATATTAGTAGGTCATATCTTAGAAGAATGGTTAAATTACAAAAAGAAATAGGCCATACCTTAGTTAAAAAAGCTAAGATGACTTTCTGACAAAATCAATTTTGTTTAGTAGAAGATAGAATTCCGTGTGGGACTGATCATTTTTTTTTTTTTTTCACTGAAAGATTTCATTATATAATACAAAGGACGGATACAAGGGTGGAATGCGTTTTTGGACTGATCATTTCTTAAGAGTTGTTTTGCAATAATGTTTGTAAAGTCGAGTTGTTTACATCAGCAAGAGAAGAAGAAGTCAAGAAACTAAGAAAAAAGGATTACACTGTGTTATTTATTTAATGATGAGAAAATCATTGTTAAGTAATTGTGCTTAACTTTCAAAACCAAACCCACCAAACCCACCAAACCCATATATAAAGTACAAATAGCCTAACCTAATAAAGCGTTTTGAAAAAAACCTTCCACATGCGTTAAAGTATGTAATGCCTTATAGCCTTTTTGCCTTTTTTCTTGCGAATGAACCGTGCATTTGTTTTTTCTACACTTCTTTATTTCCATTTATATAAGGTTTATCGTTTCTAAACATATTTCTTTCAACAGTCTCAAAATGTAATCAGTTGGGGTTTTTGACTTCTTATCCATAGTATTCTAGATTCTTAGAGTTGATGTTAGAAGTACAAAAATTTAAGAGAATTATAATAGTTACTATTTTCCCAAGTCCCAACATGATTGGATTGTTTCTAGTGTTAAGCACGTTTAGAACAATTTTTTTTTAATATACGATTACTGAAAAAGATTTGTAGTACCGCACAAAAATGGATATGACCAAGCTATCTTATTATATTTTCTATAAATATCATGTTTACTTATGTTATAGAGTGCAAAAATAGTCTTTTATCTACTCTACTTAAAAATCACCTGATTCACTTTCATTCAGATCCAGCACAAGTATAGACCTACTAAACTATGGGCTTTTACATCATTGTTCTATCTACCGGGCCATACATGCAATTAAAGATCTATTGAAGCATTATAGTTTTGAGGATAGGTTTTGAAAAAACCTAGATAGAAACTTTATAGGTAAGTATTTATGAATCATTATTGGTGTGTTATGCGACCTTAAGATGGGTTAGTTTTTGTAATTCTATCATAGTAGTTTGCATTTCTGGAAGTTATAGAGCCGGCCTTGAGGGCAAACAAATAAAGTATGTGTTTGCGGCCCTCAATAGTATAAGTAAGTTTTCTGTCCATTTTTCACAAAATTTTCTTTAGATCAGGTAGTGTACATAATTGTATACGTGAAAGTGTAGGGTTCGAAACTCACTTTTATAGTTTTACCTCATTTTCTTACTTTTTATTTTAGTTGATTAATTTTTTTTTGTTTAACGTCTGAATTTATTATTAGTTGCTTAATTCATAGGCCCAATATGATTTTTTTTCTTGTAGCCCATATATTTTCAGGGCCGGTTGCAAACAGATCTCAACGGAGAGAAGATATCAACCGTTGGTTGTGACTTGTGAGACTAATCGACGGTTGTTTTAGTTTTGAAAGGTGAAAGCAAATCAATGATCTATATTTATCGAGCGTTGGAGCTGAAACTAATCGACGGTTGTTTTAGTTTTGAAAGATAAAAGCAAAGAATGGTCTATATTTGTTAAATCATTATTCATGCGGATAAGAAAATCTTAAAATTCCTTTTAACTATAGTTTCTTCCTAATTTTCATGTAGATTCTCCACAAATAAATAAATGTCTTATCCCACAAACTCTCAATACATATCTTTCACAATCAAAACTTTTTTACATATCAAAGTGTATTTGCTCACTATGGCTCGTTCCAAGCAGACAGCTCGTAAGTCAACAGGAGGTAAGGCTCCACACTTTGCCATGAGGGTAATGCAACAACACTCAACTCCGACGCTTAAGAAACCATATAGATACAAGCCAGGAACAGTGGCCCTCAGAGAGATCAGGAAGTACCAGAAGACCACAGACTTAGTTATAAGAAAACTCCCTTTCCAAAGATTGGTGAAAGAGATAGCTCAGAGTCTCAAGGCAGATCTAAGGTTCCAGGCCGGTGCTGTTTCCGCTCTTCAAGAAGCCGCTGAAGCTTTTATGGTTGGAATGTTTGAGGACAGCAATTTGTGTGCCCTGCATGCCAAAAGATCAACTATCATGCCTAAAGATATCCAGCTCGCTAAAAGGCTTCGAGGCGATAGGGTTTGAGATCATAACCTTGTATTATTTTAGTTTTCGGGATTAATATTCCGATTCAAATGTACTTCTAAGCTTATTAGAAAGAAATAAAATGTTCTGAACTTAATAAATTTAAATTCCATCCGACTGTTCGTTCTGAGCTGAAGAAATAATTGTTGCATGTTTACATTTTGTGGTTTTGATTCACACTGTTTTTGGAAATGAATCTAGCAAAATAAGTATAAAACAATAAAAATACACAACAAGAAAGAGCATTTTCAATGTTGTGATGAGTATACTCTTTTTGGAACACCCATTTAAGCAAAACTTATATTCATACATAATCTCGTGGATGATTTCTATGTTACAAACCTAAGCCCAGTCCAGCTAGTAGATGCTACAGTTCACCTTCTGCAGTTTCTGATGAAGATGAGCAATGCCTCTGCGCGATCACCAGCAAAGACGAATTCTGCAGAATCACCATTTCCATTCAGAAAGTGACTTATAATGCACAATGCCAATTACACTGTTCTATTACTAATACCAAACAACAAGTCCATTTGTTTTATTAGCTAGGCACTACTACAACTAATCCAAAAGACTAAAATTGATTAAGATCAGCAAAGCAAACTTGAATACCTGAGTTCCAGCTACGATCATGCCGTTGAGAGGATGTGCAGCACAACCTGTGACAGTTTCAGACAATGAAACAAACTTGTTACTGTGATTACATTTGTCTCTCTTCTCGTTTCTCTGTGTATCCTCACTGCAACAATTTATTAGAATTATCAGGAATGTAGCCATGAAGTTTAGAGAAAACATCAGATATATCGGAACTTTTCAAGTTCTTACTCGTAGTCAACGTGACAAGGAGACCTGGAGCTTGGATGGAAATCAAGAACATGAATTCCTTTCTCGCTCATGGACCCAACAACATAAATCTGCAATATATATCATATAAGATAATAAGCCAAATAAGATCGGAAAATCTTCACTTATGACCGTTAATGGTAGTACAAAGTGCAGGGCTTACAGATGATGCTGGCAGCCATGATGGTTTCCGCAAGATTAAATCAGCTGAACTGTCGGAACCATCCCTAGTGAACCAAAATCAGACATTACTAAAGCATTTTCTTTCCCAAGTGTACATCAATTTAAATGATTCTTGTTACAAATTAAGATTGAAGTTCCTGAGTTTGCTTATAAACTTACAACCAAGCTGGGGGAGGGCAATGTACATGAGTAACTTCAGATTTATATATGTCAAGAACACCGGACCTGCACTAGAGATATCCACCAAAGGAAAATGATAAATGATATAAAATCAACGAAACAGCACATGAAAGTAATATTTTGTTTAATCGTTTTTCCAAAATGAAATGAGCTGTTATGAAAGAATGACTTACCAACCATCGTCAAGGTGAAATGCAAGTTGATGAGGAGAGGACGGGTTTACATTAATGGAATGGATTTCCTTGGGCAAGATTTTTGACTGTGCCTGCAAAGGATACATGCAAACTTTTTCTAATGCTGCCAATTTCAGTATGATCAACTGCTGGAAGTTTCAGAGGTAACATGATTCCCACATTACAAATTCTTATTTAAAAAAAACAAAGAAGCAGAACAAGGTTACTTGAACGATGGGCGATGGCACAAGTGAGATAGAAAACAAAAGACAGAACTTACCTTCAGAGATGCAATCTTCTGCAGCATCGGTGCGAGATGTAGAGATGCTAAAGGCAACTGGCTCATCTGAATGTTACCAATATCAAAACGTGATTAGAGCCAGAGAACACAAGAATGAAAGGTAAATTCACCTAGATATTACAGATGAAATATACTGCCATAGCCAATTCCAGCTCGCCCCTTGTAAGACTTACATCTTTGCGGCTCTGAAAAGCAGAAGAGTTTCTTCCTCCACGAAGGTCCCAGATATGAATGATTCCTTCTTTACCAGCTCCAAAAATAGTCTACATGGTAGATGAAAGAAACGCAGTCTAAAACTTTGGGTCCTTACTAAATTCGAAATCAAAGTCTTACTGCAATTTCAATGATTAGAAGAACTTTACTGGGCTTGGGGATATCTTATTCTATGATTACCTGATTATCCACATATATTTGAATACTCTTGATTGAATCATATCTGTCTGTTGAAAGTTCAATGCATGGAGACACTCCTGCTCTTCTATCCCACACATGAACCATACCAAGTGTATCTGGAGAAAATATTCTGCATAAACAACAGATGCAGAAAAGTTGCTGAAGAAAGTAGGTACAATGAAGCTATAAATGTTTTTCATCACAGGGAAGAGCCATTCTACAAACCTCGAATCCTCATCACTAGTCATGGCAACATCAGATAAACCTCTAGAAACTTTGCGGCCAATAATCGATAGCTTCTGTCTAGTTTGCAATACCTGAATCACAAATAGAAAAATAATTGAAATGTGGGTGGAAGGATATGAATATTTAGCAGGGCTAGCCTAAGTAGACCAGACTAAAACTAATGATAAATTGATAAGTCTTACCACGGCCATGTCAGTGGCCGTGTCATTTCAATTAAAAATTGACTGCCTTTTCTTATAATCGTAATGGGAACAATACATACACTATTCGGAAACCATGTTGGAAAGGGAATTTTGCTATGCCTAAGATAAAAATACGGCGATACATCTGTGTTTCTTGTTTCTAATATATAAAATATAAAATGAGCTTACAAGAAGAAAACCTACCTAAGTCATGATGATGCAGTCACACGAGTTGTAACCAGAAACAATTGCCATTTGACAAACAACCATATAACTGATATCCATGTGATCTCAAAGTCAGAAATCATACCTCAGTTGGTTTGGGAGACATGTAACTGATATCGAAGATAAGCACTTGATCATGTTTCCTCGATGTGCAGGCTACCTATAGGAACTATAATTGCTCAATAGAAATGTTTTTAACTGAGGTTTTAAGAAAAAGAAGATGTCAAGATGGGCATTGTATTGACTATTGAGCATATACCTCATTCTGGTTTGAAGGATTCCATCTAGCGACATCGAATTCCCTTCCGGGAGGGTAAGAAAAATGCACAACATGCTTACTTTCATCTTCCGAAGAACCTAAGATTGATGACTCAGGATTCAAAACTGTAATGAATAAAGTTACAAAAACTTGTACAAGAAGCACACTGTGAGCAGACAGACTATAAACGTATGATCCAGAAACACCACCATCATTGATATCTAAAAATATTATAAACCTTGCTCATATAGACTTTAGTTAAGGAATATCATTGACAACTGGTGTTCAAAAAATGGGAACTTTATTCTCAGTTACAAGACACTTGAGTATTTAAGACTGAAGGTTGTTTAGCCTTGCCAAAAATTGAACCCTTCACAAATAATGAGGAGCTGTGCACTATACCAACGTAAATACAAAGCTCAGGCAAAAATTGCTGCCACATTTGCGTGAGATTTGAGTGAAATCAACTTTAATTTGAAATGAATGCTTAACTAAAACTTGGAAACCATTACAGCTCTGAACCAAAGACAAAAGAAAAGCTTTTTGAATAAAGAGACACCTAGAAAATGAGCATAGATCAAAGCTTCACCTGGGCCAACCTTACTCTGGCAATATAGAGATTCAAAGTCATGCACCATCAAGCATCCTGATCTTGTGACAGACACTATGAATATACCCTGGATACAATACCTTTACCTAAGAAATGGTAACAAGAGAATCGAAGGCAAAAATAACACAAGGACTCGAGACATCCTATATCTCAAGAGTAAACAGACATAGATCAGTAATGATGAACATCTACGGAAACAAGAGCAAAAGTATTGATGAGAACTAACCCGGTTATCAAAATCTAGTCCTGCAACACCTCGCCTGGATAATCATGGAAAAGGGTCCAAATGAATCAAATAACAATCAATCAGTTATTATCAAACTAAGCTTCAAATTCTACACACTCAAATACTAACATTGTCGGGCAATGATATAGGCGTTGGACCTCCCTCATCTGAAATACAAACTCTTTAGCTCTCTCGACAAGAATATTTGAAAAATTCAAAATAAACCAGATGAAAAAATCTTACATGGGTTACACATGGGTTCTCGTTCAAGTGATAAAAATGTGAAAATTTCCCAATCTTCGCAACAAAACAAAATCCAAAATTACCAAAATTTAAAGGAGAAATAGTCGCAGGATAAATAAGGCTGAAAACGAAGGGAGTGTGAAACCTCCAAGTAGGAATGAGAAACTAGAGAATAGAGTTCGTGTCGGTAAGCTGACTCCAATCGTCCAGTCACTTCGATTAAAGATCGCTTCCATGGCCGCCTTCAAGGGGAAAAATCGCCAATTGATGAACAGAGAAGATGAGAGAAACAAATACTTAGTAAATCGAATTACCTGACCGTCGTTGTAGATTTTGCCGGCGATGACTCCGGCGAAACCAAGTATTTCTCCATTGATTTTGACCTCGACTGATATAATTTGGGGATTCTTAAGTTAATTTTCCCGCCATTCACTTCTGGGTTTTAAGTCCATAAACTACTCCAAATAAAGCCGGTCTAACAAATTATTATGGACCGAATTTATAAGCCCAAATATTAAAGGCCCATTGGAAAACTCTAACTACTTGAGTTTATTTCTCCTGTAGATGATTTTCGTTTCCTTGATTTCCAAGCTTTAAATCTCGAATTCTTCTCGACCTCACGCGGCAGTTCTCGCAGTGTACCTTCCCGGCTGAGGTACGGTTGTTCTTATCAACTTCTTTTTCAATAGATTTGGAAGTTTTGTTGGGGGAGATTGCATAAGCCAATAATTTTGGATCAATGAAAAAAATTGAAATTCGGAGAATCTGATTTTGATATTCATGGTTTTTTTCAGAATTTATCTACGAATCTGACTTTAATGTTTATATATATATATATATATTTTTTCCAATTTTGTAGAAAAAAATGTCCACTCCGATGCAGAATGATTTGCATTTGGAGAAAGACAATTCAAATCAAGCTCCGGCTGATGTAGCAATCGTTGCACCACCTCGAGAGATCAGAATTCATATCGATAAAATAGCACGTGTGGTTGCCCGGAAAGGGTTGAGGATAGAGAGAAGGATCATGAACGTTAGTGAGATTCCCTCTAAATTCGACTTTCTGAAAAAGTCAGATCCTTATCACGCATATTACAAGCACAAGGTTACTGAATACCTTGCTAAGAATCAAGATGAAGGAGCTCAGGATATTCATCAACCTGAAGCTCCAGCTACTCTTAAAGGTGATGCACAACACTATCTCCGGCCTCTTCCTTTAAGGGATCCGGCTTCCAAGTTCCCAGATTATGTTCTCCCTGAAGGATATACTATAGAGGATCTTGATACTATTATTCTCACAGCGCAGTTTGTGGGTCGGTACGGGGCGGAATTTTGGTTGGATTTGATGAAGGAAGTGGATAACAAACCTCAGTTTGAGTTTTTGAAGCCAGCTGACAGCAAGTTCGATTATTTCAATCGGCTTTCTGTTGTGGCTTCGGAAGGACTAAAGCGATCCGAAAAGCTGACTAGTTCTCGTATGGCGATTGTTATTAAGGCTTTTTTCTACCATCTTCGTCGTAAAAAGGAAAAGCGGGTGTTGAGCCACAAGGAGGGAGCGGCAAAGGCTAGTACTGTGTTTGGTGCTTTGTATGCTTTTGTGGGTGCTGATGGCTGCTTTGCTGACATCAAGGACGAAGATTTGCCACTACTTCAACACCCTTCAACGATCAAGAACATACTAACAAAGCTGCAGCCTCGTATGCCTCCACTGGGATCTCAGCTTGGTTGGGAACCAGAGCCAAGGAGACAAAAGTTTGACGAGTCTGTCCTTGTTCCAGAAGACCAGTTTCTTGCTCAACATCCGGTGATGTTTTCTTCTGACTCTTGCATTTCCTTTCTCTGTTATTTTTCCCCCTCTGACTTGACTCTGTACTCTGTATCTAATTAGGAGTAACATACATTTTCAGGGTTCCTCAACGATCATGGTTTCTGTTCCAGACCTCGATGATTGGAAAGTCGTTGAGATCACAGTGCAGTCGCTATCGGAAAACGTGGCAAGTTTGAAGGAGAAAATATCTGGGGAGATCCAATTTCCTGCAAACAAACAGAAGTTACGTGGAAAAGCCGGATTCTTAAAGGACAACATGTCGCTTGCACATTACAACGTGGGAGCAGGTGAAATCTTAACACTGTCTTGGTGAGAACGCAGGGAAAAGCTTTTCACTGGGATCTCAGCCAAAACTATAAACAAAAGCTTGACGAGTCAGCTCTTGTTTCAAAACTTCGAAGGAGAAAATAATTGGGGGGGCGGTCTAAATGCTAGCAAGCAACACATAAGTTAAGTGGGAGAGCCGGGTTTTAAAAGGACACTTGCAACATTACAATGTGGGAGCAGGAGTGTGATGCTCATGTCTCACGTTTAATCAGAGAAAAGATTCAAAAATCTTTTAAGCATTTCACATGACTCCCAACTCTTGCATTGAGAGAGAGAGAGAGTCAACCATATTGAGATATTAGAAGATCAAGTTTGTGTTTGCCTTTTGGTCTTTTCTTCTTTCGGCTTAACATTATTATTACATTAGCATAAAAGAAAAGCTGAGTTTTGTGAGAGCTATTGATATGAATTCACCATTCTCAAAACATAATTTTTTAGTATATTATACTTTTAGCTACAATATAACTTAAATTCCGAAGCACCTACGCACAGTACTAACATCTGGCAGCTGGTTCTGCACTTCAGTCATATGTCAAACAGGTCCAGTCATAACAAACTGAAACAATTTTAAATCTGAACATAGCAATGGATCTCTTATCTTAACATTTTAAGTCCAATCCAATGGTAACTGATACTTACCAGTTACCAGTTACCAGCAGACCAATACTTACTAAACCCATCTCTTATGTGAACCAGAGGAATCTCTTGGGGTGGTCTGAATTGGCCTTCTAGGTTTCCTTGAATCACCTGTAGAAGAACCTCGTCTCATCCTTGAAGAAGAAGAGGAAGAAGAAACTGAAACAGGCTTCCGAGTAGTCGATGGACTAACTACTGAAGGCGGCTTTACAGATTTTACAAGTGACGTCGAGGATTTAGCTGGCGCTGATTTATGGGTTTGTCCCACAGCTGATAACTCCTCCTTTATGGAATCAACTGGAGCCTCCAGCACAGCCCGTCGGGGTGTGTCTACAGTAGATTCTGAATCAGAGGATGAAGTAGCTGTAAGAACATCCATATCATAAAGAAGATTATCCATTCTCATTGGGAATTCATGGGTATTTGAGACTGCAGGTGAATAGGAGGACCTCCGGAGCCTAGTGAGCTGTGTGACCTGCGCATTTCACAACAAATGGACGGTATCATATACAACAATTTTTAGTACTGAAGTTGTTAACAGGAACATTTCGGGATGAAAACTGAAAGTAAGGCTCTGGAACGTGTAAAGGTTGGTTAAGATTTTAACCTTTTCTTCTAACACCAGAACGTCTCTCTTGAGCTTCTTAATTATTGTCTTCTTCCTGCGAATAATCTCTTCAAGCTCCGTTTCACGCTGTTAAAGAAAGAAGAAACATCTCTTTGTGTAAGTCATATGAAAAATTTAAGGGTGTTTGAAAAAGTATAGGAATCCACAGTTACTTTTGAGCCAGCTTTGTTGGTCAGCTGAAGAAATGAAGTTAAGTCCTTTATTGTTGCATCTTTCTCCTGACACTCCTTTCTGAGAGAAAGCATGTCTTGGTCGAGCGAAAGACTATCAAACTGCAATAAACATTTAAACCAAGTGGTTATTCATTTGCAACAAAACCAACCAAGATCCACCACAAAGATCGCTTCACCAAAATTTCACATATTCTTTACATACATGGGTTTCTGCAGCTGAAGTGACACTAGAACACCAATCTGACATATAAGACATACGCCTTTCCTCTGGCTCTGCATCAACCACCAGATTTGTGGGAGCTTTATCCTAAACAGTATAATCAGTGAAAACATCATCAATATAGGTTCATATAAAGATGCTCAGTGATTTCAATGATTGCCATAGAAAATCAAAGAGCAAACACACAGACACACACCTGTATAGCAGCAGGTGACGAGTGATGATGCTGATCACATAGCCAGCAGCCACAATCTACAAAAGTAATCTTCTCAGATCCAAACTTTTCTTTAGGAGTTGAACGTAGATCATCATGATCTAAGACCTTGGATACAGTTCCAGACTGATCCTTGACAAGATTTAGCTCTTGACACATATCATCAAGCTTTTGTTGCATGCTTGAAAGAACCTGATCCTGAAAAATCCACACTTGCAGTTAAAGAACACACCAATTTTACAGTTAGAATCTCTCTTAAGACTTCATCAGTGCTAAGTCAACACTTAGAACACTTAAAACATCGAGATCTAGAGAGATAGACACACAAAAGTTGTATGCTTTAAACACTAATGTATGAAATTCAAAAACAAGTAACGGAAATGGAAGCATAATTGAACAAAATCATGAACTAAACCAAAGTGCTTTAAATTAAACAATCCGAGAAAAACGCTAACTTTTTAATCAGATAAATTTGTCAAAGTAACGAAATTTCTCAAATCTCTAGCAGATATGTAAGAGAATCAACAACACTCACCCTGAGATCAACCGATTTCTGGAGCTGTCGAATGAGACCATTCTTCTTCGACTCAGCGGCGGCGACACCAATGACCGCCACAATCAGGAATCTCTGGTAAGGCGTGAAGAGCTCCCACGCGAGGGCTTCCTCTCGGCTCAATCCGCCGCCGATTGATCGCGCTGAGCTGGCTTCATCGGAATTGACGAGTAAACCCTGGAGAGAGATGTAAGCTAGCGGCCGAGATGATTGTAGTGGTTGGCAACGACGGGTAAAGTGAGTTGACAGAGGCGGAACGAGAGAGGAGGAGAAAGGGGCGAGGTGGACTGACGCGGGCGGAATTGGGTAAGAAGACCCAGGATCCGGATCCGACCCGGGTTCATCCATGGAAGAGCCGAAAAGGAATGGAGGAATCAACGAGGTTAGAGAAAACGGTTCGTCTTCAAAGAGAGGTTTCAAATTCAATTCTTCATAGAGAGATTTTTCAATTTTCAATATTGGGTTCTTGGATTTTTCTGTAATTTCAAAAATTGAGATTTCCCCCGTAAGGAAGGTGATGCGACGTTAGCGTTGAGCATCATCATCTGGGTCTACATTGATGAAGCCACGTATACATTGAAGCCTTTTTGGTTAATTTTCCTTTTAGTGTCTCTACTACAGTAGTAATTTTTTTCACTAACACATTTTTCTGGTGTTTTGATTTTAAAAGTTTTGTTTCATTATTTGAAAAAATAGCTAATTGAACTTTGATTTTATTCAAAGAAAAATATGTTTTTCTTCTTATTTGTCTTTTTTTTTTAATTAAGACTAATCGAGTAGTTCTAGACAGAAAATCATACTTTTGTTTGTCGTTTTCGGACTTAAAAAAGGCACAATATTATTTGAAAGACACTAGTCCAAAACTCACTTGGTCTCTATTTATTTTTTTGTATGAATTGGTCTCTATTTATTTTTTTGTATGAATTGGTCTCTATTTATTTGCATGGCACGTCAATACTTAAACCTTTATTCGCTGGTCTCTCATGTGCTTGCTTGCTCATGCATTACTTACTTACGGGAACCACATTTTTTTCTCTTAAGTCTTCTTATCTTACCTAGGTATTTGATTGAACCATTATTTTGCAAGCATTAATACACGATTCGATTACACGTGAACGTCTTAGTGATATAGACACGTGCTATGTCCTAGTCCTTGGGAAATCGACCTTTCTTTTTGTTTTTCTTCGTTTTCTGAACTATGAAAAGTCGTCTGTTGTTGACTCCCCTGCATACTACCTACATTTTTTGAGTATTCTTTTATAGTATTTACTATCTTTCCCAAAAATCTCTCATCTTTGCGCAATCAAACCACAGTTTACTAAATTTAGTTAGTAGATTACACAATAGCCGACAAAAAGTAGTGTTTTGTGGATGATCATTGCATAAACTTAGTTGTATAATGATTGTTGTCATAATCCATGTTAGTATATATTTCAGTCTACTGAACTACGAATCATTTTATAAAGTTCTAAATATGCATTAGACGGCAAACGAACGTCAAGCACATGCGGGCACATGAGTTGTCTTTTGAATAATCAAAGCCATTAAGGTCTTCCTTCTGACTTGACACTTCCTTCTAAACCTCTTGATACAATTAAACAACTGCCAAATCTCTGAATCACGTTTACTCTAGCTGTCTCCAAACCTGTCCTGTTTTTAGGGCCGACCATGAATTTTCAGATATCTCTAGGATTATATGTTATTATGTTAAACAATGTCGGTTGAAATATGAAAATGAATAGCGACTACAAAAAAAAATGTTTGATGAAAAAATATGTTGATTTCTGTTTATTTATCGATGACAAATTGAACAAGACAAAAAACCTTTACATATTTGAGTCGTTGCTCGGCAGATTTTGTACATTAGAGAGTAACAAAAACAAGCATATAATAATCAAAACCGTAGCGGAAAATGCCAATCAAAGGGAAAATTATGGTTCGTGGAGGCTGATAATGTGCGCAACGTGGAGGCAATTTGCAATGATTAGGATTATGGATCATACTGTAGAAAAAATAACTAAAAGTTTACAAAAGATGTTCTTAATTATAATTCATTGACTCAAAAGTTGAACAAGAAAGACGAAAAATATAACATCTTTACACAAAAACGGTTGATATTTATGTACAAATTGATAACAAGGACAAAGATCACATGCTCATCTACAACGATAAGATCGAGATTGACAGTAAATTAAAAAATCATGCATCTATAGTGTGGACAAAATGAGAAACTAGGATAATATTAACTGCTGTAGCTTAAGCCACTTGAATATTGTCTTCATTATTAGGTCCAAAAATTCAATGCAAAGACAAGATTTTTTAAAAAAACTAATAGATGTATTGCCACGATTGTTGTTTTGTGTATAGCTTTGTAATTCCAGTACGTATCCGAGTCCAGACTCCGGAGAGTCGAACCGAGAACAAGCCCAGACCTGATGACATGGATAGTATAACTGTACAAGCAGGCGACAGAAACAAACAAAACCATGTTATTAGTAATGAATAATGATCCAATCTTGACCACAAACATAAAAATATGAAAAATAAGAAGCATGCAAAGTACGTGACGTGGCAATCAATAAGAAGGTTCAACGAAGCAAGGTCTTTAACAAAAAAAGTAATACTTCGTCGTCTTTACGCCCATCAATATGTGACTATATAATAACACCATACAGTTAAGTCACACTTCCATGTCAACGTGCTTCAACCTATGCAAAAAAGCTCATAAACAGTTAAACACACACCACACAAAGATCCTTTATACTATGGATACTAAGAAATCGTTAATGATTCTATTGAGCAACGTCTTCGTTTGGCTCCTAGCCGCCACGGTGGTTCAATCTTGCTTACCATCCGATCGAGCCGCGCTTCTAGAGTTCCGAGCTAAGCTCAATGAGCCCTACATTGGAGTTTTCAACACTTGGAAAGGTCTAGACTGTTGCAACGGTTGGTACGGTGTCAGCTGCGATCCCAACACCCACCGAGTCGCCGGCATTACACTCCGTGGTGAATCCGAAGAACCTATTTTCCAAAAGGCGAAACGGAGCGGGCTAATGACCGGCTCCATTTCGCCCTCGATATGTAAACTCACTCGTCTCTCCGGCATCATCATCGCCGATTGGAAGGGAATCTCCGGTGGGATTCCTAGTTGCATTGAGAATCTTCCTTTCTTAAGACATTTAGATCTCGTCGGGAATAAAATCTCCGGCGTGATTCCGGTGAATATCGGGAAGTTACTGAGGCTTAAAGTGTTGAATCTAGCGGATAATTACTTATATGGTGTGATTCCTCCGTCGATCACGAGATTAACGAGTTTATCGCATTTGGATCTCAGGAATAACAATATCTCGGGAGTCATACCGCGAGATATTGGACGTTTAAAGATGGTGAGTCGTGTGCTTTTAAGCGGTAACAAAATCTCGGGTCAAATACCCGAATCTCTGACCCGGATCTACCGTCTCGCGGATCTTGAACTCTCGATGAACCGAATCACCGGTCCGATTCCGGCTTCGTTCGGCAGAATGTCGGTGCTCGCGACGCTTAACCTCGGCGGAAACTTAATCTCCGGCGAGATTCCGGGTACTCTAATGGCATCATCGATCTCGAATTTGAATCTGAGCGGGAACCTTATCACCGGACGGATACCAAACACGTTCGGGCCAAGATCGTACTTCACGGTGCTGGACCTCGCGAACAATCGTCTTCAGGGACCAATTCCGACCAGTATCGCGGCGGCGTCGTTTATCGGCCATCTTGACGTGAGCCATAACCATCTGTGTGGGAAGATTCCGACGGGATCTC